>JAQQTP010000073.1:1517500-2785000 GCA_029884605.1 Ormosia emarginata | reverse complement strand
GAAGAATATATAAGAGAAAACATGGCTACAAGTCTACCACTAAATCTCCTTAATTTTAATAAAAATCTCCTAAATTAAACTTTAAGCATATTCCTTAAACCAATTTACCAATAAAATGAAGCATCAATGAGTATGTATAAACTTTATATAATGACAGTCTACTGCACTCTAATGGAAGTAATATCATGCAAATCTTAGTAATTAATTGGCTCTTTACCTTCTTAAACAAAGGGAAAACACTATAATCTGACTAAAGAAGAAAATTCAGACAAATACATTTTCTTTCTTTAATGCATGAGATATAGACTTGCACATACATTTCAACTCAAAAGATATAAGGATTTTCAGATTTAAAAAAAGAGAGAGAGAAAGATATAAAGATTTGTCACTATCAAGATAATTCTTAAACAAAATAAAAGAGAAACAAATAATTTCAAAAACTGGATCCACCTTAAGCAAGAAATTTGCTCCTACTACAAGACAAGCCATTTCATCTTCTTTTTCAGGACTAACTCCGACTCTTTCTTTGAAAAGGTCAGCAAATTTATATGCTCCACCACCAGTAGCCTTTGTCACAAAATGAATGCGTTAATGGAGTACTTCAATGGCATTAACACTGAACAAGCAATAAAGAATTAACAGTAACTAACTAATAGAACTAATAGTAAACAATCTAACAACCTAACTAACAGTTACTAACAAGTATACCAAATAAGCTATAACTCAATATACTCTAATATATAGGAAATCAACAACCAAATTGAATCCTTGTTGTATCCTAAATAATACCAAAATAGGTACATATTATCATTTATGCACACAAAATCAAAAATGTAATTCTCAAGCCCCATTGAAGTTTATTTTAGAAAAGATAGAAGAAAAATTTTAAGTTCACTACATGAAATAAATAGAGAACATACTATCTCTCTCTCTTAAAAGGTCTTATAGTCCTACTAGCACTAGGATGTGCAAATATTAATACTTAGAATAATATTTATCAATCTTCTAACAGTTAATAAAAGCTCAACTTAGAAAACCACTCAAATGCTAGCATTATTCACATAATGGGATCTGTACCATGTTTACTGTTGTACAAACACAAAGACAAGGTATAAAATTAATATACTTAACACAGACAAAAGTTGGACCACTTTTTTCTTCTGGTATGCTCCAGTAACATTTGTTAATATAAAATTAAACTTCTTGAGAAAATGAGCATAACCAATCACGCTATCAATTTAAAAGTTTATTAACAGAAGATAAAAAACACTACATACACAAGAATAAGAATGCCAATACCAAAACAGGGCAACCAACTTTGGGAATGCTATTTGATCGCAAATCGCTGGCGGGATTTAAACCTGCATATTCAACAAGAATACAAGCATCTATTCCAATACCTTCATAGAAGTCCCCGGCCTGAGCAGAAATAAAAAAAAGGAAAAAAAAGATACAAAAAGAAAGTTTACTCCATGAAGGATAGAAATAGAGATTTAATATCAGTGTGCCAGTGAAAGCAAACAGAAACTTTATTGAGAATCAGCAAGTGTGCTGCCTTCAGACAAATTCACAAGACTACCAATGTCCAACCAAACTCTCAGTAAAGGGGATAAATATTACATGCTCTGCAAAGCAAAACTTGATGTGGAAATCTTGACTTGAACTGCAACATGTCCTAGTGGAGTGTTCCTTCCTTTAGACTGCTAAGCAAATTAGAATATTCAAGCCTTTTCACCAGCTGGACAGTTGAGGGCTTTCTGCACATCTGCATCCTCTGCCATAATTTGGAAAGGAAACGAGAAAGAGAATACAAGGTTTCTCAGAAGATTCAATGGCTTATAATCAAAACAATAAAATTCACGAATAGCTAAGTTTGAAATTTGACTAGATGCAAAATAATTAATGGCACATCTTTCCACCACAATATGTGAGAAATTTCTTTATCATCCAAAACATTATTTGGTACTTTGTGCTTCTTGGTTGCTTTACCACTCCCGCTCAAAACCTTCCTTTCTTTAAAAGATGATACATTCTCAAGACGTCTATTTATTCTGTTCATCAACAGGTTTCACAATTTATAAAAGAATAGAAATTTACATCATTAGGATTTTGGCATCAGTACAAGAAAAAACGATATTTGCGAAGGATAAATCCGTCGCAAATTACTTAAAATCCATTGCAAATGCGGATTCACGACCGCTGCAAATACTGTTGACGCAATATAGTTTGCGGCGAATTTTAATTTTTACCGCAAATTTGCAGAAAATTTTTTTGCCACAAATTATCCGCCTCAAATTTACGATGGATTTTGTGGCATATTTTTCCTCGCCTAATTTGCTGCGGTTTGCGGTGGATTTTGCTGTGGATTTTTCCTCGCCTGATTTGCGGCGAATGTTGCCGCCTCTAATTTGCGGCAGATTTTTCCATGATTGAATTGCGGTGGATTTTTTCACTATAATTTTGCGGTGAATTTTTCAATTTGGGGTGAATTTTTCACAGCAAAAATCTATACAAATTTGCGGCTGATATTTTTGCCGCAAAATCTGTCGCAAATTTTTTTGAATATAAAAATAATTTAAATTAAATATTCAAAATCCACAATATAACAAAATCCACTCAGACATCAATTTCAACCTGTCAATATATTTAACCAATCCATAAAACAAATATAACAAATCACATATAACATAACTCATTGTTCAAATACAACATAACAAAGTTTGTTCAAATACAAAGTTTAATAATCCTTATTATCATTGTCATCTTCATCATGTTCATCTTCACTATTCTGATTATCTTCTTCTGTTAGCTGTAGTTGTTGGCTTGGCTGAGTGTCAGTGGCTTGTACATATGATTTCAGCTCATTAATCATTTGGTTCTTTTGACGCTGGTATTGTTCAAATTGTATTTTTCACTCTGCCTCACGTTGTTAGCTTTGCTGCTCCATTTGCTGTTGAATCTCCTGAACTCAATCCAATATCTCCTGTTGCAACTGTTCCTTAACCTGATTAATATATGTAAATATAAATTCATCAATTCATTCCATGAATAATGAATTAACCAAAAATATGAAAAATAAAATGATTGACAACATCCATCAAAATACAAAAATCAATTAATAAAAAATATTGCAGCTATTACTTAACTTGATTAATAATGTGCTCAGGAACTTGACTCAACATAGACTTTGAGGAGGATGAATCTCCATGGTCATAAATAGATGCTTGAGAACCAAGGCCATAAACACGACCCTTCTTAGGACCGCCAACAGTTTTAATCCAAAGCTCTTGACTGGTCATTTGTGTACCAGATGTCCCTTCTTCATTTGAGCATTGAGAAGATTGTTCAGATTCCTTTGCTTTGAATTCCTCCTAAAGATGGAAATAAAAAACTTCACAAAGTCCTCAAAATCACAGAATCAAGACAAATCATAAATTAAGCTTTTGTTTTCTATAATCAACTTAATTAACATGTGCATATAAAATCATACAAAATCACAAACTTTAACAAAATTCCTTCCTCATGGTCGTGACATTCATAAAGCCATAAATCCACATTTTATTCAAAATTTGCCTACAAATAAGGCAACCTTCTTCCTTAAAACAATTACACAATCAACATAATGCTCATTGGAACTTAAAGCATAATTTGTAAGTTATAAAACTTAGTCTTAGTTGTGAACTCTATACACCAATTTCACAATCATATTTATCTTCATACCAACATCATATACTCAAACTAAGCACAATAGTAAACAAGAAGCTAAATTTCAAACCATAATCTTCTATTTTCTTACTATTCTAGCCGTGACACATTTAAATCCCAAGGTTCCAACTTCTTGATTTAAAGCCTTGATAAATGAAGAACAAAATGAACCTCTCTCCTAGTTTAGTTCTACCCGTGACTAACCTTGGCCAAGAACACAAAATCCTCACATCACAATATCACAATTTCCATTGAAAACTCAATAAAGATAATTGAATCAATATCCATCCCCAGTTTTCTCTTTTGACGATGAACCATAGGAGATTAAAACCAGAATTTTAAATCATAAGAACATAATAAAAAGAAGAACAATTATAATTAAAATAGCCCCTACCTCACAGGGTTCCTGGTTCCCTTTCCCTCTCCGTCTTCCTTCTTTTTCACGCCCTCTTCTATTACTCTTGCTTCCCTCAATTCTGCCCACCTTTCCTCCATTCTAGCACCCACAGAGAAGAGAGAGAGTGGGAGTGAGAATCAAAGAAACAGAAAAGCTAGAAATGATCAGAACAAACTAGATTGAGTGACAGTGAGAACTGTGACAACCTAATCCAAAATACTGTAAATGAATAGAATTAAGGGTGTCACTTATAAAATTAAGCGTAAATATAACCTATATAATAACTATCAACATATAATTATATGAAGCCTTTGATATAAATTTTTCCACAACTTACAACTTGCTCAACAACTTGCTCCTTACGACCTACTTATAATGTATACCAAATATATACAAAAGAACTAAAACAAGCCACAAGGGCATAAATACAAAACTAATTACATTAGATATGTGTGTGTGTGTGTGTGTGTATATATATAAAATAGCTATACCAAGTCTTCAAGGTCTTCTTCTGCTTCTGCTTGCATCACTTATTGGATTTACTATAAAAATAAGAAATTGGGGTGAGAATGTGAAATTCTCATTAATAAATTTATAAAACATGATATCTTAATACATATAACTACTATGGTTAAAAACAAGTTACATAATTAATACCGTTCTTTTACCTTTAGTCTTTATACCTTTACAAAGAAGTAGGAAAACTACCCCTTAATATTACCTTAGTGGATATTGCCACTTTAATTCAATAATATACTTAATAATATATTCAATTTACATATTTAGCTTAAATGGCAAAACTTACACATTAAAGATTGCAATACATATCCAACTAAGATTAGCATAATGAACCAAATGTTCAATATCCAAATTTAAGTACAAAGGATTTCTACATAATTTCTTTATAAGTCAAATGACCATTAGCATCATGGTTAGACCAAAAAGTTCATAATCCTCACTCATGTAATCAAATCTCAGAATAACTGTTCTTGTTCCTTTTTAGTCACCAAAACCCTTAATTAAAGTTGTGTGACATGAAGCTTTAAACATTTTCTCTTCTTTCCAACACTTGGTCGTGACTTTCATAAAGTAAAAACTAATTATTTTCTATTCATATATACTAGATTTCTTCATAGAACTCTTAAAATCAAAGAGACAAGAGGACAATAAAAACTAATCACGATTCTTCTATTTATACTTTGTTTTGGCCATATATTACATAGCATAATGATAGAATCACTAAAATCAAATAGAATCAAAGCTTGGCCAGGACACTTCAATAGCAAGCAAGAAAAATCACCAACCCAGAAATCCAATAATCAACATCATAATATCCAAGAATTATCCATATAAACTAAACTTACCCTTCGCACACAATTATACCAAAGTTAGCCCTTAACAATTATTATTCAATTCTATTGTCTAATCTTTATAACTCATCCTCTAATTATTGCTTCTTTGATCAAATTAATTAATAAGTGAATATGAAAACATAAGGAATCACATATTCTAACACAAATTCTGTCATAAACAGAATATATTCAGTCACGAATATCCAACAACAAAATGCAACCATTTTTCTAAATCCATATCACATCACAATATAGCATAAACACCAATAAAATTAAATGAACAATTAAACAAATACAATCACCTCTAAACCCCCATTTGGCCGTGAGACATAGGTCAGTATATAACATCAATATACCAAAATTTTACTTAATAACTCATAAAGAAATAAAACTAGAAGATCATAAAAACAAGGCACAAAACTTATCATAACTTTCTCCATTTCATCTCAATATAACTGTAACCTCCATGGCCATTTACATACATATTTTTAAGCTTCAAACAATGATGACAAACAATTAGGATAAAGGTCAAGAACCCCTACCTAATCACGGTTTTCTTGCTTCATTTGCCCCTTTTCATGTTTTTGCTTCTTCCCCTTTCATGTCTTCCCTCTTCTTTTTCTCTTTGCCCTGTTCTTTCGTTTCAACTCATATCCAAAAACGAGAAACAAAAATCAAAGAAACAATAAAGAAAGATGATCAAAACAGATCAAAGGGAGAAAACGAACCAAAAATCTGTGAACCAGCTCGACGGACAGACCAACGAATAAGCACACCCGCACAGCTACAACCAGAAGACGAACGAAGCAGCACGACTACAACAGTGGACGAGCGAGTGAACGGAGAGAGATAGCAGCAAGAGGAATGAACAATTAAGAGAAACCGAGAGTAAGATGGATGAGAGAATGAGAAATCAGAATAGAGGAGTGGACGAGAGAGAACGAGAGTGACGAGAGAGTGAAGCGGACGAGAGAGAGTGAGGAAATGAGAAAGATTATCAAATGAAAGAGAAAGAAAAGAGATAAGTGAATAGGAAGTTAAGAAATAAGTGGTTGAGGATGGGTGTAATCTAACATGAGAGAGAAAATAATGAAAACAATTTATAAAGGTAAGGTTAATGAAATAAAGGATAAAAGAATTAGTATATTCTTTTAATGAATTTTCCAACCTTCTCTGATGATATGAAAAATTCTAAAATTTTCAAATATCATTTTTACACCTTTACCAATCACTTAACTTCACTATTCATCCCTGGGTAAAGTTAACCCTTAAAGAATTAAATAAAAAATTTTTTTCATGTGTTATTCTAATTCGTTACCACTTTCTAATTAATTCTTATAAACTATTTTAAGCTTTCTCTCTCACCATCAGTATCATAAGATTCAACCCTAACAATCATCCAATTTATCAAATAACTAATATCAGATATATTGAACTATTGTAATACTAATTAGTATCATTAAATTGGGCGGGATGTTAAAAGAACAAACCAGAGCAACCCACGAATGAGAGGGATAGCGAGCGTGGACGATCGAGCGTGAACGGAAAAGAGCGGACGATCGAGGACTGCCGAACAGCAGAGGACGAATGAGAGAGACGAAGGCACAAATCAAAGAGAGAATGAACGAGTGAGGACGGATGAGAGAATGAGAGACCCGAGAGAGAACAAAAGAGCGTATGAGAGAGAATGAGAGTGAGAAGTGAGTAGATGAGTGAATCAATGAAATGGAAAGGATAAGGAAAATGAGTGGATGAAAACAATTAGAAAAGCAAGAGAGAGAAAAAAATTAATAATGATATTGAGAAAGAAAGATTAAAATATTCTATTGGGACCATTTGTTTATCTTTTAAAAAATATTTTAATCTTCCATAACTCAATCTCTAATTTCCTCTTAATCCTAATTCTCATCCTTTTACAACTTATTATAAGCACTTTAATCCGTTAATGAGTTTTACTATTTATTTCTAAATTAAATTAAACTTTATGAGATTAAACTAGGAAACTCTCGATGTTTAATTTATTCTATTTCCACTCTTAACTTAATCGTCATCCTTTACTTTATGGGTTATTGATCCATTTATTTGATTATTTTAATCTCTACACATTATCTCAGTGTCATTAAGATGCCAAACAAAATTATATGATCCCCCAAAATTTCTTATATCTCATTCCAATCCTATATGACTTAGGAATAAATTTACCATATTTATTCTCATCCTTTTAACTATTTAAGAGAATGTTACACTTGAAATTGGAAAGGGAGATTAATGGAAGAAAAATCAATACCTGAGGTCGAGGGTCGGCGGCGTCGGGGAGAGCATGCCGGAGGCTGGGTGGTCGGCGACGTCGGGGTACAGTCGGAGTGGCGATTGGTGGCGTCAGGGTGCAGTCAGAGTCACGGACGGCGTCAAGCTCGGTTTTGTGGTGGGGTCGCGGTCTGGTCCCAATGCGCCAGAGTCAGTTTTTGGGGTGGGGTCGCAGTCGGGTCGAGCTTTGCCGGAAATGGGTTCAGTGCCAGCGTCGGGGTCCGTGACGAGTGGCGGCACAGGTGATGCGGTACATGGGCTCGTGGTGGGCGGTGGTGGCGCTGGGGTGACGGTCTTTGGAGCGGGGGGGGGTTGGTGGAAGGGAGAAAGGGGAAAGGAGAAAGAGGAAGAAAGAGAGAGGAGAGAATTAGAGAAAGAATGTCATTTGAAAAATGAAAATAACAAAAGGAAGAAGATGAAGTAGATATAATTTTGCGGTGGATTTTTTACGGTAGAAAAATCTACCGAAAATGTATTTTTTGAATTGCAACAGAATTTGCGGCAAAAAAATCTGCCACAAATTATTTTAATATTTTTTTAGAATTTTTTATTATACTTATCAAATTTTGCGGTGGATTTTTTCGCTGCAAATTTAAATTTAGATTTGCGACAGATTTTGCGGTGGATTGTTTTAATATTTTTTTTTGAATTTTTATTTTACTGATCTATTTTGTGGCAGATTTTTCTGCAGCAAATTTATTTTTTAATTTGCGGCAGAATTGGTGACAGATTTTTTCTCTGCAAAATAAAATTTAAATTTGTGACAGAATTTGCGGTGAAATTTTTAACATTTTTTTACGAATTTTTAATTATAATGCCCATTTTGCGGCAAATTTTTTTGCCACAAATTTTTTTAATCCAAAAAATTTTTTTACAATAGAAAAGTCGCTAGAGAAATTTAGTGATAAAAAATTTGCCATAATTTTATCCACGGCAAAATCTATCGCAAATTGAAACGGATTCTAATCCGTCGCAAAATTCACCGCAATTGCAACGGATTCGAATCCGCCACAACAAATTTGCCGCAAATTCGCTATTTTCTTGTAGTGCATGTCAGGAAAATATTACATCAAACAAATTAGAGCTTGTTTTCTAAATTTAGAGTGATAACTTCTTAATGTGTTTCACTTGCCATCTAACACAATAAATTAAAATTTGTATCCAAGAATTCAATTCACTTTCTCAGAATTTAGAAAATAGGGATTTCATTCATATTTTAATAATACATCAATGGGTGAGCTATATACACGAGAACCCAAAGCAGAATAGGAAATGAATTAAAGGTTAAATCCCATGATTTGTGGCATGTCCTAACTGACTAAGGAATACAATTAAATGAGCCTAATTCTAGGGATACAGTCTGTATCTATTATAAAAAATTTCCTAAAATAGCTGATTAACTATACACGGTTTTCCACACACATCCTACTAATTTGAATACACATGACAACCATATCTTAAATTCTTAATCATGATTCTTGCATATTGAATTATCTAAGGCTCTAAATAAAGGTGATAACCAAGGACACAGTTGCTTGCATTTGTCACAATAACAGATAAAGAAGACAAGATGTAGCTCTAATGAACTCAAGGTCATGAACTATAATTAACATGCGCATCTCTTGCTAACTTAGAAAATGTTGTTGTGCAAACACCAAAATATCATACTAGACCTTTATGTCTTTTATAATGTCTATTGTGCATGACAAGATACATGCAAACAAAATAAAAATTTAATTCGACTATTTGCCTCCATTTTTCACATTTGGAATAAATTTAAAAAAAAATTCAAATGGTAAATTTGATGTTACCATGATACACAAAAATCTAAAAGTGCTCGGTTGCTCACCAAAAAGTGGTTGCCCTTTTGGATAATGGAAGCATTTTTAGCTTAAAACACAATGGCTATGTTTTATCCTCAATGCATGATAGATTTCCTAGAGGTTCAATCAATGCAAGATATATCAGAATAAAATGGTATTAGCATAACTTCTCTCCATAAAGCCAGAGTCCTATTCTTCCCACAAATTTCAAGTCTTAACACAATGCAGTCCAATACATTTGCAGAAAAAGTAAAAGAAGAGAAAAAATAATAACAATTTTAAAGTGCAACGTAAAAGTGAGAGAGAATTAATCCTGGACATAGTAAGGCTATTTGATAACATAAAAGATGGAATGATATTCCATATACTTGGTTGCAGAGCCAATCCCAGTCTATTGTTACAGCATGCATCATTTTCTCTATTTTAACTTACTTCATTTAAATAGACATTCTCTCAAACAGATTATAGGCACACACTTAATCACTTTTTACTTGTGTCAAATTCTAAAACACTAATTGCTATTACATGCCAACACAAGTTCAGATTTTCAATTTGTATTACATTCATAGTATCATAGATGGGAAACAAATTTTACCCCAAATTTTTCTGAGAAGAGAGCAATGACCGGAAGGGGTAAACTACTCTCCATTAGCTCTCCATCCCATGCTCTAGATTCTTCTGGCAACTGCTCTGTTATGTGGTTACCAGAATGGCTGAAAATTAAAGAAAAATAGTAATTGTTAAGCATTTTCCCCCTTATGCATTGTAAATTGTAACAATTGACCAAAGATTATTTTCTGTAGACTGATGCACCAAACATAGGAAAGCATGCATTTTCTGGAAAACATTTCTCTGCATTCAATAAAGCATTGCTACCTTGAAGCATTACCAAGCAGCATACCACCATAGTTAAATGTCCCTTGCCTTCCCTAAATAGCCAATAATCGCATTTGAACAATGAACAACTTAACATTCTTCAGCTTGCCCAGGATATAACTAAGCCACTAAGCCATTTTGTTCAAAAGTTTGTTCAACTTCAGCTTCTTTTTCTCTTTGCAATTACAGCACATATAAAGTAAGCAAAAATAGCATACATTTTTTTTGTACTTGGGACACACTATTGAGAACAGAAATATAACTTTTAATATAACAAACCAAAACCATGCTTAAGTTCACAAATCAATTTTTAATATAACAAAATGGAATGGCATGATTAGTTTGAAATAAAAATGAATTCAGTCACATTACAACAAACCAAAATAATTATCACTCTAGACTTCCATCAAACAGATCGTGTGTGTCCTAATAGATTTAATGATAACACCAAAACCTTACTACCAGATATCACTATATATCACAAGACTTCAAACTATCACCCAATTAACAATATCACCATACTTACATTATACTTACAAGACTGCAAAATCAAAATATAAAATAAACAAGAGAAGAAAAATTTGGTTTCCCCAACGAGTTCCCAATATATATATTAAAAATCAACTTACAATATATAGGAATTAGGAACTAATGATATCAAGACCAAGCTTCAACAACAATTATAGCAGCTGTTGAAGGTGACCATGAAAATCAAAAGCGAAAATGTGATATTCAAAAAAAAAATCAAGGGTTCAGATTGAAGAAGGAAATTGATGAAAACGTAGATCAAGGGCTCTCACCAGATGAAGACGCAGCATTGCAGCAGAAGCCAATCAATGGCCATGCAGCGATTTCATCGCAATCGCAAGTGAGGAGCAACGTACAATAATTTTCTCACCTTTGAGATGTTAAGAGCAACGTCTAAGCGAGGAGCAACGATTTGGGGTTAGGGTTCACTAATTTGGGGGTTAGGTTCACAAGCTTGGATGGAGATGGTGATGGATTTCAAAAATCTCAGTGGAAATAGAAAGTAAGAAATGGTTTCGTAAGTTTCAGCATCGTCAAGGGGTTGTTCGTTGGGAGGGATGAGGAGGAAGAAGGGTGGGAGGCGATGGAGGCAGCGAGGGCTTCCTTTATCTAGAGGCGGAAAGCGAAGTCGAGGTCAGAGTCCATGGCTTCCACCGCTGCGAGCTCGCGGCATTGCTTCGATAGAGGAAGTTATGGTGCAGCGAGAGTGAAAGGGAGAGGGCGAGAGACCGAGAGGGAGAGGGCGAAAGAGAGGGTGAGAGAGATTTCTGACTTGAGATTTTTTGTTATCAGAGCATTTTTTTAGTGACCGCATATTCGGTCGCTACATATTTATTTTTTTATAAATTATTTTATTGAGAGACCGAAATTTCGGTCTCTAAAACTTTCTATTTTTTTTATTTTTTAGCTACTTAAAATTTGGTTGTTAATTATTTTTTTTTGTAAATTTTTTTATTTAGAGACCGAAATATCGGTCTCTAAAAATAAAACATATTTTTGTTTTTTTTTTCATTTTTTAGCGATCGAATTTATGGTCGCTACCTATTTATTATTTTTTGTAAATTTTTTATTTAGAGACCGTAATATCGGTCTCTAATAATAAGATACATTTTTTTTATTTCTTTAGCGACTGAATTTACGGTCGCTACTTATTTATTTATTTTTTGTAAATTTTTTTATGTAGAGACTGAAATATCGGTCTCTAATTCAGTCTCTAAATTTCGTAGAGACCGAATTAGAGACTGATTTTATTTTGGTAGCAAATTAGATTTTTGTTTTTTAATTGGTCTCTATAGAGACTGAAATAAATCGGTCTCTAAATCAGTCTCTAAAACTCAAATTTCTAGTAGTGTAATTTTGCATCATATAAATGCATCGATGCACTAGTAGTAAACGGGCTTTGATTTATTCATTTAAAAAATCAAGGGCAGGAGAAACGGGGTAACTGGTGAAGAGGTAATAATGTTTGATGGGCCTACTCATCTATCAATGGTTGATAGATGCTTACTTGCTCTAAAGTTACTTTAGATGATCCAAATCCTGCGCCGTCGATGAAGAGATTGTCGACTCTCTGTTGGCTTCACCTGCTTCGCTGCTAGTTTTACTGGCTCTGTCACCGCACTATGACATGGCCCAGTGGCTTGAAAACATAACCTAATGGTGGCGTCGACACAAACAACGGCGTGCTTGGCTTGAGCGGTGGTACGAGGAGCCTCCTAGCAACTTCCATGACTGGTGGTGTGGTAGTAGCACAGGGAGGCTCAACGGTTGGTTTGTTGGGGCCCTCATTCGTGAGCCTCGTTGGCAATGGTTGGTCGTGGGTGACTAGCTTCTGATGCGTCGTGGGCCTCGTTGGCGGTGGGTGGTCGTGGGTAGCGGTGGGCTGCAGGTTGTTACTGTCTCAAACTCTCAGGTGAGTGGTTATGGCCGACAGTAGGGGAATTGGGCGAAGCACATGGTCCTACGATGCTGAAGTGGGTAGCTTCAATAGTTTTTCCTCAAACACCAACTATAGCTATGGGGCCAAAACTATAATAATAAGAGTCCTAGGCGTTAAAAAATAAATAGTACATTACTAACAACGACCAGTTTTCATTGGTTATAAACAAAGTGCATCAATGTGCATCATAACATCCTCCTTGTTTTTGGTGCTAACTTTACTAAGCTTTATTGTGTTGGTTTATTCAAACACAACAAGGTTGATGAAATGAGAGATTAATTTTTTTGTATTTTTTCTTGTTATTTTTTTTAAGTGATTAAGTGAAGGAGAGAAATAAACATAAAAAAAATTATTAGTAAAATTTAATTAAAATTTATAAATTTTTTGTTAGAATATTTGTGTTTATTTCTCTTTTTTACTTGATCACTTAAAAAATATATATTAGAGAATTCAAATCTACAGAAAGAATTCTTATTGTTTTCCATCAATTCTTTTGGACTTCTGGTTCAATTACAAAGTAACCTACAAAGTAACCCTAAAGAACTATAAAAATGTGGTGATTGATAAAATTCATCGCCTCCTAATCTTATGATTTTGAGATAAACTCATTTAAAATAAATTTATTTATAAAATAAGTAAATAATGATGTATTTATTTTTAAGCTAAGACCATGAGCGGAGTTTAATGTGCACCCCTCAAATGGGGTGCATCGATGCTCTATAAATTTAAAATCATTGGATATTAGGCAATTATAATCCATGGTTGTGAATGAGCGCTGGCAACCTGCTTAGCAGGTCACATTGCACTGGAAAGAATTTGCAAGAAAAGTCCTTTAAAAAATGAATAATAATTTTGATTTTCTTACATCATTTTTTTTATATCACTTTTTATATCATATCATTTATTATTGATATAAATATTTACATGTAAATATTTTTATCTCATTTAATTACAATTATTAACATGTAATGTAAAAATGTATAAGAAAAAAGTTGTGAGTTGACCATTTTCCAATGAGTAATACGGGCGCATTGATATCCATAGATTAGTAGGATCATCTACTTCAACCATCAGACTGATCTTTCACCACCACGTCCTTTGGTCAGAGTCCGATGCAATGACGACTGGGTGTGTTTACGTATGAGGGGTGCCGGAGGCACGAAAGCTGCCACCCACCAACGTCTGTTCGTCATTTATGGATATGAAATGAACACTCTGTTGGGGAGATCCGATGCCCAGGTTCACACACTGATTAGATGCAGTCTGGGACATGGTAACTTTCATAGTGATTGATGCCAATGTAGTGGAGTACACTATTCAGATTCTCTCTGTCATTGCTGGAAAATTTGTGTAAGATAGTTCATAGAATCATTTACATATAAGTTGGTTGTTTACCAAATTTGATTCGGTCGAAGAACCATTATGATTGTAGTTAACTATTTATATAATTTGACAGAATTATTCATCACCCGAGCTCTGAGTTGGAGTTCCATGAACTGTGCGGAATGAGGAAAGGTGAGCAAGTAATGTTGAGTGATGGGGCTCTTGCAGTAGCCAATTTTATTCTTGTAATCATCAGAAGGGCAATTTAAGAAAAAAAAAAAAATAGACCAAGATTGATTGAAGATGTAATAGATATGCTAGGCACATTGCTAAGGTTTAAATTTTGAATTAGTCAGTTTAGACGTGGCTGACATATTTCTGATTGAAGTTCTAAAATGATTAGAAAGGAGCATTTTTTTTTTCTTTGGTGGTTGATTAGAGAGTAGCAGATTGTAAGTTGTTATAAGTATTATAAGCTTTAATCAAAAGACAAGCTAATATTTTGTGGCAGTTGGAACCTTTTAGCTGAACTTCCTTTTGAGCAAAGTCTCGTTAATAAATGAGTGATTACCCTCACATAGATGAATAAAAAATAGATGATGGCTGATGAAATGAACAGAGAGGTAGAGGAAAATGAGACCATAGAATGCCTTAACGGCAGCTTTCATTTATCACTCAACTAATTCTTTTCCTTCACCATAAATAAAATGTGTTGGTAAAAGGATTTAAAACATAGCGCTGGAAAGAAATCAAAACTGAATAATTATTAATATTTTTAAATAGAAGTCAAAATGTCATGGATTTGCAAGTATTAAAAACGATAATAATTATCCGAATGAGTAATTTTTTCAAATAAATAGGAGAAGTAGTTGACAGTTGCTAGCTAACAGATGTTGGTTACTTAGCCAACCTGCACATCTGTCCTAAAGTTGTTGAGGGAAAGGCAAAGTGAGACAAAGGTAGAAACGTTTGGATCAAGTGACTTGCACAGTTGATAATAACGGCGGATAGAAGGAATGGAGGGTTCTCTCTCTAAAGACATTTATATATAATTATATATATGGATGGCATAGGAAAATGGTAATTAAACCATTGAGCAGTAGAGCATGTATGAGTGTATTAATTAGTTAGTGTGTGTTTGGATTGCAGTTGGTAAATTTAAGTTTAGTTGAAAGTGTGTTTACAAACTTAAGTTTGGTTGAAAGTGAGTTTGCAGTAACATGATTTATGTTTGGGAACTTTTGTTTTAAAAGTGAGTTTGAAAAAATAAATGTTGTTTGGATAAAAATAATCAAATCACTTTTAAATGTATAATTACTAAAAAGGGTATGAGTTTATATTATAATATTAATATTATCTTTTATTTCATTTTTTTATTTTTAAGTGTACATGAATAAATTATATAAATATTATCATTTTTTTTACTTTTAATAGTAGAGTTAAATTATAAATAAAATATTATAATAAAATATTAAATTATATGCTTAATTGAAAAAATTATATAAACATTATTTTTTACCAGTGTCGGTGGTCTCTTATGCTGCAAGGTTAAAAATGTCAAAATTTTCTAACAACCTTTTGGTACAACGTAAAAGCAACAAATAGTTGCCTCAACTCAAACCCAAGTTTAAAGAAAAATTACGTTGAAAAAAGGACAAACGAAAATTTTACCAAACAACAAGTTATCTCTTTAAACATATTTTTGGAGCTGTCAACGGACGTTTGGTTTTTCTAACTTGAAACCAAACACACACTTAACAGTTCAATAAATCCCATTATGATTGTTATTTTTATACTTGGTGCTTATGTAGTCTTTTTGTTACAAAATTGGAATGATATTGTGGGTTGTAGGTAGGTGGAGTGTAGAAGGGCAAGATCATTCGTGGTGCAAGGACTATTAAGATTGCAGGATATGGCATTGAAGCATTTTGTAAACTATGACAGCTGCAGGTATTGAGCATGATGAGATGTCCTTCACAACACAGGATTATTGGTAAATGGGGACTACGAAAGACCCCCTCCAGTAGTTGCATTGCCGTTGAAGGTGACTCTAGCAACAAGAGGAGTGCCTTGCCATGGAGAATGTATGAGTTGAAGATGCCCATTAGGCATGGCTTATGGTTCTATAAATTGCCGCCCGGGATAACTATTATTAGAAGCCCCATAGGCATGGCTTATGGTTCTATAATTTTGCCCCCTGGGATGACCATAAGGGTCACGAAGAATGTATGAGTATCCGGTGGTTGTCTTGAAAAGGGAATCAAAGTGAGAATTAGCATAGAAATGGTAATGCAATGCTGAGTTGTATGCCAATTTACAAGGAAAATGTTATCCATTACAAAAATATGCAACTTTAGTGAAATTGAGTTTATTGCATTGGCAGTGGTCATATAAAAATGGGTAAAAATGCATCAATAGATTTAACAGGAAATTGTTCTAACTTTGTATGAGTATGTCATCATTGAAAAATTTGAATGTAACTTAAAATCCCAAATAGTTATATACAAAGATAGAATAGAAAAAAGTGTACTACACTGGCGTGAATCCTTAGTGATTATAATGTAGTGATTTGCAAAGCTAGAGAACAGAGGTAATGTAATTGCACTGAGGAAGGCTCCTTGCCGACCAATGGGAGAATAATGCACCGATTATTATTGCCAAGAAGGGTAACTACGTAGGCAAAGTAGTGATGATACATTCAAGACCAGAGAAGTTACTTTGACAAATAATCTCCTATGCTGACAATTAGGAGATATAGAAAATGAAGCAAATAATTATAAAGGGCTTAGAAATTGTTTGCGTGATTAATTGTAATTGATCATAATTATTTTTAAAAATGATTGTAATTGATTTAATACATAATTATTATTTATTTATTTTTTTCAATAATCTTTTTATATAAATAAAAGTTAATTTCTTTATATTTATTTATTAAAAAATATATTTAAATTATTAATATTTATTTTCTTAATTTTATTTTTAACTTAATATAAGAGAGTTTAGATTCTTAGTCTAATTCTAAATTTTAGATTTTAGACTCAGATATTATTCCATAATCACTGTGCATTGCTTTTGTGATCACTGTGCATTGCTTTTGTGCTGATTTTATGTGCTTCGTACTAGGAGTGTCAAAACAGGCCGGGCCGATCCATTTAGGGTCGGGTCATTTTTGAGTCAGCCCATTCGGGTCATATAAGTTTCGAGCTAGTATTTTACTAGCTCAGCTTATCCCATTTAACCTTATGTAGAGTTAAAATAACGGATTGGCCCGACCCATTCGAGTCATGTAAGTTTTGGACTAGCATTTTGTTATCCCAACCCGTCCATTTTGTCGGGCTATTTGGGCCGGCACATCAGGCTTGACCCATTTTGACACCCCTAGTTCATATAGCGTGCCCACAGTCCAATGTCTGTGTGTTAACCTTCTGCATTGTTTTGTGCTTTATTTTTTGCTCCGAACGGTGTTCCACCTTCACTGTTCTATACGCCGCTTCACCATTCATACGGCGTGCCAGTCCCTACGCGTGTGGCCCGCTTGGTGTGGGCTCAGTCAGCATTCCATACGTGTCCTTTGCACAGTTCTATACGTCGTGTGGTTTGTTTTGTGTATCTTTTTTTTGTGAGATCTTTTCATTCTTAAGGACATATTTTTTTATTGTTATTATTTTTTATTATTATGAAAAAGTTTGATATTACTAAGTTCATTCTAATTTTATTTAATGGTTCAAATTACACTCATCGAATTGAGACCATCTGTGGCTTTCTAAAAAGTTGAAAACTTTGGCGATATGTCACAGGCGATGTTATTTGTCCTGTCAAAGTTGACAATGACACTGATGAGAAATATCTTGAAAAATTAAAAGATTGTATAATAAAAATCATCAGATTATCACTTGGTTCCGAAACACCTCCATTCATAGCATTCATCTGCAGTTTGGATGTTTTGACACTGCCAAAGCGGTATGGGATCATCCAAAAAATAAATATATAATTTTTTATTTATCTTATCAATATCAGTTGACGAAGGAACTCAACAGTCTAAAATAAGAACCTGACCAAGTTCTATATGAGTTCTTGGCTCGAATGAAAGCTATTTGGGATCAACTAATTTTATGTGAGCTAACCTTGAAAAATAAAGGTGATGTCAAACTATATGAGGAGTATCGTGATCGCACCAGACTCGTCCAATTTTTTATGGCTCTCACTAATGATTATGAGTCTGTTCGAGCTTCCCTACTACATTAGGATCCCTTGCCCACACTTGAGGATGCACTTCCTCGTCTGAAATCAGAAGAAACTAGATTGTGTCTTCTTTCATCTAAAGCAGATTTAGCTTTTGCAGTTACTCATCAGAAAGGCACATTTTGTGGTGGTTGCTACAAATATGGTCATATTTTTGCTGAATGTCCCAACGTAGAGTGCCACAATTGTAAGAAGAAGACTGCCCTAATCGTCCATAAAGGTCTGATCAGAGAAAGTTTCAACCTCGTACTAGTTCCTCCTCCAAGCCTGTAATTGTAGCTTTAGTTACAGATGGTGCCTCAAATTCCCAAATTTCACTTTCTACTACTGATCTTGAGTCTCTTCTTAAGTAAGTCCTTTCTCATTATGGTAATACTCCTCCTACCTTAGCCACTACCCCAAGTAATAATCGTTGGTATTTTGATTCTGCATGTTGTAATCACATGACTTCCTTATCCCATGCATTCTCTTCCCTTTCTTCTAGAGATAATATTCATTTCATTCGTACTGCTGATGAGTCTCTTATGGAAATGAGTCATAAGGGTCCTATCTCTCTACCCACTCTTACCCTATCAGACACTTACCTTATTCCCAAATTAAACTTTAATCTCATCTTTGTTGGTTAATTATGTAACCTTGGTTATATACTTACTTTTTTTGCTACTAGTTGTTTTGTGCAGGATCCACGGACGGGGCAGATCATTGGGAATGCTCGTAAAGTTGGACGATTGTTTGAGCTCACTGACCTTCATGTTCCTCTGCCTCCTGTGTCAACTATTTGTGCTGCTTCTACTACTTCTTCTTTTTAGTTGTGGCATAAACGTCTTGGTCATAGTTCTTTTAGTAAATTACATCATCTCATTTCTCAGGGTGTCTTAGGATCTGTTAAAGAAGAATCTTTGCAATGTACGTCTTGTCAAACAGTCAAACAGTCTGCTTTATCTTTTAATAAAAGTACTTCTATTTCTATTTTTTCTTTTGATCTTGTTCATTCTGATGTTTGGGGTCTAGCTCCTACACCCACTGTAGGGGTTGTCGATATTTTGTGATTTTTATTGATGACTATTCACGTTTCACTTGGATATATTTAATGAAAAATCATTCTGAACTTCCTCAAATATACATTACCTTTGCCATTATGATTAAAACTCAGTTTTCAAAAATAATTAAGGTTTTTTGTTATGATAATGCCGCAGAATATCGTGATTCAAAACTACTCATTTTTCTTATTGAACAGGAACCCTTTCTGAGTTTTCATGTCCTAGTACATCTCAACAAAATGGTCATGCTGAAAGAAAACATCAGCACATTCTTGACTCTATTTGAGTTATGCTCATTTCTTCATCTTGTCATGAACCTATGTGGGGCGAAGTGCTCTTACTGATGTCTATGTTATCAACCGACTCCCTTCCTCTGTTCTTGGTAATGTATCTCCTTATGAACGTCTTCACCTAAGATCTCTATAGTTCCCTCAAAGTTTTTAGTTATACCCATTTTGTTCTTCTTCAACCCCATGAATACACTAAGCATGAACCCCGTGCTCATCTCTATTGCTTCCTTGGTTATGCTACTGAACACAAAGGTATCGCTGCTAAGATCTTATCTCTCAGCGCATTCGTATTTCTCGTCATGTTGTCTTTTGGAAAGATACTTTATTCTCCACATTGTCTCAGTTCAAGTCTATTCCTTTCACTTCTATCCCTTTGTTCACCACACCATCTATTGATCTTTTTCCATATGCTTCTGATACAGAGTCTTCAGATGTGTCTGAGACAGGTTCTCCACCTTCATGTTCCTTTTCTAATTCTTCCAATGAGCTCTCATCATCACCTGAAGTTTCGACTCATTCCTCTGAGACTATCCTGATCTTTGATTCTGCATCTAACACTGCGATTCGTCCTTCTCGGGTAAGAAACCTTCCCACCTACTTTTGTGATTACATTATTTTTCTACCATGCTTCACCTTTATGAACTGTAGACATATTCAGAGGCATCCATTAATCCTTGTTGGCAACAAGCTATGAATGAAGAATTCCAAACTTTGGTTAAAAATATAGTAAAATAAAATTTTGGTTAAAATATGTAAAAATTAATAAAATATAGTAAAAAATTAATAATTAATTTTTGGTTAAAATTAATAAAATATAGTAAAAAATTCGAGAGAAAAATAATAAAAATAATAATAATTAAAATAATTTGCGAAGGAAAAAATCGCCGCAAAATTAATAAATATAATAAAAAATTATGGAGGAAAAAAATAAAATTTACAATAATTTGCGAGAAAAATTCATCGCAAAAATCCACCGCAAATCAAAAAAAAAAGTTTTTTGCGGCAAATTTAATAAATATAATAAAAAATTCTGAAGAAAAAAATAAAAATAATAAAAATAATTTGTGTCAGAAAAATCCGTCGCAATTTCAAAAAAGCCTTTTGCAGCGAAAAAGTCTGCCACAAAAAATTCGCTGCAATTTGAAAAATACATTTCCAGGTCTAAAACGTCATCTTCCTTCTATCATCCTCATTTATCACCTTTCTCCATTGCCAAAACTCTCTTATGTCATCTTCCCTCTCTGTCTGACGGCGCTCCACCACCATACTGGAACTAACCAAGCCGACAACGGTCAGATATGCCGCGCCACCGTGACCCCGCCCGACCACTACTAGAAATTTGGATTTTAGAGACCGATTTAGAGATCAATTTATTTAAGTCTCTATAGAGACTGAGATAGAGATCGATTAAGGGAAAAAATCTATTTTGCTACCGAAATAAAATTGGTCTCTAAATTTTTTTAGAGACCAAAATTATGCTACAAAAGAAATTTTAAAAAATAAAAATGAGTCTTATTATTAGAGACCGATATTTGGGTCTCTAAATAAAAAAAATTACAAAAAAAATCAGTCTCTAAATTAATCTCTAAATTTTTTTAGAGACCGAATTAGAGATCAAAATTATGCTATAAAATAAATTTAAAAAAAAATAAAAATATGTCTTATTATTAGAGATTGATATTTCGATCTCTAAATAAAAAAAAAAATTACAACAAAAAATCGATCTCTAATTCGATTTCTAAATTTTTTTAGAGACTGAAATTATGTTATAAAAGAAATTTTAAAAAAATACAAATGTGTCTGATTATTAGAGACTGATATTTTAGTCTTTAAATACAAAAAATTACAAATAAAAATAAAAATGCATCGACCGTAAATTCGATCGCTAAAAAAATAAAAATAAAAATAAAAAAGAAATTTAGAGACCAAAATTATGTTATAAAAGAAATTTAAAAAATGTATCTTATCGTTAAAGACCGATATTTCAATCTCTAAATAAAAAAATTAAAACAATATAGCGACCACAAATTCAAATAGCTAAAAAAATAAAAATAAAAAATAAAAATGGGGACGCAGCTCCCTTCACGTATGCCTTCATTCTCCCTCTCCACCCATTCTCTTTCACCATCTGCAAACCCCATCCACGGCCACCACGACCCTGCGTCCCTACAACCGCGACCCTGCCACTGCGACCATGCCCAAATCTGTGAAGCCATCGCGACCACGCTCAGATTTGTGACGCCACCACGACCATGCCCAAATCTGTGACGCCACCGCACAACCCAGCCACTGCAACCCAGCCACCTACAGCCTCACTCCCTTTCCCTTAGGTACTCTTTCTCTCTCTCTTTCTCTCTCTCTCGGACTCCCTCTGTGTTAGATTTTCTCAAAAACCAAACGAAAAAACTGTGTACCTTTGCTTCTCAGATCTTTGTTACTCGTGCTTGATTTTGTAACTGAGATTGTGTAACTGAGATTGTCAATCTTGAGTGCTAAGATAGTATAACTGCTAGTCCCTTGAAGCAGAATAACTCTATTCAAAATAATTTATTGATAATTTTGTAGAGTAATAATCCTAGTTCTCGGTCCTGAGAATTAGTCTTAAATCTTTTGTTTCTCTGGAGTTTGAAATTTGAATTATATTGTTGTTGCTTAGTATTGCTCTCATTTAAATTGCATTTTTATTAATGTTACCAAAGTTTCTTACTATTATTCTCATTGAGATTGTGTAACTACATTTACATTGAATTAATAACTAGCATAGATGGGTATACTTTATAAACTTTGGCTGTTTTCCTTGGATATTTGATTTACTAGGTGTGAATTCAATTAAAGATAGAATAGGTTTTGTAAAAGTTCTTTCATCCTTTCCCATATTTTACTGAATGACTTCTTTAGTGTACTGAATCAAATTTTGCAAAACCACTGAATTCGTTATTATTTGTATTATTAGCTTTTTGGTAACATTATTTGGGGGCTTTTATTTGAGTTCCATGTAGCATTGATGCTTATATAACCTTCTTTAGCAAATTTCTTTTGTCTTTTTTCTTAGTTCCCAGCTAAGGAAAGAACAGAGAAAGCCTTGGCCAACCTATACTCTTTTTGCTCTTTCAACAAATGGTAACATCTATTTAATGATTTAGTTATTTATTTTCCTTTGCATATGTTGAATACTTGAGTATAGGCCAGAGAAATACCTAGGAGTTTTTGAAACATAGGAGAAGGTTGAAAATGCTCTTAGAGAAGCTTTAGATGAGTTTGGCAAGCCTTAGCAGGTAATTGTTACCAAGTGGCTTCCAGTACTCAAGAGGGGGGGGTGAATTGAGTAACAAAAACTTTTGCAAACGCTTTTAAACAAATAAATTTTGCTCAATATAATTATTAAAGAATATGGAAGAGATGAGAAAAAGAAAGAGCAAGTAATAAATAAATTGCAGAATCAATAAATAAAGTGCTTAAAATAAAGAGAATAAGGGAAGAAAAACAGCACAATTTTATCCCGGTTCGACCACCAACCACTTGTGGCCTACGTCCAGTCCCAGAAACACCGTTCGAGATTTTTCACTATTCAAGACAAGCTTAAACAACAGTGCTTGCAACCTTTACAATGCGGAGCACTTTTCACACACAGGGAAACTCTACCCTTGTGCTCAAGCCTCAAATAAACAAAAGGGATACCTCACCCTTATACAATCCTTGGGGATACCTCACCCTCAATATACGAAAATAGATATAGAGATGAAGTGAAACTCTCGCTAAGAGTAGATAAATACAAATTGAAGCACTAAGGAGCTTTTTTTCTCAAATATCACAAGAGTTAAGCAATTATAAATTCAGAAAATAAAGAGAGAATAAGGTAGAGCACGTTTTCAAGCAAGCAAAAATTATCACAATGTCAAGGGAGTTTTCGAGAAGTCCCAGTGCCTCTATTTATAGAGCTCGTGGAAGAATATGGCCGTTGGGAGCAATTAATAACATTAAAAACTTTCTCGATTTTTCGTATCTTTGTTTAAAACGTAGCTCTGTTTCTCGTGGGGTATTCGAATGCTCAAGGAGGTATTCGAATACCTCTGTCAAAAACTCTTTTAGAAAACTGTTTAAGTTGGAGTTATTCGAATACCAAGGGTATTCGAATACCTCATTAAAATAAGGCATATTTCGAAGCGGGGTATTCGAATACCATATGGGGTATTCGAATGCCTCATTTAAAAATGGTTCATTCTCGAATCGGGTATTCGAATACCATATGGGGTATTCGAATGCCTCTGCTTGACAAAGAAAATATCGGTTTACGAAACAGTTATTCGAATACCAAATTGAGGTATTCGAATACCTCGATTAAAAACAGTTCAAAATCCTTTCCAAAAAGCTTCGAAATGCTTGTTTTTAACTTTTAAAACATTTGATCTTTTAAAAGCCTTTAGTTTAGGTAATCTTTGATCATTTGAGATATTTAATTAATGACCATACATGATAGATCCTAAGTCCTAAAGCTAATCTTTAAATACTTGGACTTGGTCTTCTCATCATCCTCATGTTTGTTATCATCAAAATACATCTTCATTGTTGCGTAGCAAACACATTCTCCCCTTTTTGATGATGACAAACTATCATAGAGAAAAGCATCAAGATGTAAAATAATTGGAATTCACAAAGTAAGAGGCTTACATTCATGTCTAATATGTGCTTGGCGTAGCTCCTCCTTAATGTTGGAATCCAATAATAGTTATTTTAAACCTGTCTTTTCTCATAGTTATATTTTTCTCCCCCTTTGGCATAATCAAAAAGATACAACAAAATATAATGCATAAAGGAGGCAATAAGCATAAAGAGAAACTGATTTTATTAATAATTTAGCCAATATACATAATGTAATGAAAGAGTAAACAGCTAATACATAAAAAAACATCCAAACAAGAACAAAGCCTAGAGAGAGGCATCTGGCGGAGGAGGAGGGGAATCAGAACCCCGTGAAGATAGCAAAGCACGCAAGGCGGCTTGCTCACGCTCAACACCATCAAGTCCGTCAAACGGGCGAGAAGGTGTGTTCCAAATAAGCTCGGTTATCCTCCATGTAAGCACGGTTGGCACTGTAAAGTGGCCATGACTTGATCCAGTGACCGAACCAGCGGCGAGGTAGCGGGCAGGCGGGGCGGCCATGGCGAGAGACGGCAGGGGCTGCGGAGCAAGAAGAACGGCAGCAGCGGGGCAGCGGCGGGATCGGCCGGGTCGTCCTCATCATCGTCAACTTCAACCGGGAATACCCACCTTCATGCCTTTATCATCTTCATTCGGTTCAGCGTATAAGAGCCAAACACATTATGGTGGGTCACCGAGTTTTTCGCTCGGTCTCCTCCACACCGCGGATACTTGCCTAGGAAGGCGTGATGATCACCCCATAAGGTAGCTCGAGCGTTCTTTTCCCTTAGCTCTCATCATATGCTTCATAATGAAGACGGGCCGCTTTATCCGGTATCCTTTCTTCAGATCCACAAAGATAAACACATCATCTTCACTCGGTAGGCGTAGTTCCCACCTCTAGGAGCTAAGATGTGGGCATAAGCATAATGCAAGAGCACGTCTCCGGCTCTTCATCATGCCCCTTTGACTCCCTTTTGAGTCGGAGGTAACGCCAACCCAGGTCTAAGGACATCTTCAATGGCTCGAATCTTGTCGAACCGCTGGACAAACTCTTCACAGGTCTTCATTGTTACGGCCAGAGATTCTAATCCGAAGAAGCGAACCCGGGCCCCGAGGAGTGATCACAATGTGCCGATCACGACGTCGAATGAAGCTCCGGTCCTTCAATCCTCAAGTTGCGGTAGAACATTTTGACCAAATCGGGATAGAGGACCTCCTTGTAGGAGCAAAAACGTAGCACGCCCGGATGTCCACCGGTGTAGGAAATCAAAGCCACCTTCTTTTTCAAAGAAGGCCAAATCCAGTACTTGGGCTGCACAAGGTTTCGTTCTCTCGAAATGAGAGATGAACCGTCCAAGAGTTTCTGGTTGAGATGAGAGCCTTCGCAGATCCAATGGGTTGTTGCAAGGCGCGGTCTTTGTGCGAGCACGTTTGGAGGAGGAAGCCATGGATGAAGGTAGAAGATGAGAGGAATGGGTTTGAAAAGAGAGGGAGTGACGGTTGGGTGATACGAAGGAGATGGTATTCGAATAGGAGATGAAAGAACGAGAGAGAAGAAATGGGAAATGAGATGAGTGAACGGGTGAACGAAGGGGCTTATATAAAGCTCGGACTGAGGTATTCGAATACCTCGGTTGGTATTCGAATCTGCTTTGTTAGGAAACGCAAAGGTCGTGGCAATTTAGAAAGATGGTATTCGAATACCGCTTAGGGTATTCGAATACTCCGCCATATAAGATTGGCTCGGATAGCGGTATTCGAATACCGCTTAGGGTATTCGAATATACCGGAGACAGAACAAAAGCCCGATAGCAAGAGGCTTGGGGTATTCGAATAACCACTAAGGTATTCGAATACTCCTGGTTACTAAATCATGAAAGCATGCGAGGAAAATGATGGTATTCGAATACCAGATGAAGGTATTCGAATAACTTAGAAAAAAAAAACACCAAATATTACGTCCAGAATACAATTTTGAAGATTTAAAGCTTACCCGATTAAATGAGTACCTGCAAAACAAAATGGAGGGTATCTCCGACGCTCAAGTCAGTAACAATTAAAGATTAATAAATCAATGAGTAAGCAGTAAATTTAACAGATTAAACACACGATTGATCCAAAATACCAAGTTCTCTTCTTAAATGAAAGAATGAATCTTTAGGTAAAGGTTTTGTGAAAATATCAGCAAGTTGATTATTGGTTTCAACAAATTCTAATACACAATCACCTTTTTGAACATGATCTCGTATAAAATGGTGCCTTATCTCAATGTGCTTAGTTCTAGAGTGCATAATGGGATTCTTTGTCGATTAATTGCACTAGTATTATCACATCTTATAGGGATGTGATTAAGTCAAGACCAAAGTCTAAAAGTTGTTGCTTCATCCATAGAATTTGAGCACAACAACTTCCTACCGCCACATATTCAGCCTCGGCGGTGGATAAAGCCACGCTTATTTTGTTTCTTGCTATGCCAAGAAACTAAGGAATTGCCAAGCAAGTGACATGTTCCACTAGTGCTTTTCCGATCCAATTTGCATCCAGAAAATCGGAGTCGAATAACCAATAAGACTACAAGTGGCACCTTTGGGGTACCACAAGCCCACTTGTGTAGTGCCACCTAGATATTTCATAATACGTTTTACTGACACTTAAATGCGACTCTTTAGGATTAGCTTGATATCGAGCACACATGCATACGCTAAACATTATATCGTGCCTACTAGCGGTGAGATAGAGAAGAGATCCAATCATACCTCGATATTTAGTAATTTCTACGAATTACCCGCTTCGTTTTATCCAAGTAACACGAAGTACTCATTGGTGTAGCCATATGCTTTGAGTTGTCCATTCCAAACCTCTTGAGAAGTTCTTTGCAATACTTTGTTTGGCTAATGAACGTTCCACTCCTTGTTTGTTTGATTTGAAGTCCAAGGAAGAAATTGAGTTCTCCCATCATGGACATTTCGAATTCGCTTTGCATGATTTTGGCAAATTCCTTGCACATGTAATTTCGTTAGTAGCACCAAATATGATATCATCTACATATACTTGTACAAGGAGTATATCATGGTTTTTATTTTTAATAAAAAGAGTCGTGTCAACCTTACCTCTTGTAAAATCGTGTTCTAAAAGGAACTTACTTAACCTTTCATACCAAGCTCGTGGAGCTTGTTTTAAGCCATACAAAGCCTTTTTCAATTTGAAAACATGGTTAGGTAAATCATAATTTTCAAAACCTGGAGGTTGGTCAACATATACTTCTTCTTGAATAAAGCCATTTAAAAAGCACTTTTAACATCCATTTGATATAACTTAAAATCCATGATGCAAGCAAAAGCAAGTAACATCCTAATAGCTTCTAATCTAGCTACAGGTGCATAGGTTTCTTCATAGTCTATACCTTCTTCTTGATTATAACCTTTTGCTACAAGTCTAGCTTTATTTCTTGTTATTATGCCACTTCATCAAGTTTGTTTCTAAAAACCCATTTAGTGCCGATAATAGGATGATTATTAGGCCTAGGAACTAGTTCCCAAACTTGGTTTCGTTCAAATTGATTTAATTCTTCTTGCA
Organism: Ormosia emarginata; assembly: GCA_029884605.1. NCBI lineage: Eukaryota > Viridiplantae > Streptophyta > Magnoliopsida > Fabales > Fabaceae > Ormosia > Ormosia emarginata. Next base: position 2,756,961 of record JAQQTP010000073.1, on the reverse strand, counting down.
TAGCTAGAAACCAATGTTCATCATTAAAGGCTTCATTAATGTCTTTAGGTTCGATTTGAGAAACAAAGGCTAAGTGGTTACATGCATTTCTAATGGAGTTTCGAGTACTTACACCTTTGGATACATCACCTATTACTTGATCAAGCGGATGATATTTTGAGGTACGCCATTCTTTGGGAAGCTCCAAAGCTTGTGAATCCTCTTGTCTTTGTTTATCTTCTTGCTCCTTTATTTCTTTTTCCTTACTATCCAAATGTGTTTCCGCTAAGGCTTCGCAACATCATCAATAACAAGATCCTTTCTCGATCCATTTGGGTCGGTTTCATCAAATGCAACATGTATAGATTCTTCAATAGTCATAGTTCTTTTATTATATATACGAAAAGCCTTACTATGATTTGAATAACCAAGAAATATACCTTCATCGACTTAGCATCAAACTTGCCTAGGTTATCTTTTCCATTATTTAAAACAAAACATTTGCAACCAAAAACGTGAAAATGTGCGACATTTGGCTTTCTTCCTTGTATAATTCATATGGGGTTTTCTTTAAAATAGGCCTTATAAGGGCCCCGTTCATAACATAACAAGTCAGTATTTACTGACATCCGCCCAAAAATACTTAGGAAGAGCAGCCTCATTAAGCATAGTTCTCGCCATTTCTTCTAAAGAACGGTTTTTCCTTTCTACAACTCCATTTTGTTGTGGAGTTCTAGGGGCAGAAAATTATGATTAATGCCATGTTCATCACAATAATTTTCAAAAACATTGTTTTCAAATTCGCCACCATGATCACTTCTTATAGAAGAAATTTGAAAACCTTTTTCGTTTTGAATAACTTTGGCAAGTCTTTTAAATGCTAGAAATGCATCATTTTTATTTGCAAGAAATAAAGTCCATGTAAACCTAGAAAAATCATCCACAATCACTAAAGCATAGTAATTCCCACCAAAGCTCATAGTTCTAGAGGGTCCAAATAAATCCATGTGCAAAAGTTGTAAAGGTCTAGTAGTTGAAACTATATTTTTTGATTTAAAAGAGACCTTTATTTGTTTACCCTTTTGACATGCATCACATAATTTATCTTTAACAAAATTAAGCTTTGGTAGTCTAATTACTAGCTCTTTAGAGACCAACTTCCTTAGGTGATCCATGTGAATGTGTGCAATTCTCCTATGCCATAACCATGAATCATCATTCTTACTTAAAAGGCATTTCGCATCATTTGAAGATATATCATCAAGGCTAATCATATAAATGTTATTTATTCTATGACCAATGAATTTAACATGTTTATCATTTTTATCTTCAATTATGCAACAATTTGAATCAAAAATTACCTTGTTACCTTTGTCACATAATTGGCTAATACTAAGAAGGTTATGTTTTAAGCCTTCAACAAGCAACACATTTTCAATAGAGGAATTTGGATTCTTGCCAACTTTTCCGACTCCAAGAATTTTTCCCTTGTTGTTGTCTCCATAAGTAACATGTCCATGATTCTTGAGAATAAACATGGTGAATTTTGAGTCGTCTCCGGTCATGTGCTTGGAGCAGCCATTTGTCGAGATACCAATTTGAGCTCCGGCTTTCAAGCACACCTACAACACAATTTTAATTTTTAACTTTTGGTACCCAAATTTTCTTGGGTCCTTGAGTGTCAATTTTAGGCAAAGTACCCTTTGGAACCCAAACCATTTTTGTCCCAATTTTTGTGTTAATATTCTTTCTAGCATTGCATGTTGAAGCGCTATGACCTTTCTTTCCACAGTAAAAACATTTAATAAATGGACTGCTTGGAAGTACTTGAATAAACGAAAAATTTTTTATAAGATTTATGTTGATTTTTCGGGTTATAACCAATTCCACTTTTTCAAAAACAACCCTTTGTTTCCCTAATATAATATTTAGATTATCTCTCCCAGTAAGAATTTGGCAAGGGTATTTTTTAAGTCTTCAATTTCTTTCTCAAGTGTGTGACATGAAGAACAAGAATAAGAAGTAGAAGCATGTGAGGATGAGATGAGCATGCATCAATAATTCCCAAAGTTTCATTTTCAATTTTTAGTTCTTCAATCTCTTTATTTAAAATAAGAATTTTATTTTCTAAAGAAGAGATTTTTTTCTTAGAAGAAGAAATTTGTTTTGAGAGTTTTATTGATTCGTCATGCAATTCTTCAAAGGCATCTTGTAACTCATCATAAGAGGGCGATAAAAGTAGAGTTAGAACTTACCTCATTTTCGCTTTCTTCTTCTTCTCCTTTGGCCATGAGACGAGAGTTGAGCTTCTTCGCTATCCGAGTTCGTCGATTGAATCCATGTCGTTTTCATCCCATGCTATATAGGCTTTTCTTGCTTTTCTTTCTTTGAAGGGCTTCTTCTCAAGTCTCTCTTTCTTCTTTTTGGTAACCGGGCATTCCATTTTCATGTGACCAGGCTTGCCACATTCATAGCAAGTAGGAGTTGATGAAGCTCCTTCACCTTTGTAATGAGTCTTCTTCGGAGGAAGGGAGGTCTTCTTTGCATTCCCTTTTTCTTGAGAAATTTACCAAATTTTTAACTAACAGACCGAGATTTTCTTCGTTTACCTCAATGTTTTCTCGAGCTTTCTTCATCTTCTTCATCATCATTGTCAATTGTTGAGGAAGTGGCTTTAAGCGCTATCCCCTTTTTCTTTTTATCATTTTCTTCGCTTTGACTTAATCTCGCTTAGTTCTAGTTCGTGCTCATGAAGTTTTCCAAAAAGGGTGGCTAATGACATGGTTGTCAAGTCCCTTGATTCTCGAAATTGCTTTGTCACCTTGGGCTGCCAAATCCAAAACATCTCAACACTTTATTGATCAAATCTTCGTTAGTAAAACTTTTTCCTAAAGATGCAAGATGATTAACAATGTGGGTGAACCTCTTTTGCATTTCTTGAATGCTTTCTCCTTGTTCATTCTAAACGGTTCATATTCGCGAGTTAGAGAATTTATTCTCGACCTCTTAACTTCACTAGTACCCTCATGGGTAACTTGTAAAGTGTCCCACATTTCTTTAGCGGTTTTGCAATTAGAAATTCTAAAAACTCATCATACCCCAAAGCAAAGGTAATGATGTTTTTAGCTTTTAAATTATATTGGACTTTTCTTTTATCCTCATCAGACCAATCACTTCTAGGTGTCTCGGTTTTTACACCATCGACAACGCGTGTAGGTATAAATGCGCCGTTTTCGACAAAGATCCCACACATCTAGATCAATAGCTTCGATGAAGATTTTCATTCTTTCCTTCCAATATGCATAACCATCCCCATTGAAAAAGGGTGGTCGGTTTATGGAAGATCCCTCAGAAAAACCATTTAAGGAAGCCATGTTCTCTTGAAGCGGCTAAGCTCTTTATACAAGAGTCTAGCTCGATACCACTTGTTACCAAGTGGCTTCCAGTACTCAAGAGGGGGGGGGTGAATTGAGTAACAAAAACTTTTGCAAACGCTTTTAAACAAATAAATTTTGCTCAATATAATTATTAAAGAATATGGAAGAGATGAGAAAAAGAAAGAGCAAGTAATAAATAAATTGCAGGAATCAATAAATAAAGTGCTTAAAATAAAGAGAATAAGGGAAGAAAAACAGTACGGTATTTATCCTGGTTCGACCACCAACCACTTGTGGCCTACGTCCAGTCCCCCGAAACACCGTTCGAGATTTTTCACTATTCAAGACAAGCTTAAACAACGGGTGCTTGCAACCTTTACAATGCGGAGCACTTTTCACACACAGGAAACTCTACCCTTGTGCTCAAGCCTCAAATAAACAAAAGGGATACCTCACCCTTATACAATCCTTGGGGATACCTCACCCTCAATATATAGAAATAGATATAGAGATGAAGTGAAACTCTCGCTAAGAGTAGATAAATACAAATTGAAGCACTAAGGAGTTGTTTCTCAAATATCACAAGAGTTAAGCAATTATAAATTCAGAAAATAAAGAGAGAATAAGGTAGAGCACGTTTTCAAGCAAGCAAAAATTATCACAATGTCAAGGGAGTTTTCGTGAGAAGTCCCAGTGCCTCTATTTATAGAGCTCGTGGAAGAATATGGCCGTTGGGAGCAATTAATAACATTAAAAACTTTCTCGATTTTTCGTATGTCTTTGTTTAAAACGTAGCTCTGTTTCTCGTGGGGTATTCGAATGCCCGAAGGAGGTATTCGAATACCTCTCAAAAACTCTTTTAGAAAACTGTTTAAGTTGGAGTTATTCGAATACTACAAGGGTATTCGAATACCTCATTAAAATAAGGCATATTTCGAAGGGGTATTCGAATACCATATGGGGTATTCGAATGCCTCATTTAAAAATGGTTCATTCTGAATCGGGTATTCGAATACCATATGGGGTATTCGAATGCCTCTGCTTTTGACAAAGAAGAAATATCGGTTTTAAACAAAGTTATTCGAATACCAAATTGAGGTATTCGAATACCTCGATAAAAAGTTCAAAATCCTTTCCAAAAAGCTTCGAAATGCTTGTTTTTAACTTTTAAAACATTTGATCTTTTAAAAGCCTTTAGTTTAGGTAATCTTTGATCATTTGAGATATTTAATTAACAGCTCCATACATGATAGATCCTAAGTCCTAAAGCTAATCTTTAAATACTTGGACTTGGTCTTCTCATCATCCTCATGTTTGTTATCATCAAAATACATCTTCATTGTTGCGTAGCAAACACAATAATTATATCCTCTTCTATGCGTCTTCTAGAACTCTTTCATGTCAGCATTATATAGTTTAAGATATTGCTTGAACATATGGTTACAATTCTGATTAGAACTAATTTAGATTGGCCATACAGAAGTGGAGTTTGCCTTAAACTATTTTTATTTTCTCAAACTTCGTTTTATTATTTTCTTTGGAATGTGACGTTTGTTAGCTTTTATATCATTATGCTTATATTCTGAATAAAACCTTGCAGTTGAATGAAAGGGATGGTGCATTATATGGACCAAAGATAAACATCCGTGTATCAAACACCTTAAATAGGAAATTCTAGTGCGCAACTTTGTAGGTTTACACTATTTAACTTTTTTTATTACAAATTCTATGTTACTTGATATGGACCAGATGTTGCTACCTCTAGATAAAGATATGTGACAACTAAAGAAAAATAGAGGGGAATAGTTGTGTAGAATCAGGTTATGGAGATAAGTTATGGAACGAATTGATGAATTTGTGTTTACATATATTCATCAGGTTAATGAGCAGTTGCAGCAAGAGATGAAGGATCGGGTTCTGGAGATTCAACAGCGAATGGAGTAGCATAACCAACAACGAGAACAACAACGTGAGATAGAGTGGAAAAATGCGATTTGAACAATACCAGCATCAACAGAATAAACAAATTAGTAATATGTTGAAATCATATTTAAAAGTCGTTGGCACTCAGCCAAGCCAGCAACAACCATTATTAGAAGAAGACAACGAGGATACTGAAGATGATCATGAAGATGACAATGATAATAAGCATATGGATTGAAATTGATGTTTGAGTACTGTATGGATTCTGATATTTCTTTTGAACTTTTTTATGGATCAGCTTGTATTTGAAAACCTTTATTTAAGTAATATAATTTGTTATGTTTGTTTTATACAGCATTGATAGGTTGAAATTGATGTTTGAGTGATGTATGTATTGATTGTAATATAATTGTGGATTTTAAATATTAATTTAAAATATTTCTTTTAATCCAGCACATTTTGTGGCTGATTTTTCTGCCACAAATTCGCGTTGAAAAATTAGCCCAACACAGCAACTTCGGCACTAGATGTAGGTAGATCGTCGGAGAGATTTGCGGCGGATAAATCCGCAGCAAAATTTGAAGTGGAAACTAAAACCCTCCGCAAACTACATTGCAACGACAATTTTTGCGGTGGTCACAAATCCACCACAAATTGTCAATTTACAGCGAATTTTAGCTTATTTGTGACGGATTTATCCTTCACAAATTGCAACTTTTCTTGTAGTGTCTGTCTTTTCGCAAGGCCTTGTATGGTCTTAAACAAGCTTCTCGAGCCTGGTTTGCTAAGTTCAGTTCTACCATCAGTTAGCTTGTATACTTGTGAACACCCAATTTTGTCCGAACATTTTTTTAAATAAAAAAAGAGAAATAAAAAAATATAATAACAAAATAAAAAAATTAAATAAATAAAATAATTTGATTCCATGATCCAAATTAAGCCCAATCCAATAAAAAAAATGTTCAACTCCATTTAACTACCTTAGGCCCATTTGTCTTAAGTTTCTTTTTTTTTGAAAAAAAAAGTTAACGTTGGATAGCAATAAGCAAATGAACAAAACCAAAAGGAAAAGACAAAAAGCATGCTAGTATGATGTGAAAATACTGAGCCAAAAGGGATGACACACGAAGAAGGAAAACCTATAGCAAGTAAGCAAAAGGAATAAAGCTTGGAAGCTAAAAAAAGAGAGGAAAAAGACCATACAATATGGTCTCCAGAACCCAGCCTAGAAGTTTTGGTCTTTGGGTATATAAAATGGGAAGCAACATAGAGAGAAGGGGGATCTTTTGGTGGGTGTGACAAAAAAAGTGAGAGGAAAGGTTGGTGAAAAACAAAGAGAATGAAGAACAGTGTTGAATCTCTAGTCTGATAAGCTTTCTATTACTCTCCTATTTTTATCCCAAGAGTCATTTATGCATGGTTGGTATGAACATAAATGTAGAATAAAGTGTATATCTATTATGGTTTTGTTCTGGGGATGTTCTTCTAACCATGCTGCAACTTACATGTTCATTTCTATGTTATTCACCATCAATTTAAAAAATAAATAAATTTAATCTTCTTTACAAAATCCACAAATAAGAAAAATAAGTAGCCATGACCTATACTCAATAGCCCCAAATTTCCCATTTTAGCTTGAACAGAGACCCGTGAACAACCATCACAACAACATCTTCTTCTTCAAAATCCTATCAAATCATCCCAACACAATAGCCCCCAATCGAGCCATCCCTTCAATTCCCGTCCATTATTGCCGCATCTCGCAGCTCCATTCCACCCCACCAAACTCCCACCGCAATCCACCTCTCTTCCTCACCCCACACCATCCAACCGAGACCACCGTCCAGCCGGAAACACCACCTCTCGCCATCTTCAACATCCCACCACACCAAACCAAAACCACATTCGACCACCCCATCGAAACACTACCTAACCCTGCGCCAACCACCACGCGATCCACTGTTTTGCGCCGATTGAGCTACACCGTGCCAAGCCTCTGAGCTGAAAACACTGAACTGCCTCTATTGTACGCAACAACCACTATGTCGTTCACCCAGCATCGAACTCCAACCCCATGGCCAAAACCACCAAACCCAACAGTCATCGTCGCACTTGCATGAACCACTAACTGCCGTTCGAGTCGCCCTCCACGCAACCTGCGACCCACTGCTTAACGCACCACGCCAGGACCGCGAACCAACCTGTGAACCAGCCCACCACCGTTGTCTCCATCCGCTGCAGTTAGAGACCTCCAATGCGCCGTTGTCGGAGCTGCGCGTCAGCTCCTTCCTCTTTACTCCAGGTCTCTATGACTTTCCCTGGCTGAAACTTGAAAGCCAGCAGCTTTCCTTATATGTTTTAAACTCTCTTTTTTGTTATTATTATTATTATTTTATTTGGTTTTATTTAGGTTATTTTCTTTTAGTTTTAATGCTTGGGGATCTTTTGGGTTGGGTTACTGATCTTTTAATTAGGCCAGACTAAATAAGTTATGGGTTGGAGTTTGTCAGGAAACTATGAACTCTTTTCAAAGTTAGGTTTGTTTGTTTTATTAAGAAAATAATAAAAAAATTGTTAACATAATCTTTAGCCACATAACGTGGGCTATGGTTGGAGTGATTAAGGATACAAACAAAAATTATAAAAAATATTTTATTTTCTTTGTTTGCTTATTGAATTAGTGTGCTTACCACATTATTGATCTATGTTTTAAATAGTGATCTTGCACTAATTGTACAAATGAAAGTTTTTTTGAAATGAGATTAACTGAGTTGTGACAACTTGTTAATCCTGTAACTTTTAAAATCATCTAAGTTGCAACAGCTTAAAGATTTGTTTTTCAAAAAAATAAAAGATAAAAATAAAATGAATTTTTTAAAAACAAAAAAAAATCTTTTCAAAATTAAAAATAACTAACCCACAGTCGTTTTCTAAAGAACAATGTGCCTTTGAATTTCTCATTGCATCTGAGGATACGTAAGAGCAGAATCCCTATTCTGTCAAGCCAAAATTAAATTTTCATAATTTATCTGTTAATTTCTTTCTATGTTTTGAAAATGGGTAAAATAAATATTTTTAAGAGTTATAAAAATTTTGTACAATTGACTTACGGTAACCGTCTTAGGATGGATGCATCAGGAGTACTGTGGGATTAAGTTTCTACCCTTCCTTGTGCATAACTAGACTCCCGAACCTGAGTTTTTGAACATAGACCATCTTTTTTAGGTTTTTTAATTTTTCCTAATAAAAAAAATTAGTGGCGACTCGATTTCTTTTTCCTAATAATTTTTTTTGTCACTCCCGCCACAATCACGATTGCGACAGATGGCGAATCCACTGGAGAAAATTGAGAGTCAAACCTTTGTAAGTTGGTTGTGCAAATTTTGTGATATTTATATGCTTGTTTTATCCTTTCTATTTTTATTTTGTTTTTCTATTTTGTTTTATTTGTTTATTGATTATTTTAACTGTGATTTTATTATGAACACCTTAGCATAAAAGATTTTTTGGAATCTGATTTGCATTTGTTTTGTTTTGCAAGATGTGGGTAGTTTTTAGAATTATGAAAATTTGTATGCTCTCTACACACACTGCACTTACACATTTCTCACACACATTCGAGTGAGGCCTTATACCCAAGTCTGAGTGAAGCCTAAGTTAGGTAGAAGTTGCATAGTGATAACTATTTTGAATGTACATCCTATTTGGTTATCGTAAAAACCTCATCTAGAGTGTGCCTTTTTCATGAATGTCTGACACTTAGTGGTTTACCCACTGTTTGTGGTCAACATTCTAAAATGTGACTTAGCTCTAGAGGCCTTTAGAATAGTAGAGTCACCCAATGAAAGTTCTCACGAATCATAAAGACTCATAGATCCCTATGATAAGACTCCTCAAGTTTAAGGCAATCACATTAGGGCACAAAGGGAGCATTTTTTTTTTCCAAAAAAAGGAAAACTGAAAATTAAAAAAAAATCTATAAATACTTCTCTTGCATTTCATGTATCAATAAATATTTGGGTTTGGTTAAGTTATTTAGCCCACTAATATGACAAATTTACATTAAAAAAAAACTTTCCGATGAAGAAATGAGCTTTAATTAAAAATAAGTCATTACTAGTGGGCCAACAATTTACTAACCCAATGTATTTCTTTTGGAAAAAAATCATTTGCTACATGTTTGCACAAAAAAGAATTTCCCTACATGTTAAAAAAAATTTCATCATGCATTCTTGAATGTATTGACTAAAAAAAATGATGAAGAAAATATAATTTTTTTATTCCATTAATATTAATATTCTTTTTTCAAAAACTTGAACCACTGTGCTTATGAGGAAAATGAATGACAATAAAACACAAGATCATTAGCCTGAATTGTAGACAACACCCATGCAAATGATTGGGAGAGATATGGATTAAGAAGTGTATGAAGTAAAGGGAATATTGGATCAAATAAAAGAAGAAATAAAAAATATATAATAATAAAATAAATAAATAAATAAAATGATTTGATTCCATGATCCAAATTAAGCCTAATCCAATGAAAAAAATGTTCAACTCCATTTAACTACCTTAAGCCCATTTGTCTTAAGTTTCTTTAAAAAAAGAAAAAGTTAACGTTGGATAGCAATCAGCAAATGAACAAAACCAAAAGGAAAAGACAAAAAGCATGCTAGTATGATGTGAAAAAACTAAGCCAAAAGGGATGACACACAAAGAAGGAAAACCTATAGGAAGTAAGCAAAAGGAAGAAAGCTTGGAAGCTAAAAAGGGAGAGGAAAAAGACCATACAATCTGGTCTTTAGAACCCAGCCTTGAAGTTTTGGTCTTTGGATAAAATGGGAAGCAACACAGAGAGATGGGGGATCTTCTGGCTAGTGTGAAAAAAAAGTGAGAGGAAAGGTTAGTGAAAAACAAAGAGAAGGAAGAACAGTGTTGAATCTTTAGTCCGGTAAGGTTTCTATTACTCTCCTATTTTTATCCCAAGAGTTGTTTATGCATGGTTAGTATGAACGTAAATGTAGAATAAAGTTTATATCTGTTATGGTTTTGTTCTGGGGATGTTCTTCCAACCATGCTGCAACTTACATGTTCATTTCTATGCTATTCACCATAACTTTAAAAATAAAATTAATCTTCTTTACAAAATCTATAAATCAAAAAAACAAGTAGTCATGACCGATACTCAATAGCCCCAAATTTCCCATTTTAGCTTGAACAAAGACCTGTGAACATCCATCACAACAACTTCTTCTTCCTCAAAATCCTATCAAACCATCCTAATATGATAGCCCCCAATCGAGCCATCCCTTCAACTCCCGTCCATCTCTGCCACATCTCGCAGCTTCATTCTGTCCCATCAAACTCCTAGTCGCAATCCACCTCTCTTCCTCACCCCACACTTCCCAACTGAGACCACCGTCTAGCCGGAAACACCACATCTGCCATCTTCAACATCCCACCACACCAAACCAAAACCACCTTCGGCCACCCCATCGAAACACGACCCTACCCTGCGCCAACCACCATGCAATTATGAAGGAAATGTGCACCAACCTTGTTTGGTCAAAAATGATGGGTGCCAAATTGTCAAGGCACTAACCATTCTTTGGTAAAAAACAATAGGTGCCTAACTCTGGCAATTGTCAATGGAGGTGCCAAACTATTGCCTAACTTCTTGCCTAAATTTCACCAACGCATGTTTTTTGAAGCCTATATAAACCCCTTAGCTCTCATTTGTAATACATCCCAAATAGAGAATTAGAGAGAGTTTAAGAGAAAAAGCTAAAGAGAAAAGCTTGTGAGAGAATTTTGTGAGGAAAATTCTTGGGTATAATTGGGTGTGGGTTGTGAGTTGTAAGTATTGTAAACACTTTGTATATTTTCTCCTTTTAGTAAAACGATCTGCAACAGGTCCGGAGATGTAGGCACAATTGGCCGAACTCCATTATCAAATTTGTGTGTGTTATTTCTGCTATTATTTTTTACATTCTCACTAATTTGGTTTATAGGAAATTGTAAGATTTCCCAACAACTGGTATCAGAGCACCTGGTTGTGGTGAATTCTGTCAGTTTTTTGCAAGGGTACTATTTATATAAATAGTGAATTCATGAATAGTAAAATTTTGTCGGCAGTACCAGATTGTCGATAGAGGTGTTCTAATACACCGTGGTTCGCAGGAATTGTCAGAAACAATCTAGACGAAGCCAGATTCGAGTAGGAGCGATGATTGCAGACGAAGGGAAGATGAAAATTGAAAAGTTCGATGGTGCAAATTTCGGGTTCTGGAAGATACAGATAGAAGATTTTCTATACCAGAAAAAGCTTTATCAACCTCTCTCAGAAAAGAAGCTAGAGGGTATGAAGGATGAAGATTGGACTCTTCTAGACAGACAAACCCTTGGAGTTATTCGATTAACGCTATCCCGCAATGTTACTTTCAATATAGCAAAGGGAAAGACCATGGTGGGTCTTGTGGCGGCTCTCTCCAGTACGTATGAGAAGCCATCGACCTCTAACAAAGTTCACTTGATGAGGCGGTTATTCAATTTGCAGATGACAGAAGGCGCATCGGTAGCTCAACATCTCAATGAACTCAATACAGTCATAACCCAATTGAGTTCAGTTGGAATTAAATTTGATGAAGAAGTACAAGCATTGATACTTTTGTTTTCTCTACTAGAAAGTTGGAATGCTACTGTCATGGCTATAAGTAGCTCATCGGGAAGTAATAAGTTAAAATTTGATGATGTTCATGACCTGGTTCTCAGTGAAGAGATCCGACGGAGAGAGTTGGGCGAATCGTCAACTTCTTTAGCTTTGCATACAGAGTTAGGAGGAAGAAATTCAACCAGAGGGAATGGACATGGCAGATCGAACTACTGAGGTAGATCAAAGGATAAGAGGTCCAAATCAAGGAATCCCAATAATTCCCATAACTCAAAGACTGACGAGTGTTGAAACTGCCAAACAATTGGACACTATAAAAATCAGTACAAGAGTGCACCGAAGGATCAGGAGGCGAAAGCAGAGGCAAATATTACTTCCACCTCAGGAGGGAATGATGCGTTGATATGCTCTTTGGAGAGCAAGGAAGAATCTTGGGTGTTAGACTCTGGAGCATCATTCCATGCTACTTCGTAGAAAGAATTCTTCGAGAGGTGTGTCCCCGGAAACCTTGGAAAAGTTTTCCTTGGTAACAAACAATCCTGCGAGATTGTGGGCAAAGGATTAGTAAAGATTAAGTTGAACGAGTCTATTTGGGAACTGAAGAATGTTAGACACATTCCCGACCTAACAAAGAACTTAATCTCAGTAGGCCAGTGATGACTACACAATTGTCTTCCATGGAGATAATTGGAAGATTTCAAATTAGTCGCAGTAGAAAGAGTGGTACTCTTTACAAAATAGCCAGGGCATGTCATTTGATTGCAGTTGCAACGAACAATGAAAATCTCAATCTATGGCACCAGAGACTTGGCCATATGAGTGAGAAAAATATGAAGATCATGCACTTGAAGGGCAAATTACCAGGTCTTTAGTTAGTGGAAATTGACATGTGTGAAGACTGCATACTTAGAAAGTAGAAAAAAGTCAACTTTCAGACAAGTGGAAGAGCCCCAAAGAAAGAAAGACTTAAGCTTGTTCACTGTGATGTTTGGGGTCCAACGACTGTCTCATCTATTGGTAGAAAATACTACTATGTGACTTTTATTGATGATCATTCTAGGAAGGTATGGGTATACTTTCTAAATTATAAGTCTAGAGTATTTGAGGCTTTCAAGGTACGGAAAGCTATTGTTGAAAATGAGGCAGAGTTGAAGATCAAAAAGCTCATAACCGACAATGGTGGTGAATGTGTAGACACTAGATTGAAGAAGTTTAGCTCTGAGCACGTGATCAAAATGGAGAGGACCGTGCCGGGTACACCTCTACACAATGGTGTAGCTGAGCCTATGAACCGAACATTGACTGAAAGAGCCAGAAGTTTGTGTGTGCAGTCAGGCCTACCGAAGTAGTTTTAGCAGAAGCAGTCAACATAGCAACTTATTTGATCAACTGAGGTCCATTAGTACCATTGGAGCACAGAATACCAGAAGAAGTATGGAGAAGAAAGAGGCAAAACTCTCACATCTTAGAGTTTTTAGCTGTTTAGCAAATGCGCACATCAGTGATCAAGGTAGGAACAAACTTGATCCCAAATCAAAGAAGTGCACGTTCATCGGTTATGGTGAAGATGAGTTTGGCTACCACCTTTGGGATGAAGAAAACAAAAAGATAATCTGCAGTAGAGATGTGATCTTTAATGAAAGAGTGATGTACAAGGATAGGCATAACACAGACACCAGTGACTTAGAACAGAGTGGGCCAGTGTATGCAGAGGTGGACGATGTCCCAGAAAATCCTATAGTTGAGAGTCCTCAGTTAGAGGAATCAACTAAACAACGTAGCGAACAAACAGTTCGACACACCAGAGCCTCCTACTCTAGCTCATGTATTAAGAAGGTCTTCTCGACCTCATATGCCTAATAGGAGATACATGAACTATATGTTGTTGACTGATGGAGGGGAGCCTGAAGACTATAAGGAAGCATGTCAAATCGCAGATGCCAACAAGTGGGAGCTTGCTATGAAAGATGAGATGAAGTCTTTAATCTCAAACCAGACATGGGAAATAACTGAGTTACTCATGGGAAAAAAGGCACTTCACAACAAATGGGTGTATCGGGTGAAGGAGGAGCATGATGGCTTCAAGAGATATAAAGCCCGACTAGTTGTCAAAGGATTCCAGTAAAAAGAATGAGTCGACTATACCAAAATCTTTGCTCCAATTGTGAAACTTAATACTATCAATTCTGTGTTAGGTATTATTGCTAATGAAGAGCTCTTCCTTGAGCAGTTAGACGTAAAGACCGCATTTCTTCACGGAGACTTAGATGAGGAGATATACATGCACCTGCCAGAAGGCTTCTCAGAAAAAGGGAAGAAGAACATGGTGTGTAGACTTAAGAAGAGTTTGTATGGCCTGAAACAAGCCCCAAGACAATAGTACAGAAAGTTCGACAGCTTTATGCATAAGGAGGGTTTCCAGAAGTGCAACGTCGACCACTGTTGCTACTTCAAGAGATATAGGTCCAATTATATCATTTTACTACTTTATGTCGATGACATGTTAGTAGCAGGTTCAGATATGGATGATATCAAAAGATTGAAATAACAATTGTCAAAGGAGTTTGACATGAAAGACTTGGGTTCGCCAAAGAAGATTCTTGGAATGCAAATCAAAAGAGATAGGCAAAAGGGGATTTCGCAGTTATCTCAGGCAGAGTACATCAACTGTGTTTTACAAAGATTTAACATGGGCGATACCAAGCCAGTTAGCATACCCTTGGCAAGTCACTTTCGCTTATCCAAGGATCAGTCCCCTCAGACAGAGGAAAAGAGAGATTTCATGGCTAAGGTTCCTTATGCCTCAGCCATTAGGAGTTTGATGTATGCAATGGTCTGTATGAGACCAGACATTGGCCATGCAGTGAGAGTTATTAGCAAGTTTATGTCAAATCCAGAAAAAGCTCATTGGGAAGCAGTAAAGTGGATTTTGAGGTTTCTACAAGGCATCACAGAGAAGTGTTTGTACTTTGGTAAGGGTGAGTTAAAAGTACAAGGCTATGTAGACGTAGATTTTGGAGGTGAAGTTGATCACCGAAGAAGCACCACCGGTTATATATTCACTGTTGGAATTACAACTGTTAGTTGGATGTCACAGTTACAGAAGATTGTCACTTTATCCACTACAGAAGCTAAGTATGTAGCAGTGACTGAAGCCAGTAAAGAGATGATATGGCTTCAAGGTTTGTTAACTGAGTTGAGATTCAAACAAGAAAAGAATGTTCTGCACAGTGATAGTCAGAGTGCAATACACTTGGCAAAAAATTCAGCATTTCATTATAGAACCAAGCATATTGGACTTCGTTATCACTTTATCAGATCTTTATTAGAAGATGAGGTGTTAACACTAGAGAAGATCCAAGGAAGCAAGAATCTAGCAGATATGTTGACAAAGATGATGGCTATCGACAAACTGAAGTTGTGTTCAACTTTAGTTGGCCTATAAGAGTAATAAGACCAGAAAGATTTGCTGCATAGATCAAGGTGTGAAGATAGATTGAAATCAATCTTCCAGTGGGAGATTGTGAAGGAAATATGCACCAACATTGTTTGGTAAAAAATGATGGGTGCCAAATTGTCAAGGCACCAACCATTCTTTGGTAAAAAATAATATGTGCCTAACTTTGGCAATTGTCAATGGAGGTGCCAAACTATTGCCTAACTTCTTGCCTAAATTCCACCAACCCATGTTTTTTGAAGCCTATATACACCCCTTAGCTCTCATTTGTAATACATCCCAATTAGAGAATTAGAGAGAGTTTAAGAGAAAAAGCTTAAGAGAAAAGCTTGTGAGAGAATTTTGTGAGGAAAATTCCTGGGTATAATTGGGTATGGGTTGTGAGTTGTAAATGTTGTAAATAATTTGTATATTTTCTCCTTTAGTAAAACTATCTGCAATAGGTCCAGAGACGTAGGCACAATTGGTCGAACTCCGTTATCAAATTTGTGTGTGTTATTTCTGCTATTATTTTTCGCATTCTCACTAATCAGGTTTATAGAAAATTGTGAGATTGCCCAACAACCACCACTTTGCACCGCCCCTTTGTCTAGCCATACCCCAGATCAGCCGTGTTGTCCACCTAGCAGAATCAGACTTGCACAGATTAAGTTACACCATGCCAAGCCCCTAAGCTGAACACACCGAACTGCCTCTGCCATACACAACTACCACCATGTCGTTCACCCAGCCCCGAACTCCAACCCTATGGCCAAAACCACCGAACCCAGCAATCATTGTCGCACCTGCATGAATCAGCAACTACCGTTCAAGCTACCCTCCGCGCAACATGCGACCCACCACGTAATGCACCACGCCAGGCCCGCGAACCAGCCCTCCCCGCCATCTCCATCCACTGCCATTGGAGACCCCCAATGCACCATCGTTGTAGCTACGCGTCATCTCTTTCCTCTTTGCTCCGGGTCTCCATGAATTTCCTTGGCTGAAACTTGAAAGCCAATACCTTTCCTTATCGGTTTTAAACTCTTTTTTTTTGTTATTATTATTATTTTACATGGTTTTATTTAGGTTATTTTCTTTTAGTTTTAATGCTTGGGGATCTTTTGGGTTGGGTTACTGATCTTTTAATTGGGCTAGGCTAAATAAGTTATGGGTTGGAGTTTGTCAAGAAACTATGAACTCTTTTCAAAGTTAGGTTTGTTTGTTTTTTTCTTAAGAAAATAATAAAAATAATAAAAAAATTGTTAACATAATCTTTAGTCACATAACTTGGGCTAAGGTTAGAGTAATTGAGGATACAAACAAAAATTATAAAAAAAATGTTTTATTTTCTTTGTTTGCTTATTGAATTGGTGTGCTTATCACATTATTGATCTTTGTTTTAAATAGTGATCTTGCACTAATTGTACAAATGAAAGTTTTTTTTTGAAATGAGATTAGCTAAGTTATGATAGCTTATTAATCCTGTAGGTTTTAAATCATCTAAGTTATGATAACTTGATGATTCGTTTAAAAAAAAATAAAATAAAAATCAAATGAATTTATTAAAACAAAAAAAATCTTTTCAAAATTAAAAATAACCAACTCACAATCGTTTTCTAAAGAACAACGTGACTTTGAATTCCCCATTACATCTGAGGATACATGGGAGCAGAATCCTTATTCTATCAAGCCAAAATTAAATTTTTATAATTTATCTGTTAATTTCTTCCAACGTTTTGAAAATGGGTAAAATAAATATTTTTAAGAGTTATAAAAATTTTGCACAATTGACTTAGGGTAACTGTCTTAGGACAGATGCATCAGGGGTGTTGTGGGGTTAAGTTTCCACCCTTCTTTGTGTATAACTAGACTTCCGAACCTGAGCTTTTGAACGTAGACCATCTTTTTTAGATTTTTAAATTTTTCTTAATAAAAATAAAATTGGTGGCAACTTCATTTCTTTTTCCTAATAATTTATTTATTTTTTGTCACTCCAGCCGCGATCACGATCGCAACAATACCCCACTAGTTCTCATGATTCAGGATTTTTCATTCGTAAAACTGATAGTGGCACTGTTACTGCTTCTTTATGTTGATGACATGATTATTACATGTGATAATACTTTTGGTATTGTTGATCTTAAAGCATCTTTGAGCCGCAATTTTGAGATGAAGGATCTTAGCTCTCTCAGTTATTTTCTGGGTCGTGAGGTTCTATCATCTGTTGATGGTATTTATTTGTCTCAAGCTAAATATGCTTCAAATCTTATTTCTCGAGCTGGTCTCTCAGACAGTCGCACCAAGTCTACTCCTTTAGAACCTAATGTCAGGTTTACACTTCTGGATGGTACTACACTTGACGATCCTACTCTTTATCAATAGTTGGTTGGTAGCTTGATTTATCTTATTATTACTCGTCTATACATTTCATGTGTTGTTTATTTAGTTAGCCAGTTTATGTTAACTCCGTGCACTACTCATTATGCAGATGTTCTACATATTATTCGGTATATAAAAAGATCTCTGTTTCGTGGGCTTCATTTCTCAGTCAACTCCTCATTGGTTCTCTACGTTTATTCTGATGCTGATTGGGCTGGAGATCCCACTGAACGCCGATCCACCACTGGCTATTGTATTTATCTTGGTGATGCAGAAATTTCATGGCGAAACAAGAAACAGACTTTGACTACACGTTTCAGTACTGAAGTAGAATATCGGACACTAGTTGACACTACATCTGAGATACTTTGGTTACGTTGGCTTCTTGACGACTTGGGTATTTCTCAGTCCTCTCCCATTACTCTTTACTGTGATAATAGTAGTGCTATTCAGATTGCTCACAATGATGTTTTTTATGAGCGTACTAAGCATATTGAGATCGACTGCCACTTCATTCGTCAACACATTCTTCGTGGAGCTTTTCGTCTCTTTTCCATTAGTACTCTTGATCAGCCAGCCGATCTATCCACCAAAGCTCATCATCCTGACAAATTCCGCACTCTTGTTTCCAGACTGAAGTTGATTTTTTCTACACGCACTTGAGTTTGAGGGGGGATGTTAGCGTGATTAATTATGATTGATCATAGTTGTTTTTAGGAATGATTGTAATTGATTTATTACATAATTAGTTTGATTTAGTACATAATTATAATTTATTATTTTTCTTTTTCTGTACAGCAGCCTTCCTGTATAAATAAGGGTTAACCCCTTTGTATTCATTCATTCAGAAATATATTCAGATTGTCAATATTTATTTTCATATTTCTATTTCTAACTGAAATTACTAAACAGTTTGACAATCGCAGGTTCATCCATCTTCAAATGATTATTCAATTTACCGTAAAACTTGTTTAATTAAGACAACCGGTTAAGGTAACATAGATTATAAACTATAAAATAGTATAATTCTATTATGAATGTTGTACACCAGATAATGAACCTAAAGTGCAGTAAAGTACAAAGATAAGGTCCATCGATTAGTGGAATGGAGGAGTAAGCTTTGTTCTGCAACGAATGCAGTTAATGATAAAGGAAGTAATTAAGAATGGATGAAGTAAAATTTTAATGAGTTAATGGACTCAAATATAAAGTAAATAAACAATTTCAAAAAATTATTAAAACTTATTGTAACTGGTTTGTTCAATGGACCATTAGTGAATTGCTTACTCAACAGGACCACAATAGAAGCTTATTGTGATTAGTCAACTTAAATTGTAAAATAGAATATAATGAATGTTATAAGTTAGTGATAAGTATTCAATTAAAACTATGATTAACCTTATCTATTTGATGAGATAAGAAGCAGAACTTGAAGACTTCAACTACTTTTGTTTTAGTCAAAATTCTATTGGTGTGGTAAATAAAAGGGGGAGAAGGTGCATGTGTAGTATGTATGGTAGAAAATAAATAGAGAAAGAGAGAGAGAGAGAGAGAGTGTGTGTATGCAAAGCAACGGGAGAGACTAGAGAGAGTATTGGGTGTCTGTGGGTTTTGGGTTTATGAGAGTGTTTTTTAAAAGATTGTAATTTATTGATTTTGATAATAAAGTTGACTTTGGTAAAGTAGGCAAATTACCAAACCACATTAATTTTCTTGTGTGCTCTATAATTTTATTTGTTAGTATTAGCAACGGTGCCCAATAGTGGTATCGGAGCTTTCAAGTTAACGATCTTGGGCGGTGGCAAATTTGACGTGGAGCAATTTGATGGAAAAAATAATTTCAACATCTAGCAGAGTACAATGAAGGACATCCTTGTGCAGCATGGATTGTATAGAGCACTAGATGGCAAGGAAAAGAAGCTAGAAAAGATTTCATATGATAATTGGAAAGATCTTGAGATGAAAGTTGTTATTATAATTCATTTTTGTTTGGCCCCTGAGGTAAAGTATAAAGTTATGGATGAAATTTTAGCAGAAAAATTATGGAAATATTTAGAAAACACGTATAATTCTAAGTCTATCATAAATCAATTATATTTGAAGAAAGAATTATATAAATTAAAGATGGATGAAGGTACTAGCATTAGAGATCATCTTAATGGTTTTGAGAAGATGATTAGATAGTTGGCTAGTGTTGGTGTGGAGGTTGAAGATGAAGATAAAGTAGTAGTATTATTATTATCATCCCTTCCAGATTCTTATGAAACCTTGGTGACAACACTCTTAGTTAGGAAGGAGACACTCAAGGAAGCTGATGTGACAATAGCAATCTTGGAGAACGAAAGATTCAAGAAGCCAACGATTCAAATTGAGGCTACAATTTGTGTTACTGAATGTAATATATAAGAGTGGTTCAAATGGTAACTATTATAGCAAAAGAAGACCAAGTTCAAGACCAAGAGATTACTCTAATTTTGAGTGTCACTATTGTTAAGAGAAAGGTAAAAGGGTAGCTGCAGTTGCTCAAGATGAATTTTATGATGAAAATAATATTATAATGGTTGTAGAAGGTAAAAGTATTTTGAGTGATGATTGGCTTTTAGATTCTGCATGCTCCAATCATATTTGTGCATATAAAGAATTGTTTAAGACATTTGATGTTTGTGATGGTGGAGTTGTGAAGCTTGCTAATGATGATGGATTAAATATTCTTGGAAAGGGTAGAGTCAAAATTAAATTGCATGATGGTAGTGTCAAGACTCTTGGTGATGATGTGCCGGCACTTGGAAAAAATTTAATTTCCTTGGGAAGATTGGATTCTCTAGGTTTTGGTTATTCTGCAAGAGGTGGAGTTTTAAGAGTTACTAAAGGTTCTTTTGTGATGTTGAAGGGAGAGAAAACTAATAACAATATGTATAGGTTGATTGGAGATTCAGTTAAAAGATTGAATGGAGGTGGAACATGCAAGCATGAGAAAAAGGTGGAGCTTAATGTGCCCAAGAAGAAGATAATGTATGTGGATGTGTTGAAGAAGATGCTAGTTATTGACTCTTGCAAGTGATAACTTGTGTGGTTGAACAATTTAAGTCAAGGTAGAGATTGTTGGGATTATTTGACTTAAATTGTAAAATAGAAGATAATTGATGGTTATAAGTTAGTGATAAGAATTCAGTTAGAACTGTGATTAACTTTATCTATTTGATGAGATAAGAAACAGAATTTGAAGACTTCAACTACTTTTATTTGAGTCGAAATTATATTGGTGTGGTAAATAAAAGGAAGAGAAGGTACATAGAACATTCATGCTCAAAAACATTTTAGGAACATTTTAAACTTTTCCTAGATTTAATTAGAAAGATAGATCAAAGAGTGTGAGTGTAGATCATTCAGTACATTTCTCAAATGAGTATTCTATTGGTTCTAAGACATAAGGGATGAAATGAGTTTGTGTTAGTCATCAAAACTTACAGATAACAAAGTTTAAGGCACAAAGAAAGGATTTTAGATTTTAGAGCTTTCAATCTCCCATTTTTATGATGACAAATCATTTGAAGTCTTACCAACTTTTTGAACTGTGAGATTTCTTAAATGAAATTTTATGATGAACAACAACATCCTTCAGAGGCTCCCACTCAACTTTACCATCCAACAAACATTAATCCAAATTATTATGGATATAAGTTAAGGAGCTAAAGAGGAAGAAATATATATTTGCCAAGGGATATATATATAAATAAATAAATAAATAAATAAATAAATATATATATATATATATATATATATATATATATATATATATATATATATATATATATATATATATATATATATATATGTGAGACGATTACAATGCATCTTAAATCTTTTTGAGCATTGATGTTTCATTAAATTTACCCATTAATGTTGCAAATAAAAACTTTTGACTCAATATATGTTTTATTTTTAAGTGTAAATTTTGTGTAAATATAAATTTGACCATAAATTTATTATTATTTCTATTTGGTTCTTTTTTCTTCCTCCTCCATTGAAAAACTGGACTCTCAAAAAAATCCTTGTCCTGCCACGTTCAGCCGCACTATCCATCTCACAACGTCACACCCCACCGTCTGCCAGCAGCTTCAAATCCCCTTGTCGCCGGCAACGTCTCATTACTGACGCGAACACCCACCATTCACAGCCAAACACCAACATGAAATAGATCAAAAATTGAACCACCATGAACCACTTTCCATCCAAACAAACTCATGTCCTCTGCCGCCATCCATAGCGATATCATCATAGCCACCCTCCTCTAGGTTCGTTGGTGGTGGTTGACATCGTGGTGCTACAAATCTAAAGCGTCGTGGCGATAGATGACATTGTGGTGTCGCAGATCTGAAGTATGACAGTGGTTATCGGTGTTGTATGGGTCCAACCCAAGTGGGCCCATACCTTAATATTTATATTAAAAAAAAAGAGAATAAGTTTTTAAAAAGGCAAAAGGCAGTAAACTATCATCAGAAGTTTTTTGCTTCTTCGTGAACGGCGCCACGTGAAAGAGAAGAGGAAAAATTTCAGTGCTGATCTTGCGTGTTCAGATTGGGTAGTTATTTGTGATCTGATCTGGATGATTTTTTAGTATGTTGTTCCTTGCATTGTGAGCTTCTACTTGTACGGTCAGATTCTTATTTCTCCATCTCTACTTGTTGGGCTGTTTGTACCCCTTTGTGGGTTTTGAGCTTTATTGCCTTGTTGATTTCACTTTGTTGGTAGTGAGTAGGGGCTGTTGTGATATCCTTGTTTATTGGGAGACACTTTATTGTACTCATTGATTTTATAGTGGAGATTTTTCTGGACTAGGTCCCGTGGTTTTTACTTCTCACATTGAGGGAGTTTTCCACGTTAAAATTGTATATGTTCTCTTTACCTATTTATTTTAATTTGTGCATTTTTGGATATATCTTTTGGTGGATATTTTTGGTTGGCTGTATATTTTGCTCCTCACAGGTTCTTTCAAGTGGGAAAGATTTTATTACTCATTTGTGTGTTGTTACTTCCGTTGTGTACACACTCCTTTCTTTCCCAACAGCTGGCATCAGAGAAATTTATTTGTTTGTTTGCTTGATTGAATGATGGAGCCAAATTATAGTAGAATGATTAGTTTGAATGGCACAAATTACCACAAGTGGAAAGGAAAGATGAAAGATTTATTATTTGTGAAAAAATTACATTTACCGGTGTTTGCCACTACAAAACTTGAGGCTAAATCTGATGAAGATTGGGCTTTTGAGCATGAGATGGTTTGTGGTTTTATTCGGCAATGGGTAGATGATAATGTTTTGAATCATATTGCTAATGATTCACATGTCAGAACTTTGTGGGATAAGCTTGAGACCTTGTATGCCTCTAAATCTGGGAACAATAAATTGTTTTTGTTGAAACAGGCCCTGAACTTGAGTTACAAGGATGGTAGTTCTATTTCTGATCACTTGAGTGATTTTCAGGGATGCTTTGACTAGTTGTCCGGCATGGGTGTGAAATTTGAAGATGAAATTTTGGGACTTTGGTTGTTTAATACTCTACTTGATTCTTGGAAAAATCTCAGAGTCACTTTGACTAGTTTTGCTCTTGGAGGTGTTGTGACCATGAATTATGTAAAGACTGCTATTTTGGATGAAGAAGTCAGACAACAAACTCAGCAGGCGTCCTCTTCACAATCAGAGGTTTTAGTTACTGAAAATAGGGGGAGAAGCATTGAGAGGGATCAAGGACAAGGCAATAGAGGAAAAAGCAAGAGTAGAAGCAAATCAAGGTCTAAATACAAAAACCTTGAGTGTGATTATTGTGGTAAAAAGGGGCATGTCCAAAGGTTCTGCTACCGATGGAAAAAGGAGAACAAGGGTAATAAGGACAAGCAACAAAAGAAGGATAACGACAATGATGATCATGTTGCCACTACTACTGGAGGAGATCTTGTGATTATTTGTGGTGAAAATTTAATTAATGTTACCTGTGATGAGACCAACTAGGTTATTGACAGTGGTGCCAGTTTTCATGTGACATCTAGGAAGGATTTCTTCACATCTTATACTCCTGGTGATTATGGGTTTTGAAGATGGGTAATGATGGTATGTCAAAGGTGATTGACATTAGCAATGTTTGTTTGGAAACCAGTAATGGGACAAAGTTATTTTTGAAGAATGTCAAACACGCACTAGACATCCATTTGCATCTAATTTCCATTAGTGTTCTTGATGATTATGGCTATTTTAGTACCTTTGGTGGTGGACAGTGGAAACTTTCTAAAGGTTCTTTGGTTGTGGCACATGGAAAGAAGTGTTCAAGTTTGTATTGGACCAAGGCTTCAGTTTCTGTTTATGCTGCTAATATAGTTGAGTGTAATAGCCAGTCAAAGTTATGGCACAAGAGACTTAGCCACATTAGTGAGAAGGGACTTGATACTTTGGCCAAAAGGAATCTACTTTCAAGTTTAAAGGGTGCAAGTTTGGAAAAGTGTGCTCATTGTTTGGCTGGGAAATAGAATAGAGTCTCTTTCAAGAGTCATCCTCCTTCTAAGAAATCAGAGGTGCTTGAGTTGGTGCATTCAGATCTTTGTGGTCCAATGAGGACTAGAACATTTGGTGGTGCACTTTACTTTGTGACTTTCATTGATGATCATTCAAGGAAACTTTGGGTTTATGCCTTGACGACTAAGGACTAGGTGCTTGGTGTCTTTAAGTAGTTTCAGGCTTTTGTTGACAGAGAAACAGGGAAGAAACTAAAATGTGTTCGCACTGATAATGGTGGTGAATATTGTTAACCATTTGATGAGTACTGTAGATAGTAGGGTATTAGACACCAGAAGACACCCCCTAAGACTCCTTAGCTTAATGGCCTGGCAGAAAGGATGAACAGGACTTTGATAGAGAGAGTTAGATGTTTGCTTTCTGAAGCAAAGTTACCTGGGTCTTTTTGGGGTGAGGCTTTATATATTGTTGCACATATTATTAATTTATCTCCTGCTGTTGCTTTGCAGGCTGATGTTCCTAACAGGGTATGGTATAGAAAGGATGTTTCCTATGACCACTTATGTGTCTTTGGGTGTAGAGCATTTATACATGTGCCCAAAGATGAGAGATCCAAGTTAGATATCAAGACTAAGCAGTGCATCTTCATTGGCTATGGTCATGATGAGTTTGGCTATAGGTTGTATGATCTAGTTAAGAAGAAGCTCGTTAGAAGCTGTGATGTTATTTTCATGGAGGATCAGACCATTAAAGATATTGATATGACAAAGAAGTCAGAGTCTCTGAGTACTGATGGTTTGATTGATATTGATCCAGTTCATGAGCCTCATATGCCTAATTGAGCTGACTTTCACGATCATGATGATGTGCATAATCATATTCAGGGTGATCAGGTTGAGGATGTTATTGATAATGTTGCTGATGAGGTAGATGCTCCTGCTCGTGAGGTTGTTAATGAAATTGTTGTTTCACTTAGGAGGTTTTTCAGACATCTTATTCCTTTTACCCGTTACTCATCTGATGAATATGTGCTCCTTACTGACGGGGGAGAACCTGAGTGCTACGAAGAGGCTATGGAGAGTGAGCAGAAGGCAGAATGGGTTACAACAATGAATGATGAAATGAGATCTTTGCTTGACAACCATACTTTTGAGCTGGTCAAGTTACCTAAGGACAAGAAAGCTTTGCAAAATCGGTGGGTTTATAGGTTGAAGAATGATGAGAATACTTCCACTCCAAGATACAGAGTTAGATTAGTTGTCAAAGGCTACCGTCAGAAAAAGGGGATTGATTTTGAGGAGATCTTCTCATCGATTGTTAAAATGTCTTCTATCCGAGTTATTCTTGGTTTGGCAGCCAGTCTTGATTTAGAGGTTGAGCAGATAAATGTGAAAACTGCTTTCCTTCATGGCGATTTGGAGGAGAAGATTTACATAGAACAACCTGAGGGTTTTTTGATGAAGGGTAAAGAAAATTATGTCTGTAGGTTGAAGAAAAGTTTGTATGGCTTGAAACAAGCCCTGAGCCAATGGTACAAGAAGTTTGAGTCTGTTATGATTCAGTAGGGATTCAAGAAGACTACTTCTGATCATTGTGTGTTTATGCAGAAATTTTTTAATAATGAATTCATTATTTTATTACTCTATGTTGATGATATATTGATTTTTTGTCATAATTCTTATAGAATTGACAGGTTGAAAAAGGAGCTTAGTAAGTCTTTTGCAATGAAAGACTTAGGACCAGCAAGACAGATTCTTAGCATGCATATTACTTATGATAGAATTGCCAAGAAGTTGTGGTTATCTCAAGAGAAGTACATTGAGAGAGTACTTTAATGGTTTCACTTGGATAAAGCTAAAGTTGTAAGTACACCTCTTGCTTTACATTTTAGGCTTAGCACTAGACAAGCTCCTTCTAGTGATGAAGAGAAACAAGACATGCAACATGTTCCTTAGGCATATGTAGTAGGAAGTTTGATGTATGCAATGGTTTGCACAAGGCCTGATATATCTCATGCAGTTGGTGTGGTTAGTCGTTTTCTTTCCAATCCTGGTAAAGAGCATTGAAAAACTGTGAAGTGGATATTAAGATATCTCCGGAGTACTTCTAATTTGAAGCTCTGTTTTGGAATTGGGAAACCTGTTCTTTGTGGTTATACAAATTCAGACTTGGCAGGGGATGTTGACTCTAGAAAGTCTACTTCTGGCTATTTGATTACCTTTGCAGGGGGAGCTGTGGCTTGGCAATCTAGGTTGCAAAAATGTGTTGCATTGTCTACAACTGAGGCTGAGTTCATTGCTATTACCGAGGCTTGTAAGGAGTTGCTTTAGATGAAAAATTTTGTCCATGAACTTGGTTTTACTCAGGAGAGGTATGTTTTGTTTTGTGATAGTCAGAGTTTTATTCATCTCGGCAAGAATCCTATGTTCCATGGTAGATCTAGGCATATTGATGTTAGGTATCATTGGATACGTGATGTTTTGGACTCTAAGTTGTTGGAACTTGAGAAGATCCATACTGATGATAATGGTTCAGACATATTGACAAAGACTCTACCGATGGGGAAGTTTGAAGATTGTCGTTTGGTTGCCGGTTTGACATTTGCCTCCACTTGAGTTGGAGGAGGAGTTTGTTGTATGAGTCCAACCTAAGTGGGCCCATATCTTAATATTTTTTTT
Source organism: Ormosia emarginata (assembly GCA_029884605.1). Lineage (NCBI taxonomy): Eukaryota > Viridiplantae > Streptophyta > Magnoliopsida > Fabales > Fabaceae > Ormosia > Ormosia emarginata. The sequence continues at coordinate 2,730,010 of JAQQTP010000073.1, read as the reverse complement.
AAAAAAAAGAATAGGTTTTTAAAAAGGCAAAAGGCAGTAAACAATCATCAGAAGTTTTTTGCTTCTTCGTGAACGGCGCCACGTGAGAGAGAAGAGGAAAAATTTCAATGTTGATCTTGCGTGTTCAGATTGGGTAGTTATTTGTGGTCCGATCTGGATGATTTTTTAGTATGTTGTTTCTTGTATTGTGAGCTTCTACCTGTACGGTCAGATTCTTATTTCTCCATCTCTACTTGTTGGGTTGTTTGTACCCCTTTATGGGTTTTGAGCTTTGTTGCCTTGTTGATTTCACTTTGTTGGTAGTGAGTAAGGGCTGTTGTGATATCCTTGTTTATTGGGAGACACTTTGTTGTACTCATTGATTTTATAGTAGAGAATTTTTTGGATTAGGTCCCGTGAATTTTACTTCTCACATTGAGGGGATTTTTCACGTTAAAATTGTGTGTGTTCTCTTTGCCTATTTATTTTTGTGCATTCTTGGATATATCTTTTGGTGGATATTTTTGGTTGACTGTATATTTTACTCTTCATAGGTTCTTTCAAGTGGGAAAGATTTTATTATCTATTTGTGTGTTATTACTTCCATTGTGTACACATTACTTTCTTTCCCAACAGTCGGCAACGTCATCCTTTAACACATCATCCATGACATCTCCGGCATGACCACCGCTTCGACCCTGTAGTGACCCTTTTTTATAATTTCCATTTTTTATTTTTTATTTTTGTTTTTTGTTAGTGGTTTTAATTTTTTATTTTTCTCAAAGTTTAAGTTGAAAATTTTTGCTTTTTTTTTTTTTAATTCCATTGAACAAGGACAATAGTTTAGAGGAAGGGGGTAGGGTGGCAATGTCATCGAAGGGGGAAGGGAACTAGCGGAGACAGAGATGGTTCTTGAAGTTGATGGCAACGCCTTGGTGTATGTCAGGCTTCTGTATTCTATAGTTGTATCAAAGCTTCATCTTTTCGTTAAAAATTAGTTTGGAACTTCTAAATTGCAACACTTGCAAAATATGACTTAGTGGATCTAGTCGTCCATGCAGCAACACCTCCCTTCCTCTAACATATCTAACCTGTTATGCAAGTTACTAGTCTTTAATTAGAACCATTCATCATTTTAGCTTCAAAATCAATGATAATCCCTTTAGGAGTATCTATGTTCCGCCACATTTTAAGAGCATTTAAAACGTCTCTCTATATATATGCCATGTAGCAGGTTGTCGAAGAGCATAACTGTCATAAGAAAAAGTAACATCAAAGCATTAGGTTCATAGTGACAACATAGTGACTAAAGAACTATAGTATTAGAGCATGAACTATCAAAGCAAAGTATTAAAAATGCTAAGCATCAGAACAAGCTATAAAGAATGCCAAATACTAGAGTAAGAAGCAAAATACTGAGTCAGATTAGTATACTTAGTGCATTAGAATATTCACTGACATATCATTGACATAGTGACTCAAGAGGTTTAGGGAGGAATATCCATTCTTTTCCTTTCTCCACCTTTTGTCATCACAAAAAGAGAGCAATGAAAGTGCAAACACATCACGGACGGCCAAAGGACTAAACAAAATTATCAAAAGTGGAATCCGTATCAAAAGATGATTTGGGAACAAAGTTGGGAGGTTGAGGTCTCGTAGTTTGGTGTGGGTTGGGTCAATAGGTTCTGGTGGTGCAAGGCTTGAGTTCCATCTGATTCTTCAAGCCCACCAACATTAAACTACTTGAACCTGTCTATGAATTCTTCAATGGCCGTGAGAGCCTCAAAGAATTTCTCATTCACTTCTCTTAAAAAAAAAAAAGTCCTTCTGATGTCTTTTCAATCTCTTTAACTTGAAATTTAGGAGTTGAAGTTGCTCTTCAACGGACCATGGTGGCCTTGTCCTTTCACATTGCAGAGGATACTAAGGAACACATGGCAAAGAAAAAAGCATTAAAAAACTAGGAACGAAACAACTAGTTATTAAAGAAAAGAAATAAAATAAAACAAAATCAACTCATGTAAGTATTAAATCTTGAATGAATCACTTTACTACACTTTATAGGATTATAAGTATATTTGTGCTAATTTATTTGCAATTAAAAAGAATTTTCTGTGAGAATTTTCTTGAAATACGTTGACTATAAATTTTTCTAAAATTAAAAAAAAAACTAATTCAAACATGAATATATTATAGTTTTGCCTATCAAATTAAAGACTTAAAAGTAATATATGAAACTTAAACGACTTGTAAACGACTTGCACAACGCATGCGATAAAATAAGTTGTAAAAATAAAAATTAAAGGACTGAGAAGTTAAAATAATTATTTATATAGGACTTGCTTGATTAAAAAAAAAAATGGAAAGAAGCTTTTCAAAAAAAAAAGTAGAGAAAATAATGAAAATGGAATGACCCCTAGTTACGTATCAAACGCCATAATATATAAACTAGTTATTTTATACATGTGTTGCACGGGTTGCTTTAAATCTCATATGAAATTATAAATTTTTAGTTTAATAAATAAATATTTAATACATATTTGAATTAGATAGTTTTACTTTTACTTACTTTGACTTTCAATCCATATTAAGTAATAAATTCAGTCTAGGCAATTAACGTATGTTGATTTAAATAAAAAGGACTCATATTCCTTAAGCATATGATCCTGAATTGGTTCATGTGATTCAAATGTATGGAAATAGCCATTGGGAAGAATTCTTACTTAAGCACGTGACTATACTATAGGAAATTAATCTTTCGTCTATCGAATAAGAGTATGTTATGAGAAATTAAAAAAATTCAACCTATGTTGTTATCAAGTAGCCTCAATACTCAAGATGGGGTGAATTGAGTTTGTAAAATAATTTCGTAATTCTTTCACAAAACATTTGATTATCAATTTTTGTTGAAGCTATTGTTTATTAGAATTGAATGAATTGAGTTTGTAAAAAATTCTTTCAATTATAACCAACTAAGATAGTATGCAATATATTCAATAAAACAATGCACAAAGTGAAGGAGATGAGTTTAGCAAGACAAACACAATGCTTTATCCTGATTCAGTTACTAATCCACTTATGGCCTACGTCCAGTCCTCAAGTAAACACCCAAAATTTTCACTATATCTTCATGTTTCAAACAGGTGCTTGACAACCTTTACAAGATGGTGCACTCAACACACCTTGGGATACCTTACCATTGTGCTTGAGCCTCTATTTCCAAAGGATACCTTACCCTTACGACTTTGAGGAATACCTCACCATCTCTTTACATATTATACAAAGATATAGATGAATAGAAACTCTCTCAAGAGTAGATAATACAAATTGAAACTTATGGAATCAAAGAATCACACTCTTATAGCTCAAAAACAAGGGTTTGGAGAAAAAGATGGTGAAACACGAATTTAATGCTCAATGATGATTTTCATATTGTTCTTCAACTGTTTTTAATGCTCAACCACTTATATTTATAGCCCAAATGAATTTAGAGTCGTTGGTAGTTTTTGGAGCATTAAATGCTCTTAAAAGAGCCGTTGGGAAATGTCTTTTGTTGTCCCAGATAACAGATTATTTGGTTTCAGATAACATGTTATTGGTTTTGCCTAATAGGTTATGTGTTTTATCAGAAAATACTGTAGTACGAAAATAACAGGTTATTTGGCACTCCTAATCGGTTAGGAATATTTAAAAAACACGAGAGAATGTTTCCAATATGCAAATAACCTATTATGGACTTTTCATAACTGGTTATTCACTTTAAAACATTTAGTAGGACGTTTCTGCCAAGGTGAATAACCTGTTATGGATTTCAAATAATCAGTTATTTAAAATCACATAATCAGTTAGTTGTTTCAGATAACCTGTTATTCAAAACACATAATCAGTTATTTAAAGCATATAATCAGTTATTAGTTCACCAAGAAAACAAGATTTCTAAAGGATTTCATAACCAAACTTTCCCAAATCATTTTCAACCTTTCTAAAATCATTTTCTACAAACTTGATAAGTATTTTCACAAGTATAAAATAAGGTTTTCTTTTCATCCTTTCTAAAAGCATTTTGCTCAAACTTGATCAACATAAAACATGATTTTGCAAAAGAGATTTAAGCTGAATTAAAAGCAAGACATGAGCTAGTGTGATTCCTATTAACCTTAACATAAGATCTATGTCCTAAAAGTTATACTCAAAGAACCTTGAAACTTGATCTTTGCGCAATCATCATTTTTTTTATTTATTATCATCAAAATCATTGCCATTACCAATACTATTCACATAAGTGACCTTAAATTCGATGAAAGTAAACAATTTTAAAGGCACACTTTTTCACATCAATCTAGTACGTTAATAGGAATATTAACTTTTAGACAAGCCTTTTCACTTTTATAAAATGGTTATATCAAATATTCAAATAGAAAAGTTTTTTAAAAAATATTAATTCAATCATACTTATATATATTCTTATAAAGTATAATTAAAGAGAGACTAATACTTAAAATTTAAGAATAATAACTTGGGTCAGCTTGTTTTATTTTTAAAAAGCTTATAGTTAAAATATTTTAAATAGAGAATTGTTGATAGAAAAGTTTATTTTTGAAAAAACAAAATAAATTATTTTAAACATATTCATAATCTTATAAATTGTAATAGAGATACTCAATTTTATTTTGTTTATTTGTGACAATATTTAGTTGTGTAAATAAAGTAAAAACAAAAATTCACTTTTATTTAGGGATAATTACTCTGTAGGTCCTCAAACTTTTTGAGATAATTCAAATAGGTCTCTAAAAAAAAGTTTGTAATTGGATTTCTAATGTTCTAAAAATTTGTAACTGGATCCTTAAACCCATACATCTATTATTGCTTTGCTAACCAAAATGACCAAGCGTGTATGATGTGTCACAATTCTGATGTAGCCATCCAAGGTGTCAAAGTCATGACAAGTGTGCAAATTACAAAAAAGAAGAAGATGTATTTCCCCCAAAATGTACCATTAGGGTTTGAGAAATCTCACCCACCCAATCTGTCAGCAACTCCATTCTCCCTCCCCATCACCGCACCACTTTGTCTGCAACTCCATTCACCCAATCTGTCTACAACTCCATTGACCGAATCTGTTTGCAACTTCATTCTCCTTCTGCAACTCCATTCTCCCTCTACAATTCCATTCTCCCTCTGTAACTCCAATCTCACCATCTTTACAGTCATTGGCTCATGGGAGACTCACAGTTTACTCAGCCGTCAACCTCTACCTAGTCGAGTAGCAAAAGGAGACTATCTACTCACTGTTATTGTGGTGATCTAGTGTATGCTAGTACATCAAAGACAAAGGCTAACCTGGAAGAAGGTTTATGGGATGCCCTAATTATAAGGTTGGTTTGATTTTTATTGATAATGGTTTTAGGTTTATGATGAATTTGTAATATGAAGTTATTTTGATAACTATACATTTTGATTGTGTAGACAAGTGATTGTGGATTCTTCCAATGAATAGAAGCTCTGTAGAGCAAGGGCAATGTGGATACGGTAAGAAAGGAGAATAAGAAAATTGGAAGCTGAAAATCAAAAGTTGAATAAATATAAGATGTTGATGTCGTGTTGTTGTGTGTTGACTGTAATTTCTTTACTATTTGGTATGTTGAATTCGGTTAGGTGTGGTGGTGTGTTAAGGCTAATGTAAGACATTGTTGTTCTGTAGGGTTGGATTTGGAGTGGATCCACAGTGTAGTTATGTAGGGTGGAAGACATTGTAGTTATGTAGGGTGGAATGTATTAAGATAGTGTAATGTACTGGTTTTAGTTTTATAATGGAAGTTAATTGTTATGTCTTTGTTGTTTCTGTTATTGTAAAACAACCAAATCTGATAGTATAAATTGTTATGTGTTAAAGAGTGAGCATGTCTCAAGACAGTGGAATTACGACTAAGCAATAGATGACATTCTATTGTTAATGATATGGAAACAACTTGTTAGCAAACCATAAATTTTAGATCAACAAGCTAGAAGCTTGTTAGCCAACAACTTGATGAAACAAATATAATAAACTATTCTTAATGATAGGAAAAATTCAAGTGGTCCTAAACCAGTATTATAATAAAAGTGGTCCAAAAGATCCAAATAGGTGGTCTCAAACATGTTGGCCACATTACAGACATATCCTACATATTCTAATTTGAAGCAAAAAAAACACAAAAAAGTAGCCTCACACAATTGTCAACATTGGCTATTGGGTGGTACAAATTTTCTCTTTGTTAGAAGCTTTGGTCTTCTTAATTCGAGAGGGATAATGGCTGGTGCAACTGGTTGTGCACCTCTGCCTCTTCTTTTTCCCCTACCAGCAGATTGACATGCTCCGATAGATTGAGATGCACCAAACCACTAGATCCATATACAGATGCAGTAGCAATAACAGTAGCAGATCTAGTACCCTAATTTATTATGTGGAGAGTGATGTGGATTTGGGAGAAATCTTAGGGATTTAGTACCCTAATTTACTATATGGAGAGTGACATGGGTTAATAGCATGACATGAAAATCCAACTCCTCATATATGTGACAACTAGGATGGAATTAGAGAATATTTCATTTGCATTAACGGACCAGTAACATACGTCTGAGTCCAAGGACCTAATTACAAACTTTTTTTAAGTTCAGGAACTCAATTACATTTTTGTTTTTTTAGTTTAGAGACCTATTTGAATTATCCCAAAAAGTTTAAATATTTACAGAGTAATTATCCTTTTTATTTATTATGACATGTTAAGTAACCTTTTTAACACACCTAAAAAAAAAAGTAGTCTTTTTAAGACATAAAAGATCTTAAAAAATTCTACTTTTTTTATTTTTTTTATAGTTTATTAATAATAAATTTAAATCAATGGTAATAATAAAATATTATTTTGTGTATACAATTGATAATTAATAATATATTTAATTACTTATTAAAGTAATGTTATATATTGATAAATAATAGTAGTATTAATTGCCTCCAGGCCATTTTAATTACTATATAGTATAGACAAATACAAATGAATACACAGCAACAACTATTTCCATTGACAATTGGTTTTTCCTTGATAAATTTTTATGTAAACCATTATTATCTCCTACTTTAATAATATTTTTAATATTGTAAATGAGGTTTCACACAATGAATTTCTCTTTCAAGATGACATCTACTTTTTTATATTTTATTAATTAAATATTAGGAGGATTTTTAAGAAAATTATTTAAAAAAATAAAGAGATTACTCCAAAAAAAAAAGGTTTCCCAACTTTTGTCTATTGAAAAGGAAAAACATAAATAATTAGGTAATGTTTGGTTTATTTTCTGACTTTGTTTTTACTATTTCTTTCACTAAAATTTGAAAATAGAAAATAAAATAAAAATAATATAATATTTTTATAATTATAAATAAAAATATATTAATTAAAAATAAAAATAGAAGTGTTCTTGGACTAGGAAAAAATTGTCACTCTGTATCATTTATTGTGTTGATCTTCAGTTATAACATTAAAGATATTATTAAAATGAGAAAAGTGATAACACATATAACTAAAATGGTACACAATGAGAGTAAATGACACGTATAATTTTTTCAAATTCTTCGATAGTCTTGAAGCAATAAAAAGAGGAAAACGTTTGACGTCCAACGAAATACTCCAACTTTTATCCACCGTATGTATATTTGCTGAGTCATCCGTATGCCTCTAACATTTTCCATTTCATTTCCCGCTTCTTATTTGGTTTTTTCTTTTCCATTTTACTCTCAATCCCTCTCAATCTGGTCTCCCCATCTCAATCTCGTCTCCATCGTCTCTCTCGTCTCCATCGTCTCTCTCGTCTCCCCTCTCAATCTCGTCCCCTCGTCGTCTCCCTTCTCAATCTCGGCTCCCCGTCTCCCTCTCGTCTCATTTCTTTATTTCTTTATCGATTTTAAAGACTACAAAATATCTAGGTTCCACTCTCACTAACTGGAAGCAAGACTCTTCATTTCTTCATCAACCTTATTCTACTTTCTCACTCTAGTTAACCACGCCTTCTCAAGGTAAGAGGAGATAAAAGCTCTCTCATTTTCTTCTTATTTCATCTCTTATAACTCATGACTATGGTTTACTTCATCTTTTTATTCTTAACAATCTTTTCTTTTGTTCTCTGACATTTTCGGAACTTAGGATTTGAAGGAGGCTGTAAGGGGAAGCCTCCATTGTATTTTATTCTTTTTTATTTTTTGATTTTTAGAAGAACCCGAAATGTGGGTTTAAATGGGTGAACTGAGACTACCTAAATGTGTTGTATTGTGGACTATGGATTGTTCTTCTAATCCTTTTTGTTTCGGTGGAGTCCGTAGCTTAAAGCTCTGACTTATACTGTGATTAGTTATCAAACCTATTCACTAGGACACTTGTATGATTTATACTTCCTTTCATTTTTTGGTTTACACAAGGCAAAACCTTGAAACTGAGATTGATGCATCTTGGAAATTGTGTAGGGATGGGAGTTTGATTGAGATATGTGAATGAACTTTTTTTCTTTCATTTTGGAAATGTATATTAAAGGACTAACTTTCAATTTGATTTTAAGGCCATGACTGAAAACTATGCTTTGAGATTGTTTTAAAATATAATTAATGGTTGAGTTGTGAAAAAGTTATACAATAAAAATGCAGATGCTTTGACTGTTTTGTTCAAATTTCATTGTATAGAACCTCATAAAGGATGCTTTCCTTTCTTCAGGGACCTTTCATATAATAATTTCACAGGAGATCTACCAAGGTCATTTGGTTTGTTAGCAAACTGTGCTAGATTGTAAGTTTCTTCTTTCATATGCCTTTTTTTTCTCCATAAACTTGATTTATGTTTTATGATATACTCAATAGCAGAACTTTTCTTTTCCTACCATACGATCTATATTATGATCTTCCAAGATACCCATATGATACCCACTGATTATATTTTCTAATTGCTATAACCCTTTGGTATTGATATTATAAAGTAGTGTTGATTGATTTAATTAGTGCAGTTGCTAATTTGATTTAGTGCTGGTTAATTTGAGTATAACTTCCTCAATGATACTCTTGAATTTGGAATTCTTGGTACTACCTGAATCTTGAGTTAATTTCTAGCCTCAGACAACATGATTATGAATGTTCAGAATATGGGCTCTGAGTTTAGTTTGTTCTTCTCTTGAGGTTTAATAACAAGATGCATGAGATTTATTGTTATTCCACGATTTATGTATCGTTCTATTTGCCGTTATGTTTTATATATTGTTTTGATCAACTTGATAACCCATAAATTATGAAGCACATGCCTTTACTTTGTTATTCTGAGTTTGAAGGTTTCCAACATGTTTTGGTATGTTTGCATATCTTCTGCATTATTTTTTTTTCAATCTTTTGAATGGCTAATACATATTGTTTTTGTGGGTGTTTGATTGCAAATGATAGAGGTTGAGTGCAATCTGAATGAATCTAAATCTTTGATGTTTTGTGTTTAAGTTCTGCTATGTCTCCGCTTTTTATTTAAATATGAGGCACAATAATTTTGGTTCAAGTCCATGACAATATGATTTGCTTCTAAATGAATTTGATGGTCTTGTTTGTCCTAGAATTGGGAAGTGGTGAGCAAATTATTATTATTTTTATTCAATAATTACATTATGTTAGAATTTTTATTTATTCGTACTATATTGGTGTAGGGAGAAGTCACACAAATGCGACGTGACTTATTATGTGGTGGGTCTTGCATCCAAAGAATGAGTGCAAAGAAGAAGTTTTGAGAGCTGCAAATGCCATGGAGTTGTTGTCTTGATTTGCAAATTTTATTCTCGCACTATTTAGCTTGGCCCTATGTACAGTTATTGCAATGCCAGTTGTATAGTTACCCCCACTGTTTAACTTGTTTTAGATTATCCACTGATTTGGAACTGTATTTTATATTATCTAGAAAGTTGTACATATTAGCCACTTTTTGTATAGATAGCAGTTTTGATGATAATTGGATAGATGCCTTTGAGATTCACCACTTTGTCCATAGTTTTTGATAATATACACCCAATGTGTTCAAAACAACATTACAAGTGTAAACTTCTGCTAGTACTTCATTCCTAATTAGTCTGCCCCCATTATTGAGAACTAATCTAATGATTAACCAGATAATTGTTCATATTAACCACTTATGCATAGTATATTAATCACTTAATTTTGAACTCAACAAACCATGAGATTGACCCTTTTTTCCATGGTTTTCTGCAAATCTACCCCAAACATGACAAAAGTAACATTACACTAGTCCACTCCACTAGTGATTCGTGTCTAACCAGTTTCCCACCTTGAGTTGAAAATTTGTTTGGATTCACCAGATACTTGTTCATATTAACCACTTATGCATAGTCTATTAACCACTTATTTTTGAACTCCACAAACCATGATATTCACCATTTTTTTCAATGGTTTTCTGCAACTCCACCCCCAACATGGCAAAAACAACATTACACTAGTCCACTCCACTAGTTATTCGTGTCTAACTAGTTTTCAACTTTCGGTTGGAAATTTATTTAGATTAACCAGATACTTGTTCATATTAACCACTTATGCGTAGTGTATTAACCACTTATTTTTGAACTCCACAAACCATAAGATTCACTCTTTTTTCAATGGTTTTCTGCAAATCTACCCCCAACATGGCAAAAACAACATTACACTAGTCCACTCCACTAGTGATTCGTGTCTAACCAGTTTTCCACCTTCAGTTGGAGATTTGTTTGGATTCACCAGATATCTTGATTCATATTAACCACTTATGATAGATATTAATCACTTATTTTTGAACTCCATAAACCATGAGATTCACTATTTTTTTCAATGGTTTTCTCGCAAATCTACCCCCAACATGGCAAAAACAACATTACACTAGTCCACTCCACTAGTGATTAGTGTCTAACCAATTTCCCACCTTCAAAAATTTGTTTGGATTCACCAGATATTTGTTCATATTAACCACTTATGATAGTATATTAACCACTTATTTTTGAACTCCATAAACCATGAGATTCACTATTTTTTTCAATGGTTTTCTGCAAATCTACCCCCAACATGGCAAAAACAACAACATACACTAGTCCACTCCACTAGTGATTCGTGTCTAACCAGTTTTCCACCTTCAGTTGGAAATTTGTTTGGATTCACCAGATACTTGTTCATATTAACCACTTATGCATAGTATATTAACCACTTATTTTTGAACTCCAAAAACCATGAGATTCACTATTTTTTTCAATGATTTTCTGCAAATCTACCCCCAACATGGCAAAAACAACATTACACTAGTCCACTCCACTAGTGATTCGTGTCTAACCAATTTCCCACCTCCAGTTGGAAATTTGTTTGGATTCACCAGATACTTGTTCATATTAACCACTTATGCGTAGTGTATTAACCACTTATTTTTGAACTCCACAAATCATGAGATTCACGCTTTTTTTCCACGATTTTCTGCAACTCTACCCCCAACATGGCATATAGCTTATGAGTAAAATGCTTGTACAATTTGCTTAAAAAAAAAATTATGCCGCGGCCTAACAAAAGTGAATGCCGCGTGAACAGTTTCTAAGAATTCAAATAAAAAATTATTTTTTTAAAAATTATTTTTTTTTTCAAAATTTATGCCGCGGCATCACAAAAGTGAATGCACGTGAACAGTTCTAAATAATTCTGATTTGATTCCTAAAAAATTTTTCTTCAAAAAAAATTTTTTTTGACAAAAAAAAAATTTTGACCAAAAAAATTTATGTCGCGGCATCACGAAAGTGAATGCCGCGCGTGAACTTTTTAATAATTTGATTTGAATAAATTTTTTTTATAAAAATAATATTTTTTCAAAAAATAAATTTTGATTTTTTTTTCAAAAAAAAATTTTTTTTGGAAAAAAGTATAATGTTTTTAAAAAAAAATTTTTGGAATAAAAAAAATTGATTTGAATAAAAAATTTATTTTAAAAAAAAATTTTTAAAAAAAAGAATTTCGAAAAAATAAATTTTTGGCGAAAAAATAATTTTTTTGAAAAAAACTTTTTAAAAAAAAAAAAAAACTTTTAACATATAATTTTTTGAAAAAAAAATTTTTTTTTGAAATAAAAGTTTTATGCAGCAGATCACGATTCGTGATGCAGCGTGAAGAAAATATCAAATATTTGATTTGAAATTTTTTTTTTAAAAAAAATTTTTGAAAAAAAAATTTGAAATTTTTTTAAAAAAAAATTGATTTTGTTTTATTTTTAAAAAAATTAAAAAAAATTTGGACAAAATTTTTTTTAAAAAAAATATTTCAAAAAAATCGAAAAATTTTTTTTATTGAAAAAAAAATTTTCTGAAAAAAAAATTTTAGAAATTTTTTTTAAACAGAAAAACTTTAGTCATACAAGCATTCACTTTCGTGATCTTGCGTGAAATCTCTAAAAATTTGATTTGAATCAAAAATTTTATTTTAAAAAAAAGCGTAAAAAAAAAAATTTCGAAAAAATATTTTTTTTGAAAAAACAATTATTTCTTGAAAAAAAATATTTTTTTAAAATATTTTTTTTAAATAAAATATGTTTTTAAAAATTTTTTTGTTGAAAAAAAAAATTTTTAAATAGAAAACTTTTATGCAGCGTCATCACGATTCGTGATCTGCGTGAACAGTTTAAAACATTTGATTTGAATAAAATTTTTTCAAAAAAAAAAATTTTGAAAAAAAAAATCGAAAAAAAATCTTTTTTGATAAAAACAATTTCCTTCAAAAAAAATTTTGAAATTTTTTTATGGAAAACTTTATGCATGCATTCACTTTCGTGATCTTTCGTGACAATCTAAAAATTAGATTTGAATCAAATTTTTTTTTCGAAAAACACGATTTTTTTTAAAAATTTAAACCAAATTTTTTTTAAAAAAACATATGCCGCGATCACGAAAGTGAATCTTGCCACACAAACAGCTTCCTAATTATTCTGAATTCAAAAATATTTTTTTAAAAAAAATTTATTGAAATTTTTTTTAGAAAAAAATTTATTGAAATTTTTTTTTTTAAAAAAAGAAATAATTATGCCGCGGCATCACGAAAGTGAATGCCGCGTGAGCAGTTCCTACATGTGAATTCCTAATAATTCAATTTGGTTTAAAAAAAAATTGTTATTTGTTTTCTCATTCCAAATCGTGCCTCTCCCAATTAAATAGCCATCTGTTTTGTTTCACTTGTTTCGGAACCTGTTTTCTCATTCCAAATCGTGCCTCCCGATACTTGTTCATATTAACACTTACGTAGTGTATTAACCACTTATTTTTGAACTCTACAAACCATGAGATTCACCTTTTTTTTTCAATGGTTTTCTGCAAATATATCCCCAATATGACAAAAACAACATTACACTAATTCACTCCACTAGTGATTCGTGTCTAACCAGTTTCTCACCTTCAGTTGAAAATTTGTTTGGATGCACCAGATACTTGTTCATATTAACCACTTATGCGTAGTGTATTAACCACTTATTTTTGAACTCCACAAACCATGAGATTCACCATTTTTTTAATGGTTTTCTCGCAACTCTACCCCCAACATGGCAAAAACAACATTACACTAGTCCACTACTACCGATTCATGTCTAACTAGTTTCCAACCCTCGGTTGGAAATTTGTTTGGATGCACCAGATACTTGTTCATATTAACCACTTATGCGTAGTGTATTAACCACTTATTTTTGAACTCCACAAACCATGAAATTCATCATTTTTTTCAATGGTTTTCTGCAAATCTACCCCCAACATGGCAAAAATAATATTACACTAGTTCATTCCACTAGTGATTCGTGTCTAACCAATTTTCCACCTTCAGTTGGAAATTTGTTTGGATTCACCAGATACTTGTTCATATTAACCACTTATGCATAGTCTATTAACCACTTATTTTTGAACTCCACAAACCATGAGATTCACCATTTTTTTCAATGGTTTTCTGCAACTCTACCCCCAACATGGCAAAAACAACATTACACTAGTCCACTCCGCTACTGATTCGTGTCTAACTAGTTTCTAACCTTCGGTTGGAAATTTGTTTGGATTCACCAGATACTTGTTCATATTAACCACTTATGCGTTGTGTATTAACCACTTATTTTTTAACTGCACAAACCATAAGATTCACCATTTTTTTCAATGGTTTTTCTGTAAATCTACCCCCAACATGGCAAAAACAACATTACACTAGTCCACTCCACTACTGATTCGTGTCTAACTAGTTTCCAACCTTCGGTTGGAAATTTGTTTGTATTTACCAGATACTTGTTCATATTAACCACTTATGCGTAGTGTATTAACCACTTATTTTTTAACTCCACAAACTATGAGATTCACCCTTTTTTTCTATGGTTTTCTGCCATTGTACTCTCACTTGGTAAAAACAACATTCCACATGTCCACTCCACTATTAATTGGTTTTCAACTAGATTCCCCCCCACTATTTGGATAATCCAAAAATTCAGTTCCCAATGGTAGGGGTAGATTTGATATTTCTTTTAACTTCAATTATTCTTAAAGTTGCAAGTAAAAAATACATAAAAAATACACCTGAATTACAAAAGAGCCATTTAGTACATCACTAATATGGTGGCATTGCAATGATACATTCCTACCATTCACCCTAAGAAAATATATACATCCTCCCCCTCTACGTGTAGTTACATGTATTCTATACACATTACGAACCATAAATAACTATAGCACAGAAACAATCCACTTAAAAGGACAAAAAAACTATTTAAGTGAGTTCCTGATGATCCACTAAGATCTATTTTCATGGTTGCCACAAAAATTGTTGTAGACAAAATCGCAGTGTGAACATGAGATTCACCAATTTGCTAATAGGTATTTGTCAGCACACTTTGACCATGTAAATTATCCTATATACCAAAAAAAGGAAATCAACTTGCAAAATAACAGTAGATTAGATTAGTGCTAATTTGAAGCATGTACATGAAGTTACCCGATATCATTTGTAAGTAATTTTCCACATTATTGGAAAGTCATTGTTGGATTCACCAGAAATGTGTGAAGATTAACCACTTATTCCAAACATATTAACCAGTTAATTTTAGATTCACCACAAATCACAAACCATGTCAATGGACCAACTATTTCTGCTATATGAACCAGCCCATAACCCATCCCAACTCCATTCCACTAGTAGTTCATTTGTAAGTAATTACCCCTACTGTTAGAAAGTCATTGTTGGATTCACCAGAAACATGTGAAGATTAACCACTTATTCCAAACATATTAACCAGTTAATTTTAGATTCACCACAAACCACAACCCATGTCAATGGACCAACCATTTCTACTATATGAATCATTTTAAATCCTCCTAACAGAAACAAAATATACCAAATAAACCAACGAATGAACCAACAAGCATTCTCCTATTTACCCATCTAATCAACACACTTTAAAAATAGATTTCATAGATTTGTACCCAACAAAAATACAACTCACCAAACAGAGAGCATAATACGTAACATTTCACGAAATTGCAAGTGTCCATATCGATTATTATGGGAGAAAAGTAGAGGATACTTACGAAATTGTAGAAAATCCACAAAACTCGAACCCACGTGTGCGTGTGACAGAAGAGATTGAGTGATGCCTGAAAATGGGGGAAAGAGAATGAGGACACGAGAACAAGAATTACAATACTGTGGGTGGGTACCCTAGTGAGTGAGACAATATGAGAGAAGAGGGAGATGTAACAGAGATGAAAGAAAGAAAGAAATGAGAAATAGATAAGAAAGGAGGAAAACAAAATATAGATAAGCGAAAATGAAAATAGAGAGACAAATATACGTACGGAAGATACGGTAGATAAAAGTTGGATGTATATTTGGTGGACATATAGCGCGACCGATAAAAAGATATTATTTAATGTTATTTAATATGTGGCACATTAATTATAATATTTTATTAAAAATATTGTTAAAATTGAGAGATAATCACCGCTGAGCTACATGTTAATTGAGGAGCCCCAAATTTTTTAAGTTTTCTTCATTCTACATGCAATTTTTTTAGTAAAAAAAAATTTATTTAAGTTAGCTCCCTCATTAATGGTGCTTTTTTTTCGCCCCAATTAAAATGATATAACTTTGCCTCTATAAATAATAATAACGAACGTAGTTAATATAAAACACATTAAATTATATAAAATAAGAATTTTTTTTACTTTAAAAATATTTAAAAATCTCTCAACTTAAACATAAAAAAATATTTAATATTTTTTCTATTTAATAATCATTCAATACACCAGAATCTTAAGTCATTTTTTTAAAAAATGTTAATAATATACTTTTTTATATTGTTTAATATTTACTTTATTATTATTTCAAAAATAAGTATTATAATCATTTTTTATAATAATCATTTTAAATATAAGAAATAAATTAATAATAAATTAAATATTAAAAAAATATCTGAAAATTATATTACTAATATTCCTCAAACTTTTATGGTATCAATTTTGAACTGAAAATAGCGAGGGGACAATACATATCGAGCAATTCCCCTAAATCGAAAGATTCTTGTACCCTTAAACCAGTCCCCACTCCCCAATCGAAAGATTCCAGATGTTGGCCAGTTCTCTCACTGTCAGTGGCTCTAGTGGCAAGTGGCTAGTACGGTACCCAACAGTAAGCCAGCGTTTTATTTGTCAAGTTCACTGTTTTGTTTTATTCAACAAAATTAACTGTACCAAATAAACGACGACACTGGATTGTACCAAAAAAAAACACGACGACACTGGACTGGATGAAGACGACAACACCAATTTAATTAGGTGGTCATTGTCATTTTGATTTTTTTTTTTATTTGATAAGCCACAACGATGAAACTGATTTTTTAAAAATATTTTTAAAATTCGAAATAAATTTTCAATTCATTATTTTTAAAAGTACCTTTTAAAAATTGCGAAATGGTTTTCAAATTCCATCAATATTATATTTAAATAATTTAAAGATAAGTTTCCTGGAGTTATCAATTTATCATCCATAAAAAAGATAAAAACAAATATCTGATGAATTATTGGATGTAACTACTTTTTTTTTTAATTTATTAAAATATTTATATACGTTGGATAGAAAAGAAAAATCTGATGAAAAATATAAATTCCGAAAAAATGGAACAATTTTCTGAAGGATTTTCTTATTTGTTTAACAATTTTTTCTACTGAAACTTTTAGTGATTTCAGGGTTGTCACATTATTATTTTATTTTAATCTACCGATATTTTCGTATTAAAACAATATTAGAGATCATAATCGAACAACCATAAAATATCTCAAGAAATTTTTTTATAATGTTAATCTTTTTGTAGCATGTTTGTAATTTTTTGTAGGCATGAAATTCTTGTACTTACAATGGTTTACAAATCGAAAAGATAATTATTGAAAGATTTTTAAGTTTATTTCATAATATTATTTCTATATATGGTATATGTTTAATAAAAAGTTTGATTACACAGCATTTGTTTTATATTATTCTAATTTATTTTACATATCTATTAAAAAATAAAGTGAAACATTAAGTATAATTGACAATTATAGTATTTTTTAAGTTATTATAAGTAATACTTCTAATTAAAAAGTATAAGTTTTTTTTTTCAAAATTTTTGTATGTTATTTCTAAGTATAAAAATTGTACGTTATTATGAACTTTAAACTTGGCTCCGTCGGACCGTCACTATCCATCAAAATATCTCAGCACAAAAGTTCAGTGAAAAACGGATGGATGACTTGCCATTTAACATTGGATTTTTTTTTTTGCTTATTTTTTTTAAATATTTCTGATGAACTATCCCTTGTAAATTTATTTCAAAACTAATTTAATAATATTTTTTACTTGTAATCCATCAAAAATTTATGTCTAAACTATTTTGAAAGTATTTGTGGCGAATGGTAAATCGATACTTTGTTTCTAATTCTTTTCAAATATGTTTTAGATGTATAACCCTTCGATAACATGTTTAAAATATTTTATAATTAAAAGAAAGTTGTTATGACACTGACACCCATGTAAAATCATGCTACTGGAACCAATACCGATATGAACAAATAGAATAATAATACATAAATTAAATGAAAATAATGTGTGCCTTTTATAAACTCAATTGCAAATAAACACTTTTTAAAAAATAAATAATAAAATAATATCTTTTGGTTTTATTTTTAACATTATAGTGTCTTGGTATTTTTTATTTTATAATATTACCCAAAAGAAAGAAAATCAACTAATAAACCGAGAAGAAGCCACCTTCACACAATCTTGCCTGACAAAAGGCGACATCGATGGAGGAGGGTGCTCAACCAGGGATGGAAACATTCATAAAAATGTGGGAGACACATGCTTTTACTAAATTTTTGAATTTTTTTTATCCTATATATATATATATATATTTGTAAAGATAGATTCACTTATATCATAATAAACACACATAACCTTATTCATTTTAAGAAATTTTTTATTATTCACAATAATTATTTGATATTTATATTATTTTATATTTTTAATTTTATCCTATATAATGCGTAAGTAAGTAAATTTATTATAAAAAAAATTAAAATTTTTATAACATTTTTTTCAAACTACATGTTACATAATTAAATTTCAAGATCATTCATATATACATAAATAAAAAATATTTAATAATATTGATAGTGAAAAATTTATTTATATTGTAGAAAAAAATAATTATAAATTATTTTTTTATCATTGTATATTAATATATTTTTTCATTTGATTTTTTTTTATATATTTATGTATTGTCATTATCCTTATTATCGAATTTTTTTGAATTCGTCACTGTACTCAACCATTCTAACATCAAAGCATATCTAAAGTGTTTATGATTCTTTTTGTTTGTATAATTGTATTGGACCGTCTGGGTCCGACTTATCACCGATCCACTTAAGCTCGGATTTAGATTGTCTAGGTTGATTGAGAAGCCCAACCATTAGGACATTAGGAACCAACTCAATTACCCGGTCGGTTATTACCCGATCGGTCAATCTTTATTGTCACGTGTTCTGCCATCAAGAGGCTTTGGACGCCCAACTGTCGGGAAAACGGCATCGCGTCATTTACACCAAACATAATATGACCGTAACAGTTAGCCTTAAATGGCTTAAATGGTAAAGAATTCAGTACGTCGGTCTTGGGATTCCTATATAAGCCGGTTTTGGTACTTCTGGCAGGACATGTTCTATCTTATCCTAAACACCTATACTGATTGTTTAATATTATCATACTATTGACTTACCTAGGTATATTTTACTTTACGCTATTACCAGTAGGTCTTTAGTGATTCCTTTTCTTTCGACCAGTCAGTATCGACCTGGGTTCAAGTTAACACCCAGAATATGTATTAATATGTTTGTTTATCTATATAAAAGAATTGCTCCCCCAAAAACAAATCTTACTTTCTTGACTAAGGTGTACTTTGATTTTTGTTCTATTAAGGGACTGTTCGCGATGCCATTTATCGTCAACTGAATAAAGGATGGGGGACATGGAGAGAAAAAATAAACAGCAAGGGCACCAGCTAATTAGTCGATTCCCTGAACCAACTAATTGACTTTCTTGCCCTCTCTTCAGACTCTAAGCCTCTAAGGTGTAGGAAACATGGGCGTGAGTTCGCGTCAAATTCTAGGATTGACTGCTTATGTGGAGTTTCAAACATTTCCATGTCAACATCAGTACGAAGAGTGGGATAATGATAACTTCTAATCCTTCTACAGATTGACTCCTTAAAATTCTATTTTCTAAAAAAAAATAAAAATCAAAGTTCATATTTTATAAATTCTATTTTCTTAAGGATTATTTTACAAATTAATCAGTAAAAGAGAGACACTTTATATGTCAACACCATTATTTCATATAGATATGTTTTATTAGTCCATCTAAGCATGGGTTTTGGAAGCAAAGCCGCCCACCATAACTAGTCCACACAAACATGTTCTGGACCAGTATCTCAAATTTAGAACCAACATGAGCAGCCCACCTTAACTAGCCTAATCGCAGTCTCTTGTTGGCGTGGCCCTCATAGATAGTTACTTGCTCATTAAGTTTATCATCTTATCTTAACAAAATTCCTTTGTAATAAGGATATTTTAGGATCTTATTCGTTCATAACTATCAATTATAATCATATCTAAATAGTATCTATTCAAATACTACTTACCTTGTAAGTAAAACCACTCTATAAATATTGGGCTAAGTTACTCAAGTATGCATATACTTTAATATAATTTTCTCTCCTAGTACACTGTCCTAACTTGAGCGTTAGACTGCCTTCTAGGTAGACCACCCCCTCTCTCTTCGTTGTTGCTACCATGCACGCTAAGGTGGAAACCACCATTCATCACCATTGGGAGACATGATCAGGTACAACTCCATTTTTGATAAAGATTATGGCGGTGCCATCTCGGACCATGACAACTCGTTGGTCATATCTGGGATTTTGGCCAATGCCGAGGTAAAGCTTGTTTTCAGGGGCCAAGGTAACTTAACCGATATTATATTCATGGATCTCTTTAAGAAGTTGGAACTCCATAAGCATAGCTTAATCCCTCACAAGGGTGGGCTTATTGGCTTCATTGGTGACAAGATCACCCTAGAAGGGTACGTTGAGCAACACTTGACTCTAGGAGCCAAACCTAAGGTTAAAATGGTGAAAGTAAGATTCTTAGTTGTTGACTGCCCTTTCGCCAACAACATAATCCTACGCCGCCCCTCCCTAAATGCATTTGAAGTCATGCTCTCCACCACACATTTGGCCATGAAATTCTTGAGCAAGGACAATGAGATCATCATGGTCAGGGGAGATTAGGCGGCTACGTGAAATTGCTACAATGCCAGCCTGAAAATTATGAAAGCTCCATTAAAACATCCTACACAAACGCCCAACCAGGCCATTACGGACCACCCAAATGTCCTCTTGGCTGAGTTGGACATACATAAGGAAATTCGAGATACACAACCTTAACCAGAAGGAGAACTCATACCCCTACAATTCGATGACAAGTCGAACCAAGTCACCAAGGTTGGCAATCATCTTACTACAAAAGAAAAGGGACTAATTAACTGTGTTCCTGAAAGAAAATAGAGTCATCTTTGCCTCGACCTTAGCCAACATGCCCGAAATATATCTAAATTTCATTTTACATTGACTTTCTATTCATCTGAATGCTAAGCTAGTATCCCAAAGAAAATGAAAAGTCGGCCCAGAAAGACAAAAGATTATCTAAACTCAAGTCAAGGAGCTCCTTGATGCTGGTTTCGTTAGAGAGGTAGCTTACACCACTTGGCTATCGAACGTAGTCCTAGTCAAGAAGTGGCATATGTACGTGAACTACACAGATATTAACAAAACGTGTCCAAAGGACCCCTATATGCTTCCTAACATTGACAAGTTAATGGATAACTCCTCTGGCTTCCAGCTTCTCTCCTTCATGGATGCCTATATGGGATACAACCAGATCTTGATGCACTCTGATGATGAAGACAAAATGACATTCATAACGGAGAGAATCAGTTATTGTTATTGTGTCATGCCCTTTGGCCTTAAGAATGTCAGAGCAACCAACCAGCACATAATGAATAAAGTTTTTAAAGAATAGATAGACAAGATGCTGGAGGTCTATATTGACAATATGATCGTCAAAACCCCCACTGCGAGCGACCACATTCAGGACCTCACCAAAGTTTTTCAGCAACTCCAAAAACATAACATGCGACTCAACCTGGAGATTTTTGCCTTCAGCATTCAAGTTGGCAAGTTCTTAGGCTTCATGTTGACAGATCACGGCATAGAGGCCAACCCAGAAAAATGTCAAGCAGTCATTAACATCGTAGCCCTCAAATTGTAAAAGAAGTCTAGCAACTGACAGGACAGATCATGGCCTTACTTCATTCATGGTGAAAGTTGTCCATAAGTCTCTTCCCTTTTTTAAAACTCTTAAAGAAGGGGAAAGATTTTGAGTGAACCTCAAAACACGAGGCAACCTTTATGGACCTCAAAACTTGTCTGGCATCTCCCCTTATCTTAACCAGATTAGAACTTGGAAAGACCCTTTATGTCTACCTCTCCGTCAACAAGGAAGCTCTCAGTTCCATGTTAATCAAAGAAAATGAAGAAGGATAAAGGCCAATTTATTACTTCAGCAAGGTCCTCCAAGGGCTCGAGATATACTCTTAGAAGATTAAGAAGATAGCTTAACACTCCTCATAATAGCTTAAAGATTGTGGCAATGCTTCCAATGCCATCCAATCATTGCGAGGATAGATCAGCTAATTTGGCAAATATTACACAGGCCAGACCTCACCAGATGCATGATCGCATGATCAGTAGAACTCTTTGAGTTCAGTATCACCTATGAGCCCCGATAAGCAATCAAAGCCCAAGATTTGTCTGACTTTATTGTTGAGTTGACACAGGTTCCCAACCCTCCTAAGGGAAACATATAGACCATCTATCTTGACGGCTCCTCAAACCCCAAGGGAAGCGGTGCTGGGGTTATATTGGAGAAAGGCGAGGGTGTGACTATTGAACACTCCCTGAAGTTTGAGTTCCCTACCTTGAACAACCAAGTTGAGTATTTAGGCTCACGATGGCGAAGGACCTAGAAGCTGCCAAGATCACCCTTTGCAATGACTCACAACTAGTGGCTTCCCAGGTTCTCAAAGAATATCAAGCCAAGAAACCTTTGATGTAGAAATACTTAGTCAAAGTAAAGGAACTCCTTAATGGATTTGCATAAGCCAAAGTTGAATACATTCCTAGGGAGCAAAACTCTCAAGCCGACATACTTTCCAAGCTTACGAGCTAAGAGTTCGGGAAACAACATGCCTATTATGCAAGAAACCTTGACAACACCAAGTATAGCAGACACAAGAATTCTGATATTGGTAGATGAGAAAGATGACTGGATGAAGCCTGATGCTGACTATCTACGCGACAAGATCCTGCCTATCAATCCCAAAAAAGCTAAGAAGTTGATTTGGACATTGACCTATTATACATTGTATGACAATAAGCTATACTGCAGAGGGTTTTCCTTCCCTCTTCTCAAGTGTCTTGGCCCCAACAAGGCGCCTTATGCGTTGGCCAAGATTCACGAAGTAAATTGTAAGCATTATCTTGGAGAAAAATTCCTTGCATGGAAAGCATTGCAAGCTGGTTTCTAGTGGCCTACAATGGAAGCAAATGTCATGGAACATGTCCAAAGATGTGACAAGCATCAACAATTCCCGGATATCTGGTTCGCCCCACTTGAAGAATTAATCACTATCTCGGTTCCCTAGCCTTTCTACAGGTATGAGACGGATATATTGGGTTTATTCCCAGTTGCCCCTAGCTAACTCAAGTACTTGATAGTGGCCATCCAAGTGGATTGAAGCTAATCCACTATCCATAATCACCTCGAGCCAAGTTTAGAGGCTCACTTATAAGGACATCATCAACCGATTTGGGATTTCAGAGTCCATTGTCAAGGACAACGACACCCGATTCACTAATAAGAATTTCTATAACCTCCTGTCTGACCTCCACATCAAACGACACTTCATCTCAGTAAAACACCAGCAAACAAATGGACAGGCAAAAGTCAGCAATAAGGTTATCCTCTGATGACTGAAGAAGAGGCTTGACGATGCTAAATGAGATTTAGTAAAATAGCAGGGTTGAGTATTATGGGCATACTGAACCACTCCTCACTCTACCATGGAAAAAACTCCATTCAAACTCATATACGGATGCGAGGCCATGATCCCAATAAAGATCAGGGAACCTATCTTGAGGAACCAATATTTTTCTGAAGAATCCAATATGGAACTCATCTTCGAGAATCTCGACTTATTAGAAGAATTGAGAGACATAGCCCATATCCGAGAAACTGCCTTTAAACTCAAAATGGCAGTTTGGTACAACTTCAGAGTCATACCAAGGTGTTTTCAACCTGGAGACTTAGTTCTATGAAGAGCGGGCATCAGTGGAAAGATGCCTCTAGAGGAAGCTAGCCCCTAATTGAGAAAGCCTATATCGGGTAATAGGCAAAACAATTATTGGAACTTACAAACTTAATACCCTCACCCAAAAAGAAGTCCTTATACACCAGAATGCAGCCAAGCTCCACAAATATTATAAATAGTGAACACTTAGCTTTTAAATTCTCTGTTAGTTTGATTTTATGCCTTTTCAGGCTTTTATCCTTTATATCCTTAATTCATGTATGGACACCGACCACCCCGATATATCGAAATACATTTTACAATTATGAATATGTAAAACATGTCTCATTTACTTTCAATTGCAACCCACAAGACCATTTATGGCTGACTTAACGAGGTCTAAGGGATGAACATCACAAAAATATGGGTTGTGCATCCCACAAGATTGCCTGTGGCCACCGTGGAGAGGTCTAAGGGATTAACATCCTTAAAACGTGCGCTCGATCAACAAGACAAACCTTTAAGTCTGCCTGTAATTGCCTTGTTACGATCAACAAAGTATTCACCTCAACACCCACAAGTACAATTCTAAGGCCGCCATAGACGCCTTGACAGGTTCCGCTAGCTATCATTATTGAAGCAACCAACCTTGCCAGGGGTCTGCTATAAGTAACCCCCTCTATGGCTTACCCACACAAAATAAAGAAACTTTCAAAGTGCCGAAACATACTATGAAGCCATATGATATCCAGCATCGTCAGCTTGACATCAATACACTTCTTAAAAATTCCTAAGTCCTACAAGCTCTTACGAACTTGGAATTGGGTGTTAGATCCAAAGCAGACAACGAGAACATTTTCCTGAAACCCTAAGTCCCATAAGTATCTTGTAAACTCAGATTTGGGCATTCGACCTACGGTAGACGACGGTTACTATCTTGCACTTCCTGTAGCTTTTAAGTCCCTAAGAATTTGCGTATTCAAAAATGGACATTGGACCCATGGACGACAAGGGAAGTAGTAGAAGCATAATCAAAGCAAAGAATGCAATTATAAATTAAATAGAATACCCGAGATCAGGACTTGTCCATATAGAACCAAAAATCCCACGTATGGGGCAATTACTGGGTTATATTTAAAAAAAAATGAGGCCAAGGCCCTAGTTTCTACTATCAACAACCCCCTGGGCTTTGTCCTCCTAGCCAGTTTTTTCGTCATCTTCAACCTTAACAATTTTGTTGGAGACCGTAGCCATTCTGGAGCAGTGCCAATTGGAATTACAACGATGATCTCACCATTTTCAATGCAACACAGAGATCCCACCCCTTTAGTTACTAGACCAAGATTGAGAACTTTGAGTTAAGCTATTGCATTTTTGAATGATTTATCTATAGAGTGTACCTAACTGTTCTCAATGCTCACAATCTAGGCCTCTATATTCGCCTTGATATTCTCCAAGTCACTTACTTTGGCTCTCAATTCATTCATAAAGACCTCAGACACTGTCACCTTGCCCAAAGGATTTCAACCTAAGATTCAAACTCAATTAGCCCTTGAGTTTGGTGACATCGTCCTTAGACAACTTGGCTTTGTTCTCAGCCTCCTCTACTTTCTTAGCCTCGACTTGTTTCTCCCCTTTAAGGTAAGATTTATCACTAGAGAAAGCCTCCACCTCCCCTTCCAACTCCTGGACTTTTTTCATTTGTACCATGGCAGTTTCTAGGAATTATAAAAGAGAGGCATTTCGCAGACTCCGGGTATTCGTGGCCTGAATCTGCAGAAGCAGGTCAATCGCCATTAGGACATTGATATCTCCCGGGGTAAGAAGAACTTGATCAATGAATTCCCTAGGCTTGAAGGATGACCCCCACACAGATGAAGTGGGGAAGTGGATAAGGATCCTTGATGGGGCCTCATCATCCAGGCCAACTGTCAGGTCAATCACAGGCCCCCAAGTGTGGATGACCTCTTCATATGTCTCTGACCGGATTAAGTGTCCCCCTTCCTCTTATGGCCTTGTAGATTGATGGCATATCCATAAGATTCAGAGCTTGGATCATTTACTTAGATCACAGGCTCCGACTAGATTGCCTATCACTAGAATCGACATCTTGAATGAGCTTCTTCTCGATCGCCAACCTCTGTTACAGCTTCACAAATCCTTCTGCCTAAGCCATACTCTCTGCAAAATAAGGAATGACAAGATATTATTTATACTTGTAAAGTTCACTAAAAGAATAAGAAAGCGATAAAGATAATAATGAAGAACAACGACATGTCGTCATACCCAAGACGACCTTGAGATCCACCTCGGTTGTGTCAATCGACACAGTGAATGTAGCTCTTTGTGTTTGCTTATCTAATAAGGAATCATATTCTGTCAACCTCGCCCACCGTTAGGTCTTCCTCCTAGGTCTCGACTTGTTCTGATGTCTTTTCGTAAGCCCTTTGGGTCTAATATAGGAAAATTGTTGGCTCCTCTTCCGGAGTCGAGAAAAACGACTACCTACTTAGAGCTGCCTTAAGTCAGAAGAAATCTATCTTGAACTTCTTATACGACTCTTGGTAGGGTTCGAATACCTTCCAGTCAACATGGGCCCTCAAAGCTATCCACCCTTTTGTATGGCCTACCCTAGAAGGTTTAACCTAGGAGAACAAGTAGAAGAATGTCAGCATTATGCATGGGAGCTCAAGATACTGGAAAAGTAGCTCATACACATGAACAAACCGCCAATTGTTTGGATGAAATTGAGTAGGCATCACTTGCAAGTACCTTAGTACTTTGATCTCAAACTCGGAGAAAGGAAGAAAAACCCTAAGACGCCATAAAAGTGTATTATATAGATACATGAAATGATTTAGACCTGCAATTCGGGTTGAACACACTCGTTCTTGATTTCTTGGGGGCTGGATCACAAATTCATCATCACGAACCCTTTCCTCTGTAAGCTAGAGATACTCCCTTTTTTTTGGCCGCCTTCTCCACTGTATCTATCTGAGAGGGTATCCCTAGAACTTCTCGATCCATCCACTGGTAAAGGATGATGTCACGGGGTAGCGGATACTTGCTTGGGTTAGTTGTGACCACATTCCTCCTTCCCATCTCACTACCTTGGATTTTGGAAGAAACACCGACATGGGCCAACCTTTGGGTGTCATAACTTGAATAAGATGAAAAACCTAAGTGTTCCAACTCTGCCATGATCTCGCAAGCAGGACGAACCAACTTGAGTGTTGACACTATCCGCGCGACCTTCATCCTTTCTAAGATTACATCCTAGGCCTCAACTTAGGATCTCAGCCTCTATTCCCTATAAGGGTTATTACCCCGTTGGGGCCACCGCTGACACTCATGGTACGGTGTCAGTAGGGGCTCTAACAGGATTTCCAAGTAGCTTACCTCCTCCCCATTGCTCCCAATCTCTTTAACTCTCGTTATTTTTGGTAAAAGAAAGGAAAACAAAGAGTAAGGAGGCAAGGGAGTACCTTAAGAACAAGGAAAAGTTGGAGAAAATGGGAGAAATGGGCACTACAAATAACACCTCTGTGATCATTGTCGTGAACTACTAAGAGAATGTCATCCAAAATTGCCCTTGTCACCAAAAAATCTTAGAGAAAGAGTCTGAAGGTAGCAAGTGGAAGAGATTTTCCCGCCGCATCCCCATTTATAGAGAAACAAGTGTCCCAACCGCCACCATCATGGCAAGGGTACGCTTGTCATTTTGCACCATTAAAAATGATGGTAGCGTGAAAACTAAACGACGACGCCTATTCACAGTGCACCACATGTCTGTATAAAGTTTTGAAGAACAGGCGATGTGATCCCAGTCATAAACGAAGTGTTGCAGGTAAGCCAAGCATCAATCACTCTAAGGACACACCATTACCTGCAATCCTGGTTAGCCGGTGCTACTCATGACTTTGGACCCTGGCTTACATCAGGTCCTAGTCACTCAAAGGGTCACCATCCTAGCATCACAGGTCAAGGCACAAGACAAGGCCTTTATAACTAAAGTTGTTGCACATGAACCAAAGATGCTAGATCCTAATAGATCTCACATATCCACTCAGCTGGACCCTAGCATGCATACCATAATGGTTCCTGGTAGCATGGTTATCGTGGTTCTACATTGCGGATCACAAAATGACATCCCTTATTGGGGGCAACTATGTGAATCATCCTTTATACAAGATCTCAGACAATAGTTGTAGCACACCCCATCACAAAGTGAATCCTAGCTTTAATGCCTCTAGACATATCCCTGTGCATGGGGGCAATTAACGCTCTTTTTGACCTCTATGTGGAGTACCGCAACACTTTGTTGTCATATCAGAGTGCCGAGCTAGAGGCAACTGTTATGAATTGCTATCCCAAATCCAAGTCCAACATGAGCGGCCCACCTTGGATGGTCCAATCGCGACCTCTTGTTGGTGTAGCCCTCATGGGTAGTTATTTACTCACTAAGCTGAGCATCTTTTCTTAACAAAATCTCTCTTTAATGATGATATTTTGAGATCTTATCCCCTCATAATTGTCAATCATAATCGTATCTAAATAATATTTTTTTATATACTACTTAACTTGTAAGTAAAATCACTCTATAAATATGATGTTAAGTCACTCAAATATGCAAGTATTCTAATATATTTTTCTTTTCTAATGTGTTACTCTAATTTAAACGTTAAAGTATTTTACAAGTACACAACTCTCTCTTTCTATTGTTGTTGCCACCGTACGAAAGTAGAAACCATCATTCAACATCACGTGATCAGGTACGAACTCTTGATCACATGTGAACAAGACTCTTGTAAAATTATATGTGCATTTTTCTTTATTTTTTTAATCAAGTTTTATCAAATGTTTTTGTTTTCGATTCTTTTTTTCGGAATCGAATTCCACTAAAGCCTATCTTAATCACCAATTTAGAGAAGGTTTGTTGAAATGACACTCCACAACAATTTATTTTTCACGGTGACACGAGTCAATAAGTGTGTGTTTGGTTTGTAGTTAGGATTTTCAAAAGTGAGTTAGGATCCTAATGATGTTTGAGTTATTTTTTTCGGTTAATTTCAACATACTTTTCCTTCCAAAAGTAAGTTGGGACCAAAGAACAATTTTTTCTTTTGTGTTCATTGTTCTAAAACAATCTTTCAAACTCACTTTTGAAACAAAAGTCCAAACATAAATTATTCACTATGGCTATTTTCAATCAAACTTAAGTTTCTGTTTCAACAAACTTAAGTCAATCCAACTAGTTAACTTTACAGGGTGATGCACTGTGCATAAGTTTGAAGATATGATTTCTTACAAATTATCAAAAACATCTTTTTACTAAGTCACTCCTCGTGGTTTAAAAATAAGGGAGAAATGACAGTAAAAAGAAAACAAAAAAAGAAAAAGAATGCAGTGTTGGCTATTGCTATTTACTGTGTCCGATTCTTCTTTTTTTTTGTTTGTACCACATTTAGCACGTGTTGCTTTTATTGTTTTCACCGTAACAAGAGTGGGCCAATTGCTCCAGTATGGTCAACTCAAATAGAGGATCGTCTCAAACAATTTGGTCCACAAAAATGGGTTTCACCATTTTTTTTAAAAAAAGTTGAACCATCCTGATATAATCATAATTTTGTTGTGTCTCCTGCATTTGACAATTTGGACTTATTTTTCAAATTATTAACAAAATTTTCTAACCAGAAAGAAAAATTTGGACCACTCATCACACATGAATGATGCCCCACACCCAAGTCACTGCTATAATGTTGGATGGACCAGTAATGCCAACAGATCATTAAAATAATTTTAATTTTAATATTAAATTTAAAATCAATCATCACAATTGATTATTAATGTTATTTTTAATTAATTTAACTAAAATCTTGAAATTTATGAAGAAAAATATTTTCTAATATTAACGACAAAATCATTGAGATACTATACATTTGGACAAAGAAGTACAACGTTAAAAACAAAAAGAAAACAAAACAAAAACAAACAAGTACTCTCCCTAAACGTTTCTTTTTGGTCCTTCACGTGCCTAAATTAGTCTGTCGTCACCTTCATGAACCCAACCGGAGGAGTAAAAAGGGGGGTAGATAACCGTCATTATTCATTCTAATTTAAAGTTAATTAGATTAGATATGAATAATATTATATCTTCTTATTTAATTATCTTAATAATTATCTTAATATTAAATAAAAAAATATTAAATAAAAAAATAAATATATTTAATATCTTAAAAATATAAAAAATATTTAATATTTTATTCATTTAAGTAATTAAGAAGATTAATAGGAAGATTGAGTAAGAGGATAAATCATTTCTCTTATATAAGAGTATTTAAAAATAAATAATATTATATCCTCCTACTCAATCATCCTAATAATTATCTTAATATTAAATGAAGAAGGTATTAAATGAAAAAAATAAATACATCTAATGCCTCAGATAATATAAAAAGTATTCAATATTTTCTTCATTTAATAATTAAAAAGATTAACGGGAGGATTAAGTAGGAGGATAAATCATTTCTCTTTAAAAATTGATCAAGTATGGTTTTGAGTAGGTTTTGGGTCACATTTCATTTTGGTTTAGTCTGGTTCAGTATTATTTAATTTTTTAAAATTTATATATATATATATATATATATATATATATATATATATATAAAAATTAGTGATAAATTATAATATTTTTAGACATAAATTAATATTTTTTATAACATAATAATATTTTTGTATTGATATATTTTATTTCATGATATTTATTATAAACTATCTCTTAATTTTGATTTTATATTTTTAAAATTTTATAACTTAATAATATATACTTAACGTTTAATATTATGTATTTTATATAAATATCGGGTCAACACAACTCAACTCAATCATTTCGAATCATAATCGAATCAGATCTATTTCTAAATAAATAACTCGAGCAACATATTAAGTTGGGTTCGAATCAAATTAAATCCTTCTCAGCTTGTCCTTAAACACCATTAGGATGAGTATGCTCCACCAAAAGCCAAGCAGAAGGAGCATCAATGCCATGCTATAAAACAAATTTTGCATGTGCTATGACTTGGTTTTTAATGTATTTTCATTTTTTTTTCTTTTGGCCACAATTAAAAGAATAATCCTTTCACTAGCTCGTGCATGCAATAACAAACAAATTAATCACCGATATTTCAATTTCTTCTTTCTTTGTTTGGTTGTTTATTTTTATTTTTTTACTTAAGATGAAGTGAGCGTGCACACATGTTGCAAATCCTGCATAACCATTCGCGAAGGTGAGTTATGATAGAAGTATGGGAGCCTAAAATGTTGGAAAAATCGATTACCAATAAACTTAAAGAAGAAACATAAAAGTGGGCTAATACCACGATTTTATCCAAAATTTTGAGACAATAAATTCGTAGATTCTTCCACTTATAAAGTCTATGGATGCATCTAGACTCTGTTCAAATATATTTCAGTTTTTACCTTTACATTTCTCTCAACTAAATGTATATGGACTCTGATTTCGTGTTTAAATACATCTCATTCTCTAAACCCTATGCATATTCAATAAATATTTTGGTTGTCCATTAAACATCTATTAATTAAAACTAATCCAATTCATCAAATCCTCAAGTTTATTAATATAATTGGATGCACTGGATAGATGATGGATTAATAAATCCAATTGTCACCTCTAGATGTGACGAAGCTTCTCAAGTAGAAGCTGCAAAAAGTGACCATCGCGATTGTTTCCATTCCTCATAACAAGATCATCACGAGGAAACCATAGATTGAAACGAATGTGAAGAAAATGGAAGAAATGAGGCAGAGAAAGAAAGGTTCAAGAAGAAATTTGAGGAACTACTTTGAATGAAAGAAAAGAAGAGAGAGTTGGAGGAAAACAAAGACAATAGAGGATGAGATAGTGGAAAATCATGGTAGTATAGAGCGACGGCAACTAATCTTTTAGAATTACATGTAGTTAGGAGTGATTTTGAATTATTTATTTTGAGTTGAAAATTATCTAATTGAAGTACTTTGAATTATTTCAAAATTATTGTGTTAATTTTTCAAAGAAGGCCGATTATGATAAGGTATTTCAAATCTCCTGAGAAAACCCATTTTCTCCTTAAAATTCTTTATCCAAACATAACATAAGAAACTCTTCTCACTACATTATTTTGAATCTTTGACAACGGTATTTTAGACAATGTTCATAAAGTGTTGTCTAAACTCTTTTAGGCAACGTTTTTAAAATGTAGACTATGACCTTGATCTTAGGCAACGTTATTAGGCAACATTCCAGAAACGTTGCTATCCGCAAGTGAGAAAATTTTCTATTCCATGATAAATATGCAAATTAACCTTACAGCTAAGATTAGGTATAAGTATATTTGTTAAAAGTCAAAATAATGTTTATGATCATCATTAGAAAATGTACAGTTAAAAACATTGATCTAACACTTGCAAATTTTATTATTTAAGATCAAAATAGGAGCCCAAGTAAAGCCATTTCCTTTCCAAAAAAAACCCCATGTATTTATTTTGAAAACAACTTAAATTTATTAATATTTTAGTCCGTTACACTTTAATACCAAAATCTAACCATTGTGGAAAAGAAGAATTAACATGTTCTATCTAAACTAATCGTTAATATTTTAGTATACTAGTAAATTATTTAAATAAAGTATAATTATTAACATTTTATGAAAAAAAAATTATTTTGTAAATATGTGATTTTTATTGTTTTGAAATAATTAAATCTATTTCCTTTTCATTTTTTTTTTCATTTTTCGATTATATAATTGGTGTCTTATCATTTCTAATCTTTAGATAGTTTTTTTTTTTGTAGTTTATATGTTGATGGCTATACGATACAAAATATTGGAAGCATTTTTTTTTTCGCTCTCAACTCAATTCAACTAACATATTTATGTTTGTTATTTTGTTTTTTTATGTTACAGTTTGATGGTGTCGAAGTTAATTTGTGTATGCTTCGGCTAATTTTTTTTCATGTTTACTCAAAGATAAGTTATCAATGTCAAGATCAAAAAATTTACAAAAAATATTTCTTATAACCTAACTTCAAAAAATAACTATAATTGTTAGTTATTTATTTAGTAGTAAAGCTGCATCATTCCATTTAAGTTTATAACGATAAAAGAATCTTGGGGGTTGCTATGGTATGTATCAATTTCAAATCATGGGTGCTGGAATCCTGTACTCCCGTGAACAAATAAAATAAAAACATATGAATTAAGTGAATTTTAGGGGAGACTTTTATAAACTCAATTGTAAATAAATATTCTTTAAAAAATTGTAAAGTACTCCCTTTTAGTTTTATTTTTTACATTAATATATTAAAACTAAAAGAAAAGAATTTATTAGACAAAAAAACTAAAAGAAGACTATCTTGCAGTGGTAGCCGCTGGTAGCAAAGGGGTTGCGGAGTTGTCACCAATGATCTGGTTGTGTTACTAAAGAATTTTTTTTTTTTTCGAATGGGCTCGGTTTATAGAAGATGAATATAATTAATTGCTTCAAAATAATAATTGAACTTTGTTTCCATTGCCTCTTCTTGCAAACTTGGTAGGATAATGGAATTTTGATAATTCAATTGAATGTTATAAGGCAAGATTGGTTGCCTTGGCTATTATTGGCACGCAAGTCTTGCTGGCAGGTTTGCTGTATCCTAACTTACGCAGCTGGGTGGTGCTATTATCCTACCTTGTAGTTGTCAATAAATTGCATAATTAATTATTCTGTCGAAGCTGGAGGTAGAAGTGGTGGTTCTTCTTTTAGTGGTATCAAGGTTCCAAAAGGTTCCCCTTTATCACTTATGCTAGTCTTTATAAACAAGTCGCGCTATTTGTCCACTTAAAAGATTTTAACTTTTATCTATTTTTGTATTTTGTTGATTCATCTGAAAGAATTTGAAATTTGAAGTTAAACTTGTTCACACATCGATACTGTAGACGCAACACAAGATTTCTAGTTAATGCATTAGGAATAAGTAATTAATCAGTATAGGTTTCTGGTGAATTTTATTAATTGGTGAATCCAAATTAATTATTTAATACATTAGAAATAAGTGGTTAATTTATATCAGTTTCTGGTGTATCTAAGTATGAATTCTGAATAATGAATAACTAGTTAATGCATTAAAAATAAGTAGTTAATCAGTATAGGTTTCTGGTGAATCTACTTAAGAATTTCGAATAATGAATAACTGGTTAATATATTAGAAATAAATGATTAATCAGTATAGGTTTCTGGTGAATCTAAATTAACTGATTAATACATTAAAAATAAGTGGTTAATCTATATAAGTTTCTGGTGAATCTAAGTAAGAATTCACAATAATAAATAACTGGTTAATACGTTAGGAATAAGTAGTTAATCAATATAGGTTTCTGGTGAATCCAACTAAGAATTCCGAATAATGAATAACTAGTTAATACGTTAAGAATAAGTGGTTAATCAGTATAGATTTCTGATAAACAAAAAGAAATGAGAAGTGGGAAATGAAAACATTGACATACAAAAAAATTAACATACGTACAGAAATATACGGTGGATGAAAATTGGAGTATTTAGTTAAACGAGAAACGTTTTCCTTTATAAAAAGAGGATGAGAATGAGGATTGCGTGACCTCAATCAATGATTAATAATCATATGGCTTCTTTTTTTTTTTCTCTTTTGTAACTAATTTTTTATATAATAATTTTTACAAAAAATATTTTATTCTCTTACTCAATTTTAATATTAATTTTTTAAATTATTAAATAAAAAATAATAAATATTTTTATATTCTCATAATATTATATATATTTATATTTTTATTTAATATTTTTTATTTAATATTTAAAAAATTATTAAAAAAAACTTATAAAACAATATAATATTTCTTATTTTTCATACAGGAATAAGCTTGTATGAGAGCTTCTTTAAAAATAAGTTAATGAAAGTATTTTTAAATATTTTATTATTAGAATAAAATATTAAAATGTGAATAAAAATTACTAAAATTAATATATATTTTTAAATTAATTTTTTATTATTTTAAAAATTTCTTAAAACAATAATTTTTATATATATATATATATTTATATATTTAAATTTAATGATTTTTATTTTTATATTTATTTTAATTAATTTAATCTTATTATTTAATTATTTTATTTTATAAATTAATATAAAAAATAAATAAAAAGATAAAAATTTAATTGGACCCACAACAAATAAAAAAAAAACCTAATACACTAAGCAACTGACAACAACCTATAAAAGGTGGAGAACAGTGATGCAAAAGGACAGCCCCCGCACAACGACGAAAAATAGAGAAGAAAAGCTGCACGGGCAGCACAGCGTCGCAGGGAAAAAAGAGAAGTAAGGACACGACGGATTGCTGAAAAATTGCAGAGAAGAATTTGAAGTTTGTACGTAATTGAGAATTTTAGTAAAATAATTTTATTATATTTTGTTTAATTTTTTGTATTAAAAGAATAATAAAAGTTTGATTATTTTGATATTGTAATATTGAATTGTTGTTATTTAAATTTAGAATTTAATGCTTATTAATTTAATTTTTTATCAAATTATTTGAATTAATTTTTAAATAAATTCAATCAAGTATTTTTTATATTTTATAATTTATTTATGTTTTTTGAGTGTTAATAATAATTATTGGATATCAATTGTGATTTTTTATTAAGTATACATTTGATAATTTATTATTAATTAAGAAAAAATTATCATATACTTGATTATTATTTTTAAAATTTTATTGATAATCTTACGTGATCATATGTTTGACGCTAAATATTTAAATTATTTGAGTATAATAATTTAACATAATTAATATTAAAATTAATCTTAATAGATTCTGAATATTAATCATTTTGTATATGGTAGAAACTCAATTTATTTACTTTAATTCACTTTAATTTGTATTTAAAAATTAATTTTTGTTCACAATTATTCATTTAATATTTTTTAGTTTCTTTATTCTATCTTCTATTATTTTAATTTATCTCTTTATAAAATCGATACTCCAAAATTATGTTATAATTGTCACGTTAATTTGGTGCACTTATATATACTTAGTTACATAAAATTTTCCAAGAATCTTTGATTAGAAATACTGGTAGATTTCAAATTGGAAGAGTTCCAATTCTAACAACTAGCATGCAACTCCACTAAAAAAAACTAGAGGAACATCTATCGAAGTTAGAGGACAACCATCAAATGGAGATGATATCTTATGTGTATCATCAAATGGAGAGAATATTGGTACTTTCAATTGTTAATTTATATATTTTATTAACTAATTATAATTTAATAAAAATAAAATAAAACAATAATTGATTAATAGAGAGTGTAAATAACTTTATCCCATCAAATGATATATCTTCTAGATTTTATTAGGTATGTGTTTCTCGGGGAGGGCTTGATCCCCACGGTCCCATTTCTCATTTTGGAATATGACCATCCGAGAATTTTTTTTTAAATAAAAATAGAAAGTTGAAATTTATTTAGTAATTAAGGCCATTATGATTTTTATTATTTTTGTTTTAGCCTAGTACCATGCTACTTAATTATATAAATATTCAATGAATAATGTTCATCACACATATTTTATCTTACATTGCTATACACTTTACTTATTAGTTTTGTTAATAAAAAAGTCAAAATAAAAAACTTTAAATGAAAGTAAGACATTTAATATATTAAAAATTAAAACAAAAATTACTTTTTCATTTAAATTTTTTTATTTTGAAATTCTTAATAAGCATCTGCAAAACCTTTATTTATTTTGATAAAAAAAATGAGAAAGAGTATATTAAGAATTGTGTTTTTCTTATATTATTATTTAAAAAAAATAATGCAAAAAAGTGTAATAAAAATGGTTTGTAAATATCATTTTGATATTAAATAACGTTAATGACATCACAGCACAATAAACAGATTTCCAATTCAAGGGTCAGAAACTTTATTGGGAAACACACAATGGACAGTTGCTAGGAGCCATTAGCATTCTCCTCACAATAGTTGCTTTGTGTCCTGTCCTTGACAATTTCATGAGATGACACCAGAGGTTGTTCTGAGAAAGGCAATAGGTCCTCGCTGTTATTGTTGTTGTAACTGAAATCGCATATATCTGAGAAATCCGACGTCAGAAGATCAGGTAAGGAAACCTGCCCAATGTCAAAATCCAAGAACCAATCCATTGAGAGTTCTTTTTCTTCACTGGGAAATGGCAAAGACCCATTGTCATACACACTCGGCTCCATTTTGTTACTGGTTGAATTATTGGCTGCATCATCCACAAGCAATGGCTCTGCTTCTGTTTCTGTTTCTAGTTCTGCCTTAGACTTACTCTGCAATTGCATTGATGAGTGACGGAGTGGATCTACCAATATCAACTTAGAGCACTTGGATGCCTTTGTACGGACCACTAGCGTAGAAGGAGATGATGAAATTGAGGGAGTGACCTTGGGGGTTAATTGAGGTTTTCTTTTCTCTGTGATCTTTGCAATGTGTTGAGCAGATGAAGTGCTTGTTTGAAGATCTTGAAGTTTTTTACGTAAATGGGTGTTCCAGTAATTCTTAATCTCATTGTCTGTTCGTCCTATAAGCCTCCCAGCTATTAAAGACCATCTACCAGAAAGAGAAAGTACAATTACCAAGTCATTACTTTCGTATATCACATTTATTTCAATCATTTTTTACTCATTTTTTATCAAAAAAATGTAATGAAAAAATCGAAATTAAAATAAAAAATGGAAAAATGGGGAGAGAGAGAGAGAGGGGAATGGCTAACGCGACCTGTTTCCCAGGAGCTTGTGAAGTCTGATGATAAGATCTTCTTCATCTAGGGATATATTGCCTCTCTTAATATCTGGTCTGAGATAATTCAACCATCGAAGTCTGCAACTTTTACCACAACGTTTCAAACCTGCACAGCCATGCACATTAACAAGCACACGTCATGATGTCAATAATAATGATTGTAGTTTTCATCAAAATTGAGACAAGATATCCCACATCAACATAAAATGAAAATTTATCTTGTAAATTCAAACATAGTTAACCTGCTCTTTGAGGAAGGTCCCTCCATTTTCCTTCGCCATGGGCATTAATATACTCTCTGAGGATTTTGTCTTCATGAGCTGTCCAAGCACCTCGGTTCAAGCCCTCCTTTGAACAACAAGGGCTTCTCCCCATGTCTGTTTTTCTCACACTCACAAATCACAAAGCCTTTAGGCCTCTGCCTAAGTTGTGGGCTTCACCTTGCTCTCTAATTGTGGAGACAGTGTGGGTACTTATAGCTACTTTATCTTTAGTCACCCAAGCAGATGAGCAATGCCATTTGTCGTACTTTTTTTACTTCATAAATTTCTCGTAGTTTCTTGGTGTGGTCCATCTTAATATCATCACGTTTCCAATAGGAAATTTTGCAAGCGTAACTCTACTTTGGTTGCACATGCAACTGGGGCCATTGATCTCAGAGAGTGTTGAACTAGTGATTCCATGAACTCATTATCTATGTCTATAAGTACTCTAGAATCAAGAAAATCTGGTCCTCTTATGTAAGAGTGGCGATATATAGAGAACTGAAAATACCATTTGTTAATTTCTTTATTTTTATTGATTTTAGTTATGTACTATTCTGGACCGAGTTATGGATCCATAAATTTGGAGTAACCTGGCTTGTTAGGGTGACATTCAAATATTACTGTGCACGCGAGACAACCTATTTATTAAGCATAACTTCCTCAACTGAAATCAATTCTAATCATGTCCCGTAAAACAAGGGAATAATAATAAGGAATAACGATTTTCACGATTCCATGTAACAGTATTCAATGCACATTAAATGCTCAGATTCTTCACATCATAAAACGATCATATATATACACTCAACAAGGTGAAAAAGGTACGATCTAATTCCCAATATACACACTACCCTCTTTGCGCACATACTGATTTGAGCGTCAGAGTGTCTTTTGCAGATATTCACTCCCTTGCTTCATTATTGTTGCTGTTGCGCTACGGAAGAATTCACCATTCTTACCTTCTCAAGTAGCCCTCAGAATCGAGTTCTGAACATTGACTTGCACTACAAGAAAAGTCGCGATTTGCAAAAGATAAATCCGCTGCAAATAAGCTAAAATCCGCCGCAAATTATCAATTTGCGGCGGATTCGTATCCGTCGCAAAAATGGTCGTTGCAAAGTAATTTACGGCGGATTTTAGTTTCCACCGCAAAGCTGCCGCAAATCTCTTCGGCAATACGTTAGCATCAGGTGCCGGAGTTTCGGTGTTGCGACGGATTTTTCAGCCGCAAATTTGCGGCGAATTTTTTTAAATTTGCAGCGAAAAAATCCGCCTCTAATTTTTTTTTTGCAAAAAAAAAAGCTCCGGTGACCAGAACAACATGAGCTTCCAAATCTTGATTTGCTATGAAAAAAGTCGAATTGTGTGCGTCATTTTCACACAAATTAACCATTTTCTTGCAAAATTAAAAAAGCAAAAACCAAAAGGGGAAAATGTGGGAAGATCTGAACCAGAGGAGATGACTAGGTTTTTGGGTAGTTTCAGCTCCAGTTTAGGCGACGCAGTGGCTTGAGGTGGAGCTGCGACGTGCGGTGCAGTGGGAAGGAGGTGCGGCACAACTTATTGCGAAGGAGGAGTGGTGCGATTCTAAAGGAACGATGCGATGCAGTGTAGCAGCTGCGACGCGATGCGGCGGCAGGAGTGGCGTGGTGCGGAGGCAGGGGGAGACATGGTGAGCGGCTGGGGCGAAATGGTGCGAGAGGGGTGAAATGGCGGGAGAGGGAAGAAATAGTGGGAGAGGAAAAAATGGTGGGAAAAGAAAGAAATGTTGGGATAAGGGCTCTGGCTGGCCATTTAAGATCTGATACTTTAATTTGAATTTGCGATGAATTTTGTTGCAGATTTTTCTCGCAATAAACCTTTTTTATTAAAAAAATACGGTCAACTCGCATCTGATACTTTTTTTTTAATTTTTGCGGTGGAATTTACGGTGGATATTTCCACAATAATACTTTTTTATTTTTTTATTTTTTAACTTATAATTTTTTTTTGGTGAAGAAAAATCCGCCGCAAAAATCAGTAGCAAATTGATCCGCCGCAAATTCACCGCAAATTGATCCGCCTCAAAATTTAAATTGATTTGACGCAAAATCCGCCGCAAAGTTTTTTTATTTTTTATTTTTAAAATTTTAAGATAAATTTCTTTTTTATTTAATAGTTTATTGGAAATATCTCCAAAAACATCTTTCTTTAATAATTTGTTTTTTTTTATCCGCCGCAATTTTTTTTGTTTTTAAAATTTCAAAATAAATTTCTATTTTATTTAATAATTTGCGGCAAAAATATCTGCCGCAAAACTTTTTTTAATAAAAAAAACTTTTGACGGTGAATGTTTCGTCGGAAAAAAATGGGGGGGGAAATCACAAAAATCAAAAAATGGATCCACTGCAAAATCCATCGCAAATTGAGATGGATTATAATGCGCCACAAAATATGCCTCCATTTGCGGTGGATTCGAATCCGCCGCAAAAATGCGTTTTTCTTGTAATATTGTCTGTGGGAAAAGATAAATTTCTACTCCCAACATCACTATCAACACCATCATCATCACCATCATTATGGTTAACACAACAAGGAGACAAACCTCAACCAACCAGAATCACGTTTTTTGCTCATTTTTTATTTTTTAAAATTTTAACCAACGTAGATAAATTTCTTTTTATTTAATAGTTCACCAACAAGAAGCACCTTCTAGGGATGTTGGACAATGAGTATGAGCACTGCAATGCTTCAGAGATCAAGTGGAGAATGAAGTTCAGTCTCACCACGTTGAACCTTATTATTAGGAGCTCTCCAGAGTGAAATTACTCTCTCTAGTTAGACTTCAAGATGAAAGAATTCATATCCAAGAAGAAAGAATTCATAACTTGGAGAAAGCTGCTAACCGAGACTACGAAGCCGAGAACTGATCTCTGAGAGGGAATTGGGAAAATAGAGACAGAGCTCAGGAGAATGATTGCCATCTGAAAAATTCTAGGATCATGGATCCCGGTTGTAATGTTGGAATAGTCCATGCAAAGGAGTAGGAACACAGAGTAAAGAGCTCAATTTCACAAAACCAACATTTCTCTGATAAATTGATAGCCTACGAGATCCCTAGACGTTTCAAGTATCCCACCGACATTGAAAACTATGATGGGCTCACAAACCCTCAAGAGCATATGGATGCCTACATCTTTGTACTCTTGTTCACTGAGGCAGATGACTCTCTCATGTGTCGAGCTTTCCCTCTATCCCTGAAAAAAGTTACCTTGAAATGGTTCACCACCTTAACCCCAAAGTCTGTTGATAACTGGACTGGCCTATCATCTAGATTTTTATTGTACTTCACCACTAGCAAAGTGCAGCATAAATCCATTTCATTCATTTCCCAGATCAAGTAAGGAAATGAGGAGTCTCTCTGAGACTTTATATCCCGGTTCAACAAGGAGATCATGAACATATGAGACTAGGATGAAAGGCTCAGATTGTACTACGTTAAAGAAAGGCTCCGACCAGAACCATTCTCCTTTTCTCTAGCAGAAAATGAGTCCAAAACTATGGACTAGTTTCGCACCCATGCAGATAAGTAAATTAATGCTGAAGATGTTCTCTGGGCTAGGAAGCATCTCAAGAAAGGAAAGATGCTAAGCCCAAATTCAGGAGCAACTAAACCAACAGGGTCGAAGTTCGAAGCCACTTTTCAAGGAGAAGTATGAGAACTATACTTCCCTCAATACATCTCAGGCACAAATCTACTAGGAGGTCATAAGTATTGAGCACCAGGATGTACAGAGACCTCCTCCTTTGAAAAAGCAATCGTAGAGGGACAAATACAAGCACTGTGCTTGACATGACAGTCATGGTCACAACATTAATTATTGTACCAACATCCAAGATGTCAGTGAGTCTCTCATCTGGGACGGGTGTTTGGGCCGGTATGCACTACAACAAAAAGAGGCTTTAGCGGCAATAAATATGCCTTTTAGTGGCAATAAGAATTGCCGCTAAAACCTTTACCGACATAAAATACGTAACCCCTAGAGCAACAATCAAAGGGGAGGACATTATAGAAAACTGAGATGTAACCCCTGAAGTCCCTCTCCTCCTTACCAAAGAAGACGTTCTTCTGCCAGAAATGACAACTCCGGCCCACGCTCACCTTAGGTTAACGCCCAAAATCAAGATAGGGTGTACCTTGAAATAACAACCAGGAGGACAATCATCACCATGTTGAAGTAACTTGGACAATTATGTAATGCTTTGTAATTGTTACTTTTGTTGTGTAATAAACATCTTTGAACCTTGAATCCAAGAGTACTTCGGCTAGACACAACCACCAAGGTTACCACGTCTTGGCGAGGTCAGAGGAATACAAGGTCTGAAGAAGATTAACTATTCTAACATTTATACATGACGACCAAACAGAGGAGTCCACTTGACTATCGATCAAAATCAAGTAGTACATTCAAGGGTTTTCACCTGTACCCTTTTAAGGCTGACCTTAACCCATAAATGGACCAGGTTTACGGAGGTTTAACATGTTTTTACATGACGACAAAACAAGGGAATCCACTTGACTACCCTCCGGGGTCAAGCAGTGCATTCAAGGGTTTTCACCCGTACCTTTATGGTCTAACCTTAACCCATAAACTAACCATGTTTATAGAGGTTAAGCATAGTTGATCATAGCCCGAGACTGTGGACTCCACACTAAGAGGTTGTCGTGTCTGTCACACCTAAAGTTCAATGGTCAACTATTTCTAAACAAACTCGACTATTGAGATTAAGCTTTGGACTCATCGCGGTCAAGCAAAATGAACATTCATCAAACTAAACGAACTCGACAATCGAGATCGAGGTTTGGACTCATCTCGGTCAGGCAAAATAAGTGTTCATCAAACTAAATGAACTTGATTATCGAGATTGAACTTTGGACTCATCTCAACTGGCAAACGAGTGTTTATTATCAAGACAACGAAAAACAAAATATTGAAAAGAGTATATTTATTATTATTCTCATTCCAAACATTATTTGTTTTATAAGAAGGACCTATAAGCTACTTTCTTGCAAGAGCGCCAATTTTAAAGAAGCCAAGAAGGTATCCTGGTTAGATGATGATGATGATCAAGCACTGACCAAGACCACCTCAACGATTCCTTAAAATGCAAGCATATGTCTCTTTCCTCTTGGTCAACATGAGGAAAAGGCTTCATAACCCTACAATCCCTAAACACCTCTGCGCACCCAAGGCATGTCGACAATCAAGGGAGCAGAGAAAGGGAAGCGGAGAAATAGGAGTAGTGAAACCCCTCCACACCTCACAAGAACTACAACAGAAGTCATGGGCCTTCTCGGCCAAAATAGGATATTCTGTATACGCCTGGAAAGAAAGGTTTATGCTGCTTAGAGACATGTTGACCAAGCCACATAGAGTAGTTACTTGGCCTTCTGATGGGACCACAGCAAGTATACCGGATCGTCAAGTAATAAAAATGGTGAAATACCGAATATCGTTCTCAGGGAACAATGACCAAGTACCGATTCTCGAAACTAACGACTATTCAAACTTAATTTTTGGATCAAAGTAAGCTCTAATAACA
This sequence comes from Ormosia emarginata, assembly GCA_029884605.1. Classification (NCBI taxonomy): domain Eukaryota; kingdom Viridiplantae; phylum Streptophyta; class Magnoliopsida; order Fabales; family Fabaceae; genus Ormosia; species Ormosia emarginata. The sequence goes on along the minus strand of JAQQTP010000073.1, from coordinate 2,686,314 downwards.
AAACAAAAGAAATATATGAACTCACACAATGACAATATTTTTGGATTTTTCTATTTGACAATATAATAAATACTTGGTATGCGATATGAAAGACAATCACTTAATGAAAGAATTGGGATTAAGTTTCATTTGATTTTACCTACTGCATATCAATTAAGATTAACACAAGTTAATTTTTCTATTTTGTTACCGAATTCTCTAAAATAATCAAATCGTAATTCCTTAGGCAATTGATCCTTTGTTTCCAACTAAAACTCTTAATTCCTTAAGTGATTGTAAGAGATAACAAGCATGAGGATTTGGAATTCTAAGCAAGGTTCATAATCTCATAACATAATTATACATCAAATTTTCATTCAACATATAATCCATAAATCATTCCAAAGAGGATTAATCCTTAGAAAGCATTAAGAGAAGAGATTAAAACTCAAAACAGAATAGTAACTTGTATTAAGTAAACCCAATATCAAATACAAACAAGTTCCATCAAAATCTACCCAATACCAACAAATGGAAGTTTAGCTAGATATGGAAACAAGAACAAAAGCTAAAATAAGATGGGAGAAATAGGAAAACTCCATGGGTGATGAAAATCCCTAACGTTTCCACGTTTTGTCCCTTCACGTTACCTAATGTGGCTTCTGTCTATCTCCCTGACGAGTCTGGTGGCTGCCTCCCCCTAATTAGGTCAGAAATAACACATTTATAATCTGGTTTAGGCACCTAGGCGCTGAGTGTGTAGCACCTAGGCATGCTATGCACAGCCACACGTCTTGGATCAGGTTCTCAGTGCCTAGGTGCTGAGGTTTAGAGTGCTTGGGCGCTCACCTTCCTGACAACAGGTTCTGGAGAGACTTGGGCGCCTAGGCGCTAAAGGGATAATGCCTGGGCGCTAAAGTGAGCAAGGGACACCTCATTGCATTGTTCTAACCATCCATTTCCTTACTCTTGAGATGCTTTCTTGCACAAAACATATGATAAAAGTGAGGATTTTGTTCCTTTGAATCAACTATTCACATTCACCAACCAAAAATGATTTATCACTCAATCCATGTCAGATGTAGAAAACTTTGGCAACAAATAAACAAAAGGGTAAATTAGGGGTTACCAAATCAATTTTTCATGCCTTAAAGCAATGTCTTTTGAGCAATTATCACTCCCCTAAACTTATTCTTTTGCTTGTCCTCAAGCAAAACAAAATAACAAACAACCCACAAAGAGACAACTCTATAACTCAAACACCAACCTGAACTAAATGAAATATACCAAGAGTGTCCCACAACTCAAAAGCATCAAACTGACAGCAAATCAATTCAAACATACATTCCTGAAAGTGTAACTCTCAATTGTGTAACTAAAACTGAGATGGTCAAAAATAAGAATTATCACAACCATGCACTGATCAATTACAGCTTGAAAGCTAATGAACATGGCAGCAGAGTACACATAGTAATTAGGTTACTTAAACTTTCAAGGTGGAAAAAGACTCTCAGTCACTCTTGTGTTTGGGCTTGTGTTTCCCTCAATCATCACTTATTGAGCTCATCTTCCTTGGATTTTCTTTTCATCTCAGACATGCTTGCACGCAACTCACAAATGCAACAATCAAAAGGACTTTTTAAAGGTTGTAATAAGGTCAAGGTTAAGGGTGGATGAGATATGATTTGACAAGCTAATACCCATAAAGAATAAGTGAGCATTAAGACTTTCATTACACTTCTCCTCATGAATTGAAGCTCCTCTTGATTCTCTTTCCCTTTTTCCATACAAATTTTCTTTTCATTTCTCTTTCTTATTTTCTCTTTCATTTCTCTTTCTTATTTTTTCTCTCTCTCTCTCTCTCTCTCTCTCTCTCTCTCTCTCTCTCTCTCTCTCTCTCTCTCTCTTTTAACTCAAAACAAGGTCACCCCGAACTTAGAATCTTGCTAACCTACACCTTCAATAAATTCAATGCTCACCTACTCCTTTCAGGTGGATAAGACATTAATTATTTTGGCTAAGGCGTACTGTATGGGTCAAACAAAGAATTCAGTTCATTAGGCTTAAAAGGGCAACATAATGGAAACAAACATCATTTGGTTGACCTTATGGCTATCTGGCTTAACAACAAAACTGCTTTTATCATGTCGATGCATTGTGCAAATCATGGCATACAAACGAGATTCAAGCAAAGTTAGGAGAATAGAAACTCACTAGTGACCTCTCATCAAAGCAAAAAATGTTGAAGGCTCAAAACAACTCCCCAGGATGAATTATGAAATACCATCACAAAAATCACCAAGTATATTAACAATAAGCTATAAGATTCAAGCATGGAAATCATAATTGTCGCGACCGTAATCGCGGCGGGAGCAGCGAAACAAAATAAACTAAATTAGGAGTCGCCACCAATTTTATTTAATTTAGGAAAAATTAGAAAACCTTTTTAGAAAATGGTCTTTGGAACCAGATTAGATTCGGGAGTCGGTTATGCATAGGGAAGGGTGGAGACTTAACCCCACAAAGACATCCTAAAAACGGTTACTCTAAATTAGTTATGCAAAACTTAATAATCTCATAATATGTTTGTTTTACCCTTTTTTATTTTAAAAAAACTAAAAAATAAATAATTTGTGAAAGTTTAAAATTTGGCTTGACAGAATAAAAATTCTGCTCCTACGTACCCTCAGGTGCAATGAGGAACTCAAAGTCACGTAGTTCTTTAGAAAATAAGTGTGAGTTGGTTGATTTTATTTAAAAATTTTAATTTTAATTTTATAAAAATTTGAATAAACAGGTCGTCGCGACTCTGTTAATCAAATTAAAGTTTGAATGAGTGAAGCTTGCGTCACGCTAGACGTCACCCACAGATTGTTATTTAGATAATATTTTTTTATAAAAGAACTAATTTTGAGTATATATTAAATACGGTTTTATTTTTAAAATAAGTTGAACCATTAGGTTATCGCAACTCAGATGATCCAAATAGTTACGAGATTAACAAGCTGTCACAACTCAGTTAATCCTGCTTAAAAAAATTATTTTATATTAAACCTTTTTAATTTTTAAATTTTATTAAAAAATAATTTGAATCATTAGGTTGTCACAACTCGAATGATCCAAAATAGTTACAAGATTAACAAGCTGTCGCAACTCGGTTAATCTCATTTTTATTTTATTTTATTTTATTTTTTTAAAAATTATTATTTAATATTTCTACTTTATAATTTTATTAATTTTTTTTTTTACCCTTTTTGTTTTTCCTCTTATCCTTTTTGGCCCAAAAAAAAAGCCTATACATTTAAGGAAAAAAAAAGGATGGCTTACGGAAACCTGAATCTGAGAAAGGAAAAAAAGGGATTATTTTGTTTCCTTCTTCCGTAAAGTTCACAGGCAGAACCAACAGGGGAAAGGGAGCATTCGACGGCCGGCGGTGGCAAAGCGGGACAGATGGTGGAGTTAGCGGCTCAGTCGGGTGGCGCGAAGTGGCGCAACTCGGTTCGAGTCGAGCGGCGCGGCGCTTGTCGGCAGCGGTTCTCGATCTGGTCTGGTTCGGAAACGGTACGACGTGGACAGTTCGGACTGTGCAGAACCGGATCTGGCAAGTGGCTTGTCCGAAAATGGCGGTTCACTGGGGCGGAGTAGCGACTTCGGGTTCGACGAGTGAGGCCGCGAGTTACGCGGCTCAGGCAACACAGCGCGACATCGACGGTGGGTGCTGCAGGCGGTTCCGAATGGTGCGGTCTGGACAGTGGCACCGCATGCGGGTCGGAGAGGAGTTGGTCTGACGACACGGTTTGCGGTTGGGTGGCGTGAATCTGGTTGGGTAAGGTGACTGTTTGGAGAATGGTGGGATTGGGTGTTGAAGATGATAGTGAGGATAATGAAGGCTGGTTGGTTAAAGGGATGATGGTGATGCAGGTTATGGAGAAAAGGTGATTTTGGGAAGATGATGAGAGGTTGGCAGTAATGGTATGGTTTTAGATGGCGAGTTGATTCGGTGGAAGATGAAGGAAAGCTACATGAGTGAAAAATAATAATATGGCTTAGGCTGAGTGTATTTTAGCTGAAGGTGTTTCGTGAGTCAAAGTTGAAGGTTAGTGTGTGAGTGGATTTTATAGAAGGGGATTAGGTTAAGGAGTTTGAGTTAGAATGTGATTAGGATTAGTTTGAGATGATGAGTTAAAATCTGTTTCGGATGAGTGTTGGGATTGGTTTAGGATAGTGATGGGATTTGATTAGGATAAGTTTGTTTATGATGAGTTTGAGTTGGTTTAGGATATGGGTTATGGGTTGGATAATGGATAATGGGCTGGATATTGGGTCAATGGGTAGGTTAATGGATTGAGCTAGATATTTAATTTTTTTTTAAATTTTTTTTAAATTTTATTTTATTTACAAAATGTCCCGGACAAAATTCGGTGTTCACAGTTGCCCCTCTTTACTTGTTTCTCACTAGATAAAAAGAATAACCACAAATTTTTCATTTTATCATAGTGAGGAACAGTAAAAAATGAACTCAAATTTTGTACGGGAGAAACAAAGAAACAACATGAGAACAAGGAGCGATGCGCTCAAAGGTAAAATGACAAATCTAAATGACAAAAGCCGATGCGCTCAAAAATAAATGACAGGAGCCGATGCGCTCCAAACTTAAATCACAGAAATTTAAATGACAAAGTGAGCCGATGCGCTCAAAAGAAAATGACATGAGCCGATCTTAAAAAGAAAACGACTGAAATTTAAAATGCATAAAACTGATACGCCTAAAAGGGATTTCAAATGCAAAGAGCTAATAATTAACAAAAATTTAAAAAGTATGGAGCTGATGCTCTCAAGATGCAAGGAGTTGGGTTGCTCCAAACAATTTAAAAAGTAAGGAGCCAATGCGCTCAAAAGAATTTAAAAACATGGAGTCGATGCTCTTAATAATGCATGGAGCCGATGCGCTCAAAATGCAGTTAGCCGATGCGCTAAATAATGCATAAAGTCGATGCGCTCAATGATGCATGGAGCCGATGCGCTCAAAATGCAAGGAGCCGGTGCGCTCAATGATGAATGGAGCCGGTACGCTAAATGATGCATGGAGCCGGTGCGCTCAATGATGCATGGAGCTGATGCGCTCAAAATGCAAGGAGCCAGTGCGCTCAATGATGCATGGAGCCGGTGCGCTCAATGATGCATGGAGCCTGCGCTCAAAATGCATGAAACAATTTGTACCAGTAAGTCATAGACTTAAGATCTTTTCCTTCTCAATCTTTTTCCTTTCCATTTTTCTTTTCTCTCCTTTCTTTTTCCCCCTTTTTTTTTCCTCTTTTTTTTCTTAAGAAAAATAAACCAACGACAATTCTGGAAAGCTTTGACCAATCAAACCCTTGTTCACGTGCTTTTGCCTGTTGGACCTAATGGTCTTAATCCTACTTACCCATCCTTTCTCTCCTTCTCCTTTTTTTTTCTCATCTTATTTTCCTGTTTTCTGCTCTTAACTACTCTCTTTTTAGGAATTGAGATGACAATCTCTTGTTGTGAACCCTTGCTTGGAGCCACCAGTCTTTGCGAGAAAATTTTTGCCCCAGTATTCGTTCATTGATCATTGATTTCCTGCAGCGGCCTAATGGCTAAGTCGCTGTCTTTGTTACTACTTCCCTCAACATATATTCTCAGAAATTTTGCCCCAGTATGTCTAATTGAATGCGAACCAAGTTGCTCCTGTGTAGCCAATTGATCGCAACTAAAATTGCCCCAGTTTAAGCAATTCCAATTTATTTGCCTTGACTCTTGCTTAAGCTGCCTTTTCGAGTTTTCAACATAATGAGCTTCGAAACTTCTAAGTTCTTTTCGATCTGAAAAGTTCATCAGGGGATTGCCATCAGATAGTCAAATCATGATGTTGTACTCTTATTCTCTTTATTTGAAACAATACGTAACAAATGAACATGGATTCAAAAGTATGACATAAAAAGAATTTATTGGGTAAACAACTTTTGATTTGGTCTTGGAAGTTTGACTTCACAAAAAAAACCCAAATAAGGAAGAGGTGTTGACCCGATACGAATAGATTTGACCTTCATGAGACCAATCTTTAGTTGCCCACTAGACATTATGGCTAAGGATTTTTTTCTGCTGAACATCTACATCAAGCCAAATTGAACTGAAGAGAAATTTACCCCTGTCTAGGACTGACTTAAGTAGGACCAAGACCTATCTTATCGACTAAAAGATTTGCCTAAGACAAATTGAACCAAGGAAAATTGCCCCAGTTTAGAGCCGAGTCGAACGGGGTATAAACTTGTCCTAGTGTAGGGCCACATTGAACCGAAGAAATTTTTTTTCAATCTAGGACAGGAAGGAAAAATTGCCCCAATTTAGAATCGAGTCGAACGGGGTACGAATTTGTCCTAGTGTAAGTCTCTTTTTTTCTTTTTATTTTCATTTTTTTTAGGAACAATACCTTTGCCTCAAAATTAAAGTTAACGAAAATGATAACAACCCTTCATTGATCAGAATGGACTTTTTAAGGCTTGTAACGTGGCCAAGGCTAGGGGTTATGAAAGGAAAGATATAAGGCTCAAACAAGTATTTAAAGGTGAAATGGGAATAAGGATCATTAAACTTCATCAACTGCTTTTCCACTTTCAAACACTTTTATCTTATTATTCTCCTTTTCTTTCCCATTTCATTTCATTTTCTTTCATCCTCCTTTCCCTTCTATTTTCTTTTGTTTTTTTTTCATCATTTTTTTATTTTTACTTCTTGTCCTTTTCACTTTTTCTTCCTTTTCCATTATGCTTCAGAACATTCACCATGGCAATCAACCTTTGTTTCATGTTATCCCCTAGTGTAGGGGTGATCCTTATCCAGGGTTTATTGAAAAAATTTCAAGCTCAAAAGGGGTAACAAGGGATAAAAATGATGAAATTTTATAAAAGATAGAGAAAAATGGTCAGTCTTCATTTTCAAATGATGATTGTTTATTTTCAAAACTTTAATTTTGAGACAAAAAGATTGTGCAAACTAAGTACTTATTTCTTTGCTCTTTTTTTCTTTTTCTTTTTTTTTTGATTTTTTTTTTTTTGCTTTGTAAAGACACTTACACACGCGAACCCGACTGAGAATTATCAAAGAAGACGCTTTAAAGAAATGAAAGAAAGACAAAGTGATGAAAGGAAACAAGGTACCCATGCAAATTCATTACATTAATGTTTCAAGAAGGTTTGCATGAGTCCAACATCACTAATTATCACTTCAAGAGTTGTTAACAATACTAGTTCCAACTATTTCTTCAATGTCGAGCTTCCCATAAGCAATTAGTTTCCTTACTGCAGTCTTAAATGATTCACAATCTTCAATTGAGTGCCCTGCGACATCCATGTGGTATTTGCAAGTTAAACTCGGATTATACCCCGTTGGGAATGGTGGTTCTAAGGGACGTACAGGAGTTCCCGAAATGAGGTGAGCATCAAACAGCCTCTGAAAAAGATCTGCATTTGAAATGGACAATCTTGGAAAATGGGGTAGCTTCTGAGGGCGAAAGCGGCCTTGATTTTGGAAGTTTGGTCGAAGTTGTGGTTGATTTGGGTAATTTTGTGGAGGTGGAGGTGGATATCGAGTATAGGTTAGGCGAGTTAGTCCATATGGTTGGGGTATGGGGATGTTGTTGATTTGGAATTGTGGAGTTGGGGTGATGTTTGTAGTTGGTATAATTTGGTGTGGGGGTAGTAAGGAGGTGTAGGTGTATGGTATGGCAAATGAAGGTTAGGGTTATGTGGTGGCTGATGACTTAGGTATTGTGGGGAATATCGAGGCCTGAAGGTCTGTTGATACTGGATATAATTCACATTAGGCTCGATCTTTTTCGACTGGAATCCTTTCTTAGCAGTGATATCCTCTGTAGTGCTCATTGGCAACTTCCCAGCTTTGGATAAAATCTCAATTCTTTCCCCGCGATCAAATCAGCGAAATCTTTATAAGTCTTCTCGGCCATTGCTCCGATAAAAGGATTTCCCAGGGTTCCTAAGAAATATGAGCACATCTCAGACAGTGTTAATGAGGGTTGAACTTGAGTCGCCAAGGCTCTCCACCTTTGTGCATCTTGCTTAAAAGATTCATCATTTCTTTTATGCATTGAGTTTAACTGTTCTCGAGTTAGGACTGTTTCCAGGTTGAACTGATATTGTCCTATAAACAGGTTTGCCCAGTCATCCCAAGAAGAGATATTGGAGAGGTCTTGTTGGATACACCATTCCAAAGCAGGTCCAGTCAAGCTTTCATGGAAAAAGCTGACAAGGAACTTCTAGTCCTTCGACCAAATTGACATTTTGGTAATATATGATTTTAGGTGAAAAAATGGGTTGGTGCTCCCATCATATTTATCAAATTCTGGAACCTTAAAGTCCTTTGGGATGATAATGTTGGCAGTAGGGCACAACTCTTCTATTCCAAGAGGACCATAGGTGCTAGGACCCTTAATTGTTTTGATTTGCTCCTCCATCTTTTCCATCCATTCTTCATCCCTCTTATCATTTTGAATGGCCGCAGGACCAGTACTAGTAAGAAATCCCGTTGATGTCGGGATTGACATATGCGGTGGTTCCCACGTGAATTCAGCATTACCATGGACTTCATTTTGAGTATCCTCTGACGAACGATGCCCTTCTCTAATAGGAATCATTAGTGATGTAGTATTTGATGTTCCTCCCACAAAAGGCATCTCAGTGGTGGCCCCAGGGTTTGCCCCTATGGAAGTAATATTTGGTGGGTGCGGTGTGCCCAAGTCATTCCTATACCTCCGACTGTTCCCATCAAGGTGAGGGTCTCCCTCACGGCTAACAACATTTCCTTCATTCTTCTCGAGACTCTCATCTCATTTATCCTTCCTTTCACTTCATCTACTTCCATACTCGGGATTCCTTCCTTCGTTCTCACCGTCATCGCTGCAAGCTTTGTTCGAGACCTTGTGTTATGAACTTGGGTTTGATTGGTGTCTTCTTTCCTTGGTAGCGCAATGGTGCTGAGCACGGTAACACCAAACAAAAATAATGAGATGAAATGAAATGAATGAGATTCATGAGATATATGAAATGGATGAAATAGAAACATTTGTTCTTTCTTTTTTTTAAAAAAAATGCAATGAATGTCATGAAAATGCATGATTTTTTTATTAATTTTTTTAGAATGCTTTGGGAATGCCATGAAAATGTATGATTTTTTTTATTTAATTTTTTTTAGAATGCATGATTTTTTTATTTTTTTTATTTTGTTTAAATGCTAGGAATGCTATGAAAATGCATAATTTTTATTTATTTAATTTTTTTTTAGAATGCTAAGAATGCCATGAAAATGCATGATTTTTTTATTTTTTTTATTTTGTTTAAATGCTAGGAATGCCATGAAAATGCATGATTTTTATTTATTTATTTTTTAGAATGCTAAGAATGCCATGAAAATGCATGATTTTTTTATTTTTTTTTTTTTGTTTAAATGCTAGGAATGCCATGGAAATGCATGATTTTTATTTAATTAATTTTTTTAGAATGCTAAGAATGCCATGAAAATGCATGATTTTTTTATTTTTTTATTTTGTTTAAATGCTAGGAATGCCATGAAAATGCATGATTTTTTTTTTTTCAAATATGCCATGAAAATGCATGATGCTATTTTTTTTTTTTAAAAAAGATGGCTATATAAAGAAGAAGTTCACTCCCTTCGTGTCCTAAGATATTGCCTTAAACGGAGGAATTCTATCATAAGGATCTATGGGTCTTTCTAATTCGTGATAACTCTCATTTGGTGGCTTTTCTATTCTGAAGGTCTCTAGAGCCAAGTCCCATTTCAAAATGTTGACCACAAAATAGTGGGTAAACCACTAGGTGTGGGACATTTGTGAAAAAGGCACACTCTAGATGAGGTTTTGCAATAGCCAAACAGGATGTACATCCAAAATGGTTCTCACTACACAACCTCTACTTATCTTAAGCTTCACTCGGACTCGGGTATAGGGCCCACTCGAATGTGTGATAGATGTGTAGGTGTGGTGGGTGTAGGAACATACAAACATTTATTATCCTAAAGATTACCCGCATCCCAGCAAAACAAAAACAAAAACAAACAAAAATTCCAAGAGAAATTCTCTATCCTAAGGTTTTAATGACAATAATAATTAAAATAAATAAAAAGAAAGGTAAAACAAAAAATATAAAGATTACAAAATTTTACACAACAAAATTATATGGGCTTGACTCTCAAGTATCCCCAGCGGAGTCGCCATCTGTCACGACCGTAATCGCGGCGGGAGCGGCGAAACAAAATAAACTAAATTAGGAGTCGCCACCAATTTTATTTAATTTAGAAAAAATTAGAAAACCTTTTTAGAAAATGGTCTTTGGAACCAGATTGGATTCGGGAGTCGGTTATGCATAGGGAAGGGTGGAGACTTAACCCCACAGCACCCCTAAAACATCCGTCCTAAAAACGGTTACTCTAAATTAGTTATGCAAAACTTAATAATCTCATAATATGTTTGTTTTACCCTTTTTTATTTTAAAAAAACTAAAAAATAAATAATTTGTGAAAGTTTAAAATTTGGCTTAACGAATAAAAATTCTAGCACCTATAATGCAATGAGGAACTCAAAGTCACGTAGTTCTTTAGAAAATAAGTGTGAGTTAGTTAATTTTATTTAAAAGTTTTAATTTTTATTTTATAAAAATTTGAATTAACAGGTCGTCGCGACTCTATTAATCAAATTAAAGTTTGAATGAGTGAAGCTTGCGTCACGCTAGACGTCACCCACAGATTGTTATTTAGATAATATTTTTTATAAAAGAACTAATTTTGAGTATATATTAAATACGGTTTTATTTTTAAAATAAGTTGAATCATTAGGTTATCGCAACTCAGATGATCCAAATAGTTACAAGATTAACAAGCTGTCACAACTCGGTTAATCCTGCTTAAAAAAAATTATTTTATATTAAACCTTTTTAATTTTTAAATTTTATTAAAAAATAATTTGAATCATTAGGTTGTCACAACTCGAATGATCCAAAATAGTTATAAGATTAACAAGCTGTCATAACTCGGTTAATCTCATTTTTATTTTATTTTATTTTTTTAAAAAAAATTATTATTTAATATTTCTACTTTATAATTTTATCAATTTTTTTTTACCCTTTTTGTTTTTCCTCTTATCCTTTTTGGCCCAAAAAAAAAGCCTATACATTTAAGGAAAAAAAAAAGGATGGCTTACGGAAACCTGAATCTGAGAAAGGAAAAAAATGGATTATTTTGTTTCCTTCTTCCGTAAAGTTCACAGGCAGAACCAACAGGGGAAAGGGAGCATCCGACGGCCGGCGGTGGCAGAGCGGGACAGATGGTGGAGTTAGCAGCTCAGTCAGGCGGCGCGAAGTGACGCAACTCGGTTCGAGTCGAGCTGCGCGGCGCGTGTCGGCAGCAGTTCGCGATCTGGTCTGGTTCAGAAACGGTACGGCCTGGACAGTTCGGACTGTGCGGAACCGGATCTGGCAAGTGGCTTGTCCGAAAACGGCGGTTCACTGGGGCGGAGCAGCGACTTCAGGTTCAACGAGTGAGGCCGCGAGTTGCGCGGCTCAGGCAACACAGCGCGACATCGACGGTGGGTGCTGCAAGTGGTTCCGAATGGTGCGGTCTGGACGGTGGCACCGCTGGGTGTGGTTCGCGGGTCAGAGAGGAGTTGGTCTGACGACACGATTTGCAGTTGGGCTGGCGTGAATCTGGTTGGGTAAGGTGACTGTTTGGAGAATGGTGGGATTGGGTGTTGAAGATGATAGTGAGGATAATGAAGAAATTTGGTTGGTTAAAGGGATGATGGTGATGTAGGTTATGGAGAAAAGGTGATTTTGGGAAGATGATGAGAGGTTGGCGAGTAATGGTATGGTTTTAGATGGCGAATTGTTTCGGTGGAAGATGAAGGAAAGCTACATGAGTGAAAAATAATAATATGGCTTAGGCTGAGTGTATTTTAGCTGAAGGTGTTTCGTGAGTCAAAGTTGAAGGTTAGTGTGTGAGTGGATTTTATAGAAGGGGATTAGGTTAAGGAGTTTGAGTTAGAATGTGATTAGGATTGGTTTGAGATGACGAGTTAAAATTTGTTTCGGATGAGTGTTGGGATTGGTTTAGGATAGGCGATGGGATTTGATTAGGATAAGTTTGTTTATGATGAGTTTGAGTTGGTTTAGGATATGGGTTATGGGTTGGATAATGGATAATGGGCTGGATATTGGGTCAATGGGTAGGTTAATGGATTGAGTTGGATATTTAATTTTTTTTAAATTTTTTTTTAATTTTATTTTATTTACAAAATGTCTCGTACAAAATTCGGTGTTCACTGTTGCCCCTCTTTACTTGTTTCTCACTAAATAAAAAGAATAACCACAACTTTTCATTTTATCATAGTGAGGAACGAGTAAAGAAATGAACTCAAATTTTGTACGGGAGAAACAAAGAAACAACATGAGAACAAGGAGCGATGCGCTCAAAGGTAAAATGACGAAATCTAAATGACAAAAGTCGATGCGCTCAAAAAATAAATGAGAGCCGATGCGCTCCAAACTTAAATCACGAAATTTAAATGACAGTGAGCCGATGCGCTCAAAAGAAAATGACATGAGCCGATGCGCTTAAAAAGAAAACGACTGAAATTTAAAATGCATAAAGCGATACGCCTAAAAGGGATTTCAAATGCAAAGAGCCAATAGAGATGGGAAGGGAGAGAAATAGAGAGAGAGAGAGAGAGAGAGAGAGAGAGAGAGAGAAGGGACAAGGGAGTTTGAGATGAGAGGATTGAGGAGATTGAAGAGGGAAAGGGAGGAAAGGGGATTGGGTAGGGCTTGGATGGAGGGAAGATGAAGGGGAATGGGGAAAATGTGAAGAAGAGAGAAGAAAAAGGGGGAAAGTGAAGGGGGAAAGGAAAAGGGTTCTGCGTTTAAATGCAGAACCTGGTACTAGCGCCTAGGCGCTAAGTCTTTGGATGCCTAGGCGCGTGATCAAAATTCAATTTTTTTTAAAAATTTTTTTTAATGCCTAGACGTTAAATACCAACGTCTAGGTGCAGATGTGCCAGAAACTAGGTATGGACGTGCCAAGGGCGCCTAGGCGCTCTGTTTACAATGGCTAACCACTGAGTAGGATGAAAAAAGGTCAATTTTTGGTGCTGTGGGCGCTTATGCACCTTGTTTACAGCCCCTAGGCGTTGTAAGGACAAAAGACCACCTCAATTTTGGTGCCTGAGTGCCCAGGCGCTCCACAGTAAGCCCCTAGGCACTCACATAAAAACTCTTAACCTTCTTCAAACCTGTTTTCTGCTTTAAGTGTTCAGTAAAAGCTCCTCCTCCCAGTCTTTTGTCACCTGTTTTCCACTCTAAACTAATTCAACAAACCTCAGTTAATGAAAAGGGGTAAGAAAACAAAATCAAATACAACCAACAACAATTAATAAAAAAAAAGAAATATGTAACAAGAAGGAAAGAAAACAAACCAAGCTTGGGTTGCCTTCCAAGAAGCGCTTGTTTAACGTCATTAGCTCGACGTTACCTTTTCAATCATGGTGGCTTGAAACAAGATAAGTAGGATGGTGCTTTTCTTTTCTCAGAACAATGATTCCTTCCTTGGTCTCTGGCCTTGGGATCCCCTCCAAAAACATCTTGAACTTGAGTTGTAGTTGTTTGCTCAGAGGACGCCTTAGCATTAGAAATTCCACTAGGCTATGGGGGTTTCAATTTGTCAGAAAATTTTAAATCTTTTTGCAATGAGGTATGAGAGATAGGAGGCTTTTTTTTCCGTTTCAACATTCTCAGAAGTAGAAGGATTGACATTGATTAATAATGGGGGATCTTTGATAACCAACGTTTCCTGCCTCTTAATTAGAATGCTATGGACTGGGGCATAAAGATCTGACATTGGGGAGGGCTTATTGTAGACTTGAATTGTCACCTGATCTCTATCCACCCTTAAAATAAGTTCACCCCTAGGGACATTAATCAAAGCTCCTAAAGTAGCTAAGAACGGTCTTCCAAGAATCAAAGGGATATCAGTATCCTTATCCATATCTAAGATCACAAAGTCAACTGGGAAAATATATTTGTCAACCATCACTAACAAATCTTCCATGATACCATACGAATGTCTGATTGAACGATCTGCTAATTGAAGGGAGACCATTGTAGGCTTCACTTTTTCAATTCCCAGCTTGCGCAAGATTGACAATGGCATCAAATTAATGCTCGCACCTAAGTCACATAAAGCCTTGTCAACATTCAACTTTCTAATAGTACAAGGGATGCTAAAACTTCTTAGATCCCTTAACTTTGGTGGTAGCTTCTGTTGAATTATGGCACCGCACTCCTCAGTAAGTGCTATAGTCTCATCTTCTTTTAACTTTCTCTTCTTAGATAGCAAATCCTTCATGAATTTCACATAGGAGGGCATTTGTTCTAGAGCTTTAGCAAATGGGATGTTGATTTGCAGCTTGTTAAACACCTCTAAAAACTTTTCAAACTATTTTTTATCATGCTCCTTCTTGAGTCATTGAGGGAATGACAACTTGATAGTTGGCGTGGCATGTTCACTTCTTGCCTCTTTTGTGACTCATTTTCATTAGAATCATTGGATGAGTCACCTTGAGATGTTTTAGCTTCCTTATGTGGCACTTCTTCACTAGGTTCCTTAACTTTACCTTCACTGTTTTTCTCCTTCCTTGATTAAGGCTCAATTACTTTCCCACTCCTAGTTGTTATGGCATTCGCATACTCATTTTCTCTAGGATTTGGGACTGTGTCACTTAGTAATGAACTTGGAGATATCTCCGAATTCTGTTTTGCAAGCTGGCTCACCTGAGTTTTTAGATTACGGATTGAAGCATCTTGATTTCTAAACCTCATTCTTGTCTCCTTCATAAAATCAGTAGTTGTTTTAACAAAAGATGAGGTTTGTTTAGCCAATTTCTCTAAGGCTAACTCCCAAGAAGCCTTCTTTTCATTAGACTGAGGTTGAGAAGATGAAGGACCTTGATATGATGAATATTGATGGTGTCCTTGATATCTTATCTGCTGTCTTGGTTGAACTTGATTGCCTTGATTACTCCATGAGAAATTTGGGTGGCTCCTCCGTCCCGGGTTGTAAGTATTGGAGTAGGGGTTATTCTATTGCCTTGGAGGATTGTTCATAAAGTTAACTTGCTCTTGAGCTGGAGGTCCAAACATGTTTCCTGGACAAACCATATTCTCATGTTCACCTCCACAGAAATCACAAGCCAAAGGAGCATTGCTCACCCCATTCACACTAAGAGTGTCAACTTTTTTTGTGAGATTCTCAAGTTATTGAGTCAAAATCTTGTTCTGAGTTAATAGTGCATTCATTGAATCAATCTCCAAGTATCCTTTCTTTACCACAACTCTTTCCTCATTTATTTGATAGTCATTGTTGGCCATCATTTCAAACAAATCTCAAGCTTGCTCTAGAGTTTTATAATTCAACGCCCCACCTGCTGCAACATCAACCATGGCTCTAGTCTGAGGTAGCATGCCATTATAGAAACTCTACACTTGGACCCAGAAGTCAAAACAGTGATGTGGACACTTCCTTAGTATTTCGTTATATCTATCCCAAGCCTCACTGAGAGATTCCCCATCATGTTGTCTGAGCGAAGTAATCTTCCTTCTCAACTTTACAGCCTTGGAAGGAGGAAAATACCTTGTTAGAAATTTCTGGACTAAGACAACCCAAGTGGTAATGTTTTCCCTCGCCAGTGAGTCTAAAAGGGAACAACCTTAAACGAATAGGATCCTCAATCACCCCGTTCAGCTTCACAGTATCATAAATTTGCAAGAACCCTGCTATATGTGCATACGGGTCCTCGTTGTCAAATCCTCCAAACTGATTGTTCTGAACCAAATGAAGTAGGGCTAGCTTTAATTCAAAATTATTTGCTTGAACTGGAGGTCTTGTTATGCTTGCTCCACACCCATCTATGTTAAGAATAGAGTAATCTATGAGAGTCCTAACAGGTGGATGTGGTGGCAGAGGATCTACATTTTCTCCATCCATGTTGTGAGTTTGATTTTCTCCATTGTGTGCCATGTCTTCAACAATAATACGAGCTTCACCCAAATTCCTTCTTCGTTCTCTTGCTCGCTTCCTCAAAGCTCTTGTGGTTCTTTCTATTTCAGAATAAAAAATAAGGTTGTTAGGATGAATGGTACCTCACATACAACAGAGACACAATGTCAGAACAAAAGAAGCAAATCAAAATGCTGAAATTTAAATAGAAAATTCTAAATGTACTAAAACTGAGTGAAATAAATGGAAGGAAGAAAATGTTTAAACTAGTAGCTGTCTTCAATATTACTGATATTGGTAAAATTGATCCCTGGCAATGGCGCCAAAAACTTAATGGGATCACGGCAAGTATACCGGATCGTCAAGTAATAAAAAATGTGAGATACTAGACATCGTTCTCAGGGATCAATGACCAAGTACCAATTCTCGAAACTAACTACTATTCAAACTTAATTTTTAGATCAAAGTGAGCTCTAATAACAAAACAAGAGAAATACATGAACTCACGCAATGGCAATATTTTTAGATTTTTCTATTTGGCAATTTAACAAACACTTAGCATGCGATATGAAAGACAATCAATTAATGAAAGAGTTGGGATCAAGTTTCATTTGATTTCACCTACTGCATATCAATTGGAATTAACACAAGTTACTTTTTCTATTTCGTTACTGAATTCTCTAAAATAATCAAATCCTAATTCCTTAGGCAATTGATCCTTTGTTTCCAACTAAAACCCTTAATTCCTTAAGTGATTCTAAGAGATAACAATCATAAGGATTTGGAATTCAACGAGAAAACGAGCAAATCAATGACTATTCCTAACCTAGAGATAAGCAAGGTTCATAATCTCATAATACAATTATACATCAAATTTTCATTCAATATATAATCCATAAATCATTCCAAAGAGGATCAATCCTTAGAAAGCATTAAGAGAAGAGATTAAAAGTCAAAACAAAATAGCAACTTGTATTAAGTGAACCCAATATCAAATACAATTAAGTTCCATCAAAATCCACCTAATCCCAACAAAGGGAAGTTTAGCTAGACATGGAAACAAGAACAAAAGCTAAAACAAGATGGGAGAAATAGGAAAACTCCATGGGTGATGAAAATCTCCAACGCTTCCATGTTTCGTCCCTTCACGTCACCCAATGTGGCTTCTATCTATCTCCCTGACGAGTCTGACGGCTGCTTCCCCCTAATTAGGTAAGAAATAACACATTTATAATCTGGTTTAGGCGCCTAGGTGCTGAGTGTGTAGTGCCTAGGCACGCTATGCACAGCCACACGTCTTGGATCAGGTTCTCAGCACCTAGGCGCTGAGGTTTAGAGCGCCTGGGCGCTCACCTTCCTGACAGTAGGTTCTGGAGAGACTTGGGCGCCTAGGCACTAAAGGGATAGCGCCTGGGCGCTTAAGTGAGCAGGGGACACCTCCTTGCATTGCTTCCAACCATCCATTTCCTCGCTCTTGAGATGCTTTCCTGCACAAAACATATTATAAAAGTGAGGATTTTGTTCCTTTGAATCAAATATTCATATTCACCAACCAAAAATGATTTATCACTCAATCAATGTCAGATGCAGGAAACTTTGGCAACAAACAAACAAAAGGGTAAATTAGGGGTTACTAAATCAATTTTTTATGCCTTAAAGCAATGTCTTTTGAGCAACTATCACCTTCACTGAGCCATTATGCCTAGAGAGACAGGCCCCTACTAGAAAAATGTACAGGGAAAAAATGAACAACTATAAGAATTTAGGAAAAAAATGAAAAATGATTTTAGAAAGGTACGTAACCATCAACATATTGATAAGAAGCAAAAAGGTGCCACCTTCTAGAAAGGGCTCAGTCTTAAACATAGCTAGAGAACGAAAGAAAGGAACAAGTGATAACCCCACTCCAAACATTCTCTATTTATAAAGGGAGTAATGCCCTCTGATTAGCTCCCAAAAAGGTGAACCAACTATATATCGAAAGCCACATTTAATTGTTCCTTCCTTGTGATTGGTTGTAAGAGCAGCAGATTATTGGGAAACGAAGCAGAAGACTGCTATTGTATTAAAGCTGCTTTAATTCCTGATAAATTCAAAGTAACATTTTCCAAGCATGCATAGACTGCTACAAATCGATGAAGTGTTAAATTCCTGAGAGTAATAAAGTCCCTACCTTTCTTCAAGTAGCAATATGCAAAGAAACTACGGAGGAACACTTCATACATTAACTTACGAATATCAGACCATGGACCCCAACAAAGACGTGGACTCCTAAATACTTCAACAATCCAAAGTCTTACCACCAAGGTCGAGCATTGGACTCGTTTTGGTGAACTACATGAATAGTTTACAAAGTGTAAAATGAGCTTCGAGATTGAGCGTTGTACCCACATCGACTTTACGAAGGTTAAAATTTGACCAAGTATGAAAGAGGCACCGAGATTGAGCATTGGACTCATTTCGATAAAGGGAAAGCATACATCGCTATGAAGAAAATGCCAAGTATTAAAATTAAACAGAAGGTGCCCAAGGTTGGGACTTGTCCAATTATATTAATAAAACCCCTCACAAGAGGCAAGGAAAAAATTAAGTTGGACATCAGAAAGTTGGGCTTGATCCTTTTGGACTCACTATCACTACCTCGATCTACACTATTTCGACCTACGCCACCTTAGTCTACACCACTTCGACCCCAACCTTTTGTAGTCTAGCCTCCGGTATAGCTTCTATCCTTCCTCCATCATCCACCATTCTGTCTACTTGATCATTTAAGGCAGTCATGGGAATAACAACATCCACAATTTGGCCATCTCAGACCTCCCTCAGTGCATTGACCCCATCTTCTTTAAGACCAGGGTTAAGTAGGCGGAGTTGGTTAAGAGCATTCTCGAATGATTCCACCACAGACCTCGACCAGTCATTTACCGTTTATAAAAGTTCTTCTTTTAGCCTGGTCTCAGTCTGACGTAAAAGTTCACACTGAACCTAGACACCGGCAAAGATAGACTCAGTAGAAGTCAGGTTCCCTCTTAGTGTGTTCTCTTAAGTTATGGCTTCATCAAGCTGAACTCAGAATGAATCAGCCTGGCAACCTTAGCCTGGAGCACGTCAGCCTCAGTGTCTTAGCTCAGAATGCATCAACTTCAGCTGCCTTAGCTCTAAGCGCAACTATCTCTGTAACTTAAGCCCAGAGAGAAATGACCTCGGTAGCTCCAACAGTAAGTCGAGTGACCTCAGCTCGGAGCTTACCGACCTTAATGTCATGCGAGTTGACTCCACAGTAGCCTGGGCCAATTGTCCATCCTTCTAGGCGACTTCCAATTTGAGATTTTACTTTTCACCCCAAAGGGTGTTGAGCTCCCTCTCCAAGATAGAAGCCTCCCGGACAAAATCTTAGGCCTTCTCCATGAATCGATGGAAAGAGGAAAGGCATAAAATCTGAAGTTGGCCCCAATGAAGGAGCTCCAACATGTTATGCTCGATCAACACATCAATAGAAGTCGTGACGTGACTCAATAAGGCGCCATCAATGGAGCAGAGCACAGTCAGACCTTGGCCCGGTTAGGACCTCGAACACTTCAAGCTCCTTCAGGATGTTCTCAACGACCAGTCTTATCCCCCTCGAATCCCTGCTGCTCTTAGCTCGCCTCTTTCAGGATCGCAAGGGCTAGACAAAGGAACTGGTCCCAATATCTTAAACCTCGGTAGGCAAAAATAGATCCACCTCAGGGACTACTCAATCATAGGCATAGGGACTGCACTGCTCTAAGACGGGAGAATAGCAAGTGTTACCCGTGAAGTAGCCATTGGGGCTCGAGATGTGGACGCCCCACCTTTTCTGGTAGCCAACTTTTTAACCAAGCGTTGAAGTCCAATATGTGAAGCCATGCTATATTTAAAAAATGGAAAAACATTACAATATTTAAGACAAATATTAAGTACAAAACAAATTTTCAATGCAAGATGAAATACGTAAGACGAGATACCTAGCAAGGCCTTTACAAAATAGGTGGGCTCATCTAGGATATCTCTACAAGAGATGACTCTCTTTTCTTTAGTCCAATTAATCAGGAAGTGCATGATCTCAATCTCGGGAAGAGAGATCTCAGAGATCAGAGTCTCTCTCTCTTCATTACTCTACTCCTAACCAACTTTGGTTTAGTATAAGTAAAGGCATGGTTGACCTTCCGGGGTGACAAAAAAAGGTGTTGTCCTCAGAGCCTTTTCTATCCTAAAAAGTCCCTTTTGAAGTTCTTAAAAGACTCTTGATAGGGCTTGAAAACCTTGCACCCATTCTGCACTCACAGTGTGACTTATCCCTTGGTTTGGTTACTCCCTGAGGTTGACAACCAATAAAAAAGGTAGAAGAAAGAGTTGACCAAGCACGCCACTCAAAGACTCAGTAGAAGAGCTCGAATGCTCAAACTAATCTTGAGGCATTTAGATGGAGTTAGGTAGGCGCCACAAGAAAGTGGTTAAGGACACCTATCTCAAACTCGGTGAATGGTAGTCGTACCCCGATCCGATTGAAGAAGGCCTTATACATATACATGAAGTGTCTGCCCTCCACACGGATCGAGCACACCCTTTCTTGCTCTATTGGGTGCCGGATTACATATTCTTGGTCTCTTAACCCTTCCACGGTCAGCTATAAATATTGTTGCTTCTCGTGGACGTCTTTTGCAGTCTTCATGTATGACGGGGTGCACAAAACCTCCAAGTCTACCCATTGGTGTAGGCTAATATCTCAAGGGAAGATGAGATTCATTTACTCTACAGGAGCCGCCCTCCGAGTTCGTGCCATAACGTCACCTATAGGGGACGCGCCCGAGTTAGACTTAAAAGAATAACTTATGGAAGAATCACTTATGTCTCCTACTCCATCATAAGTTCAGAGAGCGAACGGACTGACCCACGTCTTGCCAATTCTCTGGCTTGCTCCGCCCTCTGAAATGCCTCTAAAATTCTCATCCTAGTCAAGGAATTCGAACCATCATTAGAGTCCCCACCGTGGGCTTGAAGCCTCAGTCGTGGCTGAGGCGGTAAGGACCAAGAAGGACTCAAAACCTCCACTGGCGAGCCGTTATTCTGCACAATCTCCTTACTCCCAAACATTTTTTCCCCCACTAAATGTTCAGAAAAAAAAGGGCGAAAATGAAACAGGTGAAAAATGAGGAGTACCTTGAGTTTTGGAGGAGAAGAGAGGCTTTGAATGATGAAGAAAGTGTTAAAAAAGCCTTCAATCACCAACAACTGCCTCAAAAGATGCTTGAAATCGCTTAAGTCATCGAAGAAGGAAATCTGGAGTGCAAGAATGAACAAAGAGTGGGAAGGATTAAACCATATTCCTATTTATAAGCACAAAATGTCACCCCAAATTGATGTCATTAATGAGGGGCAGATATGCTTTTTTGTTTAAAGTGCCTCATCAAGACGTCTCCTTTTATAAATTTGAAAACGACTAATCATGACGCTGCAAACCCCAAATGACAACTTCCACTATTCTCCAACCACCTAGTGTATTGTTTCTGAACAAAATCATCCGAAAGGACAATACAGAAAACATTCGAAACTGAAATGACATGTAACGTTTGAGAAGAACACCTAAGTCGGACCGCTGACTTTCACCAAGACTGTGGCGAAACCATAACTCTGAGCTCGGATCTAAACCAAATTACTCTTACAACACGAACCCTGTGAATTACATATGGGGACAACATTTTATATACCCTGGATAGCGGAATGATGACATAAGTAAAGCGATCCAACTAGAATCCCAACCTTACTCATTAACCTCGGGAAACGTACAATGACACATACGGGTCACAACCCTTTGGAAAAAATATCCCGAGATCTAACGTTAACACTACGACGAGGATCCTTTTGTCCATTTGGTGATGGTAGAAAGGGTGGCCATGTCCAACTAGATTAGTGTCCCTTTGAAAGAGGAGATGATGGTAGAAGGCTCAATGATGTAGCCTACCCCAGCTTAGAGCTTTTGGTAGAGCACTAGGTATACCTTCTCAGAGATGCTGAAAAAATTTCCTCACTTTAAAATCTCCATGTGAGGCCTGAGTCTCTTCCTTCTTTAGTCATCTCATTAAATGAGATGCTTCTTCCAGGAACAATTTTTTTATTCCTGAACCAATTGTCAAATTTCTATTTGGATTCTTTGGTAGGAATTGGTTTGAGAACAATTTCACTGGATTTATCATCTTCTTCCTTCTCACTTTTAGAGGACCTATCTTTCCCTTATTCTTCCTCCTCTAGGATAATTGCTTCCTCTTTCTTAGCTTTCTTTTTAAGGGTTATAGACTTCATAACGCCTGACATTATAATTAGAGATCTTCTCATTCTAACAAGAACAACAGAGGTTTGTGGTTCAGAAGGGGTAAGAATTTCCTGGGTTGTAGTGGGTGGTTGAAATGGTTCAGGAGAGATAGATGATGAAGAGAGAGAGAGAGGGAGAGAGAGAGATTTGATTGCTTAAGATTGTGAGGAAGTGTTATAATTCATGTGCTCCTATCAAATTCAGATATCTTGACACTTAATTATCTCATCAAAGCGCCAAACTCGGGACAAGTGTTCTGGACCGAGTTATGGGTCCATAGATTTAAAGCAACCCGACCTGCTAAAGTGGCACCTAAATGTTACTGTGCGCGTGAGGCGTCCTCTTTACTCGACGTAACTTCCTCAACTGAAATCAATTCTAATCATATCCTTTATAAACAGAGGAATAATGATAAGGAATAACAATCTTTACAATTCTATGTAATAGCATTCATTGCTTATTGAATGCTTAGATTCTTCACAGCCTAAAAGGCTCATATATA
Source organism: Ormosia emarginata (assembly GCA_029884605.1). Classification (NCBI taxonomy): domain Eukaryota; kingdom Viridiplantae; phylum Streptophyta; class Magnoliopsida; order Fabales; family Fabaceae; genus Ormosia; species Ormosia emarginata. Next base: position 2,663,410 of record JAQQTP010000073.1, on the reverse strand, counting down.
TACACTCAAATATATATACACTCAGCAAGGTGAAAAATGTACGACCTAATTCCTAATATACACACTACCCTCCTTAGCACATACTGACTTGAGCGTTAGAGTGTCTTTTGTAGGTACTCACATTCTCACTCCATTGCTGTTGTTGCTACACCATAGAAAAATTCACTATCTCTTACCTTATTAGGTAATCCTCAAAATTCATTTATGAACAAGTATACTGTTGTTTTCAATAATTTATTTAGAGAATATTCTCTTTTACAAAGTGATTTTAGAATGGAATTAAAGATAAGTAAGCATGTCTAAATGTACTCTATATCAATATCTTTAAGGTTGAAACTTTAGTATATATTTTTTTTTTTTGGTAAAACACTTTTGGATATATACTTAGAGGAATTTATTCTCTTAAATAGACTAGGACTACGAAAAAAAGTATTAGTTGGGGAGCCATCTTCACTGAAAAAAAACATGGGTAAATTGTGCATTACTCTCTTAAGGTTTTACTAATTTTCATTTTTTTTATGTAAATTTTATTTTATAACATATAATTTCTCTAACTAATAATATAAAAAAGTAACAGTGTATTTTTTGTTAAATTTAACAAAGGCAATCTATATGTATTTAGAAGTTAAATGTTTGATATTTATGTTAAAAGAGATCACGTATTTTTTATATAGAGACTCTCATCTTTAAAATTAACAGGTGTTACCATAATTTAGAGACATTATGTATTACAAAATAAAATTTATCTATAAAAAAGTAAAAATAGACAAAATTCTACGGATAAAGTGTAATTTATCCAAAATATACTGGATCTAAACTATCAAGTTTTAAAAAAATTTGGGGCTGGCTGAGCAAAATGACTAATCACAAATCACATGAGGAAATGCCGACCCCAACATGCGCATTGCATTGACTTTCTTTATCTCCAAGTTTTCCATCGGGATGAACAATAATTTCTTCCTAACTTCTTTTTTCTTTGGTTTAACGGTCTGGATGAAAAATCTACAATAAATCATTGAGATTTTATTTTTTAATCTGAAATCATTGAGATTTTTTAACCTTCTTGATAGCTAGGAATTTATGAAGTGTGACACTAAATGCTAGCATTATGAGTGTATTTGGAATGTAAAAAAATAAAAAATAATTTGATTTATAAATTAAATTTAATTAAATTGTGTTTGAAATATTTAAAAATAATAAATAATTTAATTTTTAAAATTTCATAAATTTTATTCTTTTTATTTTAAAAATTCTATTAATTTTGATAAGATTTGTTAAGATTTGATTTAATTTGATTTGAAATAAATAGACTATTTTACTTTTAGTAATTACCTCTAACAACTTTTTATAAGGGTTAAAATGTAAAATAATAAAATCCAATCAAATCAATTCTCATTTTAATGTATTTCAAACATAAAATTTGATTTTAAATCAATTCAAATCTTATTTTTTTAAAAAATTTCAAATATAAAATTTAATTTTTAAATCAAATCAATTCAAATCAAATTATTTCTTATTTTTATTCATTTCAAATACAACCTATGATTAAAGAAATATAAAACGGAAAGCCAAATTGAAATATATATTGTGATGAATTTCTTCTTTCTTCCCAATTACGATATCAAAAAATGATACTTGAACACCAAAAAAACTCACATTATTTTTATATAAATTCTTTTTTAAATAATAAAATAAAAAATATACATTCTAGTACATATTTTTTATTTTATTATTTAATTTACTATTTTCTGTACTTTTTGTTTCCCCTAATAGGCAAAGTGTAAAAGATACGTTAGTTTTTGGTGGACAAATACCATTATTCGACTTTCCTACCATACTAAAGTTTGCAAACCATATGAAATTTATAGAATTTACTTTCAAACCAACGTTCTTACAATGCTCTTTGAAAGTTTGTTGCCTCTTTGAAAGTTTGTTGCAGTCACTCTCCTCTCCACAAATTCATGCATAATTTTAATGTATTTAACTAAATATATTAGGTCAATCATAATATTAATTAATAAAATAATTAATTTAATACATCAAACTTAGTAAACTAAATTCATATAAGGGTCTGTTTGAATAACAAAATTAAATTTAAATATAAAATTTTAATTTTAATCTCAATTCTTTTATAATTATAATTTGTCAAGAATCTTAAATTTTATGTTTAGAATTGTCAAAAATTAGGATAAAAAATTATAATTATAAATTTTATTATAATTTTATTATTTAAAAGTGTGATCTAAAATATTAAAAAATTATTTATAAAATTAAAATTAATAAAAATATTCATACAATAATATTTTTATAATATAATAGTTATATTTTTTCATTATATTTTTTTCATAAAAAAAATTCATGAATTTTTTTAGAAAAAATAAATATAGACTACAATAATTTTTATATAAATATAAAACAATGTTTATATAAATATAGAATCTCAATAAATATGATTGTTTATAAATAAATGTGAAAAGAGAAAAAATTTAATTTTTAAGATATGAAATTAGTAATTAACTTAAAGTATATCTTAAAAATTGATAAATGCTTAATTTTATTATTTTTTAATTCTATAGAATTAATTTTTAGAATTATAATTTTAATTTTAATGATATTCTAAATATAAAAATTAAAATTAAATAATTCAATTCTAATTTTAAATTCTAATTCTATACTCAATTTTAAAAACTAAACATACACTAAATATATCTCCACTCTCATCCAATAATTTTTAAAATGTGGCCACCATCGTCTCAATGAAGGGTAGAGTGACAACACCTTCGAAGTGACAAATTTTTTAAAATCATTAGGACTATAATGGAATGAATAATTTTAATTTTTTATCTAATTTTTTATTAATATTTTTAATTATTAAATAAAAAAATATTAAATATTTTTTTAAATATTTTTAAGATATTAAATATTTTTTATATAATATTAAAAAATTATTTAAAAAATTATAAAAAAAATCACAAAACTCTAATGGAATAGCATATTTGAAGGGCGTCCATCCGTCCATGTCGCTCTCATAAATTTAATTTCTCTAACCTTTTCTTTCCATTATTGCCACGTTCCACTCAGTAGTGTACTTATACTTACAGAAAAGTTTACAAGCTTTCACATGACCTGGGATTCAAAATGTGGGACAGTCCTTCTAGGGATCTGAGCAGTGTAATGTTGCATGATGTTACGGGAGTGTTCTTTGTGTAATTTCTTCCTTGAATAAAGATTATTTTGTACTATTAAAAAAAAAAAATATATTATTTATATATTTTTTTAAGAGATAAAATTAAATAATAAAAAAATTATATATAATAAATAAGAGGAGGATCGATTTTTATCGGTATAAGTTTTTTTGATTTACACTCATTTTTAACCATGAGATCTATTTTCATCTAATGGTTGAGATTATTTCATTAAAAGAAATTAGATGAAAGTGAATTTAACGATTAAAAATGGAGTCAAAAAAACTTACACCGATATAAGTTGATCATTCATCAATAAATAATATTAAATAAAATATAAAAAATATATATACATTATTTAATATAAAAATATAAAGATTATTCTTTCTTATAGTCCCATTTTTATAACTCAAAAAAAATCAGCTTTTACTTTTGAAAATTGGACTATGATGCAACTAAATAGAGTTAAAAATGAGTTAAATGGACTTGTGAATTATTTTTAATTATATTTTGTTAATAACTCAATAAATTAAGTTTATGAGTTAATAAATTAAGTTTGATAATGAGAATTTGAGCTTATTTATTAAATGAGTCAAATTTAAGTTTTGTTATGTTTTGAATATATATATATATATATATATAGAGAGAGAGAGAGAGAGAGAGAGAGAGAGAGAGAGATTACTTATATTTAGTATAGGTCTTAAGATTTATATTTAATATTTTATCATTAAATTTATTTTAATTAAATAATTTTAAATTATCTAATTAAATTATGAGAGAGAATAATAAATACTGATATTAAATAAAAAAATAATAATAAAATATGATATACTAATAAAGAAAGAAATTTTAGTTATCAAATATACTTATTAATTTAAAAATAATTTTTATTGAAAATATGTAAAAGTTATGCCATAATATCACATAAAAAAAACAAACTATATTACCACATTAGATACAAACTCTGAAAAATTATTTATATTATTATAATTGCTTATCAAATAGCAAAAAAAAAAATATTGAGATAAATAATTTTAGAACATAATTGAATTATTATAATTATTTAATAAAATTATTTATAATTTATTGGTGTCAAATAATTATATAATGTTTACTTTTTATTCATTTATAATTTCTACAGTGTCCAACTTTTTAGATATTCATATAAAAGAATTTATTTTTAATGAATTTATATGTTAAGTTTTAAATGTCGTTAATTAATTTGTCATGATAAACACATATAGAGGGAATATAATATTCTTGTATGCTATTATATGGTGATTTTATATGCTATTATTATTGAGAGTTTAAATCTATGTGATATTTATATGTCCAATTGATATTTCTAAAAATAAACATGTATATTGAGAATCTAATTTTTTTAGTAGTTAAAATATATAAAAAAATGTTATAAATTATATTTAGTATTATATATTTTTTAAATCTGTAAATAAACTTAATACCTAAATTTTATTTCTTTATTAAAATTAATTTAATTAGAAAAGTAGAAAGGATAATTAAATTAATTTATCAAACATATTGAAGAACACATATTACCTATTTTTCAATAGCAATAATAAACATTAATCAGATCATTAAAATTTATGATTAACTAACTCAATCTCCCACAAGGCAAATTTTTACTTTTGTTCCAATTATATATTTATGAAGTTTATACCTATGTCAAATTCAAGAATTTTCCTTCTGATATGATTCCAAGATATAGATCAAAATAAATTAATAATAATAATAAAAAATTATGCATAAATAAAAAAATTAATTTAACAAATATAAATATTTATATATTCAAGTTATATCAAAGTCTCCTAAAAGAAATATTAGTTCATAATAAAATTATCTGATAACGTAGAAAATTTCACCATACTCGTTATAGGAAGAAGAAGAAAATAAAACAAAACGCAATTAGTGTCCCTGGTGTCCACTCTCTATTTATTGCTACATTTATTTTGATTAGATTTTTAATTCTTGAATCAATTTTGAATGTTCACCAACAATTTAAGATTTGAATAAAAGATCTTTTAATTTAATTTAAAATCCTTTATGTTACACGAAAATTTAAATAAACTTATAAAATAGATAGAAAAAATAAAAATATTAAAATCTAAATCAAATTAAAAATTTTAATAAATAAAACTTAAAGATGTGTATAATAAATTTTGCATCGTATAAATGCATCAATGTACTAGTAGTAAACAGTCTTTGATTTATTCATTTAAAAAATAAAGGGCAGGAGAAACAGGGTAACTGGTGAAGAGGTAATAATGTGAACTTTTTAAAATTACAATCAAAGCACATGCGCCGTCGACGAAGGGATTGTCGACTATCTGCTGGCTTCGCCTGCTTCGCTGCTAGTTTCACTGGCTCTGTCACTGCACTACGACATGGCCCAGTGGCTTGAAAACAAAACCTAATGGTGGCGTCGACACAAACGACGGCGTGCTTGGCTTGAGCGGTGGTACGAGGAGCCTCCTAGCGACTACCTGTTGGAAGTAAAAATAAAGATTTGACAGTTTGTCGGTTGATGGTGGTTAAGGAAATTCTCTGAAGTGTTGAACCGACAGAAATGCTAAACAGAGAAATCGACAGTAGCATTGAATAAAGAGGGAGATTCTAATGTGGCTGATATACTGATGTTTTTAAGAAGACTTATCCGATAGGAAGATTACATCAAGTCGACGAAAATTGGTTAAGAATAGTTGAGTGCTGGTTTTGTCGAAAAGCGGATACTTGCTGAAGGAAGAAACCGCTCGAACGTGTTAGTCTTTTTAGGATGTCAGTTATTTTTGATATTTGTCTATAAATACCAGTAGTCATAATGTAAAAAGGGAAGGTTATTTGCTGATAAAAAAATCCTAACATCTCAACCCGAGCAGATTAAAGGATTTTTGTCCAAGTATGCCTTCCTTTTCCATTTCATGTCATTTAAATTAATGCAATGTTCCTTTAAAATTCTTTACTTTTTCAGTCCCGTCTTTTAAATTTTCTTTACAGCTTCTTCGCACTTTTATCTGCTTTTTCTTTCTTTACTTTTCCATTTAAATTCTGCACTTTAATTTCATGCCATTTACATGCTTTCAATTAATTTTCTGCATTTTAAGATTCCCGCAAAGTTTCTTTAAATTTCTTTAATCTTTCCTTTCTCATTTTTCCTGTTTATTTTACATCAAATTTCTTAAATTTCTTCACATTTCTTGTTAAAACCATTTTTATAACGAGATTACCACATAACTCGTGAACCCACATTCGTTTGATAAAATATATTTGTTGGTTGGAATTAATTCTGAATCTTTGAACCAAAATTTCACATAAACAAATTGGCACGCCCAGTGGGACTCCAAAATCCTGCATGGGCCAATAAATTGACATAAACAAATTGGCACGCCCGGTGGGACGAGTTTAGAGTAACTCGTAGTGTCATAAGAAATGGTTTTATGCGTTTAAGGAGTGGAAGATTTATCTACTCTTCTCAGAATACGCAAACCATGAGTAATATAAGTAGTCGGCGTCGATACACCTTCGACAAATTGCATTCTGCCACCCTCAAATATCGTTAATACTGGGTCGGTAAAGGATGTTATAGCAACTGGTGCTCTCCGGAGTAATCCAGTAGCAGAACAAGTGTTGCCTGGAATGACTCAGCTATCGCCGAGTCAGCTAAGTAACCAAAGCATAATAAATTCAAATTCGAGGTTTGTGCCCTAATATGGGTTGCCACCGAATTATGTACCTCCTATTATGGCACAAACGGGACTTGGCGCTACTTTAACTAATACTGTCAGACAATCAGTAGCTTCACAAGGCCAACCACAGATAAGTTCGGCCTTGGCAAGTTTTGGTAGCCAAAGAGTAGGGGTTGCAAGTACAAGCAATCCAACTCCCTTTCGACAAGAAAGACTGAATTTGGGACCAGTTTTTCCAAACATGTCGAGAGATAATCCCCAAAATATAACAGGGCCAACTATGAATTCTTTGGCCAGTTTTCGACAACAGATGGATGAGAGTAATCATGATATGGTGCCTATGTTCACTCAGCAAATGGGTGCTGTGATTACGCCAATCATGGAAAGTACAAATAACGTTTGCAGTGCATTGGCTCAGCAAATGGCAAGGCTAAACCAAGCCTTAGGACTAGGTGATGTAGCCAATGATAATATTCAGGGAGCCCATCTTGGGGTAAATAGAGAAATGGTCGCACCTCAGGCAAATGTGGGACAAAATCAACAAATCTTAGACCAACCAGGCCAAAATGATCAGCCTCGTTTGGAATATGGAAATGTTCATATGCTCCGTCGAGGAAATGAAGATCAAATGGCCAGAAATGATGTAGCCATGAGGTTGCTTCGACAAAATCTTGGGGGGCACCAAGTAATCGAACAAAATGTAAACCAAGTGGTGGAACAAGTGCTGAATAGGTTTGGTTTTAACGTTGGCTACGCCAACCAACCATATTTTGTATCGATTTCTGAATGGGTCCAACAGCAGAGTTGCCTAGAGGAGTTAAGATTCCAAAACTTTCCAAGTTTGCAGGAGAAAGTGGGGAATCGACCGTCGAACATATTGCACGGTTTACAATAGAAATGGGGGAGTTGGCCATTGTTGAAGGCCTTAAAATGAGATTCTTCCCAAGTTCCCTCACAAAAAATGCTTTTTCCTGGTTTTCGACATTGAGACCAAATTCAATCCACTCCTGGGCTCAATTGGAAAGAAGCTTTCATGATTAATTTTTTAGAGGGGATTTGAAAGTATGACTTACAGATCTTTTCAACATCAAAAGGATGTATAATGAAACTGTGGATGACTATCTTGCTAGGTTTCGACAAATGAGGAGTAGATGTTTTACTCCTATACCTGAGGTCGAAATAGTAAAGATAGCTGCAAATGGTTTAGATTATTATATAAGAAAGAAGTTGGTGAATCAACATTTGATTGATCTTGCCCAGCTAGGTGAAAAAGTTAGGCAAATAGAACAATTAAAAGTTGAAAAGATTCAAAAACAAAAGATTTCTTAAAAGAGAAAATGTGGCGTTTGTCAGATTAAATGAATCCGACAATGAGTTTGAAGGCAGCGATGATGAGTTCGAAGTTAACATTGCTGAACTTCAGAATGGTCCGCCTTATGTTTGTCAGGCATTACAGCCTACTAGAAATAAGGAGAAAATGAGTTACGTTAATAGAAAAACATATACATTTGACGTAACTAAAGCCGACAAGATTTTTGATTTGTTACTAAAAGATAAACAGATTAAACTGTCGGAAGGTCATAGGTTGTTAAAGTTGGATGAAATTAAAGACCGCAAATATTGTAAATTTCATAATAGTTTCGGTCATGTTACTAATGAATGTGTTCGTTTCAGAGACTTAATTCAAAAAGCAATAATGGATGGGCGTCTGAAGTTTGCCGACAAGCTTAAAGCGGATATGAAAGTTGACACAGATCCGTTTCAGGATGAAGTATCTTGTGTTGATCAGCAAGTTCCTCTAAATGTTGGGATGCTCAACATTAGGAGATTGCAAGAATTCAACGTAGATACAAATGATGCAACTGACATATATCCTAAGCCAGGTGAGCCTCTCGAAGCATTTCTTGAAAGAAAGAAAGATGAGGGCAAGGTAAGGTTGTGCCCAAGGTGTAATGCAGTATATGATGAGCTTGTCTTTGAAGAAAGGCTGTGAAGAACAACCAAGTATCCAGGCGAGAATAAAGGAAAAGTTCTCGACGTAAAAAACCTGGAGACCACGAGAATACTTTTCATGCTCCAAGGCCAAAGCCAGTTTATATGCCTAGGCCTAACATGAATGGTTGGTTGGTCGAATCACAGGGATTTGTGGGAAACAGAGCTCATGTCAGACCCTTTAAGACTAGGGTGCCACCTGCTAATGTTGTCTTGTGAATAGGTGGATGAAGAATTAGTAATGGATGGACATACGTATTTTCGACGGAATGTGTCCGCCAGGAGGAGTAATTTCCAAAGGGATCAACCTTTTTGGAATGAAGACTACAAGAATGGAAGGATCAATTTAGGAAAAACTTCGATTGGCCAAGATGAAGCAGGGCCATCAAAGGTTCTTCCAATGTCGAAAAGCAAGAAAAGGAGATTACAGAGATTAAGACAAGCACAGAAGAGAAGAGATATGGCTGAAGGGTTAGTGATCAAGGAACAACCCGTAGAAACAGGTTGTTTGGTGGTCGAAAAGAAACCCATGCCTGATCAAGATAAAGATGATAAGAAGTTAAAAAGTGTTGTTACCAAGGGATCATTCCCAGGGGAGCCGACGACAAATGTAATCGGACGGCTTGACACTAATGATAAAATCTGACAAGAAAAGTTGGAAGAAATCAGAAGGGGTAAGCAAGTTCGAAGGTCAATTCCAAACAAAACAAAAAGGAAATGGCCAATTGGATTGATAGCAGCAGAAAAAGAGGCAAGGGAGAAGGCAAGAGAGAATAGTTTACCCGTCGAAAAGGACAAGGAGTTGATCAGCTCGACAATAGGAAAAGAGCAGGTTAAGGACTCTGGAATGGGAAACAGTAATATTGAAGACTGGTCGAATGAAGAAATCAGGAGAATTTTAGAAGACCCAGATCAAGATGTTGAGTGGAGGAAGAAAATGCTCGACATAAGAAAAGAAAGAGAAAGATTGGCAAAGTCTGACTGCCAAGATATAGACCCAATGATTGATGAAGTTATTGAGGCCTTGAATGATCCAGAGGATCCTTTAGGCCTTGATGATGAGGAGCAATTCGACATGGATATCAACATGGAAGATAGTCTGGATGATATTTTGACGGCTATGGATAGCAATTTGCCGTCAGAAGATTACTTAAGGATTGGAAGGCATTTAGATGAAGAGCCGTCTGACGAGGAGGAATTCTTGAAGTCAATGAGTGTCAATTTAGTTTCGGTGTTACCTGCAGATTTTGAAGGGTATCATGAAATTGAATACACCGGAGAGAATGAAGAAGATGTTGATGACCTCGACGATCATTGGCTTCTTTTTCAGGACAATATGGTCACGGTCTTTGACAATACAACTCAGCTTGAAAAACCGACAGAAGATCAGAAGGCTCATTTACGACCGTTACACATTAAGGCTCTGTTGGAAGGAAAACCCACTAATAGAGTTTTGATCGACGGGGGGGCAGCAATCAACTTAATCCCAAGGGCCATGATTAAAAAACTTGGGAAAGATGAGTCAGATTTGATGTCGACAAACATGATAGTCACGGATTTCAGTGGTAAAACTTCTCCATCAGACGGAGTGGTGATGTTGAAGGTACAAGTCGGATCCGTTGTAAGGCCGACATTATTTGTGGTAATACCGATGAAGTCAAGTTACAATCTTCTGCTAGGGAGAGATTGGATTCATGCCGTCGGAGCAATACCATCAACAGTTCATCAAAAGCTCATTCTTTGGAATGAGGAAGATCAAGTGGAAGTAATAGAAGCAGATGACAGTTCTTGCTATCTTCAGCAACTTCATGTCGATTTTAGAATATATGCACCAAATGTTAAACCAGTAACAACAAGTGGTGGAGTGATTAATGAGGACACACTTGAAGTTTGCTTGAGGGATCAGTTTGGTGTACGACTGGTGAAGAAGGCCGAAGAAGATCGACCAAGCACTAGTTATGAGTGTTAATGATTATTCAGAAAAATTATCGGCTTACTTGGCCGACAAAGCAGTTTTCACTGCTGAGAGCATGATGTCGGATTGCATAATTGATGACGGCCCTTTAGGATTTGAAAAAGGGCTTGATGAAAAGCAGAGTGTGGAAGTGGAAGATCCTTTGGAAGAAATAAACTTGGGCACTGAAGCAGATAGAAGACCCATTTTCGTAAGTTCATTTCTGCCAAAGGATTTTAAAGAAAAACTTGTCGGGTTAATTATGGATTATAAAGATTGTTTTGCCTAGGATTACGATGAGATGCCTGGTTTGAGTAGAGATCTTGTCGAGCACAGATTGCCTCTGAAAGAAGGATGCAGACCTGTTAGACAAGCTAATAGGAGATTTGCACCTGAGGTGATATTAAAGATAAAAGAAGAAATTGAAAGATTGCTCAAAGCCAAATTCATCAGAACAACTAGGTATGTCGAATGGCTTTCTAATATTGTTCATGTAGTTAAGAAAAATGGCAAGTTGAGAATATGTGTAGATTTTAGAAATTTGAACACTGCCACACCTAAGGATGAGTATCCTATGCCAATTGCGGACATGTTAGTTGATGCTGCATCTGGACATGAATTATTAAGTTTTATGGATGGCCATGCAGGTTATAATCAAATTTTTATTGCCGAAGAGGACGTGTCGAAAATTGCCTTCAGTGCCCGGAGCTATTGGGACATTTGAATGGATAGTCATGCCTTTCGGTTTAAAGAATGCGGGGCCACTTATCAGAGAGCAATGAATACAATTTTCCATGATGTCATTGGAAAATTTATGGAAGTCTATATCGACGATGTCATTGTCAAGTCGGAAACGAAGGAAAGCCATTTGACAAACTTAAGGCAGGCATTCGACAGAATGAGGAAGCATAGCCTTAAGATGAATCCAGAAAAATGCGGTTTTGGAGTGTCGGCTGCCAAATTCTTGGGTTTCCTAGTCCACAAAAAAGGTATAGAAGTGGACAAGAATAAAGCCAGGGCAGTTTTGGAGGCCACACCACCGACAAACAAGAAAGAATTGCAATCTTTTTTAGGAAAAGTTAACTTCCTAAGAAGATTTATATCCAATTTGTCGGGAAGAACTAGAGTTTTTGCTCCATTGATCAAGTTGAAGGCTGAACAAGATTTTGTGTGGGAACCTTGCCACCAAGAAGCCTTCGACCAGATAAAGCAGTATTTGACAAAACCACCGGTCATGATGCCTCCAGTGCCTCGTCGACCGTTGAAATTGTATATATCAGCATCAGAAGAAACCATAGGAAGTATGCTGGCTCAAGATGTGAATGGCGTCGAAAGGGCCGTGTATTATCTTAGTCGAGTTTTAAATGATGTCGAGAGAAGATATAGTGCAATAGAGAAACTTTGTTTAGCATTGTATTTCTCATGTACTAAGCTCAAGTATTATATGATGCCTTGTAATGTATTGGTTATGTTGAAAACTAATGTAATAAAATATATGTTATCGAAACCATTGTTAAATGGTCGTATTGGAAAATGGACTATTGCTTTGTCAGAATTTTCTTTACAATATGTACCAATGAGAGCAGTAAAAGGCCAAGCAATTGCCGATTTTTTGGCCGATCATCCTTGTCTGGATGTAGAAAATATAAATATTGTCGGTTTAAAACTTTGGTGTTTATATTTTGATGATTCAAGGCATCAAAATGGAATTGAAGTTGGGATTTTAATTGTTTCCCCTCAAGGTACTCCAACTAAGTTCATGTTTGGATTTAAATATACTTGTTCTAACAACGAGGCTGAATATGAAGCCTTAATTGTCGGATTGGAGATACTAGTGGAAATGAAAGCACGTAATGTGCATATATTTGGTGATTCGCAGTTGGTCGTTAAGCAACTTGTCCAAAAATATAAATGTGTTAGTGAAAATCTAATGAAATATTATGTTGTGGCAAGTAAGCTAATGAAACTATTCGACGAAGTAACTGTCGAACACATTTCCAGAGATTTAAATGAAGAGGCTAATGAATTAGCACAAGTAGCCTCTGGGTATAGACTTTCATCCAAGGTTCTTACAAATTTAATGGAAATAAGGGAACTTTTATATCCATTAGAGGAAAGAGATATACTACAAAATGACATTTCGACGATTAATGATTGGAGACAACCAATATTGAGTTATTTGGAAAATCCCAGTCAAGATGTGTATACAAAGCTCAAGTATAGAGCGTCGAAGTTTGTGGTATTAGGGGGAGCCTTGTATAAAAAGTCTGTCGATGGAAATTTAGAAGTTTGCCTGAGTGAAGCAGAGGCTTATATTGCCTTGGCAGAAGTCCACGAAGGAATTTGTGGAGCTCATCAGGCAGGTGAAAAGATGAAATGGGTCCTTCGACGTCAAAGGTATTATTGGCCAACACTAGTTAGAGATTGTATTATGTTTGCCAAGTCTTGTGAAGAGTGTCAAAGACATGGCCATATACAAAATGTTCTGCCGGTGAGCTACACGCTATAGTTAAACCTTGGCCTTTCGTGAGGATGGGCTTTGGATTTAATTGGCCAAATTCATCCCGTCTCGTCGAAAGGACACAAATACATTCTAGTAGGAGTCGATTACTTCACCAAATGGGTTGAGGCTGTGGCCTTGAAGGATGTAACTCAAATAGGATGTGATTAACTTTATTGAAGATAATATAGTTTGTCGGTTTGGAATACCACAAACTTTGACAATGACCAAGGATCGGTATTCATTGGAAAGAAAGTTGTCGAATATGCCAATTCAAGGAAAATTAAAATGCTCACGTCGATGCCATATTATGCTCGGGCGAATGGCCAAGTAGAGGCCATGAACAAAATAATCATAAATTTGATTAAAAAGCATGTTGGTCGACAACCTCGAAACTGGCATAATACCCTTAATCAAATTCTATGGGCATATAGAAATTCACCAAGAGAATCGACGGGCACTTCACCATATAAGTTAGTTTATGGTCATGATGCAGTGTTACCAGTTGAGATCAATCTTCAATCCATTCGAATTCAAAAACAAGACGAGTTACCAATTGAACATTATTGGAACTTGATGTTTGATGAATTAAACGAATTAGGTGATGAAAGATTAGTAGCTCTAGAAAACTTGATTCGACAGAAAGAAAGAATTGCAAAGTTTTACGACAATCGAGTTAAGTATAAATCTTTTAGGATTTGTGACTTGGTTTGGAAAGTTATCCTGCCCATGGATAAGAATTGTCGAGAATATGGAAAATGGTCCCCAAAATGGGAAGGACCATTTAAAATTACTCAAGTATTTTCTGGGAATGCTTATGCACTTGTCGAGGTTAATTCTAGTTTGAGGATTAAATCAATTAATGGCAAATATTTAAAGCCATATAAACCGACAATGTATGAGGTGAAGATAGAAATTGAGTAAATATGAAATTTCATTCATATATTCGACAAATACAAATCACATACTGATGTTACATCTGGTTTGATTGTCAAGGAAGATAACAGAGAAATAAACCTATTCTAAGTAAACCAGAAGCTTCTCCCCAGCTGAGCATGTGTTCCGTTTAAGCTCGTGGGACCCGAAGAAGAGGAAGAAGTAGATGACCATTAACTTGTCTTAGACGAGAGGTTGAATGGTCGTCTACTCCCTGATGAGTCATTTTCATCATAATAACCATGTTGTAAAAACATTGGGTTATTACGATAATTACTGAAGCTCATCAAGAATATTACGATTCTTACTGAAGCTCAAAATAAGTGTCACCATCAAAACAGAAACCTTCTTCCATTTTTCCCATTGAGGGAAAAGAAAATTATCTAAACTCATGGAAGCTTCAGAGGAGAGGGTTGAATTGAGAAAATTATCTAAACTCATGGAAGTTTCAGAGAAGAGAGTTGAATTGTATTCTTTTGAGTCTTGGTGTATCAAGGGAACACTATTTATAGGGAATTTTTGCAGAACTGAGTCTTTGAAGACTGCATGATTACCCAAATCTGTTGTTGGTGCGTTGGGAGTTTGAGAGCTAGAAGCCATTGGAGAAGGTATGAGTTTGCAAAGAAAACGGGCTAGAGTGAGAGGTTGAAGATGATGAACAGTGAAGATAAGTGAAAGTTCGAAGGCGGTAAACAATGATAAAAAGGTGAAGAGTCGTGTGAATTTGAAAAAGTAGTTTTTGCGAGAAAATAGGGGTAATTATGAGCCCTATTTATTAGGAACGGCTATTTATTGTTTGCTATGATAAGATTGATTATGGCCGTTCAGGTACTGATGAAAGGTTCTGATTGGATTTAAATATATATATATAAAGGACCTTTGATTTAAAATTTTTTTCTTTCTTCTGTCGGCGTCGAAAGAAAATTTTTTGGGGGGCATCTGTTGGAAGTAAAAATAAAGATTTGCCATTCGTCGGTTGATGGTGGTTAAGGAAATTCTCTGAAGTGTTGAACCGACGAAATGCTAAACAGAGAAATCGACAGTAGCATTGAATAAAGAGGGAGATTCTAATGTGGCTGATATACTGATGTTTTTAAGAAGACTTATCCGACAGGAAGATTACATCAAGTCGACGAAAATTGGTTAAGAATAGTTGAGTGCTGGTTTTGTCGAAAAGCGGATACTTGCTGAAGGAAGAAACCGCTCGAACGTGTTAGTCTTTTTAGGATGTCAGTTATTTTTGATATTTGTCTATAAATACCAATAGTCATAATGTAAAAAGGGAAGGTTATTTGTTGAAAAAATCCTAACATCTCAACCCGAAAGCAGATTAAAGGATTTTTGTCTAAGTATGCCTTCCTTTTCCATTTCATGTCATTTAAATTAATGCAATGTTCCTTTAAAATTCTTTACTTTTTCAGTCTCGTCTTTTAAATTTTCTTTACAGTTCTTTGCACTTTTATCTGCTTTTTCTTTACTGCTTTTCCATTTAAATTTTACACTTTAATTTCGTGCCATTTACATGCTTTCAATTAATTTTCTGCATTTTAAGATTCCTGCAAAGTTTCTTTAAATTTCTTTAATCTTTCCTTTCTGCATTTTCCTATTTATTTTACTTCAAATTTCTTAAATTTCTTTTGTTTACTGTTAAAACCATTTTTATAACGAGATTACCACATAACTCGTGAACCCACATTCGTTTGATAAAATATATTTGTTGGTTGGAATTAATTCTGAATCTTTGAACCAAAATTCCACATAAACAAATTGGCACGCCCAGTGGGACTCCAAAATCCTGCATGGGCCAATAAATTGACATAAACACTACCATGGCTGGTGGTGTGGTGGTAGCAGAGGGAGGCTCGACGGTTGGTTTGCTGGGGGCCTCATTCGTGAGCCTCGTTGGCCGTGGTTGGTTGTGGGTGACTAGCTTCTGATGCGTTGTGTGTAGCGGTGGGTCGCAGGTTGCTACTGTCTCAAACTATCAGGTGAGTGGTTACGGCCGACAGTCGGGGAATTGGGCCTAAGATGCTGAAGTGGGTAGCTTCAATCAAACACCAACTATAGCTATGGGGTCAAAACTATAATAATGAGAGACCTAGGCATTAAAAAATAAATTGTATATTATTACCAACGACCGGTTTTCATAGGTTACAAACAAAGTGCATCAATGCACCAAAACCAAATTAGGTGCATCATTGCATCTTCCTTGTTTTTTGTGCTAACTTTACGAAGCTTTATTGTCACTGCAAGGTTGATGAAATAAGAGATTAATTAATTTAAATTTTTTCATGTTATTTTTTTCTTAAATAATTAAGTAAAAAAGAGAAATAAATATAAAAAAAATTTATTAATAAGATTTAATTAAATTTTGTAATTTTTTTTATAATTTTTATATTTATTTTTCTCTTTCATTTGATTACTTAAGAAAAAATAATATAAAAAAATTCAAATTCATTGGGAAAACAATTCTTATTGTTTTCATCAATGCTTTTGGACTTCTTGTTCAATTACAAAGTAACCTACAAAGTAACCCCCAAAGAAGTATAAAAACGAGGTGATTGATAAAATTCATCACCTCTTAATCTTATGATTTTGATATAAGACTTATTTAAAATAAGTTTATTTATAAAAAGGAGTAAATAATTGTGTATTTATTTTTAAATTATTAGTAAATTAAGAGCATGAGTGGAGTTTAACGTGCACCCCTCAAATGAGGTGCATCGGTGCTCTATTAATTTAAAATCATTGGACATTAGGCAATTATAATCATGGCTGTGAATGAGCGCTGGCAACCTGCTTAGCAGGTCACATTGCACTAAAAGAATTTGCAAGAAAAGTCCTTTAAAAAATGAGTAATAATTTCGATTTTTTCACATATTTTTTTTTACATCATTTTTTATATCATATCATTTATTATTGATATAAATATTTACATGTAAATATTTTTATCTCATTTAATTACAATTATTAACATGTAATGTAAAAATGTATAAGAAAAAAGTTATGTGAGTTGACCATTTTCCAATGAGTAATACGGGCGCATTGATATCCATAGATTAGTAGGATCATCTAATTCAACCATCAGACTGATCTTTCAACACCACGTCCTTGGGTCAGAGTCCGATGCAATGACGACTGGATGTGTTTGCGTATGAGGGGTGTCGGAGGCACGAAAGCTGCCACCCACCAACGTCTGTTCGTCATTTATGGATATGAAATGAACACTCTGTTGGGGAGATCCGATGCCCAGGTTCACACACTGATTAGATGCAGTCTGGGACATGGTAACTTTCACAGTGATTGATGCCAATGTAGTGGAGTACACTATTCAGATTCTCTCTGTCATTGCTGGTAAATTTGTGTAAGATAGTTCATAGAATCATTTACATATAAGTTGGTTGTTTACCAAATTTGATTCGGTCGAAGAACCATTATGATTGTAGTTAACTATTTATATAATTTGACAGAATTATTCATCACCCGAGCTCTGAGTTGGAGTTCCATGAACTGTGCGGAATGAGGAAAGGTGAGCAAGTAATGTTGAGTGATGGGGCTCTTGCAGTAGCCAATTTTATTCATGTAATCATCAGAAGGGCAAGTTAAGAAAAAAAAAAATAGACCAAGATTGATTGAAGATGTAATAGATATGTTAGGCACATTGCTAAGGTTTAAATTTTGAATTAGTCAGTTTAGACGTGGCTGACATATTTCTGATTGAAGTTCTAAAATGATTAGAAAGGAGCATTTTTTTTTTCTTTGGTGGTTGATTAGAGAGTAGCAGATTGTAAGTTGTTATAAGTACTATAAGCTTCAATCAAAAGACAAGCTAATATTTTGTGGCAGTTGGAACCTTTTAGCTGAACTTCCTTTTGATAAAAGTCTAGTTAATAAATGAGTGATTACCCTCACATAGATGAATAAAAAATTGATAATGGCTGATGAAATGCATAGAGAGGTAGAGGAAAATGAGACCATAGAATGCCTTAACGGCAGCCTTCATTTATCACCCAACTAATTATTTTCCTTCACCATAAATAAAATGTGTTGGTAAAAGGATTTAAAACATAGCCCTGGAAAGAAATCAAAACTGAATAATTATTAATATTTTTAAATAGCAGACAGAATGTCATGGAATTGCAAGTATTAAAAACGATAATAATTATCCGAAGGAGTAATTTTTTCAAATAAATAGGAGAAGCAGTTGATAGTTGCTAACAGTGATTGGTTACTTAGCCAACCTGCACATCTGTCCTAAAGTTGTTGAGGGAAAGGCAAAGTGAGACAATGGTAGAAACGTTTGGATCAAGTGACTTGCACAATTGATAATAAAGGCGGATAAAAGGAATGGAGGGTTCTCTCTCTAAAGACATTTATATATAATTATATATATGGATGGCATAGGAAAATGGTAATTAAACCATTGAGCAGTAGAGCATGTATGAGTGTATTAATTAGTTAACAGTTCAATAAATCCCATTATGATTGTTATTTTTATACTTGGTGCTTATGTAGTCTTTTTGTTACAAAATTGGAATGATATTGTGGGTTGTAGGTAGGTGGAGTGTAGAAGGGCAAGATCATTCGTGGTGCAAGGACTATTAAGATTGCAGGATATGGCATGAATGGGTGAAGCATTTTGTAAACTATGACAGCTGCAGGTATTGAGCATGATGAGATGTCCTTCACAACACAGGATTGGTAAATGGGGACTACGAAAGACCCCCTCCAGTAGTTGCATTGCCGTTGAAGGTGACTCTAGCAACAAGAGGAGTGCCTTGCCATGGCGAATGTATGAGTTGAAGATGCCCATTAGGCATGGCTTATGGTTCTATAAATTGCCCCCCGGGATAACTATTATTAGAAGCCCCATAGGCATGGCTTATGGTTCTATAATTTTGCCCCCTGGGATGACCATTAGGGTCACGAAGAATGTATGAGTATCCAGTGGTTGTCTTGAAAAGGGAATCAAAGTGAGAATTAGCATAGAAATGCTAATGCAATGCTGAGTTGTATGCCAATTTACAAGGAAAATGTTATCCATTACAAAAATATGCAACTTTAGTGAAATTGAGTTTATTGCATTGGCAGTGGTCATATAAAAATGGGTAAAAATGCATCAATAGATTTAACCGCAAATTGTTCTAACTTTGTATGAGTATGTCATCATTGAAAAATTCGAATGTAACTTAAAATCCCAAATAGTTATATACAAAGATAGAATAGAAAAAAGTGTACTACACTGGCGTGAATCCTTAGTGATTATAATGTAGTGATTTGCAAAGGTAGAGAACAGAGGTAATGTCATTGCCCTGAGGAAGGCTCCTTGCCGACCAATGGGAGAATAATGCACCGATTATTATTGTCGAGAAGAGTAACTACGTAGGCTAAGTAGTCATGATACATTCAAGACCAGAGAAGTTACTTTGACAAATAATGTTCTATGCTGACAATTAGGAGATATAAAAAATGAAGCAAATAATTATAAAGGGCTTAGAAATTGTTTGTGTAATTAATTGTAATTGATCATGATTATTTTTAAAAATAATTATAATTAATTTAATATATAATTATTTTTTATTTTTTAATTATTTTTTATATAAATAAAAGTTAACTTCTTTATATTTATTTATTTAAAAATATATTTAAATTATTAATATTTATTTTTTAATTTTATTTTTAACTTAATATAAGAGAGTTTAGATTTTGAGTCTAATTTTAAATTTTATATTCAACAATGATATTCTTACATACTAATAATGTCTACACCCATTTCCACACTCTTTACTATTCATGAGACCATCTCATGAGCAATGATTAACAAATCATTTTCTGTCTTTTTTTTTAGTATATGTTTATTAACTAATTTTTCTACGTAATTAATTACTTTTTGTTTTTCATTAATTAACTTTTTTTATGAGTATAGAAACAAAGTTGGTTAATGAATAATAAAAATATGATTAATGACCTACAAAAATTGATTAATAACACAAGATTTTATCACATGATTTTTATGCTCATGAAAAAAATTGATTAACAAAGAATAAAAAAATAATTAATGACTTAGAGAAATTAATTAATGAACATATACTAAAAAAATAAATAGAAAAATAATTTTAATATTATTCAGGATGTAAAATCCATGAACAACATCTAAAAATGATGTGATATTATTTACAGTAGGATGATATTTTTCTTTTTATATTTTAGACTCAGATATTATTCCATACACTGTGCGTTGCTTTTGTGATCACTGTGCATTGCTTTTGTGCTGATTTCATGTGCTCCGTACAGCGTGCCCACAGTCCAGTGTCTCTGAGTTAACCTTCTGCACTGTTTCGTGCTTTATTTTTTGCTCCGAACGGCGTTCCACCTTCACCGTTCTGTACGCCGCTTCACCATTCGTAGGGCGTGCCAGTCCGTACGGTGTGCCAGTCCGTACTCGTGTGCCCCGCTTGGTGTGGGCTCAGTCAGCATTCCATACACGTCCTTTGCACCGTTCTGTACGCCGTGTGGTTTGTTTTGTGTATCTTTTTATTGTGAGATCTTTTCAGTCTTGAGGACATATTTTTGTTGTTATTATTTTTTATTATTATGAAAAAGTTTGATATTATTATGTCCATCCTAATTTTATTTAATGGTTCAAATTACATTCATTGAATTGAGATTATGTGTGACTTTCTAAAAAGTCAAAAATTTTGGCAGTATGTTACTGGTGGTATTATTTATTCTGTCAAAATTGACAATGATACTTTGAAAAATTAAAAAATTGAGATAACAAAAATCATCAGATTATCACTTGATTCCGAAACACCTCCACTCATAACATTCATTTGCAGTTTGGATGTTTTGACACTGCTAAAGAGGTATGGGATCATCTAAAAAATAAATATATAATTTCTGATTTATCTCATCAATATCAGTTGATGAATGAACTCAATAGTTTGAAATAAGAACCTGACCAAGTTGTATATGAGTTCTTGGCTCAGATGGAAGCTATTTGGGATCAACTGATTTTATGTGAGCCAACCTTGAAAAATAAAGGTGATGTCAAACTATATGAGGAGTATCATAATCACACCAGACTCATCCAATTTTTTATGGCTCTCACTGATCTGATGATTATGAGCCTGTTCGAGCTTCCCTACTACATTAGGATCCCTTGCCCACACTTGAGGATGCACTTCCTCGTCTGAAATCAGAAGAAACTAGATTGGGTCTTCTTTGATCTAAAGCAGATTTAGCTTTTGTTGTTACTCATCAGAAAGGCACATTTTGTGGTGGTTGCCGCAAACATGGTCATATTTTTGCTGAATGCCCCAACATAGAGTGCCACAGTTGTAAGAAGAAGGGTCATATTGTTCCTAACTGCCCTAATCGTACACAAAGGTCTGATCAGAGAAAGTTTCAACCTTGTACTAGTTCCTCCTCCAAGCCTGTAATTGTAGCTTCAATTGCGAACAGTGCCTCAGATTCCCAGATTTCACTTTCTACTACTGATCTTGAGTCTCTTCTTAAGCAAGTCCTTTCTCATTCTGGTAATATTCCTACTGCCTTAGCCACTTCCCCAGGTAATAATCGTTGGTATTTTGATTCTGCATTTTGTAATCACATGACTTCCTTATCCCATGCATTCTCTTCCCTTTCTTCTAGAGATAATATTCATTTCATTCATATTATTGATAAGTCTCTTATAGAAATGAGTCATAAGGGCCCTATCTCTCTACCCACTCTTATCCTATCAAACACTTACCTTATTCCCAAATTAAACTTTAATCTCATCTTTGTTGGTCAATTGTGTAAGCTTGGTTGTATACTTACTTTTTCTTCTACTAGTTGTTCTGTGCAGGATTCACAGACGGGGCAGATCATTGGGAATGCTCGTAAAGTTGGACGATTGTTTGAGCTCACTGGCCTTCATGTTTCTCTGCCTCCTGTGTCAACTATTTGTGCTGCTTCTACTACTTCTTCTCTTTAGTTGTGACATAAACGTCTTGGTCATAATTCTCTTAGTAAATTACATCATCTCATTTCTCAGGGTGTCTTAGGATCCGTTAAAGAAGAATTTTTGCAATGTATGTCTTGTCAAACAGTCAAATAGTCTGCTTTATCTTTTAATAAAAGTACTTCTATTTCTGTTTCTTCTTTTGATCTTGTTCATTCTAATGTTTGGGGTCTAGCTCCTACACCCACTGTGAGGGGTTGTCGATATTTTATAATTTTTATTGATGACTATTCACGTTTCACCTGGATATATTTAATGAAAAATCATTATGAACTTCCTCAAATATACATTGCCTTTGCCATTATGATTAACACTCAATTTTCAAAAATAATTAAGGTTTTTCGTTGTGATAATGCCGCACAATATCGTGATTCAAAACTACTCACTTTTCTTACTGAACAGGGAACCCTTTCTGAGTTTTCATGTTCTAGTACATCTCAACAAAATGGTCATGCTGAAAGAAAATATCAACACATTCTTGACTCTATTCGAGCTATATGCTCATTTCCTCGTCTTGTCATGAACCTATGTGGGGCGAAGCTACTCTTACTGCTGTCTATGTTATCAACCGACTCCCTTCCTCTGTTCTTGGTAATGTATCTCCTTATGAATGTCTTCACCTATGATCTCCAAACTACAGTTCCCTCAAAGTTTTTAGTTCTACCTATTTTGTTCTTCTTCAACCCTATGAATACACTAGGCATGAACCCCGTGCTCGTCTCTATTGCTTCCTTGGTTATGCTACTGAACACAAAGGTTATCGCTGCTGAGATCTTATCTCTTAGCGCATTCGTATTTCTCGTCATGTTGTCTTTTGGAAAGATACTTTATTCTCTACATTGTCTCAGTTCAAATCTATTCTTTCCACTTCTATCCCCTTGTTCACTACACCATCTATTGATATTTTTCCACATGCTTCTGATACAAAGTTTTCAGGTGTGTTTGAGACAGGTTCTCCACTTTCATATTCCGCTTCCAATTCTTCCAGTGAGCTCTCATCATCATCTGAAGTTTTGACTCATTCCTCTGAGACTATCCCGATTGTTGATTCTGCATCTGACATTACGATTCGTCCTTCTCGGGTAAGAAACCTTCCCACCTACCTTCGTGATTATCATTATTTTTCTACCATGCTTCACTTTCATGAACTGCAAACATATTTAGAGGCATCCATTATTCCTCGTTGGCACAAGCTATGAATGAAGAATTGTAAGCTTTGGAGAATAATGGTACTTGGGAAATTGTTGATCTTCCTTCTGAAAAGGCTCTTGTTGGATGCAAATGGGTTTACAAGATTAAAACTCGATCTTATGGGTCTGTTGATCGTTACAATGCCTGCTTGGTGGCCAAAGGTTTTACTTAGGAATATGAGATTAATTATGAAGAAACTTTTGCTCCAATTGCTCGTCTTACTTCAGTTTGTACTCTTCTTGCTATTGCTGCCACTCGCAAATGAACTCTTAATCAGATGAATGTGAAAAATGCCTTTCTTAATGGTAACTTAGAAGAAGAAGTCTATATGTGACCACCACTAGGTTACTCTTGTCTACCTAATAAAGTCTCACTACAAGAAAATGGCTCATTTGCGGCAGATTTTTTGAGGCAGATTCGAATCCGCCACAATTACAGTGGATTTTGCAGCGAATTATAATCTGTCTCCATTTGCGACGGATTTTGCGGTGGATCCATTTGCGGCGGATTTGCCCCCCAAAATTTCTTCGGCAACGCTGCCATTATGGATTTCTTTTTTTGGTTAAAAAAGGTTTGTGGCGGAAAAATCTGCCGTAAAATTAATAAAATATAGTAAAAAATTAGGGAGAAAAATAATAATAATTGAAATAATTTGTTACGAAAAAAACTACTGCAAAATTAATAAATATAATAAAAAATTAGGAGGTAAAATAAAAATAAAATAAAATTTACAATTATTTGCATGTGGAAAAATTCATCGCAAAAATCCATTGCAAATCAAAAAAAAGTTTTTTTATGGCGGATTTAATAAATATAATAAAAAATTCTAGAGAAAAAAATAAAAATTAAAAAATTAAAATAATTTGTGTCGAAAAAATCCGTCACAATTTAAAAAAGGCTTTTGCAGCAAAAAATCCGCCACAAAAAATTCACCGCGATTTGAAAAATACACTTCCAGGTCTAAAACGTCATCTTCCTTGTATCATCCTCGTTTATCACCTTTCTCGATTGCCAAAACTATCTTCTGTCATCTTCCCTCTCTATCTAACGACGCCCCACCACCATACCAGAATTGATCAAGCCGACAACAGTCTGATCTGCCGCACCACTACGACCCCGCCCGACCACTAATAGAAATTTAGGTTTTAGAGAATTTAGAGACCAAGTTATTTCAGTCTCTATAGAGACCGAAATAGAGATCGATTAAGGGAAAAAAATCTAATTTGCTACCAAAATAAAATTGGTCTCTAAATTTTTTTGGAGACCAAAATTATGCTACAAAAGAAATTTTTTTAAAAAATGAGTCTTATTATTAGAAACCGATATTTCGGTCTCTAAATAAAAAAAATTACAAAAAAATCAGTCTCTAAATTGATCTCTAAATTTTTTTATAGACCGAATTAGAGATCGAAATTATGCTATAAAAGAAATTAAAAAAAATGTGTCTTATTTATTAGAGACCGATATTTCGGTCTCTAAATAAAAAAAAATTACAACAAAAAATCAGTCTCTAATTCGATCTCTAAATTTTTTTAGAGACCTTATTAGAGACTGAAATTATGTTATAAAAGAAATTTTAAAAAATACAAATGTGTTTTATTATTAGAGACCGATATTTCGGTCTCTAAATACAAAAATTTACAAAAATAAAAAATGTAGCGACTGTAAATTCGATCGCTAAAAAAATAAAAAATAAATTTACAAACCGAAATTAGGTTATAAAAGAAATTAAAAAAAATGTGTCTTATCGTTAGAGACTGATATTTCGGTCTCTAAATAAAAAAAATTTTAAAAAAAATATAGCGACCATAAATTTAGTCACTAGAAAAATAAAAATAAAAAAATAAAAATGGTGACGCACCCCCTTCACGTGTGCCTTCATTCTCTCTCTCCACTCATCCTCTTTCACCATGTGCAAACCCCATCCACGGCCACCGCGACCTGCGTCCCTACCATCGCTACCCACTGCGACCATATCGCTGCGACCACATCCAGATCTGTGAAGTCATCACGACCACGCCCAGATCTGTGACGCCACTGCGACCATGCCCAAATCTGTGATGCCACTGCATGACCCAGCCATCTACAGCCTCACTCCCTCTCCCTCAGGTACTCTCTATCTCGAACTCCCTCTGTGTTAGATTTTTTCGGAAACCAAATGGAAAAATCGTGTACCTTTGCTTCTCAGATCTTTGTTACTCGTGCTTGATTTTGTAACTGAGATTGTCAATCTTAAGTGCTAAGATAGTGTAACTGCTAGTCCCCTGAAGCAAACTAGCTCTATTCAAAATAATTTATTAATAATTTTGTAGAGTAATAATCCTAGTTTTCGGTCCTTAGAATTAGTCTTAAATCTTTTGTTTCTCTGGAGTTTAAAATTTGAATTATATTGTTGTTGCTTAGTATTGCTCTCATTTAAATTGCATTTTTATTAATGTTACCAAAGTTGCTTAGTATTGCTCTCATTGAGATTGTGCAACTGCATTTTGATTGAATTAATAACTAGCATAGATGGGCATACTTTATAAACTTTGGCTGTTTTCCTTGGATATTTGATTTACTAGGTGTGAATTTAATTAAAGATAGAATAGGTTTTGTAAAAATTCTTTCATCCTTTTTCCCATATTTTACTGAATGACTTCTTTAGTGTACTGGATCAAATTTTGCAAAACCACTGAATTCATTCTTATTTGTATTATTAGTTTTTTGGTAACATTATTTGGGGGCTTTCATTTGAGTTCCATGTAGCATTGATGCTTATATAACCTCCTTTAGCAAATTTCTTTTGTCTTTTTTCTTGCTTCCCAGCTAAGGAAAGAACAGAGAAAGCCTTGGCCAACCTATACTCTTTTTGCTCTTTCAACAAATGGTAACATCTATTTAATGATTTAGTTATTTATTTTTCCTTTGCATGTGTTGAATACTTGAGTATAGGCAAGAGAAATACCTAGGAGTTTTTGAAACATAGGAGAAGGTTGAAAATGCTCTTAGAGAAGCTTTAGATGAGTTTGGCAAGCCTTGGTAGGTAATTATATCCTCTTCTATGCGTCTTCTAGAACTCTTTCATGTCAGCATTATATAGTTTAAGATATTGCTTAAACATATCGTTACAATTCTGATTAGAACTAATTTAGATTGGCCATACAGAAGTGGAGTTTGCCTTAAACTATTTTTATTTTCTAGAAATTCGTTTTATTATTTCCTTTGGAATGTGACATTTGTTAGCTTTTATATTATTGTGCTTATATTCTGAATAAAACCTTGCAGTTGAATGAAAGGGGTGGTGCATTATATGGACCAAAGATAAACATCAGTGTATCAGACGCCTTAAATAGGAAATTCCAGTGTGCAATTTGCAAGTTTACACTATTTAACTTTTTTTTTTATTAATTCTATGTTACTTGATATGGACCGGATGATGCTACCTCTAGATAAAGATAGGTGACAACTAAAGAAAAATAGAGGGGAATAGTTGTATAGAATCAGGTTATGGAGATAAGTTATGGAACAAATTGATGAATTTGTGTTTACATATATTAATTAGGTTAAGGAGCAGTTACAACAAGAGATGAAGGATCGGGTTCTAGAGATTCAACAGTGAATGGAGCAGCATAACCAACAATGAGAACAACAACGTGAGGCAGAGTGGAAAATGCGATTTGAACAATACTAGCGTCAACAGAATAAACGAATTAGTAATATCTTGAAATCATATTAAAAAGCCGTTGGCACTCAGCCAAGCCAGGAACAACCATTATTAGAAGAAGACAATGAGGATACTGAATATGATCATGAAGATGACAGTGATAATGAGGATATGGATTGAAATTGATGTTTGAGTGTTGTATAGATTCTGATATTTCTTTTAAACTTTTCTATGGATTATGTTGTATTTGAAAACCTTTGTTTAAGTAATATAATTTGTTATGTTTGTTTTATAGAGCATTGACAGATTGAAATTGATATTTGAGTGATGTATATATTGACTATAATATAATTGTGGATTTTAAATATTAATTTAAAATAATTTTTTTAATTCAGCACATTTTGTGGCTGATTTTTCTGTCGAAAATTCGCGTTGAAAAATCCACCTAACATAACAACTTCAGCACCAGATGTAGGAAGATCACCAGAGAGATTTGCGGCGGACAAATCCGCAGCAAAATTTGAAGTGGAAACTAAAATTCGCCACAAACTACATTGCAACGACAATTTTTGCGGCAATCACGAATCCGCCACAAATCCACCGCAAATTTTTAATTTACAGCGAATTTTAGCTTATTTGTGGCAAATTTATCCTTCGCAAATTGTAACTTTTCTTGTAGTGTCTGTCTTTTCGCAAAGCCTTGTATAGTTTTAAACAAGCACCTCGAGCCTGGTTTGCTAAGTTCAATTCTACCATTAGTCAGCTTGTGTACTTGTGGACACCCAATTTTGTCCGGACATTTTTTTAATTTAAAAAAAATAGAAATAAAAAAAATATAATAACAAAATAAAAAAATTAAATAAATAAAATAATTTGATTCCATAATCCAAATTAACCCCAATCCAATAAAAAAAAATGTTCAACTCCATTTAACTACCTTAGGCCCATTTATCTTAAGTTTCTTTTTTTTAAAAAAAGAAGTTAACGTTGGATAGTAATCAACAAATGAACAAAACCAAAAGGAAAAGACAAAAAGCATGCTAGTATAATGTGAAAAAACTGAGCCAAAAGGGATGACACATGAAGAAGGAAAACTTATAGGAAGTAAGCAAAAGGAATAAAGCTTGGAAGCTAAAAAAGGAGAGGAAAAAGACCATACAATTTGGTCTCCAGAACCCAGCCTGGAAGTTTTGGTCTTTGGGTGTATAAAATGGGAAGCAACATAGAGAGAAGGGGGATCTTCTGGCGGGTGTGAAAAAAAGTGAGAGGAAAAGTTAGTGAAAAACAAAGAGAAGGAAGAACAGTGTTGAATCTCTAGTCCGGTAAGCTTTCTATTAGTCTCCTATTTTTTTCCCAAGAGTTGTTTATGCATGGTTGGTATGAACGTAAATGTAGAATAAAGTGTATATCTGTCATGGTTTTGTTTTGGGGATGTTCTTCTAACCATGCTGCAACTTACATGTTCATTTCTATGTTATTCACCATCAATTTAAAAAATAAATAAATTTAATCTTCTTTACAAAATCCATAAATAAGAAAAACAAGTAGCCATGACCCATACTCAATAGCCCCAAATTTCCCATTTTAGCTTGAACAGAGACTTGTGAACAGCCATCACAACAACTTCTTCTTCCTCAAAATCCTATCAAACCATCCCAACACGATAGCCCCTAATCGAGCCATCCCTTCAACTCCCGTCCATCTCTGCCACATCTCGCAACTCCATTCCACCCCACCAAACTCCCAGCCGCAATCCACCTCTCTTCCTTACCCCACACCACCTAACCGAGATCACTGTGAATGCTTATGTCTTGAAGCATATCAAATAAGTTTTTGATGATAACAAAGTCAAGATGAAGATCAAGATCAAAGGAAAAGAACAAGACCAAAAGAAGAAGACCAAGATCAAAGAGGTATATTAGATATAGGTCTTAGAACATCAATGTGAAATGCTCTCAAGGTATCTCAATTATATTCAAATGATTTTTCAAAGATCTCATAAATCAACTTGTTTTCAAAGTTCATATTTTAATGAACTGTTGATTTCAATCTTGGATTATGGTAAACATTTGTAAATCTTGTTTTGTCCAAGTACCCAAATAATAAAAATGGGCTAGAGACTTAATTGGGATTGAAAAATGTGTTCAAAGTAGAAAGTAATCGATTACACATGCTTGGTAATCGATTACCAGCAAGTCAGAGGACTTGTAATCGATTACAGCATCCATGTAATCGATTACCATGTTCCCAGAAATCCAAGAACACGTTCAAAGGGCCATGTAATCGATTACATCAATATTGTAATCGATTACCAGAAAGTCAGAGGGCGTGTAATCGATTACACAAGTCTTGTAATCGATTACCACAAACCCAGAAAGCCAAGAACACGTTCTAACTGTCATGTAATCGATTACCAGAACCCTGTAATCGATTACCAGCATTCTGACAAGCCCAACGGCTATATTATTTGGCTTTTAATGTTGCTCATTAAAGCCCCCAACGGCTTTATTGTTTCACAAACTTATAAATACTCCTCTTGGGGCATCATTTGTGGCTAACCAACAATTGAGAAACATCTTTCAATCACTATAATCCGAGATTCATCCTTAAATCACTTTTGCTCTGTTTTTGTATATATTGTTGAGATATTCTTGAAGAGCATTATAGGGCTTCAATTTGTATCATCTACTCTTGTGAGAGTTTCATATTGTAAACACTTTGATTATTTGTAAAGGGGGTGAGGTATCCCTCTAGAGAAAAAGAGAGTGAGGTATCTCTCAAAGATTGTAAAGGGTGAGGTATCCCTTGTTGAAGGTGAGGCATCCTTCAAAGGTTGTAAAGGGGGTGAGGTATCCCTCTAGTGGAAAGGGTGAGGTATCCCTGCTTTGAGGCTCAAGCTCAAGGGTGAGACATTCCAAGGAGTTGAGTGCTCTTTTGTGTAAAGGTTTTCAAGCACCCGTTTAAGCTTGAAGTTTAGTGGAAAATCTCGAGTGGTTTGCTTGAGGACTGGACGTAGGTCACAAGGGGTGGCTGAACCAGGATAAATCTTGTGTTTGTTCTTCTCAACTTTATCTTTTTACTTTGTGCTTTAATTATATATGCTTGAGTTGAGTTAGATATCTTGCTTTGCTTGAATTCTTTCTATCTTGAGTTGTTTATTTGTGAGTGAAGTATTCAATCTTGTTTATCTATTCACTTCAATCATCCAATAGCTTCAACGAAAATTGTTAATCAAACGTTTTGCGAAAGATTTATGAAAATATTTTACATACTCAATTCACCCCCTCTTGAGTATTGAGGCCACTTGGTAACAAGTGGTATCAGAGCTAGGCTCTTGTGTAAAGAGCTTAGCAGCTTCAAGAGAAAGTGATGGCCTCTTCAAATGATTTTTATGAAAGTTCTTCTCTTTATAGACCTCCCTTTTTCAATGGGGATGGGTATGCTTATTGGAAAGAAAGAATGAAAATTTTTATTGAAGCTATTGACTTGGATGTGTGAGATGCTGTTGAAAATGGTCCCTTTGTACCCACACAAGTTGTAAATGGTGTAAGAATTAATACACCAAGTGGTGAATGGAAGGATGATGATAAAAAGAAGGTCCAATATAATTTGAGAGCCAAAAACATCATTACCACTGCTTTGGGGTATGATGAGTTTTTTAGAGTCTCAAATTGTAAATCTGCCCAAGAAATGTGGGACACCTTATAAGTAACTCATGAGGGTACTAGTGAAGTGAAAAGATCAAGGATAAATACTCTCACTCATGAGTATGAACTTTTTAGAATGAACCAAGGTGAAAGCATTCAAGAAATGCAAAAACGTTTCACACATATCATAAATCATCTTGCTTCATTGGGAAAGACTTTTCCTAATGAAGATCTTATTAACAAAGTGTTGAGATGTTTGAGTAAGGATTGGCAACCTAAAGTGACGGCTATTTCAGAATCAAGAAAACTAGCAACTATGACCTTAGCCACTCTCTTTGGAAAGCTTCAAGAACATGAGTTGGAACTAAACCGATTAAGTCAAAATGAGGAGCAAGATAAGAAGAAAAAGGGGATTGCTCTCAAGGCCACCTCCTCAACAATTTATAATGAGGATGAAGATGATGAAGACGGTATTGATAATCTTGAGATGAATGAAGAAAACTTCAGCCTCCTTGTTAAGAGATTTGGAAGATTTCTCAAAAAGAATGGAGCTCAAAGAAGACCTCATTTTCCTTCAAAGAATGCCTATCACAAAGGGGAAGGAACCTCAACCACTCCTAAATGCTATGAATGTGGAGAATTGGGTCACATGAAGATGGAGTGCCTAATCTATCAAAAGAAAGTGGAGAAGTATGAAAAGAGGTACTCAAAGGAAAAGAAAGAAAGAAGAGCCTACATAGCTTAGGATGATAATGACATGGATTCAACCGATAGTTCGGACAATGAGGAAGCCAATCTATGTTTCATGGCTAGAGGAGAAGAGGAAGATGAAGATGACATGGAGGTAACATCCTCAAATTTTGAATCTAATTCTTCTCCTTCCTATGATGAATTGCAAGATGCATTTGAAGAATTGCATAATGAATCTATGAGACTTGCAAAACTCGTTTCATCATCCAAGAAAACAATTTCCTCTTTTGAAAATAAAATCTCTATTTTAAACAAGAAAATTGAGGAACTTAAAATTGAAAATGAAACTCTTGGACTCATTGATGCAAATTCCTCATGCATGACATGTTCTTTACTTGATAATGCATCTACATCCTTTTCTTACTCATCATGCAAAACTTTTGAAAAGGAAATTGAAGATTTGAAAAATACTCTTTCAAAATTTACCCTTGGAAGAGATAATTTGAACATATTACTTGGGAATCAAAAATGTGTGTTTCAAAAGGCTAGTTTAGGGTACAATCCCAAAAATCAACAAAAACTTTACAAGAATTTCTTTGTTCCCTCAAGTTCATCAACAAGTCCTTTTATAAAATGTTTTCATTGTGGCAAGAAAGGACATAGTGCATCAACTTGTAATGTAAGGAAGAATATCAATAACAAAATTGGAACTAAAATGGTTTGGATCCCTAAGGGCACCTTGCCCAACACTAATACACAAGGACCCAAGAGAATCTGGGTACCAAAGGTCAATAAGTGAAGTGTGTTGTAGGTATGCTTGAAGGCCAAAGAATGGACTTTGGAATCTCAATAGTGGCTGAAGTAAGCACAAGATCAGAAATTACTCCAAGTTCTCTTGCTTGTCTCCAAGAAGCTTGGACTTGCAATCTTTGGATAAGTGGAGATCTATTCTATGCCTTAACTTATTTTAAAATTGTATTTTTCTAAGCTTTATATCTTGAAAATATCTTTATATGCAATAATATGCTTGATAAGTTCATTTCTTGTTTGAAATAGCATATTTGATATAAAACATCTTTGAACTTGGCATATTGGATCAATCATGCATCTAAACTCTTGTAACACAATTTTGATGCATAATTTTCTGCATAATGTGTCATATGCTGTATAATATGTGATTTTCTGCAAAATGATGCATAACTTGTCACTTTTATGGCACAAAGTCACAATCTTCCGCATAATCTCATTTCTGCTGCATAATGAACTCAATTGCTGCATAAAATGCACCTTTTCTGCACAATACATGATTTTAAATGCATAATCTGTTTCTTTTGCTGCATAATGTGCTATTGTGATGCATAACATGCTACCTTGCTGTATAATCATGACATTTTTGCTGCATATCATGATGGTTCTTGATCATATTTGAATCCAATACTGACTTGAGCATTGGAGATTCCCCCTAAGTTATTTTGCAGGTACTACATCATGACAAAAACCCTCAAAAAGCTCAAAAACTTCACCAATCCATCAAAAGGGTGTAATTCTTGGTAAAAGTAGCATTTTCGCATGATCATATGTTTTAGATCACAATCTATCTGGATTATATGCCTACATTATGTTTGAAATTGTTTTGGAATGCTTTGGAACAAATTTGAAAGGTTTAAAATTGACCCTTCTCTGTTTAAAATGCAAAATCTGAGTTTTAGCAATCTGGTAATCGATTACACAAGCTTTGTAATCGATTACAAAGGCTCTGCCAAGCGTTCCAAGCCAAGTCAGAAAGCAGGTAATCGATTACACCTCCAATGTAATCGATTACATCAATTCCAGAAGGCATATAATCGATTACACCACATATGTAATCGATTACCAGGAATCCAGAACATGAGTAATCGATTACACAGACATTGTAATCGATTACACAAGGTTTTAAAAGGCAAAAATTCATGGGACATACATTTTATCTACCATCAAGCATTGTAACCCCATTTGCTCTTGAATATGACTCTGAATTCTATTGGCATAAGTGATAAATACTACCCAAGATCTTATTTTCATATGCTTTTGTCATTAGTATCACATATTGTTGTGCTAAACCGTTTATACTCTGATATTGATCATGTTGGGCTAAAATGATTATATAATATGAATGCTTATGTTGTTTTTGATAATGCCAACGGGGGAGAGATTAGTGAAATATGTTGCATGTGTACGGGGGAGCTTGCATGAGTACGGGGGAGCTTTACACTTTTACATGAAAATCACTTATCCTATCTCATACATACATTACGGGGGAGAATTGCGCTTAAATCTCTGATGAATAATATACAAATATTTCTTTCTTTTCAATGCTTATTTTGTCATCATCAAAAAGGGGGAGAATGTGAATGCTTATGTCTTGAAGCATATCAAATAAGTTTTTGATGATAACAAAGTCAGGATGAAGTTCAAGATCAAAGGAAAAGAACAAGACCAAAAGAAGAAGACTAAGATCAAAGAGGTATATTAGATATAGGTCTTAGAACATCAATGTGAAATGCTCTCAAGGTATCTCAATTATATTCAAATGGTTTTTCAAAGATCTCATAAATCAACTTGTTTTCAAAGTTCATATTTTAAAGAAATGTTGATTTCAATCTTAGATTATGGTAAACATTTGTAAATCTTGTTTTGTCCAAGTACCCAAATAATAAAAATGGGCTAGAGACTTAATTGGGATTGAAAAATGTGTTCAAAGTGGAAAGTAATCGATTACACACGCATGGTAATCGATTACCAGCAAGTCAGAGGACTTGTAATCGATTACAAAGATCCATGTAATCGATTACCATGTTCCTAAAATCAAAGAACACGTTCAAAGGGCCATGTAATCGATTACATCAATATTGTAATCGATTACGTAGAAGTCGAGGGCGTGTAATCGATTACACAAGTCTTGTAATCGATTACCACAAACCCAGAAAGCCAAGAACACGTTCTAACTCATGTAATCGATTACCGAACCACATGTCGATTACAAGCATTCTGACGAGCCCAACGGCTATATTATTTGGCTTTTAATGTTGCCCATTAAAGCCCCCAACGGCTCTATTGTTCCATAAACTTATAAATACTCCTCTTGGGGCATCATTTGTGGCTAACCAACAATTGAGAAACATCTTTCAATCACTATAATCCGAGATTCATCCTTAAATCACTTTTACTCTGTTTTTGTATATATTGTTGAGATATTCTTGAAGAGCATTATAGGGCTTCAATTTGTATCATCTACTCTTGTGAAAGTTTCATATTGTAAACACTTTGATTATTTGTAAAGGGGGTGAGGTATCCCTCTAGAGAAAAAGAGAGTGAGGTATCTCTCAAAGATTGTAAAGGGTGAGGTATTCCTTGTTGAAGGTGAGGCATCCTTCAAAGGTTGTAAATGGGGTGAGGTATCCCTCCAGTGGAAAGGGTGAGGTATCCCTGCTTTGAGGCTCAAGCTCAAGGGTGAGGCATCCCAAGGAGTTGAGTGCTCTTTTGTGTAAAGGTTTTCAAGCACCCGTTCAAGCTTGAAGTTTAGTGGAAAATCTCGAGTGGTTTGCTTGAGGACTGGACGTAGGTCACAAGGGGTGGCTGAACTAGGATAAATCTTGTGTTTGTTCTTCTCAACTCTATCTCTTTACTTTGTGCTTTAATTATATATGCTTGAGTTGAGTTAGATATCTTGCTTTGCTTGAATTCTTTCTATCTTGAGTTGTTTATTTGTGAGTGAAGTATTCAATCTTGTTTATCTATTCACTTCAATCATCCAATAGCTTCAACGAAAATTGTTAATCAAACGTTTTGCGAAAGATTTACGAAAATATTTTACTTACTCAATTCACCCCCCCTCTTGAGTATTGAGGCCACTTGGTAATAATCACCGTCTTGCTGGAAACACCACCTCTGCCATCTTCAACATCCCACCACACTAAACCAAAACCACCTTCACCACCCCATCGAAACATTACCCAACCCTGCGCCAACCACCACCCGATCCACTGCTTTGCGCCACCACTTCGTCCAGCCACACCCCGGATCAGCCGCGTCGTCCACCTAGCAGAATCAGACTTGCGCAGATCGAGCTACACCGTGCCAAGCCCGTGAGCTGAAAACATCGAACTGCCTTTGCCGCACGCAATAGCCACTATGTCGGTCACCCAGCATCGTACTCCAACCCCATGGCCAAAACCACCAAACCCAACAGTCGCTGTCACACCCGCATGAACCAGTAACCGTCGTTCGAGTCACCCTCCGCGCAACACGCGACCCACCATGCTAGGCCCGCGATCCAACCTGGGAACCAGCCCACCAACGCCGTCTCCATCCACTGTCGTTAGAGACCTCCAACGCGCCGTCGCCGGAGCTGCGCGTCAGCTCCTTCCTCTTTGCTTCGGGTCTCCATGACTTTCCCTAGCTGAAACTTGAAAGCCAACACCTTTCCTTATATGTTTTAAACTCTCTTTTTGTTATTATTATTATTATTATTATTATTATTATTATTATTATTATTATTATTATTATTATTATTATTTGGTTTTATTTAGGTTATTTTCTTTTAGTTTTAATGCTTGGAGATCTTTTGGGTTGGGTTACTGATCTTTCAATTGGGCCAGACTAAATAAGTTATGGGTTGGAGTTTGTCAGGAAACTATGAACTCTTTTCAGAGTTAGGTTTGTTTGTTTTTTTTAAGCAAATAAAAAAAAATTGTTAACATAATCTTTAGTCACATAACTTGGGCTAAGGTTGGAGTGATTGAGGATACAAACAAAAATTATAAAAAATATTTTATTTTCTTTGTTTGCTTATTGAATTGGTGTGCTTATCACATTATTGATCTTTGTTTTAAATAATGATCTTGCACTAATTGTACAAATGAAAGTTTTTTTTGAAATGTGATTAGCTGATTTGTGACAACTTGTTAATCCTGTAACTTTTAAAATCATCTAAGTTGCGACAGCTTGAAGATCCGTTTTAAAAAAAATAAAAAATAAAAATAAAATGAATATTTTAAAAACAAAAGAAAATCTTTTCAAAATTAAAAATAACCAACCCATAGTCATTTTCTAAAGAACGACATGATTTTGAATTCCTCATTGCATCTAAGGATATGTAGGAGCAAAATCCCTATTCTGTCAAGTCAAAATTAATTTTTCATAATTTATCTGTTAATTTCTTTCTATGTTTTGAAAATGGGTAAAATAAATATTTTTAAGAGTTTTAAAAATTTTGCACAATTGACTTAGGGTAACCGTCTTAGGACGGATGCATTAAGAGTGCTATGAGGTTAAGTCTCCACCATTTTCTGTGCATAACTAGACTCCCGAACCTGAGTTTTTGAACGTAGACCATCTTTTTTAGGCTTTCTAATTTTTCCTAATAAAAAAAATTAGTGGCGACTCCATTTCTTTTTTCCTAATAATTTTTTTGTCACTCCCGCTACGATCACGGTCGTGACAAATAGCGACTCCACTGGGGAAAATTGAGAATCAAACCTTTATAAGTTGGTTGTGCAAATTTTATGACATTTATATGGTTGTTTTACCATTCATGTTTTTATTTTGTTTTTCTATTTTGTTTTTCTATTTTGTTTTATTTATTTATTGATTATTTTAACTGTGATTTTATTATGCAAACCTTAGCATAGAAGATTTTTTGGAATCTGTTTTGCATTTGTTTTGTTTTGCAAGATGTGGGTAGTCTTTAGAATTATGAAAGTTTGTACGCTCCCTACACATACTGCACTCACACGTTTCTCACACACATTCGAGTGAGGCCCTATACCCGGGTCTGAGTGAAGCCTGAGTTAGGTAGAAGTTGCGTAGTGATAGCTATTTTAGATATACATCATGTTTGGTTATCATGAAAACCTCATCTAGAGTGTGCCTTTTCACGAATGTCTCACACTTAGTGGTTTACCTACTGTTTGTGGTCAATATTCTGAAATGTGACTTAGCTCTAGAGACCTTTAGAATAGTATAGTCACCCAATGAAAGTTCTCACGAATTAGAAAAACTTAGATCCCTATGATAAGACTCCTCAAGTTTAAGGCAATCCCATTAGGGCACAAAGGGAGCAATTTTTTTATCCAAAAAAAGGAAAACTGAAAGTAAAAAAAAATCTATAAATACTTCTCTTGCATTTCATGTATCAATAAATATTTGGGTTTGGTTAAGTTGTTTAGCCGACCAATGTGACAAATTTACATTTAAAAAAAAAAGATCTTTCTAAAGAAAAAGTGAGCCTTGATTAAAAATAAGTCATTACTAGTGGGCCAACAATTTACTAACCCAATGTATTTCTTTTGAAAAAAAAATCATAAAAAAAAATCATTTGCTACATGTTTGCACAAAAAAAAAATTTCCCTGCATGTTAAAAAAAAATTTCATCATGCATTCTTGAATGTATTCACTAAAAAATGATGAAAAAAAATATAATTTTTTTATTCCATTAATATTAACATTCTTTTTTCAAAAACTTGAACCATTGTGCTTATGAGAAAAATGAATGGCAATAAAACACAAGATCATTAGCCTGAATTGTAGACAACACCCATGCAAATGATTGGGAGAGATCTGGGTTAAGAAGTGTATGAAGTAAAAGGAATATTGGATCAACTAAAAGAAGAAATAAGAAATATATAATAATAAAATAAAAAAAATAAAATAAAATAATTTGATTCCATGATCCAAATTAAGCTTAATCCAATAAAAAAAATGTTCAACTCTATTTAACTACCTTAGGCCCATTTGTCTTGAGTTTCTTTTTTAAAAAAAAGTTAACGTTGGATAGCAATCAACAAATGAACAAAACCAAAAAGAAAAGACAAAAAGCATGCCAGTATAATGTGAAAAAACTGAGCCAAAAGGGATTACGCACAAAGAAGGAAAACCTATAGGAAGTAAGCAAAAGGAAGAAAGCTTGGAAGCTAAAAAGGGAGAGGAAAAAGACCATACAATCTGGTCTCTAGAACCCAGCCTGGAAGTTTTGGTCTTTGGGTATATAAAATAGGAAGCAACACAGAGAGAAAAGGGATCTTCTAGTGGGTGCAAAAAAAAAAGTGAGAGGAAAGGTTGGTAAAAAACAAAGAGAAGGAAGAACAGTGTTGAATCTCTAGTCCGGTAAGCTTTCTATTACTCTCCTATTTTTATCCCAAGAGCTGTTTATGCATGGTTAATATGAACGTAAATGTAGAATAAAGTGTATATCTGTTATGGTTTTGTTTTTGGGGATGTTCTTTCAACCATGCTGTAACTTACATGTTCATTTCTATGTTATTCATCATCAACTTTAACAAAAAAATTAATCTTCTTTACAAAATCCATAAATCAGAAAAACAAGTAGCCATGACCCATACTCAATAGCCCCAAATTTCCCATTTTAGCTTGAACAGAGACTTGTGAGCATTCATCATAACAACTTCTTCTTCCTCAAAATCCTATCAAACCATCCCAACACGATAGCCCCCAATCGAGCCATCCCTTCAACTCCCGTCCATCTCTGCCACATCTCGCAGCTCCATTCTACCCCACCAAACTCCTAGTTGCAATCCACCTCTCTTCCTCACCCCCACACTTCCCAAACGAGACCACCGTCTAGCGGGAAACACCACCTCTGCCATCTTCAACATCCCACCACACCAAACTAAAACCACCTTCGGCCACCCCATCGAAACACCACCCAATCCTACGCTAACCACCACGCGATTGTGAAGGAAATGTGCACCAACCTTGTTTGGTAAAAAATAATGGGTGCCAAATTGTCAAGGCACCAACCATTCTTTGGTCAAAAATAATAGGTGCCTAACTTTGTCAATTGTCAATGGAGGTGCCAAACTATTGCCTTACTTCTTACCTAAATTTCACCAACCAATGTTTTTGAAGCCTATATAAACCCCTTAGCTCTCATTTGTAATACATCCTAATTAGAGAATTAAAGAGAGTTTAAGAGAAAAAGCTTAAGAGAAAAGCTTGTGAGAGAATTTTGTGAGGAAAATTCTTGGGTATAATTGGGTGTGGGTTGTGAGTTGTAAGCGTTGTAAACACTTTGTATATTTTCTCCCTTTAGTAAAACGATCTGCAACAGGTCCAGAGACGTAGGCACAATTGGCTGAACTTCGTTAACAAATTTGTGTGTGTTATTTCTGCTATTATTTTTCGCATTCTCACTAATCTGGTTTATAGGAAATTGTGACATTTCCCAACAACTAGTATCAGAGCGCCTGGTTGTGGTGAATTTTGTCAGTTTTATGCAAGGGTACTATTTATATAAATAGTAAAATTTTGTCGGTAGTACCAATTTATCGATAGAGGTGTTCTAATACACCGTGGCTCGCAGGAATTGTCAGAAACAATCTAGACGAAGCCAGATTCGAGTGGGAGCGAAGACTGCAAATGAAGGGAAGGTGAAAATTGAAAAGTTTGATAGTGCAGATTTTGGGTTCTGGAAGATGTAGATAGAAGATTATCTATACCAGAAAAAGCTTTATCAATCTCTCTCAGAAAAGAAGCCAGAGGGTATGAAGGATGAAGACTAGACTCTTCTAGATAGATAAACCCTTGGAGTTATCCGATTAACGCTATCCCGCAATGTTGCTTTCAATATAGCAAACGAAAAGACCATGGTGGGTCTTATGGCGACTGATCAGCGATATCGCACTCGCCTCAAAATAGACTAGGATTTATGGAATGTAGCATAGTGCATAACCTAGGTCATCTCCCAAGGACCAATTCGGATTTCTCAAGCATGTTAGAAGTTATCAATAAGTAGGAGGTTTTGTTCATTGCAATAATAGAAAACGAATTCAAATTGAGAAAATTCAATTAAGGAAACACCAATCCAAGGTCTTCAATTCAAGTGGCAGAATTAATCATTGTTCAAGAGAATGAATTTCTGTTGTTTACACCTCTGTTAATCTGAAATCAACTAGATAATCACCTAGAATTTTATCAATTAAAACAGAATCACAATCGCAATTCTTGATTAAGATTGATTTAGGAACAAATTTGGATTAACATAGATTATCAATCGATGATCTATTCTCCATTAGATTCAGATTAATCAACTCTAATTCTAACTTCAATTTTGAAATTCTAATCAGAATTCAATTGAAGAAGGAGAAGAGGGAAGAACACAACAGAATTTATAATTAAACAAGAGAACTCAAAACTCTAACCACAATCATTGAATTCCTTGGATTGATTGAAGCTTTACCCTTCCATGGCCATTACGAAAATGCAGAGAAGAGAGTAAAACGAAAATAGAGAAAAGAGAGAAAAAGGGTTTCTGCTCAATCTGTTAAAACTGAATCACAACCAAAAAGCTCATTTCGAAATCTGCATAAACCTATTTGTAACTGAAAGTTCTTATGTAATTCCTAATCTACCCCTGGCCCAAACTGTAGCCCTCTGAATAAGCTTTTCAAAGACATATCATTTGCCTTAATTGGGCTTAAATTGAGAGAGATAAGCCCAAATCATTGAGGAAAGGTCCAAGCATTGTGACAGCAACAGCATCCTGACTTTGAGGCCCAATTTCGCCTTGAATCCAGCTGAATTAGAAAAATTGAATTAGACACCAGATTGTAGATCTTCGTCTCAGCTTTCAGGGGACTCCAAGATCATCCAAATACGATATTTGTAGCCCAAGTTATGGCCTGTACAAGACAGAAAGATCAAAATGAGTTAAAATCCGAAAATTAATGAAGTTTTTACAATTAAGCTCAATGAAGACCAATCATCTAAAACTCATCTACAAACATAATATTGGACACAATTAACATCAATTAGGCCAAATATGAAGCAATAATGAATGGCTCAAAATTGATTGATCAGCGACTCTTTCCAATATGTATGAGAAGCCATCGGCCTCTAACAAAGTTCACTTGATGAGGCGGTTTTTCAATTTATGGATGACGGAAGGCGCATTGGTACCTCAACATTTCAATTAACTCAATACAGTCACAACCCAATTGAGTTCAGTTATAATTGAATTTAATGAAGAAGTACGAGCATTGATACTTTTGTCTTCTCTACCAGAAAGTTAGAATGCTACTGTCACGGCTGTGAGTAGCTCATCGTGAAGCAATAAGTTGAAATTTGATTATGTTCATGACCTGGTTCTCAGTGAAGAGATCCGACAGAGAGAGTTGGGCGAATTGTCAACCTCTTCAGTTTTGCATACAGAGTCAAGTAGAAGAAATTCAACCAGAGGGAATGGGTGTGGCAGATCGAACTACTGAGGTAGATCAAAGGACAAGAGGTCCAAATCTAAGAATCCCAATAATTCCCATAGCTCAAAGACCATTAAGTGTTGAAATTGCGAGAAGACCGGGCATTATAAAAATCAGTGCAAGAGTGCACCGAAGGATCAGGAGGCGAAGGCAGAGGCAAATGTTACTTCCACCTCAGGAGAGAATGATACGTTGATATGCTCTTTGGAGAGCAATGAAGTGTCTTGGGTGTTAGGCTCTGGAGCATCGTTCCATGCTACTTTGCAGAAAGAATTCTTTGAGAGGTATGTCCCCGGAAACCTTGGCAAAGTTTTCCTTGGTAACGAACAATCTTGCGAGATTGTGGGCAAATGTGTAGTAAAGATTAAGTTGAACGCGTCCATTTGGAAACTGAAGAATGTTAGACACATTCTCGACCTGACAAAGAACTTAATCTCAGTAGGCCAGTGATGGCTACACAACTGTCTTCCATAGAGATAATTGGAAGATTTCAAAAGGTGCAATGACGATTGCTCGGGGTAGAAAGAGTGGTACTCTTTACAAAATAGCTGGGGCATGTTATTTGATTGCAGTTGCAACGAACAATGAAAATCTCAATCTATGGCACCGGAGACTTGGTCATATGAGTGAGAAAGGGATGAAGATCATGCACTCGAAAGGTAAATTACCAGATCTTTAGTCAATGGAAATTGACATCTGTGAAGATTGTATACTTGGAAAGCAGAAAAGAGTCAGCTTTCAGACAAGTAGAAGAACCCCAAAGAAGGAAAGACTTGAGCTTGTTCACTGTGATGTTTGGGGTCCAACGACTGTCTCATCCATTAGTGGAAAATACTAGTTTGTGACTTTTATTGATGATCATTCTAGGAAGGTATGGGTATACTTTCTGAATCATAAGTCTGAAGTATTTGAGGCTTTCAAGGTATGGAAAACCATGGTTAAAAATGAGGCAAGGTTGAAGATCAAAAAGCTTAGATCTGACAATGGTGATGAATATGTAGACACTAGATTCAAGAAGTTTTGCTCTGAGCACAGGATCAAAATGGAGAAGACTGTGACGAGTATGCCTCAACATAATGGTGTAGCTGAGCGTATGAACCGAACATTGACTGAAAGAGCTAGAAGCTTGCGTGTGTAGTCAAGCCTACTGAAACAATTTTAGGCAGAAGCAGTCAACACAATATCTTATTTGATCAACCGAGGTCCATCAGTACCATTGGAGCACAGAATACCAGAAGAGGTATGGAGCAGAAAAGAGGCAAAACTCTCACATGTTAGAGTTTTCGACTGTGTAGCATATGTGCACATCAGTGAAGAAGTGCACGTTCATCAATTATGGTGAAGATGACTTTGGCTACCGCCTTTAGGATGATGAAAACAAAAAGATGATCTACAGTAGAGATGTGATCTTTAATGAAAGAGTGATGTACAAGGATAGACATAACACAGACACCAATGACTTAGAACATAGTAAGCCAGTGTATGCAGAAGTAGACGATGTCCCAAAAAGTCCTATAGTTGAGAGTCCTCAGTTAGAGGAATCAACTAAACAAAGCAGTGAACAACAGTCCGGCATACCAGAGCCTCCTACTCCAGCTCATGTAATGAGAATGTCTTCTTGACCTCATATGCCTAATAGGAGATATATGGACTATATGTTGTTGACTGATGGAGGAGAGCCAGAAGACTATGAAGAAGCATGTCAGGCCGCAGATGCCAACAAATGGGAGCTTGCCATGGAAGATGAGATGAAGTCTTTAATCTCAAATCAGACATGGGAAATAGCTGAGTTACTCATGGGAAAAAAGCACTTCACAACAAATGGGTGTATCGGGTGAAGGAGGAGCATGATGGCTTCAAGAGATACAAAGCCCTACTAGTTGTTAAAGGATTCTAGCAAAAGGAATGAGTCGACTATACCGAAATTGTTGCTCTAGTTGTGAAGTGATGGGACCACGGCAAGTGTACCGGATCGTTAAGTAATAAAAACGGTGAGAAACCGGATATCGTTCTGAGGGATCGATGGCCAAGTACCAATTCACGAAATTAGCTACTATTTAAACCAAGATTTGGATTTAAGTGAGTTCTAATAACAATAACAAAATCAAAAGAAACAAAAGCAATAACAATATTTTTGGGTTTTTATAGTTGGCAATTTATCAAACACTTGGTATGCGAGATGAAAAACAATCAATTAATGAAAGAGTTGGGATCAAGCTTCATTTGATTTCACTTGTTGCATTTCAATTGGAATTAATATAAGCTACTATTCCTATTTTGTTACTGAATTCTCTAAAGTAATCAAATCCTAATTCCTTAGGTAATTAACCCCTTTGTTTTCAATTAAAACCC
Source organism: Ormosia emarginata (assembly GCA_029884605.1). Lineage (NCBI taxonomy): Eukaryota > Viridiplantae > Streptophyta > Magnoliopsida > Fabales > Fabaceae > Ormosia > Ormosia emarginata. The sequence continues at coordinate 2,619,358 of JAQQTP010000073.1, read as the reverse complement.
CTAATTCCTTAGGTGATTCTAAGAGATAACAAGCATTAAGATTTAGAATTCAACAAGATAACAAGCAAATTAATGACTATTCCTAGCCTAGAGATAAGCAAGGTTCATAATCTCATTGCACAATTATACATCAAATTTTCATTCAACATACAATCTTAAAATCGTTCTAAAGAGAATCAATCTTTAGAAAGCATTAAGAGAAGAGATCATAAACTTAAAATAGAGATAGCGACTTATATTAATTGAATCCAACGTCAATAATAATCAAGATCCATCAAAATCCACCTAATCCCAACAAGGGAGAGTTTAGCTAGACATAGAAATAAATGTAAAAACTAAGACAATATGGTAGAAGATGCAAAACTCCATAGAAGATTGAAGAAAATATGAGTTCCTACTCTTCTTCTCTTCAAATCCACCGTAGAGCTCCCAAAATAGGGCTTTTCTCTGCTCCAAAATGGCTACCCACGCAGTTCTCCACGCAACTCTCCTTGATTTAGGTTATAAATAATGTATTTATATTCTAGTATGGGCGCCTAGGCACTTCGTCTGGAGTGCCTGGGCGCTGAACGTCCAGAACCCATTTTGCTGTCATGAGCATGAGCGCCTAGGCATTTCGTTTTGAGCGTCTAGGTGCTCAATGTCTAGAGAATATCTTCTAATATACTCTAGGGAGCCCAGGCGCTGCTGCTGGAGCGCCTGGGCGCTCAACGTTCAGAAAAAATGCTTCTTAATCTGCTTCCAAGGCTCTTAGCTCTTCTTCTTTGAGTGTCTTCCTTCCAGACAGCATATTGTTGAGAGTCTTGGGCACCTGGGCACTAAGTGTACAGCAAAATTGCTCTTGATCTGAGCAATTGGGTTTTTAGTCCTCTTTTCTTGAGTACTTTTCTTTGCCACATTGAGGTTCATCCTGTTTCCCTTGGTGCCTACAATCAAAACAATGATAAATGAGTTAAAGCACTAATAATTCTAATCAAAATGAACTCAATCTAACAAACTAAAGTGGATCAACTAAAAAGACAAAATAAAATTGTCTTAAGGTCAAAACAATGTCAAAAGTTGGGCTTAAACTGTGAAATCCACTCAAAAAGCTTTGGAAAAATAGATAATCTACTAGATTATCACCACTCCAAACTTAAAACATTGCTTGTCCTCAAGCAAAAATAGAATAACAAACGAGCCAAATAAAAAATATAACTCCACAACTCAAATACCAACGTTGAACTGAATAAGATAAAACAAGAGTGTCCCACAACTCAAAAGTATCAAAGTGACAACAAAATAATTCATACATGCATTCCTAAAAGTAGAACTCTCAACTGTGTAACTGAAACTCAGAGGGTCAAAAATGAAGATCATCACAACCATGCACTGATCAATAACAGCTTGAAAGCTAATGAACATGGCAGCATAATACACCTGATAATTGGATCACTTAAACTCTCTATAGGTGAATAGAGACTCTCTGTCACTCTTGTATTTAGGCTTGTGTTTCCCTCAGTCATCACTTATTGAGCTCACCCTCCTTAGATTTGCTTTTCATCTCATACATGCATGCACATCACTCACAAATGCAACAATCAAAAGGACTTTATTCAAGGTCGCTTTGGTGCCAAGGTACAAGGTAGATAAAATGAGCATAAAAACTGCTACCCTAGAGAGCAAGTGAACATTGGTACTTCTAACAAATCATCAATTCATAAATCGCATATCTTTCACATTCTCTCTTTCTTTTATATTTTCCCAGTAACCTACATGGTCTCAAAGGGGTACCTGATCATTGAGTCAAGTATTTCCCCAGTAACCCCTCGATCTCAAAGGGGTACCTATTCAACAAGCCAACTCTTTTTTTTTTTTTTTTTACATTCAACAATGGTCACCCCAAACTTAGTACATTGCTAACCCACACCTTCAATAAATTCAATGCTCAATTACTCTTTTCAGGTGGATAAGACATTAATTATTTTAGCTATGGCATGCTGTATAGGTCAAACAAAGAATTTAATTTATTAGGCTCAAAGGGGCAACACAGAGGAAACAAACATCATTTGGTTGGCTATATGGCTATCTGGCTTAACAACAAAACTACCTTTATCATGTCGATGCATTGTGCAAATCACGACATGCAAATGAGATTCAAGCAAAGCTAGGAGAATAGAAACTCACGAATGACCTCTCATCAAAGCAAAAATGTTGAAGGCTCAAAACAACTCCTAAGGATGAATTATGAAATCCAATCGCAAAAATCACCAAGTACATTAACAATAAGCTATAAGATTCACACATGGAAATCATAATCCTCATTCAAGTACCACAATCTAAGAAATAAGCCCACAAAGCTTTCAAGTTTCCCTAACAGGCAGTGCATGCATGGTTGGCTCACATTACACAGATACTATCAAGCATGGGGACCCATAAAAGTAAACTCTAAACAGTTCAACATTGGCTTGACTCAAAAAAACAATAAACTTAAATTAACAAAAAGTTAAAACTAAACATAGCAATTAAGTAAAATGCATACAGATACATTAAACAAATAAAAATCACACAAAAATGATGAAAATAAAAAAAGTAGAGATAGAAGAGCCTAAGCATAGATTGCCTCCCATGAAGCGCTTGTTTAATGTCATTAGCTCGACATTGCCTCTTTAATTCATCATGGTGGCTTGAAACAGGAAAAGTAGGATGACACTTTTCTTCTGTCAGATCTTTGTCTCCATACTTGGTTACTAACCTTGCAATCCGCTCCAAAGGCATGTGGAACTTGACTTGAACCTGGGTGTTCTGAATAAACTTTCGCATGTGAGATTTCATCAGGCCATGGAGGTCTTAATTTATCAGGAGATTTCAACCATTTTCACAATGAATAAGGAGAAACAGCAGAATCTTTTCCTATTCCAGCAATCATAGAGAGAGAAGGACCTTTCTCCTTTTCATCAACAATCTTGGAAGTGGGAGAGTCAGCACTATTCAATGGTGAATAGTTCTTACCAGATGACTCCTTTTGAGCTTTACCTTGGATGCAATTGACGGGGGCATAGAGATCTGATGTCAGTGCAGATTTATCAAAGACGTTGATGGTCACTTGATCTCCATCCACTCTCAAAATCAGTTCACCTATTGGCACATCAATTAATGCTCCTGAAGTTGCTAGGAATGGTCTTCCTAGAATCAGAGGGATATCAGTATCCTCTTCCATGTCTAAGACCACAAAATCTACTGGAAAGAATAATCTGTTAACCTTCACTAGCAGGTCTTCCACAGTACCATATGGATGTCTGACAGATCAATCCGCTAATTGAAGGGAGATCATAGTAGGCTTAACCTCTCCAATTCCAAGTTTGTGCATGATAGATAGCGGCATGAGATTAACATTTCCCCCAAGATCACAAAGAGTTTTCTCAATGTTCAGCTTACCAATGGTGCAAGGAATGGAGAAACTACATGGATCTTTCAATTTAGGTGGTAGTTTCCTCTGAATTATAGCACTGCACTCTTCAGTAAGTGCCACAGTCTCATCTTTCTTCAGCTTCTTTTTCTTTAACAGCAAATCCTTCATAAATCGGGCATAAGATGGTATCTGCTCAAGTGCCTCAGTAAAAGAAATGTTAATTTGCAGCTTCTTAAACACCTCTAGAAACTTTCCAAACTATTTTTTATCTTGCTCCTTCTTGAGTCGTTGAGGGAATGACAACTTGATAGTTGGTGGTGACATCTTCACTTCCTGCCCCTTTTGTAACTCCTTTTTATTAAAGTCATTGAGCGAGTCACTTTGAGATATTTCAACTTCCTCATGAGGCACTTCTTCACTAGGCTTTTCAACTTTACCTTCACTATTTTTCTCCTTTAGGCTCAATTACTTTCCCACTCCTAATTGTTATGGCATTCACATGCTCATTTCCTCTAGGATTTGGGATCGTGTCGCATGGCAAAGAACCTGGAGGTCTCTCTGAAAGTTATTTTGCAAGCTGGCCCATCTGAGTTTCTAGATTGCGGATTGAGGAATCTTGATTTCTAAACCCAGCTCTTGTCTCTTCCATAAAATCAATAGTGGTTTTAACAAAGGACAAAGTTTGTGTAGCCAATTTCTCTAAGGCTAACTCCCAAGAAGCCTTCTTCTCATTAGACTGAGGTTGGGAAGATGAAGGACCTTGATATGATGACTGTTGAGGTGTCCTTGATATCCAATCTGTTGTCTTGGTTGAGCTTGATTTCCTTGATTACTCCTCGAGAAATTTGGGTGATTCCTCCACCTTGGGTTGTATGTGTTGGAGTAGGGATTATTTTGTTGCCTTGAAGGATTATTCATAAAGTTCACTTGCTCTTGAGCTAGAGGTCCAAACATATTCCCTGGACAATCCACACTCCCGTGTTCACCTCCACAGAAATCATAAGCCAAAGGAGCATTGCTCACCACATTCACACTAAGAGTGTTAACTTTTTTTGTGAGATTCTCAAGTTGTTGAGTCAAAATCTTGTTTTGAGCTAACAGTGCATTCATAGAATCAATCTCCAAGTACCCTTTCCTTACTACAGCTCTTTCCTCATTCCTCAGGTAGTCATTATTGGCCATCATCTCAAACAACTCCCAAGCTTCCTCTGGAGTCTTTTAATTGAACGCTCCACCTGCTGCAGTATCAACCATGGCTCTGGTTTAAGGTAGCATGCCATTATAAAAACTTTGCACTTGGATCCAAAAATCAAAACAGTGATGTGGACACTTCCTCAGTATTTCATTATATTTGTCTCAAGCCTCACTGAGAGATTCCCCATCATGCTGTCTGAATGAAGTGATCTTGCTTCTCAACTTTGTAGCTTTGGACGAAGGAAAATATCTTGTTAGAAATTTTTGGACCAAGACAGCCCAAGTGGTAATGCTCCCCCTAGCCAATGAATCCAACCAGTTCTTAGCTTTGTCCCTCATAGAGAAAGGAAACAATCTCAGACGAATAGCATCTTCACTCACCCCATTGAGTTTCACAGTATCATAAATTTGCAAGAAACCCGCTGTGTGTGCATGTGGGTCCTCATTGTCAAATCTTCCAAACTGATTGTTCTGAACCAAATGGAGTAAAGTTGGCTTCAATTCAAAATTATTTGCCTGGTCTTGTTATGCTTGCTCCACACCCATCCATGTTAGGGATTGAGTAATCCATGAAAGTCCTAACAGGTGGTTGTAGTGGTGGAGGATCTACATTTTCTCCATTGTCTGCCATGTCTTCAACAATTGCTTGAGTGTCACCCAAATTCCTTCTTCTTTCTCTGGTTTGCTTTCTTAAAGCTCTTGCGGTTCTTTCTATTTCAGAGTAAAAAAGAAGGTTATTCGGATGAATGGTACCTCGCATACACTAGAGACACAATATTAAAACAAAAATTACTCAATGAAATAAGTAAACTAAAGAAACTAAACTCTAGAATGAATAAACAAAAGAGAAATTGTTTAAACTAGTGGTTGCCTTCGAAATTACCGATATTAGTAAAATCGATCCTCGGCAACGGCGCCAAAAACATAATGGGACCACGACAAGTGTACCGAATTGTCAAGTAATATAAACGGTGAGCAACCGAATATCGTTCTCAGGGATCGATGGCCAAGTACCAATTCACGAAATTAGCTACTATTTAAACCAAGATTTAGATTTAAGTGAGTTCCAATAACAATAACAAAATAAAAAAAACAAAAGTAACAACAATATTTTTGGGTTTTTATAGTTGGCAATTTATCAAATACTTGGTATGCGAGATGAAAAATAATCAATTAATGAAAGAGTTGAGATCAAGCTTCATTTGATTTCACTTGTTGCATATCAATTGGAATTAATACAAGCTACTGTTCCTATTTTGTTACCGAATTCTCTAAAGTAATCAAATCTTAATTCCTTAGGTAATTGACCCCTTTGTTTCCAATTAAAACCCCTAATTCCTTAGGTGATTCTAAGAGGTAACAAGCATTAAGATTTAGAATTCAACAAGATAATAAGCAAATCAATGACTATTCCTAGCCTAGAGATAAGCAAGGTTCATAATCTTATTGCACAATTATACATCAAATTTTCATTCAACATACAATCCTAAAATCATTCTAAAGAGAATCAATCTTTAGAAAGCATTAAAAGAAGAGATCATAAACTCAAAATAGAGATAGCGACTTATATTAATTAAATCCAACGTCAATAACAATCAAGATCCATCAAAATTCACCTAATCCCAACAAGGGAGAGTTTAGCTAGACAGAAATAAATGTAGAAACTAAGACAATAGGGAAGAAAATGCAAAACTCCATGGAAGATTGAAGAAAATTTGAGTTCCCACTATTCTTCTCTTCAAATCCACCGTAGAGCTCCCAAAATAGGGCTTTTCGCTGCTCCAAAACGGCTCCTCACGTAGTTCTCCACGCAGCTCTCCTTGATTTAGGTTAGAAATAATGTATTTATATTCTGGTATGGGTGCCTAGGCGCTTCGCCTGGAGTGCTTGGGCACTGAACGTCCAAAACACATTTTGCTGTCATGAGCATGAGCGCCTAGGCGTTCAACGTCCAGAGAATATCTTCTAATGCACTCTAGGGAGCCCAGGCACTGCTTCTGGAGCGCCTGGGCGCTCAATGTTCAGAAAAAATGCTTCTTAATCTGCTTCCAAGGCTCCTAGCTCTTCTTCTTTGAGTGTCTTCCTTCCAGACAACATATTGTTGAGAGTCTTGGGCGCCTGGGCGCTGAGTGTATAGCAAAATTGCTCTTGATCTTCCTTCAAGGCTTTTAGTCCTCTTTTCTTGAGTGTTTTTCTTTGCCACATTGAGCTTCATCTTGTTTTCCTTGGTGTCTACAATCAAAACAACGGCAAATGAGTTAAAGCACCAATAATTCTAATTAAAATGAACTCAATCTAATAAACTAAAATGGATCAACTAAAAAGAAAAAATAAAACTGTCTTAAGGTCAAAACAACGTCAAAAATTGGGCTTAAACGGTGAAATCCACTCAAAAAGCTTTGGAAAAACAACTAATCTAGTAGATTATCATGAAGCTCAATATTATCAGGTCTGTGTTAAGTATTGTTGCTAGTGAAGAGCTTTTTCTTAGGCAGTTAGACATAAAGACCACATTCGGAGACTTAGATGAGGAGATATACATGCACCATCCAGAAGGCTTCTTAGAAAAAGGGAAGAAGAACATGGTGTGTAGACTTAAGAAGAGATTATATGGCCTGAAACAAGCCCCAAGACAGTGGTACAGAAAGTTCAACAACTTCATGCACAAGGAGGGTTTCCAGAAGTGCAACGCCAACCATTGTTGCTACTTCAAGAGATATAGGTCGTATTATATCATTTTACTACTTTATGTCGATGACATATTGGTAGCAGGTTTAGATATGGATGATATCAAAAGGTTGAAATAGTAATTGTCAAAGGAGTTTGACATGAAAGACTTGGGTTCGGCAAAGAAGATTCTTGGAATGCAAATCAAAAGAGATAAGCAAAAGGGGATTTTGTAGTTATCTCGGACAGAGTACATCAACCGTGTTTTACAAAGATTCAACATGGGCGACGCCAAGCCAGTTAGCACACCCTTAGCAAGTCACTTTCGTTTATCCAAGGATCAGTCCCCTCAGACGGAGGAAGAGAGAGATTTCATGGCTACGGTTCCTTACGCCTTAGTCATTGGGAGTTTGATGTACGCAATGGTCTGTACGAGACCAGACATTGGCCATGCAGTGGGAGTTGTTAGCAGGTTTATGTCAAATCCAGGAAAAGTTCATTGGGAAGCAGTAAAGTGGATTTTGAGGTATCTACAAGGCACCACAGAGAAGTGTTTGTACTTTGGTAAGGGTGAGTTAAAAGTAAAAGGCTATGTAGACGCAGATTTTGGAAGTGAAGTTGATCACCGAAGAAGCACCACCAGTTATATATTCACTGTTGGAATTACAACTATTAGTTGGATGTCACAGTTACAGAAGTTTGTCACTTTATCCACTACAGAAGCTGAGTATGTAGTAGTGACTAAAGCCAGTTAAGAGGTGATATGGCTTCAAGGTTTGTTAACTGAGTTGGGATTCAAACAAGAAAAGAATGTTCTGCACAGTGATAGTCAGAGTGCAACACACTTGGCAAAGAATTCAGCATTTCATTCTAGAACCAAGCATATTGGACTTCGTTATCACTTCATTAGATCATTATTGGAAGATGAGATGTTAATACTGGAGAAGATCCAAGGAAGCAAGAATCTAGCGGATATGTTGACAAAGACGGTGGGTATCAATAAACTGAAGTTGGGTTCAACTTTAGTTGGCCTACAAGAGTAACAAGACCAGAAAGATTTGCTGCATAGATCAACGTGTGAAGACAGATTAAAATCAGTCTTCAAGTGGGAGATTGTGAAGGAAATGTGCACCAACCTTGTTTGGTAAAAAATGATGGGTGCCAAATTGTCAAGGCACCAGCCATTCTTTGGTAAAAAACAATAGGTGCCTAACTTTGGCAATTGTCAATGGAGATACCAAACTATTGCCTAACTTCTTGCCTAAATTCCACCAACCCATGTTTTTTGAAGCCTATATAAACCCCTTAGCTCTCATTTGTAATACATCCCAATTAGAGAATTAGAGAGAGTTTAAGAGAAAAATCTTAAGAGAAAAGCTTGTGAGAGAATTTTGTGAGGAAAATTCCTAGGTATAATTGGGTGTGAGTTATGAGTTGTAAGTGTTGTAAATAATTTGTATATTTTCTCCCTTTAGTAAAACGATCTGCAGCGGGTCCGGAGACGTAGGCACAATTGGCCGAACTTCATTATCAAATTTGTGTGTGTTATTTCTGCTATTATTTTTTGCATTCTCACTAATCTGGTTTATAGGAAAATGTGAGATTTCCCAACAACCATCGCTTTGCACTGCCCCTTTATCCAGCCACACCCCGGATCAGCCACACCGTCCACCTAGCGGAATCAGACTTGCACAGATCGAGCTACACCGTGCCAAGCCCCTGAGTTGAACACACCGAACTACCTCTGCCATACGCAACAGCCACCATGACATTCACCCAGCACCGAACTCCAACCCCATGGCCAAAACCACCAAACCCAGTAATTGTTGTCGCACTCGCACGAACCAGCAACCGCCGTTCGAGTCACCCTCCGCGCAACCTGCGACCCACCGCGCAACGCACCTCGCTAGGCCCGCGAACCAACCCACCTCTGTCGTCTCCATCCACTGCCATTGGATACCCCCAACGCACCGTCGCCGAAGCTGCGCGTCAGCTCCTTCCTCTTTGCTCCGGGTCTCCATGACTGTCCCTGGTTGAAACTTGAAAGCCAGTACCTTTCCTTATCTGTTTTAAACTCTTTTATTATTATTATTATTATTATTTTATTTGGTTATATTTAGGTTATTTTCTTTTAGTTTTAATGCCTGGGGGATCTTTTGGGTTAGGTTATTGATCTTTTAATTGGGCTAGACTAAATAAGTTATGGGTTGGAGTTTGTCAAGAAACTATGAACTCCTTCCAAAGTTAGGTTTGTCTTTTTTTTAAGAAAATATTAAAAATAATAAAAAAATTGTTAACATAATCTTTAGTCACATAACTTGGGCTAAGGTTAGAGTGATTGAGGATACAAACAAAAATTATAAAAAAAATGTTTTATTTTCTTTGTTTGCTTATTGAATTGGTGTGCTTATCACATTATTGATCTTTGTTTTAAATAGTATTTTTGCACTAATTGTACAAATGAATTTTTTTTTGAAATGGGATTAACTGAGTTACGATAGCTTGTTAATCCTGTAACTTTTAAATCATCTAAGTTACGACAGCTTGTGATTCGTTTTTAAAAAAATAAAAAATAAAAATCAAATGAATTTATTAAAAACAAAAAAAATCTTTTCAAATTTAAAAATAACCAATCCACAATCGTTTTCTAAAGAACGATGTGACTTTGAATTCCTTATTGCATCTGAGGATACGTAGGAGCAGAATCTCAATTCTGTCAAGCCAAAATTAAATTTTCATAATTTATTGTTAATTTCTTTCTATGTTTTGAAAATAGGTAAAATAAATATTTTTAAGAGTTATAAAAATTTTGCACAATTGACTTAGGGTAACTGTCTTAGGATGGATGCATCAGGGGTGTTGTGGAGTTAAATATCCACCATTTCTTGTGTATAACTAGACTCCTAAACCTATGTTTTTGAACGTAGACCATCTTTTTCAGATTTTTCAATTTTTTCTAATAAAAATAAAATTAGTGGCGACTCCATTTCTTTTTCCTAATAATTTATTTATTTTTTACCACTCCCGCCGCTATCACGATCACGATCGCGACAATACTCCTCTAGTTCTCATGATTCAACATTCTTCATCCGTAAAACTGATAGTGGCATTGTTACTGCTTCTTTATGTTGATGGCATGATTATTACATGTGATGATACTTCTGGTATTACTGATCTTAAAGCATCTTTGAACTGTAATTTTGAAATGAAAGATCTTTGCTCTCTCAGTTATTTTCTCAGTCTTGAGGTTCTTTCATCTGTTTATGGTATTTATTTATCCCAAGCTAAATATGCTTCAGATCTTATTTCTCGAGCTGGTCTCTCAGACAGTCACACCAAGTCTACTCCTTTAGAACCTAATGTCAGGTTTACACATCTGGATGGTACTACACTTGATGATCCTACTCTTTATCAGCAGTTGGTTGGTAACTTGATTTATCTTACTATTACTCGTCCAGACATTTCATGTGTTGTTCATCTAGTCATCCAGTTTATGTTAGCTCCGTGCACTACTCATTATGCAGTTGTTCTACATATTATTCGGCATATAAAAGGATCACTATTTTGTGGGCTTCATTTCTCAGCCAACTCCTCATTGGTTTTCTACGCTTATTCTGATGCTGATTGAGCTAGAGATCCCACTGAATGCCGATCCACCACTGACTACTGTATTTATCTTGGTGATGCACTTATTTCATAGTGAAGTAAGAAACATACTTTGACTGCACGTTTCAGTACTGAAGCAGAATATCGGGCACTAGCTGACACTACATCTGAGATACTTTGGTTACGTTGGCTTCTTGACGACTTGGGTATTTCTCAGTCCTCTCCCACTACTCTTTACTGTGATAATAGGAGTGCTATTCAGATTGCTCACAATGATGATTTTCATAAGTGCACTAAGCATATTGAGATCGACTACCACTTCATTCGTCAACATATTCTTCGTGGAGCTTTTCGTCTATTTTCTATTAGTACTCTTGATCAATCAGTCGATCTATTCACCAAAGCTCATCATCCTGACAGATTCCACACTCTTGTTTCTAGACTGAAGTTGATTTCTTCTACACCCACTTAAGTTTGAGGGGGGTTGTTAGTGTGATTAATTATGATTGATCACGGTTATTTTAGGAATGATTGTAATTGATTTAGTACAGAATTAGTTTAATTTAGTACATAATTATAAGTTATTATTTTCTTTTTTCTGTACCGCAGCCTTCCTATATAAATAAGGGTTAACCACTTTGAATTCATTCATTCATAAATATATTCAGATTATCAATATTTATTTTCATATTTCTATTTCTAACTGAAATTACTAAACAGTTTGACAATTGCAGGTTCATCCATCTTCAAATGATTATTCAATCTCCTGTAAAACTTGTTTAATTAAGACAACCAGTTAAGGTAACATAGATTATAAACTATAAAATAGTGTAATTCTATTATGAATGTTGTACACCAGATAATGAGCCTAAAATGCAGTAAAGTACAAAGATGAGCTCCATCGATTAGTGGAGTGGAGGAGTAAGCTTTGTTTAGCAACGAATACAGTTAATGATAAAGGAGGCAACTGTGAAAGGACGAAGTAAAATTTTAACGAGTTAATGGACTCGAATATAAAGTAAATAAACAATTTCAATAAATTAAGAAAACTTATTGTAACTGGTTTGTTTAATGGACCATCAGTGAATTGCTTACTCAACAGGACCACAATAGAAGCTTGTTGTGATTAGTCAACTTAAATTGTAAAATAGAATATAATTAATGTTATAAGTTAGTGATAAACATTTAGTTAAAACTATGATTAACCTTATCTATTTGATGAGATAAGAAGCAGAACTTGAAGACTTCAACTACTTTTGTTTTAGTCAAAATTCTATTGGTATGGTAAATAAAAGGGGGAGAAGGTGCATGTGTAGTTTGTGTGGTAGAAAATAAATAGAGAAAGAGAGAGAGTATGTGCATGCAAAGCAACGGGAGAGACTAGAGTGAGTATTGGGTGTCAAATGGGTTTTGGGTTTATGAGAGTATTTTTTAAAAGATTGTAATTTATTGATTTTGATAATAAAGTTGACTTTGGTAAAGTAGGCAAATTACCAAACCACATTAATTTTCTTGTGTGCTCTATAATTTTATTTGTTAGTATGAGCAACGATACCCAATAGTGGCATCAGAGCTTTCAAGATGACGATCTTGGGCGGTGGCAAATTTGAGGTGGAGCAATTTGATGGAAAAAATAATTTCAACATCTTATAGAGTACAGTGAAGGACATCCTTGCGCAGCATGGATTGTATAGAGCACTAGATGGCAAGGAAAAGAAACTAGAAAATATGTCATATGATAATTGGAAAGATCTTGAGATGAAAGTTGTTATTATAATTCGTTTGTGTTTGGCCCCTGAGGTAAAGTATAAAGTTATGGATGAAATTTTAGCAGAAAAATTATGGAAATATTTAGGAAACATGTATAATTCTAAGTCTATCACAAATCGATTATATTTGAAGAAAGAATTATATAAATTAAAGATGGATGAATGTACTAGCATTAGAGATCATCTTAATGGTTTTGAGAAGATGATTAGATAGCTGGCTAGTGTTGGTGTGGAGATTGAAGATGAAGATAAAGTAGTAGTATTATTATTATCATCCCTTCCAGATTCTTATGAAAACTTGGTGACAACACTCTTAGTTAGGAAAGAGACACCCAAGGAAGCTGATGTGACAATACCAATCTTGGAGAACAAAAGATTCAAGAACCCAACAATTCAAATTGAGGCTACAATTTGTGTTACTGAATGTAATATATAAGAGTGGTTCAAATGGTAACTATTATAGCAAAAGAAGACCAAGTTCAAGACCAAGAGATTACTCTAATTTTGAGTGTCACTATTGTCAAGAGAAAGGTAAAGGGCAGTTGCAGTTGCTCAAGATGAATTTTATGATGAAAACAATATTATAATGGTTGTAGAAGGTAAAAGTAATTTGAGTGATGATTGGCTTTTAGATTCTGCATGCTCCAATCATATTTGTGCATATAAAGAATTGTTTGAGACATTTGATGTTTGTGATGGTGAAGTTGTGAAGCTTGCTAATGGTGATGGATTAAATATTCTAGGAAAGGGTAGAGTCGAAATTAAATTGCATGATGGTAGTGTCAAGACTCTTGGTGATGATGTGCTGGCACTTGGAAAAAATTTAATTTCCTTGGGAAGATTGGATTCTCTAGGTTTTGGTTATTCTGCAAGAGGTGGAGTTTTAAGAGTTACTAAAGGTTCTTTTGTGATGTTGAAGGGAGAGAAAACTAAAAAACAATATGTATAGGTTGATTGGAGATTCAGTTAAAAGATTGAATGGAGGTGGAACATGCAAGCATGAGAAATAGGTGGAGCTTAATGTGCCCAAGAAGAAGATGATGTATGTGGATATGTTGAAGAAGATGCTAGTTATTGACTCTTGCAAGTGATAACTTGTTTCGTTGAACAATTTAAGTCAAGGTGGAGATTGTTGGGATTATTTGACTTAAATTGTAAAATAGAAGATAATTGATGGTTATAAGTTAGTGATAAGTATTTAGTTAGAATTGTGATTAACTTTATCTATTTGATGAGATAAGAAACAGAATTTGAAGATACTTTTATTTGAGTCGAAATTATGTTGGTGTGGTAAATAAAAGGAAGAGAACGTGTGTAGTCTGTGTGGTAGAGAAGGAGGGAGAGAGAGAAAGAGAGTATGCAAAGCAACGTGAGAGGCTAGAGTGAGTATTGGATGCAAGTGGGTTTTGGGTTTGTGAGAGTATTTTTTTGAAAGATTATAATTGATTGAGTTTGATCAATAAAGTTGGTTTTGGTGGAGTAAGCAAATTGGCAAACCATGTGAATTTTTTTGTGTGCTCTATAATTTTATTTGTTAGTATTAGCAATGATACCCAACAAAGCCGCCTAAGACCATGATGTACTTAAGATTGAATCAAAGATGGATATACTTGCGCTTGTTTCATTTTCTAACAAGCTCATTCTAAAAAAGCTTTTTTGTTATATGTTGTTGTTGCTAATTGAATTGAATTTTGATGTACTATTATCTAATGATATGTTGGCATATTATTTAACAATTTGTCATCTTATGTAGGAGTAAGTCTTATTATTATCAACCTCATTAATTGATGCGATAATAAATTATTGAATGAGAATGCAAAACTTTTTTATAATGAAAGTACATCAAAATCTAAATCAAAATACTTTTTATTAATTAATGTGGTTGTTGTCATAGCTTTTAACATTTCCTAGTGACGAAGGTCCCTGCTATATGGGAGAAATTCTAAAATACTTATTCTGAGAAGTTTTATAATCATTTAATTTCAATTTAATAATATCTTATTTTTTTCCAACGATGTGTATGATTATAAATAACATATTACATTTTTATTGGATTGGTGTAATACTCTCAGAATATACAATAACATTTCATTATATCATATAATCATTTTTGTTAACAACATGAATGTCGCTAAGGAATAGTTGTTACATTATCTCTTTATTCTTGTAGTCAGCAAGGATGGATTTGAAATTAAACAACTGGGAAAAAATAAAGAGAAGTATTTAGTATTATTGTCAAAATTTGTCATCGGTTGACCAAATTCGCTCTTAATTTTTATAGAATCAAATTTTGATACATTATTAGTGTAAAAAAATTTATATTATCTTCAAATGATGTGTTTCTACATCTTTTAACAAATTAAAACTTACATGAGATATCAAAGTTATGATGTGGCAATGTATCATTGGAGGATAGTGTATGTCGCAACCAAGATCATGACAGGTAGCTGAAAAATCTAAAACAAAAAGAAGTCACTACCAAAATTTATTTAAATAGGAAAAATTTTAGAAAAACTCTTTTATTTATGGAAAATTGATATTTGAAAACGAAATTGGATTCAAGAATCAGTTGCGAGTAAAAAAGGTGTTAGCACTTACATTACTCGTTCTACGAATGGTTACCTTAAATTAAATGTGTAAATTTAAAATATTTATCATACCCCTTAAAAAAATAAATAGAAATGATTATTTGCAAAAGAGAAGGAAAAAAAAGGACTAGATTAAGAAAATTTAAAGCTAGTCCTATTTATTTAATTATGTTAGTCCCAAATATTATTTTATTATTATTATTTTTTAATTTTTGTGCTAAAATGAACATTTCTAAAAATATAAAACTGACATGGGAGAATTATCAATGGAAGAAAAGACCATTTTTTATCTACAATAGAAGAAAAGACTTGAAAGCAAAATAAAGCAATTATCATGATATAAGGAAACAAGAATTTGTGGCACCGGGAACTTATGGCTTGAGGTTTGTCAATTGACGACAAGCAAGGAAAGAAATAAAAAAAAAAAAAACAAAGGCTACCAAACGTTTTGGCTTCATGCAAAAGGATGAAGCTAAATAGCAACAAAACAAGAATAAAGCATAGAGCAACTATCCTTCATGATCAGTTAATAAACCCAGGCACATTGTTGAACACATTGTGAGCAAAAAGATCATCATTGCATCTCAATATATTATGAAAATGAAACAAATATCAAACACAAAATTGATGCTACATGGATTTTGTATCACATTTTATTGCTGAAACTGAATATTAAATACATGGAAACAAAGGCAGTGAATTACCAACCAGAGTAAACAGACCAGGAGCTTGAAGATTCTTGCTCCTTCGTTGCTCTCTTCCTCTCCTCAGAAAATACAAAGCACAAAAAAAAAAATTCTCTAACATAATTATAGATTTCTCTCTCAAAAATTCTCTCAGGAATTACATAACCAGAATCCCCCCTAATTCCAAAAACTTCGGTATTTGTAGGGAAACTTGGGGTTGAAGAGATTTTTCCCAGCGTTTCACAATGTAAATTTTTTTTACACTAATAATATATTAAAATTAAACTCATTTTTTAATAAATTTGTGTTATGTATAATTAAAACTAAAAGTTAAGCCAATAAGATTGGGTTATTGGGCTGATAATGACGGTTGATAGTTTACATTAAGTCACATGATCAAACTTTCACACAGTTATTGCACTAGAAGAATAAATATTTGGGTAGACCTTGTCTATACAATTATATAGATTAAACCAATCAACATTTAAATAATTACATAAATTCTTGTACTATATAATTATTTTATATTAAAAGTTATAATGTATTAATTGTTAATTGATTTAGTTTGCATAAGTATTTTTCAAGAAAAAAAGATTCATTATTCTTTGTCATTGGGAGTTGCAATGCTACTCTTATGAGTATGATGTTGGTTTCCTAATAAATGTTTAAAAATTTATTATATATAATAAGCGTATAATAAATGCTTGTAACAGTGTTATACACTAGGTGTCGTTTAGTGTACTTGATAAGATAAGAAAGTAGGATTGGACCTAATAGCATTAAAAAGTTGATGATGTTTTATCTTAAGAGTTGTTTGGTCATCATCATATAAATGAGATTATTGTATATATAAGAATAAAGATTATCCTACATTCTTAAAAGGGGTGTAGGTACTATTTATACTATTTTTAAAGGATGTGATTGAATGAGAGAAAGTGATAAGAAAAAAGTATATATAATGAATGGTATTAGATGAAATGTGAAAAGAGATGTATACACTGTTTGATGTAAGAATATAAGGGTTGTATATATAAATATTTAGAAAGACATAACTATCATTTGCATAAAATTTTAAAACAAATTAAGAAAGAAAAGGTGTACTTCCCAGTAAATGATGATGAAGGGTCAAACTAAGATCTGACCCTCAATTCACCACATTGACAAACAGAGAACTTGAAAAACATACAACAAATATACAAGAAATGAAAAGCCTAAGGAACATTCCACCAAAGAGTGTGTTGAATGTAAAAGAAATGCTAAGTAATTTGATTTGTAAATTAAATTTAATTAAATCTTGTATTTGGAATGTTAAAAAATAAGAAATGATTTGATTTCTAAAATCTCATAGATTTCATTCCTTTTGTTTTAGAAATTCCATCAAATTTGATATGACTTGTTAAGATTTGATTTGATTTGAAATAAATAAACTATTTTACCATTAGTAACTATCTCTAACTACCTCTCGTAAGGGTTAAAATGTAAAATAATAAAATCAAATCAAATCAATTCTTATTTTAATGAATTCTAAAATAAAATTTGATTTCTAAATCAATTCAAATCTTTTTTTTAAAAAATTTCAAACACAAATTTTGATTTCTAAATCAAATCAAATCATATCATTTCTCAATTTTATTCATTCTAAACACAACCAAAAAGTTGTGAAAACTAGATTCTAGGTTCGAACTTAAATTATTGACGGTGTTCGCTAGTGGAGGTAGAGCGACTCGAGCAGGTTTAGGTTTGGTAATGATGACAAAAGCCCGATTCGAGTGTCGGTGAACCAAAACCTTGTGAAGCTCAAACTGGCCTGGGTGGGTGCCATGGTGGTGGGGAAGCCATGACTTCCAGTCACATGGCTTTAATTTCCCGATTACAGAACAACCCCAAGCCACCATTTTCCCAAGTTCCTCCACAAACCGTTGAACACTCCATCGTTGTTTTAAACTAAACCCCAACCGAGACTCACATCTCAGTGTCATCGCACAACCACTTTCAACACCATGAACCACCCATACCTCCACGACTGTCAATCACCTAAGCCCTGCTTAGCAAAAACCTGCGCGCACACCACAACCATGCACCACTGCACCACAAGCTCCATCGAAGATCCCCAAAACCAAGTGTTCTATTTTTTAAGGAAGAAAGGGGTTTGAAACATGGAAACTTGTATTAATGGTCGGAAAGAATGCCATGGTATCTGTTGCCTGAAAGAATTGTGTAATGATGGTTGGATGAAAAGGTTGGCCATGGCTAAGAGGGATGTCATTAAAAAAAGATAATAATAATGGGTAAGGTTTGAATAAAAGTCATATTAGCTCAGGATAAAATCATCAAGTAAAAATAGGAAGTATGACCTAATTTAATTATCCTGTCATATTAATACATCAAACACATAATAAGATCTGATAGTATTAACTTATAATATCAAGTTTTCCTTATTCGATGCACTATATACATTCTTTATTTTTTACATAATACCAAAATCAACTACATGTGAAAGGCATTCCATTATGCAATGTGGATTTTTTCTTTCTTTCTTTCTTTCATTTTTTTTTCAAAATACGGATTTCTTGAGTTAAGTTAAAGATTCTACGAGGCAAGCACAGTTGATCAATGCCATCAAAAGTGGATGTATAGACTCTACAATGGCTCTCGCAATGGCTTGAGCTTGAATGGCTATTTGCGAGCCATGTACTTGCAATTGATCAAACAGGAACAGCTCAAGAAAGTTAATGGCCTAAAAACAAACTTTGATATGAGTCCTTTAATTTATTTAATAAAAATATAATTTAAGATGACAAAAGTTTAGAACAATAAAACTTAAGTATAGAAGTTGATTACAAAAGAATCCACATCTTGGGAGTGCTTCAATAAAATGTTATTGCTTTAATGCTTCTCTCTCTCTCTCTCAATATATATATATATATATATATATATATATATATATATATATATATATATATATATATATACATACATATATATATACATACATATATATATACATACATATATATATACATACATATATATATACATACATATATATATACATACATATATATATACCTACATATATATATACCTACATATATATATACCTACATATATATATACATACATATATATATACATACATATATATATATGTTAGTATTCTCTACATTTTGTTTTGGATAAAAAGATTTATGTGTTTCTTTGATGTTTGGGAGTTGGAGTTGTGGAGAATTTTTTAAAAATGAACGAATAAAATAAAAAGATGATGATATAACCTCTCAATCATCCTTTCATTCACTTTTATAAATATTTTATTATTCTCTTAATTTAAAAATAAAAAAATAAGTATTCCCTTTTATTTTCCTCCAAAACCCTCCATCCAAACATACCATTTAAAAGTAATTGTTTTGATCTAATAGTTCAAATTAACTCATTAAATGAAGAAAGAGATAGTGGAAGCCAACTTTAATGAAGAAAAAGAATATTTAAATTCAATTTTAATGAAGAAAGAGAATATGATTTTATTATTTACTCTATTTATGTTTTTAGCAAAATATTAACTCTATTTATTAATTTGTTATTATTAAGTTATATATTAATGTTACTCGAATCAAGATCCAGCTCTGACAGCTGATAATCACATATTTTATTCATTAAGAAACCCTTATGTTTAGTCATTTACACTCTCCATATTCTTATTTGATTGAGTTTGGTATGATTTTGTGAGTTTGAGCTCAAATTGGTCCTAATTGAATATTTCTAGCATTATTGAGATTTGACACTGTTTCTGTATTTTGGCCATAACTTGAGTTCCTAATATCTGATGAACATGAATTTTATCTTGTAGGAAAGCTAAGAGGAAGCTCTACAACTTTGATGAAGAGCTCGAAGTCCGATTCAGATGTCTAAGGGACCTAAGTTTACATGGAAGTCAGAATACGGGTTCTGTCAGTAGAATCCAAATAGTGTGCACTCATAAAATCATATCGCAAGATGTAATAATGGAGATGGGCTGAAATTTGGACAGTGGATAGTCAAGATCCAAATAAACAACTTTCATGAAGAACACATTTTGAGAAAAAGAAGTCTAGTAGGTCATTTTGAGCTTGCAAGTCGGAACAGAGGTGCTGAAGTTGGGTTTGAGCAACCTACGGTATTTGGGACATATCTTGGGCTTAAGGAAGCCAAATTGGACGAACCAGCTATCCATTTTATAGCCAAGACAAGGATCTACAACTTTCATGAAGAACACTTTTCGTGGTTCTGAAGTATAGTAGGTCGTTTTTGGCTTCCAAGTGAGACACGAAATTTTCGTCCTCAACCACCCACTCATCCATCCACTAATCCACTCATCCATCCACTAATCCACTCATCCACTAACTCACCCACTCATCCACTCATACACTAATCCAACCACTTAACCACTCCACCCACTCATCCACTAATCCATCCACTCACCCATTCATGTCCATAATTTCCCACTCACCAAAAGTCCTTTGGCATTTTTCACTAATTCAACCACTCAACCATTTCACTCACTCATCCACTAAACCAATCCACTAAACCAACCCACTAATCCATCCACTCAAACACTCCACTCACTCATCCACTCATCCACCCACTTCCCTTTGTTATTTTGTTACCTTAGACTTCTATAAAAGGCACCATTTATCATGAACAAGTTGTATTCTCCTTCATTTCTCTCTAAGTTTCTTCTTGCTTCTTCATAGTTTCTCATAGTTTTGTATATTTTGATGCTCCCCTTCATGGTAATGGAGGGTTAAGCTACTTTGGGTCAATTTAGAACTCTTGAAGAGATTGTGGTTTGGATTCTTGAGACCTTGGTTATGCATTGTATTTGATTTGTAATTGAATTCCTCTTTTCTTCTTCTTTCTTCTTCTTGATCTTGAATGCATGAATGGTGATTCTATTTATGTTGATCTGATTGATCTTGGTTTAAGATTGAGATTTGTGATGAAACTTAGAACTGATTGATCTAAACTAATCACATAAATGAAGATTGAGATTTGTGATGAAACTTAGAACTGATTGATCTGAATTAATCACAGAATTGAAAAGGTTAGGTTACTGATTTGTGCCTAAGTTAATTGAATTCGGTACTTGAAATTAACATAGATCTTCATGAATGGTGCGATTGCGGATTTGTGTTTATCACTTGTTAATTGAATTCTAGACGATCGTCTAGTATGAATTCTGGATTTGATGCAGAGATCTCGCTTAGATCCAAATTAACAATTCAATTGCGCTTCAAGTGTTCTATGAAGGGTCTATGATTGAATCCACCCAATCTTGGATAGGTTTCTAAATTGATTGCTCTTTAATTGTTATTTCTTCCTTTAATTTTGTTAAGTGCGATCTTAAACTCGTCAAACCCCCTTTTTGCTAACTTTCACTTGATTTGATTAAATTGCATTTACGATCCTTGAGGAGACGATCCTGTGTTGTCACCGTATACAAGCTTAGGTAATAACTTCGGTTATAATTTTGACTGAGTTCGGCGCTCGTCAAAATTTTGGCGCCGTTGCCGGGGATTAGTAAGTGTAATCTTTTCATTTTAAGTGTTTTTACTAACCTTTGCTTTTTATAACTTTTCTAACAATGGACCATGCATAATGGAGTCAAAACTTGAGGAGTTGACTTCTTTGGTAAGACATATAGTAGTGAGACAACAATCACCTATGCAGGAAGCTACACTTGTGTGTAACATTTGTTTTTGTTCATCTCACCCCACATATGCATGCCCTAGACTTCGATGGTAGTTCTGTTTTCCAGATCAATTTGTTGCAAAGCCAATTTGGTTATTTTCCGATGAACCACAATTCCAAAGAACAAAGAATGAGTTATGACCCTTTCTTCAACACATACAACCCTAGTGGGAATACTATCCGGATCTGGGATATGGCAATACGGCATCACTACAAAGAACAATCATTTCAATATGAGCAGCCATTCCAAAGCAGATAACAAGTCCATCAACCACAAAACTTGAGCCTTCATGGGAGGACTTGATGAAAACCCAAATTGAGTTCCAAGAGAGTTTCACCGCCACTATTCAGATTTAACAACCCAAATTGAGCGGATGACAACCACTATTAATGAATCGAGAGAAGTCAAGAGTCGACTAACTCTCTTCCTAAACAATTCCCAACTCCCCGCATTCTAATTGTCATATTGATTTACCCGCAGATTTAGTTGAGGAAACTCATGATGAGTTGTGTCAGGCCAATTTCCGATTTAATTGGTTTTGATGATTCTATCAATTGCAACTCATGTACTGATTGTGACGGTGATATAAAATGTGTTATGTGTGCTGAGATTTCTACATATTTGAAAGCTGATGATTCTGTTTACGCAAAGATCTAATGATATTGAAGCGGTCTATCAACAATGCAATTGCGAGAATCTGAAACACATAGGGAGCCGGAGTTGAAGGCCATTGAGGAATTTTCAAAGAAGGAGGAAAGACAAAGATATGACAAGAACTCAAGTGGATTTTGTTTTTGGGCCATGGTCCAAGATTATCAATGAAAGCAGGATTGCAAAATTACACGTATTGCATGCCATTGGTGAAGTCAAGGAAGACCAATGGGACCCCAATGTGAACCCTCATGCTTCAAGCTTCACTTGGTCGTTACACTTCAACCAATGGGACCGTAGTGGAAGCTATCATGTTATGTCAACCATAACCTGGTCATCACGTTTCAACCAATGGGATCCTGGTGGAGTCTTTTCACCAACCTCACTTGATAAGACCAATGGACACCGCCTCAAACAATATCATGAACTTCCAGAGAATGCAGAAGTGGAGGTGATGAACCTTCTCCATCCGCATTATGAATTAAAAAAAAGAAAAAAATAAAAAAAAATAGAAAAAAAAAAATAGAAAAAAATAGAAAAAAAAAAAAAAGAAAAAAAAAGAAAAAAAAAAGGTTGTGTGCCCGACAATAAGGTAGGTAGTGCCATTAAATTTTGTCACTCGGAAGCAAGTGGAGGTCACTTTTTCTTCAACGACAACAACTGCGAAATTTTGCAGTATGGATTTTATTGGCCCATTTTATTCAAGGTCTGTTACACCTTTTGCAAAAGTTGCAGAAATTGGTCAAAAAGGTTCTGCTTTGAGATTATCATCTGCACCTACTCCTTGGAAAATTGAGATCTAGGTGGCACAGTTCTTTTGCTGTCAAACACGTGTATCCTCTGGGGCCGTAGATATTGAGGATCTTAGGAATGGTAATGCGCTTAAAGTTAATGGACAAAAACTCAACCATTCCTGGAAAACCAAGTTCTTGAGTTCTTTGTGTTCGGTTAAGTGGCGGATACGGTACTCAGTGACTCTCAAGTCGATTTATTTTTCGCTTTCCCAAAATAATCCGAACCCTTCTTCTCCTTCAAAATGGATGTCATTCTTTCAAACCTGAGAAAAAATTTTCCTTCTCTTCCTCAAAATGCTCTGAGAAAAATCTACAAAGTTCGATGTGAAAGATTGAGACTGTTAATGCACAAAGGTATGCCAGAAGATGTACATTGGATAATTGAAGCAAAGGTTCGATTAGCAGATGAGTCCTCAATTTCATTTGACTCATATATGTCCGGTCTTGGAAGAAGTTCATATTCTAAAAGGAGAAGAGCAAAAAGGTTACAAGTCTGTCACAAATGTGGACGATGGAACTGTAACAAGTGATGTCATACTTTGGGGATGGTTTCCGCAAATAGAGAAGATAAAATTTTCTTCATTAAGAATGGACTGAGTAAGGAGTCATTAGATGATATCTTATTGACTCTTGAGATGCATTCTTGTGGATTGGTGCATCGTGAAATTCTTAAATTGTGGAATCTCTTCAAGGATGAAGAAAAACGCTATAGTCTTGGGAATCTGACTCTAAAAGAACCTGTTTGCCAATTTATAAGAAAATTGGATGGGAAGCTTATCCTCGACTCATAGAAGACGTTTAAGCCGTTACTGGACGTTAAACCAGAGGTAGATGTGAGCCATATCCACAAACAATCTGTATATATCATCTTCTTCTTCATCTTCTTCATGTCATCTCTCAAAAAAAAAAACAAAAACAAAAAACAAAAAAAAAAAAAAAAAAAAAAAAAAAAAACAAAAAACAAAAATTATGTATACCTTTTAGGGTTGGCTTTGGTAACACACACCGTGAATGGGGAAATGCATGCATCTGATCCAGCCTTCTTAATTGAAAAACAAAGAAGGTAGATTGTATCCCACATGTGAGGCAATCAATGTATTATGGCCACTTGTCCCTTTTGGGAGCCCTATGTTGCACTTGGTCTTGAATGGGTCGAATCTTGGTCAACAATGCTTTGGCACAAAGCCGAAAGAAACGGAACTACCTCCATCCCAATCTTAATATAAAGATACGCCATGGAAACTGTACATACATGTGTATGTCATCATTTTCTATTTCTTTTATCTTTGTATCATTTTGTTGTATTTTGATTTTTGTACAGACGATCCTTTGAGCGGGGTCCTTCGGGGTTTCTAGACTTCTTTACCTTGATGGTTTTCTTGAAGTCAAAAAAAAAAACAAAAACAAAAAACAAAAAACAAAAAACAAAAATAAAAAAAAAAAAAAAAACAAAAAACAAAAAAAAAGGAAAAAAAAAAAAAAAAGATTTTGTGTTTCTTAATTTCAACCTTTTCTGACAACAGCCAACCTACCCTCATAGGTGCAATTATTCCCCTTTCCATTCTTTTTCCTATTTAAACACTCCATTTTCTCCATTTTCCTTCAACTAAGAAACACTCAAAGGGAGGAAAAGTATAGAATGGGACCTCCTATTCGTAACCTCAAAAATGTCTGTGTTTTTTGTGGGTCGAGTTATGGGAAGGGATTAGAATTTGTAAACGCAGCTAGCACTCTTGGTCGATCACTTGCTGCGAGGAATATTCATCTTGTATATGGGGGAGGTTGTCGTGGGTTAATGGGGGTTATATCACTTGCTGCATATGTAAGAGACAGTCAGGTTTTAGGTGTCATTCCTGAACCTTTAGCTCAACAGAACATCAATGGAAAGATAATTGGAGAGGAACTTAAAGTATCATCAATGCATGAACGAATGAAGATAATGCTTGAAAACCCCCTTTTTACTGAACATCCACCATAAACCCATTAGTTTGTTGAATGTTAATAATTTCTTTGATCTTTTGTTATTTTTTCTTGACAAAGCTATGGAACAGAAATTTATCACTCCTTCGGCAAGACAACTTCTTATCTCTGCCTCCACTATTGATGAGCTCATTGATAAATTAGAAGCTTTTGAGTATGTACCTGATAAGGTATTAGCTCAGATAGATTGGTCAACAGGAAGCAACGAAAGAAGTAACAAGAAAAAAAAGCCAGATCTGACACTTTCTCTTTAATGGGTTTGATTTTATTTAAAAAAAAATTGTTGTTTTGTTTGGAAAGTATGATATGATTGTCATGGACTTATTAAACCAATTAGTGATGGCAGAGTAAGGAGTAATTTTACTCTTGAGACGCATCTTAATTAGTGGCAGAGTAAGGAGTTTTTTTTAGGTAGTAATTAATTGGTATTAAATTGTGGCAGTACTTAAGTTTTATTGTTTGATTTTTTCTCAGGGTCTGATGCGGAACTAACAGTGTGTCTTTTCTGCTTGGCGTTGATTCACTTCTTATCAGGTTGTGTTGCTCTTTTCTATATCTCTCTTTCACATTGAGGGCAATGTTATATTAAGTGTGGGGGAGAGATTTTAGCATGTTTCTTTTCTTTTGGTTTGTTAAAAAAAAAATCAAAACAAAAAAATCAAAACAAAAAAAAAAGAGGGTTCATTGCATGATTGAATAACTTTTCTCCCTTCTTGAACTGATATGCTTGGTGATGGATGATTGAATTGATGAATTGACTTTGATGGATGCATACCTTGTGAGATTTTGAGCCTAATGGATGGATTCAACATTTATGTCATTCTCTTCTTTCTTGTGTGATTTTCACTCATGTTAATGACCACTCTAGAACTTGCTTTGATTCTTTTTGAGGCTACATTTCACTTGCATGCATGAACATGATTGAGCCCCTCTTTTCTTAATTAGCTAGTTTAACCAAATAGCCAACTTTGTTTTCAATATGATATCAAGCACTCTTTTGACTTCTTGAAAATTCTCTGATTCCTGCCAACCTTGTATATTTTCCTTCGCTTAACCCCTTTGAGCTTATTTGACCATTCCTTGTTTCTAGCTCATTATGTGCCTTAAATAAGAAATCGTGTTCTTACTTTACCTTAGGGAATAAAAGAACATTAGCTTGGTTAATGAATGAGTTTTTGAACAAGTGTGGGGGTGTGTGTACAAAATGGTTGTTGAAAAAGAAAAGAGTGCCCAAAAAGGAAAAAAAATTGATGTATATAGTTATGTTCATATATATATATATATAAAAAAAAAAAAAAAGAAAAAAGGAAAAAACAAACCAAGTGTTTAAAAAAAAGAAAAGGATTGGGAAATGAATATGTAAAGGGATATACACTAGAGTTGGGATGAACTTTTATGCTTGTTATTTGAACTCAGCTCTCATTTGCTTTTATTCTCTTTGGTATTTATCTTCTCATATTCATTTTATCCTCTTCTGTTACCTTGACCTCACTACAACCTTGAATAAAGTCCTCATGATTTGTGTGTGCATGTGTTTTGAGTAGTGAAGAAGTAGAAGATAAGCAAGCTTATGGTAGTGCAATTTTCATGGGTTGAATTGAGTGAAATACCTACCTTTTAAACACTTGAGAGATTAAGAGGGAATCTTGTGAAGATCTATCATTCCCGATTCATGTTGAAGATACCTTACTTGTTGGTTTGAGATGTGGAGAATTGTTTACTCATGAATGTTTTGATCCCTTGAACCTTTGGTTGTTCTTCTTGATTGTAAAATTTTGGGTTCTTGAATGTCGTTGGAATTTAAATTTTTATTAATCTCTTATGTCCTTGTTTTGGTCTTGAGTCTTGCCCAGGAGTGCAAAAAGCTAAGTGTGGGGGAATTTGATAATCACATATTTTATTCATTAAGAAACCCTTATGTTTAGTCATTTACACTCTCCATATTCTTAATTGATTGAGTTTGGTATGATTTTGTGAGTTTGAGCTCAAATTGGTCCTAATTGAATATTTCCAGCATTATTGAGATTTGACACTGTTTCTGTATTTTGGCCATAACTTGAGTTCCTAATATCTGATGAACATGAATTTTACCTTGTAGGAAAACTAAGAGGAAGCTCTACAACTTTGATGAAGAGCTCGAAGTCCGATTCAGATGTCTAAGGGACCTAAGTTTACATGGAAGTCAGAATACAGGTTCTGTCAGTAGAATCCGAACAGTGTGCACTCATAAAATCATATCTCAAGATGTAATAATGGAGATGGGCTGAAATTTGGATAGTGGATAGTCAAGATCCAAATAAACAACTTTCATGAAGAACACATTTTGAGAAAAAGAATTCTAGTAGGTCATTTTGAGCTTGCAAGTCGGAACAGAGGTGCTGAAGTTGGGTTTGAGAAACCTACGGTATTTGGGACATATCTTGGGCTTAAGGAAGCCAAATTGGACGAACCAGATATCCATTTTATAGCCAAGACAAGGATCTACAACTTTCATGAAGAACACTTTTCGTGGTTCTGAAGTATAGTGGGTCGTTTTTGGCTTCCAAGTGAGACACGAAATTTTCGTCCTCAACCACCCACTCATCCATCCACTAATCCACTCATCCATCCACTAATCCACTCATCCACTCATCCACTAACTCACCCACTCATCCACTCATACACTAATCCAACCACTTAACCACTCCACCCACTCATCCACTAATCCATCCACTCACCCATTCATGTCCATAATTTCCCACTCACCAAAAGTCCTTTGGCATTTTTCACTAATTCAACCACTCAACCATTCCACTCACTCATCCACTAAACCAATCCACTAAACCAACCCACTAATCCATCCACTCAAACACTCCACTCACTCATCCACTCATCCACTCATCCACCCACTTCCCTTTGTCATTTTGTTACCTTAGACTTCTATAAAAGGCACCATTTATCATGAACAAGTTGTATTCTCCTTCATTTCTCTCTAAGTTTCTTCTTGCTTCTTCATAGTTTCTCATAGTTTTGTATATTTTGATGCTCCCCTTCATGGTAATGGAGGGCTAAGCTACTTTGGGTCAATTTAGAACTCTTGAAGAGATTGTGGTTTGGATTCTTGAGACCTTAGTTATGCATTGTATTTGATTTGTAATTGAATTCCTCTTTTCTTCTTCTTTCTTCTTCTTGATCTTGAATGCATGAATGGTGATTCTATTTATGTTGATCTGATTGATCTTGGTTTAAGATTGAGATTTGTGATGAAACTTAGAACTGATTGATCTAAACTAATCACATAAATGAAGATTGAGATTTGTGATGAAACTTAGAACTGATTGATCTGAATTAATCACAGAATTGAAAAGGTTAGGTTACTGATTTGTGCCTAAGTTAATTGAATTCGATACTTGAAATTAACATAGATCTTCATGAATGGTGCGATTGCGGATTTGTGTTTATCACTTGTTAATTGAATTCTAGACGATCGTCTAGTATGAATTCTGGATTTGATGCAGAGATCTCAGTTAGATCCAAATTAACAATTCAATTGCGCTTCAAGTGTTCTATGAAGGGTCTATGATTGAATCCACCCAATCTTGGATAGGTTTCTAAATTGACTGCTCTTTAATTGTTATTTCTTCCTTTAATTTTGTTAAGTGCGATCTTAAACTGTCAAACCCCCCTTTTTGCTAACTTTCACTTGATTTGATTAAATTGCATTTACGATCCTTGAGGAGACGATCCGGTGTTGTCACTGTGCTACAAGCTTAGGTAATAACTTCGGTTATAATTTTGACTGAGTTCGGTGCTTGTCAACAGCCACAACCCATCACAACTTGGCCCATCAGTTGCTACTTCTACTCTTTCTTCATTAGAGGCTAACAATTCAGCTATTAGTTAGTTAGCTATACTTGTTCGTTAGTTGTTTAGTTTGTTATAATTAGTTGTAATGATTATTCTAATTATGTAATTAGTTAGAGTAGTTATCAAACATTAGTATAAAAGCATAGATAGTGTATAGATCAATTCAGATTGAATACAATCCTATTCTTTTTCTCATTTTGCGTGCTCTGTAAGTTTTCTTAGTGCTTTGTATTGTTCTTCAGTTTTTCTTTAGTTTTTCACATGGGATCAGAGCTCCTATTCTAGAGGCTTCGCCGCACGATCTTGATTTTGTTCATTGATTTCTTCATTTATCTTGTTGATTTCTTTCAACAATGGCTTCTTCAATTCCCGATTCTAATCCAGCTATAGATTCTTCAAGCCATTTTTTCATGCATCCTAGTGAAAATCCTGGAGCTGATCTTGTTTCTAGTCTTCTGAATGGAAAGAATTGTCATTCTTGGTCAAGAGCTATGGTGATGGGTCTCAAGTCCAAGAACAAGTTGCAATTCATTAATGGCACTTTACCTAAGCCACATGTAGCAGATCCTCTTTTTGTTGCTTGGGATCGATGCAATACCCTGATACTTTCTTGGCTTACTTAATCTTTGGATCCATCTATAGCTTAGAGTGTTCTTTGGATAGAAACTACTATGGAGGTCTAGAATGATCTTCATCAGAGGTATTATTGATAAGCTTATATTTTATAACATTTAATTGTACAAATTGTGTTGATTTATTTAGATTTCGGACGAGTTTTAGTTGGATCCTTATCTTTATCTTTGCTTTTGCAGATTTATAAAATTGTAATACATTTGGAGCAAAGCAAGCAAAGATACTGAGTTTTCAAGGCAAAAGAGGTCCATTCTAGCTTTGGAAGGGTTCCGTGTCAGTTCGGGAGCAATCAAAGACTCAAATATGGCCATGTCTAAGTCCTATAAAGCTTTTTAACTGAGGCACAACCGTGTCTCCTAGTCACACGGCCGTGCCTGACCCAAAAACGTGCAGAAAATCTATTTTACACTAGGCACGGTTGTGCCTCACATTCACACAGTCGTGCCCCCCAAAATTGCCCTAGGAACGGCCGTGCCTCACACTTACACGGCCGTGCCTCCCAAACTTAATGATTAAGGAACGTATGTAAGCAGTGATGTCACTAGGCACGGCCGTGCCTCCAAAGGACACGGTCGTGTGAGTACTGTTCACTCAAATCTTCTGTAAATTGAGCTTCGCAGCAGAATGAAAAACGTCCCTGAACCTCCAGAATTCTATTTTCTTTCAATTTCTCTCAGTTAGGAAAGTTTCTAATGGAGAATTTCTTGAAGGTTTGAAGTTCTTAATCTCTGCAAAGGGATTTTGATCTTTCTTTCTCTCTTGTTTTTCTCCTTTATTTAATTTTCTTTTTATAAAATTGTATCTTATTTTGAGTTTGTTTGTAATTAATATGTGTAACTAAACTCATAGCTAGAGCTATGAGGGATCTTGAGTTTATAATTATGTGGATCTGATTTCTAATATAATAATGGTAATTTCTTTATGCGTTTATTATATTGCTTTCATCCTTGTCATAACTTGATCACTTTTGTCATTTATTAATTTATTATTTGACCGGTGACCATCCGCACTCAATGAGTGAATCTATATTATAAGCCTAAGACTATATTGGTGAATGACCAAACATCAATTTTTCCTACCAATGGAATTGACGGTATGTTGGTTCATCTCTTGAATTAAAGCTTAATGCATTCTTGATTAATTCAACTAAATGACCAAATAGGTGGATTAAATTAAGAATAGAATATTGTTTCATCCATGACCATTGGGATTCAATAGCAAATAAGAGAATATTGACAAAAGAATTACCTGTTTTATATTTGAAAGAAGATCTAAATAATGAAACTCAAGTGAGCCTTATGCTCTAGTACTTTTCTATCTTTATTTATCTTTTCTTTATTTAATTGTTCTTTACTATTTTTATTAGTTTTTTTATTTTAATTTAGATCTTGCATATCTACTTGACTGTCTAAATAACAAAAGAGTTTTATAATTTTAGTAATTATCAATTAATCCTCATGAGATTGATAACTGGACTCAAAGTCCTATATTACTTGGTAATAGAGTACACTTACTCTTAGTGTAACTTTTGCACATGACAAGTTTTTGGCGCCGTTGTCGGGGAATAAGTTTGGTAACATTAAAGGCGTAAAGTTCTAGTTAATTTAGACAAACTTTTCTATTAATTGTATTATATTTGCTTTATTTACTTTTATTATTGTTTTTTGTTTTTGTCTATTTTTATTTTTCTTAATCTTATTAATATTATAATAATAATAATAATAATAATAACATAATATTATTATTATTAATATTATTATTATATTATTATAATTATTAATATTATTATAATTATTGTTATTTTTATTTTTGTTTTTATTTTGTCATTTTTAATTTTTTTTCATTTTTATTTATTTATTTTTAAGTTTTATTTATTTACGCATTATAACTTTTTATTTACGTCATTTATTTACGCTTTTTTATTTTTATTTTTATTTTTCTTTATTTACACTTTTTGCTTTTATTTTTCTTTATTTATGCTTTTTGCTTTTATTTTTCTTTCTTATTTAACTATCTAGCTTTCTAACCTTCTAATATTTTAATTTACTTGCTTATTAACTACTTGTTAATATATATTGGGTGGTTGATTCTTACCACATCCTTGTTAATATATATTTGGTGGTTAGTTCTTACCACATCCAAGTTAATATATATTTGGTGGTTGGTTTTTACCACACCTTTGTTAATATTTTATTTTTTTTATTTTTTATTTTTTTATTTTTTTATTTTTTTATTTTTTTATTTTTTTAGTCAATTTTATTTTATTTTTTATTTTTGTTTATTTTACTTTTATTTCTTTTAATTAGTTTCTTACTTTTAATAAAAATAAAATAATAATCAAATAATAATAATATAAAAAAATTAAAAAAAGAGAGAGAAATTGAGTAACCTGATCTAACATTCGCACTTGTCACTTGCTCATTTTTTCTTGTTTATGCTCACTCGTTCTCAGTTTCTTGATCTAACATTTGATCCAGAAATTGAGAAAACAACTCGCAGGTTAAGAAAGCAAACTCATATTGCAGCTGAAACAGAAAACATAAAAAGGATGGAAGGACTAGTAATTGAGATGAATCGTGACGAAAAAGTTGCTCCAGCAGAAAGAACCATGCTTGAGTACTCCATGCCTACTGCTGAAGGGTATGGAAAAAGTATTACAAGACCAGTTGTGGCAGCTAACAATTTTGAGATCAAACCAGCATTGATCTCCATGATTCAAAATTTTGTTCAATTTGGTGGTTTGCCTTCAGAGATCCAAATCATCATTTGGTCAGATTCTTGCAGTTGTGTGACACTATAAAATATAATGGAGTGACAGAAGATGCAACTTGATTGCGACTCTTTCCTTTCTCTCTCAGGGATAGGGCGATTCAATGGTTAACGTCACTACCAAGGGGTTCCATCACTACATAGAAACAATTGACACAACAATTTCTGGCAAAGTATTTTCCTCCTTCAAAATCTGCTAAATTAAGGAATGACATATCTTCTTTTGGGCAATTTGAAATGGACACTATCTACGAAGCGTGGGAGCACTTTCAAGAGCTATTAAGGAGATATCCACATCATGGATTTCCTATTTGGCAGCAAGTCCAGATCTTTTATAATGGTTTGTCTTCTGCAAACCGTTCTCTCATTGACGCTGCAGCGGGAGTTCACTTTGGAGGAAAACACCTACTCAAAGCCATGCATTGTGATGATCACATATTTTATACATTAATAAACCCTCATTTTTAGTCATTTACACTCTCCATGTACTTAATTGATTAAGTGTAGTTATGTTTTGTAAGTTTGGACTCAAATTGGACTTAATTGATTTTTTTCAGCACTATTTTGGTCTTACACTATTTTTGTATTTCAGCCATATCTTGAGTTTTAAATGTCTGATAATTATGAATTTTACCTTATAGGAAAGATAAGAGAGAGCTCTACAACTTTGATAGGGAGCTCAAAGTCTCAATCAGACATCTAGTGAAACTAATTGGGCTTGGAAGACAGAACACGAGTTTTGTGTCTGAAACCTGAATAGTGTACAGTAATCAGAGCATAACTCGGGCTGCAAGAATTATCTTGGGCTGAAATTTGGATATTTGAAAGTTAAGATCCAGATCTAAAACTTTCATGTTGAACACAAAACTTGATCCAGGCTTCTTGATGGTGATATTGGGTCTGAAAATCAAAACAGAGGTGCTGAAACTGGACCTGAATAGTCTGCAGTAATTGAGTCATATCTTGGGCTGTAGGATGAATTTTTAGGTGATTCCAGAGCCATTGGAAAGCTTAGACAATTTCCTAGAACTTTCATGAAGACCACTTGGCTCGAAAATGATGGAATCAATGACTTAAGCAATGAATTATTTCGGAGACAAAGAATCTCAATAATCCAACTACTCATCCAATCATCCAACCACTCCACCCACTCATCCACCTACTCTTAATCATTCTCCTTGTTATTTTGTATCCTTACTCCTCTATAAAAGGCACCATGAGCTTTTGTGTTGAGAGCTTAGTTGGGCACTTGGTGTTAGGCTTAGTTTTTACAAGTTATGGTTATGCTTGTTTATTGTTTTCCTTTGTTGTAATTTTCTCTTGTTCTAAATTGAAGTTATGTTCATCTTTCTCTTTTTCTCTCTTTCTTTCTTCTTATCTATGAGTAACTAAATCTTCATCTTGCTTGAGTGAAAGAATGAAGCTCTTGGTAATAAAATAAGGTTAGATTATTCTATTTTCTTGTGCTTAAATGATATATTATCAAATGTACATTATATGTGATGTATTTTGTTTCCAATCAATTTAGAAACCTTCTTTATTAATGGCAATCTTGATTTATTATAGACAATAGGATTGGCACAGTGAATGCTTGAACTCATTTACAAATGTTAGTAGATAATTAAAGGAATCATAATATGATTACATATATAATTGAACTTTGAATGTTATATTTTTCGATTTGAACCTCCGTTGTGTGTGGATTTCAATTGAGTTAAAAAGAGAAATAATATTACCTTTAATTTATTACCAAGAGTGGATCTCCTAACCCAAGCAAGTTCTTAAATTCATTTGTGAACATCTTTTATTACTTTTGGTGTTGTGACAAATCCTTTTCTTACCTCAATTAATTTTTCTTCATCAATTCCCTGTGGATCGACCTTGGACTCCCGAGAAATTTATTACTTGAGACAACCTGCACTTGGGTTTGCATCCTTTAATCCCGCAGTCAAGTTTTTGGCACTGTTGCCGGGGACTTGATTTGAAGTTTTGATTTATTGAGGTTCGTTTTCTTTAATAAAATCTATTCTCTCTTCTCCCTCACCGGAGCAAAAGATCGGCTTGCCGATCCTTCGGTTTCTTTATTAACTCTCTAACTTACTAACTTGCTAACATACTAACTTTTTAACTTTTATATTTATGTCATTTATTTTTGCTTTTTAATTTTTTATTTATTTATTTTCGTCATTTTTTTTTTCGCCAAGTGGGGGTAACTCTCCCTTTTATTTTACGCACTAACTTAGTGGGGAAACACTCCTTTTACTTTTCTCGTTATTTATTTTTCTCGTAATCTAACTTAATGAAATAATATTTCTTCTTCTCTTCTCTTTTCGGCTTTGTGGGGCTCATCACTCTCCTAGTTTTCATATTTAAATTTACTTTCTGCACTTTATTTTTTATATTTTAATTTTCCACACTTTATTTTTATTTTTATTTTTAGGTGGTTAGTTTATTATCCCATCCCTGTTAATATTTAATGGTGAGTTACACCGCCAGCTTGTACAATATTTTTGTTTATTTATTTTAAGTTATTTATGTATTTATGCTTAATTGGTATCGTAATTTAAATTCAGGTCGTTTAGTCAAAATTAACCCTGGTACTTTATATATTGATTTGTTTGAATCACAATCACACACAATTGACACAATGGCTAACAATGAAAGTGTACATGATGAACATGAAAATCAACCGTTACGAACCATGCGTGAATATTTGTAACCACCTCGAAGTTCTAGTCCATCATGTTTTATCTTTCCACTCAATGCCAACAATTTTAGATTTAAGCCATGTATGATTTCTTTACTTCCTAATTTCCATGGTTTAGAATCTAAAAGTCCATATTTACATCTGAAAGAATTTGAGGAAGTATGTATTGCCTTCAATGATCAAAATTGTACTGAAGAGATTGTTAAGCTTAAATTGTTTCCTTTTTCTTTAAAAGATAAAGCAAAGTCTTGGCTTAACACTTTGAATCCAAGATCAATTGGCATATGGCAAGAAATGCAAGGTGAGTTCTTAAATAAATTTTTTCCAACACATAAAACCAATGCTATGAAAAGACAAATCCACAATTTTTTCCAAAATTCAAATGAAGCATATTTTCAATGTTAGGAACGGTTTAAAGATTTGAAAAATGGCGCACTATAAACTTCTTTTATGAAGGTTTAACACCTGAAACTAAACAATTTATGGAAACAATGTGCAATGGAGAGTTTCTTGATAAAGAACCTGATGAAGCTTTAGACTATTTGAACCAGTTGGCTGAAAATTCTCAATCTTGGCATAGTATTAACACTTCTGAAAATTCAATTAGATCTAATCTTGCAAGTGCTAATAAAGGAAAATATCACCTTAGTCAAGAGGAAGATCTAAATGCTAGATTTGCCAGTTTGGCTAGAAAGGTTGAAGTCATGGAATTAAGAAAAGCAAAAGAAATCAAATCTGTGCAAAATGAAGAAATTTGTGGCATTTGTGATGATTTAGGACACTCAACACATGAATGTCCTAAAATTCCTGCTTTTAAAGAAGTTGTACATGAGCAGGTAAATGCAATAAATAATTTTAACAAGTCATTTACTTCTTCTTTTTCAGATACATACAATCTGGGATGGAGAAATCACCCGAATTTCAATTGGAGGAATAATAATCAGTCACAATTTGTGCAACCACCACCTCCTCAGGCACAACAAGACTCTCAAAATTCTCAAGGATATGCACCTTATGTCCCACCATATAGGAAAAACCTTGAAGAAACACTGCATGCATTCATAGAAAAGCAAGAGGCCATTAATAAACAAAACAATCAAACTATGAATGACATAAAAGACACTCTTGCTAAACTTTCTTCTGCACTCATCATTCATGAGAAAGGAAAATTTCCTTCTTAACCTCAACCAAATCCCAAGGGTCAGTACAGTCTAAATGAGGGGAGTTCAAAAAACTAACAAATGGACCAAGTCCAGTCAGTGATAACTCTTAGGAGTGAAAAGGTTGTTAAAAAACAAATTCCCGAATCTTGTGAAAAAGAAGATGAACCAATTCCCCAAGAAAATGAAAAAGTTGACCAAAAGGAGAACAAACTCTCGCCTTCACCCCTATTTCCTCAAGCATTGAAAAATCCAAAGAAATTGGACCATAACACTGGAATTTTTGAAATTTTGAAACAAGTGAAAATCAATATTCCTCTGTTAGATGCTATCAAACAGATTCCTTCTTATGCCAAAATTTTTGAAGGACTTGTGCACTGTTAAAAGGAAATTAAATGTGAAAAAGAAAGCATTTTTGGCTGAACAGGTAAGCCCCATTCTTCAAAATAATAATGCGTTGAAATATAAAGATCCTGGTTATCCTACAGTTTCATGTATTATTGGAGAACATAAAATTGAAAAAGCTTTACTTGATCTTGGTGCTAGTGTCAATTTGCTTCCATATTTAGTTTATCAGCAACTCAACTTAGGTGAGTTAAAACCAACTTCTGTAACTCTTTTACTTGCCGAAAGATTAATTAAAATTCCAAGAGGAATAGTGGAAGATGTGTTGGTTCAAGTTGATAAATTCATATATCTTGTGGATTTTACTGTCTTGGATACTGAACCTATGGTTGATAGTTACAAGTCAATTCCTGTTATCTTAGGTCGTCCATTTTTAGCAACATCAAATGCTTTGATAAATTGTAGAAATGGAGTGGTGAAGCTAACATTTGAAAACATGACACTGGATCTCAATGTTTTTAACATGTGCAAGCAACCACAAGAAGTCCTTGATGAAAATGAGGAAGTTGAAGTAATTGAAGCCATTATAGATGATCATCTTCAAAAAGGGAGTTCTTCTGACCCATTAGAAGTTTATTTAATTAATTCATTTAATTTACTTGATTGTACAGAGAAAATAGAATACAAAGGAAGAAAGCAAAATTCGAAGAGCTAAAACCCATGAATGATAATGCCCATGAAGAAGTACCTATACCAGAACTAAAGTCATTACCTGCTGGGTTAAAGTACATATTTTTGAGAAAAAAGCAAAGCTTTCCTGTGGTAATTTCATCGTCTCTTACTGAAGAACAAGAAGGAAAGATGTCGCCTCAATGGACGCACCAAGATAGGAAGAAATTTTTAACAGAGGTGAAAAACTTTTATTGGGATGACCCATACTTGTTCAAATATTATCCTGACCAAATTTTTCAGAGATGTGTGCCTGACAGTGAGGTAGGTAGTATCATTAAATTTTGTCACTCAGAAGCATGTGGAGGTCACTTTTCTTCAAAGAAAACAGCTGCGAAAATCTTGCAGTGTGGATTTTATTGGCCCACTTTATTTAAAGACTGCTACACTTTTTGCAAAAGTTATGAAAAATTGTCAAAAGATGGGCTCAATTTCAAAAAGAAACATGATGCCTCTGAATCTTGCAATCATGATAAAGAAAAAACCCTACAGTCTTGGGAATCTGACTCTAAAAGACCCTGTTTACCAATTTATAAGAAAATTGGATGGGAAGCTTATCTTCGACTCATAGAAGGCATTTAAGCCGTTACTGGACGTTAAACCAGAGGCAGATGTGAGCCATATCCACAACAATCTGTACATATTATCTTCTTCTTCTTCATCTTTCAAAAAGAAAACAAAAACAAAAACAAAAACAAAAACAAAAACAAAAACAAAAACAAAAACAAAAACAAAAACAAAACAAAACAAAACAAAACAAAACAAAACAAAACAAAAGATTCTATGTTTCTTAATTTCAAACTTTCTGACAATAGCCAACCTACCCTTATAGGTGCAATTATTACCCTTTCCATTCTTTTTCCTATTTAAACATTCCATTTTCTCCACTTTCCTTCAACTCAGAAACATTCAAAGGGAGAAAGAGTATAGAAATGGGGCCTTCTATTCGTAACCTTAAAAATGTATGTGTTTTTTGTAGGTCAAATTATGGGAAGGGTTTAGAGTTTGTAAACGCAGCTAGCACTCTTGGTCGATCACTTGTTGCGAGGAATATTCATCTTGTATATGGGGGAGGTTGTCGTGGGTTAATGGGGGCTGTATCACTTGCTGCATATGTAAGAGGCAGTCAGGTTTTAGGTGTCATTCCTGAACCTTTAGCTCAACAGAACATCAATGGAAAGACAATTGGGGAGGAACTTAAGGTATCATCAATGCATGAACGAATGAAGATAATGCTTAAAAATTCTAATGCATTCATTGCCTTACCAGGTGATTTTGGTACCTTGAAAGAAGTTTTTCAAATTGTCTCTTGTGCCCAACTGAACATCCACCATAAACTCATAGGTTTGTTGAATGTAAATAATTTCTTTGATATTTTGTTAATCTTTCTTGACCATGCTGTGGAACAGAAATTTATCACACCTTCTATTGAAGACAACTTTTTATCTCTGCTTCCACTATTGATGAGTTGATTGATAAATTAGAAGCTTTTGTTCATAAACCTGACCCAGCAATAGCTAAGATAGATTGGTTAGCAGGAAGCAGTGAGGGAAGCAGGATGAAAAAAAAGCCAGATTTGACACTTCGTTTATAGTTTTTCTTTACTTTTGATTTTATTTATCGTACTTTATTTCTGTTTAAATTTGTGTCAGATTTTTCCAACAGGTAATATCTTCTATCCTTTACTCATCTATATTTTCACATTGAGGACAATGTTGTGATCTAGTTTGGGGGGAAGGATAGTTGACCCCAAAAAAAAAAAATTTTCTTTTCTTTTTGGGAAATATGATATGATTGTCTTGGACTTACTAAACTAATTAGTGATGGCAAAGTAAGGAGTAATTTTACTTCTAAGACGCATTTAAATTGGGAAGTATGTTTAGTGAGATTACTGTCAAAAACCTATTTATAGTAAAACAAATTAAGGATGGCAGAGTAAGGAGTAAATTTTGAAAACAATTTTTTGCTCTTGAGACGCATCTTAGTTGGGGTAGTAAATAATTAGTATTAATCTGTGGAAGTAACAAAGTTTTTGTCTTTTGATTTCCTTTGTAAAATTCAAGTAAATGCACTCTCACATCCTTTGAAGCAATTAAAATTTAGGGATCATAGCATGATTGAATAAATTATCTTCTTTCTTAAATTTCACATGCTTGGTTATGGATGTTGAATTGGTGGATAGAGAATGATAGAAATATGCCTTGTGAGATTTTGAGCCTATTGGTGAATGGATCGAATATCTGTACCATTCTCTTCTTTCTTGTGTGATTTTCACTCATGGAATTATTACTCTAGAACTTGCTTTGATTCTTTTTTAGGCTACATTTTCATATGCATACATTAATATGATTGAGGCATTTTGAAATAGCTACTTTGACCAAATAGCCATCCTTGTATATTTTCTATTGTGTAACCCCTTTGAACTTGTTTGACTATTCCTTGTTTTAAGCTTATTTCATCCTTCAAAAAAAAAGAGAGAAAAAATAAGAAAAAAAATAAGAGAAAAAAAATATGTTTTTACCCAACCTTAGGGAATAAGAGAGCATTGACCTTGTTCTTGAACAAGTGTGGGGGTGTGTGTGCAAAATGATCAAAAAAAAAAAATTATTGACCACCGTTGCAATCAAAGGATTATCAGAATAAAGGTGGATGCTTGGAAACAACAGGAAGAAAAGGAGAATGTTCAAGTCTAACAATGAATTCAATTCACCAATTTGGGATTGATCTTCAACAAAACATTAGTCAAATATTAGTGATTGTCCTTTATGATGAATGTTCTCAAACATTTTTTCCACTCTAACTGTATCATAATGCTCTTTTATTCTCTTTGGCATTTATCTTTTTAGATCCATATTATTCCCTCTCCGTTACCATGACTCCATTACAACCTTGAATAAAGTCCTCTTGATTTTTGTATGCATGCGTTTTGTGTAGCGGAGAAGTAGAAGATAAGCAAGCTTATGGTAGTGTAATTGTTCATGGGTTGAATAGTGTGAAATACTTACCTTTTAAACACTTGAGAGATTAAGAGTGAATTCTGTGATGATCTATTATTCTTGATTCATTCTTTTCAACTGAAGTTTCCTTGCTTGTTGGTTTGAGATGTGAAGAAATGTTACCTCATTAATGCTTTGATCCCTTGAATTTCTTGTTGCTCTTCTTGCTTCATCGAGTCTTTTAGAGTTTTTAGCTTTTGAGTCTGTGTCATTTTTCTTTGTCTCCTAACTTTGGTCTTATGTGTTTTGCCCTAGAGTGCAAAAAGCTAAGTGTGGGAGAATTTGATAATCACATATTTTATACATTAATAAACCCTCATTTTTAGTCATTTACACTCTCCATGTACTT
This sequence comes from Ormosia emarginata, assembly GCA_029884605.1. Lineage (NCBI taxonomy): Eukaryota > Viridiplantae > Streptophyta > Magnoliopsida > Fabales > Fabaceae > Ormosia > Ormosia emarginata. The sequence goes on along the minus strand of JAQQTP010000073.1, from coordinate 2,578,773 downwards.
AATTGATTAAGCCTAGTTATGTTTTGTAAGTTTGGACTCAAATTGGACTTAATTGATTTTTTAAGCACTATTTTCGTCTTACGTTGTTTCTGTATTTCGGCTATATCTTGAGTTCTAAATGTCTGATAATTATGAATTTTACCTTGTAAGAAAGATAAGAAAGAGCTCTACAACTTTGATGAGAGCTCAAAGTCTTAATCAGACATCTAGTGGAGCTAATTGGGCTTGGAAGACAGAACACGAGTTTTGTGTCTGAAACCTGAATAGTGTACAGTAATCAGAGCATAACTCGGGCTGCAAGAATTATCTTGAGCTGAAATTTGGACATTTGAAAGTTAAGACCCAGATCTAAAACTTTCATGTTGAACACAAAACTTGATTCGGGCTCCTTGATGGTGATATTGGGTCTGAAAGTCAAAACAGAGGTGCTGAAACTGGACCTAAATAGTCTGTAGTAATTGGGTCATATCTTGGGCTGTAAGATGAATTTTTGGGTGATTCCAGAGCCATTGGAAAGCTTAGACAATTTTCTAGAACTTTCATGAAGACCACTTGGCTCGAAAATGACGGAATCAATGACTTAAGCAATGAATTATTTCGAAGACAAAGAATCTCAATAATCCAACTACTCATCCAATCATCCAACCACTCAACCACTCATCCAACCACTCCACCCACTCATCCACCTACTCTTAATCATTCTCCTTGTCATTTTGTATCCCTACTCCTCTATAAAAGGCACCATGAGCTTTTGTGTTGAGAGCTTAGTTGGGCACTTGGTGTTAGGCTTAGTTTTTACAAGTTATGGTTATACTTGTTTATTGTTTTCCTTTGTTGTAATTTTCTCTTGTTCTAAATTGAAGCTATATTCATCTTTCTCTTTTTCTCTCTTTCTTTCTTCTTATCTATGAGTAACTAAATCTTCATCTTGCTTGGGTGAAAGAGTGAAGCTCTTAGTAATGAAATAAGGTTAGATTATTCTATTTTCTTGTGCTTAAATGATATATTATCAAATGTACATTATATGTGTTGTATTTTGTTTCCAATCAATTTAGAAACCTTCTTTGTTAATGGAGATCTTGATTTATTATAGACAATAGGATTGGCACAGTGAATGCTTGAACTCATTTACAAATGTTGGTAGATAATTAAAGGAATCATAATATGATTACATATATAATTGAACTTTGAATGTTATATTTTCCGATTGGAACCTCCGTTGTGTGTAGATTTCAATTGAGTTAAAAAGAGAAATAATCTTACCTTTAATTTATTACCAAGAGTGGATCTCCTAACCCAAGCAAGTTCTTAAATTCATTTGTGAACATCTTTTATTACTTTTGGTGTTGTGACAAATCCTTTTCTTACCTCAATTAATTTTTCTTCATTAATTCCCTGTGGATCGACCTCGGACTCCCGATAAATTTATTACTTGAGACAACCTACACTTGGGTTTGCATCCTTTAATCCCGCAGTCACATTGATTGAAGAAATGGCACTAAACAGTTATCAATGGCAAAATGATCGCAAAATTCTTAAGAAACCAGTAACTATGAATGTCGTAAACTCTTCCACTGATATTCTAAGTCAATTGGAAGCATTGACGAAAAAGGTGGAGACTTTGATGGTAACAAACAGTATAGCCCTGCCACTCAATTGTGAAGCATGTGGTGGACAAAGACATGTAAGTGCAAACTGTCAAATTGGTAGTCATTTTGCCCCTGAGCCTGAAGCAGCAAATTTTGTTGGTAATTCCAGCCGGCAGTTGTACAATCCTTATGCTAATACATACAATCCTGGTTGGAAGGACCACCTTAATTTCAAATGGGAGAATCAACAAGGCTATTCGCAGAATCAACAGAGAGCCCCACAACCACCACCAGGTTTTCAAGCACCTGCTGAAAAACAAAATTTTGAAAATCTTGTAATGAAGTACATGCAGAATTCAGAAGCCAGAATGAAGACCATGGAGACTCAAATCAGTCATTTGATCATTCTGATGTCAAAAAGGGCACCAGGATCTTTGCCTAGTGCTACTGAAACTAACCCAAAGGAACATGTCAATGCAATTACCCTTGGCAAACCCGACGTGAAGGCAAATGGAGCACCTAGCTCATTAAGAATTAAGGAAAAGAAAAATGATGTTTTTATTGAAGATATCTCAATTCAAGATGGCAACCAAGAGAAAGAGGTTGAGAAGAAAGAACCAAAATGGCAGAGAGTGAAGAAGGATCGTGAGCAAAGCTTAATGTGTGAGCCATCACCATATGCCAAGATCTCATTTCCTCAGAGGCTCAAGAGCAATCAACCAGATAAGGAATTTGCTAAATTCTTGGAGATTTTCAAGAAGCTGCAAATCAACATTCCGTTTGTTGAAGTCATCTCTCTAATGCCTAAGTATGCAAAGTTCTTGAAGGAAATTCTTACAAAGAAACGTAGGCTTGAGGAATTTGAGACGATTTGTTTGAATGAAGAGCGCTCTGCCATCCTTTTGAAGAAGTTACCCCCGAAATTAAAAGATCTAGGGAGTTTTACTATTCTTTACTCTATTAGTACTTCTTATTTTGATAAGGCATTATGCGATTTAGGTGCTAGTATTAATTTGATGCCTTTCTCTATGTTTAAGAAATTGGGAATGCAGGAACCAAAGCCCACCAATATTTCACTACAGTTGGCTGATAAATCCTTCACATACCCTTGTGGTGTGTTGGAGGATGTCTTAGTAAATGTGGATAAATTCAGTTTCTCAATTGATTTTGTGGTGTTGGATATGGAAAAGGATGTTGATATTCCTCTCATTCTTGGAAGACAGTTTCTAGCAACTTTAGGAGCGGTGATTGATGTACCTCGGGGTGAGCTTATCTTGAGAGTGGATAGAGATTTTGTGACCATAAATGTCTTCAGAGAGGTTAAATCTTCCCCAATGTCAAATCTCCATGCCCCTATCAATTTTGTTCAAGCTAAGAAACATGAAGTCTTAGCTATCAAAGACAGCCCACCATCATATAATGTTGATATTGATATTTTGGAAACTCCAGTTACTGAAATAGATAAAGGTCCTCCGATCATCCATGCTCCTTCACAGATTAACCCTTCATCTATTGATCAATTGAAATCACCATGGCCCAGCAAAGCCAAAGTACTTCCAGAACATCCAATCCTTCTCAAGCTCAAAATGTTTATGGAGGCACTTCCAAAGTCATGGACAAGGGATTGAGTCGCTACTTTGAAAAGAAGAAGCCATCATTCTATTTTTCTTGCTTTAAGCCACCTTAATTTATCCGATAAAGGCAACATCGAGCTAATGACGTTAAACAAGCGCTTACCAGGAGGCAACCTGTGTTTCTTCTTTTAGTTGTTTCTATTATTTTTGTTATTTTTGTTTTCCAGGGTCTGTTGCGGCGCTGACTTTTGCACTTCTCCTCTACCTAACACTGTCTCACTCTTCATCAGGTTGTGTTACTCTTTTCTTTGCCTCTTCATTTCTTTCTTTTCCACATTGAGGACAATGTTTATCTTAAGTGTGGGGGGTACTGTAGTACTGTATTTTATGAAAAAAATGCACAACTGATAAACACTTAAGTAATGCTGATAATTAAGCTGGAATTGTGTGTTAATTGCTTAATTTATTCTAAGCTGATAAAGATTTGTTGAAAAGGGAAATCCAATGAACCTAAGATGATTTTGTGTAAAGCGATCTTTTTCAATTGAGAAAAGTGAAGTTTAGCATCTTACTTTGAAATTAGTCATGTCTGCTTGCTTCTGTTTTCTTTATCAACTTAGCCAGAAAGTGAGTTTTAAGCTTTAATGATTGAATTTTTCTTCTGGAGTAAGTTTTCTTGTAATTAATGTGTACTAGAACTTGCTTTGATATCTTATTGAGGCTTTAATGATTCACATACATACTTGAATATGATTGAGGCAATTAGGTTTTATTCTTTCTTGACTTTCAGACTTGTATTGATAAAATAAACCCTTAGTTGCCCCACTTTAGCTTGAAATTGATTTCTTTAAATACCCAATTGAATAATTAGGTTAACTTTCTTAGAGCATCTGACGTGTTAATATTAAAAGTCTTGAAAAGTTGTTATATCTTCAAGGGTATATATATATATTTATTAAAAAATATATAATTAAAAATTATATATATACAAATATATATATATATAAAATTATAAAAAAAATTATATATATAAAAAAAAAAAGAGGAAAAGAATTATTAGTAAAGAATGATGAAAATACTAAGTTAAAATTGAGAATTGGAAAAATTCTTGTGCATCATGCTTTATTCATCTTTTCAACCAGATTCTGTTTTGAATTGGTTTATCTATGAAAATTCTTTACCCTTATTTTTCTTTTTCCTACCTTCTTTACCTTTGGCCCCATTTCAATCAGATAAAATCCTTTTGATTCTTGTTATATATGTGAACTTTGAAGTAGAAATGAGATTGATAAGCAAGCTTATGGTTTTGCATTTTTCTTGAGAAATTTGAGTGATCTCTTTGTCCTTAAACACTTGAGCGATGGAAAGATGAGTAATCTCATATGTTTGGTGAAGAGAAAAGTTGCAAGCTAGACTAAAGAATCTTATCGTTTTAAATGTTGAATGATCTTAATTGATTAGATTTGATTGCTGAACTTGGACTTTTTACTTGTGAAATTTCCCTTTATTCATGTTTCTGGATGTTGAGTTTGATCTTGTTGTTAATTCATATTCTTTGCTTGAGGACAAGCAAAGCTCAAGTGTGGGGGAGTTGATAAACTTATATTTTATAACATTTAATTATACAAATTGTGTTGATTTGTTTACATTTTCGGACGAATTTTAGTTGGATCCTTATCTTTATCTTTGCTTTTGCAGATTTATAAAGTTGTAATACATTTGGACCAAAGCAAGCAAAGATACTGAGTTTTCAAGGCAAAAGAGGTTTATTCTAGCTTTGGAAGGGTTCCGTGTAAGTTCAGGAGCAATCAAGGACTCAAACATGGCCATGTCTAAGTCCTATGAAGCTTTTTAACTGAGGCACGACCGTGTCTCCTAGTCACACGGCCGTGCCTGACCCAAAAACGTGCAGAAAATCTATTTTACACTAGGCACGGTCGTGCCTCACATTCACACGGCCGTGCCTCCCAAAATTGCCCTAGGAACGGCCGTGCCTCACACTCACATAGTCGTGTCTCCCAAACTTAATGATTAAGGAACGTATGTAAGCAGTGATGTTACTAGGCACGGCTGTGCCTCCAAAGGACACGGCTGTGTGAGTACTATTCACTCAAATCTTCTATAAATTGAGCTTCCCAGCAGAAGGAAAAACATCCCTGAACCTCCAGAATTCTATTTTCTTTCAGTTTCTCTTAGTTAGGAAAGTTTCTAATGGAGAATTTCTTGAAGGTTTGAAGTTCTTAATCTCTGCAAAGGGATTTTGATCTTTCTTTCTCTCTTATTTTTCTCCTTTATTTAATTTTCTTTTTATGAAATTGCATCTTATTTTGAGTTTGTTTGTAATTAATATGTGTAACTAAACTCATAGCTAGAGCTATGAGGGATCTTGAGTTTATAATTATGTGGTTCTGATTTCTAATATAATAATGGTAATTTCTTTATGCGTTTATTATATTGCTTTCATCCTTGTCATAACTTGATCACTTTTGGCATTTATTAATTCATTGTTTGACTGGTGACCATCCGCACTCAATGAGTGGATTTATATTATAAGCCTAGGACTATATTGGTGAATGACCAAACATCAATTTTTCCTACTAATGGAATTGACGGTATGTTGGTTCATCTCTTGAATTAAAGCTTGATGCATTCTTGATTAATTCAACTAAATGACCAAATAAGTGGATTAAATTAAGAATAGAATATTGTTTCATCCATGACCATTGGGATTCAATAGCAAATAAGAGAATATTGACAAAAGAATTACCTGTTTTATATTTGAAAGAAGATCTAAATAATGAAACTCAAGTGAACCTTATGCTCTAGTACTTTCTATCTTTATTTATCTTTTCTTTATTTAATTGTTCTTTACTGTTTTTATTAGTTTTTTTATTTTAATTTGGATCTTGCATATCTACTCGACTGTCTAAATAACAAAAGAGTTTTATAATTTTAGTAATTATCAATTATTCCTCGTGGGATCGATAACTGGACTCAAAGTCTTATATTACTTAGTGATAAAGTGCACTTACTCTTAGTGTAACTTTTGCACGTGTCAATTGTCAAGGAGATATTTTTCGTATTTCTGAATTTCAAGAATAAGTTTATATGTTTCAGCAGGGTAATCAGTCAATCACAACATATTTTACTTATCTGAAGAGTTTATGTCAAGAAACAAGAAAGCAAAACCTAAAGTAAGGGAACGACCCCTAGCGGTCGTTTTGATAAGTTCTTCATTGATGTTCCACGTTCGACCACGACGATGAGTTGTCACAAAAGGTAAAGCCAAATGCGCCCTATTTCCTCCCAATGAGATAATTTCTCCAGTGAGTTTTTTATTTAGCTAAAGCGCAATAAACTAATAAAATGATACATTTTTCAAGGTATAGCTTTCAATTGTCACTTACATCAATTGGATGTTAACACTACATTTCTTCTTGGTGATTTGCATGAAGAAGTGTATATGAAGCTTTCTCCTGGACTTAAACCAGCTGATTCCACCTTAGTCTGCAAATTACAGAAATCTTTATTTTTTTATTGTATATCTCTATATTAAATTTATTATTTTGGATATTGTATACATTACTACATTTTATAATGAATATTAATTTATAAATCAATTCATTATTATTTGAATTATGAGATTTAATTTAAAATATTTTGTTAATAAAAAATTAATATTTGAGTTTCATTCTATAAAGATAAGAATATATATGTTATTTGGCATAAATTTATATTTTCTTCTCTTAATTTTTTACCCAACTTTCATATTCTTTTCTCTCATTTTCTCTTCATCCAAATATACATAGAAAAAATACACTTTTTTCTATCCATTTACTCTTCTCTATAGTTTCTTTCTTTCTATATTATAAAAGACTTTTATATTAAAAAAATTTTATAATACAATTAGTCACTAATAATAGATATTAAGTCTTTTCTTAAGCATGAATAATACAAATCATCACTAATAATGGATATCGGGCTTTTCTTTAAGCATAGATTATATAATTAGTTACTAATAATTGACGTTGGGTCTTTCATAAAGTATAGATTATATTAGTACTCATAAATTATGTACAATGAGCCTTTCTTTAAGCATGGATAATAAAGTTTTAATCACTAATTATGCATTGGGTCTTTTTTTAAACGTGGATTATAATAATAGTCTATAATCATGGACAATGAGCATTTGCTTAAGCAAGGATAGTACAATTAGTCACTAATTGTTCAGAACTGCGTTATGAGGATTACTTAAGAAGGTAAGTGATAGTGGTTTCCTCTGTGGCGCAACCGCAACAGTAACGAGCGAGGGAGTAGGTACCTGCAAAAGGCATTCTGACGCTCAAGTCAATAAGTGCGCAAGGAGGGTATACTGTTTATTGTGAATTAGGACATACCTCTATCCTCTTGTTGAGTACCTTTATATATGAGCATTTTAGGGTGTGAAGAATATGAGTATTCAGTGCGTATTGAATATTATTACTTGAAATTGTGAAAACCGTTATTCAATATGATTAATCCCTATTTATGCGGGATGTGGCAGACATTTATACATCGATTATCTTATCCCTATGTTCATTGACAGAATGGTAGTGCTGAGAGGAAGGACAAACATATAATAGAAGTAGGTCTTACTCTGTTGGCTTCATCTGCACTTCCTCTTCAGTATTGGCGGGAAGCTTTTCTCACTGCTACTCAACTCATCAACTCTCTTCCAATTCCTGTGCTTAGTAAAAAATGTCCTGAAGAACTTCTGTTTCAAAGATCCCCCATATATAAATCCTTCAAAATATTTGATTGTTCTTGTTACTTGGAATTACGAAAACTGTTATTCCATATGATTAATCCTTATTTATGCGGGATGTGGCAAACATTTATTCCTGTCTAGGATGTTACGCCTAGTACATGTGCATAGTAACAGCTGGGTACCAGTCTGACGGGTCGGGTTACTCCAGATCTATGGACTCGTAACCCAGTCCAGAACAGTTATCCCCAGCTTAGTGCTTTGATGGGATAACTAAGTGTTAAGATACAAGTTCAATTAGAGTACACAGCGTGCGATGGACAAAGGGATCAAAGTTGTACTGTCAATGTCGGATCTCGCAATGTTTTTCCTAAAGGGTCGAGATCCGTGATGTATCATAGTTGGCTATTGTGATTAATGAGTAAGGTCGGGATCCATGAAGGATCACACCGCTTTAGTCATCATACCGTTGTCCAGGGTAGGTAACGGTTTGTGGGGTCTGTTATGAATGTACCTTAGACTTGGACCAAGTTTCGTGGTGCTGTTATACCGCAGTGTCTCACTAAGGGTCTATGATTTGGTTTAGGTGTTTTGAAATGTCATGCGTCGTTCTAATTTTGAACATTTTGTGCATTGTCCTTTCGGATGCATTTGTTTAGAAATGGTACTCCACATGGTTGGAGGGCAAAGGAAGTTATCGTTTAGGGTTTGTACTGTCATGATTAGCTATTTTCAAATTTCAAAAAAAGGGTGTCATGATGAGGTGCTTTAAATGAAAAGGCATATTTGCCCTCATTAATAACGACGATTTGGGGGTGACTTTCCGCACTTATAAATAGGGATAGGGTTTAGTCTTTCCCACTCTTTGCTAATTCTTGCACTCTAGATTCTCTTCTCCAGCGACTCAGGCGATTTGCAGCATCTTTCGTGGCGACAGTTGGTGGTTCAAGGCTTTTTTAGTGCTTTCTTCACCATTCAAAAACTCTTTTTTTCTCCAAGATTCAAGGTATTCCTCATTTTTTCCTTTTTTATTTTCATTTTTTTTCTCTAAACATTGTAGAAAAAATGCATGGGAGTGAGGAGACGATGTAGAATAGTGGCCCGTCAGTAGAAGTCTTAAGTCCTCCTCGGTCTCCACCACCTCATCCACGGCAGGGGCTTCAAGCCCACAGTGGGGATTTAGATGAGGGTCCAAATTCTTTTATTAGGATAAGGATCTTGGAGGCGTTCCAAAGGGCAGACTAAGCCAAAAAAAATTGGCAAGGCATGGGCCAGTCCATCAATTCTCCGAGCTTGTCATGGCAATAAAAGACATGAGTGATTCTTTTGAATCTTATTCAGGCGCGTCCTCTATAGGTGACATTATGGAGCAAACCCAGAGAGTGGCTCCTGTTGGGCAAAAGAATCACGTCTTTCCTCGAGATACCAACATATATTGGTGGGTAGACCAGGAAGTCTTAGACACCTTGTTCAATGTGAGGACTGTAGAAGACACCCCTAAGAAGCAACAATATCTACAGCTTACCATGGATGGGTTACGAGATCGAGAGTTCACAATTTGACACCCATCAGAGGAGGAAAGGGTGTGCTCGATCTGTACTATGGGTAGGTACTTCATGTACATGTACAAGGCTCTCTTTACTAGGATCGGGGTATAATTGTCATTTTTCGAGTTCAAGATAGTCATCATTCTTCAATTGTGAGTGGTGCCTACTCAACTCCATCTAAATGCTTGAGGGCTCATCCAAGCATTCGAACTTATGTGCCAAGTCTTTGAGTGGCTGTATTTAGTCAAGTCCTTCTTTCTTTTTTCCCAATTGTCAACCTCAAGGAGAAACCAAACCAAATGATAGATCACACAGCAAGCACAGACTGGGCGCGAGCTTTTCAAACTCTACTAAAAGTCTTTCAAGAATTTCTAAAAGGACTTCTTTAGGGTAGAATGAGCTCTGGGGTTGATGCCTTTTTATGTCACCCAGGAAGGTCAACCATGCCTTTATCTATACTGATCTGAAGCTGGTTAGGAGCAGAGTAATAAAAAGTTACAGACTCTGACCTTCGAGGTCTCCTATCCAGAGACCATGGTCCTACGCTTCCTGATTAATTGGACTAAGGAAAAAGGGTCATCTCCTGTAAATATATCTTAAATGAGCCCATTGATTCTATATAGGCCTAACTAGGTATCTCGCCTTGCATATTTTTCTCTTTGTACTTATCTTTTTGCATTGAAATTTATCCAAGTGCTATAACATTTTTTTCTTTTCTTTTTTTGTTTGTAGAAAGAATTGCTACACCATCTGAACTTCTACACTTGGCTAAGAAATTGGCGACTAGGAATGGTGAGGCGTCAGGATCTTGAGCCCTAGTAGTTGCTCAAGGAGTGACTGTTGCTATCTCCATGCCTTTGAGTAGTGCAGTCCCTACTCCTGCGGTCGTGGTGATCTCCCTACCTCCCCTGAACACCGAGATCCATGATGCTGAATCAAGTTTTCTTGTATCCCCTCTGCGGCCCCAGAAGAAGTAGGCTGAGAGCAGCAAGGATGCTAGGGGGAAGCAGTCAGTAATTGAAAGTATTCTGGAGGAACCAGAAATAGACGAAGTTCCAGCTAGTCCGGGGTCTGAGAATGCTCTGAGGTATGGGGTTACTCCGTGCTAGTTTCTATTGAGGTCAGTGTGGGCTTGTGGGGCTATCCCTATTAACTTTATTGATGGTCACTTATTGAGTTCAACCAAGATGGATGTGCTGATCAAGCATGACGTGGGGGAGATCCTTCGTGATGCCTAACTCTGGGGTTTGCGCATCATCTCTGCTCTTCAATTTATGGAAGAGGCTCGGGGGTCCGTCTGGGAGGTTACTAGCTTAGGGAAAGAGCTCAATAGCCTTCAGTGTGAAATTGCCGAGAAGGATAGGCAGCTAGCCAAGGCCACCCAGGTGGTTTCCTAGAAGGACGAGCGACTACCCCAGAATATCGAAGAGCTTAAGTTGCTCAACTCTAAGGTTGATAAGCTTTGGGCTGAGGTTACCTGCCTTACTGCAGATGTTGCTGAGGTCCTTTCTCTCCGGGCTCAAATTACTGAGGTTAAGTCACTCCGAGCCAAAGTTACTGAGGCTGACAAGTTTTGAGCCCAACTTGGTAAAGTAATAGCTCAAAAGGATGTGATGTAGAAGAACTTATCCTTGACCGAGTCTGTCCTCATCGGTGTCCTAGTTCAATATGAACTTTTGAAGGGGGAACTAGACTAAACAATAGATGACTAGTCGAAATTCGTAGAGGAAACGTTTGAGAATGCCCTCAACTAACTCTGTCTTCTTAACCCCGGTCTTAACAAGGAGGGGATCGGTGTCCTGAGAGAGGTCTGGGATGGCCAAATCATGGACATGGTTGTTTCAGTGGTTGTCCCAAATAACCAAGCAGACCACAGGGTGGATGATAGGGGAAGGACATAAGCGGCTCCAGAGGATGGATGAGAAGAGACTATGGCAACTGTGGTCGAGGTGGTGCAGATTGAAGTGGCACAGATTAAGGCAACCCAGTCCAAGGCGATAGTGGAGACCCCGGGAGATCATAGAACTAGCTTTTGATGTCTAAGTTTTCCATTTTCTTTCCCCCTGCATGGGGCTTCATTGATGTATTTGGACAAGTCCCGACCTCGGGCACTCTTTATTTAATTTGGATACTTTTCGTTATCTTCATATTCATATATGCTTCTCTTCTCTTGGGATGAATCCAACGCTTAATCTCAGTATTAACTTTACACTTAAGCAATTTGTTCATGCAATTCATTGAGACAGGTCCAATGTTAGATCTCAGTGGCAAGACTTTATTTCCCTCGGGATCTTATGTCCTTTTAGCCGCATTTACTCTGCGGTTTAAAGCAGTTCGTGCTTGCTTAGGAAACATTGCTTTGAATTTATTAGGAGTTAAGGCTGCTTAATTGTAATTGGAATCTCCCACTCTGCTTCTCAATTGCCCGCTATTCTTTTGGCTAATCACAAATGGGGAATAATTAAACATGATTTTGAATGTGCAATCGTTTCATTTTTTTTTTGGACCAATCAGAAATCGCATGACTTCCTTTATAGGTAGGGGATGTTTGCAAGTAGTGGGGCTATCATTTGTTCCCTTCTTTAGTTTTCTAGCTATGTTCACGACAGGGTCCTTTCTAGAGGGTGCCCCTTTCTTTTTCTTCTTGTGAGCGTTTTGAAGGTTGTGTCCTAATCTAGGATCATCTTTCATTTCTTTCCCAAATTAACGAAAGTGTTTTATTTTTGCCTACATATTCTTCTACTGGATGTTTTCCTTTCCAGGCGTAATGGCTCAGTTAGGGCCAAGTAACTACTCTATGTGGCTTAGTCAACACGTCTCTAGGCAGTAGATACCTTTCTTTCCAGGCATACGTAGAAGATCCTACTTTTGTTGGGAAGGTTCAAGGCTTCTGTAGTAATTCCTATGAGGCATGGAGGGGCTTCACTGTTTTTCCTCATCTGCTCCCCTTATTGTTGCCATATGGTGGGTGCATGGGGGTGTTTAAGGAGTATATGGTTATGAAGCCTTCTCCTCGTGTTAATTAAGTGGGAGGGGGCAGGTTTCTGCTCCTTGAGGAGCCATGGAAGTAGTCGTGGTTAGTGCTTGATCGTCATCATTATCTGACCAGGCCACTTTCTTGGCTTCTTTCAAAAGGGTAGTCTTGCATGAGGGTAACTCGCATACTCTTATTATAAATCTGATGGTATTTGTAATGTGAATAATAAAAAATTATTTTTCTGAATATTTTGTTTTCCATTGTAATTGTGACGAACACTCGTTTTACTAATCGAGATAAGTCCAAAGCTCGTTCTCGGGGGGTTGGGTTAGTGTAGTTTTACGAACGCTCATTTTGCTAGCCGAGATGGGTCCAAAGCTTGATCTCGGTGGTTAGATTCGTGTAGTTTGATGAAGGCTCGTTTTTCTAGCCAAGTTGAGTCTAAAGCTCGATCTTGATAGTTAGATTCGTGTAGTTTAACGAACGCTCGTTTTGCTAGTTGAGATGAGTCCAAAGCTCAATCTCAGCAGTTGGGTTCGTGTAGTTTGGCGATTGCTCGTTTTGCTCATCGAGATGAGTCTAAAGCTCGATCTCAATAGTTGAGTTCATGTAGTTTGACGATTGCTCGTTTTACCTGCCGAGATGAGTCCAACGCTCGCTCTCGACGGTTGGGTTCGTTTAGTACATGTGACACAGAAACCACTTGGTGTGGGGTCCATGATCCCGAGCTACGGTAGATTAATCTTAACTTATATAAATTATGGTGGGTTTATGGGTTAAGGCGAGGCTATAAAGGTACAAGTGAAAACCATTGAATACGCTGCTTGACCTCAGAGGGTATTCAAATGTTTTCCCTTGTCTAGCCATCTTATAAAAATATGTTCAACCTCTGTAAACCTAGTCGATTTATGGGTTAAGGTCAAGCTCAAATGGGTACGGGTGAAAATCCTTGAATGCATTGCTTGACCCCGAAGGGTATTCAAGTGGATTCCCCAATTTGACCTTTTGTAGGGATGCTAGAATAGTTGATCCTTTTTGAACCTTCTATTGCACGGACCTCTCCAAGGTGTGGTAACCTTGTGGGTTGCGTCAGGCCAAAGTACTCGGGAGCTTGAAGTCTCAATCGAGGTACAAGTTGTAGATAATGATGAGTCGAAGTAGCTATGGATCCAAGGTCACAACCGAGGTACTGGCTTTCAGATATAACAACAATTGGAGAAACACTGATTTATTGATATCCAAAGAAGTTTATTACACATCAGAAGTAACAATTACAAAGGGTTAAATAATTGTCCGGGTTACTTCAGCAGGATGGCGATTGTCCTCCTAGTGGTTGTTCCAGGGTTGTGCCCTATTTTGATGTTGGGCATTAACTCAAGGCAAGAGTGGGCCAAGGTTGTCATTCTTAGTCGGAGAATGTCTACTTTGGTTGGGGGAGAAGGACTCCGAGCGTTATAGCTCTGTTTCTTATAATGACCTCTCTTTTAACTATTCTAGGCTTGGTGCACATACTGGCCCAAACAGCCATCCTAGATGAGAGATTCAATGACATCCCAGAGGTTGGTACAATCCTCTATGTCATGACCATGGCCGTGCTTGGATGTTCTCTCCACGAATGCTTTTCATAGGGGAAGGTCTTTGCATATTTCAGTGCTCGGTGTTTATGACTTCTTGACAAATTTGAGCCTGAGTTGTGTTGAAAGGATTATAGTTGTTGTACTTCCCTTTGAAAGGTGATTTTGAATTTTGCCCGTGTTGGTTTGGTTGGTCTCCGATCTTGTGTTTAGCATTCTCTTTTTGGATATGCTTCTTGGCTCAGAAAACATCCTCAGTGTTGATGTACTTGTCAGCCTGGGCACATAATTCATCCATGGTTTTGAGCTCTTTCTTTGCCAATGAGATAGATAATTGCCTTGGACAGAGTCCTTCTCTAATGTAGAGTAGTCTGAGTCTTTCATCCTAATCACACACCTTTACAATCTCTTTGTTGAACCGGGATATAAAGTCTCGGAGAGACTCCACTTTTTCTTGTCAGATCTGGGAGAGCCATGAAATGGACTTAGGCTGCTCTTTGTTGGTATTGAAATGCAGGAAAAATCTTAAAGATAGACCTCCCCAGTTATCCATAGATCTCATAGATCGAGTGGTGAACCATCTCAAGGCCGCTTTCTTTAAAGACAAAGCGAAAGCTCGGCACATGACAAAGTCATCACCCCCAACAAACAAAAGTGCAGACATATAGGCATCCAAATGCTCCTGAGGGTCCGTGGTCCCATTGTAGGCTTCAATATTAGCATGGTACTTGAAGCACCAAGGGATTTCATAAGCCATCAATCTGTTAGAGAAGGATTGGTTTTGTGAAATTGTGTCCCTTGCCCTATTTTTCTGCTCTCTTGCATGGGCAGGTCTAGTATTATGGCCAGGATTTGTGATTCTGGAGTTCTCCGGATAGTGGTCATCATGATGATCTCGGTCTCTTTGGTTTTCATGATTCCTTCCAAGAGATCAGTTTTCTGCTTCATAGTCTTAGTTAGCAGTTATCTCCAGGTTATGGATTCTTTCATCCTGATGATGAATCCTCTTATCCTAAAGTCTAACCAAAGAGAGCAACTCCGCTCTCGATAGCTCTTGATGATCTGTCATAGCTCGACGGGACTGGGCTTCGTTCTCTACCTAGTCTCCAAGGCACTGAAGCGCTGATACCTGCTGCCCAGTATCCCCAAAAGGTGCTCTTTGTGGGCCAAGGCGTTGCCTCTCCGAAACTCTCTATGGAGGAGAGGGAGATTCTCTCCAGTGAAAGAAGTTTCCTGCCCATCCTTTCTAGGTTTCGGCTGAGGCACGATTGGTTCGTGAACAGGAAGGACAGATGTTGGGCAATGGTTCGTAGAATGTGGGTTATGCGTTGTGAAAGCACGATTCTAGTTGGTTGAGGTTTGTCTCCTCCTTGTGTTCACCATGATGATGGTTGTGACAGGATTATTTATGGTGGTGTTAGGAGTAAAAATCTATCGTTTCCCACAAACGACGCTAATGTTCAGAATTAGATTTTGAGGATTACTTGAGAAAGTAAGTGATGGTGGTTCCCTCTGTGGCGCAGTCACAACAGCAATGAGCGATGGGGTGGGTACTGCAAAAGATACTGATAACTCTATGAAATGTAATTATTTGTGTCTTATCTCTGTACTTTGTTGATTGCTCAAGTCCTTGTTATTATGCATATATGGAAGGTTTTTATGCTTATATTAGTCAATTTCAATCTTGATATCTTCCTATATAATCTTGAGCAAATTATGAATATTTTGTAAGTGATTAAGTGGATTTGCTACTTTTATTAATTTGATGATTTTTCTATTACATGAAGGGCTCCAAACAAGCTGATATATGAAGTATTTGAGCTAAAATTAGAAGAGAAAGTCAAAGAAGCATTCTAGCAGCTGACGCAGTGGTGTAGGCATGTCAATGCCGCGGCGTGGAGCATTCCCTGCATCAGACAGAGAGCTACGAAAATTGAACATCGTGGCATAAGGGATTGAATGCAGCGGCGTGGTGACCTGATTTACACACGCGCCGCGGCGTAGGCTTGTTAATGTCGCTGTGTGACTTTGTTTTCTGAGCCTATAAATATTATTTTATTAGATTTTTAAAAGGGAGAGTTTTTTTAGTTAGAGAAACTGCGGCTAGGGTTCCATTTCTGGCCTGAAAGGAGGCCAAGAGAGCCAAGGTTGGAGGTCATCTTTTTCATGGAAAGAGATTCAAGCATCAAAGACTTATCCATGAGCTTCCTTCCTTCTCCTTTCTCTTTTCTCTTTTCTCTCTTCCATCTTCCATGAACATGATTTTTGTAATAGATTTTCGTGTTTCATGATGTAGCTAAGCTGTATTTATGGATAACTTTGAATCATTCTATGAATATTAATGATTTTGTACTTCTTTGAGTACATATTGATATTTGATTTTTTGTTCAATCATATGGATCTTAATGCTCTTAATTGTTTGATCAGTTTTTAAGTAATTTGATGAAATCGAACCTAGACATAGAAATTTAGATTTTAGATCATACGTATGGTTGATGCATGTTCAATTTCATTCAATTGGCCTGGATAAGTTAATTCGCTAATGAGATAAAAATATACCTCTTAGTCATGCATAGCGGGCGTTTGAGAATAGATTTTAATGAGTAGAGTTTACGCTAGTTCTCATAAAAACATAGTGGATTACGCAAATAAAACATGGTTGATTAACCTAGACATAAGCTTTTAACTAAATCAGATTCTCAAGCTAACTTAAATAATACATTCATGTTACTTATAAGGATTGCATATCATTAGTTGAAGTAAAGGGTGAAGAAGGATTCTCTAAAACTCTAAACATTATCTTTATTGCTTTGTAGTCTTTAGATTTAGTTTTTATGCATTTTTCCTAATTTTTATCTTCTTGAATAGAACTAGCTAAGCTATTGATTGATATTTAGCATTGGAAGCCAATTATCTTCGAGGGAACGATCTCTTACTCTATAATTGTATTACTTTTGCGACTTGTGCACTTATGGTCTAATAAAGGGACAAACAAGTTTTTGGCACCGTTGTCAGGGATAACAGTTTAATTCTATATTGCTAATATCAACAATAAATTTAGTTAGTACTAATTCAAGTTTGTATAGTTTATTTTCATATAAGTTTTCATTTATTATGTTTTAGGTACAATAATGTCGGATGATCATAATCATACGAGGCCCTTACGGGAGTTCGCGACTCCTCAAAAGGAAAACCTTTGATCAAGTTTAAGAAGACTATTCTTCCGCACAAATCATTTTAGTGATAAAGTCCTGCCAGGACTGTAAATCAGGCCCTTCTTGGGGGGCAAGTTTATGTTTAATTCTTGTCTTTAGTTTTTACATAAATAGATAGTAAGTTGATTTTGTTAGTATGTAGACTTTGTTATGTTTTAAGTCTTATTTATGTTAACATTTATATAAGTTAGTATGTTGATTTTGTAGTTTTATTGTTTTTTTTGTTAGTTTTATGTTTTAGTTATGTTTTGTGTCTTATATATACTTAATACCTTGATTTTGTGTTTTATTATATTTTTGTTGTACATATAGTAATTTAACCTTTTGGACAAGTTTTATAGGTGCTAGAGACCACTTTGGAGTAGAACCAGCAGCAAAAATATGTTTGTTGTAGAATTCTACAAACCAACTCCTCACGCCGCGCCGCAAGTCATTGCCACGCCGCTGCATGCCTATAAAACCTGTTGAAAAAAAAAGAAAAAAAAAAGAGAATGATGATGAATGCTGCAACGTGGAAGCTGTGCGCCACGGCGTTACTGGGTTTTTGTTGAATGTCGCGGCATGGGTATATTAATGTCGCGGCGTTCACCCATGTTTTGTACATATTTTCTTTATTTTTCATCTTTGTCTATAGTTTAGTATGCTCAGACTAACAATTTAAATATTTTTGACAAGTTTAGGTACCTAATGCACCAAGGACAGTGAGGATGTTGTCTCACTTCGGTTTGGAGGAGTATCATTACATACTTTGATTATTATGATGTATTATGTATGCATGTGATGATATTTACTGTATGCAGTAGTGATAGCCACTATGTTCTTATGTTTCTATTACTTTGGCTATTACTGATGAGTAATGATGCAAATTTTTCAATTTTTAACATTTTACACTTGACGTGGTGCATGCTTGAAGTGAAAAAGTTGGATCTATTGGAGTGCATGACATATTGCCAATTGCTAGTGTAGTCTGGTTGTCCAATGATATAAATGGTTGCTATTTGACCTCTGTTAGCAAAACTATATGCGATCATGAAGCATGTGAAGCAATCTAGTAGCTTTTTGATGTATGATTTACATTCCACTTATATGCACGTGTAACTTTGAATATGATAAGAGTGCATGTCTAGATAAAGTTTATGGATGTACAAGTAGAGTTTCGATTATCCTAGAAGTTGTTTTTAAACTCTCTTTAGGCGAAATCTTAGATTGTGCATGATTGAGGAAATGATTAGGGCATTCTTTGGACCGATTGAGCCTTTCAAGCTTAACCTGACACAATTATATCTTTAGGTCCCCTTTTGAAGCTTGATAAATATTGGCCATATATGTTTTTCATTGCCATTGTATTCATTAACCTGTTAACCATTCTAATGCATATGAAAGCATTGCATTTTCTTCCTACCATCATTGTTTGTTGGGTATATTATATGTTATTTCTTGAAGTGAATTCAGTAATTAGGGGTATTAATATCATCAATACAAAATGAGCTTGAAGGAACCAGATGTAGTAAAAGAAAAAAAAAAGATTACTTTGTATAAGTGTAAAAGAAAAAAAGAAGAAAAGAGATAAGTAAAGCAAATAAAAGAAAGAAGAAAAGTTAAATACGAAAAGTATTGCATGGTTCTCAAGTTTTATTCTTTTATTGTTGAATACCCTGATAGTTTCACATGGTCTCAAGTCTTGAAATAACATGTTAATATTTTTCAATGTTTGTATGTATCCTTTCCATTTTTATTCATAAGCCCGTTACCATTGGCCTGACATTATAAGTTGTCAAAGACCATTTTGATCCTCAGTTATGTGTGATTTACATTAGTGGAGAGAGAGTTTAGAGTCAATTTTTAGGGAGTATGTGATTCATATACATGTATGCTTATAAACTTATCCAGATATGTATGACTTGAATATGAGAAGTTTATCTTGCATGTTTGTGGAAAATGTGATTTGCATGAGAAGATGGCTGGATTGTCAGATACTCCAACACTCAAGTTAGTAGGTGCGCAAGAAGGGTATACTATTTGTTGTGATTTAGGTCATACATATGTCATCTTGTTGAGTACCTTTATATACAAGAGGTTTTAGGGTATGAAGAATCTGAGTATTTAGTATGTATTGAATGTTGTTACCTGAAGTTGTGGAAACCATTATTCCATATGATTAATCCATATTTATGCGGGATGTGGTAGACATTCATTTCTGTCGAGGATGTTACGCCTAGTGCATGTGCGCAGTAACATCTAGGTGCCAGCCAGGTGGGTCGAGTTGCTCCAGATTTGTGGACCCGTAACCCGGTCTAAAACACTAATCATGTCCATAATCTATGACTAGTGACTAATAGTATAATCCATGATTAAGGAAAGACTCCTTGTTCGTGTTTAGTGATTAATAGCATAATCTATGCTTAGGGATGTTCATGATTAGTGATTGACAATATAATCTATGCTCAAAGGAAAGCCCATTGTCCATAATTAGTGAGTAATTGTATTATTCATGCTTAAGGAAAGGCACATAGTCTATGATTAGTGACTAATATTATAATCCATGGTTAAGAAAATGTCTATTGTCCATAATTAGTGACTAATTATATTATTCATACTTAAGGAAGGGTCCATAGTCTATGATTAGTGATTAATAGTATAATTCATACTTAAGGAAAGGCTCTTTGTTCATGCTTAGTAATTAATTGTATTATCCACATTTAAGTAAAGGCCCAATAATATCCATGATTAGTGACTAATAGTACAATCCATACTTAAGGAAAGACTCATAATTTATTATTAATAACTAATAGTATAATTTATGCTTAAGTAAAGGTTCCTTGTCCATAATTAGTGATTAATCTCAACAATGATTTACAATTAGATTACAAATCACCTATGAACATTTGACATGTTAAATGCCTCTATTTTATAATATAAAAAATCTATATAATTTGTAATCTTTTTTTTATTATATTACCCTTTTATTAAAAATTATTTCAAATGTTTTAGCAATCAAAATCTTATTCTATAAAATTAATACTTACTACTTAATAGTATATTTTATTTAATTAAATGAACAATACAAGCTTGTGGAATTAGTTTGATAATCACTCTTATACTCTACTTAGTTTGATACTTAGTGCATAATAGTTTACTTAATCATCTACTTGGTTTGTGTTATATTACCCTTTATTAATAATGATTATAGATTATTGTTAGTAAACAAAATATTATTCTATAAAATTAATAATTAATAATTAATAGTCTTCTTAATTTGATTACTTAGTACTTAATAGTCTATTTAATATTTTTTTGTTATATTAAACTTTCATTAATAATGATTTTGAATTGTTGTTAGTAAACAAAATGTTATTCTATAAAATTAATAATTAATGCTTAATAGTCTACTTAATCGAATTAAATGACTAATACAAGCTTGTGAAAGTAATTTGATAACCATTCTCTTGTATTAAAGTTAGTAATGCTTAGAAAGAATATTGGTTGGTATCAAAAAAATTATAGGATAAGGGAAGGCTTTCTCTCATTTTATAGAATAAGATTTTGTTTGCTAAATAATGTGAAATCATTATTAATATCATTATAAATCTTATTTTTATATTTATCTTGAAATATTTAAATAAGTAATAAGATGTAATTATAATTGTATCTTCTTTTACTCAGCTAAATTTTTTTATCTCATTTTATATTTATTTTTAAATTTTTAAATAAGTAATTAATAATAATTACGAAAAAACAAAAATTTAACACCAAAGTAAAAAACTCTTCTTTGTAATAGTAATAGATTAATATATATATATATATATATAGAAGAGGATCAACTTATACTGGGTGTAAGTCTTTTTGACTTACACTCATTTTCAATCGTTAGATTCAATTTCATTACTTTTAATGAAATTATCTCACCATTAGATGAAAGTGATCTAACAATAAAAATGAATGTAAGTCAAAAAAACTTACACCTGTTGATAAGTCGATTCCTCCTCATATATATATATATATATATGTATTAGAATTTTAACATAAAATTTTGCAAAATACAATAAAAATTATATAAAAAATTAAAATTAAAATTCTAAATTTTGAAATTAATCTCAACAATTTCTAAATTTAAATTTTGTAGTTAATATTAAATATTAAATATTTTTCAAAATTCATGACGTCGTTTTTCCCTTCATCCTCTTCAACGTATCTCGCCTCGCTGCCGATGGCGAGTTCATGAACACGAGAGTGTCCTGGCCATTGCTGTATAGCTTCAAGTCCCGAAACCGGTCTCCACGGCTCAAGAACCCCGTCGAGTTGCTCTTCACCGCCGTCTTCGGCGACCACTCGCAGTACGGCCCCTCCGACGCTCTATCTGATTTCGAAGTCGTCGACGACGAAGAATCGTTGGGATGTTGGATAAAGATCTTCTTGAACCATGTTTGGTTCTTGGTTGTGCTAATGATCTCGTTGCCAACGAGGAGGTAGCGAATGATGGTGTGACGGTAGAACAGTACAACGTTGTTTTGGACCCAATGGTTTGAGAATGTTTGGACGGTGGAAATGTTAGAGATGAGTTTGTTTGGGACCATGATGGAGACTTGGAAGGTTGCGTTCTTGAGGGTGTTACTGTTGAGGATCTGTGGTGAAGCGTAGTAGATTTTGGCGCGCTTGGCTTTCAGGGACTTAATGAGTTCCACTGATTTCCATGGCGTTGGAAGGTTGTTGCCCAGTTGGCCGTAGCAGATTCCTGGTTGGGGTGAGAACGTTGAGCCTATGGATGAAAAGGGGATAGAGAAAAACACACAAGGAACAAAACCCAGATGGGAAATTTGGTGAATTCGTGAGAGGAAGGAGAAAAGAGCTTACTTGATATGGTGAATAGCGTGGAGAACACTAACAGTGGAATGAGAAGAACCATAGCCGTTTTTTATTTTCCTTTTTTTTGGGTCTGGTGCTACTGCATGTTGTGCTTGATTTCATCTTTTCGGTGCTGGTTCTTCGAGGGTTGATACGATCGTTCCGTTGCTCCAGTGATGGTGTTCCTCCGGTGGTGGTGTCCATATGAAGATTTCAGTTTCCTCTCTTCTTCGTGTTCTTCTAAACAAAAATCAGAAACAAATTGTTGCTAGACTAGGAAGGGTGATGTAGGATTTTATAAGGTTAAAGTTTTAAAGATTTATTTTTTAGGAAATTGATTGTAATTATAAAAATTTTACTTGTGTAGGTAACCAGTAATTAATTTTGACCGTCTAATTAGTTTTATAACTAAGATGTATCCAATTTAGGCATTGACACCTAAATCACTTATGATGCTTTTTGACACCTAAATCGTCGTTGCTACTGTGTTATGAAAAATTCCACCTTCAATTATCTATATTCAGTTATCTCTATGAACCTTGCTCAAACAGTACCAGAGATTTCACCTTTAATAAAACATATAATTTTGTTAATCAACACTCAAACCGTCAAACGCCACAAGCAAACAAGAAAAATAATAGAAGGCTAGATAACTTCATTAAGATGACTTCTCCAATATTGGTTGAATTAGGTGATGACACGGGAAGCACAAGCTACATGTTGAGTTGTCCAAAGATAGAGGTTTTATGTGCAATTTTAAGGGCAATTTAATAGCACACACCCTGCTTTACTTAATTTCTACTGTTGCAGTATATGGTGAGTTCTGGAAGAAAAAGCTTGAGACGGTGGGTCAGCACTACCTAGATAACTAGTAGAGCGTATCACTTTACAGCTTGACTTCCATATTTACCATTTTGATTGCTGTTAAAGTCATAACCATAGCCTCAAAATACTCAAGCAACATCACTTTATCAAAATAATGCAAATGTCAATCTTTCACTTCCATTCCTTATTATCCTTTGCTATAAAATATTTTTATCTCCAACCACCAATATTACAGAAACAATAAGAAATTATAGATAATGTATAAATGCTCCTGAAACAAATATTCTGCTTACAACAACTTGGGAATAACATCAAAATCATAAGCAATGCTACAAACAAAAAAAACTAACAGAGTGCCAGATACAGCAAAAGGACTTCAGTATACCAAAGGTGAAAATTAAGTAACATTACAGCATCGGATCAGACATAATGCATGAGTGGTTAGAGTTTTCTTTGAAAAAAAGGAGGGAAGTTCAAAAACAAATATAACAGCTACAAACATGGAACATGAACAGGACTTGCAACATGGCAAGCGTTAGATTTTATCAGTTATCAGAGATATTATTAAGGTTTTCTAGTTGAGAGTTGAGACCCGCTAATGGTTCTACAATTGAATAGCACTTTATGTGTCACTATTCATAATGAAATATGTGTTATAATCGATAGTCTTCGGAACAGAATCAAAGTTACATATCATAGGTTAGTCTTGAGTGAAGTTCGTATTCATTTTTTTCTCTTAATAGATCTTTTTATTTTTTATATTTTTAACTATAATTGTAAATGCCTGTACCAACTCTAGCCAAACCCCACAATCACATGGCCCAAGTGGCATCTTAGCCCCAAAATTAGTTATGTCGATCACTACTAAATTTAAATGCAATAACTCACATAGTTTGCTAGTAAATTGTCTAAAAGGCAATGTGCCTATAACTAAGCAATGGATAATTAGGTAGTATACCATTATGGAATTTTCCACTTGATATTATCATACGAAAACTGCACACCAAGACCACAATCAGTAAACTGAAGACAGAGCATTGCTTAAAAGCGCGCTTCTACGATCTGCCTAAACCCTCATCCCCACCAAATGAAGAGTATACCGTATGATAGAATTTTAACCAGTTTAGCTAATTATCTTCTGTATAATATGAGTCATTCTCCTAGGCTGCTACCACCCAAATGGAATTAAACCTTAAACTTTGTCCACCAAGATAAACAGCTGAATCCTTGATTATGTAACTAACTTTTAACATTATGTTTGGATTTTAGATTTGATTTGATTTAATTTAAAAATCAATTCTCAAGTTTGAATGGATTTCTATATACACAACTTAAATCAAAAGGATTTCAAAATAAAAAATAAAAAACTCCTATTTTATATATAACTTTCCAAACAAAGAATTTCAGTAATAAATCAAATCAACTCCTGAAATTTGTTGTGATGGCTGTTTAATTCCATGTCAAGGATGATTAGCCCCTTCAATTTCATTTGCTAATATAAGTAAGAATCATGTAACTCCATAGGCCATTCTGGCTGTACATTGAATGAACAAGTCAGTAAAAATAGCTAAAGCACCACTTGTAATAGCAACAAAAAAACCAAACAAGTGATGCACTACTTTCTCATATAATGCACATACACTTGGTAAGGTTATGAACATCAGCCAAAGACAAAATTGCATACAGGAAACTAAAACAGTGAACATTCATGGAGAGACAACAGTTCCACATTGCATCATAACAGAGCACATATAGGCTACTATCACCCATATGGCATTAAACCTTAAACTTAAACCACCATGATAAACAGCTGAATCCTTACTTGTGTAACTTATTTTTAACATTATTGTTCTGGACTAGACTCCAAGTTAACGGTTTAGAAACAACCTGACCTGCTAGAGTTAAATTTCGAATATTTATGAGTGCTTTTAAATAAATAAATATGCTTATTTATGATAAGTAAATCTCCTATAAAATCTATCATAAATAGAAGATTCAATTATAAGAAATAATGTTCTTATTAGATTTTTATCATAATTAACAACATTTAGATTTAAACACGATTCTTATCTACTAAAACGCTCGTATAAATACCACACAATGTTGCAAAGATATGCATTTAATTCCAAATATACTCACTTTGTACACGGTCTAACTTGAGCGTGGGAGTATTTTTTGCAAGTACTCACCCCTTGCACCACCACCGCAACTACCATACATCAAAGGAAACCACATTCATCAACTTCATTTAGGTAATCATTCAAATCCAGTTCAGAACAATTATGTTTGGAATCTTTAAAAGGAACTGATTTCATTTAATTTGACCTAATTTAAAAATCAGTTCTTTTGAAATTCATTATTAAAAAATAAGATTTGAATTGATATGCAAATTAAATTCCATGTTTAGAATACTTTAAAAATGAATGGAATTCATTTATTTAAGTAATTTACTTCATTATCCTTACTTAAAATAGGTAAACGAATAAAGGTAAAATTGTCAATTCAAATAATTAAAATTAAAACCAAATTTGAATGGATTTCTATATACACCAAACTTAAATAAAAAAGATTTCAAAATCAAAACAATTTCTATTTTTTATAAATCAAATCAATTCCTAAAATTTGTTGTTCCAAACACACTTGACGAACAAATTAAAACAAGAAGATCCAGACATTTCAAAGCCCGATGCTGTTTACTTCCAATACATGTCTAGGATAATTACCCCCTTCTATTTGGTTTGCTAATGTAAGAGTAAGAATCACGTAACTTCATTGGCCATTCTGGCTTTAGGTTGAATCTACAAGTCATTAAAAATAGTTAAAGCACCACTTGTAATACCAAAAAATAAAAATAAACAAACAAGTGATGCACTAATTTCTCATACAACGCACAAACACACTTGGACTTGGTGAATAACAAAATTGTAAACAGGAAACTAAAACAGTGAACATTCATGGAGAGACAACAGTTCCACATTGCATCATAATAGAGCATATATATAAGCTTAAAAGGATTGAACAATTACAATGTGGAGCATAGCATGACCTCATCAAAGGCTTGCAGACTGAACTACTGGCGAAGGAACCACATAATCAACCACCACCAAACTCTCCAGGTGCTCTCTAACCTTGATTAACCTCTCATTCCAATCCACACCCTCCAATTCCCTCTGTCCCGGAAAAACCGCAAGCGAAGCAATCGAAAAACCCTTAGCTCTCGCCAGCGAGAAATTCTCACCCCAACTAAGCTGATTAATTTCTCCAACACTGTCCTTAATTCCACGAACGACCCCCAAAACCTCCTCTCTAACTTCATTTCCCACATTCTCCTTCAATTTCAAGAAACTCACTCGGATCGCCGAGCCTGGCGGCGGAGGAGGCAGAAGAACCGAGTCGTCGCCGCCTCCGTGTTCGGCGACCCAATCGACGGCCATGATGTCGTCGCAGATGGGAAGAACGGACCCTTTAACGACGCCGAGGTGGTTCGGGTGTGCCGAATAGGCTTCGAGGTTTTCCTTAGAGCTATAGCGGCTATGGAGCATGTGAGTGAAACTGAGATCCGAGGTAGTTGTGGGACGGTTGCGTAGGAGTGGGCCCACAGTGAGGTGGAGGACCTGGTCGAGCGTGACCAGGGATCTGAGTCCGTTGACCATGGCGTTGACCTTCGAGGGTTCGGTGTCGTTTTTTACCTTGAAGAGGACGATGTGCTCCACGGTTTGGGTTGATGAAGACATCTTGATCGAAGATCGGGTTCTGGAGGAGGGTCGGCATTGCGAGCAGGGTTTTGGATGACGGAGGTGTTTGGATACCGAGAAAGTTAGGGAAAATGACGAACAGGTTCTCAGACTCAGCATCTTGTCGCACTTGGACACGAGACAAATGAGAGAAAAGGAGGATGAGACTAGTGTTTTAAGAATCTGTCTAATGGTGATGTCCCTTGGTCTTCTATTATTTTATTGTTTTTTATTATTATTTGAATATTTGCACGTTGTACACGCTACACAGGAACCAAGGCACTTCGGCTCAATGACCCATTGGTAGTTAACCGATCGTTTAAGAGGCCCATTTACGGCCTAGTCCACTAATGAAGGTCTGAGAAATAGTAATACAATTATTAAAAAATTATTTAAAAAATAATTTTGTTATATTTTTTTAATAATTCTTTAATATTTAAAAAATATTAAATAAAAAAATAAATATATTCAATGTTTTAAAAATATAAAAAATATTCAAAAATTTTATTTAATAATTAAAAAAATATTATAAAAGAATTGATTAAAAAAATTTAAAATTATTCTTATTTTAATCTATTAATGTGAAGTCTCTTATTTAAAACAAACATTTAAGATTCTTTAATGATGGGAAATTATATTGACCAGTGTTTATTAGATTCTAGGACAGCGCTATTAGGAGTGCACACGGGTCGAGTCGGGTCAGGTTTGGGGAGAAAAAATGTCCAAAACAATTAATTGAAGTCGGGTCAGTTCGGGTCAGTTTTCGTTAATTTATTTCATGTAACCCGGGTTGGTTCGGATCGGGTAATCGGGTGATCAGGTTGGTTGGTCGGTTTGGTGGGATTGGGTGGTCGGGTTGGTCAGGTTAGATTGACCCATGAACATTTTCTAATAGGAATTACCCAAAACGACGTTGTTATTTGGGTAATCGGGTCATCGGATTAGTTTACCAAACTCGTCACCCGAACTGATGGCTAGACAGGTTTATCGGGTCTGACCCAAATTGACCCGTCTACTCGAACCAACCCGAATATATATGATCGGGTCGGGTCATTCGGGTTTGCGGGTTCGTGGGTCGGGTTGTGCAGCCCTAAGCGCTATAGAACTTTTTGCATTTACAGCCTTCTTTTATGAGTTTTACTAATAACACTTATTAAAAATATTAAAATATAAAATTTTAAATAAAAAAATAAAAAATTCTTTAATTTTCAATACATTAAATACTTTATTTTTATCTAAATTTTTTATTTTATTATTCTTAATAAATATTCTTAAAATCCTTCTTTTATTTATTTATTTATTTATTTTTTAAATCACAAGTCACACATCTCCTGGCATTTTATCAAGTCCAATAGCGCAACTCGAGCTTATGGTAGCAACTAGCAAGAATAAAGATAATCTTACACATTTAAAAGGGATGTAAGTACTATTCATATCCTTTTTAAAGGATATAATTGAGTGAGAGAAAGTAATAAAAAAAAGTATTTATAATGAATGATATTATATAAAGTGCAAAAAGAGGTGTATGCACTGTTTGATATAAGAATATAAGAGTTGAACTAGCAAATATCCTTTGCATTTTTATGGTTTTTTTTTAAATTTAGATAGAATCTAAATAAATATTTTTTTCATCTATTTTTATTTGTACATTAAGGTTAATGTGAACATATTAAGAAAATTATTAAATATATTAAATGATAAAAAAATACTATAATTTAATATAACTAAATTATCATTTCTTTCACTTAATATTTCCCCCCCCTTCTATCTTCATTAATCTTACATTTTCTCTCTCCCTTTCACTCCATTAATCTCACATTCTCTTCCCTTTCCAAAATTTTAGCTCTAATAATTCTCCCATTTAGGAAGTTGCAAAAATCAATTAATATGTATTTATTGAATTTAGTAGAGATAATAAAATATGATAGTAAAGTTGGACAAAGACTAATAAATATTGTTCTTGAGCCTACTTGCAAATGAAGCTTCTGCTAACCCTACATTGTATGTAAGGGGAGAGATGGGGATTGGAGAATCAAAGAAAATTTATGGCCTAACTCAGTGCACCGGAGACCTATTGATTGCAAAAAGTGTCTTGATTATCAAGGATGGATCTAGAAAATATTTAATAGATGGGTCAAAAGTTATGAATCACATCATCAAATTATGTCATAGTATCTACTAATAAAATTTATATTATAATACAAAAAATAATATATCACAAAAAATGTTTCTTGTGCTTGGGACTTATCTCCCTCAAATTGAACTTGCTAAGTCGGTGAGTCCCTACTGTACGACTACGACCTCTCTACTCACGGCTCACCCACTCACTTTGGGGTTATAAATAGACAATAAAATTGATTAAGAGAAATAGAGAGAATGAATGAAGAGTTATGCCTTAATCCTTATGCATTTGTACTATGTTGTGTGGGAGTCGAAGAAGGTGAGACAATTTGAAATAAATTGAAGAGTTAGCCTAATTGCATCTTCACTTGCGCCATGGATCTTGATTGTGTTGCATAGTTGCAAGAAATTAGTAATATGAACATTGCGGTCATCCATTGGTCCTCCCCCAAACTGATCTTGCTGCACCAAATGCAAGAGTGCGGGCTTTATCTCAAAATTGTTCGCTTGCACATTTGGTCTGACTATGCTTGTGGTACAACTATTAGGACTTAGTACTATATAGTCCCCAAGAGTTCTTCGAGCCTACTGATTATTGTTGTTCCCCTCCATATTTGTACTCACAGTAGCTTGTGGATGATTAATTTTCTTAGCCCTAGCCACCTTTCTTTTTGTAGTTTTTCTACTTCTTTTTACAGCCTTCTCTATCTCCGTATCGAATAGTAACAAGTTCGGGTCAACTGTACCTCGCATAAACCACAACAATCAACTAGTGAATATTATAGTCAAGTTAAGCACAATTAACTAAAAAAATGAAATAAAATGTAACCAAAGTAATAAAATCAGCTACTCTTAAATGTGTCAAAATTCAATCCTCGGAAATGGCGCCAAAAACTTGTTAACTCGCCAGCAAGTGTACTGGTTCGTATAAGTAATATAGAAATTAGATATCGTTCCCACGATGATTGAGATTAACACAATTTTCTTCACTAATTTCACTACTTAGTTACAATCAAAGTTTGATAAAGTTTTATTCAAAACAGGAAACGTAAATTGAATGAAAACTACTTGCCAGAGGTAAATCACAGAAATTATCAAAATTGGAGTTTTCAAATGGATAAAAGTGGTTAGGGTTTGATTTCACTTAATCTCCCTATGAGTAATGACAATTGATTAATTCAAATCCTTCATTCATGTTGGTTTACGATTCAATCCTGAAACTAGTTCACATTTAATTCCTTGAAATGTGAAACCCTATTAAACCCATAAACATCAATTAATCCCTTAATTAAAATATGCAAGAATAAGGATTTTACGCTTTATGGATGTTCTAAAATCACATACTCATGAAATTCTATTCCTAGATATTCCACAAATACAACAATCAGACCAAGAAGCATAACCCATACTCCATCTTCCTATTTCGTATGGATTCTTCATGTAAGAAAAATATGTGATTAGCTACTTCACATACAAAACAATGATATAAAACAGGGCCAATAGCTAACCCATGAAAGAAAAGCTTGAATTAATATCAAATAGTCATTACATCATAAGTTGAGAAAGATCCATCACCCTAACTAAATGGACTTAGCAGTACATAGTGCAAATATAGGAAACAACAAGAAGAAAAGAGAACACCCTAGTCATTCTTGATAATTTGGAGAGAATTTCCTTCTTCCTGATGATTGAGCAGCAGCTTTCACGCTTCACAAGGACGATTCGTCCTTTTTTCTGATGGCTGATGCCCCAATTAGGTCAAAATTAATGTATTTATACTCTGGTCTGAGCGCCTAGGCGCTGCGTCTGGAGCGTCTGGGCGTTGATGGTCCAACACGCAAGTTTCTGAAATGAATCTGAGTGCCTAGGCGCTTCGTAATGAGCGTCTGGGCGCTGAACATCCAGAGATTTCCTTCTGATGCTCTTGAGGGCACCTAGGCGCTACTTTTGGAGCGTCTGAGCGCTAAATGTGCAGAAAAATTAGGTATGATCAGTATCCAAGGCACCAAGCTCTTCTTTCTTGATTGTTTTCTTGCACAAACACATAAGAAAAGTGATGACTCTTCTTCCTTATGATCAATTATTCTCATTCACAAACCAAAACATTCTAATTCTCAAACCATGTTCATAATTGCAAGATACTTGAGTAACAAATAAACAAAAAGATAAATTAAGAGTTACTAAATCAACTTTTCATTTCATAAAGCAATGCCTTTTTCATACTTATCACCTGGTCTATGTCTATAAATTTTACCCTCTCCTTTCAATGTTGCTTCATATTTCAGTATTTTTCAAGTTCTCTCAACCACTGTTACTTTGTATCAAACTCGACTCATTCTCATTTAATTCTCTCTACTAGAGGTATTTATTAAGAATGTTAATTATACTTTTTTACTATTACAACTTTTTTACGTTTATTGATATGAGGTTTTCCTTTTTTTAAACTTAAATTAACAGATGTCATCATATGACCCTCTTAGTAGTTCATTTGTTGTTGATGTTTGTAACACCCTCCTTAGGGTCTCACATGTCTGACTCCCGACTCATATTCTGAAAAGAAGTTCACACAAAGTTTGAGTTATAAAAGATGAGTTTTAAAATTTCTTTTTTTTTTTACTAAAACATAAACTTACCGAAGTTCATAGGTAATACCAAAAATATATTTATACTAATTAATATACAATATTGACACCAATTAATATTTAACAATTTAAAGAGAAATATTTAACTAACAGACTTTTTTTTTCTCACAGTAGTAATCCTATGACAGGTCCTACTTAATAGCATGGTACAACACTAATGATAAAAATAACTCTATATACGTATTCTATTGTGTATCCATCTTAAAGCATCAGACATCTGTTCTACATCTGTACTTTATCCTCAGACATCTCTTCTTTGTCAACACTGTAAGCTATCTAATCTGGAAAGGTCATTTTCTGATGTTGTTTCCAAACGCAGAGGTATTTGTCACTCGTTATGTCTAAGACAACTCGTTCCTTCTACTATATAGTTTTTACACAACAAAACAATATAACAAAGAGGTGAGATCACCTATACCAATACCAACATGGCAGCACAGAGATAACACAAACAATAATATCATATAGGGATATCATACCAGACTTCCAATAATATATTCAATATTAATCAACTATCATCATCCAATTATTCAAAACAATTGTCATAGCCAATATTCCTCAATTAATATATCACACGTTTATAAATGTTCTATTTTTGTATGTACACAAGACTCAATTTTCTACTCTATGGAGCTAAACTCAGGTCGGAGAAATGATCGAAAAGATCTGTCGGTACCACATGCCTTAGACCACGTACGATAATCCTCATTTTGATTTTGCACATCTAGCATATACACGACAGTCTTTATCAAATCTTGAATAAGAATAGTGTCTCGGCCAGATCAATGTGTTGCATCGGTCTAACCTACGGAAGAAGCGCGATCAACCACCCGTATAAGCAACCCGCACCCCGATGCCCCCAAGGTCAACAAGTGACTTACACTACGATATCGCACCCACTCAAGAGGTGTGTTTCTCCTGGCAATCAGCCATATCCAAATTCTCATCGGACCATTCCAATGCATGTATAATGCATCAAATACCAATCACAGTATAATACCAATCAAGTGTATATCTCATAATTTCTCGATATAATACAATGCATGAATATATCAAAAAGTCCAACCACAAATTCTGAAATTCGTTTGTTCAATTAAATCATAAGCCTCAACGCATATTTTTTTTTCAATGCATCTAAAATGCACCACGTGCCAATAACAAAGTAAAAACTCGTTGTTTTCACAAACAAGTTCCATACATTGGTTTTACAAGAATCATACTATATTTTTCAATAACAAAATCATGTTATCATGTTTTCATAGTTATAAAACACTTTTATCAGTATTTTCACAATGATCGCATAACATTTCGCATTACGTTTTCACAATCCAAAAATGTTTAGTTATATTTTCACAACACCATTTCTTTACATTTTCCAATACCGTAACACTTTTGTTATGTTTTTAAAATTCTAAAACGTTTTATTACGACAATTAATTACTATTAATTCGTTCAAATAACATTTCATTCACGCTTTCAAAATACCGCAACTCTTCTTTGCACTTTTAAACCACGTTAAATTTTTCAACATTTTTCTCAATCACGTAAAATCATACGTTTCTCAAATCGCATAGTATTTTTCCACTGCTTCAAAATCGCGTAACTTAAAAATCATTCTTTTAAGTTGCATAAATCATTTTCCATCATTCTCAAAATATTTAAAACACTTTTCAAATCACATAACGATTTTTTGCCACTTTTCAAATCACGTAAAAATAATTCATCACTTTTCAATCACGTAGTGATTTTTCAATAGTAGTGCAAATTACGTAAAATATTTAAATGTAATTCAAATCGCGTAGAAATATTTCAACGTATTTAAAATCACGTAGAGATATTTTTTTCGTATTTCAAATCGCGTAACTTAAAAATCACGTTTTTAAGATACGTAAATAATTTTTCACCACAATTTTATTATAGAAAATATTTCTTGACCATCAAAAATTCATTTTCAACTTTTCTCAAAATAATATAACTTTGTAACATTTTCTTACTCAAGAAATTCTTTTTCCACATTTCTTTACTCATCCTTTTCCAAAATATAATCCACAAAATCACTTTTACATTGATATAAATCAACGTTTCAAAACTTAACATTTTCTAACGTATTTCAAAACTCGAAATCAGTTATACGTTAGTAAATTTTCAAAATACCATTATATTCTTCATTTTTCCCAAATCATTTCCAAACAATTCTTCAAAATAAATTGAAGTTCAAAACATTTTCGTTTACAAAAACTTGATTCTCAAGTAATAAACGCTCTAATTCCCTTTCTAAATTCTTGTGCAAAAATCATTTCGTTATAAAATCAAGGTATCCGTAAGTCTTCAAAAATCGTAAACGTGATTGAAAAAACTCACAAATCTTTCAAATACAAAACACTTCGCTTTATAAAATATCACTTTGTTCCAAAAAATCAGGCATTACCCAAAAAGACTTAGCCATTGAAACCATCAAATAAAATTAATATGATTTTACACAAACAAAACCATTAAATCTTTGTTTCAAAACCGAAATACCGATGGTCATAAAAACCAAACCCATTTGTTCAAATTTATTTTTACTTTCTTTACAAATCTTTTTTCACTTTCTTTGCAAATCCTTTTTAAAATCAACGTTTGCCGTTTCTTTTTTCGAAAACAACTTTAATAATCACTTAGAAACTTTTTACACAAAATAAATTAATAAAAATCCCTTCAAAATTGTGTTCTTGTTCTTCTTGAAAAACAAATCCTTTGTTTATTTTCTATGCTTTTCAAATCAATCCAATTTTATTCTTCCATGAAAATATTAAGTTAAAAACACCTATGTTGAGGTGTCTTGGCGAAATTTCAATGTTCTAGGACCCAAAAATTAATTCCCTTGTTCTTAAAAATTTTCAACATAAACCCTCTTCATGAGTATCAAAACCGTATTTCCTTTTTTTTGGCCATTGCCCGATTTTCTTTCCATCATCACATCAGGCATACATATACATAATTTCAACATATTCTCATCATGTATTATAAGCATACCATATTATCATCATGCATATTATAAGCATACCATATAAGCCATAAAATCATGCAAAGCATATCAAGCATAGGCAAATAATCAAAGTTTATAAATACACTCAAATAATTTACATGACCATAGATATGAATCCTCACATGGATTCACTATCCATCAAATATAAGACCATCTCTCACCACCATGCTTGGTTGGTGAGATGGATCTCCCTCTTACCTCTTGAAGATCCTCAAAAGCTCTTTATTTTGCTTCTTTTTCTAAGTCCTTCACCACCAAGGGCTTCTCAAATACAAAACAAAATACATAAAAATTAGTATACTAAGCTTGATTAAGAGGAATCATGGATCAAACATGGTTTAAATCATGAAAAAGAAGAGAAGAAATGAAGTTTCCTTACACTTCACCATAAATACTCCATAACATGGATCTTGAAGAAAGTCCATGAATATGAATGATTTAGAGAAAGTCTCCAACATGAAAGTTATTTAGAATAAGGTAAGAATTCAAGAAATATGGTTGGATAAAATTTTTGAGTGATGGAATGTGTTCTTGGAGTGCTTGGCCGAAACCTCCATGAAAAGAAAGTGGAGAGAAAAGCTTGATGAGTTATTGGTTTTAGAGAAGACAAAGGAAAGCAAGGATATCAATAATATGGTCTTCCAACTTTCCTATGTCCTAAAGCTCCTCAAAACCGTAGCCCCCCCTCCAATGCATTCTCTTTGAGTGCAAATTGATCAATAATGATCAATAATGATGCAACATTGACCAAGACCACTTAACAATGACATAAAGTTTTCCTTTAGCTCCAAAATGCTTCACAAAACCGTCCCCCTCTTCCTAATGCATTCATGAAGTTGTCATCATTAACCAAAACATTCTAATTTCTAGCCATGATTAATTCAATTGCAAGAGGATTTACTTTTTGATTTTAAACAAATAAATTCTAACCATTAGATAAATTAAAGTTACTAAATCAACTTAGTTTTGCTACTTTTTAAGACTAATTCTCCACCATTGATTAAATCGCATCCAATGGTCATAAATGATTCTTGTTACTTTTTAAGATCAAATCTCCACCCTATCAATTCTAAATCCAATGGTTGTAAATGGTCATATTATATAAAACTAAATCTCTAACCTTGATTTAATCTCCATCTAACGGTTATAAATAATCCTATTCTTTTAAGATCAAATCTCCACCGTTGATTAAATCAAGATCAAGTCTCCATCGTTTTTAAATCAAGTGGATCTCTAAATCACCAATGTTGACTTAAGCAATATAATTTTTATTTTTATCTGCATAAAACAAACTTATATTTACTATATTTTTATCGTCCTGATAAATAAATACAATCTCAAACACAAAAGATTTTTAAAACTTTTCTGGATTATTTATTAAGATCCCCTTAATTATACTTTTTCTATTATTACAACTTTTATTTTATTGATATGAGGTTTTCCTTTTTTTAAAATCAAGTCTTAAATTAACGGATGTCATCAAAATTATTATTTTCCGACCACTCAAAACGATCAAATACTTAGTAGTTCATTTTATTGTTTAAGAGATACGAAAATTCAGGGTGTTACAATGTTGGTGATATTGATGAATATAATGATCTTTATATAACTCTAAGTCTTATGATCGTTAACCCTGTTATTAGAGTAAATATTCATTTAACAACATTATATGATCCAGACAATGTAACTCTAGTTATAAGAGATAACTTCAGTCTTTAAGTCCTAATACAAGCCATGAATTCACTTGTTTTTTTTTTAAAATAATGGGTAAGTCGTGAGAAAACCACAACTTACCCAAAATTTAATTAAAAAATTTATAGGATAAGTCATGGATAAAAGACACAACTTACTTAAATATATATAAAAAAAATTATCATTAGGTAAGTCCTATCTTTGAGCTACGACTTTTTATTAAAAAAATATATTTAAATGTAAGTCATATTTGACAAATACAATTTATTATATTTTACTATTTATTTTGCACCATTTCAAGAATTAATTTTTATCTTATACCATTATGAGAAATTGATTTTCAAGTGTACTATTTCCGTAAAAAAGTCTCCGATATGAGATTTACCCTTTTGTTAAAGAGTAGAACTCATGACTGGGCTGAGGCTGATCGTGATCATTAGATTATGATGGCATTATACAATATATGAAAAGGGTGTAGAACTCATGACTGGGCTGAGGCTGATCATGATCATTAGATTATGATGACATTATATAATTCATGAAAAGAGTAATAGAAGAGGGAGGTCCAACTGTTAAGGATTAACCTCTTTGTGTTTATCATAATAAAAATACATGTAATCATCCACTTTCTTTACTTGTCAAATAAAATTTGTTGATTGTTTGGGGTTAAAATATATGTTTAAGTCTTATATATAAGTAATATTAATTTTTAATTTAATTTTTATATAAAAAATTCAATTTAATTCTAATACATATAATTATTTTTACTTTGATCCTCACTGCTACTCTGTTGTTGTTTATAATACAATGAAATATAAGGATTAAATTAAAAATAAATATTATATATAAGAATTAAAAATATATGTTAAAATTTATTTTTAATTTTTATACGTAACACTAATTTTTAATTTTATCGTCATACTTTCAAAATAATTTGATCGGTAGAGACCAAATTAAAAACAATTATAGGTATAAGCACTAAATCAAAAGTTTTTTCTTTTATATAATAACTAAATTAAAATTAAGTGACACTTATAAAGATAAAAATATATTTTAATCGTTGTTTATTTATTTGAATCGAATTCAATTTATGACTTATTGGATCCCCTCCCCAATTAATATGATCCTTAATAAAAGTTAGATCTCCATTAGTAGTTTAGTACTTGGGAGAGTAGTGAAATGTATGGATGGAGATCCTCCTGTTGGAGAGAAACGGGACACTATCCTGTTTATTAACCATGCATTTATTTGATCTCTCTCATCTACGGCTCACAGAGAAACCAAAGTCCATCTTCTTTCTCATTGAAATCTTTTTTAGCCTCTATGTTTGCTGCATCTCTGTTAGACTGTTACCCATGAAAGTGAATAAATATCTTGATGGTGAGCAATGATTAATTAATACATGAAATAAAAATATATGAAGAATCAGTGTCGTTTGGCTGCGGAGAGATTCTCTATTAATTTTTCTTCTATTCCTCCTTTTGGTTAAATTAAAACCATCTTTCAAGCTCAATGGGACAGGGGAAAGCCCCAAAGGGTGATGTGGATTGGAGTCTTGTTTCAAAATGGTCCCTGTGAAAATAATGAAAAAACCTTGGCTACAGCCATTTTTTTTCAATCCTTCTATCTAATCTTTTTAAGTATTCTTCATTTGTTACTTTCAACTTCATTTAATTAAATTAGTAAACATATAAAAGATGATTAAAAAAGTTAAAGAGAAAGATTAGAAAAAAAGAGTTAGAGTCAAATTTTGTTCGAAAATAATTAATAGAAGAAGGTGGACATAAAGCCAAGAACAGTAAGACCTAGAGGGGTGGAGTAGAGGGAGAGGGAGGCAATGTCATTTAGAATTCGGTTGATAAGGAAGTAATTGAAGCAGGGCTGATGTCCAAGAAGACACAGTTGATGATGGTAATATTCGGAGGTGAAGAGGAGGAGAAGGGGGCAGCGATTGAGGTGGGAGAGAAGAGATGAAACAGGTAAGGTTATAGAGTAGCCCATGAAACTAAAGTGACCATGTTCAGTTGGTTATGCGGTGGGGTGAGAGGGAGAGATTCCAATTGGCAGCTTTAAAATTGAGAGTGGATGAAGATGATGGCATGATACAGACTGTGGAGAGTTTCTCACACTATGGAACTGATAGTTTTAGTGTTGAAGTGGTGTTGCGTCAAACACAGCCAAAGAAGGAGGAGTTTGGTGAGGTGTTTCTCTATGGATCATAGATGATGGGTTAATAAAAATGTATGGTTGGGATTTAATTAACAATGACACTATAGCTTTCGCTCTTGACCCTTGTAATTTTGCTTGTCAACGAAGACCCCACGCATGCAATGAAGCCCTCCTTCTTGACACATGCAAACCAAGAAGGCAGGATACACGGACTTGAACATCAATAAACATGAAAATTTAGTGAAAGTGATTTTTAAAAGTTTGCATGTGTTTAAATTGTCTACGTTTCATATCTAGTATACTTCTCTTGAAACGGGGCTATATGCAAAATTTTAATGAAGAATGCACGTTCAAACTCTATTAAATTGAATTCCTCCACTTAATAGGTAGTTGTTACAGCAAGATCCAAATGTATGAATATCTAGATACTGAGTTATAGTGTTAAGAACATGATCATATTACTGGAGATTCAACAACTAAAACAGTTGATTTGCCAATGAGCTTTGTAGGTAGAATAACTGGGGCTAACTCAACTCTAAAAACTAGCTTAAGTGAGAGATTTGATCATTATAAATAATTCTTAATTCATATATTCAACTAATTAATGAGACTTAATACACTCCCCTCAAACATAGGATTGGACATCTAGAGCATGAAATTTGTAGGATTAAACATCTCCATGTAGCCCAATTAAGATAGACTTTGATACCATCTAATTATTTGTGAAAAAATGAATTTCAACTCAACTGATAACTGAGTACAAAACTTGTTTATATACAAGCCAAGCCAATGAGTTGGCTATTGGAAAGTTCCATTCTGACAATCCTAACCGTTGTGTAACTAATCCATAATTACACTAACTAACTCAACTGCTAATTACAACAATGTGTTTTTCATGGTATCTACGTATTTGGAAGGGTTTTGAAATTCTTCTAATTGGCTCAACTATTTGCACCTAAGTGTTTAGCTTACTGCCTTGTCAATAGTCTTATATGTCAAAAGTTTTATTTATCTCATTAAAGACATGTTATATTATTTTTTTTGCTCATTGAACCCAAAGGACTGACTATTTGATAATCAAAAACTTGAACCCATCCCCTTCTTAAAACAAAATAGAATTGAAATCTATAATCCCCTTTCATCAAATGAACTTTAACTTGTTCCCGATTTCGCCACCCAACCCAAGCTTTCTGGTGAAACTCGATGCTAGTCTTCTTCTTTTTTGAACCCAATCTCGTCACACTTTATTATTTTCTCTCAATCTCATCGGACACTTGCACCAAACTCAAATCTCTAAATCGCGACCTTAATCGTGTGTGAAGCCCAAAATTCGCACTGTGTTCATTCATTAACTCAACGATTGAAGCAAAGTTGTCGCACTAGTGGTTGGAAGCAGACCACCACATCGTGGAAGATCTCAGGAGTAGGGTTGGCGTTCAAAGCAAAGGAGGGTCGTCGTGGTGGGAAGCAGACCACCTCGTCATGGCATTTGGGTTTACCTCGTTTCTGATCTTCGAGTGTTAGTGAGTTGTTGTGTTTGTCAACTTTGAGTTACACCAAGAAGTTTGGGTTGGGTGAGACGAAATTGGGAATAAATTAGGGCTCATTCAATGAAAGAGGATTAAGAATTTCAATTCTATTTTGTTTCACGAAGGGAATGTGTTTAAGTTTTTTATAATTATCAAATAGTCTCTTGGGTTCAATGAGTAAAAGAAGAATGTAATAGATTTTTAATAAAATAAATAAAACTTTTGATATGTAAAACTGTTGACAGGATATTAAGCTGAACACTTATGTTCAAATGGTTGAAATCCTTCCAAATACGTGCGTGGGTATTGTAGAAAACACCTTAAACAAGCATTAGCCAATAAATAGCTTCCATGTGGCGTCCATGTGGACGGACCAGTAATACCAGAACTGGCACCAGAATTGGCGTAGGCTGCATGGCTGCCAGGGTCGCATGAAGATGTATGTGGTAGTGTTACTGGATTATTTGACATTTATGTGGTAGAGTGTGTCTGTCAGTGTGAGTGTGATGCATCTCCTTCTATCCCTTGTCAGTATTTTTTTTTTTAAACCAACTTGAACCAAAATACCTGTGATATCTTCAGCAAACATGCAAGAATTTACATAGAAAGTGCTCCTTTCATTTCTTTTTATAACTGAATCTGTATGTTAATTAACAATATCACTTTGCACACCATGCAATATTTTGGTCTTGCTGCACCCTTTCTCAGTTAATCCCAAATAATCTATAAAGATTCAGAAACAAGGCGGACCATCTTTTTGTGTTTCTTAATAAGTGGCAGTGCTCCAATTATAAGAGAAACTTTGTTTCTTTTGTCTCTATACACGCACAGATTCACTAGACAGTAAGTATTTCAATGTTAATAATAACCCACGAGTGGTCCAATTAGACCTTTACAGTCACAAATCCATTGCTTTCTCATTAGTCCTCATCTACATGCCTTTGGATGAGAGCAGTGGCTTAATATGATAATTAAATAAGATGAGATTTTTTTTTTTTACCTAAAAATAAGATGAGCATTAAACCATGCATTTATGGTCAATATTATAATATAAAGTCATTTGACTCTTAGTTTTTTTGTAAATAAAAGTTTAAGGAGAAAAAGAATTGTTCCATTCCGAAATTAGAAAACGTCACAATTCACAAGCTTTAGAGGTTATATGGTACTCACAAATAACTTATCAATAAATGTTTACTAACATAAATCAAACCCAAAACTTTCTTATCAAGGTTGTTCGATCTTGTTAATTGAACCAACACTTCTTGTCAAGGTTGTTCAATCTTATTTTGATATTGACTATTTATGTGAAATTTAATGGTATTTTTGTTTTTTTATTAAATTCAATGATCAATATAACTTTTTATATACATTGACCATTGGATCTTGAAAGATTCCTATTGGGTGCAGTGGGTTCAACTAAAGTAATTATTACTTAGTTGGTGCTTAACATAAATGTTGTTCAGCCCTAGGCCCAATCTCCAAAAAGCCCATATTTTTAAACATAAAATTTTGAGTCTAATTCACATAAGATTTTTTTGGGGTCCTTGCGTCTAACTTCATATTCTTCTTATTGCACTTTCCCTGTTCATAGTTTTACTTTCACACAGTTTAATTACAGTTTTTGGATTAAACGTAGGGTGTTGTTATGACACACCCTGTTAAGTTTAGGTGTATTATATATTATTTATTTTATTTTTTATTGTAATTTTTTTTTGCAAGTTTTTTTTTTGTAATTTTATATTTTTTTTTACATATCACTATCATTGTTTGGTTACCATGAGGCTACCATCGGCCACTGTCTGGCAACCATCAATCATTGTCCAATCACCATTGGTCACCGTTCGATGGTCAATGGCAAAGGATGGTGGTCGGCGGCCAACAGTGAAAGACGGTTGTCAATAGCAACGGTGAAGGATGGTGGCTGGCAAAGGACAGTGTCGGTAGTGAAGGACGGTAGTCGACAACAACAGTAGAGGATGGTGGTCGACAGAGGCAGACGGTGGCAGTAGACAGTGGACGACAAACAGTTGACGACGGTGGGTAGTGGTGGACAACGGACGACGGTGGTGAACTGTGACCGACAGCCTGTGGTGGTGATTGGTAAAAAAAAATACATCAACAACTGTGATCTTCAAAATGCACCATACACCCTCTAAAAAAAATGTATATTAAAATTCCCCTTAAGCGTAAGCTGTGAAAGGTTTTGTCTCGTATGTGTTTAGATATGAGCGTATTATTTGAATGCCATATTTGTAATTATTAATAAAAACATTACACCTAAAAATAAAAATAAAAAAAAACTTATTAATGAACAAAAAATATTAAATATTAAATAAAAATAAAACATTAAAATATTTAACTTTTTATTTAATACTTTATAATTTTACTTTATTTCTTAAAAATATTTGTTAGGAAAACTCTATTAAAATAATTGAAAATTTACCCTTCTTTTAAGGTGTGGCCAACCCCGTTGTTCTCGAGTTTTGTTAATTATTATTAATTATTAATTAGAAGTTATGATGCAATCAATGTAGTGTTAACTTTTGCAAGAGCCTCGAGTTGTTTTATGAAATCCAAAGAACAATTAATTAGTGGGAACTGAAGCATATGTATATTGTATAGTGCCTCCTATTGAGAAAACCAATCCTGGTGATTATAGATAATCATTTTTTTAGTTACAGATTACAGATAATATAGTACATAGCTGTACAAATGGTGCACGGTTACGACTGTACTGTACTGTAAATAAGCATATGTATAGTTCCTTTTTTTCTTGGTTTAGACTGTACTGTAAAACCGTGAAAGCAAAAATAGGGTTTCAATTCATTATTTATGTCCAAATTGCCAAAACAAATCTGGCAAAGGACATAACTCATTGATTCCGTTGATTTGGAGAACAAAAATGTTAATTACATATACTTTTATATATATATATATATATATATATATATATATATATATATATTATTTTATATTTATATAATTTAAATTATTTAATTATAATTGTGTTTTTATCATTTTTTATTTATTTATGCTCTAATTTTACTATATAATTAAATCGATATGAAAGATGTATATGTGAAAGATGTGTAATTAACATTTTTTTTCTTTGACTATGACACCGTTGCATTCCCATCAATTCACCAGAATTATTATTGGAAAATATTCATTTAAAATGAATTTATTTTAAAAATGTGTAAAAAATAATATATTTAATTACTTTTAAATTATTTAATGTATTAAATTATAATAAGCTTTAAATTAAAGATAAAACTTAAATCAAGTTTATTATATTATTTCTATTTAGTTCTCAAATCGAATAATGATATGTGAATTTTTTTCAACTTAATAATATACACTTAATACTACTAAATGGTGATTAGTTGAAAAAAAAAATTCACATATTATTATTTGATTTGATAATTGAATAAGAAGAATATAAAAAACTTGAATTAAGTTTTATCCTTAAATTAAATATAAAATAATACACTCTTATTTATTCACTTTAGTAAAAATTTCATTTTAAAATAACTTTTTCCCATAATTAATACCAATGGCCCATTGGTTTTTATTAGATATTATCTATTAATACAACTTAGTAATATACACACTTAACACTTCAGTGAGATTTTTTTCAACTCAACAATACACATTTAACACTACTAAATGGTAGTTAATTGAAAAAAAAAATCACATATCATTATTTGATTTTAAAATTAGATATAAAAAATATAAGAAATTTGAGCTAAATTTTGTATTTATATTAAATATAAGATAATACACCCTTATTTATTTACTTTAATGAGAATTTTATTTTAAAATAACTTTTTCCCATAATTAATACCCATGGCCCATTGGTCTTTATTAGATATTATCTATTAATACAGTTGATTTTATGCGAGTTAACTATTTATACTCCTTTCATCCATTTATAATTTGTCTCTTAAGATTTTTAAGCATAGATTAAGAACATAATTAAATAGCTACAAATATAAGAAAATATGATATAATGTGAATAAATTATTTTTTCTCTCACTCTGTTAATTTTTTCTATTAATATCACATAATACAATAAATTTTCTATCCATTCAAAAAGGTAAAATTAAAAAAAATATTTTTTAATATTCTCAAATGATAAAAAAATGTAAGACAAATTGAAATTAAAAAAAAATTATTAAAAGACGAAAGAAGTAACGTAATCGGTTAAAATGGATGATAAATCGTACGCAAAGAATTTAGACGGGGAGATTTTAATTTCTTTAACATGTGGCCGGTAAATTATATATATTATTCCCCTAAAAAACTTGGTTATTTGTATTTAAAAAGAAAGAATTGAAGGTACCTAAATTATCTCTTAAAATGCATAAATTATAATGTCTTTCCACTTATCATTATTTTATTGCAGTGTTTATTGTCACTCTTTAAATAATTTTTTCATTTTTTTTAAATATCCTTCATTACATAGTTTAGTGAAGTTTAATAAAAGATTTTGATTTTGTTAAGTTTAATCAATCCGATAAGTATGGAGATTTTAGTGATATTGCGACATGCTTCCTCGTAGTTACAACTTATACCGCTTAGTACAGAAGTTTAAATTTATTGTTGCTTTTTTCTTTTTTTTTTCCTTACAAAGTTTTCCCACACTCTTATTTAACTATTTTTTCTTGTAAAATTGAGAGATGTCTCTAGAAACAGATTTAGAGTGGGGCAAGTGGAGCCATGGACCCGCACCTATTTCAATATTTTCACTAATAGTATATAAAATCTTCTCTAGTTTATGTTTCACACTCTCAGATTTTAACTTTGGCCCCTTACAAATTTTTTTTTTTATACTAGTAACTAATAAGTGTCTCCTATATTATACAATTTTTTCTTTATTTAGTTAAAATTTAAAAAATATAGATTAAAAAAATATATTTAAAACTAAAAAAAGAATAATGCATAATCATATTAAAAGAGAATTTGAATTTAAAATTAAAAAATAAAAAAGTAAAGATTGACACTTGTCATCTTTTGAGAAAGTGAAAGAAGTAAAAATTACACGTGTAATTTT
Organism: Ormosia emarginata; assembly: GCA_029884605.1. Classification (NCBI taxonomy): domain Eukaryota; kingdom Viridiplantae; phylum Streptophyta; class Magnoliopsida; order Fabales; family Fabaceae; genus Ormosia; species Ormosia emarginata. The sequence continues at coordinate 2,533,918 of JAQQTP010000073.1, read as the reverse complement.
TTAAGGGAAAGTATAAAAAAAATTAAGTCACTCTCAAATAAAAGTACACTAATTTAATAGATATTAGCAAATATCTTATGCATTGTATGTGTTTTTTTTAAAAAAAAATTAGGTAGAAATTAAAAATATATAAATTAAAAGAGAAAAATATTTAAAATTATGAAGAAGATATATATAATTAATTTAAAAGAGAATTTGGGTTTAAAATTTTTAAAAAAAAGTTATAAGTCATTTTTTAAGAGACAGTAAAATAAAAGAGATTAAGTCATTCCAAAAATATATACTCTAATTATAATATATATATATATATATATATATATATATATATATATATATATATATATATATATATATATATATATATATATGCTAGGGTGACAAGGGTGACAATTTTTTTATATACAAAATAAAATAACTAGTGTTTAAAGTTATTTGAGGAATCAAGCTTAAAATATATAAATCTGAGTTTAGAAAGTACAAATAAGTCTTGGATCTAGTTTGTTCTTTCAACTTATATAAAGTAACAAAACTTCATCAAAATTTAACATGTGCAAGACTAACTTTATTATAATTTGTGCTAACCTATAATAAAGGGCAGTGGCGGCGCTAAATTGTCATGAAATCATGGATTGGGGAGGCCATGTTTAGGTGAAAATAAATAATAAAAATATATTACAAATAGAGCTCTTGAAAATTTTGAGGGGGAGGGGGAGGTCAAAGCCCCCCTTCAATTGCACTATATGCCGCCATTGATAAAGAAAATATTATTTCACACAACTATGTAAAATTTTAGCTTGCATTAATTTAGTATTATGAAAATTTACATATGACTTTTAAAATAAGTGAATAATATAATGAGATAAACTGCTTAATCAAAATACATATACTAAAAAATCTTATATAGAATAATCAATTACTAATAGAATTATGCATTTAATTAAGGAAATGAAATTAAGAGTAGATATAATTAATTTTAAATTAATTTTAATATTTTATTTCAATCTCACAACACTTATTTTCAAGATTTGTTCCTAATGTAGAAATAAGTTTGTCACAATGGTTTAATATATTAAGTTTTGATGATGACAAATACAAGACCAAAAAATGATATTTATGTTACATAGATATGCTTAATATATTATATTGTATCATACATGATTATATATTTTATCTAGTTATATTTCACTTAATAATCATGCAATGAGATATGTGTAGCATTCTTTATATAATTTATCCAATAATGTTTTATATGAATTATAATGAATTAATATTGGATTTGACTCTATTTAAATAAAAATATGCAAAGTGTTCTTTGCTGCATCCTTTATAGAGCATATCTATTAGTAATTGATAAATGTCTTATTTGGATGTATCTATGAAAGTCTTATATGCATGTTAGACTAATTAGAGTTATACATTTATAAATCATGCATATGAAGATATGAATTTGAACTAACTATGTTTGTTTTAAGTAAGCAATACTTTGTAGGATAGTCCAAGTATCAAGAGTGAGCATTACAATAAGAAAGCAAAAGATTACAATCATACTCAACTCAAGAAGAATGTGAATGATAAGATGTTCCAAGCATTTTCAAGATTTGAAGAGAAAAAATTTTTGGAAGCTTGAATTACATCAAGCAGCCTAAGGAGTAGAATTGATATATTTTCCTTTTAGGATTTTTCTTATGTAAAGATAGAGGTTTTACATGAAAAGAGCTCAAATATATTTTTAAATCTTTACAAATTATTCTTACATGATAAAATGCTAAGAAACATGTTTTAAAAAGCTAGTCATGACAGTAGTTCAAAACTATGAAAAATAGTTAAGTTTGAGTTTTGAAAAGTTGACATTTGATTACTCTTTTGATCATAACTTTCACAATACTTTGAGTTTCATCCTAAAACTATTTCATTTAAAAATAGACTCAAAGATCTTTCCAATGAGTGGTCATTTATTATAAACAGATAAGAAATGAAGAAATTATGACCATTTACTTTAAACTATGAAAAATAGTCAAGTTTGAATTTTGAAAAGCTGACCTTTGGTTACTCTTTTGATCATAACTTTCAAAATACTTTGCATTTTGTTGTGAAACTTCTTTCATTTGAAAATAGACTCAAAGATCTTTCCAATGAATGATCATTTGCTTTAATCGAAAAAGAAATGAAGAAATTATGACATTTTAAAATTAATTTTCAAAACTATAGGCCATGTAATCGATTACACAAGTTCTGTAATCGATTACAACTCTGATAGAGGTCATGTAATCAATTACAACATCCATATAATCGATTACCATGTGCCCAGAAGCATTTCCAACAACTATAAACGATTAGTTTTCATAAAAAAATTATTTCTAAATACTACTAACGGCTATTTTATCACTTGGACTCTATAAATTAGTGTATATTGAAGCATTTACATCTTTAGAGACTCTAGAATACTTGATTTGATCCTTGAATCATCAAAATCATATTTTGAGTTTTTTATTGCAAAGTCATTCTATTCCTTTGTTCTTCAAGTTGTATATCTACACTTGTGAGAGTTTCGAATCTTTCTCTTCATCTTAATATCATTGTAAGAGAGTGAGATATCCCTCAAAAGAGAAAATAGTGAGGTATCCCTTATAATGAGGCTCAAACACAAAGGGTGAGGTATCCCGAAGATGTTGTGAGTACTCTTGAATGTAAAGGTTTTTCAAGCACCTGTGAAGCTTGAAGAGTTTGAGACTCTAACACAAGGGTGAGGTATCCCAAGGTGTGAGGAGTGCTCTTGCTTGTACCCGTGAAATTTAGGAGATAGTGAAGAAAATCTTAAGTTAAACTTGGGGACTGGATGTAAGCCAAAAGTGGTTGATGGCTGAATCAAGATAAATTCTTGAGCTTGATTATCTCTTTCCCTAAACTCTTTATATTCTATATTAACATAATTTATGCATGTTCCGCTACATTTATTAATTGAATGCTTCAAAATACTTAATTTCTTAATGGTGTTTTAAAATCTTGTAATCACTCAATTCACCCTCTCTTAGGTGATGGTTGACATGGCTAACACCTAAGGGTGTGTTTCAGAATTGGAATTTTAGAGAGTTTTGGAAGGAAAGGTAAAGAAAAATTTATTTTTTATTTTGAATAAATATTTTTTATATTTATTTTTTTAAAATAAAAAAATAAAATAAAATATGATCATATAACCTTTTAATTATCTTTTATTTAATTTTATAAATATTTTATAATTTTCTTAATTTAAAAATGAAAAATAAATGCTTCCTTTCCTTTTCCTCCTTAACGCTCCATCTAAACATATCCTAAGTGTCTTCATATTCAGGCTTTGGGACTAATCCTGGCCTAAGCATCAACTTTGTCTTGGCGACAAAGTACTTTTTATGGGTTTCAAACTATACACTACATATGAAGTTTGCTTATATTAAACTCAGTTGCTAACACAGCGACACTAGCTCGTCTTGTTTTTATTTTTGTTTTTTCAAATTTCTCACTACTTAGTTCATTCCTATTTCCTAATGGCTTGCAATAATAATTAGTAGTTAATGCTTAAAAAAGATAATAATATTTGTCAAAAATGATGACTATTTAAGTAGGAGTGTCAAAACGGACGATCAGTGCAAAGCAAGACAAATTTTGGACCAGACAAAACTTGTTGTGGACTAGCATTTTGCTAACCCAACACAATCTTGTGCGGGTCACGGGTTGGGTAGGGCTGATTTGTTGACCCAATTTTTTTTTTTAATTTTCTCTTATATTCTTTATACTAAAATATTATATTCTTATGTTTTATCATTATATTTTTCTTTTGCATACTTTAAATACCAACAAATATCAAAAAATTTATTTTGTTACACAAATATTAATTTATATTAAAAAATAAAGGTAAAACTATTTATATGTCATAAAATTTATTAATTAAATAATTAAACATTAGGCCAGCGAGTTGGCTTGGCCTACTGCGATTGGCCTGCATCAGATCTAGCCAAAATCAAACTGGCCCATTCGGGTTAAATTTTATTTTTTCATCAAATTTTTTGTCTAACCTACCCATTTTATTGAGTCATCGGACTTAATCTATTTTAACAGTCTTAATATTAAGTAGTTAGAGATGGATGAATACGGGTTTAAGTTGACATCCAAAACTTCTTTTAATCAAGTGGTACTTAAATGAAAGTTTGCTTCTTAAAAGGTACTAAAGGTTGGAGTTAAGTTTTTTTTTTTGTACTAGTTGGATTTAAGTTTTACTAAGTGGCAATGTTCATATCAACTTGTATTTCTTTATTCTTATAAGGTCTTAGTATTTTTTAATAACATACCAATGTGTATTAGTCTAAGTGAAAGGAATTTGAGTCCCTTAAGTATATGATCTTAAATTTGATCTCAAAATTTATATGTATATAACACCATTGGAAGGGGTCTCTGCTTAGACATCTGACTATATCCTAGAAGATTAGTCTCTCACTTATCAAATGGAAAACACTCTGATAAACTAAAAAATAAAAAGTATTTTTTAGTAAAATATTAAATCATAATCTCAACAATGAATTTTCATATTAATAAAGATTTATCTAATGAGTACCTTAATGGTATTTCTTAAGGAATCAAAAAATAAAATTATTAAATAAAACGTAAAGCATTTAATACATTAAAAATTAGAAAAATTTTACTTTTCATTTAATACTTATTATCTTTGATTTCTTACCAAGTGCACAGGGTGCTTACAAAACCCTTATAGTCCTTTCGTTCTTCAATAATAATCATTTAAGGTTTAAGTATATTAATTCATAAACTCATTAAATAACCTAAATTTTAGAAAGAAAAACTAATATTTGATAAAATTGTCATTAAGTTTCTCTTGACAAAAATATTCAATATATTAGTGATGATAATAATTAATAAGAATAATTCTAAAAATAAATAATAAATATTTTTCTAATCTCTAAAATTAAAAACTAATTTAAAACAAAATAAATTTTAAAAATTGGCCACTAAAAAAAAACATGGCAGTAATAATAAATAGGATATTAAAGAAACTAAGTAAATGAAATATTTTATTTTTCCCTATAGGCTAATATCAGATGGCGGATGGCGGATGGCGGATGGAGGTTGTACAGTCCTACCATTACGCTATGTTTGGATGATATGTAAAGAGGAGAATGAAAAGGAAATAGGAGAAATGAAAATAATTTTTTGTGTTTGGGAGTTTTAAAATGTATAGGAACGAAACGGAATATAAGAGGAATCATTCTCCTCCTCTTCTCCCCAAATGCCCAATTTTTGTTCTCCCCAAAATTGAGGTGGAATGGGAGGAACACATATTTCGTTCCATTTCGTTAATGAATCTTCCAAACAAAGAGGGGAGGAATTATGCTCTATTCCTTTCTTTTCCTTTCTGATCCATCTACACCTATTCCGTTCCGTTCCGTTAATGAAAAAACATTCAAACACAGGATTAATCTCGTTTGTGATTTGACTTGACTCTTTAGGTAATGTTTTGTGACTGTAATATGTAAATGGAGGATTATCAAGTCAAGCTTTTAAACAATGTAAGATATATATATTTACAAATATTAACTTACATTTTTATAATTTTTAGAATAATTTTTAGTTGAGCATAATTTATTATACATTTTAATATTATTATTTGATGTATGTTAGATTGTGGAGATCATGATAAAATTATATTAATATTTTAAAATATTTTTATACATATTAAATAATAATTTAAATACTTAAAAAAAGATATAATAAATTGTGATTAATTAATAATTTCTCTAATTTTTAATATTACAGCTAGACTTATCTTCTTCTTTTTCGCATGTTTATACTTTAATTTTACTATATGTAGGTGTTTGAGATGTGACTCAAAAGTGATGTTAGGTTACATTTTTCCAAACTTCTTCTCACGATGGTTCTTTGAAAAATGACACCTTCGGAAATTTTCATGCAATGTACCAACGATTACCTTGTCCCCTTTTCCATTGGCAAAGCTTATAAAACAATACGAGATTATGATATAAATTAAATTTTAATATTATTTGGTGTCAATTAATGGAATAGCTTCCACATTCATTTTAGGAATATTTTTTTTTTATGTTTGCTCATGGAAAATAAATGCGAAATGGTTTTCTATTTTAAATTTTATTCCACAAAGTTGTTGAATCTCATTAAAAAAAAGAGGAGAATGAAATTTTTATATTTTTGTAGAATAAGGTTTTACAATTTTTACTCATTATAAAATGACAAAAATTACCCTTCTATAATAGACATAACCTAATCCATCTAACTCAATGTAACCTAACCCTAATTTACCCTTCTATAATGTTTTATAATGTGAATACTCATTTTATGAAGGATTTGACGATAACAAAGTTATGAGTAAGACCTAGTCTATGGGAAGCTTCAAGGCAATAGATTTATAGGACTTAAGATTTTGAATGTGAGAAGTAATCTTTGATATCTCATTAAGCTCAAATTGGTTTTTAAAAGTCAACTATGAATTTCCTAAGTTAGTGGTTTTAGCTTTTGGAAAATATAGATTAATTTGCACAAAATCATGATTTAATCTTGGATCGTGAAAATTTTGTTTGAATCATTGAAAAATTCAAGTTTTGATAGTTGGTACAACTGTTGGTAATCCATTACAAAGCTTAATCTTTTCAAAAACCTGTTTTTAAGGCTGAGCATAACAGATTACATGTTCTTGTAATCTATTACCAACCACTTGTAATCCATTACAACATTTCTGAGAAGGCTATAATCGATTACCAAACCCTGTAATTAATTACAAAGGGTCTAAACTTGGTTTTTATTCAAGTAAGAAGCTATGCAATTTATTACCATGAGCTGTGATTGATTACAAGACCTATAAATGACCATGTAATTGATTACAACATGGTGCAATCAATTATCAAATTCTTGGTTAAGTCTAGAAACTAGTTTTTAACTTGTGCAATTGATTACATTGTTTGATTACTAGTGTTCTGAAAAAGCATCACGAGTAGTTTTTTAAGCATTTAATGCGCCACCAACCGTTCCTAACCTCTCTATTTTATTTGTGGGCTCTAAATATAAAGCTTGGGATACTTAATGCTAACTTTTAAACATCCAACAACACATTGCAAAGTATTAAACTGAGTTTTAATTTGTCTTACTCACATTGCTCTGTTTTTCAAGCTTAATTGAGATATCATTGAGAGCGTCTTAGTGCTTCAACTTGTATAATCAGCTCTTTGAGAAAGTATAATCTTTTCAATCATTATTGCAAATATTTGTGAGGATGGTGAATCTCTTTAGGAGATAAAGAGACTTTTACACATAAGGGTAGATGATTCCAGAGGGGTAAGAAGGGTTCAAAGATTGTAAGAGCTTTTCAAACACCTATTGAAACTTAGAGAATAATGGAAACTCCTAGGTGGATTATCCTAGGGACTAGACGTAGATTATATAGGTGATTGAACTAGTATAAATCTTACTTGCACCTTCTTTTACTCTTATCTCTTTACATTCAAGCTTATTTATTTGTTATTGCATACTTGTTACTTCATCTACTACTTATTCCCTTTTCTTTGAAAACTTGTGTGAGACTTCTTGTTGTCTCCAATTCATTCACCATATAAGAAAATAGTTTCAACAAAAATCAAAAGGGACTTATTTTCAAAAAGTTTTGAAAAACTTAATTCATCACTCTGTTAAATTTTGAAACCACTTGGTAACATGTAATATATAAATAATATTATGAAAATTGCTTTCTATTCTATGTTATATCACATCTTATGTACCAAACTATAGAATTGAAATAGGATTCTTATTTTGATTATCAATTCCCAATCTTATTCCGCAGAATTATATTCCTTACACCAAATATAACTTAAATATTAATAACTATAAATCATTTAACTAATTATTTAAAGAAATATTTATATCAATTATTTTAAAATTATAATTCTATGATAATTTTTTTATTTCTCTTAAAACATTATTAAATTTAAAATATTCAATCTAGTATTATAACTTATGGAACTTTTCAAAAACAATCAGTTAATCTAAATTCAAGATATTGGAGCATAGAAAGCCTACTCACACTAATGGGACAACCCCGGTGTTTCTGTCAGATGTCGACAACCTGATTGACGATGTGATTTTATAATCTTAATTTGGAGAAGAGAATCGTTTCTTCTTATGGGCTCTATTTTCATAAAGTGTTTAAATATGTGCATGCAAACGTCGATATGACAACATGCAACATGTCATTAACATTTATAAGAAATAATAATTGTATTGAACTAAAAGCAAAAGTACAACTTACAGAGTTGTATGAGTTACAACAAAACAGTAAAAATACAATAAAAAAGACAAAAGAAAAGAAAGAAATGCTAGAAATATAAAAACGCTTGATGGACTCTTTTCCTGTTTTTTGTGTGTGAGAAGTGTCGAGTGTCAAACCTTTCTTCGTCTTCGAACTTAGTATTTATAACCTTCAAGCTTCTTCATCTTTCTCGCCTCTCTTTTGAATTTGAAGTCTTTAAGGTTAGGCGCCCTCATAACGGTTACTCCCTTCTTGTCAAGTATGGATCCCAAAATTTCTAGCAACTTGCAACTTTCTAACTTTTGGTTGACATAATCCAAGTCAATGTCAATTTCTTCCTCTTCGACAACTTACTTGTCTTTCAATCATTTCCAACATGTGTTTCTCATGTCTTTGTTTGTTGCTCCCTTTATGTGCTTATTTACATCCCTTTGTGCCAGTGGCCCTATATGGAAAAATTTAGAAATGCCCCAAACACCTGGTCAATTTCAACAAGCTTCCTTTAAGGAATGATGGTGAAAAAGCATAGCCTCAGACCTAATGAGGATGAAGACGAGAAATAATTTTGCATGGACACCTCCAAGTCTCCCACCTTAGTAATGAATATAAAATACACTCATTTTTTGAGTTTATTTATTATAATTTTTATTTATTTTAATTTAATTTTGAATAATTATATCTTCACCTAGTGATATTTGAATTTATTTGAATTTTCAAGATAAATCATCATCTTTTGTGCAAAAATAGGCAATTCCTTAATATAATTATTTGAAGAGTTCTTATCCTATTCTTTAATGTCAATTAGAGTTTTAATTGGATGCAAAAGCTTGAAGAAGGTTTGAATTGAAGATTGGATAAAGATTATCAAATACACGAAAATTATAGAGTTTTTGATGCTCAAAGGCAGCAAGGAGACAAGCCCTATGAGAGAAGGAGGAGCTGTCATGGAGTTCTCATGGAGTTGGAGATCGAATCACCATTGAAAGTGTTTTGGTTTCTTCTGTATTGTTCTATTATGATGAATTCTCTTTTCTCTTCTTATCTCTTCTTCTATTTTGTCATGAGTAGCTAAATTCGTGTGTTGCTAGGGTGAATATGTAACTTGATTCAATTGACATGTATTAAAGTTAAATTTTTAATTAATTTATTTTCTATTCAGTTTGAGTATTTATTATGGTTGTTAATGCTTTTATGAATTAAGTGCCCTTCATAAATTGATCTAGTGAGATGTGTGTAGAATCAGAATGCTTACATATGACTTAGACCATAAATAATAAGTGTCATGATTTATAATCATATAGGAATGGAGGTTATAAGTTGTGTGAGAGAATTGTGGTGTTTTTCATGAAAATCCATAAAATGAAGGTCATGTCTTTAAGAGTTGAGGTTTAAATAAAGAAATTGATTAGCTTTTAATAATTAAAGATAATTAATCTGCTAATGAATTGTGTTTTAATTAATTAAGGGATTCTCCCCATCAATTGAATGACTAGAAATTAATTAGAATAAAGGTCTCAAAACTATTATATTGTCTATGATAGATTGTTGAATAAAGTGAAGTCAGATCTCTAGTATCTTTATCATTACTTGTTTACATCTGATTTTGTTATCATGTTCTCTTACTATTTTTAATTTATATGTTTTTACCTTGTTTTGTTTTTCCTTCAATTACTTATTTTCCTTTGAACTCTTTTTAATCTCAATTTCCTATAGCTTAGATAGTGTTGATTTGGTGAATTTGGTACTTGATAACGTGATCTCTGTAGGATGATACTCACTCATCATTATATTACTTTTGTAATTTGGTATAATTTCCAATTAAGCAACACCTCAATAGTTATGCTTCTAGGTTTGTTGGAAGCTTTTGGACATATTACTTGTTGTATTTTTGGGACTTTGATTCCATTTTCATTCTAGTAATGAACTTCGCTATCTTATAAAAAAAAACTAATTAGTCCAAATTAAATTATTGGCTTGGTATCGATTTTTGTTACATAAATTGATTTATAAAATTCATTATTTAGTTCATGATTTTAGGGTGTAAATCAAAGCAAAATAATTTATGTCATACATAATGCTCAGTAAAAATTGATATTTAATATATTACTAATTATTATGGCCCATTATGATTAGGCTCGGTCTCCTAGGCTCTAGCCCTAACTCGTATCTTGGTTTAAGCATGCTCGGTTATCTGCAAGGAAGAGGCGAGTGAGAATCTTCTTGGTCCTACTCCAATGCTTAAGTCTATACCAAGTATACAAATAAACTCAAGAGAGAGAAAAAAATTCTAATGAGAGAATGTGTACCCCAAGAATGGAAGGAGGTTGTGGTTTATAGGCTTGGAGGTGATTATTGGGAGAGGTGGTATTCCCGTGTATTGACCGAGGGTAACTGGTTATAAGGCTTCCATATTATTAGGTTGTTTGGGCCTTTATTGGATTATTCTTCCCATACACAGCACAAACCCTTATATTTTTGTAGATTCAGTAGAAGATGGGTATGTGGCAATAAACAACTGCTTGTTTTATATACTAGAAGATTAACAATTGTTAATGAGTTTTTATGCTACATCGTCTCTTAGCGTCATAAATGGAGATTACTTCATGTGGTTTGTCATTTTCAAAAGTTGTTTATACAATGTTTAATTCTTTCAAGGGATCATATATGTTTACTATTTTTTGTCTTTCTCCATGATTTGGTGGTAAAATGAGCCAATCTTCTTTGGACTACATATTCCATGTGGCTTGTGCTTGTTGGTTATTGATTATGCATTAAATGTTCATCCCTAAAGACCGTGCTTTATTACTTGAATGTCGTGCATTTTTTGTTTGTGTTAATCAAGCTTAATCAGGCATTTGAGTTTCTTAGGTATTGGGTAAGATATCGTCTCGTTTCCTAATGGTTGTGCATTAAATCATTTGGAAGTGGTGCTTTGCCTATTTAAACATGCTTGTACACCTTTGTTGCTATCTTTTCATTTTCATTTATCCTTGCCTTACTTGTGTCAGTAGTTTGAATGTCTTAGACTTTTGCCAAGTTTTTTTTTGGTAGTCTTTGTGTTCCATTTTTTTCTTGGGTAGCTCACCTCTTGGCCCATGTCTCCCACTTTTGCTTTTCTTTTTTTCCCCTTATTTTGTGGGGTTTCTCATTCTTTTCCCTTTATCCTTATTGGGTATGAGTCCCTTTCAAGGAGTTTGGTTGTTAATGGTGTACATGCGTCATTTAACTCATTTGAAAAAAGGGCTTCCCATTCCTCAACAGGTCATGGTGGAAGGTAAGTAAGGTCCTCCTATACTGTAAGAGTTCCAAGGTTAGTTTCCTAGATAATTTTCTCTTGGCTTCGTCATGCGAATTATGCTTGGAGAGGGTGCAAATATTTGTGTCAATGTTCTGGGAAAATTTGTATTGCCACAGAATTAGTGAGGCCTTCAGTTGTGTTTTCTTGACGTGGATCTTGTATTCGTCTTGTTGGCTTAGGCCTTACTCCCAAAACATTATATCATCCTACCATATCGGAGGGGATTTGGCTATGATGATGGTTTCTTCCTCCCACTAAGTTAGACCTTTATACTAGGGAAAGTCCGTTAGTGATGGTGGCTCAATTCCTCTGTTCTTCTTCGTTATCTTTGAGGCACGTTGAGTATTTCTGCCTGAAGGTGCCAATTAGAGCTTCAAAGGGGCAACCTTAGGTGACTTGGTCACAGTGGAATGCTTACTCATGCCCTTCAACCATAGGTCTTACTTCTAATATATTGGCCCTTTTATAGCATAAAAGGTTTTTTTTTTTAATACTAGCAAAGTTCTAACAATGACGATGATGTCCTAGTCTTTTGCAAAAATGGGTGCATATAAGTAGTGCTTTTGGTCTTATCTGAAAGAAGGCTTGGTAATCACACACCAACCCATAGGTATCCCACCCTACCTCACTTAAGACAAGGCAGGTATGAGTTTGGGGTCAATCTACCTCTCAACTCTCATCTAAATAAATATTATGCTTACTTTAGTTACTAATAAAGTCAATTATATTGATTGATCTTCACTGGCTCAACACTTATCGTAAACATATTTTTTAGTTTATATGAGATGATATATTAATTTTAATATATTGATTAACTTTTACATAAATTTAGTTTCAAATATTCATAGTTTACAGAGGGGTGGGTGCGAGTGAGGGTTTTAATATTTTTCTTGTAGGGCAGGGTTAGGTTGAGCAAAAACTTACTCCTATGTACCCATTGCCAAGCCTATCTAAAAGCTTCAACTAGAGTTTAGGAGGGGGATTAGATATTTTGTTCTCTCGTGCTTCTTCTACACTTAATGCTTCTATAGTTAGGGCTTCATCATGTTTTGTTGATATTATTCTAATTAATGCTTCTATTGTTGGTTACTTATGTTTTTCTATTTTGATTTTTACTTGGACAAAATAGGTGTTCATATGGTGTTAAGTTGTGTGCTAGTAGGATTAGGCTCGGTCGTTCAAGCTTAAGTCCCAACTCTTAAGTTTCACCTAAGCTGTGCTTGGTTACATGTAGGATAGAGGCGAGTGTGAAGTTCCCTAATCCCACTCCGATGCTTAAATTAGTATTGAGTATACGAAAAAAAACTAAGGGAAAGAGAGTGTACCTCAAGAATGGAGGGAAAGTGGAGTATTTATAAAGCTTGGAGTTAGTTATTGGGAGAGACAGTATTGTCGCATATTGACTGAGAGAGTAGCCAATTATAAGGTCTCTGACTCTTCTTCTTGCACACAATACCAATTTTATAGTAAAAATCATGTATATTATTATATGTTTGAAATATTTATGTACATTACATTAAATTAGTTGTTAATTAAAATGTAAACAAGAGAATGCAAGAATGAGTATAAAGGATTTAGAGCATCTTTATTTATTTTTCTTCAATTTCTTTAGTTTGTTAATATAATTTATATAATTTTGAGTCATATAACATGAAATCAACATGGGCCATAAAAAAACTGATAAAAAGTTTATTTTTGACCAAATTGAACCCAAATTTTAGTTTTGCATAGAATCAATTGGTTTTTCAAAGTCAATTTTTGGGCGATTAGATCAATTTTGAATGGTCGAACTGATTTTTTAGCAATTGAACTATTAGAGAAATTATAAGGTTTAACTCAGGTTGGAATGGGATCTAGTTGGTGGTTCAGCTAGTTTAGTCAAACCTACTTTTAAAACACTAATTTAAAAAAGTAAACCCTTTCTCTTAGCATCAATTTGGTCTTTCATTTATAAACAACATCAAAATAATTCTCTCATGATTATTTTCACTATCAAGTTGATTCAAATGTTACTATGTATGGTGAGACCATTAATTGTTGTTCAAGGTGGCACATTAACTGGTGATGTGGTGGCCAAACTAACATTTAGTGCAAGGAAGAATAAAAAACCCTTTTAAGTCCCCAAATGCATTCAAAGCACATTCTATCTCCGTGTTGGTTTTGCTCTATTTGGACACATGAAGCTTAGGTGTTAAGGGTTGTGTGCATGGCTTGTCTTTGAGCTGTTGTTGGTGTTTGGCCCTGTTTGAAGTGAAAAGGTGCTAGTGGCTAGTGGAGTATGATTCAATTGGTGTTTAGCTCTATTTCTATTAAGTTCGTTGGCCATGGAAAAAAATGCACATTATGGAAGCTTGGTGTTATGGATTGAGTAAAGGTGTTGATATGGTTCATGGTGGTGAATACGTTCTCATAACTGTCGAGGCTTTTGCATATGAAAGTAGGGGAAGAGGAATGCATGGGCATTTTATTAAATGACAATTGCTGGTTTTGGTAATTTGTGGTTGTTGCAGGTGTTGTTTTCAAGGATGGTGGGCAAAGGGAGCTTTGGTACATGTACAATGAATGCGTGAAATCATAGTTGTATGACGCGGACTGACCTGGCCGGTCAACCTTGAAAACCTATGACTCAGACTTTGGGCCAATCCAGTTCTTATGCATTATGGGTTAGCGTAGTGAACCGGTCAAATCCAAGTGACCCACTCACATTGGGCTTGGTGTTATGGATTGAGTAAAGGGGTTGATATGGTTCATGGTGGTGAATACGTTATCATAACTGTCGAGGCTTTTGCATATGAAAATAGGGGAAGAGGAATGCATGGGCATTTTATTAAATGACAATTGCTGGTTTTGGTAATTTGTCATTGTTGCAGGTGTTGTTTTCAAGGATAGTGGCAAAGGGAGCTTTGGTACATGTACAATGAATGCGTGAAATCATAGTTGTATGACGCGGACTGACCTGATCGGTCAACCTTGACAACTATGGCTTGGACTTTGGGCCGATCCAGTTCTTATTGATGGGATATAATTATATAGTTTCAAACCCAAGTGTAGGTTGTCTTAAGTAATAAATTCTCGGGAGTCCAAGGTCGATCCACAGGGAATTGATGAAGGAAAACTAATTAATTGAGGTAAAGAAAAGATGTGTCACAAAATTAAAGATGATATGAGTTGTTCACAAAGGAAAAGGATTTGCTTGGGTTAGGAGATCTACTCTTGGTAATAAATTAAAGATAAGATTATTTCGTTTTATAACTCAATTGAAATCATGCATAATGAAGATTCCAATCGGAAGATTTAACATTCAAAGTTCAATTATGTAATCATATAATGGTTCCAATAACTATCTACCAATACTTGTAAATCGTCAAAAGCATCCATTTGTGCCAATCCTATTGTCTACAATGGATCAAGATATTCATTATACAAGAAAAGTTTCTAAATTAATTGGAAACAACATACAACTCATATAAAGATCACATAAAAATATATCATTTAAAGCACAAGAAAGAAATTAATCTAACCTTAACTTATTACCAAAAGCTTCACCTTTTCACCCAAGCAAGATGAAAATTTAGTTACTCATAGACAAGAAGAAAGAAAGAGAAGAAGAGAAAGATAAACATAACTTCACTTAAGAACAAGAGAAAATTACAACAAAGGAAGCAATCAACATACAAATATTAAAGTAAAATCTAGACTAACACTAAGCTAACACCCTCAAATGATCAGCCATTGCCTCTTTTTATAGAATTAGAAGAGTACAAATAGCCAAAAGAGATGATGGATGATGATAACAAAATGATAAAAGAGATAAATGGTGGGTGGATTCTTGTCTCCGAAATGTTTCCCTTCTGAACTCATGGCATGCGTCATTTTTGAGTCAAGTGGTCTTCATGAAAGTTCTAGCACATTGTCTCAGCTTTCCAGAGACACCAAGTTTAGCCAAATCCAATAACCACAGCCCAAGATATGGCCCAATTACTGCTCATGGGTCAGGCCCAACGTCAGCACCTCTGTTCTGACTTCTAAGCCCAATATCACCTTCAAGGAATCCGAACCAGCTTTTGTGTTCTTCATGAAAGTTGTAGATATGGGTCTTAACCTTCCACTGTCAAAATTTCAGAATTATTGAACTCCAATAGCCCGAGATATAGCCTAATGAGTGCATAAAGGTCAAGCTGTCAGGTTCAAAACACTAGATTTTGCTTCAACTCCAATTTGAGTTATCCAAACATGTGTTTCTGGTCTTGAGGCCTTCATGAAAGTTGTAGAAATTTATCTTAGCTTAAAAACAAGACTAAAATTACATCCATCGGATATTTGTAACTCAAATTATAGTCAGTTTACTGAAAAAGCCAAGTAAGAATGTTATACAATGAATGAAATATATTGCTATTAATGTGGTTCTTGCTATCAAGTGAATAGTTATTAGAGAATTATCTTAACTTTCTAATAAGACCAGAATCACATTAATCAGATAATTACAACTCAAGTTGTGGCTACTTTACTTAAGAATGCAATTACCCAAATTAATGATAATTCAAGCAATAATTTCTTCAATGATCCAATTAAGCTTAATTTCATAAAATGTGACAAAATCAACTTAATTAAGCCAAATTGAACCTTAAGAAGCCTAATTAGAGGATTATAAAATGCATAAAATACATTGTTATCAATTATGCATTGCGGGTTAGCATAGCGAACCGGTCAAATCCAAGTGACCCGCTCAGATTGGGTTTTTTGATATATAAAATTTTAAATTGGTTACTTGTAGGATTTGAATTTGGTACATGAAAAACTTTTTGTAATTAAGTGTATTATACCATTAGACCATATGTTTTTATTGAGTTATGTTCTTAGTTTTCTAATTTATATTATTATCTAATCAATCTAATTTTTAAACATGATGCTAGATTATTATCATTGTTAGTTTAGTTACTTCATACAAAGTAATTTTCACATAGTATGTTTCAATATATTATTTTTTTTGTATAGTATTTTTTGAGGTAATTTTTTATATAGTATTTTTTTATTCGAATTTTTTGATTTAACCACTTAATACATTGTCAGACTGTTGCTTGGTGATTCGACCTTCTAAGTGAGTCAACTTTCAGTATGAATTATACAACTATGCATGAATCACTTAGAGTCATGAGTGATTAGTATGGTGTTGACAAACCGGTTGCTTATTATGTTTAATGAAGCACTGACAACTTAAGTAAGTTTGGCCTAAATGGTCTAGGTAGGTGAAGAACTGTTTCTCCGAGGAACTTTGTGTTGCTGGTGTTCTGGGTGGAAGGTTAGATGCAAAGTAAGGATTTATAATTCTAGGTTCGCGGGGAGTCTATATTTCAGGAGGGGCAAAGCATGGGAATTTCCATGGTGTGTCTACTAGTTTTCAGGATACTTCATATGTAATGGGAATTTTGGATTTCATACACTCAAGAACCTTATCTTCCACATTTTTTTATGCTCTTTTTGCGCCATAAACCAACTTGGACATCACGTCATTTGTTAATGTGCCTAGCTCCTCAGCAGTAAACATGCCGTCTTAAACACTCACTAACAGTCATAACAAATCTTGACTTTTAAATCGACTTGATGGTGAGGATTATCATTTTAGGAATATTTTGATGTCATCTATAGAATAAATTGATGCCGAGCGAATTTTTAAAGGACCAAACTTTGAGCTTACACTAGTTTTTACTCCAATAGAATGACTTCAATTGCCTAACACAGATTGCAATGTAAAAGAGTTCTATACTTTGTTTGGTGCAAAGAAAAAAGAATCGAATAAATAAATAAAATGAAAGAGAGGTTATCTCATTATTAAGTCCAATCATGTCATAAGTCATGGTGAAGACTTAATTATCAATCATTAATTATTAATCATTAATCAAATAAGATTGTTAATAGCAGAAATTGAATTTAAGTTTTACAAGTACAATGCTTCGATGATTATCAGTTGAACCAACTCATTTTTTATTAAACAAAAGTGATTTACACTAACAATAACAACTATATTAAAAAGACTTTTCTTAAAATCACGTGTACTATGATACGACTGTGATTAATAGAGTTTTGCATATATATATATATATATATAATATATATCTAAAGAACATATATATATATATAGAATATATTTAATGAGAGGAGTTTTTATTGTGAGATAAAAAAATAAATTTTGACTTATAACTATACATGTAGATATCAAGATTAAAAGTTATTTAAATATCGTGTGCGATCACTTAAAAAATCACATACATTTATATTCTAATCTTAACTATTCATATAAGATCTAATTGGCCAACATTTATTCCTCTCATCTCTTACAATAAACACTTTTTTTATTAAAATAAAATATATATATATATATATATATATATATATATATATATATATATATATATATATATGTATGTATAGATTCCCACTAGTTTCATAAACAGCTCATCATAACTATTTAGTTTTTTTCTTTTCTTTCTCTTCTACTTTTTCCTCACATCAATAACCTATATTGCTTTTGGTAAGATTCTATGCAAAAATATTTGTGTGCAAGAAACATTTTCGTTCTCAAAATCAACGAACGAATCGAATAGTACTCAGCACGGTAGGGTGGCTAAAGGTGGTCCCTCTTACTTGTGAAAATCTTGAAATCACAAAGAAGCCACGTGGCCAAAAGGAAAAGCAAAATGAAACTCATACATGTTGAAATTCATAAATGTCATTATTTAAATATTTAAATTATTATTTAATATACATAAAAATATTATTAATAATTGATATAATTTTATAATAATTTTTATTATTTTATATATATTAAATAATAATTTAAATATTTATTATAGACTGTATTTATTAAAAATTATTCCTTATACATGAATATTATATACATCTATTTTACATTTACTTATATAATAAAATTAGAGTATAGGTATATAAAAAATTATGTAAATATATTTATAGTTAAATGATAAAAATTATGAAGATATAAGATAATGTGAATAAAAATATATATAAATTAGTATTTTGTATTAGTGTAATACATTTGAGATAATTAGTAATAATTTTATATGTGTGTGGGAGACTGTTAAAAAATAATATGTGTGTGGGATAATTAATAGAAATTACATTTATATAATTATTGAAAATATAGTTAAAAACCTATTAGTTCATTTGTAATGCATTGATATCAATAATAAGAATATATCATACAAAAAAATAAACATAATAGCCAAACAATTAATTTTAGTGTATACAAAATATTACAAAACTATTTTGTAAATAAATAGTTATTTTATATGTATATATATATATAATATATATATATATATATATATATATATATATATATATATATATATATATATATATATGGGTGGGACTATTAGCACTTCAGTATCTCTACTTTTTATATTTTATTACATTTTTTAAAATTTACCCTCTCTTAGTTTTTTAAAAAGATTAATTTTTTGTTTAAAAAAGTTGGAGTGATATATATATATATATATATATATATATATATATATATATATGGAACATATATTTAGTGAGAGGAGTGATTATTATGAAAGTGAGAGGAGTAAATTTTGACCATACAATCATAAATAAATAGTCAAGATTAAAAGTTACTTAAAAGTCATGTAATCACTTAAAAAATTACATGCGTTTATGTTAATCTTGACCATTCATATAAGATCTAATTGTCAATATGTCTCTTCTCACCTCTTACAATAAACACTCCTTTACTGATAAGATCATATATATATATATATATATATATATATATATATATATATATATATATATATTAAACATGTGGGATTATTAGCACTTCAGTATGTCTACTTTTTATATTTTATTACATTTCTTAGTTTTTTAAAAAGTTTAATTTTTTGTTTAAAAAAAGGTTGGAGTGAAAATATGCATATTAGAGTGTTAATAGCGACACCCATATATAATTAGTTAATTTAGACTTTTGTAAATAAATTACATTTTAATTAGTTTTATTAAGTTTTCGTATAAAGTTTTTCACCTGTGATTGTATACATCAATATAATTATATGTCAAAATTTCAACATCGCATGTTGTAAATATATAAAACAAAAATAAAAAAAACAATGCACAACTTACTTTTTCTTAATTTTATCAATTTCAGAATATCATGATTGAATAGCAATCTAATTACGTACATGACATTTTAGTAAATATTTACACAACTAAAAATACACGACTTTTAAATGAGCACGGTCATTATATATTAAGTATGCATATATAATGAATAAGAAAATGAAAACCTATTTATACAATTAAAAATTTCTTCTCATTGATAACATGAGTCATTAATAAAATAATGAATGCATTATAGATAAGCATTTGTGTTTGATAGAAAAAGTATTGAAAGAACAAAATTCATAAAACAAATGAAGTTAATGGTTAAGAAGAAATTGATTTCAATTATGAATATGGAGACAATTTCTTCAAAAACTTAAAATCTAAAATGCATATAAACAAAAAAACTCGTAATAAGAAAAAAAAATAAATGCATAAAAAGAACAATACCACGATGAAAGTGCAATTTGAAATAGGTGAATAGAATATAAAAGAGAAATATTTAAAAATTGGAAATTGAAGAAGACAAAGATTAAAAATAAAAAATGAAATCATTACATGCTCATATTTGGATATCTGGGAGGTCTCTTAATAATGAAGGTGTAGAAAATAAGCAAGATGATTCCATATAAACCTAGCTACATTTGAAAAAAAAAAAAGATGGTGAGAAAGAAAAGAAACAAAGAGACCATCTCGAATCCATTGCAACGTAATAGAACCTCCAAAAGAGTGCAAAACATTACTATCAATTTTAGTTACAGGATAATGGAGAGAACCCTAGACTAGTATTGTAGTTCTATTTAACAGGGTAATGACTCCTATTGCCTCTTAATCACATCTGTAACACCCTCCTTAGAGTGTCACATGTCTGACTCCCGACTCATATTCTGAAAAGAAGTTCACACAAAGTTTGAGTTATAAAAGGCGAGTTTTAAAATTTTTTTTTTTTACTGAAACATAAACTTACTGAAGTTCATAGGTAATACCAAAAATATATTTATACTAATTAATATATAATATTGACACTAATTAATATTTAACAATTTAAAGAGAAATATTTAACTAACAAACTTATTTTTTTCTCACAGTAGTAACCCTATGAAGGGTCCTAATTAATAGCACGGTACAACACTAACGATAAAAATAACTCTACATACGTATTCTGTTGTGTATCCATCTTGAAGCATCAGACATCTGTTTTACATCTGTACTTTGTCCTCAGACATCTCTTCTTTGTCAACACTGTAAGCTATCCAATCTGGAAAGGTCATTCTCTAATGTTGTTTCCAAACGCAAAGGTATTTGTCACCCGTTATGTCTAAGATAACTCGTTCCTTCTACTATATAGTTTTTACACAGCAAAACAATATAACAAAGAGATGAGATCACCTACACCAATACCAACATGGCAGCGCAGAGATAACACAAACAACAATATCATACAGGGATATCATACCAGACTTCCAATAATATATTCAATATTAATCAACTATCATCATCCAATTATTCAAAATAATTGTTATAGCCAATATTCCTCAATTAATATATCACACAGATATAAATGTTTAGATTATGCATGTACACAAGACTCGATTTCCTACTCCATAGAGCTAAACTCAGGTCGGAGAAATGATCGAAAAGATCTATCGGTCCCACATGCCCGACCACGTGCTATAATCCTCATTTTGATTTTGCACATCTAAAGCATATACACGACAGATCTTTATCGGATCTTGAATAAGAATAGTGTCTCGGTCGGATTATCGGTGTGTTGCATCGATCTAACCTACGGAAGAAGCGCGACCAACCACCCGTGTAAGCAACCCGCACCCCGATGCTCCCAAGGTCAACAAGTGACTTACACTACGCATATCGCACCCACTCAAGAGGTGTGTTTCTCCTAAGCAATCACCATATCCAGTCCTCATCGGACCATTCCAATACATGTATAATGCACCAAATACCAATCACAGGTATAATACCAATCACAGTATATCTCATAATTTCTCGATATAGTTTATACAATACACGAAATATATCGGTCTGCAAGTCCAACCACAAGGCCATTCTTTTTAAATTCGTTTGTTCAATTAAATCATATGCCTCAACGCATATTTTTTTCCAATGCATCTAAAATGCACCACGTGCCAATAACAGACAAAACTCGTTGTTTTCATAAACAGTGTATGGACACTGGTTCAACAGTATTCATACTGTACTTTCAACAGCGAAAATCATGTTATCACATTTTCATAGTTATAAAACACTTTCGTCGTGTTTTCACAAAATTGCACAACATTCCCGTTACGTTTTCACAATTCCACAACACTTCTGTTGCATTTTCAAAATACCGTAACACTTTTGTTACGTTTTTAAAATTCCAAAACATTTTTATTACGTTTTCACAATACCGTAACACTACTGTTACGTTTACAAAATTTTGTAACATTTCTGTTACATTTTTAAAATGTTGCAACTCTTCTGTTGCACTTTTAAACCACGTACTAATTTTTTAACATTTTTCTCAATCATGTAAAAACATACATTTCTTAAATCGCATAGTATTTTTCATTGTTTAAAATCGCGTAACTTAAAAATCATTCTTTTAAGTCACGTAAATCATTTTCCATCATTCTCAAAATATTTAAAACACTTTCCAAATCTCACAAATAGTTTTACATTTTCACAATCGTGTAAAAATATTCTATCACTTTTAAATCACATATTAATTTTTTAATAGTAGTTCAAATTACGTAAAATATTTAAACGTAATTCAAATCGCGTAGAAATATTTTACTGTATTTCAAATTATTTTTAAGATACGTAAAATATTTTTCAACATTTTACAATCACGTAAAATATTCCTCAATATTTTAAACATTATTTTGGACTTAAATAAATCAATATCATTTTCAACACATTTTTCAAATTGCGTAAAAATATTTTATTGCATTTCAAATCGTTTTTAAGCTACGCAAATAATTTTTCACCACAATTTCATTACAAAAAATATTTCTTAACCTTCAAAAATTCTTTTTTAACTTTTCTCAAAATAATATGACTTTGTATTTCATTTTTCACATTTCCTTACTCAAGGAAATCTTTTTCCACATTTCTTTACTCAAGAAATCCTTTTCCAAAATATAATCCACAAAAATTACTTTTCCATTGATATAAATCAACGTTTCAAAACTTAACATTTTCTAACGTATTTCAAAACTCAAAATAAATTATACGTTAGTAAATTTTCAAAACACCATTATATTCTCCATTTTTCCCAAATCATTTCCAAAATTAGTCTTTTTCAAAATAAATTGAAATTCAAACGCTTTTTAACCTCTCTTGATTTTCCGTTACAAAAATTTCTATTCTCTCAGTGATAAAACGCTTCGATTCCCTTTCCAAATTCCTCAGTATTAAATCAAGTTACGTTTCACTTTGAAAATCACTTTGTTCATAAAAATCAAGGCATTACAAGCCTTCAAAAAATGCGACATGACTATTGAAACTATCAAATATTTTTCCTTCTAAATTGATATGGTTTTACACAAACAAAATCATTAAAAATCCTTTACAAAAATCGTGAACACTTGGTCTTTGAAATCAAGTCATTTGTTCATTTTTATTTTTCACTTTCTTTGCAAATCCATTTTCACTTTCTTTATAAATCCTTTTTCACTTTCTTTGCAAATCCTTAAAATTAACATTGCTATTTTCATTTAAAACTTATGTTTAGTAAAACACCTAAAAACTTTTTACACAAAATAAATCAATAAAAATCCTTCTAAAAACTATGTTCATGTACTCTTTGAAAACAAACCCTTTGTTTATTTTCCATGCTTTTCTAATCAATCCAATTCTATTCTTCCATGAAAATATTAATTTGTAAACACCTATGTTGAGGTGTCTTGGCCGAAATTCTCAATGTTCTAGGGACCCAAAAATTAATTTCCCTTGTTCTTGAAAATTTTCAACATCATGGGTGTCAAAACCGTGACCACTCTTCCTTGGCCATTGGAGCCAAAAATTTATTTTCTTTCCATATTCACATCATGGCATACATATACATATTCCATCATAAATTCCACAAGCATGCCATATACTTATCATGCATATTATAAGCATACCATCAAAGCCATAAAATCATGCAAAGCATATCAAGTATAGGCAAATAATCAAAGCACATAAACACCCACAAATAAATTACATGACCATGGATATGAATCCTCACATGGATTCACCATCCATCAAATATAAGACCATCTCTCACCACCATACTTGGTTGGTGAGATGGATCTCCCTCTTACCTCTTGAAGATCCTCAAAAGCTCTTTGTTTTGCTTCTTTTTCCAAGTCCTTCACCACCAAGGGCTTCTCAAATACAAAACAAAATACATAAAAATTAGTATACTAAGCTTGATTAAGAGGAACCATGGATCAAACATGGTTTAGATCATGAAAAAGAAGAGAAGAAATGAAGTTTCCTTACACTTCACCACAAATACCCTATAACTTTGATCTTGAAGGAAGTCCATGAAGATGAATGATTTAGAAAAAATCTCCAACATGAAAGTTGCTTAGAATATCATGTAGATTCAAGATCTATGGTTGGATGAAATTAAAGAGTGATGGAAGGCATATCTAGGGTGCTTGACCAAATGGTGTTTCTTGGAGAAGAGAATGGAGTTTTTGTGTTTTGTTTTGGAGGAGATGATGAATAGAAAGATAATTATGATACAAATAATAGAAACTAACAATTTTGGCCCCCTTTAGAGTGCATGGTCGTAGCTATGCTTGGAAAGAAAGAAGAGTATATTTTTGCTTCTTGAAAATGGTCAATAATGACCAATAATGACCAAGACAACATATAATTGGTGTCTTGAAACTTGCTAATTTCCTACACCATCATAAAACCGTCCCCCCTCCTTCATGCTCTCCTTGAGTGACTAATCTCCTAACCACCATTATTTGAAGCATTTCTAGCCATTGATTAATTCAATGGTTAGGATTTAGGTAGACTTTTAATTTTAGAAGACTTAATCTAGGCCATTAGATCTTTCTCCTTTAAATTCTAGCCATTAGATGTGTTTTTAAAATGAAGGGTCAAGATTACTCCTTCTTACTTTTAATCCAAGGGTCATAATTAGTCTTTGCTACTTTTTAAGACTAATTCTCCACCATTGATTAAATTTACATCCAATGGTCATAAATGGTCCTTGTTACTTTACAAAACCAAATCTCCACCCTTGATTAATTTTTCATCCAATGGTCATAAATGGTCTTTGTCACTTTTTGAGACCAAATCTCTACCATTAATTAATCCAAATCCAATGGTTATAAATGGCCATAGCCATTTTATTAAACTAAATCTCTACCCTTGATTTAATCTCCATCTAACGGTTATAAATAATCCTATTTACTTTTAAGATCAAATCTCCACCATTGATTAAATCAAGATCAAGTCTCCATCGTTAATTAAATCAATGGTGGATATCCAAACACCAATGTTGACTTAAGCAATATAATTTCTATTTTTATCTGCTAAAATCCCACGAAAAGATTATATTTATTGTATTTTTATCGCCTAATAAATAAATACAAGACAAAACACAAGATGATTAAAAAATTCTAAAACGTTTCTGGATTCAAAGGTTTAGTAAGATCACTGTCTCGCCTAAACAAGATAAATTTTTCTATGCGTAAAAAAATTTTTACTTTCATGACCCACCTGGCCCATGTAAGGTCACCTGGGCCCACATAGACCACCTGGGCCATATACAAAAAAAATTTCATAATCATCCACAAAAATCACAAATATTAAAAACGTATGAAAATCAAGTCCGATTATTAAAAATAATTAACGATCAAGAAAATAAATATTTAAAGATTTTCTCCTACTTCGAAAATTATTATTTTCCGACACGAAAGAAATCACTCAAAACGATCAAATACGCCGACGGAATAAATAAAATAATTTTACAACAAATGCATAAATTACTAAACAAGAAAATTCGTTAACTCACAAAAATTATTATTTAAGAGATAGGAAATTCAGGGTGTTACAACATCACTATTCTTCGTCGTCATAATCCGGAACTGGATAGGAATCGACATCTTGAATGTCGTCATATCTCATATTTGAAATCGACAATATAAAAATAGATAGAATAACAAGAATAGAAGAGAAAATATACGAGAAATGTTTTGGAATAAACATGTTTTGAAAGGTAGAAAAAAAATGACTTGAAATTGGAGTGACTTACTTTCATATGTATTCAGAAAAGACATCATAATTAAAGGAACAATTGCACAACTCTAAAATAAAGCATAAAAAATATTTATATAATGCATGGAAAAGGAAAAAAAAAATTTAAAAGGTTTATGCCAACCAATTATTAAACTCTAATTAACAGAAAATATTATTTACTATGTAAACAATTGCATTTACTAAATATTTGCATAATATTGTGGGAAAAAAACTTGTAGAATAAAAGTGAAATTAACTTTCTATTCAATTAATCAATTGATTGGCATTAATTGTCATGAAGTAAACAATCAATTAATTTTGTTATAAAAGAGCTTTAATTAGTGTTAATTATTTTTATTGATTTTTATAAATTTATTATATGATTTCAATCAAATTGATTATCATTTATTGTTTTAATCAATTTATTATTTTAATTTATTTGTTTACAAATATTTGTGTTCTTCAAATTTAAATTTTTAAAAATCTTACTATTAGAGAAAAGCCTTAAAAAATCGGAAGAAATTAGAATGTCTTAGAATGTGACATGTGGCATAAGTTTCCTTGATAGGAGACTTCAATTGTGTATTATATGGATATAAATACAGATATAGATAACAATACTCAAAGAAAAAATCTAGAGAAGTGATGTCATTAGAATTAGATTGTAGTAAAATAGAGGTTATTTCATTATTCACCTTTTTTGGGCGTGATAATGAGACGTGTAAGGATGGATTTTTGCACGCTTATCCCTACCCCATATCCTTAGGAGTTAAAACCAATACCCATCTTGTAAGAAACATATCAAAACCCATACTCACCTCGTCTCGCTATGCACTTATGATTATTTTAAAATAATTTATATAATAATTAATTATTATCTTAAAATTAATTCATTATCTTCTATAAATTAAAAAATATATTAATGATAAGCATTAAACTAATGAAAATAATTATTATAATTAATATTATTAGTAATTAAAACAAATATAATATTCAATTAGATGTAGCATGTGGTGACAGAGTGTGTTGACCCTAAATCCGCACCCATCCCGTCCCGCTACAAGAGAGGAGTGCGTACTCGCGGGTCAAGTCAAATTGTCATCTTTAACCTTATTTTTTTAAAAAACGTCGATATATTTTTGGTCTTTCACAAATTACTCATGCAATTTTAGACCAAGATAGTAGTTAAGTAAAGCTTTCTCTAAATAATGACTCTAAGATTTGAACTCCTAACATTAGAGATAAGATTTGCCTGGGGTTAAGGTCTACTTCTACTGTGACTAATCACTATTGAGTATAGTATTGGTATTTAAATGAGTTATCAATTATGTATTACTTACTAATTAGATTTAATGGGTTTTATATTTTTATGATAAAACTAACAATTAAAAAATATTTTTTAAAAAATATAGTATCAAAAAATAAAAACTAATATTTGACAATTCACGTCTAATGTAGAACCTTTATGAGTACCATAATAATTCTGGATTTTTTTATAAAAAAACTCCAACTCACATTTAACAAATGAAGAAAATCTTTTTTTTTTTAAAATCAGTTACGAGACAAATAAAGAAATTATTAGTTAGAATAATGTACTCAGTAATTTATAATAACACGAATTTAATTTTTACGACCTATATTCCATTTTATTAAATCAATCAATGTATTGTTTTTTAACATTTTAAATTTTGTGTTATATTTAGTTAGATTAATGTACTTTCAAGGAATGATTCAAGTAATAAATAAATTTAAATTTAATGGTTGAAAGTTCTTTGTGATGTCGGATATTTAAGAATGTGAAGTAAAAAACACGTGAAAATTGACAACATATTCAAACAAGAATTAATCTTATACCAAAAAAGATTTGAAAAATATATCTTTATCCTTTAATTTTATTTTAGATTTCATTTTCGTCTTACACTTATATTTTGTTTCATTTTTGTCTTGAATGTTTCTAAAACTTACCAAATTCATCTTAATTACTAACATCATTAGAAATATATTAACAAAATTTGCTGACATGGATGGCATCCTATGTGAACACAAGTACACAGTTGACGCTGTCCAATTAAATTTTTTTTTAATTAGTGATCTAGGAACAAATGTGAAGAATTTTGAAAAGATTTGAAATGAAAAATGAAACAATATAGTTGGAGGAGCAAAATAAAATTGATAATAAAGTTAAATGATAATAAGTGAAAAATCTCCCATAATGGATTTTATGCATAAATTTTATTTAAGAAATCCTATATTTGTGCATTAAAAAATTATATTTTTCATAGAGATTGATTATTGAAAATCACATTAAATTATAAAAATATTTTCAAAGAATCGACTTAACTAAGACTTTATCATATCTCTTTATTAATATATTAGAACTATTAGTATCAAATCCTACTTGTATTGTAAATTTCATTAGTTTGGAGATAATTTTTATGGTATTTTGATGAGTATAGTATCTATAATGAGTTATCAAATATTGATTAAATGTTGATTTAATAAAAATATTTAAAATTTTATTAAAAACAACTAACAACTAATGAAATACTTGATGAGTATCAAAAAAAAAAAAAAGAATACCATAGGATTGCCCTAGTTTGGAATGAAAGTGTGTGTTTAAAAAATTTTATGTTATATTTATGTATTCCATATTTTATTAAAGAGACAGAGGATCAATTTCACCAAATGTAGTCTATGTAAGTTTTTTTTACACTCATTTTTTTCATAGATTCACTTTCATCTAATAGTTTACTTTTAATGAGATATTTAATTCATTAAAATTAGATTGTAGTAATAATCTCAATCATTAGATGAAAGTGGATCTAACGATTAAAAATGAGTGTAAGTCAAAAAAGACTTACACTGGTGTAAACTGATCCCTCCTCTTTATTAAATATTCATATGTCATTTATTTTATGCGGTTTAATCGGTGATTGTTAAACATGTGACTCACTAATTTGACACCTATTCTGAGTCAATCATCGCTTTGAGTTTTATAATCATGATTCTTAATTAACTCAAAATTAAATATCAAATTCAAATCGTTTGTTACAATTTAATTTAATGCAATTTTCAATAATCAATGAATTTATATGAAAAACATAATTTTTAATGCACAAATATAAAATATATTTCTAAAAGAAAACAAAATATAAAATTCATTATCACTATGTTTAGATGACAGGTAAAGAGAGGAACGGAAAGAAAATGAGAGGAACGGAAATAATTTTATGTGTTTGAGAGTTTTAAAATTCATAGAAACAGAACGGAATACAGGAAGAATCATTCCTCCCCTCTTCCCCTCAAATTTTCAATTTTTGTTCCCCTCAAAATTGAGGTGGAATGGGAGAACAATGTTCGTTCGCTGCTTAATGAATCTTCCAAACAAAGAAGGGGGAACTATGTTCCATCCATTCCTTTTCTTTCCAATCTATCCCCACATATTCCGTTCCGTCCCGTTAATAAAAAAATATCCAAACACAGGGTATAAGTTTTTCTTCTCTTAACTTTATTATAAGTTTTATTTTTTCACACAATTATATTGTTTTATTTTTATTTCAACACTTTACAAATTTTATCTTTTTTGTCCCAACCCACTAATTCAAAAAAAAAAAATGGAGAGTGTCAATTGTATACTTGTATATACATAAGATGCTATATCAGCAAATTTTGCTAACATTTTTAGCCGTGTTAATAGTTAGGACGAATTTGATAAGTTGTAGAAAAATTTGGACAAAAAAATAAAACAATAGGATAAAAAAAAACTTATTGAGTAAAATTAAGCGACGAAAAAAGAGAGAGAGAGATATATATATATATATATATATATATATATATATATATATATATATATATATAAGGACATATCTAGTGAGAGGAAGTTTTATTGTAGAGAGTGAGAGGAAAATTTTGTTCTGAATTTTAAGATTAAAATTATGTGACCACTTAAAAAAGTACATGTTTATGTTCTCTTAATCTTTCATTCATAAAGATCCAAATAGTCATTTTTACATTCACTCCTCTCATCTCTCATAATAAAGCTACTCTCTCACCATAATAAGATCATATATATATATATATATATATACAATTTATGTATTATTCTTTTTTTAGTTTTTTAGAATATCTCTTATTTGAAAGGTGAGAGACTAATTTTTCAGAGTACTGTTAATCACTTTAGTGAAAATTCCTTTTAACAATATTATTTTCATACATATAATTCTCATAATCGAATCAAGAACCATATGTTTAAGAGATCTGAGTCCCTTCCATTTATATCATGATACGTTGCTTCTATGGGTTGGTTTAATATGGACTGTCCGGTCAAAGGTCCATGATAGGAGCTTTGACTTTACTAATGATCATGAGTAAACTTTTGCATTACTTTTACACCCTCAAAGTAATTATATTTGTACACGAGTCCTTCTCCTCCTCCGTCTTCTCTAATCAACAACATTGTTCTTCTCATTTCTTCAACATGTAGCAACCACTACTCACAATGGTGGCGAGGGGGTCTCACTTTCTCTGTCGTTGGCATCCATAACACCTTCATAGGTCTTCTGTCACTTCCCCGACGGTGAGATCCGAGAGGCTACAGAGAAAGATCAGAGGGGTTGATGCATCGATGGGACAACCACTGTCACCGCCTCAACGATGAGATTTAATTCCTTTGCAAAATCAACATCAACATCTAAGCCCCCCCCTCTCATTGTTGTTTGCAAGGCAATGAGTTACTGTCGCAACTAGTCCTTCATTGTTCTATCAACATTCCGACGAGATCATCGACACTGAAATTGCAACCAACAATTACAAATTTTTTTCCTAGCAACCTAGAAGAAATTGATCCAAGCTCCAATGATTTTCAAAAACCCATTCTCTATCCCAAATTATTGTTGGTGAAATTTTTGCATATGCAAAGGTGAATGCTCTAGTTCGTCATCTTCTTCACTCACCTTACCCCACCTATATTATGAAATTGCATCATGGAAGAATGGAAACTCGTGTTATTTGGATTTTGTCACCAAAAATTTCATCTTCGACCATCCTTCTTTTGTCACTGAAAGCCCCACCGCAAACTCAACCATCATCCCTGTTATCCACCTTCCCCATCACCGACAAACGCCATAGATGTTCTTCACTTGCGTCCAACCACCAACAAATACTACAAATGTTCATCAAATATTTTTTACACTGCATATCTATACTTCCATCGCACAGATCTTGCTCCATGTTCGACGGCGTTGGAGCTTCGAACCACTGCCCATCGCCACTACGGGATAGAGGAACAAGTGGTTAAATGTGTTCTTTGCAATTTATTATCCCAAATAATTTAAATATTTACAAAGACTAATATCAATTTTTAACTTTTAATATTACTCAAATAACAGGTAACTAATCAACAATCATATTTGTTCACTATATTTTACACAAATCTAACATTTTATATTACAAGATCTATAATAAAACCTTTAACCGAACGGTACATATTAAACGCATCATGCTTCTATGTACTACTTTCGGAACACACAAAAGTTTCTCAATATGACGTAAGTGTATCCAAAATAATTAATATTAATAACAAAATGAAAACAACAGGTAGATATTGAGTATTTAATATTCAGTATTCATCATATCATTAAAGATATATAGATTATTATAGAACAGTGCTAAATATTAAGACACAGAGGGGTCCGAGCGTGAGCGTGAGCGTGACTGTCAAATCTGCATATTCTCTCTCTTCCTCTTTCTCTTTCTTCTGTTCTCAGAGAAGAATTCACACGACAGGTCCTTCCCTCCGGAGATTCCATTCAATCGCCGATCTTTATCATTCTCCTCGGGAATCCCTCGTCTCCATCTTTCAGTCTCACTCTTCTCCCATGAAATATAATGTTTTTCAGGGTACGATTTTTAGAAATATTTATATATAATCATAATATATTAATATTTATTTATATTATTAAACTAGTCAGAATTTATATAAATATATTTGTAGAAATGTGAATTTTGTTCTCTTATTCTTGTTTCTTAATCTCCTTTTTGCTCAGACATTGTTTTTATCAGCTCCATGCTTTTCTTGTTTCACTGTTCTTCTATCGTCTTTTTCTTCCTCATCGAATAAAATATTCTCAGAAGATCTCTACAATTGAGTGGCTTTGAGATGCGTTGGAATCGTCAAACTCAAATGGGTTTTTTTTTTTCATTTTTTTCATAAACCAATTTCTGTCTAGCTATTATGCTGCTGCAAGTTTTCCAAGTACAGGTTCAAACATTTTAATTTCTAATTTATTTATTATATTATTTCAGATTTTCCCTTTGTAGTTTTCTTTTATCTGTTCCCTTTTTAGTTTTAAGTAATGCCAATTCGAGATTATTAAATGTGTTTTTGGTTTTATTCAATGTATATGTTTATGTATGTTCGCAGAATTTGGACAAATTATCTTCTAACATTTTGGACGGTTACTTACTTCTTTTATTTTTGTTCTCTGTAATTTTGTTTGGAAAAGGTTAATGATGTTGTCTGTGTAGCAGTACCTTCATAGCCTCATCTCCTCTGCATCATTGACTGTTCTTTTTTTTTCATTTAATTTTTTTATGTATTAGATTCTCCTTTGGAATTCTGTGCTTTAGGTAGGTATTTCCTGAGTACAATAAAAAAAGGTTCCCTTTTATGGAAATGGGATCTACTTTTTCCCAACTCATCATAAAAAAAAAAAATTTATTACTCTCAATAATAACAATAGTAACATGTAATAAAAATAATTCATGCTTATAATCTGATTCCTCTGGAAAAGGAACTAATGGAGGTCATGATTTCTACTACAGAGCTTGTCTCATCTGCCCAAATGCCTTAAACAATTCCAAAACTGCTCATGTTTTGTCTCTCTGTTTTGGTTAGTGCAGGCAGGTACAGATAGGAGGATATGATTATGGATAAATAAATATAAAAAATAAATAACTACAGTATATTATTTTTAAGTACTTTCTCATCCTTTTGTTATCTCTTCTCAGTTCTCATCTCCTTCTTTTCTTTTCTGCTCATGATGTAGGGCTGGTTCTGACTTGATTTAGCTTTTGAATCAAAAAAATAGAATGGAGGGTGACACATTCTCTGGTCTTGGCAATGGTGCCCAGATTGATAGCAAGGTCTTGCAGACATTTCAGACAAGCTTTGTTCAAGTCCAGAACATATTGGATCAGAACAGGCTACTCATCAATGAGATAAACCAGAATCATGAGTCTAAGGTCCCTGACAACCTCAGCAGGAATGTGGGCCTTATTAGGGAGCTCAACAACAATATCAGAAGAGTGGTTGACCTTTATGCAGATCTTTCAAGTTCCTTTACCAAATCCATGGAAGTTTCTTCTGAAGGGGATTCCAGTGGTGCTGTGAAATCAGATGGGAAAGCTGGTTGCCACAAGCGACACAGGCCTACATAGAGGGAGTTTGTTTTCTTAATTCTTTTGCTTGGTGGAGAAGCACAACATCACAATTGTGTTGAGGGGTAGAACAAAATTAGATTCTGTAGCTGAAGCTCTCTTGTATTACAGGATTTTCTGTAGCTAATCACTTACTCCTTATATTTCAAATAAAAAAAATTGATTCTCCGGAATTCCTCTTATTGTAACCTTGTAATTTTGGATCTAATAGAAATCAAGCATGTTTGTGTTACTAATTTAATCATGCTGTGTTGTTCTAAAGGGAAATAAGAATGCCTTTTCTTTTTTTTCAATTAATGTGTTTTTTCCCATTGTACCAAAAAAAAAATGTGGTTTTTCCCTTTGATCATATGATGGAATATAATTTACAGATGAGCTTTTTTCTCATTTATCTGCTTTTTCTTCTATGATGAGCTATTGCATGAGGTAGGGCTTTCAGCTTCCATAAACTTTTCTCCTTATCAAAAGGAGCTAAAGGGTCTTCATAAATCTTTGTCCATCATTCTCTTTTCATGAGGACTATCGCCTAGCTACTATTGATGGGAACTCATCACAATACCTTTATTCCCTTTACAAGTTCAACCCAAAATGTTGTTCTTAATTCTTACTTTAGCTAGTAACTGAAATTGAGAAGGGATTGCAGATACTGTTTTAGGCTCATTCCAATGTAACCAGAGCTTCTTTACCATGAAAACTACATCTGATTTTTATATTCATGTGTCCTTGTGGGTGTGAGAACTGAGAAGAGTACATACATGAATACATATGTGTGAAGATGCCCTGAAACAGTTGGAAGAAGGCAGCTTTAGATAAATCTTTTTGGTACCCGATCACACACCACCACAAGAACAGAATCTCAGATAAGAGATGATGAGCTTTTGACTAATTTTTATATTTTTTTAATACCCAATGACTGGTATTGGCTGGGAAAGTAAAAGTATTCTACATCAGCTTAAAACAAAGCACTACAGTTCCCAGAGGTAGATATCTGTAAACACTAAACAGTAAACCCCAACAACATGACAAGGGACCCAAAGGTTCTCTTTTGGGATGGAACTGAACTTCTCCATGCTTATCCTATGAAGCACGGATACTTCATAATATCTGCCATATTTGTGTCGAATATATACCCATATTTATACTAGATATTTGGATACTTGATAAATGTTAAGTTAATTTTTTAACAAAAATCGTATCTCCGTATCATACACGTGTCATATCCGATATCCGTACCCGTATGCATACATCATAGTGCTTATCCCTTCCTACTCAAGTTCTTTCTCTTTTACTTTTCAATTTCTCCCCTACTTTTGATTCTCTCTTTGCAATAAATGTCATATATGACAACCTTCTAGTTGATAATTCTCTGGTTTGGATTTCTCTCTCTCCCTGATTGAGCAGATGTCTTTGTTGGTGGACCCAGTGTATGGCAGCCTAATTTTCTGATCTTAGGAGAGAGGCCCACATGAGTGATTGCTGAAAATGGTCTGTTTCTAGTTTGGATTTTGCACATTGAAAGAGAGGACCTTTTCCTCATCTACAAAATTGATCCCTCTGTCCATACTCTATATTCACAATCAATTCACTCAGATCTAGCTATAATTGTTAGACCATCATTTGTCCATGCTCTCAAGGTGTTTCTTGGCCTTGCACTTAGAAATCGAATATTATGTATTATATATCATACATACAAATAATGGAATATAGCTGTAAAGCTTTCATATACTAGATAGTACATTTATTCTCAAGCTAATGCAAAATAGGATATGAGTTTTAAATCTTAATTGCTCAAATAAAACAAAAGCCTTCTGCAGAAAATATGACTGCAAGAGTCACTTTCTTACAAAGGTAAAAAGATGTGGAATTCTTATATCAACATATCAATTTATGGACTAATGACTTGTTACACAATAATTCACTAGTGTGCAAAAGATGAGATACTGATATTAACACTAGAAATGACTCATTTCATGAACAAATGAGGGAGAATGACTAAATGATAATAACATCTTAGGTGACACAATATTTAAACCTTATCACCCGCTAATAAGAGAAAGCATAATACTATATATATATATATAGAGAGAGAGAGAGAGAGAGAGAGAGAGAGAGAGAGTAGGGGAACAATGTCAAATACATATGCATGCTGTGTTTGAGGTAATCATCAAGGGCTAGAAAATCAGATATAAAAATGGGTTTGGTCCCTACCCAAGCCAAGACAAATTAAACATTGTCTAGTACATAACATGTGCAGTGGGAATCTACTTTTGCCTTTCTCTCCCTTTGTTCCTTGCATTTCCAGCAAATAGGTTGGAAAGGAGGCCAACTCTAGTTTGCCCCTTGAAAGCTATTTGTTTTTAATAATGCAACTTATAGATATCTACATCATTGGTTGGACCCGATTACAGTAATAGACTATAATAATCCACGCCCTATGCCGCAAATGTTTAATTATGGCCAAATGACACTTATAATAATTTGATGATAATTTATAATAAGTAATCATCCTTTTCCTTATCCTTTTCCTTTCCTTTTTTTTATAAAAATAAACTCCATTGAGTTGAGGCTTCAAAAAGACATACACACACAGTTATTAAAATTGCAGACTTTAAGAATATTAATCAACTTTATAATGTTGACCTCGCTTCTGATTGGTGGATGGTGACCCTTAAACGTTTCCAAATTGCGTTTCAGTGATTCTATATTTGATGGTTTGGTACAAAGATCATGTCTTAGTGAAGTTTCACCTGCCAACAGGCAACGAAACTCATCTGTCGCTTTTTTTTTTTTTAAAAAAAGAAATATTTATTCAGAAAAGTACATCACCATCCTTTTGTGTGCCTAATTGCATGTGAATGCTTAATTAAATCCTAAAATCCAGTACATTGGATTTCCTTCTCCGTATATGCTTTGCTCTAATAAGTCAATTGCGGGCGGGTCCAATTCTCTTTAACAGTTCCAATTTGCAACAAGTTTATTTGCTATTAGTTTTTTACTTTTGTAATTCGTAGTGGCTAATAAATTAATAATTCGTTGGATTAGTGGGATCTTTCATTATAACAATAGAAAAATCATGATCTCACATTATTTTTTTTTATATTATTTTTTAATAATTACAATTAAGTGAAAAAAAATATTGACATGTGAATGTTGATCTCAATAATATAAAAAATAGTGTAAAAAATAATATAAAAAAATATAATAAAAAAATCAAAGTTGATAACAATAAATGACAGTCCCAACTTCTATTCTCCTTCAGATGAACAGTTCCATTAGTATGGAGAAAAATTTTAAAATGCCATTTGAAAAGAAACAATAGAGTCTATCAGGAATATTTGATTCCTTTTTTTTATCTAAGGAATATTTCAATGTTTTTCATCATTCATTTGAAAGATTATATCAAAGAAATGAATTATCGGACTGTAGTTTTGAGTAAAATATTACAATTAACTTAATATATTAATTTAAGATAATAAAATTTGCGACTCTTTCTTTTCACTCTCTATACATTGTGGAATCCTTGATCTATATTATTCTTCTAATGTGATTATGAACTTATTAGATATTTACATATATTGAATGCTTTCTTTATATGACATATATACGTGTTGTTAGGATTCATTTAGGTTCTTAATTTGAATATTTTAATTAATAATTTTTTATTTATTGATATATGTGAAAAATATTTATATAATATATATTTTGAGAGTCATTTCAAGAAAAATTCTTGCTAAGTGACAGCATTGATAAACATTTTTCCCTCCAAAAATAAAAAGTATTTATTTAATTATGGATGAATTTGTGAGTATTCAGTAGTTATTAAGTATTTATTTAATTAAATTCGTTCATTTTGTTGTTTTTATTTGATGTTGTTTATTTTACTGATTCAGGGTTCTACAATGCATGCATCTGTCCACAAAACCCTGTTATACAAATTCAAATCCCGTCTTTCTGAAGGAGAAGTTTATGTCATTGCTTACTTTGGTGTGGGTGGAAATATTGGATATTTCTGAACTACTAGGCATGAATATCGTTTAAATTTTGAACTTAGAACTATTGTAAGACCTGCTGAAAGTGAGCTCATTCCATTGTAAGGTTGTAAATTTGTGTCATTTGATGAAATTTTTCAGACGGATGGAGACTTCCCCTATTTAGTTGGTAATACTTAATTCCAAAAATTCCTAATTCATGTTTATTATATTCTTTGAACATTAGTTATTTTTTGTATGATAAATGTTTGTATTTGTCAATTTTAACTATTTGTGCAGATGTTATGGGTCTCCTAACAGCTGTTGGAACTGAAAAGGAGTATAACAATGATGGAAAAAAGACTAAGATGATTGTAATTGAGATTGATGTTAACATGTTTTCGTTTTTTTTTTTTGTTCCTTAATATTCAATTCATTTATTTTATCAATATGAATAATATCATTGTGTAACTTTTCTGATTGCAGTGTCAAGTTAGAGGTTGCTCTTTTTGGAGATTATGTAGATCAAGTCAATTGTTTCATTTCAAATGGTGATGTCCTTCAACCCATAGTTGTTGTCCAATTTGCAAAAATCAAGACTTTCAAGGGTATTGCTTTATATCATTTTGCTATTGCTTTAATATTTACATCTCTGTCTGGCATCGTTAACTGAAATGAGTCACTTGTACATTTATCAGTTTCTTATTATAATTTTAAATTTTGAAGGTTCACATGCTTCGTGTTTCTTCTATGTAACCCTTTATATTGAAATTGTTGTGCTTTATGTTTTAAAAACTACAAATTACATCTCAGTTTGTCATTCTTATCATAAGTTTGTTACTTTTCCATTTAACAATTCCCTTCTCTCGTTAGACTTTTTCATTTCAAATCTTCATTTCCCATGCTATTATGATTATTAATTCTATCTCTGGTATGTATTCTTTTATATGCTATTTCTTTTGCTTTATGTTTTCGAAAGTTCTAATGACCAATTGGACCTGTAAATTAAACATTTATCAGTTTCTGATTGTCTTTAATGAAATGTGTTAGTTAACTAATTTATGCAGTAGCGTGATTCTCTTCAAGGTGGTGGAACTTATTTCTTATTATTGTTATGCTCCATGTAAACACTGTCTAAAACATTTTCCATGGCATATTCTGTATGCCTTACAATGCATTGATTATTGAAGCATAAATCAGATTTGTTACAATACTTTAAAATTTTAAATGTTCATATATGCTATGTTTTTCTTTGTATTTTCTTCCTCTTGCTTCACCTATTCATAAATTATAAAGCAATCTTAGTCTGTTGATGTTACATTGAATCATCGTTCTTCACATTCCTCAGTTTCCAATCTTAGTTCTAATTACATTTCCTCTCTGTCTTTGCTATGTAATCCCTTATATCCTACTGAAGCATTCCTCGGATTTGTCATTACACTTCTAAATTTCAAATGTTCATATCTCCTATGTTTTTCCTTTATATTATCTTCCTCTTACTTTAGCTTTTCAGAATTTATAGTTACATTTCAGTGCCTTAATGTTACATGGAATCAACATTTTTAACTTTTCCCAGTTTCAAATATCAGTTCTAATTACATTTGCTCTCTGTGACTGATATGCAATCCCCTATCTCAGAGAAAGAGTAGTATTGTAGAATGTGATGTTTGGCACAAGATTGTTGTTTAATCCAGACATCCCCGAGGTTACTCAGTTCCGGATAGGTTAGTAAATCACATTATGACTATTTTATATGTTCATTTTTCTTTTAATATTTAATTTACTCTATTCCATATTCAATATGCTTAAACTGTTTTCATGCTATATTAATTCTTTTTTTTTTTATAATATTCTTAGGCTTCCTGCTCAAGGTGATGATAATTCACAAAGTCTTGCTGTTATATCTTATGCTCCCTATTACTCATTGGAGGATGACTTCCTAATAGCAACTCCTAGGAAGTCAATTGACCAACTAAAAGATTGCAAAGAGGTTAATTATTTTTTTTATATTTGTCTCACATTGCTATTTTACTACTACTTACCTCTAATTGTCTGATCTCAAGTATAATTAGAGCTTTATTTTATTCATGTACATTCATAGGATGGATTCTATATAGTATTTGCTACTGTGAATGATGTTACCAATGGTCTGGTGGTATGCTGCATGTAAATGCAACAAAACAATCACTCCAAACTCTAGAATGTACTACTGTGAATGGTGTTATTGCCATGTGATCAATGTAATCCCTAGGTCAGTTGCATTCTTTTCCTAATAGATTATAATTATTCCTCGTGTTTTGTTATATAATTTCATTTTTGTATACATTTTCGGAAATAGAATTAAGCTTAATGTTATTGATGAGATTGATAGCTCTACATTTGTTCTGTGGGATCGTGATGGTTGTATGCTATTGAAAAAATCGTGTTCTGGCTTGCTTGAATCTATTCAGAAGGTATCTATTTAGTGTTTTTAATTTTATTATATAGGTTAATATTAATTTTCATATTGTCATGTTTAACATAGATTTATTGCTAATTCTGTTATTTTGAACCAGAGGGGAAATCTTGTTGGTCATCCTCCAGAATTTGAAGAATTCCTTATCCAGAAAGAGTTCCTTTTTAAGGTTGAGGTGAATACTTCATTTAACTCTCATTTTGAACCTTCTTTTAAGGTTGTTAAGATATGTTGTGATCTTGCGATCATAACTTAGTTCAAACAGACTGCTGGAAGTCCCACAAGTTATACTAGTATTTCTAATCCCAAATATTACTCATTGGAAGATGACTTCTAAAAGCTGACTCCTGCAAAGTAAATTGAGCAGTTAAAAGATTGCAAACATGTAAGTCTATTTTAATTATCATTTTAATTACATTTTGGATATGTTGACAAATTGTGAAACATTGTTTGTTACCTTATTAAATCTTGATTCTGTTTTCACTTATTATTATTGGTGTGAAATATAGGATGGGGAGTACACAGTCCTTGCTACTGTGAAGGGGGTTAACAATGGTCCAGACTAGTGGTATCCAACTTGTAAATGCAACAAACAAGTCACCCCAGACTCTGGAATGTACTATTGTGAAAATTGTAGCTGCCATGTTATGAATGTAGTTCCTAGGTTAGTTTTTCTTATTTTTCTATTAAATTTCAATATATTGCTTAGATGTTATTTAATGTTAAACTTTTATACTTATGCAGATACAGAGTTAAGCTTAGGGTCATGGATCAAAGTGACAGTGCAGCATCTGTTGTGTGGGATCGTCTTGGGTTGCTGCTACTGAAAAAATCTTGTTCTCACTTGCTCGAATGTGTTCAAAATGTATGTATTTATTCTTTTATGTTTTTGTTTTGTAATCAATTTTCAAAACTTCTAATTGCATCTTAAATTGTCATTGTTATCATAAGTTTGTTACTTTTCCATTAATCAGTTTTCCTCTCTCATTATACTTTTAGATTTGAAATGTTCATATTCAATGCAATCAATTTGTATTTCATTTGTTTATGTTCACACAGAGGGGAGGTCCAATTGGTTAACTTGCTGAGTTTGAAGAATTGCCTATTGAGAAAACCTTCCTTTTCAAGGTTGAGATCAACATAGCTGCAAACAATCAGTTTGAACCATCCTTCAATGTTAAGAACATATGTACTAATGAATCTATTCTATCTAAGTTTATAGAGACTTGCGGTTCCTTTTTTGCTACTGAGGTATGATATTTATCAATTGCTTTCTTTTCTTTCTATTTAACTAACTTATGAAAAAGATTAACTAATAGCAGTTTCATGTTTGCTTTGGTCTGTCTTATTGAAACTGTTTCTTAGCCTGACTTGACTGTTGGCTTATCTCTTGGAGATAATTCTTTGAGCTTGGAATTTCAAGATGCTTGGTCCTCTGTTGCTAAGGTTTGCAACCTTCTTGTTGTTTAGTGTAAACTTTTGTCAAAGTCCAAATTTGATTCTTGATCTCAATTCGGGGAAGGGAATCACTTTCTCAAGGAATTCTCTAATACTTTGATTGATTTTAATCAAGAATGCCAAAAATAATTTCAAGTATAATACAAAGATGTATTGATCGAAATTGAAATAAAGCAGTATTTTGATAATAAACTTAGTAAAATACAGAAAAGAAGTAAAGCAACAAATAAAATGTAATGAAAAGAACTTGTTTTAGAAGTTAAAGATTGCTTTAAGATAAAGGAAAACAGTTAAAAGAAAACAATCAAATGGCATCAAATATAAAGAACAAATCAGTAAAGTGCAGCAAAATAAACTTAACAAGTAATGAAAAGTGTAGAATGATAAATGACAATAATTTAAAGAAAGTAATGGAAATAAATATGCAGATAAGTAAAACAAACAAAAATGTAAATTTGCATAAAAGTAATGAAAACAAGTAAATAAAAGCAATTAAAAAAACTCAAATGATCTTAATAGAATTACTTGATCAGGAGTAGAAGAGATATTACAAGAAAGTAAATAACTGAAATCTTAAATGAAATTGAATTAACTTTGCCTTGAAAGTGTAAATTGTACATAAAAGAATACGATGGAAATGTACTTGACTAATTTGTGTTTGTGCTCGAGATTATTTGAGTGATGTGAAAGCGTGTTTACAAATGTGAAAGGATTGAATTCCCAACCCCTAGACATTTCCATCATTTCAGTATTTATAGAAATTCTAAGTAACTATATTTTCTATAAGATCTTGACATGTGTCTAAAACAAAGAAAATTGTCTAATGATTATCAGCGATCATTGTGAAGTAGCTATCAAATCTTTGTCAACAATTCTCATGCTACAAGAAACTGCCTAATCTTTATCAGTAATCCTTGTATTATCTAGATCTTACTCATACAGTTGCTGTTAACTTCTATTTCAAATTCAAATCCTTTTGAATGAATTTAAATTTGAATCTTCAAATAATTAATGGCTTCTGCTTGAGATCCTTGCTTCTATCTTTAGAAATTTCCAAGTGTACTTTTCGAGACCAAGTCGAAATTACTATTTCTGATAACTATCAAATTGAAATTAACATTTCGATAACTTCGAATCTTCACTACAATTTCAACTCTAATAAAATTAAAATATGTGTATGTTCATGACTTAGTAAATTTTATTCATATTAAACTTTACAATACATACTCAAAAATGTCTAAATTGAAAAATATCATTTTTATACCAATAGTTGTTTTCTATTTAAATTGTTTAATTTAGTACATAAAGCACCTAGTATCTGAAACTTCCATACTTTTTAAACTTTATTCGGTATAGGATTTGATGCAACAGTTTTTCGATGGAGATTTATGCCTTGGTTCTCATGCTGATAATTGTTGTCCAGAATTTACTCCTGCTAAAAGAGCTTCTGTTGAGTTGGATTTAGTTTTGGATAGTGATATGTCAACCACTAAGCTGAAGGCTGTGAAGATTGAAAAGGAATGAAGGCTGTGAACAACTTTTTATAAAGTTGTTCGTTATGTCTTTTATAATGAGGCTGCTTTTTTGGGTGGAATGAAGCATTTATGGTCCTTTGGTTTCTTTTATTTTCAGTTATTATAGTTTTATTGCTTATTTTGGTTATGTTTCGTTGTAATGGTCTACGTTGACCTTAGATGTCGAACACATTTGCTACTTTGGTGGTTGATTTGGAACTCCTGTTTTGGTTTATTTTTCTATTCTAAATGTTTATGT
This sequence comes from Ormosia emarginata, assembly GCA_029884605.1. Taxonomy (NCBI): domain Eukaryota; kingdom Viridiplantae; phylum Streptophyta; class Magnoliopsida; order Fabales; family Fabaceae; genus Ormosia; species Ormosia emarginata. Next base: position 2,490,854 of record JAQQTP010000073.1, on the reverse strand, counting down.
TCAGGTTTTTGGGGTTTGGGCTTATATTTTGACATTATTATAAGTTGAAACATGATATATTTTGGTTCCTTTAAATTTGGGCCTTATTTTTACAAGGTTTTTATTTTAACTATTTAAATCTATTATTCCAAGGCTATAAATGTTAGTGTGATGCCATTTTGAATTAGACTAAAAAAAAATCAAAATCATTACTTTATGAATTTATGTAAGGTTAAAGAAATGAAATTAAATGAAATTCATTTATCTTTGAGCCAGTCCGGTTCAGCTTGACGATTGTGTGAAATTGATGAAATCATATTGTCCAATTAATTAGAGTACCAAATAATGCTAACAAAATAAACTGGATTTTTGGATTATGACAAGTATAAGTTTATATTATCTTTTCTGAAACTTTATATTTTATAATGTTTTTTAACTCAAATTTTGGTGGTGCTCAACTTATTCTTATTTGATAATTTCACTTAAATTATACTTATTTTTAAAGGAAAATAAATGAGACTTAATTTGTTGTTTTTAAATTAAATTACCAATATGAAAAAATACTTTTTATGAAGTCGTGGTTAATCACATGTTTCATTCTTTAACTATGCTCAATCTATAATATAAATAACAAAACAATTTAAAACTATATCAAATCAATTAATACAACAATAATAATAACCAAGTTTTTTTTCACTAGGTGAGGTCGGCTAGATAGATCAAACGACGTCATTGTACCATATTATAAACTAAGTATTCAGAAATGTCATTTAAATCTAAATCTTTTTTAATAGTTTCACCTATAATCTTTCTTGGTCTCCCTCTACCTCTAACTATTGGACTATCATCCATCTGATCTACTCTTCTTACTGGAGCTTCTAAGGGTCTTCTCCTTATATGTCCAAACCACCTAAGGTGAGATTCTACTATCTTTTCCATAATATGTGCTACCCCTGCTTTTTCTCTAATGCATTCATTCATAATCATATCTTGTCTTGTATGGCCACACATCCAACGCAACATCCTCATCTCCGTGACACTGATCTTATGCTCTTCCTGACTTTTTATCGCTTAACATTCAGTATCATACAACATCGCGAGCCTTATAGCTGTGTGGTAAAATTTACCCTTAAGCTTGAGAGGTACTTTTTTTTATCACAAATCACTCCTGAAGCACTCCTCTATTTCATCCATCCAGCTTGAATCATGTGATTTACATATCCTTCTATCTCTCTGTCATTTTATATGATAAATCTAAGATACCTAAATCGTGTGACTTGTGGTATGGTGTGGTCCCCAATTTTTACCGCTAAGCTAGTATTAGCACGCTTCTTACTGAACTTACATTCCATATACTCCGTCTTACTCCAACTTATACGAAAGACATGTTCTTCCAAAGCTCGTCTCCATAGCTCTATCTCCTCATTTGTTTCCTCTCTCGACTCTCCAACTAAGACTATATCATCTGCAAAAAGCATGCATTGTGGCACTGACTCTTGGATATGTGCAGTAAACACATCTAAGACCAAGCTAAAAAGATATAGACTCAAAGTTGACCCTTGGTGCAGTCCTATAATTATAGGGAAATCTTCTGTAACCCATCCTTGTGTTTTCATACAAGTTTTAGTCTCATCATACATATTTTGGATTGCTCGAATATAAGCGATACGAACTCCTTTCTTGTCCAGAGCTTTCCACAAGACCTCTCTCGGTACCTCCTATCGTAGGCTTTTTTCAGATCAATGAAAACCATGTGTAGGTCTTTTTGCTTCCTCCGATACCTCTCCATCAATCTTCATAGAAGATAGATTGCTTCTATGGTTGACCTCCCAAGCATAAAACCAAATTGATTATCTGAAATATGAGTCTCTTGTCTTAATCTCCGTTCAATTACTCTTTCTCATAACTTCATGGTATGACTCATGAGCTTAATCCCTCTGTAATTTGTACAGTTTTGTATATCTCCCTTGTTCTTATAAATAGGAATTAAAGTTCTTCTCTTCCATTCATTTGACATTTTCTTAGATCTCATTATCTCATTAAATAGTTTTACGAGTCAGCTTATACCTTTATCTCCTAAGCACTTCCACACCTCGATAGGTATATTATCTGGTCCGACCACTTTTCTATGTTCCATCATCTTCAAAGCTTCTTTTACCTCGAACTCCTGAATTCTATGATAAAAGGTTTTATTTTGGTCCTTTTCTATAGTGTTTAAAATGTTCGAGTCCCCTAACGTCCCATGTCCCTCATTAAATAGCTTGTGAAAATACTCCTTCCATTGATCCTTAATGTCTTGTTCCATAACCAAGACTTTACCCTCTTCATCCTTAATACATTTCACTTGATCTAAATCTCTTGTCTTCTTTTCCTTACTTTTAGCAAGCCTGTAAATATTCTTTTTTCCGTCTTTGGTGCCCAAAGATTGATATAATCCATTGAATACTTTAGCTTTCGCCTCACTCACCGCCTTCTTAATATCTTTTTTTAGCTGCCTTATATTTTTTTTCTAATTTTCAACGTTTTTACACACGTGCTAAGCTTTATAACATTCCTTTTTAACCTTAACCTTATCTTGTATACTTGCATCCCACTACAAAGATTCTTTATCCTTGGGTCCAAAGCCTCTTGATTCACCAAGTGACTCTTTTGCTACCTTCCTAATCCCTTTAGTCATTTCGTCCCACATATCATTTGCACATCCTTGTACCTCCCAAATCTCTTCCTCCATAATCCTCGTCTGAAAGAACATTTGTTTTCCTCCTTTTAGTTGCCACCATTTGATCCTTAGGACTTTGTCTCGATAATTTCTCCTTACTCTCATATTAACTTATACATTCATAACCAAAACCCTGTATTGGGTAGTTAAGCTCTCTCCAGGGATGACTTTGCAATCCATACAAAACTTTCTATCTAATTTTCTTATAAGAAAATAATCAATTTGAGAGCTAGAACTCCCGCTTCTGTACGTGATAAGATGTTATTCTCGCTTACTAAAACAAGTGTTAGCTATTGTAAAATTAGAAGCTACCAAAAAATCTAAAATTGCTTTGCCCTATGCATTAGCTACTCCTAGACCATACCCTCCATGCAAACCCTCAAACCCCCTAGATTCACTCCCCACATGACCATTTAGGTCCCCTCCCAGAACAATCTTCTCTCCTAAAGGTATTCCCTGAATTAAACCTTCTAAATCCTCTCAAAATTTTATCTTATAATGCTCGTCTAAACTTACTTGGGGTGCATACGCATTGATAACATTAAAAGTCTCTTGTTCCACAACAAACTTCAAAGCTATGATCCTATCTCCGAGCCTTCTCACATCCACAACATTTTTCTTTCAATTCTTATCTACTATTATGTCTACCTCATTTCCAGATTTTATCTTATCGGTGTACCAAAGCTTAAAATCTGAAGTGTCGAGTTCCTTTGCCTTTTCTTCCACCCACTTAGTTTCTTGTAGGCACATAAAATTAATCCTCCTCCTAATCATGGTATCAACTATTTCCATAGATTTACTTATATGAGTGCCTATATTCCAAGTACCAAAACGCATTATACTCTTGTGAACTAGCTTCTTTACCCCCACTCGTTCACGAAAATGTGGGAACTCTTGCTTATTTTTCACTGCACCAGCGCGCGATGCAAATTGCTTCTAGCTCATTTGACACTGTACTCGAGCCATACAGCGCGTTGCTTAGGGGCAACGACCTAGCATTAACACAATCACATCTTTGATCCACGTCATAAAGATTCGACAACATTTTACATTGGCTGTCGACTGCCTAATACAACCCTCCTCTTTTTTCTGAGCTTGGGACTGACTATGTAAATGAATTTGCAACAAAGCTCACACATAGACAGAGTTCAAATCAATTAATATAATATAAAAAAAATACATGACCTAAAATTTTGTTATGTGTTATCTAAGTCAATTAATAAAGCATTAAGCTTTTGACATGTGATAAATATGTTACTTAATTTTTTGTTATATGTCTTTTGATGTAGAAACTTAAAAGAAATATTGACACGTGTAAAAATAAATTGTCACATATACATCAATATAATCAATTAATCAATCAATATAATCAATTAAACATTATAATTAATATATAAAAAAAAAATACATAGACTAAAATTTTTTCATGCTTCATTAAAGTCAATTAGTAAATGCATTAAATTTTTGATATGTAACAAATAAATTATCTAATTTTTTATCATGTGTCATTAGATATAACAACTTTAAAAAAATATTGATACATGTAAAAAAATTACCACATATACATAAAAAAATAAAAAAGAAAACAAAAAATTACAAAGAGAAAAAAATTACAAAGAAATTGAATTAAAAAAGTCAAAGAACTTAAAAAGCCAAATGTCAAATAATTGATTTAATTAATATATATTTTTATTTAGTCCTACTTAAATTGTATGAACTAAATGTATATGTTAGATAGTATTAAAGAATTATAATGTATTGAATATTATTTGACAATATTGTTATAAACTATTATATATTTTTTTTCAAATATATATTTTTTTAATTATCAATGCAATATCTATCAACCTAAGAATTTTCTTTTCTTTTAGGATAGAATTTGACATTAGTGGTTAGTTTGAAATAACTATGATAACAAAAGTGAGAAATTAATGATTTAATTTTTAATATAATTTTATATGAAAATGTTATTAATGAATTTTTTTATAGATATTTAATATTTAATAGTATTCAATAATAATTATAAAAAAGATAATTTTTTTATATTAAGACTTACTCTAATATATTTTTTAAAAATAAAGATAAAAAGTTAAGGAAATAATTTTAATATAATTTTATTTATATTCTATTTATGAGTTTTTTAATCTGATAATATACTAAAATGATTATAAATTTCAATATAATTTCATTTATATTCTATCATAAGAAATCAGGATCGTGGTCAGAGATTGGAAGGGTGATTTCTTTGCAGGAAGAGCTTATGAAGTCCATGGATGTACAGATGTTCACAGAGGAGAATTATTGGCAGGTAGGGATGGATTGCTATTTGCTTGGGAGATGGGATTTTGGAGAACCTACCTAGTAGGGGATACGAAGGATGTTTACAATTGCATTCTCTTTGGAAAAAAAGACCTGAGCTACAATGGTACGTAGTATTTTAAGAGATATTGTCTTATATGTTTCTCGGTTTCCTTTGTTTGACCCTGATCATACTCCAGGGAGTATAATAAGGTTGTAGATGAACTCAACTCACTTTGACCCTGGACTTACTCCAGGGAGTATAATAAGGTTGCAGATGAACCCACTCAGGGACCTTGAAATTTTAGGTAATAGGAGTAAATACAACGTATAATAATATATAATATATATATATATATATATATATATTCAAATAAAAAAATATATTAATATAAAATAATAAAAGATCATTTTATAATTATTCTTTTTATGTTAAATTATTTTTTTATTATTAATATTATTAAATATTTTCTTTTTTATATATATGTATGAATAATCTTACAGTTAATTATGTAAAATACAACTTAAAAAATATTAGATAAATCTTAACTTTTCTTATTGTAAATTTATTCACTTACTCATCATATGAAAATAAACTTAGAAATATTAAAAGGATAGAATAACAAATAACTATCATAAGTAATAGGAAAACTCTAAAGATAAGTGAGGGCATATATCCTACTTCCCACCAAGTAGGTTCGTACTTGAGAGAGTGAGTCATGTGTTTGGCTTGAAGATCTGCCCCTTTTCTTGTATCTCTTTTGGATGCTAATGATATAACTATATAAAGTTCGTCTTTCAGATAAAACGAAGAAAAATTTGTCGTGTTAAAAAACAATTCTACATCAATTACCTAACATCACACTAAAAACATCAATTTCCTAACATGCATTTAATTTTAGTATAATTTTTTTTTTGTCAAACACTGCTTTCATATAAGAAATCAGATAATAAAACGGAGATGAGTCTGATGAGAACCTAAAAAAGGAAAAAGTAGAAATGTCTTTTGGATTTGGATTAGAGATTAGATATTAGAGTTGAGGAATTCCCGTTGAAGTTTCCACTTTTTAGTCTCACTGTCTCAAAAACAATGTGTCGTCCTGTTACATATGAAGAGTGGGAGAAGGAAAACTTCACCTAATCACCTTGACCCCAAGTGAGAATTCACCAATGAACTGTATTTTATTTAAAAGGGTTGGAACATGACGCAAGTGAGAACTCACCAATTAAATTGTATTTATTTAAGAATTCTGATATTTGAACGCTCATAATATGATATTCAGATTATATACACTTATATTTATATATGATATATTTATTCTAATTTAGCATATAACATACGAGAATAATGTACTACACTCATATATGGTATGGTGTCCGAAGTGAGGGTGGTATTTAAATTAAAAAAATTATTTTTTTTAGTTTATTTAACAAGATTGGAAACCATGTAAATTTTAAAAACAGTTACTGCTAAATTAGTTATGCAAAATTTAATAATCTTATGATATATTTGTTTTACCTCTTTTTGTTAAAATATTAAAAAACAAAGAATTTGAGAAAATATAAAATTTGGCTTGACGAAATAAAAATTCATTTCATAATGCGAATGAGAATTAAATTCAAAAAATCATAGAAAATAAGTGTGAGTTGGTTGATTTTATTTAAAGAAAAGATTTAATTTTTTATTTTTTATAAAAGATTTGAATTAATAAAAATCAAATTTTAAATGAAATCCGTTATTTTACGTCACCTGGATAATAATTTATTTAAAATAATTTGAATCATTATTTGTCATTTTCGGATTCAAAAAAAAGTAATGAGATTAACAAAAATCCCACTTATTTATTTATTTATTTTTTAAAATTATTTTATTATTTTATTTCCTTCACTTTTGCCTCTTTTTTATTTTTCGTTTTTTTTTATCCTTTTTAGTTTTTATATTTTTATTTTATTTTTATTTTAACCCATTTAGGCCCACTAGGCCTATTTTGAAAAAAAAAACTTACTAGAAACAAATAAAAGGAAAAAAATAAAGAAAATAAAAAAACAAAAAACAAAAGAAAAAAACAAAGACTTACGGAAAAAAAACAAAAACGAAACAGAAACGGGGAGGGGGGTTATTTTCTTCTATTTGCGAGAACTGGGGGCGCATGACGGCGGCAATGAGCAAAGCGGGTCACGCGCTTGGGGCTGGTTCGGTCTGGATTCTCCGGTCGACGGTTTCGTTCGACCGGTGCGCGCGGGGAGAATTTCGCGTTTTGTACGGTGCGGTCCGGTTCGGCGCCGCTTCGAGTGATGTGGGTCGCGGATAGTGGCGGTTTGGGGCGTGCTGCCGGATCCGATCCGGTTCGACTCGTCGCGGGTCAAGGTCAAGAACATCTAGGCGGCGACGGCTGACGCAACGTCGACGGTTCGGCCTCGGCATTTTATTAAGAATGGTGTTTTTTGGTTGAGGAAAAAGTTGAAGGTAATGGCTTTGGGTGATGGTGGTCGTTTGGGAGCTTGGTGTTAATGGTGGGTTTTTTGTTATAGAGAAAAAGATGATGATGATGGTGTTGGAGATGGGATGGTGGAAGAAGATGACGAGAAGAGAAAACAACTTTGGGCATTGAAAAAGGCCAATTATAGTTTTGTATTAAATAAGTGTTTTGTGAGTTAAAGCGTAGGTTAGTGTAAGTAGGTTATGGATTTTATAGAAGGGGATTAGATTAAGGAGTTTGAGTTAGAATGTGATTAGGATTGGTTTGAGATGATGAGTTAAAATCTTTTAGGATAAGTGTTGGGTTGGTGATAGGATACTGATGGATTTGATTAGATAAGTTATTTGTGGTGAGTTTGAGTTGGTTTAGGATATGGGTTGTGGGTTAGATAATGAGTCAATAGAATATTAGATTGAGTGGATTCTATTTATTATTTTTTTTATTTTATTTTTTATTTTTTATTTTATTTACAAAATGTCCCGGACAAAATTCGGTGTTTACATACTCAAAAAAACATTTTTGTTTATTTAACAAGATTGGAACATGTAAATGTTAATGTATGTATGTGAATTTCAAATTATTTTCATTTCATAATCTATATTATTTTAACAAGTGAAATTTGAAATTGGGATCCATTTGGAAGATAAAGTTAGAATTATAATTTTGAATTCAAGTTTCAATTCCAATTCTAAGAATCTTAGTTTTTATATTTGGAACAAATAAATAATTGATGCATAGAGCTACAATTTTGAATTGAATTATAATTATATTGTTTAAATATTTTATTAAGAATATTTAAAACATAATTAAGTTAAATTAACAAATAATAAATTTTAAGTTATTATAAATATAATTTTCAATAGAACTTATGTTGTTGAATTACACCACCAATAAGAATATGTCTTTGGTGGTGACGAACAGCAGACGTCGCTGGTGATGTCGGTGGTCTAAGGATGTCGTCAGTAAGGATGGTTGGATCGCTGATGACTATAGTTAGAATACACAGCTGGTGATGGTAGTCAAAGGATGGTCAACAGATGCTATCGTCGGCAATATAATTACTAGAGTATACGACAAAGATAATGAATAATAATTATAATATATTATTTTTTAACTTTTATATTTGAAATTGTAATTCTTAAGACTTAAGTTAAAAGTTGAAAATAGTATAAAATAGTTACATAAAATTAAAATTTCAATTCTAATATAGACAACAAATTTCAAGGCTCAATTTTAAGTCTAATTTTATGTGCCAAACAACACCTTAAAGTAAAATATGTTTTTAGCCTATGAAAGATACATCATTTATCAATTTAATTCATTAAATATTAATTTTATTAATTAATATTTAAGGTTTGGGGTTTATTATTAGTTCCTTAATCTCTCTGAATCCATCAATTTAATCTTTCTATGCATTTTAATCTAATACGGTTAACGTAGTACTGTAACTTAGATATTTTAATAACATCATAATATTTGAATATTATACTAATAATAATTGAATATTTAATCTCTCTACGTCATTGTCTATGTTACAGGTTCTTTTTTTTTTAATGGTATTATAAGGAAATGAATGGAGGGATTAGATTGTTAGTGGTTTTTTTTGTTTCTCTTAGTTCACCATGGTAAAAAAAAGAAATTTCCATGAATGAACAAAAATATTCATGAGCAAAACATTAAGGCGAACGACCTTGTTTAGCCCACAACTCATGGTAGGTTAAGTTGGATTGGTTTGGTTTGTCATGACTACCTAGTTTTTCTTTTTTTTGGGTTACTTTTTAGATACATTATTAGAAGCCTAGTTGCTAACACTTCCACTCCCTCCCAAATCACAATCACTCAATGCCCCCTGCTTTCGTTGACCCATCAACCAAACTCTCACCAACACACCAACACCAAGCACCTTTTTTTTTACTTTGGGTAGAACACAAAGGACCTCTTCACGCGGTCAACAAGTAATATTAGATTGGCTCAATGCATGGGTGAGAAAAGGCAAGGCCACTTTTAACCCCTCTAAATATTAGTGGTTCACCACAGCAAATTGTCTTTTTTCACCTTTTTTTTTTTTTTTACGGTCATATCCTGGTAAGCTACAGAGATGGCAAGTAATGTTTTGGGCCTAGTTCAGCCACTTAACTTGATAGCTCGTTGTCGCAATAATCACAAATGAGTCGCCCTTTTTTTCAAAACTAAAGTCAGTTCAGGCCCAAATTTATGAAACATTTAAACTAGACCGTAAGGGGCCAAAAAAACTGTCTTTACTCTTTACACTAACAGCCCCAGGCCTATACTCGATATATAAATAGTTTGGTCCAATACCATCACTTTCCCATGTTCAAATGCATAACTAAAGAATGTCCAAAATAATAATAATAATAATAATAGTGCATAAATAAAGAGGGAAGACCTCATGACCAAAAAAAATAAAAAAATAAAAAACTAAAGAGGGAAGGCCCTAACCTCTTAAAGCAGTTACCGAACATGCATGTGGTTAGAAGTCCACTCAACCAAGAGAAGAAATGGTTTATACAAACCATTGAGGTAATCGTTAAAAGAGAGAATTGCAGCATGTACAACTTGCAAATCCTTCATCTTTTCCATAACTCCTTTTGGGAGAGCAGCCAAAGATTCATTGTAATCTCTCTTTTTTTTTTCTTGCTGAGAATAGTTTCATTGTAATCACAACTACTTAAGCTTTGAACAAGTCTTGGAACGATGCTAGAAGCTTTTCATAATTAACATTTAGAACAAGTAATTTTTAAGTGGATATTTTCAATCATGAATACTTAAATCAACAGTTAATTCGCGTAATATATATATATATATATATATATATATATATATATATATATATAATATAATTAATTTAATTATCTAAAATGTACAAAAGCCAATGTGAAAGATCGCTTAATATATGCTAACCCAACCTTTATCTTAAATAAAAAGTGAGAAATAAAATAAATAGCGCGTTATTTTTGCAATTTAACTCATATTTTTTTTTGTTTATCTTGAATAAAATAAATTAGTGTAGGTACTAGATAAAATGAATAGCGCGTTATTTTAAAAATTATGTGAATTAGAAGATAATAAATTATTTAAAAATTTAAAATACTTTTACTAAAAGAATTAGTTAATTAAAAAATAAATTATCAATACGCTAATAAATATTGTTAGAATGCGTTCATAGTGCATTCAAGTTTTTTTCGCTCAAATATCATTAACAAGTGGGTTCATCAATTCTTTGATTATCATAACAATTTTTTTCTGGCGACTCTTTAAATAATACGATATAGTAGAAATATAGTTGTGTTCGAAGGTGAGACAAATCCCTTTAGACTAGCATATATAAAAAGTTATTTTATACATACAATTCATTCGAGTATGTGTTAGTTGTTAGAGACAAACTTAAACTTTAACATTTAGTTTCTTAGTCCCTTCTTTCAATTAAGTTATGTAAATTTAATGTTGATAAGAACTCTTTAGACAATTCTAGTACTGTGAAATACTATCTGATGAGAATGATCATTAGTTGATAGGGTTTACTGATTCAGTAGGTGTGGCCACCAATCTTGTGGTAGAACTCTTTGCATTAAGGTAGAAGTTATGTATTATTTGGGATAATGGCTATATGTTGCTTCTTTGTGAATCAAAATTTATAGATGTCTTGCATTTAGTGACAAATCAGATATCTTATTTTTATTCTCATTAGTGATATTCACGAGTTGTTATATAGAAGTTAAAAAATTTATTTGTTACACACTTTTTATGAGGATCAACTATGTGCATTCAGTAAAGTTTATTTCTAAATCTGAAACTTGCCTCCTCCAAGTATATTTTATTTGTTGTTTGCTGATTATATAAGAGTTTTATTTATTTGTAGTTAGTTGTTTTTGTTTTTTCAATCTAAAAAAACATAATTATTATATAATTATAAGAAATATGCAATTATATAATTATTAGAATAAGAATATGCAATAACAGATCACGGAATTCTCATAGTTTTGTTTTTTTTTTAAATCTTATTTCTATAAATTTCAAAGATTATAAAGGAAACCAAATCATTTTAGATTCCAACGCAATGAATGATTTTGCTCAAATTGTTGGTCACATAGTAATAGTCAATACTTGTTAGAATGTTCAGGAAAAAAAAAAGAGAATCTTATGCGAGGCATTTAAGGTTTCACATATTGTATTAGGTTTGATAAGATAAATTAATACAATATATTATAATATTATTAATTATTTAATATAAATATTATATTGTATAAGATTATTTATCAAATTCTTTTTATATATTAAAATAATAGATAACTTAATCAAATATTAATGGGTGGGATTAAACTTGATTGAGTTTTGTGTATAAACTTCTATAAAAATTTTTCTATTATAATTCTAAACATGTAATCTCTAACATTTACGTATTAGGCCTTTTATACTACCAGATCTTATCTTATCAAGTCTTATACTATTAATTTTATTACTATCAAGTCTTATCTTATCCATCATACTAAATATGCCCTTAGATATATTAAAATAAGTCGACTTAGATAGCCTAATAAAATTAGCAGGTTAAACTAAAAAATTTAATATAAAATTGAATTTTATCCAACTGGCCAACATTAGTTAGCTCATAATGGATATGGTTAACTTGCAAGCCTAATATTTAATATTTAATTAAAATATTATTATATAATTTATATGATATATAAATATTTTTTTATTTTTAATATAAATTAATATTTTAGTCACAAAAAAACTTATTTAATATTTGATAAAATTTAAACTATACAAAAGAAAAAAATGTTGAAATATATTCAAAACTAAAAAAACAAAATTTATGCGGGCTGGTGATGCCTAACCCGCAACTCGCATAAAACTGGAGTAATAATTCACCAACTTGTAATATTTTTGGTCTAGCCTAAAATGTAATTAGCCTAATGCAAGCAGACGTACTTTTAGTCTTTAGTGGCAATATTTGTTGCTTGAAATAAAAAAAAAAAGGCACACTCAAAATGGTGCACCTAATGGACTGGTGTTGTTTTAAAAGAATGAGTGGAGGTGATAAATAACTTTAATTTTTTGAGATGAAAACACAAATTTAAATTTTAGATAATTAATTTTTGTAAAAAAATTATATAATTTTTATTTTCTTAAATATGAATTAATCTTATGAATAATTTAAATAGACCAAATATTAAAAATAGTTGGTAGTCTAAAATAAAAGAAAGAAAGACATAATTTTATTTGTTTGAAAAAAATAATAAAATTCAAGTTTTACTATTAGTATTAATTTTTAAAGTTTAATTTTAAAATTTTTGCTAGCAAATATCTTAAAAATATTAGTTAAAAAATTTTAAATAAAAAGATAATTTTTTTAAATTTAATATATTAAATACTTTATTTTCATATAAAAAATTTTATTTGAACTTTTTTAATAAATACCCTTAAAATAAACCACTCGTTTACAAAATCCTAAATTTAGATCACTATCCTTCACTGCCCTTAAATCATAAATTAAAAGTTACAACTAATCTGATCCGTTGAATGCCAAACCCTAAAATCACTGGTGCCGTTGGATTGATCATCCTCTGTCCATATAAATATGATCTCATTCTATGTCCATAGTCCTACACTCTAAAACTAGGGTTTGCAGTCACGGCCACCACAACCTTCACTCTCGCTGTTTAGATCTTTCGCCTCTGCATCTTCATCTTCATCTTCCTTCCAATTCGCAACAATGGCCACCCAGATGAGCAAGAAGAGAAAGGTCAGTGCTTTATTCAACACTCGGCTACACAGAAATGGAACATGGCCTTCATTTTTCTCCTTAATTTTTTACGTTGTTTAAGGTTTCTGAATGGAACATACCCTTCGTATTTCTCCTTAGTTTATAAGTTATTAAGGTTTCTGAGTCTAGGACATGTCTTATTTGCAGTTCGTAGCCGATGGAGTTTTCTTCGCTGAACTGAACGAGGTTTTGACCAGAGAGCTCGCTGAGGATGGATACTCGGGTGTTGAGGTTAGGGTTACCCCTATGCGCACCGAGATCATCATCAGAGCCACTCGAACCCAAGCCGTTCTTGGTTCGTAATTGGTTCCATTCTTTGAGTTTCATGGGATCTGTTATTTCTGATATTGAATAATTTTTATTTATTTATTGTTTATTTGTTTATTTAATATGTGTTTATTTGTTTGTTTGGTTTGTGAAATATAGGGGAGAAGGGAAGGAGGATTAGGGAGCTGACCTCAGTGGTGCAGAAGAGGTTCAAGTTTCCCGAGAATAGTGTGGAGCTTTATGCTGAAAAGGTCAACAACAGGGGTCTTTGTGCTATTGCCCAGGCTGAGTCTCTTCGTTACAAGCTCCTTGGTGGTCTTGCTGTGAGGAGGTATATATAATATATGCTTTAAATTAGTGATTTTGATCTAGAAAGTGAATCTTATTGCATATATTTAGTGTGGTAGTTTTGGATTCGTGTTTTGTTAATTAAATGCGTGCTTGAAGGGTGATTGTGTAAGTGTAACACACTATTCCTTTCAGCTTGAAGGGTGATTGTGAAAGTGTAACACACTATTCCTTTCAGTTAACTATTTACCAATGAGGAATGGCTTTGGATTTATTTTTGTCTAAAAGTTGAGGTGTAAAAGATTTCAGTTATTTAGGTATGCACTGGTTTTTTTTTGTTTGGTATGAATATGATGGGCTGGCCTATCGTTTTTTGTGTATGTATACTGATTTTATGGCCATGTGAATTTGTTTTTCTTGGAAACTATATCTTGACATCTATAAAGCAGATTGGTGTTTCTGTACCAAGTTTGTGTCGGAAGATGACTAAATCATTTTATGTCCTCTATTTCTTCAAAACACGTGAAATTCTATATTGTATTCATGCAGTATCATTGGGGGATACATGTTCTATTTCACATGTCTTTTCCTTGTACTTGGTTTGCTTCAATATCTTTTCTTGGCTCTGCTGTGGTTTGATGCAATGATATATTTGAAAGGAGCTTATATTTTTCTGTTTCCTATCATTTTTTGTGGATGTATACTGATTTTATGGCCATGTGATTTTTTTTTTCTTGGGGACTATATCTTGTCATTTATAAAGCAGTTTGGTGTTTCTGTACCAAGTTTGTGTCGGAAGATGACTAAATCATTTTATGTCCTCTATTTCTTCAAAACTCATGAAATTCTATATTGTATTCATGCAGTAACATTGGGGGATACATGTTCTATTTCACATGTCTTTTCCTTGTACTTGGTTTGCTTCAATATCTTTTCTTGGCTCTGCTGTGGGTTGATGCAATGATATATTTGAAAGGAGCTTATATTTTTCTGTTTCCTATCATTTTCAGGTCTTTTAACCTCACGTGTCTTATTTTCAGTCACCTATAATTTTATTGATCTTAAAAATTTATTTGATTTGTGTTACATGTTGACCATTGTGTTGTTGTTATTAGTTTGTGCAATATATAATTGAGAGAGTTTTGTCTGCCTTTACATGGAAGTTGACCATTGTGTTTTTGCCTCTTATTTTGGCTACATGATTATTGTTTGATGTTTCTCCATTCCCTATTGTTTACCTGTTTTTCTTCTGAGCCTTTCTGCCACAAATATACGTGTTTATCACATCCTGTCTTCCATTTGACCTCTTTCTGTATCAGACTTGCTTTATCAAATGGTATCTTGCACAGAACTTACTAGTAAAGAATATAGATATCGTGCTATTGGGGACACATTTAGCACAAGTTTTTCTTCTGTTTATTATAAATGCATACAATTTTTAATTTCATGTTTTGTCATGGTTGTTTTATTGAAAGCTGGATGACCAGTTGGTCATATATGGTCTGACAAATAATTTAACTGCTAATCTGCATATTACTGTTCTTGAGTGTATGCTTAGTCTTGAGATGTTAATGTGGTATGACAAGTTTTAGATGCTAGCTGGAGCCTCAGCTCAAGTGGCATTAAGTTCCTTTGGGAACTACTTGATCACAGGATTGAATCCCAGCCATGTCGCATTGCCTGCACTTTAACCTACCTGCCCACTCCCCATAGCATTATAGACTTTCTCTGTTACCAAATAAAAAAAGATGCTTTGTGGAGCCATCGTAACATGTTGGCTGCTTGCTTGTAACCTTTGTTTAATGTTTACTGTGTGCTGTAAGGCTGGAATTATGTTCCTTTACTTCCTATAATGGTTAATATACTGAGGATTTTTTTTCAATTTTAAGTATACTCATGTAGGATGGCATAATTAATCTGCTCATTTATTGAGGGTCTACTTGAGGTGATTTATAGGATAGTTCCTCATTGTAGTCAACATGTTTCCATATTTTACATGACCAATGTGTTCTTCAGGGCTGGGAACTTTTAAAGTTTTCCTCAACTTCTTTATTTGTACGAATACAATTATTCTGTGTTTGGGGTCACATTATAAACGCTATATCTGAAACTATTTGTTTCAGGGCCTGCTATGGTGTTCTGAGATTCGTTATGGAAAGTGGTGCCAAGGGATGCGAGGTTTGTTCCACAGAACCAGCTTGGAACACCTGTTACTTTATTGCTTTATGTAATGATTTGGTTGTAATTGCTATTTGATTTGAGCAGGTCATTGTTAGTGGAAAATTGAGGGCCCAGAGAGCCAAATCGATGAAATTCAAGGATGGTTACATGATTTCTTCCGGGCAGCCAGTCAAGGACTACATTGACTCTGCAGTGAGACATGTGCTCCTTAGACAGGTTTGATTCTTTTCTTCGTGGATACCTTACAGAATTTCTTTTGGTGCTAGGATTTTCAAATTGTTGACTTATTGTATTATTATGGAGTGATCGTGCTAATCAATTTTTTCTGTCTTTTAGGGTGTTCTTGGTATCAAGGTCAAGATCATGCTTGATTGGGATCCTAAAGGGAAGCAGGGTCCCAAAACTCCCCTTCCTGATATCGTCACAATCTACCCTCCAAAGGAGGAAGAAGAATACATCCGGCCGGCTGCTGTTCTGGCAAATGATATTGAGGTCCCTGTGGCTTGAAATGTTTTGACTACCCTGGAGTAGTGGTTCATAGTACCTGAGTGCTAGTTTATCTTGTATTCAATGCTTGAAGTCAAAGACGTGCGTTCAAAATTTTCTAGTTTCTTATCTGTTTAAGAAATTGTTATACCCCAGTTACAAGATTTTAAGCATCAAATTTTCTATCTATTTTTTTGTTGGTTTATTAAGCAGTTCAAATGTTGTGCTTTTGTGGCTCTTGTTAGGTTTGGGTCTTCTATTATTTTTACCCTCGGTTTTAACACTAGGTTTGTTAAACAATTTCTGTGTGTCACTTAAGTATTAGATGTTAAATTTTTCTTATAATTGTCTTTAAAAAAATTGAAATGATTTTTTATATAGTTATTATCGATTTCGTACTTAATACACATTTTTGGACGTCCTTCCAATGTTTTTAGGCAAAAACCTTATTTTAGTCCCTCATACTTTATTTCTCAATTTAGTCTCTTATAGATTATAGATTAATGTTTGCAATTTAGCATTTTAGTTCCTCACTAATCAAAATTGGTCTCAATTTGATCCCTCCTTAATTCTTCGATGGTTCACTCTTGGGATAATAGAGAGGAAACTTTACATGCTACCCACCCATATGAGCTCCATCTCCTTCCAGTTTCCTTTCTTCTTTCTTTGATTTTCTCACACTTTCATTCATTTTTCCATTCAATTTTTCTATCTCGGAAGAGAATTGATAGCTTTGTAAACTCCAATTCACTATCTTCCTCATCCAAATCGAAATCTAAGTTCACCATCTTCCGCATCAAAATACAAATCTATCTAGGTCATTATCAACAAGACATACCTGCTTGCTTGCTTCTCATCCTGTTCGCAACAACCTTCTTTGCCACGATTTTCATCCTCACTGGCAGCGTCCTATTGCTTTGCGACTCCACTATTCCATTCCCCTAATCCACCCTCTCACACTGCACATTTCTCACATCACCATTCACCCCTTGTCCCACCTTCTTTCCAATTCTTCACCCCTAACATCACCACAACATCATCATCAAATGAACACAAAATCACCCATGTTGTTATAGTCCTTCACCTCTGACACCAGTATACCTCAAGGGTACACTCGTGTGACACCAATAGTATTGTCGCTACTTCCCCTTCGCCCCACCACCGTCTCATCCTTTGTCGCCAGCTTCATGACCACCCCGTGAAATGCTTTTCGGCACTCGCACCACAAAGCACAATCCTCGTACCTCTTCTCATACTGATATAGGTTCCAACAGTACGGACATGCGGTCTAGAATGTTTCCCAATCACCACCATGTTCGTCGCTCGAGGGATAGAAAATGAAATCTACACACTGGCCACAAAGCAGATGCAAAACCACGCTCTGATAATGAGTTCCATGAACTGGTTGAACTAGAGACGAAATAAACTTGCAAAATATAAAAAAATGAACTAAAGACAAAATACACCAATTTCAACTAGACTGATGCCTTCCCTCTCTTAACTCACCATAAAATAAATCAAATTGGTTGAATAGTGTTTTTGTACTTAACTCACTCAGATGATCACCAATTATTTTGTGTGTGAAAGGAAATGACAAATCAATGAAAAGTAAGAGAAAGAAAATGTAGAAATCGAAGAGAGAATACTTTGAGAGAAAAAGTGACAAAAGTCAAGAATGTGCTCTTGGAAGCATCAATTGGATTTTTGAGAAAGCAAAATTGAAAAGGAAAATAAAGGAATATAAAAGAAAGAAGAAAGGAAAATGGAAGAAGATGCAGTGGAAAGAGCTCTTCTGGATGGGTAACATGAGAAGTTTGTTTTCTTATTTCGTAATAGTGAGTTAACAGAGGGATTAAGTTGAGGCCAATTCTGATCAGTAAGAAACTAAATTGCTAATATTAATCTATGAAGGACTAACTAATTGAAAATGAAAATAGTAGTGAGGATTCAAAATAGAATTTTCATCTTTTCTTATTTCATGATCATTTATTTATTTTTATAAGTGAAATAGTTCGTTATGGAATTTGTTATTTTACAAAACTAGTCATTGTAAATAGGGGTGATCAGATCATGGGTTTGAACGGGGCTGGACGTATAATAACTTTACTCTCTACTGTTTAGTACTACCATTATCTCATGCTTTTATTATCACCAACACTATATTTCGTAATGTTACCCTAAAATTGAGAAAAAAAATTAATATTTTTTATTAGATAAGTATTCAACAATTTATTTATTTGTATATTAAATCATATAAGAATTTATTGAGTAATAATATTTGGACATACTTTATCTTAATAAACCCTTCACATCCTCTAAAGTGAATTCAGAAGAAGTTATAGCAAATTACTATGTCATTCAATGAATTAGATGAATGGTTGTGAAAATTAAGTGCGTATAAATATCATTTTCCTTATTAATTTCTTACCAACATGTGAGGTTATCATTTTTTATTTTTAGTAAACTCATTTGAGGTTATCATATCTTCTTATATTTTTTTATTTTATCTACCGCACTAAATAAGACCTAAAGTCTCGTTTTACAATGGCTCTTAATTTTTATTTTTATATTTATTTATTTATTTATTTTGTGATAAGGGTATCTTTAGATCAATTTTTACGTTAATCAAGACAGATTTTCCTTGGCACGATTTCACGAAGGCACTCCTCATATTGGTCATAGGAATTTAAGAACAATTATGAATAGGGAGGACAACTCCTTAGCCGTTTACCCAATTCATTGGGTTCCTCTATTGTCTTTCTACATTCATACCTTAGAATACATGAAAGCTCTCCAATTGTCAGCTCATATATACTTATTACAACATGTAGAAATTAAAATTTTTAAAATAAATAAAAACTACGAGGACCGTCTATTTTAACTTAAAACGAGTTGCCTTTTCAGAATGAGTGAAACATTGGGGAAAAAAAAGTGTAGCATATATATACAGCATAAATTATAGTAAGGGATTAAGTCACCTTTATTTTTTGGTGTCTTCTAAGATGAGTGAATAATACTTTTTAAAATGCCTCATACATTTTTTTTTTCATTTGTGATCACAAAATAATAGAATTTACATGTACTTTTATTTTATTTCTTTTGTCAATTTTATGTTGCTTTAAAAACTATATGGAGTGTATTATAAAATTTATTACTTTATTTTTATTTCAGTTTTTTATATATTGGGTATGAAAAGGACTCCATATCACCTTATTACTGTTTTTTGGTAAAGTTGTATCCCCGTGCAATAAATTATGTAAAACAATTTATTAAAATTGATTTGAATGGGAAAAATAAGAGTAATGACACATTTTGAAGCACGTTACTATATTTATAAAAAATCCTAAATAATTCTTCACAAAAAAAACCAAAATAATTTGTACAAAACAAATCATATATAATTATAATTATGGAGATTATCCCTAATGAGACGTGACAACTAAATGTACATTGCAAAAAGATATGTTAAGGACACGCTAAATTGAAAAAATCTCATGGGTAATAGACTAATAGCCACGTCTCTTGGGCCTTTAGTTGCAGCAAAATTGTGATAAGAGTTACGTACTCAAAAAAAAAAAAAAAACTGTGGTAAGAGTTTGTCTTACTTGGAAGTAGTTATCAATCCAATATTCTTTAATAAGACTAAATAGTCATTTTGATCTCTCATTAAAATAAGATCAGTCATTTTAGTTTTTAGCTCAAGAAAATTAATTAAAAAGTTCTTCACTCAACAAATCGTTGGTCAAGTTAGTTCAATCATTAGGTAGCCTCTGTTAACACTAATAGAGTCACTGATGCGGCACGTTAAGTGCCTATCTAGATGCTGACGTGGCAACCCACTCTCCCTCCCCCTTCCTAAATGCGAAAATGGTGTTGTTTCCCCTCCCTAAGTGAAACAATTTCGTTTCTTCTCATTATCTTTCTCAAATTTCCCCTCCCTAAACCTAAATTCCCAAATCTGAAAGCCATAACCTCTAATTTCTCCCCTACTTCCCATTGCAACTGAGACTCAAACTAAGACATTGAGAGAACCCCGTCCATTTTCTTAAAATCCAACCCACATTCATCTCCAAAAATATGTTCTGTTCATTCTATTCATCTTCTTCAAGCTTGGCACAAGTGCATCTTTTTCTCCAAAATATGCTCTTTATTTTGTGCTTGTGGTGTAGTCCATGTCTCCTTAATGTAATGTGTGTGGTCCCTGGTACAGATTTTCTCTTAAAGTTTTGTGTTCCTTGTGCTTGATGCATATGGTGCTCTGTCCCTTATTCAAATTTGTCTTTGTTTTTTGTTGTACAACATACATGCACCGAGGCAAACTAATGCATTTTTTTTATAACCTATTAATTAGTATTGTGTGTATTTGTGTAGATGTAATGTTAAGTAACTCTTGCGTTTCATCATAATGGTAAGTTTGTGTATGATGCTGGAGGAAAACTTGACTATGAAGTGGGTGAAATAGACTATTAGCCCAAATGTGATGTGGACAAACTAAGTATTTTTATTGTGTTTAGAGATTTGTGCAAAATTCATGGTTATCACACGTTTTAGAACTTCTTTTGGTTAGTGCTTGAGAAAGATTTGAATAGCTGACTAAGGTACTTGAAGACATACTTGGATGTGCTTGATATGGGTATAACTTTTAGGTGTAACAATGGGGAGTGTAGAGGGCATAACTTCACCATTGCATACAGGACCCAAATCATCAACCTACTGACCCTGAACACTAAGACCAGTATTAACCTGAAGTTGATGCTGGCAATGGTAATCAACATGAAGAACCATCTGTTGAAGACAATGAGTCTTCAAATGACTACGATAGTATAGAGGACAGCCCCTACAAGCCTCATACTTTTCTTGATGATGAGGATGAAGAAGAGTATGATGACCTACCTATGAAGAAAAGTAATATGGAAAATTGTGGGAATTTGCCCAAGAATTGTTGAGGAGCAATCCTAGCTCCACTATCAAGATGGATGTTATCTGAATCCCTATTTCCCCACCATAGTTTAAAAGGTCTATGTATGCCTTGAAGGGTTCATAAGAGGTTTCAAGGCAGGTTGCAAGCCATTGATTGGTTTGGATGATTGTTTCCTTAATGGGTATTATAGGGGTCAATTGTTGTTTGTTATGGGATATGATGCCAACAATCATATTTTTGTGATTGCATATGCCATTGTTGACATTGAGAATATAGACAACTAGAAGTGGTTTTGACACTGCTTAAAGAGGACTTAGGGGACCATAGGGAACATGGTTAGAACTTTATCTTAGATATGCAGAAGCTTTTGCGGGGACTAATTTGAAATAATTATTCCTCTAATAGGGACTAATATGAATTATTTATTCCACCATCAAGTACTAATATGAATTATTTAAGCATGTGTTTTATAGGGCCTTATACCAGCTATGCAATAAGTGAACCTTGGAGCACATCATAGGTTTTATGCTTTGCACCTATGGAGGAATTTATAAAACAGTTCAAGGACAAGGACAAGTATAGTTCAATTTTTGTGTAGATGACAACGATGGAAAACAAGTACACTCTTAATGTCTTTTTGTAAATGCTCTTCATTGAGATGTTAAGGGTTTTGCACTTAAGAGACTATAGTATAGTTAATGGTTTATGTAGTATTGAAAATGTCTTCTTTGTAAATGCTCCTTATGAAGTTTTGGTTACATGTATTTATTGGATCTTGATTGTAAGACTTCTAAGTTAATTTGTAATGAATGATTAGCCACATTTTAATTTACTTAACTTACTTAAGTTTTTGTTTCTATTGTTATCATTTTACTTACTTAAGTTAATCAGTCACCATTTCAATTCAATGCAGCCTATTACAGAACATAAGCCAACAACAACATTTACCAAAAAATAGTTTCATTGATGTCAAAAGCATTGCAATTCTAAACTCTCACCAGTCACCAAATCATTACATGAAATACACATCCTAATGCCAAACATTCTCAACTACACATATCTTAATGCCAATATCACTTCAACTACTTCAAGAAAAGAACAAACTCCCAAATTATCATGAAAATAATCATCATAAAATACATTGTTGTTACACTCAATCTTAGACTCCTAACTTCACTTTACAAACCTCCAATCTTCCACATAGGATTCATCCTACAAATCTCCTTCTCAGTTGTGCCAGCTGTAGTGTCATCAATTCCATTATCAACCCAAGTAAAATATTGACAATTGTTCTCATCATTATGCAAACAAGCCACTTAGATGTTAATAGGTAAGCAACTGATAAGGAAATACAAAGCACATAGGTATCACTGCTTAACTTTGGCAATAAGCATGAATAGAAAGGTATACTAGGATTGCTTCGGGTCTTAGAGGTTCGGGCAATAGCTTTCGTCCCACAATTGAAGAACCTTACATCACCTCCATTATAATGGGAACCATTACCCATTGAACCTACAATCGCGCTCACACTCCAACTACCTTTGGACATTGAGGCTCTTTCATGTTGTCAATTCATGAACTGAAGATTTTCACCACCCATCATCTCTCAATGTCTTAGTTTGAGTCTTTGTTGCAATGAGAAGCAGTGGAGAAACTAAAGGTTAAGGTTTTTAGATTTGGGAATTAAGGTTTAAGGAAGGGAAATTTGGGGAAGATGGTAAGAAGAAACGACATCATTCCACTTAGGGAGGGCAAATGATGTCGTTTTCATGTTTAGGAAGGGGGAGAGGGGAGTGGGTTGTCACGTGTGCATCCAATTAGGCACTTAACTTGCCACATCAATATCTCTGTTTACGTTAACAAAGGCTAACTAACAGTTGGACTAACTTGACTGACAATTTGCTGAGGAGGGACTTTTTTGTTAATTTTCTTGAGCCATGGACTTAAATCACCAACCTCATTTTAATGAGAGATAAAAATGACCATTTAGTCTTTTAATAAACAAAGGAAGATAATGCTCTATAATAAATGGGTAAATTTTCATTTTGATTCATTCTTTGCTTCCATCTGTGTGCGTGTGTATCTATATGTCTCAATTCATAGTAAAAATTGAAAGTTGTTTGATATATTAATAAAATGGGTTTGTAAAAGAAAAGATAAAAGATAAAAGATGTATAATGTTTACTTTCTTTAGTGTAAAATTGGAACAATCTAATTTTTTTTTAACATGGAATGATCTCATGCTCACTAATAGGAATAATCTCGTGCACAAGAATTACATGGGCAAAAAGTTGTAAAATTGGACAGACAAATTAAAAGAAATTAACAAAACACCTAACTAAAAGAAAAAAAAACTCACATATATTAGCGCAATACATCTAAATTAATCAAAATCATTTTAAAAAGTTTTGAACTACCCTAATAAATTGAACTTAAAAATAAGGATTCCTCTACTAGAAAATTTATTAAGCACCAAACTAAATTGGACATACAATCATTTTTTTTTGGTTAATTCCTTTTGATTGTATGTAAAAAAAATTGGACATACAATCAAAAGGAAATAACAAAAAAGCACCCAACCAAAAAAAAATCATATATTGCAGCAACACATCAAAATTAATAAAAATTATTGCAAAAAAAGTTCTCAATTATCCTAATAATCTGAACTCACAAGCAATGATTCTTCTACTAGATAATCTATAAAGCACCAAATTTACCCAGTGGCTTCTACAACCCCAACCACACCCACAAAAATGACCAACAAAAGTGATGACCACATGGCATCACCACTGGTTGTTTTACCATCCCAAAACATATCCCCCACTCATAAACACTTGCAACATTGTTGTCCTTTTCTGCTGCAAGAACTTTAATGTTATCTTCATTGTTTTGCCATTCAACAAGATGATGATGACTATAATGATTATAACCACATGAAGTGTGATCAAGATAACCCGGTATAGCATAGAACACTTGAAAGGGCATTGAGACCTCCGTAGGAAGAGAATTCCAATCCTGGGTCAAGGCTTGAGAAAAAAGACCTTGTTTCAACTAGGGAATCAAAGGATGGCGTTGCCAAAACCTGGTTTGAAGACTGTGGCTCAAAGCTTAACCCAACATCCAGAGAATCAGAAAGGTTTGAAAACTGATGGAAGAAAGAAGGATAGTTTGCAAAAAGTGGCTGTCCTAAGCATTCAAAGGAATGATAAAATTGATGAGGTGAATGTGGAAAGTAAGGTTGAGTATGGTGGGCCAAGTGAAAAGGACTCTATTGATGAGGTGGAAGAAAAAGGCAAAAGGTGGCTGCTCAATTGGAAAAAGTTTTTGTTCTGAGTATTCAAAGAATTGATAAGATTGATGATGTAAAGGTGGAGAATATAAAGGTGAGTGTTGAAGGAATTGAGATGCTGAGAAAAGGTAAGAAACTAAGAGAAAATGAAGAGAGAAAATAGATAGAGAAAAGAGAATTTGAATTTGAATTTCTAATTATAAGAAGCTTGTTGTTGTTAAAGAGAAAGAGCACTAGTAGAGAAATGCAGAAAAACGAAAATGGGCAGAAGAACAAGAGTTTTTGTTTTTAGGTTGAAAAACCAGATTGATTTCACTGATTAACAACATATACTTATACAAAATACATTGAGTGTAAACTTAGTTTTCTGCCCATGCTTTACATCTATCAACCAATATGAGGATATACTACTTAATCAAGAAAAGCTATCTACTTACATCAACAATGTATGATCACTTACATAAAAAAAAAAAAAGCCTTTCTTATGAGTCTTTGCTTAGAATACATAAGAAAAGTCTCAACCACTAACACTCCTCCTTGAGATTTTTCTTAGAGACTCCAAGATTTAATTTCAACACTTTGGTTTTGTCCTTGAAAAATTTTTTGGTCATCATGTCTTAAATTCCCTGGTTCTCCAATGGCTTGATGCTTCGCAGTTTTGGACTGAACTGAATAACCTCTCAAACAACTGAAATTTCTTCTTAAAGTTGTTGCACTACCAACATTAGTATAACTCCAGTTAAACTCAGCTAAATTCATCATAGTACCAACTTTATTTGCTTTTTTGGCTTCTTCATGATTGAGGCTTTCACCACTCAAGTGAGCATTGTTCAATTTCAAAGCTGCCTTGGTTTTTTTATTAAGTTCACAAATGATATCCTTCATTCTAGTATTCTGACTTAGGCCTCCTTTCTTGCTACTATTCACATTGCCAACATTGTTGTTTATTTTGTTACCAAGTGGCCTCAATACTCAAGAGGGGGGTGAATTGGGTTTTAAACACAAGTTTACAAAACTTTCGTAAATCACTTGAATATTGATTTTCGTTGAAGCTATTGATTACTAGAAATGAATGAATAGAGAGAACAAAGGGATTTCACGTAGAAGTAAATTAACTAAGCAAGATAGAAAGATATATATTCAATAAAACAGTACACAAAATAAGGAGATAAGTTTAGGGAGACAAACATAAAGTTTTATCCTGATTCAACCACTAATCCACTCGTGGTCTACGTCTAGTCCTCAAGTAAACACCCGAGATTTCTACTATATCTTCAAGCTTCAATAGGTGCTTGATAACCTTTACAAGTTGGAGCACTCAACACCTTTGAATATCTCACCCTTTGTGCTTGAGTCTCAATAACGAATGGATACCTCACCCTTACAAACTTTTGAGGGATACCTCAGCCTCACAATCCTTTTCTGAATAAACAAAGTATAGATGAATGAATACTCTCACAAAAGTAGATAATATAACTTGAAACTTATGGGTATCAAGGATTCACTCTAGTCAAGCTAAAAAACAGGGTATCATGGAAGTGATATAGAAAACGTGAATTCAATGCTTTTGAACGTTTTTCAGATTGATTGACCAACCAACATAAATGCCCAACAACTTAGTTTTATAGCCAAAAGAGATTTTGTGTCGTTGAAGGCAGTTAGAAGCATTAAATGCTCTGCAATAGAGTCGTTGTTCGAATTTGCAGGTTTTCCAAATAACTGATTAAGAGGAATTCCTAATCGGTTAGACATTTAAGATTGGTCTCTGTCTTTATCAGATAACTGGTTAGCTAATGAGCCTAATCGGTTAGGCTTGATTAGAATCCTTTTTACGTGTGTTTTAAAGACACACTAATCGATTAACTTAATTTTCTAATCGATTAGGCTTCCTTTGAAATAGAATTTGTTTCTTAAAAACGTACATACTAACCGGTTAGGCCAAGTACCTAATCGGTTAGGCATTTTAATCTTTAGCCACTGAGTTTGGAAATAACCGATTTAGTTGGGCATATTAATCGGTTAGGATCTTTAAAAAAGAGAAGGAAATGTTTCTGTTTTCACAAATAACCGATTACTTCTATTGCCTAATCGGTTAGACAATTTAAAACCAAATTGCCGCGTTTCTATTTTGGCACCTAACTAGTTAGATAAATAGTGATAACCAGTTATTGATTGATTAATCAAGAAAAGAGAGTTCTTAAAGGTTTATGCAACCAAAGTTTCTTAAATCATTTTCAATCTTCCTAAAAACCATTTTGCCCAAACTAGAACACATTTTCACAAATGTAACACATGATTTTGCAAACCATTTAGGAAAACCTATAAGTGAGCTTAGTGTGAATCCCAAAATACCTTTACACAAGATCTAAGGACCTATATGCTAAACTTGAGTCCCTTGGTACTTGATCTTCGCATTTTCGTTTCCTTTCTTATTTATTGTCATCAAAACCATCGCTTATGTCAATACTAATCACAATTTTATCATTGTTGGAGACAAAATTGACTCTAACACTTATCTTTTCATTATTTGTATTGGTTGCTAGCTATTGAATTGAGTCTTCAACTATACTTGGCATGGCTTTGTCATAGTTAGGATCCTAGTGAAAACTTCTACCTTTCATTGTTACTGGAATTAATTCAGAACCACTAGGATCTAGGATTTTGTAGGTATGATCCTTAAAAATCAGGCTATAGTTGTTTTCCAACATTTATCCAAGACTCAACAAATTAATATCTATGTTTGGAACATAAAGAACATTGGTAATGATCTTATTACCTGCAACATTAGTTAACCTAAATAGAACTCTAATACTCCAATAGGATGTCTTTTTTTGAGCTGACCCACTAATCCCAAACCTAACAAAGCAAAACCCTAACAAAGCTAACACCCCTCCTCTTATCTCCTTATTTCTCCCAAGTAGTTGCACGGTCGCACAAATGGACATTGAGAGACAGAAGTAGTTGCATGCAAAGTACGACGATGGCAACAATGACAATGCATAAACTAGCGCGACTGCTCCTCTTTCCTGGATCTTTACACAGACCACACTCCATCCTTGACACTTGCGGTAGCTGGCAAGGGTGTGGTGACATGGTATAGGTGCTACATTCTCAGTTCTTAGTAGTGGTTGTGTTGGTTCTTGAGGGTCTTTTTCAATCTTATGATTTGCAGAAAGCATATGTAATACATTGAAGCTCTTATCAACCTATCCAGTTCAAGTTTTATCTATGTATCTAAGAGGGTGTCCTTCACAAAGCTCTATCTAATTCTGTCATAAGATTTCTTGAGTTCAAGTTTTATATCCATGAAGCCTTTCTTTCCTTTCATAATTATAATGGAATGGACCACTTCATGAAAGATGACAATGTTATTGGAGCTATTCCTACTCGACACAAAACTACACTGGTTGGAGAGATCAACTACGACATTAAGGGACAAATTTTGCTAGCAATAACCTTTGTGACAATTTTATAAATAATGTAGAACTAATTTTCGGAATAAGAGTGATACAAGTGTGGTTCACCTCCCAAATTTTGGACTACTTTATGCACCCTATCAAGGTTTGAATGCTCAATATTAGGGAAAACACCAACACAAAGGAGGGGAATAAAGGGGACACCATCATCAAAATAAATAGAATAATAAAAGTCTTTTACCATATTCCTCAAAGATATTTCCTCATAAATCCATGTCCCATCAGCATTCTTCAAGGCATCAATTTTATTTTTCCGTATTCTCATAACAGTGGATCGATGGAAGAATTTAGTATTACGATCCCTAGCTTAACCCAATTACTTTTGGCCCACTAATACCAAATCACTTCTTCATCTAAAAGATTTTTCACATATTCAGGCCATAAACCTTTCTTAAGTTTGTAGAGATATGGGTTATCACCGAAGCCAGCTTCCTCTAAATCCCTTACATTCTAGTTATAACATTCTTCTTTCTACAAAAAATATTTCCAAATACTAAAGCGTTCTAAGAAGAGATATTATCAGTAAAGTTCTTTACATTACCATTCCATCTATTTCTTCCACATTAAGAGTTAGCTACCTAACTAGAGAAATTTGGGTGATTTATTCAATGAACAAGGAACCTAAATTTCCTATTAAGTCTCCAATTTTGCTTGCCATTATTTCATAATTCAATCACAAGGCAACATAATAAGATTTTAAATGAGGGAGAACAACAATAGAACTATGATTGAAATTAACATGCCAAGCTACATTAACGAAAACTTTATCCAACCTTTCTTGAAGATTCCTATAATGCCAGATACACAAAGGGCCCTTAGAACCCCACATTGGTAAGGCCACACCCATCTAAGCAAGCCCCAAAGCAGAGAGCACTTCATTTGTTAAAATTATCGCCCCTATTTTCTCATGCTCAAAGAAGAGGGAATTGAAATGTCTTATTATAACACACTGAGGGTCATGCATTGTTTCTCCAATTTTCAGAAGTTCTTGCCATAGTTGTTCTTGAACAATGTCATGAGGGCTACCATAAATTATAGTCAAGAACCAACAACCGTTGCCATCCTTGACATGAAGATGGATGAAGTATGTATAAGTAACTAGAACATGCACAGAAAAATAGAAGTTTTTCCAGAGACACCAAATTCCACAAAAAAAACCCAAAGCATCAATACGTGCACCACTATCAAACTGCAACTTTACCACAACACCATCAGTTCAAGAACCACTAATACGAGGCTCAAGAATAGCCGCTAAAGAGAGATCAAAGATTCTCATCAGGTCCTTTATCTGGTTAGGAAATGTTTTCCCCTTTGCTCCATGACAATTCCAAACGAAAAAAAATCATGATGATAAAAAAGAGAAAAAAAAAGACCAAAAAGAGAAAACTTCTCAAGAAAGAATAGAGTCTCCCTTGATTTGGGCCACCACCCCCTGCATAGCGTCTTTATGCTTAATCAACCTACCACCCCCCCACTATCAGCACCCATGTCACGATTAGGAGGTTCAGGAGGGCTCTCAAAGACTACATCCACACCTTTAGTTTGCATGGTGGTCATCTCCTTCGACATGACTACCAATTTCTTGAAGATAGATGGCCACTTAGGTTTATTATTTGAGTGAAAATCCAAAGCTTGGACAAGCTTAAGGGTTTTTTTTTTCCAAGAGATCATTATTTTGGACTTCATGAAACTTAGGCCCATTAGTAATCCTGCTTCTTATCCATTGCCCAACAGGGCCCAAGACTGTCTTGCTATGACTAGTAGGCTTATTTTGCACTTTAGAGTCCAACCTTCTCTTTTGAGAATTTGTTCTAGTAGCTGCATAGGATTTGTTTCTATCAACCTCCACCTCAACAATGTTTTTCGCAAAAATTACCTTTGAATGTTTAATCCACGTAGCCCTTTTATTAGATATGTTTTTTCCCCCCTTAATCTTATCATTACCCCCTTATATCCATTTATTCTTTCAATTTCTGAAATGTCAATGAGCACATTAAAGCGAGACTTATTGGCATTGATTACCTTATCATTACCCGATGATTGACCCCATCTTTATGACGCTAACTTTCCCTACTAACTGTCTTTTTTGGAATATTTTGTCTTGGTCTATGTGTTTTCTTAGCAATCATCGAAGCACCAAAAGGACCGACCACACACATAACACCTTCCTTTTCAACGCCCATTGCCTATTTGGTGCTTGAACTCTTAGGATCTTGCCTCCCATGCACCTGCATAGGGGCATCTGCAGGTTGATGAGCATACTCCATAGACAGGCCATGATGAACAGGAAGAGGATGCACTTCAGTGCAAACATCACTTTTATGGCCATATATTCCACATTTAAAACAAACTAAGTACAAATCTTCATATTCAATTTTAATCTTCCTTTGAAATAAACTAAACTTCACTAGTAATTATTTTCTTCTTTTTTTATCTAACTATTTGCTTTCTTATATTAGACTTATGTATAAAATATTTTTAATTATTATAGGTTTGATGTACGTTGGAAGTTAGATCCTCCACCTTGTGACCTAATTTTCTCTCTTATTCAAGTCCTTGCATCTCTAATTGGTTTAATTGATAGACACCAAGAATTAGATATTTGTGTTTGAGTTTTTACCTTTGTCAGTTTGGTGATCATCCTTCCAAGAGGAATATCTCCTCGTATTTGGTAATTGGTGAGTCTAGGCTTGTCCTAGGAGAGGCTTTATAATCTTTATGACATAAGAGAAATTCTTGCAGATATCTAGAGGGATATATTAGATCAATCACATCATTAATTAATAGATAACTAATATAGTTTATTAATTATTAGTTACCATAATATATTATAATTAATTATATGATTGACATAGTGTACCCAACATAGGTGCTTTGTGTGTGTGTGTAGGTTAGCATTTCCCTTATACATATGTACACACACACATGGTTATATTAGTGCTTATTGTAAGAGGTTAGATTAGTGAATCTTGACCATTGGATCTTACATGAATGGTCAAGATTAGAACATAAACGCATGTGACCTTTTTAAGTGGTCACATAACCTTTAAATAACTTTTATCTTGATCATCCATATATGGTTGTATGGTCAAAATTTACTCCTTTCACACTCTCACAATAAAAACTCATCTTACTATTTATGTCTTCTACACACACCCACACACACACACACACATATGGAGTATATAAAATGAGAGGAATGATTTATTGTGAGAGTGAGAGGAGCAAATCATAACTATTAGATCTTACATGAATGGTCAATATTAGAATATAAAGTCATGTGACTTTTTAAAGTGATCATATGACCTCTAGTTAATTTTTAATCTTGACCATTCATGTATGATTTAGTAATCAAAATTTGTTCTTCTCACCTCTCATAATAAACCACTCCTTTCACTATATATGTCCCTACATTTGCAGGATATCAAGTGAAGGAGTTGTTTGTTGTTAAAGTGAGAGGAGTAAATCTTAACATTTAGATTTTACGTGAATAATCAAAATCAATATATAGTCATGTGACTTTTTTAAGTGATCATATATGACCATTAAATAACGTTTAATCTTGAGCATCAATGTATAATTTAAGAGTAATGTTATATCCTCCTACAAGTTCCTTATAATAATTCTCCTAATACTAAATAAAAAAGTATTAAATGAAAAAAATAAATACATCTAATGTCTTGGGAACATAAAAAGTATTCAATACTTTCTTCATTTAATAATTAAGAGGATTAGTAGAATGATAAAATATTTCTCATAATTTAATGGTTAAAATTTATTCATTTCATCTCTTGAAATAAATCACTTCACTCACTAGATATGTTATATATACACACATATCTCTTTGAAAAAGTTCAAGTGACTTAATTTTTTAGTAAAAAAAAAAAATAGAAGTGTATAGTTGTTGCAAAGTTATTGATTTTGATTATCACTAATAAGATAATTTAAATATTCAGAGCATTAAATGAGAATTAATTACAGAATTAAGTGAAACATTGAATTTAAGAACCCATAGTCAAACCCATCGTAAATGAAAGGCATAAAAAAACATTATTCTTTTTGTAGAATATTAATACATCCTTCATTCAAACAATCAATGCTTAACTACTCCTTTTAAAGGTTTTTCACTTTTATTTATTGTTTTGGTTTGAAACGTTTGTAACTGTATTGAAAAATAATTATTTTATATTTTTTTAAGAGTATAAGTATTATTTACATTATTTTTAATAAATGTAATTGAGTGAGAGAAAGTGATAAGAAAAAATATATATGATGAATGATATTAGATGTAATGTGAAAATGAGTATATGTACTGTTTGATGTAAGAATATAAGAGTTGAACTGTATTAAGGTCCACATTGCTTAAAAAAATGAAAAGTGAGCCCTTCGATCCTTCCTAGACCGAGAAATTCTTAAATAGACTCTGCCTACCACATCATCATTTAGACATGCCATTTAAATATTGACATATGTATAAAGAATGACCCACATGTTTCTTTCATTAAAGACATATAACTTATCCTCTCTTTTTTTTTTTAAATAAAAGGCTTAAAAGTTTAACATGTTTAATCATAAATAATGATTTTTATTATATTCATTTATTATTTAATAATTTATAAATTATTAATATTATATGAATATTTTATTTGTAAACTTAATTTTTATTTTTATAAAACAATTGATTTTTTTATCATTTAATATAAACAAGTTTGTTTGTTTTTTTAACTTGAATATAAAAAAACTTGTTTAATATATACAAAAAACATTATTCAACACGTGAAACATAAGCAATAGTTTTTATTTAGATATATATACAAATTCGTTTAAGAAATTGAACACGTTAAATATAAGTAAGGAT
Source organism: Ormosia emarginata (assembly GCA_029884605.1). Taxonomy (NCBI): domain Eukaryota; kingdom Viridiplantae; phylum Streptophyta; class Magnoliopsida; order Fabales; family Fabaceae; genus Ormosia; species Ormosia emarginata. The sequence continues at coordinate 2,457,824 of JAQQTP010000073.1, read as the reverse complement.
TTATGTTTTACTTATTTATTATTTAAATAAATTATAAATAATTAATATTTTATGAGATCTTTTTTCATGTAAATATAATTTTTATTTTTTATAAACTAATTAATTTTAAATCTTCCTGGGAAAGAACACGATGAAGTCCCATCGTGTACCACAGTATTATGTCCTTGTTCTTAGGCATGACAAAATTATCCGTACTATGATCTCAGTGTGAATTACTGCGACGGGCGGGGGATAGGTACCGCTTAATAAATGGGGCGGGGCGGGGTATAAGACGCGCTACCACAGTATCCGCAAACTCGTTTAGTATATATATTTTATTTAATATATATCATATATTATAATTCTTTTTTTTCTTTTTAACTTTGAGATGAGATGAAAATATGTATATTTTATTATTTTAAAATAATATTTTTATTAAATGAATCCATAATGATAAAACTTGTTGAAAAAAATATATACTATTTATGTAATAGTTATTTATGTAAACTAATTATTATAAAATATAATTGGATTTAGTTTCTTATTTATAATAATATTTTAATTTTGTAAGAATCTTATATTGTTAAACAAAATTGTAGTATGTGATGTTAAAATTTATTTTATTTATGTTTGTTTTATAATTTTTAAAATTTTATTTTAAAATATCAAATACTGCATATATACTATCATGATACCATGATATTCCATCTATCCGCAGGATCATAAATGAGTACTGCAAGAAAGTAACGGGATGCGGGGGTGGAAGCACTATCTGCCCCCGCCCCACCCCATTGCCATCCCTACTTGTTCTCAATCTCCCTATCCTTGAACATTTTACAACGCCAAAACATGGACCATTTCTCAGACCTCATTTTTTATACATATTAATTATATGGAGTATATGAAAAATGGTTTTGCAATGTAGTTGTTAAAGATTTTAAAATAAAAATTTTTAAATAAAAATATAAAGATTTATAATTTTTAATATATTAAATATTTTATTTTTATTGAAAAGTTAATATAGTTTTATCAATTATGAAAAAATATCTCATAAAATATTAAATATTTATAATTTATTTAAATAATAAATAAATAAAACATAAACCCTTGCTTATACTTAACATGTTTAATTTCTTAAACGAATTCGTATATATATCTAAATGAAAACCATTACCTATGTTTAACGTGATAAATGATGCTTTTTGTATATATTAAACAAGTTTTTTTATATTCAAGTTAAAAAAACAAACAAACTTGTTTATATTAAATGATAAAAAAAATCAATTGTTTTATAAAAATAAAAATTAAGTTTACAAATAAAATATCCATATAATATTAATAATTTATAAATTATTAAATAATAAATAAATATAATAAAAATTACTATTTATAATCAAACATGTTGAGTTTTTAAGCCTTTTTATTAAAAAAAGTGAGAGAATAAGTTATACGTCTTTAATGAAAGAGACATGTAGACTATTATTGATATACATGTCAATATTTAAATGGCATGCTTAAGAAATGATGTGATAGGCAGAGTCCATTCAAGAATTTCTCTCCTACACCTTCACGCCCTGTTCCCATGCAAGGTGCTCTTGATTCTTGCATGCGTTTCAATCTTGAATGAACTTTATGACCTGAAAAAAAAAATCTTGAATGAACTAATATGAAGAGATTCTTACAATGTATTTAATGACTTACATTTTGTTATAAAAATTTTAATTTAATCTGAGGATTGAGATTTAGCTTTTATGCTACAATTATTCCTTAATTTGAATTAGTGAGCATGAGATTTGCAATGTAGTGCACATCCAACTAGCTAATCCTATGATAAAATCTGGTCTGTAGGACCCAATCACCAAAACTCGAAACAAACACAAGTTCATTCTTGTACTACTCTTGTCTCTTCAGTGAATAAATATTGACACAGGGAGTGAACCGCCCGGCACTTGCAAGAAGAAGCACTGGGCATTGATAGAGAAAGTGAAAAAGAGATGAAGAACTCAACAAAAATAATGAGTTCATTCCTGAGGGTATTCATGGTCCTCATGTTCCCATCATTCCAAAATGGGAACGCCCAGTTTTACCAAAACGGAGGACCGGTTCAAATTATCGAGAATTATGTAAACAATCGTCATGAGGAGAATCCTGACCAGGATGAAGAGAATTACCAAAATGATGATGGTGGCCATAATGTTGTCCAAATGACTGGGGTCAATATCCATGATGATTGGTTCGAGGAAGAGATCGAACCATATGTCAAATCTTGTTTGACATTGAATAGGTACAACTTCACTTCACTTTTTTATTATTATTATTTATGCATTAGACAAGTACATCTAATTTATATTTGAATTTTATTTGATCTCACTATGATTTTGGTCTCTCTCAGTGTGGAGTATCAAGTGGTAAGTGACATTCAACATCTAAGCATTCTTGATACAAAGCGATTTGGAAAGGTTTGTTTTCTTGGTGAATTTTGTGTTACCATATATTTATGATGAAAAATACAACTTGCTTGTTTATTCTGCCATGACTACTTTTATTTTTAATTATTTTAATTAGTAAAAAAAAAAAGATTAAGACCTGGTGTAGGGAGTGACAGAATAAATTATATTGGAGGCAAAGCGGTTTTAGTATTTTAATTTTTTAGTCTCTGATGTTTTGATCATTATGGATATGAATTCCCTAGTTTATTGTTATGTTTTGTGTGGATCACTCTTTCATAATTACTTTTACTCGTATAAGTTATAAGTCTTTTAAATGATCTGCTTTATATATATATATATATATATATATAGAGATATAGAGAGAGAGAGAGAGAGAGAGAGAGAGAGAGAGAGAGAGAGAGATCATGATTAGTGTATTCTATCTAAGATAAATCACTGCCTGTCTTACTTATATAGAAATAAACTAGACGCGAATAATTTGAGTTCTTAAAGAATTTATGCTAACTGAACATATATAACTTATTTATTTTTCCTATTTTATGTAGGCTCTAGTGATTGATGGGCATTTGCAGACAACCACAATGGATGAGTATATTTACCATGAAGGCTTGGCCCATCCTGCTCTATTAATACATAATGAGTACGCATATATTTCTAATTTTCTATCTTTCAGCTGTTTTATATCATGTTAATAAATATTTACATTTTCTAACCAATATTTATATATAATGCTATTTCTTTAATTTATCTTCACCAAAAGCAGACCCAAAACTGTATTTATCATGGGAGGAGGTGGAGGGTCTACTGCAAGAGAGGTACTGAAGCACAAGGACATTGAGAAAGTGATCATATGTGATATTGACATTGTAAGTTGTTGATAGAGACCGTAGGGCATACCCTTGTTAACTGATTATATAGATTTTAATAAAAATATCTCTATGCCATTGTTGATCCGAGTTCAATATGCTTAATGACAGGAAGTGGTCAATTTGTGCCGCGAGCATATGATAGCAAATCATGAGGCCTTCAATGACAAAAGGCTTCAAATTTTTTACAATGATGCAAGGCGAGTAATTTTCTTTCTTCGATTTTTCTGACCCCTCTCTTCTTCCCCCTTTTTTTAAAAAAAAAATAGTTGGATTACACAACAGAAGATACTTCTCTATTTTCTAAAAATTTCTATCCTTACTGGAATTAATGAAGAGTTGATCTCAAGTTTTTATATCCACTAGAGTTACCAGTTCAAAATGTTGACACTCCAGAGCTCTTTCATTTTCAGCTACCTAGATGTGATATATTTATGACATTTCCTATTTCTAACTTGTAATTTGTATGAATTAAAGAGGGATTGATTATGACTTGATTGAGAGTTATTACTATGGTTTGCTCTAAAAGAAGCTATTTATTGCGTACAGGGATGAACTAATGCTATCTGAAGAGATGTTTGATGTAATCATAGGGGATCTTTCTGACCCAAGGGAATCAGGGCCTTGCAATAATCTCTATACGAAATCCTTTTATGAGCAAGTGGCCAAACCTAAGCTCAAGGAGAATGGCCTGTTTGTCACTCAAGTGAGTCTTTTTTTTCTCCTATTCTTTTTCTAACATAGAAAGATGAAATAATGAATCCCTAGCTAGGCCCTTAGAAATTAATTTGGCCACTCACTTACTTAAAACTAATTAAACACAAAATCTTAAAATAGTTCCTTCTCATGTACAGGCTGGTCCTGCGGGAATTTTCTCTCATAAGAATGTCTTCTCGCCGATATATAACACCCTAAAGCAAGTTTTCACTCGTAAGCACCACTTTCCCCTCAAACCCTAGCCACTAGAGATGCATATTGCTCTCCAATGTGTGGTTTTGATTATTGGTTAATTGGTGAACATTTTTATTTTGACTCTTATGCAGATGTGATTGCATACACAGCTCAGATGCCTTCCTATCGAGATTCATGTGGATGGATTCTGGTGAGAATGATTAAGACCAAATATTTAGAAAACTACGTTTTGGATATAACATATGCTCCTGCAATCCCTTCCAACCTTTTTGCGTAGGTCAAAGAAAAAGGACAAGAACGCAATAGGAAAAATCTCAAATAGAGTCTATGAGAATATAGACACAGGACACATTAGTCTTTAATAATAATGAAATTAAGCTATAACCTCTAATGAATTATAAAATATACATAGGTATTGGACACATTAATTTTTGGGCACCCGACAAATTTATCCTTAAAAAGGATTAATATGTCCAGTATACTTATGTGTATTAAGCGATAGTTTAAGATTATAGTTGAGTTTCACCATTCTCAGATACTAATTTATCTGGTACCTATATTCTTGAGATTCATTGAAATAATTGGAATAGCAAAGACTGAATAACTGAAATAATTGACAGTGTATCTAATCAATGTGAATCGTGCTGTGATTCATTACAAGATTGATTTCTTTTTCGTAACTAACAGTGATTATTAGCTAATAGTTAACTAACGTGTGCAATATTTTCTTGTACATTAAATGTAGGCTTCAGATGAACCAATCAATTTTGATGCTGAGCAACTCAATAACAGGATTGCCGAAAGAATCAGTGGCGAGTTACGCCATCTCGATGGAGATTTCATTGCAGCATCGACCGTCTTGAACAAGACCTTGAAAACATCGTTAGTCATAATATATATTTATATATGTATTTCTTCATTGATCAATATGAATTTAATGGGTTGGAAAATATATTGAGTACATCCCTTAATTCGTTGCAGGCTTATGAACGAGGAATATGTAATTACGGAAGAAAATGTAAGATTTGTTCAAGGACGGGGCGTTCACAGTAACGCCTAGCCTCCCAAAGCCCAATAACATGCCTTGGATTCCATTTAAACAATATGAAGAGCTATTGAAACTTGATGTTCTGTTTTTTTTTTGGGTACAAAAACTTCATGTTCTATTGAAACTTGATGTTCTTAATTATAATATATTATCCATTATGGAGCTCTCTATTAAATATTATGAATCTGTCTTTTGAACCAAGCAAAGTTTTCATACAAAAACACCAACTACCGTAATAATATTTTGTTAAGACAAGAAAATTGAAAAAAACTATCATATGAGTTTGTTAGAGGAAGAGGCAAACTTGTTTTGTTTATGTAAGAACATTTTCTTTTCTTCAATTTAAGTGATAACTATTACGGGTGAAAACAGGTCAGATTAAGTCAAACTTTGTCTTCAATGAGTCTGACTTGTTTTTCAAATGCAAAGTTAAAACTTGACCTATTTACTTGATATAGGCTATTTTTTAAAGCTTGATTTGACCTTTTTAAAAACTTGGTCAGACCTAAAAGTCTATTTAAATGTCTATTTTGCAATAAGACCTTTAAATAAGTCAACAAACTTACATCTAAATAAACCAATGAAAAAGACTAATGTGTATAGGTCTTTATATAAGCTAATGAATCTAAACTTAAAAAAAAATTATATTATTTATTAAATTAATGCCTAACCTGACTTGTTTAACTAAATAGACTTTTTAAAAAACTTTGATTTAACCTTTTTAATAAACGAGTGAGACTAAATTAAGCCTTAAATAAGAAGGTCTGGTCATAAGTCTCCAACTGGTTGCCTAACTTATTTACACTCCTAATAAGGGCGAGCACTTTTTCTCTCTAATACTCATTCCATCGGTCCTGTTGGAATAGGGGAGATCAAAATATTTGAAGAAATATTTTTTTATGGACTAAGTGAGAAACCATGTAATTGAATTATCCAAAACCTTGAAGTATTATGTTCATGGATCCACTCACTTATATGATTCTCATTTTTTCTATTCTTTCTCAATGAGATATTTATTTTATTCACACTTAGAATCCTAACATAACGTCAATTCAAAGTTACATAATTTCGTTAGTATGAACAAATAGGAAGACAATACAAAAACTATTGCATACTTTACCAATCCGAAGCTCATAGTTGTAGCATGGAATAACTAATTAAACCCAAGGATGGAATCCAGGCGAAATATAAAATAAACACATTGAAAAATTTAAATAGTGTTAAGTTTGTCCAGGATATAGTGAACTCATTGCTACTACCACTATTACACTGAAATAAAGCACCTGTCTCATTTGGCGTAGAATCTTCTAACCGTAGTACCGTACTCTCACTGTATTCATTTGCTTTTTTTTTTTTCTAATAAGAAAATTTAGAATTAAGAGTAACTGTCTCATTCTAAAGTTAAATTCCAATATATACAGAGTGAAAGAAACAAATTATGCACAATTTGGAAATCTCATTCTTAATTTCTCTCTTCCAAACATTATTTGTACAACAATGCTAGACACACACATATACATCATTTTATATTTGTATAATTTTTATCATTTGATTATAATTGAACTCACCTCATTTTTTACACCATTACATTTTGATTTTGTCACATAAACATACGTAAGTGAGTATGTGAGAGATAAGTGACTAACATGTTTCTTATTTGTAATACGATTGTGATATATAAAAGTTTAATCTTAATGTAAAATAAAAAAAATTAGGGACTATCTTTTAATTATGTATTTTCATATTACTTTATAAAGTTTAATCATGATAACAACTATTTGTGAAGACAAACTTTTTTCTTGATTTTTAACACATGATTAATCAATTAACGGTATAGATGGAGTTTTTTAGAGTTGTCAAAATGAGTTATTTCGATCACTTAGGTTGGCCTATTATGGATTGTTCTAAAAGTAAGGTAGGGTTAGTTCACTTTGAGAGTAGATTAAAAAATCATTAACCAAGCTTAACCCACCAACAATTAAAATATATATTAAAAAATAAAAAATTAAATTAAAGTTTTAATCCCTATAATTTATATTCATTTTTTATTCCATACTTATATAGTTTTTTTTGTTTTCAAAATAGTCTTCACATTTACAAAAGTTTCCAAAATTGTTCATGCCATTAACTTTTGCTATAACGTTGTTATAACACCGTTAATTGATTAACAAATTAAGTGTTTTTTTAATCTAATAGGGGCTCTCTTAGATGCTCATATTATATGTAAAACATCCAATAAGTATTATTTTATTCTAGTATGTACTTATTTCTTTTAAATAAATAGTCTTTTAAAAGTTTATTTTTCTCTATACAATATTTAATAAAAACTAAATTAACAATATTATAACAAAAGTTAATGTGAAGACTATTTAAATTTTTTTATATGTATAATGATGAAGACTAATTTAAAAAAATATTATAAAAATTAAATTAAAAATAAATGTAAAATATAAAAATCAAAATTTTAATTTAACCAACGAAAAGAACCGGGGGGGAATGATGACACACCAACATCATCATTATCCATTCTCTATCCTTAAATTCACACATAAATCCAACGATCGCATAGCAAATAAAAGCCATGAACAGAAAATTATAGAATCGAACAAAATCACTGCCGTTGCCTGATCACAAGGTCGTGCTGAGTGCCGACGTCTTGGTGGTTCGTCCAATCACGAGTTGGCTACTTGGTTATGGTCTTCATGGTGGATGTGTCTTCAGGAGGTGACAGTGGCATGGGGTCTCAATTTAGAAGGTTTGTTAGGGATAAGAGAGAGAGATTAAAGATGAGCAGCTAGAGTTCATATCTTCTCTGACTCTCAAATTGAGTCTCACAATTTCTTTTAAAAAAATTAAAAAATAGGTTGACCTATGGGCCAACTCGACTTGAACCCTCTTAACCCATGAATTGAGCAAGCTAAATCAAAATAGTTTCGATATTCGTCTAATTTTTTTTAACTTATTCGCAAACTCATTTTATATCTCGTAAGAATGTTACAGTCGCATACATGATAATTTGATATCTCTTTCACATTAATATAAGATGTAAATATAATATGCGTATAAAAATTGGACACAAAATATTTTCCAAGTCAAAATGACTTAGATTTTTGTAGGTAAGTTTTTTAACAGCTCAAGGGCTAGGTTGACTTACGGGCCAAAATTCATATTGGCAACCCTAACTTTTACTCCGAAGTAAATTAAAATTGAACTCATGATAATTAATAATAAGTATTCTATATATTCAATGCATGAAAAAATATACAAAGTTAGAAGTGCACGTATTCAATATTAGCTAGAAGTGCATCTAAGAAAGGAATAATCATATATAATTGTGAACACCTAATTTTGTCCGGATTATTAAAACATTTTAATGTAAAATAAAAAAAAATTAATTATGTCAATAAGTATTCTTATTTGTTTGGTCCTTTTTGTTTTTTTTTTGCTTGACCCAAAAGAGTTTGCTTAACCCATTTCTTTTCCTGTCTAAACCAAATTTTAATTTTGTTTTGTTTTATTTTGGCCTAATTTTTGTTTTGGTCCAATTAGTATTGCAATAATAATAATAATAATAATAATAATAATAATAATAATAATAATAATAATAATAATCATAATAATAACAAAAAAGAAGAGGAGGTTGTTGCCGTTGCAGCTCTGCCTTCTCCCTTTTATTTTTTTTTTTTCATTTTGATAATGAAACCATTTTGCCTTTCCTTGCCTTCTTTTCCTTTTTTCCTTTTCCAACCAGACACCAGACACAATAACTGTTCCATACGTTGCTTTGCTCCCCACTACTTTTACATCCCTCACCTGCACATGGCAATAGACTCACTCACTCACCCACTCACCTTTTCACTCCCACACACTGACTTGTCTGCACTCTCACGTATAAGCTACAAGGGGGAACAGAAGAGAATTCTGATAAAAAAAATAGCCCAAAAGAAAAAATAGAAATGGTTACACAGTGAGTAAGAAAGAAGGAGGGGGCACAGAGGACAACATGGCGTTCACAAAGAGAGAGCTTAAAATGCTCACTTAGATTTACACAAACCACCTTAAGCTTCCATAGCCACGCTTCACCCTCTGCCACCATGAAATTCCCCAACTGCAACCAAACCCCAACCATAGCAACCTACGCCTCCATAGCCATTCTCTCAACTCAACAACCTAATTCTAACAACAATCTTCACAACTCAATACCAAAATAGCAAACATAACACCAATTCCTTAACCTTCAACACGAACACTTTCTCTGGAAAAAAGAGAGCCAAAAACACCACCCCATCCCAACTCCATCATCCTCCTTCAAACCACCCCAACCAAGCACCCCTCTCAAGCTCCATCACCTAAAACCGTGAATCCATCTCCCTTTGTGCAGCCACACCCCCCGGCCGTGTCCTCCACCGCAGCTCCAAAGCAACTAGGTCCCCACCGCGAACTCAGCTCTAAGCAACCCACCGTCCACCATGGCAGCCACCATGGAGCCCAAACAGTGAACCACCCCTCCTCCTCGTCCCTCCAAACCACGAAACCGTGACCACCGCAACCACCGGAGTACCACCCAGCACCCCCACCGTGCACCATCACGAATCAAACAATCCAGCCACACGAAGCCAAGCCCACAACCGAGACCAGAAACCATGCAGCCCCCACCAACCGTGAAGCAACTACCGTGACCCCCCTCATCACCAAGCCCAAACAAAACCACCGTGACCAGATCTGCGACAACACCGCAAACCAGGGCCAGCCGCACCGTCAACACAGCTCCGGATCTCCGCCGTCCCTGCCCGATCTGTCACTTGCGGCTTACTAACGCGCCACTGTCAACGTCGCCGGAGCTGTCTCACCCTCCTCCTCTGGTGCACATTTACGTGGCCATCTATTTGGTTTCTCCATTCTTTGGTTCTCAAAAAGCCTAAAGCCAAGATCTTTTATTTTTATTTTTATTTGTTTTTTTGTTTTATTTATTTTTTATTTTATCATTTGGTTTTTTTCTGTTTTCTATTTTAATTTAATTTGAAGCTCATTCCTTTGGGCTAGTAGTATTTTAGGTGGCCCAGAAGAATTAGTGGGTTGAGAGTTTTTTTTTAAAAAAATGAGTGTTCTTAAAGGTAATTTTGTTGCATTTGAAATAAAGTTTTTTTTAAGAAAACAATAAAAGAAAATTAGAAAAAAATTGTTAACATGTTTTTTTTTTTAGTCACATAATTTGGGCCAAGATTAGATTGAAAAAAAAGGGTGTTTTTGCTTTCTTTGTTGACTTATTGAGTTGATGTGTTCATTATATTATTGATATGTGAATTAAATAGTGATGTTGCATTAATTTAACAAAGGAAAGTCTTTTTTTAATTAAAAAAAGAAGAAAGAATAAAACGGGATTAGCTGAGCTGTGACAGCTTGTTAATCCTGTATTTTTTAGAATCATCTGAATTGTGACAGCTTGATGATTCGTTTTTAAAAATAAAAAAAATCAAATGTTTGAGTCTTGTTAAAATAAAATAGGATTAACTGAGCTGTGACAGCTTGTTAATCTTGCAGAGTTCTAGAATTGTCTGAGTTGCGATAGCTTGACGATTCTTTCTTTTCTAAAATAACAAAAAAAATAAATGAATTTTCAAAACACAAATATTTTCAAAATTAAAAATAAACAACCCATAATCGTTTTGTAAAGAACGACGTGGCTTTGAATTTCTCATTGCATCCGAGGATACGTAGGAGCAGAATCGTAATTCTGTCAAGCCAAAATTAAATTTTCATAATTTATTTGTTTGTTTAGTTTATCTTTTAATAAATGAGTAAAATAAATATTTTTAAGAGTTATAAAAATTTGTGCAACTGATTTAGGGTAACTGTCTTAGGGCGGATGTATTAGGGGTGCTGTGAGGTTTAATCTCCACCCTTTCCTATGCATAATTAGACTCCCGAACTTCAGTTTTCGAACGCATACAATCATTTTTGGTTTTTCAATTTTTCCCAATAAAAATAAAACTGGTGGCGACTCCTTATTTTTTTTGTAATTTAAGTCGTTATCCCGCCGCGATCACGGTCGCGATAGTTGGCGACTCCGCTTGGGACACTTGAAAGTTAAGCCTTTGTAAGTTGGTTGTGCAAATTTTGTGACATTTAAATGTTTGTTTTACCTTTTTTATTTTTGTTTTGTTTTTCTATTTTGTTTAATTTGTTTATTGATTAATTTAACTGTGTTTTTATTTTATTATGCAAACCTTAGGGTAGAGGATTCTTTGGAATTTGTTGTGTTTATTTTGTTTTGCAAGATGTGGGTAGTCTTTAGGATTATGAGGGTTTATATGCTCCTTACATACACCGCAATTACACATTTCTCACACACATTCGAGTGAGGCCTTATACCCGGGTCTAAGTGAAGCCTAAGTTAGGTAGAGGTTGCGTAGTGGTAGCCATTTTGGATGTACATCCTGTTTAGTTTTCGCGAAAGCCTCATCTAGAGTGTGTCTGTTTCATAAATGTCCCGCACTTGGTGGTTTACCCACTGTTTGTAGTCAACATTATGAAACGGGACTTAGCTCTAGAGGCCTTTAGAATAGAAGAGTCATCCAATGAAAGTTCTCACGAATCAGAAAGACTCATAGATCCTTAGGATATAAATCCTCAAGCTTAAGACAATCTCATTAGGACACAAAGGGAGCGTATTTATTCTTTATCTTCTTCTCACATCTTTCATTTTTGCATTAAAAAAATATAATTTTTTAAGAAAAAAAAGAACAAATTTTCATCATGCATTCTTGTATATATTCACCTTTTTTTTTTAAAAAAAGTTTTTTTTATTCCATTTAATCTTCTTTTTTTTAATAAAACTTAAATCATTGCTTGTCCTCGGAAAACGCAGATCGCACATACCCGGTCCTACGAGACGAGGTCGCAAACTAGGCTACAACAGATGTCAAACTCAGTGAGAAATTTAGGTCGAGAGATGAATGAAATGAGAGAAAGAATTGATACAATGGCAGAAGGACAATCAAGGGTTAAGAATTTACTGAGACAGTTAATCGAGACCCTTAGAACAACAAATGGAACCCCTGCCGGAATTTGAGTAGATGCAAATGAAGGGGATGGTTCCATGAACAGAAGTCCTGAAGGGGAGAATAACAAGGCAAAAGTTGCTCATGAGCAGCCAGTGAAGATATTCTTGAATAATAACTCAAAAAGAGAAAAATCAAGAGATGAATTGATCGAAAAGATGCAAGTACAAATTAAAGCCATTCAAGGCCCTAACTTGCATGATTCGGTGGGAATCGATGAATTGTGCCCGGAGGCCGAAGCCAATATCCCTAAGGACTTTGAAATTCCAGATTTCTCAAAGTACGATGGAAGTACCAATCCAAAGTTTCATGTGAAGACTTACATCACCAAAATGGCCATTTGATCACATGATCAGAAATTCCTAATCAATTTCTTTCATGAAAGCCTGATTGGGCCAACTTTGGAATGGTATATGCAGCTTGACCATTTGAGGATTTCTTACTGGGATGATTTGACAAATCTATTCTTAGGGCAATATCGATTCAACATCGACATTGCACCTACCCGAGAACAGCTAAGAGTAATGCAAAAGAAGAGTGATGAGACTTTCAAGCAATATGCTCAAAGATGAAGAATGTTGGAAACCCAAGTTCAACCACCATTGACTTCGTCAGAGATGAGCTCATACTTCATGGGGACCTTAGGAGCCCCTTTTATTGAGTTAATGGCAGGAGTTGCCTATGAAGATTTTTCTGACTTAATTTTGGTTGGAGAAAGGATTGAGAACCTCGCAAGATCAAGTAAGTTACATGTTAGAAATATAGAAAGTAGCTTTCCTAAAACGGTGGAACCGATAAGGGAAGAACAGCCAGAAGTCAGTGCTTAACAAACTTCATACCAAGTTCCCTCGCCGCGTTCATATGCCCTAACTCATCCTGTCTATGCTAATCGCCCTTCATCAATTCGGAACCTCTAAACAATTGGAGATTTGAGACGTTAATTGATGTGATTGTCATCTTAGACTTTTGTGATGCTTGAACTTATGTAAACCTTCTTGAAGCATTAATGTAATAGATTTGCATGGATCTCAGCATTATTGGCACTCATGTTCTTGTCGTTTCTTTCTTATCACTCTTTTCTTTCCTTTACTTGATTTCTTTTGATTCGGTTCTCATTGGACTCTCATTCTAAAAAAAAAAAACCTTTTGGTGGTCATGAAGCCAACGTGTACAGGTGTTCTTTTCTAAGGCAAAAAAAAAAAGGAAAGAAGAAGAATGAATCAATTAGAAAAATAAAATAGAGCAAATAAGTAATCACTTGTTGTGCACAATATTTTTGTCTCTAAATTAAAACTTTTGAAAATGAGCAATCAACATTTGAAATAAAGATTGACCATCTTTCTCTCTCCTTCACAAGAATTCATCTTTTCATTATCCCTCGTTATCCTTTTTTAAGCTTGAAAGTTTTCTTCAATAAACCCAGAACAAGGATCACCCTTACACTAGGGGATAACACAAAATAAAGGTTGATTACCATGGTATTTTTTTAAGCATAAATAAAAAAGGAAGAAAAGGTGAAAAGGGGCAGGAAGTAAAAAAAATAATGATGAAAAACAAAAATAAAATAAAATGAAAAGAGAGAAAGGAAAGAAAAAAGAAAGAAAGTGAAATGAAATGATTCATGACAAAGGTGAATGATTGAAATGAAAAGAAAGGGAAGGAATTGAGAATAATAAGAGAAAAATATGTTTGAAAGTGTAAAAGTAGTTGACAAAGTTCAACTTGGAATAAAGATCCTTGGTCCCATTTAACCCTTAAACACTTGTTTGAGCCTTATGTCTTTCGTTTCATAACCACTAACCTTGGCCACATTACAATCCTTAAAAGTCCATTCTGATTAATGAATGATTGCTGTTATTTTCATGAGCTTTAATTTTGAGACAAAAGGTTATGCTTATCTAAGTATCTAGTTCATTACTTCTAAAAAAAAAAGAATAAAAAGAAAAAATGAGACTTACCCAGGGGCAAGTTTTTACCCTGTTCGAGCTAGCTCTACACTAGAGCATTTTTCTCTAGCTCGGTTTAACCTACATTGGGACATTTTTTTTTTGTTCAACTTGGCCTTACATTAGGACAAGTTTCCGCCCTGTTCAATTCGATTCCAAATTGGGGCAATTTTTTTCTTTTCCTTAGTTCAATTTGACCTACGTTAGGGCAATTCTTATAGTTAATTGGGTGTCTACCCTATTCAATTCAGTCCTAAACTGGAGCAAATTTCTCTTCGGTTCAATTTGACCTAAACTAGGGCAAATTTTCTCTTTGGTTCAATTTGACCTATATTGGGGCAAATTTCTCTTTGGTTCAATTTGGCTTGATGTAAATCATTGACCATAATGCCTAGTAGGCAACTAAAGATCATTTTTATGAAAGTTGAACCAATCCATATTGAGGCAACATGTTTTTGGAACTCAAACCATTGTTTGTGTCTTTATTCTTTGTAAATAATCCTTTTGTGTAGTCAAACTTCTAAGACCAATCTGGAAGTGGTTCGTTTCTTTCCTGTTGTGCTTTTGAATTCATGTCTGTCTGTTACGTAATGCTTCAGGTAAGGTGAACATAAATGCAATACTATGATTTGACCATCTAATGGTAGCTCCCTGATGAGCAATTCAAACTGAAAATAACTTGTAAGTTCCAATTGAAGGGGAGATGTTATCCCAGGGGATAACCAAGAAAAAAAGAGGTAAAAAAAAGAGAGGATGGAATTGAAGATTTTGAAGAAAGCTAGGAAGAAAAGAGGGGTTGTGTGCCTAATAAGCAAACTTGAAAGGGAAGGTACTCAATGTTTGAAGATTCCAAGGAATTTGAGATAAGCTGATAAGCCCTAGTTTGCGAGAGCCTGCTCCCGGGTTTGATGGATCAAAAATTTCCGATGAAACAATTAATATCGAGAATGCAAGAGAAAGTTTTTGACATGATATTTTCAATCTATTGACAGGATTTTTAGATTTTGAGTTGCAGGAATGAGCAGTACAACATCCTTTCATGAGATAATAAGCTGCAACAGCTTTGAAAGTGACGTCTTTGGCTTTCACGCCAAGCTTCACTATAAAAGAACAGACAAAGGCTTTAACAAAAAAAATCCAGGTCCATGACTTGATGAAGTGTCAAAAAAAAATATTCTTCCAAGTCCTTAGCTTGGTGGCTTTCACAAAAAATTTAGGTCTATGGCCTAATGATCTCTCTTTTTAAAAAAATAAAAAATAAAAAAATAATAATCTCAAGTTCTTGACTTGATGACCATGTTTTTACAAAATTTAGGCCCACTGCATTTTAAATTTTAGGACACAGAGGCCCACTGTATTTTAAATTTTGGGACACAAGAGCCCACTCTCATTTAAATTTTTGGGACACAGAAGCCCACTGTATTTTAAATTTCGGGACACAGAAGCCCACTGCATTTTAAATTTTGGGACACAGACACCCATTGTCATTTAAAGTTTGGAACACAGAAGCCCACTGCATTTTAAATTTCGGGACACAGAAGCCCATTGTCATTTAATTTTTGAGACACAGAAGCCCACTGCATTTTAAATTTCGGGACATAGAAGCCCACTGCATTTTAAATTTTGGGACATAGAAGCCCGCTATCATTTAAATTTTGGGACACATAGGTCCACTGCATTTTAAATTTCGGGACACAGAAGCCCATTGTCATTTAATTTTCAAGACACAAAAGCCTACTGCATTTTAAATTTTAGGACACAAAAGCCCACTGTCATTTAAATTTTGGGACACAGAGGCCCACTGCATTTTAAATTTTGAGACACAGAAGCCCACTGCATTTTAAATTTCGGGACACAGAGGCCCACTGCATTTTAAATTCCGGGCCAAGCCCACTGTATTTTAAATTTCGGGCCAAACCCATTGCTTTTGACAATTCCAGGTCACGAGATCACCTAGAATTATTAAAAATAAAAAATAAAAATAAAAAAAAGACAAAGACAAAAAAAAAAACAACAAAAAAATAACACAAAAAAATTCTTTTGATCAATAAACGTCAATTGAGCTGCGACATCTTATTGACAATACGGTGACGTCTCTGGCTTTACGTTGAGCTTCACCCTAGTAGGATTAACGACGCTACAACAGCTCGTAAATCCGCATTTGGGTCCACTGCCATTTCAAAGTTCAGGCCAAGCCCATTGTCTTCGGGGTTAGGCCCATTGTCTTCAAGGTCAAACCCATTGTCTTTTACAATTCCAGGTCACAAGGTCAACCAACAAAAAAAAATAAAAAATAAAAAAAAACTCTTTTGATCAGTAAACGTCAATTGAGCTGCGATAGCTTATTGACAATAATGTGACGTCTCTAGCTTTACGCTGAGCTTCACCTTAGTAGGATTAATGACGCTGTGACAGTTTGTAAATCCGCATTTGAACTCGCTGATTTTCAATCAACATCTTTGTTTTGACCGAACAAAATTTAAGTTCACGTCTTTACTCGTTTCTTAGGACGATAATATGAAAAACTATAGTTATTCCTAATATCTAGTAAGAAACAAGTAAAGATGAGCAACCGTGATACCCAATTTTATCCAGATTATTAAAACATTTTAATGTAAAATTAAAAAAAAGATTAATTATGTCAATAAGTGTTCTTGTTTGTTTGGTCCTTTTTGTTTCTTTTTTTTTTGCTTGGCCGAAAAGAGTTTGCTTAACCCATTTTTTTTCCTGTCTAAACCAAATTTTAACTTTTTTTAGTTTTGTTTTGGCCCAATTAGTATTGCAATAAAAATAAATAATAATAATAATAATAATAATAATAATAATAATAATAATAATAATAATAACAAAAAAAGAAGAGGAGGTCGCTACTGTTGCAGCTACTTGCCTTCTCTCCTTTTGTTTTTTTTTTTTTCATTTTGATAATGAAACCATTTTGCCTTTCCTTACCTTCTTTTCTTTTTTTCCTTTTCGAACCAGACACCAGGCACAGTAACTGCTCCATACGTTGCTTTGCTCCCCACTACTTTTACATCCCTCACCTGCACATGGCAGCAGACTCACTCACTCACCCACTCACCTTTTCACTCCCACACACTGACTTGTCTACACTCTCACGTATAAGCTACAAGGGGGGAATAGAAGAGAATTCTAATAAAAAAAAATAGCCTAAAAGAAAAAATAGAAATGGTTACACAGTGAGTAAGAAAGAAGGAGGGGGCACAGAGGACAACATGGCGTTCATAAGGAGAGAGCTTAAAATGCTCACTTAGATTTACACAACCACCTTAAGCTTCTATAGCCACGCTTCACCCTCTGCCACCATGAAATTCCCTAACTGCAACCAAACCCCAACCATATCAACCTAACCCTCCATAGCCATTCTCTTAATTCAATAACCCAATTCTAACAAAAATCTTCACAACTCAATACTAAAATAGCAAACACAACACCAATTCCTTAACCTTCAACACGAACACTTTCTCTCGAAAAAAAGAGAGCCAAAAACACCACCTATCCCAACTCCATCATCCTCCTTCAAACCACCCCAACCAAGCACCCCTCTCAAGCTCCATCACCTAAAACGTGAAGCCATCTCCCTTCGTCCAGCCACACCCCTAGCCGTGTCCTCCACCGCAGCTCCAAAGCAACTAGGTCCCCACCGCGGACTCAGCTCCAAGCAACCCACCGTCCACCATGGCAGCCACCACGGAGCCCAAACAGTGAACCACCCCTCCTCCTCATCCCTCCAAACCACGGAAACTGTGACCCCGCAACCACCGGAGCACCACCCAGCAGCCACCGTCACCCTTACCAGCCGTGAACGACCCCACTGTAACCACTGGAGTACCACCCAGCACCCCCCACTGTTCACTATCACGAATCAAACAATCCAGCCACACGAAGCCAAGCCCACAACCGAGACCAGAAACCACCCAGTCCCCACCAACCGTGAAGCAACTACCGTGACCCCCTCATCACCAAGCCCAAACAGAACCACCGTGACCAGATCCGCGACAACACCGCGAACAAGGGCCAGCCGCACCGTCAACACAGCTCCGGATCTCAGCCGTCCCTGTCGATCTGTCACCTGCGGTGTACTAACGCGCCACTGTCAACGTCGCCAGAGTTGTTTCACCCTCCTCCTCTGGTGCTCATTTATGTGGCCATCTATTTGGTTTCTCCATTCTTTGGTTCTCGAAAAAAACCTAAAGCCAAAGCATCTTTTATTTTTATTTTTATTTGTTTGTTTGTTTTATTTATTTTTTATTTTATCATTTGGTTTTTTTTTGTTTTCTATTTTAATTTAATTTGAAGCTCATTCCTTTGGGCTAGCAGTATTTTAGGTGGCACAGAAGAATTAGTGGGTTGAGAGTTTTTTTTTTAAAAAATGAGTGTTCTTAAAGGAAATTTTGTTGCATTTGAAATAAAGTTTTTTTTTAAGAAAACAATAACAAAAAATTAGAAAAAAATTGTTAACATGATTTTTTTTAGTCACATAATTTGGGCCAAGATTAGATTGAAAAAAAAGGGTGTTTTTGCTTTCTTTGTTGACTTATTGAGTTGATGTGTTCATTATATTATTGATATGTGAATTAAATAGTGATGTTGCATTAATTTAACAAAGTAAAGTCTTTTTTTAATTAAAAAAGAAGAAAGAATAAAACGGGATTAGCTGAGCTGTGACGGCTTGTTAATCCTGTGTTTTTTAGAATCATCTGAATTAATTATGACAGTTTGATGATTCATTTTTAAAAATAAAAAAAATCAAATATTTGAGTCTTGTTAAAATAAAATGGGATTAACTGAGCTGTGACAGCTTGAGGATTCTTTCTTTTCTAAAATAACAAAAAAAAATCAAATGAATTTTCAAAACAAAAATATTTTCAAAATTAAAAATAAACAACCCATAATCATTTTCTAAAGAACGACGTGGCTTTGAATTCCTCATTGCATCCGAGGATACGTAGGAGTAGAATCATAATTCTTTCAAGCCAAAATTAAATTTTTATAATTTATTTGTTTGTTTAGTTTATCTTTAATAAATGGGTAAAAGAAATATTTTTAAGAGTTATAAAAATTTGTGCATCTGATTTAGGGTAACCGTCTTAGGGCGAATGTATTAGGGGTACTGTGAGGTTTAGTCTCCACCCTTCCCTATGCATAATTAGACTCCCAAACCTGAGTTTTCGAACGCAGACCATCATTTTTGGTTTTCCAATTTTTTCCAATAAAAATAAAATTGGTGGCGACTCCTTATTTTTTTCTTAATTTAAGTCGTTATCCCACCGCGATCACGGTCGCGACAATAATTATCACATTGGAAAGTCAACAATAGAACAAATTTGCATTAACCACATATCTACTATGAAATTATCTTGAATACATAGCTAATCATCTTTGAAGAGAGTACAGCTAACCGTTATAGTTTAAAAGTTAGTTGTTAGTTATGGTATTGTTACTCATGACAATTGTAACGTTAGTTAGATTCTGTTATTATTCAAGTGTACGATAACTAATTCAACACGTGTGTGATAAAGGAAGAGATAGTAGAGAGGGGAAACACATACACTCTTAAGAAACTCACTTTATATTGATATTCTTGGCTTACATTTTTCTTTCTTAACTCTCACTTGGCTTCACTTGCCTTACAATTGGGCCTTCACTTGCCTTACAATTGGGCTTTCTCTTGCCTTTCACTTTTCTCTCTAATGGTTTAACTCTTACCTTTACTTGGCTTAAACTCTATTTTCTTGACTTACACGAGAATCACAACTATAAGAGTATTTATAAACATACATGGTACCTTTTGATGACCACCCTTACAATAAACTTAACCCCAAAATGATAAATACTCCTGTTAACTAAGTACATACATAGCTAAATCCTTAGAAGCTTCAAATACATGAATGTGACAATATTTGAATATAATTAATTAAATGCATATATCAAGTTTAATTTCCAACACGCCTTAAGCTTGATCCTTTTTGGTGACTCCAATTGAGCTTTGGGAAAAAATATTTCTCTAAAATCTAGTAGCTTGGTGTTGGCAAGAAACAAAATAATATTGTATGATTCAACATCTCCACTTCATAAATTTCCACGAGACTTCTTGTACCTCTAAGGCCTTGTGATGAACTACCATAGGGAGATTGATAACCATTAGGATTTGGTGATGGAGAAAACGATATAATTGGTCTTTGAAGACAATAACTACTTTGCATTGGAGAAACAACACTTTCACGGCTCTCACTCTTAAAACCATCAACAAAATCCTCTTCCTCCTTAATCAAAGTTTCTTTTAAATTAACACACTCTTGCTCCTTGTTTCTCAAAGAGACCTTTGCTTGAAGAATCTCCCAACCTTGCCTTGCTTTTCTTGCATAAACAACCTTTTCAAATATTGCATCACCCAAGGCTGCTTGAATAATACTAAGAGCAAGTTGATCTATTTTTCAATTTCTTTGCAAATTGTTTCTTTGAACTTGACTCAAAGCTTTTTCATTCTTTGGTTCAACATATCCATTCTCAACCATCTCTCATGCCTCATGGGAACCAATGATCACTATCATGTGAACACACCAATTATCATAATTCTCTTTTACGAGTTTGGGAATCAAAATAATAGAGTTAGACATTTTCAAAAAAATAACCTAACTTTGATACCACTTTAAAGGAGGAGATGGTAAAGAGGGGAAACACTTACACTATTAAAAAACTCACTTTATATTGTTATTCTTGGCTTTACTATTTGCTCTTGGCTTACACTTTTGTTTCTTGGCTCTCACTTGGCTTACACTTTGGCTTTCTTTTGCCTTTCACTTTTCTCTCTAATGACTTTACTCTTGCCTTCACTTGACTTACACTCTACTTTCTTAGCTTATATGAGAATCACAACTACAAGAATATTTATAGGAATACATGGTACCTTTTGATAACCACCCTTACAATAAACTTAATCCCAAATATTTGAATACTAATTAATTAAATGCATGTATCAAGTTTAATTTCTAACACCCCCCATAAACTTGATCCTTTTTTGTGACTCAAATTGAGCTTTGGGAAAAAACATATCTCCAAAATCTAGTAGCTTGATGTTAACAAAGAAACAAAATAATGTTGTGAGATTCAACATCTCCACTTCATAAATTTCCACGAGACTTCTTGTACCTTTAGGGCCTTGTAATGAACTACCATGGGTAGATTGATAACCATTAGGATTTAGTGATGGAGGAAAGTACATAATTGGTCTTTGAAGACAATAACTGCTTTGCATTGGAGAAACAACACTTTCACGGGTCTCACTCTTAGAACCATTGGTAAAATTAATCCTTTTCCTCCTTAGTCAAAGTCTCTTTTAAACTAACATGCTCTTGCTCTAAGTCTCTCAAAGAGACCTTTGTTTAAAGAATCTCCCAAGCTTCCTTTGCCTTTCTTGCATAAACAATCTTTTTCAAACACTACATCGTCTAAGGCCATATGAATAATACTAAGAGCAAGTTGATCTAATTTGTGATTTCTTTGTAATTTTTTTTCCAGCTTGACTGAAAGCTTTTTCATTTTTTGGTTCAACATATCCATTCTCAACCATCTCCCATGCCTCATGAGAACCAATTATCATAATTTTCTTTTATGAGTTTGAGAATCAGAACAACAAAGTTAGACATCTTCAAAAGATAACCTAGCTTTTATACCTTCTTAAAAGCAGAGATGGTAGAAAGGGGAAACACTTACACTCTTAAGAAACTCACTTTATATTGATATTCTTGGCTTTACTATTTGCTCGTGGCTTACATTTTTCTTTCTTGGCTATCACTTGGCCTTACTTGCCTTTGGTTTTCTCTTGCCTTTCATTTTTCTCTCTAATGGCTTTAATCTTGTTTTCACTTGGCTTACACTCTACTTTCTTGGCTTACGTGAGAATCACAACTACAAGAGTATTTATAAGCATACATGGTACCTTTTGATGACCATCCTTACTATAAACTTAACCCTAAAATGTTGCATGCTCCTATTAACTAAGTACATATGTAGTTAAATACTTAGAACCTTCAAATACATGAATGTAACAATAAATGAACACTAATTAATTAAATGCATGTATGAAGTTTAATTTCCAATATATGATACTACCATGTATAACATATCATAATTGTGATCAAAGATGAAGAATTTATTTTTTTTTTCTTCCTTTCCTCTCATTCTTAGAACCCTTTCAATCTTCTCTGAGTGTCATATCTTTCATGGTATTAGAGCATAAGCTTCCCATGGATACCAATGCTTCAACAATGGTGTCCCCTGCCTTTGAAGGTAGTTCATCTTCGCAGTTTGTTCTGTAAACCTTTTCCAATCTAGTGTCTTTCGAACTGGAAGAAGACAACCTTCTTTCTTAGAAGCAGCATGCTCTAGCTACCATTAAAGGGTTTAACCTGCATAAATTCATTCTTGGAGAAAATGCAGCTCTACCATAATTTGCCTCCTAGTAAGATAAGCAACTACAGAATTTCACTGAAGAATTTCTTAACTAGGAACACTAAGATAAACTCCTGATGTCTTGGCTGCTTTCCTCCATGTCTGAGCCTATAACCACAAGAATGGTAAGGTGTGAAAATTCCTATAAGATATAGCAGAAGTTAGAAATTTTCTTTGCATCTCAGATTAAAGCAAAGGTGAAACAACTCAAGGTTCAACTTAGGAATCTGAAAAATGTACCCTCAAATTTTATTGGTAATTACATGCTCAGGATTAAGAAAATTACAGATAGCCCCTAGTAGCGATAAGGTCGCTAATTGATACATCTGAGTGCACATAAGCTATATATGATCACCTCACATTGACCTTAAGGCCTGCTTCCACTTAATTTACTGGTTGTACAGTCAAAAGCACCGCTCATCTAATCTTTCAACTTATGAAACTTCACTAACTTTGTGGCACTTAAGGTTAGGCCACCTCTCTCTCAGTGTTGTAAAAACTATTCTTAAGCATTGTAATATACATACAAGAATAATAAATGTTATTCTATCTATGATTCAAGTTACATTGGCAAATCTCTTAAACTTCCTTTTCTTATTTCATAATCTGTTTTCATAACTCCTTAAAATTAGTTTATACTAATATTTGGGACCTTCTCCCTTACCCTCATCAAATGGATCTCGATACTATATTCAATATATTACTTCTTAGACAAGATTCATTCAGATCTATTTATTGCAAAACAAGTCCAAGCATTCTCAAATTTTCTTTAATTCAAAGCTATGGAAGAACTTCAATTAGGAAATTAAACTTAAGTCTATACCAACTAATAATGGTAGAGAATATATTACTTTTATAAAGTATCTAAGCGCCATTAACATTCTTCATAGAATAAATTGTCCTTATATTCATGTGCAAAACGAATTTGTTGAGAGGAAACAAAGGAATATTATTGAGTTAGGACTTATTCTACTTGTTTCATCAGCCCTTCCCTTATAGTTTTGGGGTGATTCCTTCACATAGCAACTTATCTCATCAATATATTGCCTACAGAGTCCTAGCGAACAAATCTCCTCTAGAAGTTCTCTTTCATGTGAAACCTGACTATCACTTCCTTAACCTTTTGACTGTGCATGTTATCCCCACCTAAGGCCTTATCATCAGCATATGTTGTAGTTTAGGTCCCAAAAGATTATTTTTCTAGGATATAGTTCCAATCACAAAGGCCACAAGTGCTTAGTTCCTATTGGCAGAATTCGTATTTCCATTGATGTAGTATTTGATGAGTCAGAATTTCCCTTTAAACAACCTTCATCAGATTTTCTTCCTAGTAACTCCATTAGTTCAACTCATATCATTACACCTCCTCCATCCATTATGCCCCATATACCAACCTTCAGATTATACACTTTGCTATAATACTCATCTATACCTATTGTTGATGCAAACTTATATCTTGTTTAGCAACTATCTGTCAGGTCAGGTACTCAACCTTCTGTCTAGCATAATAGTAGTGTCCAATCCACTAATAGTTCAGAATTTGTACAAGAAGTTCACAACCTCCATCCCATGACAACCAAAGCAAAAGTTGACATCTTCAAACCTAAGGTTTTTATTGTTCATCTAGAACCTTAATCAGTGGCAGAAGCATTGACATAAAAGCATTAGCATGAAGCTATGATGGCTGAGTACAATGCACTGATTAAGAGTATCACATGGTCCTTGGTTGAGTTGCCACGTGATAGGCTTACAATAGGGTGTAATTGAGTCTTTAAGGTAAAAAAGAATCCATATGACAATGTACAAAAATATAAGGCTAGGTCAGTTGATAAAAAGGTTTCATCAAAGGGAATGTTTTGATTTCTTAGAAACCTTTAGTCCAGTTGTAAGACTAACAACAAATAGAATAGTTCTAACTACTACCCTTTATAGAGGTTGGTCTATCCATCAATTGGACATCAACAATGATTTTCTGAATGGTGATCCTAAGGAGCAAGCACACATGAATCAACCATAGGGTTTAGCACAAGGTAATAAAAAACTGGTATGTAAGTTATATAAGGCTCTATAGCTTTAACACAAGCCCCTAGGGCCTGGTTTGAGAAAATGGCTACTTCCCTCAACACTCTTGGTTTTTTATTTTCACTCAACCAGATGCAATACTAAACTATTTGTCAAAGTCACCCGAAAAGCAACAACCTTCATTCTGGTCTATTTTGGTATATGCTTATTACAAGTAGCTAAAATAGTGTCATTATTGTTTTGATTTCCATATTGCACAACATCTTTGCCTTTAAGGATCTATGACCCTTGAACTATTTTCTAGGCATTGAAGCAAAGAATATACTTGATGAAAAAAATCACTTATTTCAATCAAAATACATCACAGACCTACTATTAAAAGCTCAAATGCTGCAGGCCAGATCTATGCCTACACCCATGACAGTTGGTCTTGAAATCTCTGGCTCATGATGGAGAAATTGCAGTTAATCTATCACTCTATAAATCTATTGTTGAATGGTAACAATATACAACTATAATAAGGTCTGACATAGCTTACGAAGGGAGTAAAAATGATATTATTGTGTCTAAATGGGACTTTATCCTATGGGTTGCATCTCAAAAAAATTTCATAGCTAGACATTATGACATTTTGTTGATTGGGGATCAAATCCTAATGACTATAGGTTTACATTAAGAATATGTGTATATCTTGGTTAGAGGTGGGTATATGGGCTTAGACCTGCGGAGCAGACCGGTCCATATAACTTGCAATCCGCATGGGTTAGGACCAGGCAAAATGCTAGTCCATTTAGACGCGGGCTTATTGGCTCGATCCATTTCAACTCATGCTTAAATGGGTTTTGGTTTGCGAGACTTGTAGACTAGTCCGCGGGCCTGGTTGATTTTCTTTTAAGACTTAACAATTTGGTTAATACCTGTTGGCCCAATAAAATTAAAAAAATTAAAATTTCTAATCAATTTGGTATGATATGATGATTGATGAAAATGAGCATACGTATAACATATTTTTGTTTGTTGCATAATAGTCATAACTTGCATTGCATTATTTCATTGAAAATGACATTTTTGAGTTGAATTTAATAGGAAAGTTAGATTTTAATTTTTTTTCAAAACTACATTTTAAAAAATTTGGTATTATTTTTTGTTTTATGCTATTTAAAAGGCAAAAGAAAAAAAAGAAAAAAAGAGTGTGGTCTTAGGGTCCGTGGGCCGAGGGCGAACCAACAAAATGCTAATCCATTTATTTGCGGGCTGACTCGCACCGATCTGCCTAACTGTGCTCTGTTGCAGACCAGGTCAGCCCACATACCCACCTCTAATCTTGAAACTAATTTTGTCTTTTAGTCATCCAAGAAGCAAAATGTGGTGTCCAAGTCGAGTACTAAGGTAAAATACAGGAGTTTGGCATATGTCGTAAGTGAAATTACTTGGATAAAATCACTTCTCAATGAATTACATGTACCTATGACCAAGACTCCCAAGGTCTGTTGTGATAACTTAACTGCAATGATGCTTTTTGCCAATCTTGGACCTCTATTTTGCTCGAAGGTCATCCAACACCAAGTAGTTGTAGAGTAAACTCCCTCCAAAGATCAAGTTGTTGATCTGTTAACTAAAGTAATCTCTAATTCATAGTTTCAACAACCTGTAAAACAGACTTAACGAAAATGTCTCTTATCTCAAGTTTAAGGGAGAATGATGAGAGTATAGCTAACCACTGTTAGCTAAACTAAGCATTCTTAGGTTACAAGTTAGTTGTTAGTTATAGTATTATTATGACAGCTATAATATTTATTAGATTATGTTACTACTCAAGTGTACAATAACTGATTGTTTAATATTTTTGGCATGGTATGGTATGACATGAATTTGGGCTTTGGATCTTGTAGGAAGAGTGTTTGCGCATAAATAAGAATATGAGCTTGTATCTTGAATTGGACCACAGTTTCAACAACTTGCAATACAGACTCAACAAAAATGTCTCCTACCGTGAGTTTAAGGGAGAATGATGAGAGTATAGCTAACCATTGTTAGCTAAACTAACCATTCTTAGTTTATAGTTAGTTGTTAGTTATGGTATTGTTATGACAACTGTAATATTAGTTAGATTATGTTACTATTCAATTGTACAATGATTGATTATTGAATTTTTTTTTGCATGGTATAATATGACATGAATTTGGGCTTTGGATCTTGTAGGAAGAGTGTTTGACTATGAATAAGAATATGAATTTGTATCTTGGATTGGACCACTTGACCTAAAAAGGAACCTTTTTGAGTCTTGTTCCACCAAGCTTATAAAGTATTTTCCTTTCTCTCATCATTTCAATGTGAGACTTTTCACTTCATATTACACACTTACATGAACTTTCTCTAACACTCCCCTTCACATGTGAGTGTGTCAGCCCACATTTTTTTTTATCACATG
Organism: Ormosia emarginata; assembly: GCA_029884605.1. Taxonomy (NCBI): domain Eukaryota; kingdom Viridiplantae; phylum Streptophyta; class Magnoliopsida; order Fabales; family Fabaceae; genus Ormosia; species Ormosia emarginata. The sequence goes on along the minus strand of JAQQTP010000073.1, from coordinate 2,430,637 downwards.
TCTTGTGTGGGCTTTGCGCCACCCAATCACATGTCTTGTGTGGACTTTGCTAATAATCAACTCAATCACATTTTTTTTACAAGACTGGTTCTTTTACTCACAGGCCCATCTAAGATCATTGTAGCTCTAATATCATGTTTAATTTTTTGTTTTGACATGGTATGACATGAGTTTGAGTTTTGGATCTTGTAGGAAGAGTGTTTGAGCATGAATAAGAATATGAGCTTGAATCTTAGATTGGACCACTTGACTAAAAAATGTTAACTTTTTTTAGCATTCTCCAACACCCCCCTCACATGTGAGTGTGTCAACCCACATTTTTTTTTTATCACATGTCTTGTGTGGGCTTTACATCACCTAATCACATGTCTTGTGTGGGATTTGCAGGCAGTCAATCTAATGGTCTGTCTAAGATTATTGAAACTCTGATACCATGTTTAATTTTTTGTTTTGACATATGGTTCTTTTGTTTACAGGCCTGTCTAAGATCATTGAAGTTATGATACCATGTTTAATTTTTTGTTTTGACATGGTATGACATGAATTTGGGTTTTGGATCTTGTAAGAAGAGTGTTTGAGCATGAATAAGAATATAAACTTATATTTTGGATTGAACTACTTGACTCCAAAAAGTTAACTTTTTGGGTCTTGATTATCCAAGCTTGTAAAGCCTTTTTCTTTCTCTCATTCTTTCAATGTGGGACTTCCCACTTCATAATACACACTTACATGAGCTTTCTTCAACACTGAATCGGCACATGTGTATGGTATTGCTATATTTAGCACATCACAGTCGTAATAAAGGATGAGGTATTTATTTCTTTCTTCTTTCTCTTACTCTCAAAACTTCATTCAATCCTTTTTGAGTCTGATACCTTTCAATCTTGAATACATAGCTAGCTTAGTTGTGCAGGTCCAAATTTGTATAATTTCTAAGACAAAGTCTTAATCGAATCAAGAGAGTGGGCTTTTCTCAGACGATCCTTGCTAGCTTCTTTAGTCTCATCAATGTTTATCAACCATCACTTGCTAGTAGTGTTCCAAGTGTTAGATATTTTGTTGAAGGTCCTAGATGCAATGCAGTACGTACGGTGAACTAAACCAGGTTGAAATCCATCATGGCATCATGTTTGGGGTTCTAGTAAGGGTTGGGAAGAGACTGATTGGAAATGGAACCTTGAGAGAGCAATAGTGACTTACGTGTAATTATTTGTAAATGTTTAGTTTTCGTTTAAGCTTTTATTTTTTTTATAAAAATTTTATTAATTTGTTTAATATAAATATTTGAATTAGATGGAGATAGCTTAAGATAACAATAATTGCTTTATTTATTTTAATTATAATGGAGACAAGCGTTTCACGGATTCGGGTTGTTTTTGAGAAAAATAATTAGATAATAAAAAATGTTTTCAATAATTAAAAATTGACTATTGAACAATATTTTTAAATATATATATTTTTAACAAGAAACTTCAAGCGAAAAAGTTTTATTTGTGAATTATACTTTTTAGTTTTTTTGTAAGAGTCAGAAGTAATTTTGAATAAGTTTACGTGTCAAATATGACTAAAGAAATTACTTTTCTTTCTTATACGTGAAAAACATTCAACCTCCTTAAAAAAAAAGGGTTGTAACAATTGATCGAGAAAGTTTTTATTTCTTTCTTACTGTTGCAGTAAACATAGGAAACATACTCTTTGGAATTGTTTTTGTACCAACCGCGGAAAACATGTTTTAGAAAATATTCTTCACATCAAACTCCAAAACAAATTAAAAGTTTGTTAGATTATTTAATTTTATGTGGATTTAAAATAGTGACATATTTTCTAAAAAAAAAAATTGGATTGGATATCAAATATGGTAAAATATCTTTTAGTTGAGTCCATTTGCAATTAATTTTATTATTGGGCCTTTTTTTTATGATCTTTATAAGCACTTAAACCTATCACGGATTATGGTGATTTGTGGGTTCTATATAAGTTTTATATAATGGGTAAGTTAATTCTTATTGTAAATATAAAAGAAAACACTTACTCTTATCCTTTTTATTGTTGTTGCCCTATTCTGAAAATAACCATTAAAGAGATTCTTAGATACTTTCATATTAAGAGATTTCTTTTATTCTATACTATTTAATATGTATCATATTAATTATAATATTAAAAATAAAATTAAATTATGAGACAATGATGACACACAAAATTAATGTGACACACATTGAATAATATAGAACAAGAAAAATCTTTTACTTCAAGAATACATAAAAATTTCTCTAACCATTAAGACATTAAGAATGATGATAGTTTCTCTCTAACACATAAGCGTGCCAAATATTCTTCTTCTCCTTCTTCTTTTATTTACTAGTAATTCTAAAACCTAAATTTATATTGAAATTAGTGTGTTAACATCCATGCCATAGATTAAGGTTTAAACTGTATCTCTAATTTTATTATGACATCGGTTGGGTCCTTTAAAGTGCATGGAATATTTTAAAGAATGAAGAGCAAGTGATAATCACTAGTTATTTTTTTAAAAAAATCACGGACTAAGGATAAATTGAAATGCACGCGGTTGATATTTTATAAAAGAGAGCTATGGAAGTCTTCTCCCACTTGAAAGCTTTAAAATAAGAAGTGCCGCAAATCAATCCGTTCCGATTATTTCAAGCTTAGGCTAAGTTTGGTAGAGGGTAAATAGGAGATAAATGTTAGGGGAGTAAATCAGTAAATGTTCAAAAAGTTGGATTTGTTTGATTTATACGTAAATGAAAGGTGAAAATTTATGGGTAGGAAAATTTTTCTCAAATTTGGGGTAAAAATTACTCAACTTTTTGATAGGGTAAAGTTTCCTTTCATTTTCTCTCTCTCCTTCTCTCTCACACAATTGACTCTTCTTCTTTTACCTCTCTTCTTCAAGATTATTTCCACCGTCTTTTGCCACTTGCAACTCTGACCTTGCCGTTTAATTGGCCTGCATTCATGCCCTCATTGCGATGTTGTCGCTAGAGGTGGGTAAACGAACCTTGGTCTGCAAACCGGTTTGCATAACCTACAGTCTACGTGGGTTATTAGCCCGATCCTTCATATCTCACAATAATCAAAATTATATGTTCAAATAATGATCCTTCATATCCGTGATCAAAATTATATGAGCCAAGCTAAAGGGGGCTGAGCAAAAATAATGAGAATGGTCTACAGCTCCTCAGTTCGGTCATCTGAAAAGATGAGCCGAGCTCCAGAAGTGAGACCAAAAATACAGATCGGCCATATGAAAAGATGAGCCGAGTTTAATAACAGTTGGACAAAAGTTGAGTCGAGTTTGAGGTGGGTCGGTTCATAAATTGATCAGAAAAATCCACAAGAAACAAACCTAGTTCATCGCAACCATTTTTGCTGAATACCAAACAAGACACTTCGTATCATGCGTAGTTGGCTTAGAAGTGAAAAGACATGTGCCACGTGTGACTCATTTATTGCCTAAGTGTCAGTTTCATCATTACACCATTAAAGCAACTGCCTAGGCAACCACTTCGCAACTGTTGATCTTTCCTTCAATGGATCTGCGCCGCAAGATTCATCCCACAGATGAGAACATAAATCTTTCAATTCCTTACTTACCGTTGATCTGTGGCGGACTGGCTTTTATTTAAAAAAGACCTTCTTCAATCTTCTTCTCATTATTGTTTCTAATTTCAATTGTTTGCTTCTTCCTCAAAACGCTTCACGTTCCAGCCTTCCTCCATTCTGGAAACCTCCCCCACTCGTTCATCAATTTCTCCAAAACCTCCATTATTCCTTAATCAAGTTCTACTACAGCGAAGCATTTCACATTCGTCTTCCAAAAAACAGGTACTTCCTGCTACCTTTCCCTTCTATTCTCTGTAAATTACCTCCATTTAGAACTTAGGACTATGAATAAGAACATGTCCATTAGAAATGATAGTAGTGATAGTAAGTCTTTAGAGATTCTAGACGAATCTCCGGTGGCTGTTTCCTGTCAACATACCATGGGCCCATCCACTAATAAAGGGAAAAAACAAACTGACGAGGGAACATCCGACCCCAAAGGTTAGTTGTTGCCTTCAAAATCTAGAGAAAGGTACGACTGGGTTAAATCTGCTATTAGAAAATACTGCTCAGATTTTGACTCGGCTGAAAATATATTTATCCTTCGAAGATGTATTGTGATGGTTTCCAATGGAGACGAAGCCAAATTCGTATGCCGACCGTGCCAACCTGAAGAGAGGATTTTTATGGCTCCGAGAAAAAATGACGACCTAGGTTGGATTTATGTATATGAAACATTCTTCACCCGACTCAACCTCCGTCTACTTTTCTCAGACTCCCAATGTAAAATCCTAACCAAATTAAACATCGTGCTAACCCAACTTCATCCAAACAGTTAGGTGTTTGTCAAAGCTTTCGAAGTATTGGTGCATTTTATAGGTCGGGAACCTAGTATTGGGGTATTCTTCTCCCTTTTTCAATGCAAGGGAGTCGGCAAAAGGGGTTGAGTATCAATCAATAGTCACCCCCAAAAGAGATTATTTTCTACTTTGGATTCATCATACAAAAACTTCAAATACAATTTTTTTCAGGTAAGCTCTCCACCAACCAACCTATCATTCTTCTTGGATGAATACATAATAGAAAAATTCCTTTTATACTGGCGTGCAAACCCAACTTCCATATTGGGTATAGAATATAGAAGATTACCACCTGAAGACCGAATTCTAATCAACTTATTGGAGGAAGCTTCTGTGCTGGATATTGCTTCCTTGGTAAAATTCAGAAACAATTCGACCAAATTATAAAAAATAATTCGTAAGTCCTATTTATTTTTATTATTTTACTTATATTGAAAATCTACTAATATATTTTAGTTATTTTAACTTCTTTGTAGAAATGATGGCTCCCAAGATAACCGTTCGTGAAATGCAAAGGAGAGTAAAGAAATTGAAGAATAAAGGAACTTCCCTCACAGCAAATGTCGACGATGTCATTCCCCGTACGGAAATGGTACATGTTAATCCTCAATCGGAATCGTTTGAAGCTAATTCGAATCCGATGGTTCAGAAAAGGTGTCGATCAGAAGATCAAGGCCAAAGTATGAAACAAATTGCCTTGACTTAAGTAGGCGAGAAATCTTCACAAATTGCCTTGAAAATCGCCTTTGAAGGGTTGAGTGGTTTTGCTACTGGGAAAAATAAGTCTTCGTTATAGTCATCTAGCTTTCCCTTTGAGTTTTTAGTGGATTATTGATAACAATAATATAGTTGTCTGACCCCTTTATCGTCTATTTGAGTCACTAATTATTCTCAATCGTTGGCTAAACTGTCTGCCAATTTTATTCATTTTATAATCCTCTTACTAGGCTTCTTAAGGTTCAATTTGGCTTAATTAAGTTAATTTTGTCACATTTTATAAAATTAAGCTTAATTGGATCATTGAAGAAATTATTGCTTGAATTATCATTAATTTGGGTGATTGCATTCTTAAGTAAAGTTGTCACAATTTGAGTTGCAATTATCTGATTAATGTGATTCTAGTCTTGTTGGAAATTTTAGATAAATCTCTAATAACTATTCACTTGATAGCAAGAGTCACATTGATAATAATATATTTCATTCATTGTATAACCTTCTCACTTGGCTTTTTCAGTAAACTGACTATAATTTGAGTTACAAATATCCGATGAATGTGATTTTAATCTTGTTTTAAAGCTAAGACAAATTTTTACAACTTTTATGAAGGCCTCAAGACTTGAAACACACGTTTGGATAACTCAAATTGGAGTTGAAGCAAAATCTAGCGTTTTGAACCTGACAGCTTGACCTCTATGCACCCATTAGGCTATATCTCGGGTTATAGGAGTTCAATAATTCTGAAATTTTGATAGTGGAAGGTTAAGACCCATATCTACAACTTTCATAGAGAACACAAAATTCAGTTTGGATTCCTTGAAGGTGATATTAGGCTTGGAAGTCAGAACAGAGGTGTTGGATTTGGGCCTGACCCATGAGCAGTAATTGGGCCATATCTCGGGCTGTGGTTGTTGAATTTGGCTAAACTTGGTGTCTCTGAAAAGTTGAGACAATTTCTAAAACTTTCATGAAGACCACTTGGCTCAATTCTGACGCATGCCATGAGCTAAGAGCAGAGACATTTCGGAGCCAAGAAAGTCCATAATTTCAGCTCATTCATCATCTATTTTGATTTTACTTCTCATCATCAAACAACTCCATTGTCTTCTTGCACTCCTTGAACTCTATAAAAGGAGGCAAAGACTGATCATTTAAGGGTGTTAGTTTAGCTTAGAGTTTAGTTTATGCTATTGTGTTATTAGTTTTCCTTTGTGTAGTTTTCTATTGTTCTTAATTGAAGTTATGTTCATCATCTTCTTCTTCTCTCTTTCTTTCTTCTTGTCTATGAGTAACTAAATCTTCATCTTGCTTGGGTGAAAGAGTGAAGCTCTTGGTAATGAAATAAGGTTAGATTATTCTACTTCTTGTGCTTGAATGATATATTTTTATGTGATCTTTATATGTGTTGTATGTTGTTTCTGATTAATTTAGAAACTCTTCTTGTATAATGAATATCTTGATTCATTGTAGACAAAATGTTGAGACAGTGGATGCTTGAGACCATTTACAAGTATTAGTAGATAATTATTGGAACCATAATATGATTACATGTTTAATCTAAATTGAACTTTGAATGTTAAATCTTCCGATTAGAACCTTCATTATGTATGATTTCAATTGAGTTATAAAATGGAATAATCTTGTCTTTAATTTATTACCAAGAGTGGATCTCCTAACCCAAGCAAATCCTTTTCATTTGTGAACAACTTATATCATCTTTAGTATTGTGGCAAATATTCTCCGTACCTCAAATAATTTTCTCTTCATCAATTCCCTGTGGATCGACCTCGGACACTCGAGAATTTACTACTTGAAACAACCTGCACTTGAGTTTGAAACTTTTAATTATCCCATCAATTATCATATTTCACTTTCAGATGACAAGGAACACAAAGATAAGATTGGAGCAATTGGACTTGTCCGATGGGCCGAAGTACAACTTCTTCAGTCTGCTAGTGTCCTTCGGTCAGCCGAGCTTAAGGTGGCAGAGACAAAAAAGAAAATGTCATCCTACAACCTTCTCTACTGCTCGGAGATGGAAAAAGTTGAAAAGGCTCATCAAGCTGAAGTTTTCGATCTTAAAAAGAAATAGAAATTCTAAAAATAAAGGTACACCGAGTCGAGAGTCTCGAATTTTCGGTAGTGCTTCTAGAAGAAAAGAAGAAAAAATTTGAAGAAAACTTATCAGTCGCTCTAAGGGAAAAGGAGGAATCCGACCATGCACTTAAAGAAGCACTAGAAGGGAAGAACAAATTGTTTGCTGAGTTGGAGGGGTTAAAAGACGAAATTACCAATAAGAGAGTTGCCAGCTTTGATACTTACCTCAAACAAGCTATGCTTTTGAATCCTGATGGAGTCTTTGACAATCGTTTGGGGGAGATGGGTCCGTTCCACAAGGTAGTCGACGGTCGCATTGTCGAAGAGAAGGATGAAGATGAAGAGACAGAAAATAAAAAAATGTAATCTTGAGGATTTTGAAATTTCCATGTAATTCAGTCGTATTTTGCTTTGGATCTGACATCTCCACATGACAGTTGTATTTTGCTTTTAATGAAATTAACTTTAAATTTGAATTAAAAAATTTCTATACTACTCAATCACATTTTGTATTTTAATTCTTCTGATTTCATGTGGTCTATTTCACAATTCTGGCCACATAATGACTTTTTAGCTGAACTATCTTGCCATGAAACAATAGAAAAATATATTCTAAAAAATTACCATATAATTTATGGCCAAACGACCATCCAAAAAACACGCGACAAATTGATAATACATCATTTTTATTTTTAAAGAACTTGTCTTATCAAAGAAATTTAATCACTCCAAAAATCATGAAGTGTTTTTTAGATGAAGATTTTTTTAGTCCTTTTTCATTACTAATCCATAACTGAATTCTCTTAGTTATTGAATATAATTGGCTTTAATAGGCCATTTTTCATTAGTGAATTTGATCAGAATCAATTCTAAAGTTATTTTCATTAGTGACTCTGACCGGAATTAGCTCTAGGGTTATTTTCATCGGTAAAATTGATCGGCATCAGTGACTTTGACCGGATTTCATTTTCATCGGTGACAATGACCGACATCGGTGACTTTGACCGGAATTCATTTTCATCGGTGACAATGACCGGCATTGGTGACTTTAACTGGAGTTGACTCTAAGGTCATTTTTATAAAGAGTTAGGATTCAAGACGACATAATGATTTCATTTGAGTAAATCATAAAGTTAAAGGTATGTTTCATTAAAACCTTTCAAGCAAAATCCATTGGGAAAAAATCTTGATAAGAAAAAAAGTGTACACTACCTTTAACTCTTGTACAAAAGTCCAAAAAAAAAAGAAAAACTAAATGAACTTAACTATAATATCTTCGAAGTGAGGCCGAGTTCCAAGTTCTAGGAAGCAGACTTCCAATAATTTCGCCGATCTTATAAGCTCCTCTGCCAATATCTTTGAGGATTCTGAACGGTCGTTCCCAATTAGCCGATAGTTTCCCTTCGCCAGGCATCCTTCTAGAGTCTTCAATTTTGCGCAAAACTAGGTCTCCTTCAATGAACTTCCTTGCTTTGACCTTCTGATTATACTTCCTTGCTGCTTTGGCTTTCGCAGCCTCTTCCTGAATATGTGTTATTTCCTTCTTTTCCTCTAACAAATCCAAATCAGTTTTCCTGGCTTCAACATTCAATTTCTCGTTAAAGGCTGATCTCCTGAAGCTTGGTCCTCCAATTTCTATTGGAATCATAACATACGCACCGAAAGTAAGTCGGAATAGGATTTCTCGTGTAGATGACTGTGGCGTAGTATGATATGCCCATAGAATGTTGGGAAGTTCTTCTGGCCAAAGGCCCTTAGCGTGATCGAGTATCTTCCTTAGTCCAAGCAAGATTACTTTGTTGGCTGCTTTGGCTAAACCATTAGTTTGGGGATGCTCTACTGAAGTGAATATCTGTTTTACTCCATTCTTCAAACAAAATTCTTAGAATTTTATCTGTGAATTGTGTTCCATTATCAGATACAATCGAGTAAGATAATCCAAAACGACAGATTATATTTTTCTAAACAAATTTTTTAACTTTTTCAGAAGTTATTCTAGCAAGTGGTTCGGCTTCAATCTATTTAGTAAAATAATCAATTACAACTATTATGTACCTTACTTGACTGGTCGTCATAGGAAAATGACCTAACAGGTTAATTCCCCACCTGCAAAATAGCTACGACATCTCAATGCTGTGCAGTTCTCCTAGCAGGGATTTATGTAAATTGGCGAATTTCTGACACCTGTCACATTTTTGAATATATTCGAGGCAATCAGATTTCATAATCAGCCAATATATTCTTGACCTTAAAACCTTGCCTGCTAACGATCGTCTTCCAATGTAACTGCCACAGACTCCCTTGTGAACTTCCTTCATAACCGACCTTATTTGATTTTGATTTACACATTTCAAAAGAGGGAGAGAGAACCCTCTTTTGAATAATTCTCCTCCAATCAACGTATAGTAATTTGTTGACTTACGTAACTTCTTTGCCTTCTTATCATTGGTCGATAACTTACCACTTTTCAAATACTTCATGATTGGGCTCATCCAAGAACTTATATTTTTATCGATTGTGAAAATCTCATCCTTTTCCATGCTTGGTCGATCTAATATTTCTTGAATAACTGATTGATTGTTAACTGGACCCTTTGTGCTGGCTAACTTCGACAGGAGATCAACCCGAGCATTCTGTTCTCTAGGGATATGAACAATCTCAAATTGTTCAAACTTCTTTACCACATCCTGTACTTTGAGTAAGTACTTAACTAATTGTGAATCTTTAGTCTAGAACTCACCATTAACTTGCCTTGTTACCAGTTGAGAATTCAACTTTGTGATTAACCGAGTTGCTCCCATTTCAGCGGCCAATGCCAGCCCAACGGTGAATGCTTCATATTCGGCCTAATTATTGCTCACTTGAAAGTTGAACTTCAAAGATTGTTCAATTAAGATTTCATTTGGACCTTCCAGAATAATTCTAGCTTCTTTCCCTTTGACGTTGGAAGCTCCATCAACAAAAAGAATCCAAGCATCATTATTCAAATCTTGGAGAAAAGGTGAAGATAGTTCAACTAAAAAGTTAGATAATACTTAGGATTTGATCGGTCCTCTAGGTTGATATTGAATGTCAAATTCTGATAATTCTATTGACCATGAGATCATCCATCCAACAAGTTTTGGTTTTCGAAGCACTTATCTAATCGATTAATCCGTCTTGACGATGACTGAATGGCTTTGAAAATATTGTCGGAGTCTCCTAGCCGTTATAACTACTGCTAGTGCCATCTTTTCAATCTTCTGATACCGGTCCTCTAGTCCTTGCAAAACTCGGCTGATGAAATAAACCAGTTATTGCTCCTTCCTTATTTCTTTTACCAACACAGAACTTAGGGCTTTGTCAGAAACAGAAATATATAAAAATAGGATATCACCTGGTTCTGGATTTATTAAAATTGGTGGAGTAGCCAAGAAAGTTTTCAATTCACTAAATGTTTGTTCACATTCCTCAGTCCACTGAAATTTTTTTATTTTCTTGAGGCATTGGAAAAATGGTAAAGGTCGGTCGACAGATTTGGAAAGAAATTTTGAAAGGGAAGTGATCTGTGCTGTTAATCTCTGTACTTCTTTAATCGTTGCTGGACTCCTCATTTCCATTATTGCCCTACATTTCTTCGAGTTACCTTCTATTCCCCTGTTGGTAAGGAGAAAATTGAGAAATTTCCCTGCTTGAACTCCGAACACACACTTCTCAGAATTCAACTTCATGTTATATTTTCTTAGTTGCGCAAAGCATTCAGAAAGGTCAGAACAATGGTCCCCATTTTTCGGGGTTTTAGCAACCATGTCATCCACATAGACTTCGATGTTTCTTCTGATCTATTTTTTGAAAATCTTATTCATCAATCGCTGATAAGTTGCTTCGGTATTTTTAAGACCAAAAACCATTACTCGGTAACAAAAGTTTCCAAATTCTGTGATGAAAGTAGTTTTCTCTTCATTGTCCGGGTACATCCTGATCTGGTTGTATCCAGAGTATGCATCCATGAAGCTTAGGAAATGATAGTCGGAGGCTCCATCAACTAATCGGTCGATGTTAGGAAAAGGATAATAATCCTTTGGACAAGCTTTGTTGAGGTTGGTAAAATATGTACACATCCTCCATTTTCCTGACGACTTCTTTACCATAACCATATTTGACAACCATGTGGTATACTCCACCTCTCTTACAAAGCCTGCATCCAAAAGTTTTTTTGTTTCTTCTGTTGCAGCCTTTTGTCTTTTCGATCCCAATTTCCTTTTTTCATGGATTACTAGTTTTACCTTTTTATCCAAGGAAAGCTTGTGGGTGATCTCAGGATCAATTCCAGGCATATCTGTTGCAGTCCATGCAAATAGATCAATATTCTTCCTCAATAATTCCTCCAAATTTCTTTTAATGTCGGTCAGTAAATGAGCCCCAATGTGTATTACTTGGTTGGATTTAGAACCCAAGGGCATTGTTTGTAGTTCTTCAATCAGTTGAGGCCTGTCTTATTCATCACTCCTCGGATCTAACTCATCCATATTAATGTTGTGTATTGGTTATTTACGATTGAGTTTGTGGGTTTTCTCATTTTATCTTGGCCTCAAGCTTTTGTAGTAGTAGATCCTTGCCTCTTTTTTATCTGCATGGACTATATCGACCTCAGTCTTAGAGACTGGGAATTTCATTGTTAGGTGAGGAGTTGATACAACGACCCCAAGAAGGTTGAGAGATGGTCTCCCAAGGATAACATTATAAGGAGTGTAACTGTCTATTACCAAATATTTGACTGGAATAGTTTTAAGTAAAGTACCTGTTCCGAAAGTTGTTCAAAGTTTAATGAATCTTTTAACATTTACCTACTCTCTAGAGAACCCGATCAATATTCTGTCAAATGGAGTCAAATCTTTTTCTGATATCTGCAATCTCTGAAGTATGGACATATAAAGAACATTGGTTGAACTGCCTTGATCAACTAGAACCTTCTTGATCTGAAAATTCCCTGCTATGATGGATATAACCATTAGATCATCTAAGTTCTCATCCAATCCAGTGTAATCAATGTTTGAAAATGAGATGACTGGTCCATCTTCAAACTGCTTGTGCTGCGATGGAGAAGGGTATCTTACCGACATTATTGTTCAGAGATGAAGTTTCCGAGATGAATTAGGGTTTCCACCACCGGCGAATCCATTAGCTAATGAATCAATGACCCCTCTAACGGGTTGATCTCGGGGGTCATAAGTCGTTTCTACTATTTTTTTCTTCAAATCCGGACTTGGGCCCCTCCTTTCGGACTGATCTCCTTCTTTTATCTCCATGCTTCGACTTCTACGACGATAAAATATTTACCAAGGTGCTCCTCCTAAATAAGTCACTCGATCCTATTTTTTAAGCTGACGCATTCCTTGGTGGTATGTCCGAATATTTTATGGAAATCACACCTTTTGCTTTTGTCAACGTTGGATGGTGTTTTTTGTAGTCCAGTGTTTTTTGGGAGATGAATTAGACCAGTGTTATATATTTCCCAGAATATCCGATCTCGATGAGAATTCAATGGCGTATATTCACTGAACTAAGGTTGTACCCTATATATTACTGCACATACATTTTGAAAAGCTTGGTATTCTTTTGTTAAATGTCTACCTCTTTTTTTTTGTCCTCACTCATTGTATTGTCAATCGTGATTAATTGGTCTGATAAGGACATTGAGATTATTTTTTCCTCTGTGTTCTGGTTCGAAAAAGTGTTGCTCCATTTGCTTTCTGGTAAGGGCGATTTCCTCTGTGTTAATATACCCTGTGGACTTGCTCCTCAAACCGTCCAGGTCTAAAGGTGGCTTTATGGCAAGGGAATCTACAAATGGTCCTGGGTGCAATCCATCCATGATAACGTGTAGGGATACCGCCATATTGAGATCTCTTATCTGCACAGCTTCCTCCCTGAACCTTCGCATGAAATCTTTAAGGGATTCATCTCGGCCCTGCCTCAAATTGATGAGGCTTGTCGAGGTCTTTTGATGTGTCCTGCTTGTGGAAAAATGATTAAGAAATTTAATTGACAATTCATAAAAGTCATAAATTGAACTTGCTTCAAGGCTCGAAAACCATAGCAAAGCTAATTTCTTTAGAGTCGTTGGAAAAGCCTTGCATTTGATCGGATCCGAGCTTCTATTCAGAAGCATCATAGAATTGAACATTGTTAGATGTTCTTGTAGATCAGTTGTCCTATCATAAAGCTCCATCGTTGGAAGTTTGAATCCCTCAGGAAGTGGGATTGACATAATGAAGTCAGAAAAAGGATGGTCTGTGACAAGTGGATTATTTGCTTGTCTTTTGACGTCATGATTGGTCGTTTGAGGAATACTTATCTGTCCCTGGAATTCTCTGTTCGGAAAATCTTCTTTGAGAGTTCTCTCCATCTAGTCTTCCTATTCAATCATGTGTTGATCCCTGTTGGTTTGATCAATTCGATCAATTCGATTATTGATATCCCTAATAGCTTGCATGAGCATTTCCATTGGATTGAGCTGGTTGTTTTCTTGGTTGATTCCGTTAAGAACACTGTTTTCATTGGTGGCCACGTTTGGTCGAACACTGTTTTCATTGGTGACCATGTTTGGTTGATGAGGTGGTTGAATGGGTCGTGAAGAAAGCTGAATGATTGTGGAGTAAGAAAGTTTTACCTAGCCCTACGGTGGGTGCCGGATGTTCCGGGTACTGACCGAAACCTAAATCAATAGAAACAGTAACAATGTTTTAAAGAAACTAGGCAAGTCAGCACAAAAATCACAAGATAGGCCAAGCGTAGATAGTATGTGTTAGACTAAGAATGAAACATCTCTGACTTAGATCACCGGGTTGGTTTATATAGATGACCTGAACCCCAACAGTTCGGAATCCTGCCGTTTAGGATATTTAAAGCTCCGAACGTTGGGATTCAGTTACAACTGACCATTAAGTGCATAATCGTTTCATAATCGTTGGTTGATTACATAAGTTGGTAAGTGACTGTTAGCGAATGAATTCGTTTGTTGATACATCAGTCAGATATTTTCCAATAATATTAGGTCAGTTTGGATCCACATCCCACTAGGCCTACTGCTATGTTAGGCTTCTATTTATCGGACCCAGAATGATCCACAACCCCTCAACTCAGCCATCTAAAAATATGAGCCGAGCTAAAGGAAGCTGAGCAAAAGTAATGGGAATGGTCCACAGTCCCTCAGCTCGGTCATCTGAAAAGATGAGCCGAGCTCCAAGAACGAGACCAAAAATACAGATCGGCCATCTGAAAAGATGAGCCGAGTTCAATAATAGTTGGACAAAAGTTGAGTCGAGTTTAAAGTGGGTCAATTCAGTTATCAATATTTAAATTTGAATGCATTGTGACAATCTTCAATGTTTGAACGTTGCCAAAAAGCTTGTACAAGATGGAATTTGAATTGTTTAGATTGGAAGCTCCTATGGTCTCCTTATCCTTTACTTCATTATTAAGTTGAATAAACTTACTGTCAAATGATGCTTCCAAGACTTCTGAAGCAGCAGATCTCTACCTCAATTGATCACTCATTCCAAATTTAGTGTCTCTTGTATCCCTAGGCTCAGTTTTCATACTGGGTCACAGCCCAAGATTCATTATGATGGTTTTAATAGGTTGACGAATTTTTGAAAGAATCCTACCAACTATTGAGTGATATCCAATTTTCTCAAAGGTCCTGCTACTCTCCTTAACAGTTTGGACCTAGCCCATTAGGTTAGAAAGGGGAAACTAACTGGTGTAACTCCAGTTTTACTCTTTCTTCCTTTACTCCTTGTGTATCTCTTTCTGGACTTTCATCGACAGTGTGTTGCATGGCCTCTCCTTCGATTTGGTGTGGTGAACCAGTGTCACCTCCTCTGATGCAGTGCAGTGGATCGGACCAGTATTCCCCTCACTCTGTTCTAGGTGTTCACCTTCTAATTCTGTCTGTGGCAAGCCACCACCATCAATTCTTCTTGTACCACCATAACGCAAAACAAACGCCGCACGTCCCTTACCCCATCTCTATCACAAACCCATGCCACCGCCAATCCACCGCATATGCCACATGTGGTTGCAAACCCCAACCTGTAGATCACCCACCATGAGCCCACGCACCCTTCGGCCTTCCTTTCGTTTATCTGCCTATTCAAGGACTTACATTAATAAGAAATGCCTATTTATTGTCCATCAAATATTGAGAAATCATTTCTGGAAAAGCCAAGCGGAAGAAATGCAAGGCAAACATACAAAAAAAGAGTAACCCAACATGGAGAGAAACGAAGATGTGAAACATCTCAATGGATGGCTTCAAAATTGTCTCAATGGATGGCTTCAAAATTGTCTTAATCGTTGCCTTCAAATTGTAACCTAGTAAGGTGAGAAACACAAGAAGAAAACACATTTATGAAAACCTAGGAAAAAAAATCTAGCAAGTTGGTGTCCTCTATTCATACTGTGAGAAATCCAAAAGAGAGAAAAAAGCCACCAAGTTGGTGTTACTTTATTTCATTGCAAGATGAAATTTTAGTTTTTTTTTTTAAATGGGTCAGTTAATGAGTTTCATATAGAATTTTTTTTACCATATGGCAATGAAGTTTTTTTTTATTTCCACATGACAATATTTTATTAGCACACATGAAAAAAATTGGTACATATGGTAATAATAGCTAACTTTGGATGATATATGACAGGAATTTTAGAGGTCTAGATGCCACACTGCAGAAGAAGAAAGCATGAATCTTCCTTTTATATATTATTATATTAGATATATTAGATTATATCATATTAGATTAGATTAAATTATATATTAAATTAGATTCGGTGAGGACAACTTGTCTTGTGTTCTCAATAACTTTTTTTGGGCTTTTTTTTTAATATTTGAGGATGTAAAAAAAATGCACTTATATTTGAAGATAACGTGCCACCCACATGATGAATTTCGTCCAAAAGTTGACAAAAGTCACCATTTTGGACTAAAATGCACAAGTTTAAAAGTTACGGAACCTTTATGCACATTTTGAGAGTTACAGGACTAAGTTGCATATGAAGCAGAGTTGATGTGGATTTTTTGGACTTTTCCCTCTCAATAAGTTTAAGTAACTTAAATTTTAAGCGTTTTGCGAACAAGTTCCTGGATACTTGTTAAGGAATAAAAAATAGCAAGTATTAAATGAAAAAAAAAAACCTTTTGAATTCTCAACGTATTGAATATTTTACTTTTTATTTAATACTTACTATTTTCTATTTCTTAATCAGTGTCATTAAAGAATTAGTAAGCAAAATCCAAATTTTAATTAAAAATAAATAAAGGCGTAGAAAGTTATAGTAAAGTTATTGATTTTGAGGATATTTTCATTAATGAGATGATTTAAAGATTTTAAGGGCATTAAATGAAAATTAATTAGAGAGCTATTAAGAGAGACATTCAATTTAAGAATGCATAATCAAAATAAAAAAAATGCAAAATCAAACCCATCTAATCTAATTTATTTAATATTATAAAATATATAAAAGGAAGATATATGCTTCCTTCTTTCGTGGTATGTCATCTCAATCTTTCATTACATGCCTTGGTTTGCAAATGTACAATTGCTTGCCATCTTGGGAAAAACTCGAATTTGGATCTTCTCATGTCATTTTTTTTCTCAAGTGGTCAAGTAGAAGAGAAAGATAGATACAAAAGTTATAAAATAAATTTCACAAATCATAACTGGGTTCTACTAATAAATATCTTTGTATCTATTTCTCTCATTCACTTGACTACATGAGAGAAAAATGACATGAGATGATTCAAATCCAAATTTTAATAAAAATAAATAAATAAAGGTGTAGAAAGTTCTAACAAAGTTATTGATTTTCAGGATATTTTCATTAATGAGATTATTTAAACATTTTAAGAGCATTAAATGAAAATTAATTTGAGAGTTATTAAGAGAGACATTCAATTTAAGAATGCATAATCAAAATAAAAAAAAATGCAAAATCAAACCCATCTAATCTAGTCTATTTAATATAATAATATATAAAAGGAAGATACATGCTTCCTCCTTCTGTGGTATGTCATCCCAATCTTTCATTACATGCCTTGGTTTTCAAATGTACAATCCCTTGCCATCTTGGGAAAAACTCGGATTTAGATCATTTCATGTCATTTTTTCTCTCATGTGACCAAGTTGAAGACAGAGATAAATACAAATGTTATAAAAAAAAATTCACAAACCATGACTGGGTTCTACTAATAAATATCTTTGTATCTATTTCTCTCATCCACTTGACCACATGAAAGAAAGATGAAATGAGAGAATTCAAATCCAAATTTTAATAAAAAAATAAATAAAGGCATATAAAGTTATAGCAAAGTTATTGATTTTGAGGATATTTTCATTAATGAGATGATTTAAAGATTTTAAGAGCATTAAATGAAAATTAATTTGAGAGTTATCAAGAGAGACATTCAATTTAAGAATGCATAATCAAAATAAAAAAAAATGCAAAATCAAACCCATCTAATCTAGTCTATTTAATATAATAATATATAAAAAGAAGATACATGCTTCCTTCTTTCGTGGTATGTCATCCCAGTCTTTCAGCACATGTCTTGGCTTTCAAATGCACAATCCCTTGCCATCTTGGGAAAAACTCGAATTTGGATCCTCTCATGTTATTTTTTCTCTCATGTGATCAAGTGGAAGAAAGAGATAGACATAAAGGTTATAAAAGAAATTTCACAAATCATGACTGAATTCTACTAATAAATACATTTGTGTCTATTTTTTTCCTCTGCTTGACCACATGAGAGAAAAATGATATGAGAGAATTCAAATGTAAATTTTAATAAAAAAATAAATAAAGGCGTAGAAAGTTATCACAAAGTTATTGATTTTGAGGATATTTTCATTAATGAGATGATTTAAAGATTTTAAGAGCATTAAATGAAAATTAATTAGAGAGTTATCAAGAGAGACATTCAATTTAAGAATGCATAATAAAAAAAACAACAATAATGCAAAATCAAACCCATCTAATATAGTCTATTTAATATAATAATATATAAAAAGAAGATAAACGCTTCCGTCTTCTGTGGTATGTCATCCCAATCTTTCATTACATGCCTTGGTTTTCAGATTTACAATCCCTTGCCATCTCGGGAAAAACTTTCATTTATAATATTGCAAAAGCCCTAGATTAGTTGCTTCAGGACTTTCACATTTTGTGGCTGATGGTGATGACCCATCTAGACTGGCTTTCATGTAGAGAAACACTCTTCAAGAATTTATTGGATTGCTGATTGCAGATGGTGGAACAATGTAGTCATCGGGCTTCTCACCTTCTCCTGCTGCAACATTAGACACATAATACCTAGCGAAGTCCCATCCAAACCCCCAAAAAATTGACACTTGTAATTTCCCAAGAACAACTTGCTCTAAAGCCTTGCATTAATCTGATCAACGACCCCAATGATCTTTTGTGTCACGAAGTTCTCGTCGATGGTGACACCCATGGTTGGTTGCTTTCATGTCGAAAAACACATCCATATATGTTTGTAGTGGCTGTTATTGTTCAAATATTTATGGCACGTGAGCTCTTTAATCTACTGAGAGGAGCTAATCAAGGAGGACTTCTCCCTAAGTTTAAGCTCTTTAACTGGTAGGCTTTCATGCTATTGCAATTTCAATCATTATTGCTTAGGATTTTATTATTGCTTAATGAATCAGATCTTTGAAGAGTGAACTCTATTTGTGCTTGGAAAAGAGAATCTGTTATAGAATGCTTATGTGAAATTACAAAATTCTAATTGTGATGTTCAGCATCAACTAGAGATTTTTGAATTCTTTAAATTTTAGGTCTTGGATTTTGAATGCTTTACATTTGCATTCTTCATTGAATTTATACTTCTAAATGAACAAATTTGTTTTGCCATTCTAGCTAATTGTTATTGCCATTCCACCTAAATGAACAAAGCAAGTTGTATCATGTGTAGATTAATGAATTTATATGTACATAATATCATACAATTGCACCATGTGAACATGTTTCTTTTCTATATCTAACTTTCTTGACACCAAAATTTTCCAGGTAACATTTTATTATGATCTTGCGATGCTCATGTCACGATTGGACTTGATGGTGAGTTTTAATTTCTTTGAAGGTTTTAGTAGTTCCTTTTCTCAGTTTGCGAAAGAAGAATTTTATTGAAGCTTTGGTAGTTGGGCTTAGACTATCAATGTTAGTTAATGTTTGATATTGCTTTGTTGAAGTCTTAGTTCAGTTAGGACTTTAATATTTATAGCTGTTTTGTTTGGATAACCTTATTGATGGATGGGTAAGGGAATATCATAACTTTGTACAGGTGTTTAAGTATCTATGTTACTTAGCCATTCCAATTTGAAGGCACATTTTATCAATTATGTGATTTGGTGTTCCACAAGCCTTTTTTTCCCCCTGTATTCACAATTTCACTCTCATTCTCCCCTCTCTCTATTCAATATATCACATTCTAAAATATTTTGATGATGTTATATTGTTTCCAGACATCTTAGTTTTGTTGATTCATGCTGTACCAAAATTTTCTTGCATAGTACCATCTTTTTCATGCCCAGAATTGTTTACTCATTTCCTTCGACAATCAGTT
This sequence comes from Ormosia emarginata, assembly GCA_029884605.1. Lineage (NCBI taxonomy): Eukaryota > Viridiplantae > Streptophyta > Magnoliopsida > Fabales > Fabaceae > Ormosia > Ormosia emarginata. The sequence continues at coordinate 2,410,777 of JAQQTP010000073.1, read as the reverse complement.
TCACATTTGTTTACTCATTTCCTTCGACAATCAGTTGGACCCATTTGCGTCCTAAAATATTTGCTGTATGCATGCTTGTGATACTGTGCTTTCTTTTTTCAAAGCACCACTCAGTCTTGGGGAAAAGGCAAAGTCAGTTTTGAGGTCATGTGGCTGGATGGGTAATTAATTCATGTGCTCTAGCTAGGAAGAGGTTATATTCAAAAGAAGCGGGAAATTCTGCAGCCGGAGATGAAATAAGGTAAGTTTGATTAAATTCTACATTGCTTAATGCATTTATATTACACACAAATATGGTTATAGCACATTTCTGTGGTGAATCTCTTATATCATTTTTACTATATACTTTCTAGGAAGTACATAAGGGATAGGTTTCAAACTAAGGCCATAGTTAGAAGGTGAAGGGCTATAGGGTTTGAAAATGATAGTTGATGCCTGCTAAGATGAAATTTTGGAGAAGAGTGATTAGCAATCAAATGATTGAGGAAAGAATGATTTAGAAAAACCAAATAAGATTTCATATATAGTAATCTAGCAGGGATTCTATCACATGTCTCTGCGTATATGCATATCCACATGCTACATTTATACTTGCAGGAATAAAATGAAAATAAAAATATAGACGTCTCCTATATTGAAAGATCCAAGGGCTATGCATAACTTCCTCACTCTGTCTGTGTTTTTCACTATAGTTAGTAACTATGTAGGCGGAGGTTTGTCCTTAGTTTTATTCTTGTATGATTACATGCCATTTTTTTTTTTATAAAATTATTTTTATAGATAAAAAGGTCAATTTAGTTCTCCTTTTCTCTTGCCTTCAGACCTCCCTTTGGGCACCCATTTTACTTTGGTCATAAAAGTCTTAAAAGTGGCAACAGACTAAATAATAATGCAGATATATAAAAGATTCTTTAAAACAAGGAAAATAATTTATACCTCTTCTAACTTCTTTTATTTAATATGTGCTTCCTTTATTCATCTCTCTAGGTGGAGTTTTCATAATTCTCTCAGTTCAATGATTTTGTTTTCTTCACGTGTTGTGAAAATGATCAAAAGAATATAAGTATCTAAGATTACTTAATCCAACATGTATTTCTATTAATTCCCTAAAGCAGTTATTTCTATTAATTTATGGCAGTGACTGCGTGGAAATTAGTTCTTACTGGGAGGTCTCCACTGCATTTGAGAAGAAATGACTTGTCCACGTGCTTGCTGCTCTTGACTCTTGTATGCGTTTCAATCTTGAATGGGTTGATATGAATAAATTCTTATAGTACATTCAATGGCTTAGATTTGTTGTTATAAAATTTCTAATTTGATATTTGACAATTGAGTTTTTTTTTGGTAAACTTTTTTTATAGAGAAATACATTTTTAATGAGGGAATGGAAGTCATGCGTTTGTCATGAGCATAAGGTGAATAGGTGAGCCAATTACTAATTACATTGAGATTTAATTTTAATTCTTCAATTTATTCACCATGAGAATTGCAATGCTGTGCATATCCCACTTGCTCACCCTATGATAAAATGTAGTTTGTTTGTGGCATCCCAATTACCAAAATTCAAAACAAAGTGCAAGCTCAATCTTGTCCCTTTTGTACATAAATACAAACACATGGAGTGACCTCTCACTTGCAATAAGAAGCACTTACCATTGTTGGCAGAGTTTAGAGAAAGTGAAAAGCTGAGCATTGCCTTTGCAAGCATGATGAGGTCGATCCTTAAAATATTCATGGTATATACTCCTCTTTCCAATATTTCTAAATCAGAATGCCCAGTTTTATGAGGTTGAATTTATAGAGAATTACGTAAACATTAATGGTTATTAGCAAGAGTGAAAGACCAAGATAAGGATAACGACGGTGCGGGTGGCCATAATGTCCAAATGACTGTGGTCAATGTCCGTGATTGTTTCAAAGAATAAATTGAAATAGATGTCAAAAACTGCTTGGCTCTGTCCAGGTACAACTTCACTTCACCTTTTTTATGCATTCATCCGAGCTACCCATTTTATATTTGAATTTTGTTTGACCTCATCATGATTTTGGTCACTCATAGTGTGGAGTTTCAAGAGACAAGTGAGATCCCACATCTAACCAATCTTGATACAAAGCGTTTTGGTCTCTCTTAAACTTTCTCTATAATAAAAAGAAATAAAATTAAAAAGAGGTCATGGTAAACCTTCTCATACCTCTTTGTATCAAGAATGGTTAGATGTTGGATGTCACTTGTCACTTAACTCCACACTAAGAGAGACCAAAATCATGATAGGTCAAATAAAATTTGGATATAAATTAAGTAGCTTGGATATATGCATAAAAAAAATGAAGTGAAGTTGTATCTATTCAGAGCCGAGTAATTTTTTACATCCGTGTCAAATTAATATTAGAACCAATCACGGATATTAACCACGGTCATTTGGACATTATAGCCACCCACATCATCTTCATCCTCATCTTGATCTTGCTCATAACCATTAATATCTATGTAATTCTCTATAAATTCAACCTCGTAAAACTGGGCATTCCGATTTGGGAATAATATGAAGAGAAATACCATGAATGCTCTAAGGATGACTTCATCAAGCTTGTAGAGGCAATGCTCTCTTTTTCACTTTCTCTAAACTATATGCCAACGATGATAAATGCTTCTTCTTGCAAGTGAGAGGTCACTCCGTGTGTCTGTATTCATGTACAATAGGGACAAGACCAAGCTTGCACTTTAAATTGTAGAATTAAAATTAAATCTCAATGCAATTAGGAATTGACTCACCTAGTTGCCTTCCAGTGATGACAAACGCATGACTTCCATCCCCTTACATGTTTTTCTCAACAAAAAAAAATAGTTTACCAAAAAAAATTAAATTTCAATGTCAGATATCAAATTGGAATTTTTATAACAAAATCTAAGCCACTGAATGTATTGTAAGAATTTCTTCATATCAACCCATTCAAGAATGAAACACATACAAGAGTCAAGAGCAGCATCCACATGGACAGGGCGTGAAGGGTTGAAGGACAAGCATATAAATTAATGTGAAGGGTTATCACCTATAAATCTCTCAGCATAGCAAAAACTTACTGGTTTATGACCTTTCGTGGATTGTAATCATTGCGGTTTTCCTTTTGGTGAAGGTAACCTTTCTATTGCCACTCTTGTATTCTTTTTAAAAATTATTCAGCTAAATGCAAGTATATACAGGTCTTGTACATTGCATGTCAATGACATAACTTCAACATCCATGCAGGCTATCAACATGGGAAGGCAAATATTTAGTGCTAATTATCTGCTTGGATTCAACTTTTTCAAACAGTTCCTGTTTCATAGGACTTGGTAACTATGAGAACCAACTAGGTTATAGAAATGTTGAAGGTAAATTTGCAAAAAAGAAAAAGAAAAAAAAATTCTTTGTATGGTGACATAGTTATATATATTGGACTGAGTAGCGTGCTTACTGCAGAATAGACTTGACTAGCTCTAGCTTCAAGATTTGCAAAAGCTCCCATGAAGTTGATCCACTATGCTCTCTTTCAAAGTACGTCAATGTTTTAAATCATTAATCATTCTAAGCACAGAATCTGCAACGCAATAAGATATCTCTCTTTCATAGACGAGTATATAAATTAATATGCATCTTAAATATTGTTTATGAATCTGCCGAAAAGGTTCTTGAAATTAATATTTGCTTTTCTTCATAATTTTTCTCAGGTTTATGGATGTAAGATTTATAAGACAAATATGCAGGAAATGAATCTAAATTTTGCAAACTATGTAGTTGCTCAATTAAGCTTGAATGAGATAGGTGGATTGGTCTTTCATATAATAATACTAAGCAAATATAACAACTAAAGCCTAATCATATATTAGCTTCAGAAAGATATACAAGGTTCATGTTAAGAATATGACTTGATACTGTTAACTTTTTGTAAAATAGAAGTAGTAATATCCATGGCATATCAGGAAAGTAATATGTATCAACATAATAGTTTGACAATGTAATGACAAATAATTTGATTCTTGCGTTGCAATAATTGGACCTTGATGCAATGCTGGACCTTGCAGTAATTGTAATACAGTAGAAATATGATTAAGAGTTTAACTTACACGGCCAATTCTAAGATACACCCTCTAAACGACAAATAATTTGATTCTTGCATTGCAATAATTGGACCTTGATGCAATCCTGGACCTTGCAGTAATTGTAATACAGTAGAAATATGATTAAGAGTTTAACACGGTCAATTCTAAGGTGCATCTTTTAAAGGATGGTGTACCATACACTACCTGATTTAAGTTATTAATTTAATTATAAAAATAATCAATAACTTAGATCAAGTATAGAAAACTTGTTAAGCAGGTTTTCTTTATATATATATATATATATATATATATATATATATATATATACATATATATATATTGATTTTATATTTTTTTAGTTTTATTTTTTTATGATTTTTTTCGCCACCGCATTGTCGGCCGCCCACCATTGTTCATGTCGCCCGAACACCAACAATCGCCGCCACTATTTTTTTAAGGTAATACTATTTATTTTTTAAGTTATATAATTGTATAAATAATATCAGTTAAAATACAATTAGTAAAAACTGTATCAATCTTTTATTTTTTTAATAAACAACTGTATATATTGAAAATTTTATAAATTTTAACTAATAATATTTACACATACTGATTTTCAAGATGCACGCTTATTTATGAAAAAATATAAGAACTAATACGCTTTTAACTAATAAGTATCTACATAATTATGCAACTTAAAAAAATTAACAGCACAAGCCAATAGTAAACAGTGATTCTGGAAGAGGGAACAGTGATTTCGGTATGTGAACAATAATTCCAGTGGCCAGAGGGTGGCCGACGGCGGTGGCCAATAATAGTGGCCTAAAAAAAATAAAATATAAAAAAAAATAACCTGTAAAAAAAAAACCTACTATTACAGATAAAAATTTGAGTGTATAATACATTCAAACTTGACAGGGTGCACAATAGCACTCACCTAACTTACACTATTATGTATCGATACATTGTTATTAAAGTTTAACTATAACAACAGCTACTTGAGAGAGGATAAACTCATTCAATAATGATGTAACACATTACTAAAGTACACCAAAATCAAACTCATAAAATAATGTAATTAATATAAAGGTGTGCAACACGTCCTCATGAGGTATTGAGTAGACATATAAATAATTTCAGCTATTCATAAATTATTTGAGTTTAATTTATTAAATATTCAATTAAACTCATTTGTTTAATTAAATAAACACATTCAAACTTTAATTTAAGCTCGATTATATAAATGAGACAAGTTCAAGCTCAATAAACTTGACATTAAAAACACATGAATAGCTCGTGTGTGTGTGTATATAAATTACTTATTCATTTTATATAAATAGTAAAAATTAAATCACAAAAAAATCATAATTTTAAATAAGAAAATTCCACTCAAAAAAAGAAAGAGAAAAAATATAGATAATAATAATTTATTTGCTCAATAGGAAAGTTATTTTTTGTATGTAATGAATAATGAATATAAAAAGTTTTATTTTATTTTTTTATATTTTTACTTTATCTTCTAACATAAATATGTTTACTAAATACTAAATTAATAAACTTAAATATTTCATAGAGATATTTGATAAAAGTTAAAAGAAAATAATTAAGATATAAACAAGTTAAATAAGTCAAATTCAAACTTTATATTTTTTAAACAAGTAAAATTCAAACTTTAAATTTGATTCGTTCAAATAAACAAATCATGCTTTAATAGTTTCTTTTTTTTCATAAGTCAAACTTGAATTTCAAGTACTTGACTTGACTTGACTAGACTCGTTTGCACCCTAATCCAAGCAAGTTGATGAACTCAAATATGCACATTAAATGCGCTAAAATTGCATTAATGAAATGAAGAATCATATTTAACTTTTACTGTAGAAAGTCAACAATAGAACGAATTCATAGTAACCACATTTCTACTATGAAATCTCTCAGCTGAAACGAGGAGGGCGAAAGCTAATTTCTCAATTGTCTGGTATCGAAACTCGGGACCTTGCAATACTTTGCTGACAAAGTATATCAGCTTTTGTCCTTCAGGTGCTTCTTTGACAATAATTGAACTCACCACCTTTGTCGCCACTAAAAGGTTGAGGAAGAGAGTTTCTCCAATGTTTGGCCTGGGAAGGATGGGTCTGGTGGCCAACATACGTAGTCTTTAGGCTTTGAAATGCTTCCTCGCATTTTGTTGTTCACTCGAAATCTTTTTCCTTCTTTAAGAGTTTGAAGAATATCAAATATTTAACTTGACTAGACTCATTTGCACCCCTAAATATGCACATTAAATGCACTAAAATTACATTTATGAAATGAAGAATCATATATAACTTTTTATTGTAGAAAGTCCACAATAAACAAAATCACAATAATCACATGAGAAATATTTTATCCTTACTTAATTCTTTTATTAATCATCTTAGTTATTAAATAACAAAAATATTAAATATTTTTTATATTTTTAAAATATTAAATATATTTATTTTTTATTTAATATTATAAAAATTATTTAAAAAAATTTATAAGATGATATAATATTATTCTAAGACGATTAAGTTAATCCATGACAGAACTCCACGTGACTCCATAAAAAGCAGTCCAAGGAGGCAGAAGGATTGAAGGAAGGAAACCAGCACCCCGTAGGGGTATAATTGTAATTATGATAGACCATAGTGTCAAAAAAATAACTGACCTGCTTTATTTACCCGATCGGGTTTCTTTTCTCCGCTCCCTCCAAAATCTTTCACATTACGTTTTGGCTTGGGGTTCGTTTGGGAAATCGATTACCGGAGCCACTATGTCTGTGAATCTGACGCCGAACGCGATCCCGGCGATAGTTGCCGGCGACGTGAACTCGAAGTTGTTGGTGCAGGTTCTGGATATAGCGTTGATCTCAAATAGCAATAGCAATCACTCGCAGCAGCAGAGGTACCATCTTTTTATTTCCGACGCCGTTTCGTCTCACCACGCCATACTTGCCACTCAACTCGACGACGTAGTCCGAACGGGCCGAGTTAAGAAAGGCTCCGTCGTTCAGCTTCTCCACTATATATACACTCCTCTCCACAATCGCAAGTCTCTCTCTCTCTCTCACTCATCTAATCTAATTTTAGATTACTCTAATTTCTGCAATCACTATAGTCAAATTAACACGATTGAGATTGTGAATTTTGATGGAAATCTTGATTTCTCTGTGATTTGAATTTTAATCTGGTTCAGGTACTTGATTGGAATTTTTTAGAATCATTCTTGTGCATTCTCCATGCAAGAAATCTTATGTACTTAGTAATCCCTGACAATTCAGTAAAATAGTTGGATTTTGTATATAAATTTTCAGCTTTCCTTGGCTCTCTTTTAGGATAAATTAGCAACTTAGTCCCTAAAATTATTCTCCATTTACATTGTAGTCCTTCAATTTAATTATGTTAGTCCTTCTTCAAGACTAAAATGAGATATAACAAAAATTAAGTTGATACGAGTATTATAAATTAAGGGACTAACTCGTACAAATAATTAAATTCAATGACTAAATTGCGAGTAGAGAATAATTCCAGAGTCTAAGTTGCTAATTTACTCCTTTCTTTTCTGAATCGTTTTGCTTCTTGTGTCCTTTGTGTGAATGGTAAGCGTAAGAAATAAGAAAAACAACCTTATTGTAGGTTGGCAAAACCTTAACATTGGTTGTTTAAGTGTTTGTAATTGCATAGTTGGATGCTAAAGGGTCAAAAACGTGTTGTAGATGAATCTAGCCTCTTCCACTTTAGGTTTATCCTGTAAAATTAATTTATGTACTTCTATGTCTGTTTGTCCTTGTACAGAATTATTGTGGTGATCAACATGGAAACCATAGTACCTGGTTGCGAGATCATTGGGAATCCAAAGTCATTTGTGGAACCTGATTTATCAACTCAGAGAGCGTTACCTGAGAACACTGTGGAGAACTCGTCCATGAGTAATAGTAATAATCTGGAGTTAGAAGACTCCTTGAAGAAACTGAAGACCATGAACCAGGCTTTCAGATCAGAATTGGAGAAGACTCAAAAAGCACATCTTGCCTTGGTGACTGGCCTTCAAAAAGAGATTGATGGTCTGAAGGAGAAGGCCAACCGAGTTGATGGTCTTGAAGACTCATTGCACTTGTTGGAAGAGGAGAAGAAAAAGATCGAAGAAGACTTGGCAATGTTGAGGAAAGAGAAGCTAGCGACCGATCAAGCATTGCAAGAGGCACTTGACAGTAAGGCCAAGTTGGCGGACGAGTTGGAGAGCTTAAAGGATGAAGCAACCAATCAAAGGGTCGTCGGCTATGAGACTGGTCTTCAGCAGGCTAAGCTTCTAAATCTTGATGGAGTGTTTGACGACTAGCTTGGAGAGCTGAGTCCTTTTAAACAAGTGGTTGATGGTCAGATTGTTGATGCCGAAGAAGAGGAGGAAGTAAGGACAGCGGACGAAGATAGAGAAGCATGAAAATTTCTTTTGTATTTTGGAATTTTAATTTGGTCTTTGAACTTTGTAATGATTTATGAAGCACAAACAGGGATATAGACATGGGACACAACACGGATACAGATACGAGGACACATCAAATTCAAAAAATTGTAAGACACGAACACGACATATATATATATATATATATAGGAATGATCAACTTACTCCAGTATAAGTTTTTTTTGACTTACACTTATTTTCAGCTGTTAGATTCACTTTCATCTAATGGTTATTTTTAATGAAATAATCTCAGCCATTAGATAAATATTTAACTGGTAAAAATATATATAAAAAAAAAACTTCTTACACCTACAGAAATCGATCCTCTCATAATATATATATATATATATATATATATATAAGTAAATTAAAAAATTTGGTTTTTATATATATAATTACAAAATTTAAGAAAAAAAATTTATAATTTATTAGTATCATTTCTATAAACTTGAAGATTTATAATATCTTAATATATGTCATATGTATCAATATTTGTTACGTAGTAAGTTTTTTTTAAAAAATATAGAAGCGTAATTTCTATTATTAAAAAAAAATTTAAACTAATTTTTTCTAATAAATGTAATCATGTATAAAGATAATATAAAAAAATTAACTAAAAGGAATATTGGTGTAGAACAAACTTCTGGTGACGGCAGTGAAGTGGATGTCTTAAGATGAACAGTATTAAATAAAATAATTGTGAAAAGATAAAACTTAAAAGTCTAATAGTGACGTGTGAAATTATAAAACTTAAAATATTAGTATGTGAAAATAATAGTTTAGAACGTCAGTCATGTGATTGAGTTTGAGTGGATTACGAGTTTATTAATTGAACATTAGTCATAGAAATTATTTTTTTTTAAAAAAATATTAATGGGTCGTGTCTTAGATATGTTCAAGCGTGTTCGAGATATGTCCAAACGTATTTGAGACGTGTCCAAACTAAAAATAATAATCTTTTTAATCAGACACATTCAAACATGTAGGACACGTATGTCGTAGGAGTGTCTTAATGTATCTGACACGACACATGTTCGACCTGCAAATACGCTTCAAAAATAGCGTGTCCATGCTTTATAGGTAATGATAAAGTGAATTTCTAGTCTTTCCATTTTGTATTTAAACTCGAATTCTAGTTTGTATTTGATTATTTCAAATGAAAGAATGTACTTTTGATTAAATTTTTGTCTTTGTTCTACACTTCGGATTTGTATGACTTCACGATTTGAAACGTGATTCAATTTTTGCCTTTGTTCTTCGGTTTGCATTTGTATACTTTGGATTTGTATTCGGTTTTAATATGACTTGATGATTTGAAATGCTTGTATACTTCTGGTGATTTGAATGTGGTCTCTAATGACTTAATGTTGACAAAGTAACATTTATGTTTTGAAATGTTTGTATACTTCGAATGACTTTTGATTTGTATATTTTAGTCTTTGATTTTGATTTAATCCATAAATTTCTCGATTTTGGCCATAAATTTTCTCGACCTGATCCAATCTTGAGTTTTGATCTGGGTCGTCTTCAATGGCATGATGGATTGACCATGACATCGAACCTTCCCAAGTTGGGCCATTTTTAGTGGCATCATGGTAGTTAGGCCATCTTCAATGGCATCATGATTTGACCAAGACCTCTAACCTTCTCGAGTTGGGCCGTCTTCAAAGGCATTATGAATTGACCATGACCTCGGACCTTCTCGAGCTGGGCCGTTTTCAGTGGCATCATGGTTTGACCATGACCTCAGACCTTCCCAAGTTGGATTGTCTTTAAAGGCATCATGGTTAGATCATTGACCTCGGACATTCCCGAGTTGGGTCGTTCAAAAACTTATTCTATCTGAGACAGCAATAAAAGTAACTTTATTGATAATACAATAGAATTAAGATGTGTCTCATTAAAACCTTCTAGGCAAAACCCAATGGGAAATAAGCCTGGTAAGGAAAAAGAGTACATCATTTTAACTCATGTACATCAATTGATTAAAAAATACATTCGAAAAAAATAAAGACAAAACCTTAGTTAAAGTATTTCTGAAGAGAGGTCGAGTTCCACGTTCTGGGGAGAGCTTTCCTAATGAAATCATCGACCTTGTAAGCTTCATTGTCGATGATTTTAGGATTCGGAAAGGTCCTTCCCAGTCGGTGGAAAATTTTCCTTCGCCAGGGGGTTTTTTAGAATTTTCAATTCTGTGCAAAACTAGATCTCCTTCTTTGAATTTCCTTTCTCAGACATTCTGGTTATATTTCCTGGCTACCCTAGCTTTGACAGCTTCTTCCTGGATATGTGTGATCTCATTTTCTTCTTCCAACAAGTCCAGATCGGTCTTCCCTGCTTCATCGTTGACTTCTTCGTTAAAACTCGACTTTCTGAAGCTCAGTTCTCCGACTTCGACGGGGATCATAACAACGACTCCAAATGTTAGTCGGGAGGGAGTTTCTTGAGTACATGAACATGCCATGGCGTGGTTTGCCAAGAGAACATTTGACAGTTCTTCTGGCCATAAGCCTTTGGTTCGGTCAACCTTTTTTTTAGCTCGGTCAAAATAATTTTGTTTGCTATCTTAGCCAAACCATTTGTCAGAGGGTGCTCGACCGAGGTGAACGCCTGTTTTATTTTGTTCTTAACACAAAATTGTCAGAACTTTTTATCAATGAACTAAGTTCCATTGTCAGAAACAATTATGAACGGTAAACCAAATCGGCAGATAATATTTTTGTAGACAAACTTTTTTACCTTTTATGAAGTAATACTAGAAAGGGGTTCGATCTCAATCTACTTTGTAAAATAATCGATTGCAACCACGATATACATTAAATGTCTGGCTGCTGTCGAAAGTGGTCCCAGTAGGTCAATCCCCCCATCTACAAAACAGCCATGGAGTCTCGAGGCTGTGAAGCTCTTCGAGTAGAGCCTTGTGCATATTTGCAAACTTTTGGCATCTTTCGTACTTTTGGATGTACTTCAAGCAATCAGCCTTCATAGTTGATCAATAAAGTCCAGCCCTTAGCACCTTCCCTGCTAGAGATCGTCTGCCTATATGGCTGCCGCAAACTCCTTTGTAAACTTCTTCCGTAACCAAATGAATCTGACCTTGGCCGACAAATTTTAAGAGTATAAATGAAAATTCTCTTTTCAACAGCTCTCCCCCAATCAAGGTGTAATAACTAGCTGATTTCTTCAGCTTCTTTGCCCTCTTGTCATATGTCAAAAGCTCATCGTCCTGTAAGTATTTGATGATCGGGTTCATCTAGGAGTTCAGATTATTGTCAATGGCAAAAGACTCCTACACTTCAATGCTCAGCCTCTCAATCACTTCTTGGATGACAGATCGATTGTTCCTCGGCCCCTTGGTGCTGGCTAATTTTGAGAATAGGTTAGCCCAAGCGTTCTGATCCCTTGGGATGTGCAAGATCTCAAACTATTCAAAATTTATTAACAACATTTTGAACCTTTATCAAGTACTTAGACAATTAGGGCACTTCATCTAAAATTTGCCTTTGACTTGTCCCGTAACCAGCTGAGAATCTAATTTAGTGATCAGTTAGGTTGTTCCCATTTCTATGGCCAAATCGAGTCTTGCTATAAGGACTTCATACTCAGCCTGATTGTTACTTGTTCTAGAATCTTCAATTCTGCGCAAAACCATATCTCCTTCTTTGAATTTCATTTCTCAGACATTCTGGTTATATTTCCGGGCTACCCTAGCTTTGACAGCTTCTTCCTGGATATGAGTGATCTCCCTTTCTTCTTCCAACAAGTCCAGATTAGTTTTCCTTGCTTCATCATTGACTTCTTCGTTAAAACTTGACTTTCTGAAGCTTGGTTCTCCGACTTCAACGAGGATCATAACAATGACTCCAAATGTTAGTCGGGAGGGAGTTTCTTGAGTACATGATCGTGCCATGGTGTGGTATGCCAAGAGAACATTTGACAGTTCTTCTAGCCATAAGCCTTTGGCTCGGTCAACCTTTTTTTAGCTCGGTCAAAATAACTTTGTTTGCTACCTCAGCCAAATCGTATGTCTGAGGGTGCTTGACCGAGGTGAATGCATGTTTTATTTTGTTCTTAACACAAAATTGTTAGAACTTTTTAGCAATGAACTAAGTTCCATTGTTAGAAACAATTATGAATGGTAAACCAAATCGGCAGATAATATTTTCCTGGATAATTTTTTTTTACCTTTTATGAAGCAATACTAGAAAGGGGTTCGATCTCAATCTACTTTGTAAAATAATCGATTGCAACCACGATATACTTTAACTATCTGGCTGCTGTCGAAAGTGGTCTTGGTAGGTCAATCCCCCCTTCTACAAAACGGCCATGGAGTCTCGAGGCTGTAAAGCTCTTCGAGTAGAGCCTTATGCAGATTTGTAAACTTTTGACATCTTTCCCACTTTTAGATGTACTTCAAGCAATCAGCCTTCATAGTTGTCCAATAAAATCCAGCTCTTACCATCTTCCCTACCAGAGATCATCTGCCTATATGGTTGTTGCAAACTCCTTCGTAAACTTCTTCTATAACCAACCGAATCTGACCTTGGTAGGCACATTTTAAGAGTAGAAATGAAAATCCTATTTTCAACAGCTCTCCCCCAACCAAGGTGTAATAACTGGCTTATTTTTTCAACTTCTTTGCCCTCTTGTCATCTGTCAAAAGCTCATCGTCTTGTAAGTATCTGATGATCGGGTTCAGCCAGGAGTTCAAATTATTTTCAATGGCAAAAGACTCCTCCATTTCAATGCTCAACCTCTCAATTACTTCTTGGATGATAGATCGATTGTTCCTCGGCCCCTTGGTGCTGGCTAATTTTGAGAGTAGGTCAGCCCAAGCATTTTGATCGCTTGGGATGTGCAAGATCTCGAACTGTTTGAATTTATTGATGACATTTTGAACCTTCATCAAGTACTTAGACAATTCGGGCCCTTCCTCTAAAATTTGCCTTTGACTTGTCTCGTAACCAGCTAAGAATATGATTTACTGATCTGTTAGGTTTTTCACATTTCTATGGCCAAATCGAGTCAAACTATAAGGACTTCATACTCAGCCTGATTGTTACTTGTTCTAGAATCTTCAATTCCGCGCAAAACCAAATCTCATTCCTTGAATTTTCTTTGTCAGACATTCTGGTTATATTTCCGGACTACCTTAGCTTTGACAGCTTCTTCCTAGATATGAGTGATCTCACTTTCTTCTTCCAACAAGTCCAGATCGATCTCCCTTGCTTCATCGTTGACTTCTTCGTTAAAACTCAACTTTTTGAAACTCGGTTCTTCGACTTCGACGGAGATCATAACAACGACTCCAAATGTTAGTCGGGAGGGAGTTTCTTGAGTACATGATCGTGCCATGGTGTGGTATGCCAAGAGAACATTTGACAGTTCTTCTGGCCATAAGCCTTTGGCTCGGTCAACTTTTTTTTTAGCCCAGTCAAAATAACTTTGTTTGCTACCTCAGCCAAACTGTTTGTCTGAGGGTGCTCGACTAAGGTGAACTCCTGTTTTATTTTGTTCTTAACACAAAATTGTCAGAACTTTTTATCAATGAACTAAGTTCCATTGTCAGAAACAATTATGAACAGTAAACCAAATTGGCAGATAATATTTTTCTAAACAAATTTTTTTACCTTTTATGAAGTAATACTAGAAAGTGGTTTGATCTCAATCTACTTTGTAAAAGAATCGATTGCAACCACGATATACTTTAACTGTCTGGCTGCTGTCGAAAGTGGTCCCAGTAGGTCAATCCCTACAAAACGGTCATGGAGTCTCGAGGCTGTGAAGCTCTTCGAGTAGAGCCTTGTGCAGATTTACAAACTTTTGACATCTTTTGCACTTTTAGACATACTTCATGCAATTAGCCTTCATAGTCGACCAACAAAGCCCAGCCCTTAGCACCTTCCCTGCCAGAGATCGTCCGCCTATATAGCTGCTGCAAACTCCTTCGTAAACTTCTTCCATAACCAATCGAATCTGATCTTGGCCAATACATTTTAAGAGTAGAAATGAAAATCCTCTTTTCAACACCTCTCCCCTAACCAAGGTGTAATAACTGGATGATTTCTTCAACTTCTTTGCCTTCTTGTCATCTGTCGAAAGCTCATCGTCCTGTAAGTATCTGATGATCGGGTTCATCCAAGAGTTCAGATTATTGTTAAAGGTAAAAGAGTCCTCCACTTCAATGCTCGACCTCTTATCACTTCTTGGATGACGGATCGATTGTTCCTCAGCCCCTTGGTGCTAGCTAATTTCGAGAGTAGGTCAGCCCAAGCGTTCTGATCTCTTGGGATGTGCAAGATCTCGAATTGTTCGAATTTATTGATGACATTTTGAACCTTCATCAAGTACTTAGACAATTCAGGCCCTTCCTCTAAAATTTTCCTTTAATTTGTCTCATAACCAGCTGAGAATCTGATTTACTGATCTGTTAGGTCTTTCACATTTCTATGGCCAAATCGAGTCTAACTATAAGGACTTCATACTCAGCCTGATAGTTACTTGTTCTAGAATCTTCAATTCTGCGCAAAACTAGATCTCTTTTTTGAATTTTCTTTCTCAAACATTTTAGTTATATTTTTGGGCTACCGTAGCTTTGATAGCTTCTTCTTGGATATTAGTGATCTTTCTTTCTTTTTCTAACAAGTCCAGATCGGTCTTCCTTGCTTCGTCGTTAACTTCTTCGTTAAAACTTGACTTTCTGAAGCTCGGTTCTCCAACTTCGACGGGGATCATAGCAATGACTCCAAATATTAGTCAAGAGGGAGTTTCTTGAGTACATGATCGTGCCATGGTGTGGTATGCCAAGAGAACATTTGACAGTTCTTTTGGCCATAAGCCTTTGGCTCGGTCAACTTTTTTTTTTTAGCCCAATCAAAATAACTTTGTTTGCTACCTCAGCCAAACCGTTTGTCTGAGGGTGCTCGACCGAGGTGAACGCCTGTTTTATTTTGTTCTTAACACGAAATTGTCAAAACTTTTTGTCAATGAACTAAGTTCCATTGTCAGAAACAATTATGAACAGTAAACCAAATCGGCAGATAATATTTTCTTAGACAAATTTTTTTACCTTTTATGAAGCAATACTAGAAAGGGGTTCGATCTCAATCTACTTTGTAAAATAATCGATTGTAACCATGATATACTTTAACTATCTGGATGCTATCGAAAGTGGTCCTAGTAGGTCAATCCCCTCTTCTAAAAAACGGCCATGGAGTCTCGAGGTTGTGAAGCTCTTCGAGTAGAGCCTTGTGCAAATTTGTAAACTTTTGACATCTTTCGCACTTTTGGACGTACTTCAAGCAATCAGCCTTCATGGTTGACCAATAAAGTCCAGCCCTTAGCACCTTCCCTGCCAGAGATCGTCTGCCTATATGGCTGTTGCAAACTCCTTCGTAAACTTCTTCCATAACCAACCGAATCTAACCTTGGCAGATACATTTTAAAAGTAGAAATGAAAATCTTATTTTCAACAGCTCTCCCCCAACCAAGTTGTAATAACTGGCTGATTTTTTCAGCTTCTTTGCCTTCTTGTCATCTGTCGAAAGCTCATCATCTTGTAAGTATCTGATGATCGGGTTCATCCAGGAGTTTAGATTATTGTCAATGGCAAAAGACTCCTCCAATTCAATACTCAGCCTCTCAATCACTTTTTTAGATGATAGATCGATTGTTCCTCGGCCCCTTGGTGCTGGCTAATTTTGAGAGTAGGTCAACCCAAGCGTTCTGATCGCTAGGGATGTGCAAGATCTCGAACTGTTCGAATTTATTGACGACATTTTGAACCTTCATCAAGTACTTAGACAATTAAGGCTTTTCGTCTAAAATTTGCCTTTGACTTGTCCCGTAACCAGCTGAGAATCTAATTTAGTGATCAGTTAGGTTGTTCCCATTTCTATGGCCAAATCGAGTCTAGCTATAAGGACTTCATACTCAGCCTGATTGATACTTGTTCTAGAATCTTCAATTCTGCGCAAAACTAGATCTCCTTCTTTGAATTTCATTTCTCAGACATTTTGGTTATATTTCCTGGCTACCCTAGCTTTAACAGCTTCTTCCTGGATATGAGTGATCTCCTTTTCTTCTTCTAACTAGTCCAGATCGGTTTTCCTTACTTCATCGTTGACTTCTTTGTTAAAACTCAATTTTCTAAAGCTCGGTTCTCCGACTTCGACGGGGATCATAGCAATGACTCCAAATGTTAGTCGGGAGGGAGTTTCTTGAGTATATGATCGTGCCATGGTGTGGTATTCCAAGAGAACACTTGACAGTTCTTCTGGCCATAAGCCTTTGGCTCGGTCAACCTTTTTTTTAGCCCGGTCAAAATAACTTTATTTGCTACCTCAACCAAACCGTTTGTCTGAGGGTGCTCGATCGAGGTAAACGCCTGTTTTATTTAGTTCTTAACACAAAATTGTCAGAACTTTTTATCAATAAACTAAGTTCCATTGTCAGAAACAATTATGAACGATAAACCAAATCAGCAAATAATATTTTTCTAGACAAATTTTTTTACCTTTTATGAAGTAATACTAAAAAGGGGTTCGATCTCAATCTACTTTGTAAAATAATTGATTGCAACCATGATATACTTTAACTATCTGGCTGTTGTCGAAAGTGGTCCCAGTAGGTCAATCCCTCCATCTACAAAACGACCATAGAGTCTCAAAGCTGTGAAGCTCTTCAAGTAGAGCTTTGTGCAGATTTGTAAACTTTTGACATCTTTCGCACTTTTGGACGTACTTCAAGCAATCAACCTTCATAGTTGACTAATAAAGTCCAGCCCTTAGCACCTTCCCTGCCAAAGATCGTCCGCCTATATGGCTGTCACAAACTCCTTCGTAAACTTCTTCCATAACCAACTGAATCTGACCTTGGTCGACATATTTTAAGAGTAGAAATGAAAATCCTCTTTTCAACAACTTTCCCCCAACCAAGGTGTAATAACTGGTTGATTTCTTCAGTTTCTTTGTTCTCTTGTCTTTGTCGAAAGCTCATCTTCCACTAAGTATCTGCTGATCGGGTTTATCTAGGAGTTCAGATTATTGTCAATGGTAAAAGACTCCTCCACTTCAATGCTCGACCTCTCAATCACTTCTTAGATGACGAATCGATTGTTCCTCGGCCCCTTGGTGCTGGCTAATTTCGAGAGTAGGTCAGCCCAAGCGTTTTGATCCCTTGGGATGTGCAAGATCTCGAATTGTTCGAATTTATTGACGACATTTTGAATGTTCATCAAGTACTTAGACAATTGGGGCCCTTCCTCTAAAATTTGCCTTTGACTTTTCCCGTAACCGGCTGAGAATGTGATTTAGTGATCAGTTGGGTTGTTCCCATTTCTATGGCCAAATCGAGTCTAGCTATAAGGACTTTATACTCAACCTGATTGTTACTTGCTCGGAAGTTGAACTTGAGAAACTACTCGATCAGGACTTCGTTCGGCTCCTCCGAGATTATCGCTACCCTATTTCCTTTAATGTTGGAAGCTCCATCAGCAAACAGATACCAAATGTTACAGTTTGAATCATATCGAAGAGGCGGAGATAATTCAAATAGGAAATCAGATAATACCTGTGACTTGATCGAACCCCTGGGATGATACTGAATATTGAATTCAGATAATTCAACTGACCATGAGATCATTCGTTCGTCGAGTTCTAGCTTTGTGAGCACTTGTTTGATCGGCTGGTCGGTTCAGATGGTGATCAGACAACTCTGGATTATTGTCTAAGTCTTCAAGCTATCACCACCAAAACAAGTGTCAATTTCTCAATCTTCTAATATATGAGTTCTGGTCCTTGCAAGACCTGGCTAACGAAGTAAGTCGGGCGTTGGTCCTTGCCGTCTTCTTTCACTAAAACTGAGCTTAGAGCTTGGTCAGAAACATAAATATAAAGAAATAACTGATCACCTGGCTTAGTCAAAATCGATAAAGTAGCTAAGAAATGCTTCAATTCATTAAAAGCCTTTTCGCATTCATGTGTCCATTAAAAGTTCTCCAACTTTTTGAGACATTTGAGACTTTTTGAGAGGAATCTTGACAAAGCAATAATCCTCCCTGTTAATTTCTATACTTCCTTAATCGTTGCTAGGCTTCTCATGTCCATTATGGCCTTCCACTTGTCTGGGTTAGCTTCAATTTCTCGATTAGTGAGGAGGAAACCCAGGAACTTTCCTGCCTGAACCCCAAAAACACATTTATTAAGATTTAACCTTATGTTGTACTTTCCCAACTGAGTGAATATCTCAACAAGATTGGAGCAATGATTTTCGTTGACTGGAGTCTTGACTACCATATAATCGACATAAACTTCAATGTTCTGGTCGATCTAGTCTTCGAATATCTTATTCATTAGCCTCTAATAGGTTATGCCGACATTCTTTAGGCCAAAAGCCATTACTCTGTATCAGAAGTTCCCGAATTCAGTGATAAAGGTGGTCTTCTCCTTATTGTCCAGATGCATTCAGATCTGGTTATACCTAGAATACACATTCATAAAGCTAAGAAACTGATAACCAGAAGCCCCGTTGACCAACCGATCTATGCTGGGGAGTAGGAAAGAATCCTTAGAACAGGCTTTATTGAGGTCAGTAAAGTCTGTGCACATCCTCCATTTTCCTGGCGATTTCTTCACCATAACCACGTTGGATAACCACGTAGTATACTCCATCTCTCTAATGAATCCTACTTCCAAGAGCTTCGTCTCCTCGGTAGTAGCTTTCTGCCTCTCGACTCCTAGTTTCTTTTTCTTTTGAGCAATAGGCTTTTCTTTTTTATCTAGAGAAAGGTTGTGGGAAATAACTTCCAGATCAATTCTAGGCATGTTTGCAACGGTCTATGCAAATAAATTCGAGTTCTTCTTCAATAGCTCCTCCAATTATTGCTTGAGGATGGTCAGTAATTGGGCCCCGATATGAGTTACTTGATCAAGTTTGGGACCCAAGGAGATGGCCTGCAACTCCACGATTGGCTGAGAATGGTCTTGTTCATCACTTCTCGAATCGAGCTCAACCATGTTGACGTTGTGGATCGACCATTTACTACAATGATCTACACAGTTAGTTGGAACTTTTAGCTTTGACTTTAAGCTCTTATTGTAGCAGATCCTGACCTCCTTCTTATCTACACGAACTACTTCGACCTCACTCTTAGAGACTGGGAACTTCATAGTTAGATGAGAAGTTGAAACTATTGCTCCAAGAGTGTAAAGAGAAGGCCTCCCAAGAATAACATTATATGGAGTATAGCAGTCAATTACAAGATATTTAATTGGAACAATTTTAAGAAGTGTACCCGTTCCAAAGGTCATCCAGAGTTCAATATATCGTTTCACATTTACCTCTTCACTAGCGAAACCGACCAAACTTCTATTGAAAGGGGTTAAAGCATCCTCTAGAACCTACAGTTTCTGGAGGGTAGACATGTAGAGGATGTCGGCCGAACTCCCCTAATCGACCAACACCATTCTAATTTGATAGTTTCCAACAATAATAGAGATCACCATCAGATGATCTAAATTCTAATCAAGGCCGACGAAATCCTTATTTGAAAATAAAATGACTGGTCTATCCTCATGTTGTTTAATTTGAAGTGGAGGAGGGTGACTTACTAAAATTACTGCTTGGATATGGCACTTTCGAGATGAATTTGAGCTTCCGCCTCCTGCGAATCCACCGGCTATCGAGTCAGTGACTCCCCGAATCATCTAGTCTGGGAATCCGAGATCGTTACGACAACTTTGCCCTTTTCTCTCGGATTCCCCAGACTCGGACTCCTCCATTTGGATTGGTTCCCTTCTATTGCTTCTTTGCTTTGGCTCTTACGTTGGTAAACATATTTTATGAAATGACCCTCTTGGATGAGTTGCTCGATTTTATCCTTCAAGGTAATGTACTCCTCGGTAGTATGCTCGTACATTTTGTGCTAGTCGCACCTCTTGCTTTTATATATCAACATTGTATGGCACATTCTACTGTCTCGCGTTCCTTGGATGTAGGATAAGGCCTGTATTATATACCTCTCAGAATATTTGTTCCCTCTAGGTGGTCAGCAGCGTGTACACATCGTACCAAGATTGCAACTTTCCTAAAGCTACCCAAGGAGTACAATCAAATCGGTTGGATCGATCCTTCATCCTCAATTGTCTGCCTCTCTGATTCGTTCCTCGTCCTCTATACTATCAATCTTGTAAAATCAGTCAGATGAAAATTTGAGGGTTACTTATATCTCCTCTGGCTTTTGGGTTCGAGAACTGCTGCTCCATTTGTCTTCTTGCAGCTGCAATATTCTCCATGTTAACATATTCTATAGACCTAGCTCTCAAATCATCTAGTTCCAGAGGTGGTTTTTTGGCTAGAGAATCTGCAAAAGGGTCTTGGTCGCAGGTCGACCATAATGGCAAGTAGAGATATAACATGGTTGAGATCCTTAATTTGAACCGCCTCATCACCAAATCTTCTCATAAACTCCTTGAGTGATTCATCCTGACCTTGTTTCAAATTAATGAGGGTAGACGAAGTCTTTTGGTAGGTTCTACTAGTAGAGAAGTGGTTGAAAAATTTAGCTGACAGTTTTGCAAAATTGTAAATTGACACGACCTCAAGGCTTGAAAACCAAAGTAATGCTGACTTCTTCAAGGTAGTCAGGAAAGCCCTGCATTTGATTGGGTTAGCTCTATCATTCAAGAGAATCGTTGAAATTAACATGGTGAGATGCTCCTAAGGGTCGATCATCCCATCATAGAGCTCCATGGTCGGTAGTCGGAATAGTGGAATCGACATTATGAACTCTGAGAATGGGTGGTCAACGGCAGGTGGAGGATAGCCGGTCTGACTGCGACTGTTCCCACTCTAAGTTTTCTCAATCTCCCTTTCCGGTTCAACATGCATCTTCTTCATATTAGCCATCTGATCAATTCGGTTGTGAATGTCTCTGATGTCTGCATTAGCATTTCGATGGGGTTGGCCTAGGGATTTTCTTGGTTGGTTTCATCGTTGAAGTTGCTTTTGTTAGTGGCCATGATTTGTAGGCAAGATGATTTTGGTGATTTGTAGGTAGGTTGAAGTTTATAAGTTGGTTGTGGGGTTGGAAAGTTTTACCTGAGGCCTACGGTGGGCACCAAATGTTCCGGGTACTGACCGTGACTTAGGTCGGTAAGCTGAAAAGGGTTCTTTTTAGAGTCCTACGGGTAAGGCAACAACGAGATCAAGGATATCTAGGCAAGTCAAAAGAATGATCGCAAAGTACACAAAGTACGCAAAGTAGGCTAGTCTGAGTGTCTGGGTAAAACATGGAACATGTCTGGCCTAGGCTATCAGGCCAGCTTATATAGAAGTTTGAGGACTGATTCCTCGGATACCTACCGTTCAAGTCATTTAGGGCTATGACCGTTAGGGTTACTTTATGTCCGGTCTTTATGGCGCAAAACTGTTTCTGACTGTTAGTCATGATGGCGTCGAACGACCAATGACCATTGGTGGCTAATATTAAGCACGTGATAGGCAGATTGTTACCCGTTCGGATTTATTCTGGTCAGGTCTTGAGCAAGATGTCAGTCGGGTTAACCCGAACCTTCTTGGGCTTGTCGTTTAGAAGTGAGCCTACCAAGCACAAACATTGAGCCTGTATGGTCAGCCTATTAAGGTTTGCTTTGATCATATCAATGCAGACCCATTATATGTTGTGAAAAGAGTAATATTTTAAAAGAATAAAGTCCCTTGGTTGGAAGTAAGACTTTCGAAGAGTTTATATATCAACTTGTGATTTGAGCTTGTTAAGAAATGAATTAGATGGTGGGCTCGTGTGCACAAAAATAGGTCGAAGGCAAGTGACTAGTGCAAATCATCGATTTACCTCCCTACACGTGATAACATGAGACCCAAACTTTTTGTTTAAATTTAATTTATTTTTTGAGCTTACTTGGAAATGAATATTTTGAAGAGGTTTAAAACTACCTTGGTCTTATCCATGTTTTTTTTTTACTTGGTCTTCCAATGTTCAGAGTTGTTTCTCAACGTGCACATCTGTTTCTAACGTGTAAACCTGTTTCTCAACATGCAAATCAAATTCTAACGTGCAGATTTGTTTTCTAACGTGCAAATCAGTTTCTCTAATGTGCAAATGTTTTCTTTTATAAAACCATCCAGTTAATTCAGTTTCATATAACATTTTTCATCTTTTCTACTCTCTTCTCTCTACTGGATTACATTATAATTCTAATTCTCTTGCAGTTCTTGAAATCTTGACATTTTCATGAAGAGTTTGTTGTATCTTAAGAAATTTTTGTATATATCAAAATAATTCTTAAAGACAGTGCTTCGCACGCTTCAAGTTTCATGATTTTGCTGTTTCAATTCATTGTAAGTCACGCGTAACAACATTATAAGGTCTAGGACGATCCAACACTCGCTTTCTCACCAACATTTGCAAATAGCACAAGTAAGCACAAATAGCATAGTGCTTAGATTTTGCCCCTTTTTTTTCCATATGGGTACTTATTTGTTGGTTTCTCTTTCATTTTTTCTTTTATCAATTTGGGATGCTGAGGGAGCAACAAATGACAAAGCAGTAACAGGGTTCAGTGTGGGGTGGTATTGCTGCGTATTCAAAGCATACTTCTGGTTAGGGGTGTTCAAACGGTCGGTGGCCCATTCGAAATCGAGTAGCCATTTTCAGCCAACCCATTTGGTAATGTAAATTTTGGTGACATTTTATTAATTTCAATCAAAATTTTAGCCTTATGTAGTATTAAAAGAGTGAAATGGCCATGTTCGCATTCGAGCTTCGAATGTAAGGTTCGGTGACGATTTTTCAAATTCGATCTATCTATTTTGTCGACTATTCTACCGACCGTGATCGATTGAATCCATTTTGATACCCCTACTTTTGGTCCTTGCCAATAGAGGAAGGAACAATGATGTTGTTGCTGTTGGTGGTCGAAAGAATATTCAAATCAGTATCTTCTTAATTTTTTTTTCTTGATCAATTATAAAAGAGAAAAAGATATAAAATTATAAAAAAAAATTTACAAATTTCAATCAAATCTCATATTTAACTTTTTTTGTGTCTTTTTTTTCTATAATTAATCACTTAAAAAAATTAAAAAAATAATGAGATAACATGAGTTAAAAGACCGAGTTTGCTCTAAAAGTTTCAATTTGAGAGTTTGTAAATTACCGTTAACTATTTTGACGGTGGTAGATGGGAAAAGGGGTTGAGTTCTAATAATAAAGTTTATAGGAAGTTTATAGGGTGAATTACATACTCTTAACTAGTTTACATCTTCTTTTAATGTAGATAGAATTTTAAAATTTTAAATTAAGAATGATGTGTAAAATTAAAAAAGGTACATGATATTTAGATTAAAATAAATTTAAAAAAACAAGTTAAAAGTATTTAAATTTAATATTTATATATAAAAAATTGAGATTTGATTAAGTAAATATATAAAGAATTGATGAAAAATTAATTAAACAAATTTGAGAATTTATAAAAAAAAAAATTTGTAACTGATAAAAAAAAAGAAATAAGAAAAATTTAAATGAATAGAAAGAATAAATTTTAAAAAATAATTAAGATAAAAAAAATAACATCCAACAATTAAAGAAAGGATCATGAAAAAAATTCTTAGAAGGGTAAACTATATTTTAGCTTTTTTGGTATATAATTATAAGACGGTGAAGCTTACCCACGCGAGAGCTCCACGTGGCTCCATAACAAGCAGTCCAACGAGGCGGAAGGATTGGAGGGCCGAAACCACCACGTCGCAGGGGTATAATTGTAATTATGAACTGACCTACTTTATTTACCCGACCGGGTTTCCTTCCTCCGCTCCCTCCAAAATCTCTTTCTCATTTCGTTTTGGGTTGGGGTTTGTTTGGCAAAATCGATAACCGGAACCACTATGTCGGTGAATCTGACGCCGAACGCGATTCCGGCGATAGTTGCCGGCGACGTGAACTCGAAGCCGTTGGTGCAGGTTCTAGATATAGCGTTGATCTCAAATGGCAATCCCTCGCAGCAGCAGAGGTACCGTCTTTTGATTTCCGACGCCGTTTCGTCTCACCACGCCATGCTTGCCACTCAGCTCAACGACCGAGTCCGAACCGGCCGAGTTAAGAAAGGTTCCGTCGTTCAGCTTCTCGACTATATATGCAGTCCTCTCCACAGTCGCAAGTCTCTCTCTCTCTCTCATCTAATCTAATTTTAGATTACACTAATTTCTGCAGTCGCTATAGTCAAATTAACACGATTGAGATTGTGAATTTTGATGGAAATTTTGATTTCTCTGTGATTCGAATTTTAATCTGGTTCAGATACTTGATTGGAATTTTCTAGAATCATTCTTGTGTGTTCTCCATGCAAGAAATCTTATGTACTTAGTAATCCCTGACAATTCAGTAAAATAGTTGGATTTTGTACATAAATTTTCAGCTTTCCTTGGCTTTCTTTTAGGTTAAATTAGCAACGTAGTCCCTGAAATTATTCTCCATTTACATTGTAGTCTTTCAATTTAATTATTCAGGGACTAACTCGTACAAATAATTAAATTCAATGACTAAATTGTGAGTAGAGAATAATTCCAGAGTCTAAGTTGCTAATTTACTCCTTTCTTTTCTGAATCGTTTTGCTTCTTGTGTCCTTTGTATGAATGGTTAGTGTAATAATTAAGGAAAACAACCTTATTGTAGGTTGGCAAAACCTTAACATTGGTTGTTTAAGTGCTTGTAATTGCATAGATGGATGCTAATGGGTCAAAAACGTGTTGCAGATGAATCTAGCCTCTTCCACTTTAGGCTTATCCTGTAAAATTAATTTATGCACTTCTATGTCTGTTTGTCCTTGTACAGGATTATTGTGGTGCTCAACATGGAAACTATAGTACCTGATTGCGAGATCATTGGGAATCCAAAGTCATTTGTGGAACCTGATTTATCAACTCAGAGAGCGTTACCTGATAACACTGCAGAGAACTCGTCCAGGAGTAATAGTAATAATCTGGCTGCTAAAAATGCGAGTCAGAATGTGCAGAATTTCCGGCCAACGGTTCAACCTCCATACCAACCGCCTCCAGTTTACAAAAGCCGTGGTGCAATTGTGAAAAATGAGGCACCGGCACGCATCATTCCTATAGCTGCTTTAAATCCTTATCAAGGTCGCTGGGCCATCAAGGCACGAGTAACTGCAAAAGGGGAACTGCGCCGCTATAATAATGCTCGGGGAGATGGAAAAGTCTTCTCGTTTGATCTCCTTGATTCTGATGGAGGTGAAATACGAGTAACCTGCTTTAATGCAGTTGTTGATCGCTTCTATGATGCAATTGAGGTTGGTAAAGTTTACTTGATATCTAAAGGCAGCTTGAAACCTGCTCAGAAGAATTTCAATCATTTGAAGAATGAATGGGAAATTTTTCTGGATTTAACTTCATTTGTTGAGCTTTGCCCAGATGAAGATGGTTCTATACCTAGACAGCAGTTCTCCTTCAAACCTATCAGTGACATCGAGAATGTTGACAGTAACTCCATCCTTGATGTTATTGGGGTTGTGACATCTGTGAATCCTTCAGTTCCCATCTTGAGGAAGAATGGAATGGAAACTCAGAGAAGAATTTTGAATCTAAAGGACTGGTCTGGCAGGAGTGTTGAGGTAACCCTTTGGGGCGAATTCTGCAACAGGGAAGGACAAAAGCTGCAAGAGATTGTCGATGCTGGGTTTTCCCCCATTCTGGCAGTCAAAGCTGGGAAGGTTAATGACTTCAGTGGAAAGTCGATAGGGACTATTTCTGCTACACAGCTTTTCATAAATCCAGATTTTCCTGAGGCTCATAGCTTAAGAGACTGGTTTGATCAAGTGGGAAAAGATTCTACTTCTGTATCCATTTCCAAGGACATTATGCCTGGAGGACCGAAGAATGAGATACGTAAAACTGTGTATCAGATCAAGGATGAAGGTCTGGGGCGGTCAGATAAGCCAGATTGGATAACAGTGAGGGCAACCATATCATTCATCAAGACAGATACATTTTGTTACACAGCTTGCCCTCTGATGATTGGAGATCGCCAGTGCAATAAGAAAGTGACTAGGTCAGGAAACACGAGATGGCAATGTGATAGATGCAACCAAGAGTTTGAGGAGTGTGATTACCGGTACCTTCTTCAAGCTCAAATTCTGGATCATACAGGAATAACTTGGGTAACTGCTTTCCAGGAATCAGGGGAAGAGATTATGGGGTACCCAGCAAAGGAGCTGTACTTGTTGAAGCATGAGCAGCAGGATGATGGGAGGTTTGCAGAAATAATCAAGAGCAGACTCTTCAACCAGTTTGTGTTTAGGCTGAAAATCAAAGAGGAATTGTATGGCGATGAACAGAGAGTGAAGATTACAGTATTCAAGGCAGATAAGGTGAATTATTCTTCAGAGAGTAGACACATGCTTGATTTGATTTCCAAGTTTTGTAGGCAGTAATTGTAGCTTGGTTTCAGCATTTTTTCACGCGATAAGCTATACCTGTTAGTATTAGTGTACAAGCTTGACATAGAATCGGTCATTAGTGGTTATGAGTTACTGTGTCATTTGTGTGCCTATTGTAAAACATATATTTTAGATACCATTAATTCAAGTTCTGAATTTTCTGTTTCTTTTTCGGGTGGATATGCCTTAATATCACGTATGAACATCTCTAATATTTTAAAATGAGGGTTTTCACAGGGCATTTCATTGCTCTTAGTGAAAGCTCATATCTCTAAGTAATGTCGATTTATCAACTATAATTCTTCCTACACTCTGATCCATTCTAATTTTCTGTCAGCTATGTTTATGCCTCATATTCCAGAAAGTTCCTCAGTTGGATTATTTCAAAAAGTAATCTATCATGGGTTTGCTTGTTAATTTTGTTCCCATGCAGCAGAAACATGTAAGTAATCTGTTTCTATGATTTGCCCAAACGACAATTACATTTTAAGAATTAAAAAGCTTTTGCTCAAGTGCAGCACAAGAGTCGCATATTAGTACACACAAAAGAGGGTTCAGTTCATCACTGATGAACATTACAGGTAACATATCATGATGAGAGAAAGCCTAAAAATCCCCGCAGCACCTCCGAATTTCATCAGCTTCGCTTGACAGGATCGAAATTGGCGACACCGACCACTGCACCAACAAGGACTCCAAGCACAACTCCACCAGCCACGATGCTGAGCAAGAAATTCTTGAGAGAAGGTGAAACAGCAGCTTCGGCCACATCAGGAACCATCATTGAAGCTGTTAATGCAGCTGCTGTGAGCCCTGTCACAACTTTCTCCTTCATGGAGGCACTGACTTGAAACCTTCCATTAGGTTTTGATGCTGCCACAGCCTTTGAAGGCCGTAGAGGTAGTGGCTTGAAGAATGCCTCAGAGCTAGGCACCACCATCTTCTGGCTGGCGTAAGTTAGTGGCATAGCCATTGAAACTGCTGAAGTGGAAGCCATTCTTATTCTCTAGGTTCTTCCCCTGCTAATTGTTTACTTCTTGATGCTTCTGTAAATAGTGAGGAAATGGGTTTGGTGTGTTCTGACTTATGTGTTTTGAGAGAGACGGTGATGGAGGCAGGAGTTCAATGAGAGGCGGAAAGTGTCGGCATATTTGCCTGTATCCGATGTGGCAGCCTTCCCATTGGAAATTGTTGGATAAGGTTATCTTATTGGCCCTCCAATCATCACCATTGTGTTGAAAGTTTAAGAAAGATTCTTATGAGCTTTTAGAATAAGAGATTTCTTTTGTTCTGCATAATTAGATGTATGTGATATCAATTTGAGCGTCATTATTGTCTTTTATTTTAATTATATTCTTAAAATTATAACTAATTTCTATAACTAATTTGACACAAGAAATTTCTTATTCCAATAGCTTCTGAAATTTTAATCTGAGGTCCTGAATAAGGTTTCTCCCGTACGATCCACGTTTCTCCGGGCTTAAAAGGCTCGAGTGGCTATTCTATGTGTAGGCAGTATTTGGGCTCTGTTGTAGGCTATTAGTTTTGTGAACCGAATCAACACAACTTAATGATGATTGGATTAGTTCAAGTTAGGCTAGCTTCTTACTTTTAAAATAAAATAAAATAAAATACTATGTATGATGTGACCACATCATTTTATATTAAAAAATTTTAAAATTAAATAAATAGTAAACTATTATTTTGATAAAGATGATATCATTTTAGTCCTTAAAAAATATGTGATATTAATTTAGTCAATCAATTATGACAAATGACATCAAAATAATCTCTGTGCACCAATCATGAGATTGAAGTATTAAATTGATGTTATTTTTTTATTATTGAGAGACTAAATTTATATTAAATTTTTTAGAGAATTAAATTGATGTTACTTTGTTGAATTAAATTGACATAATATATCTTTGAAAGTCTAAATTAATGTCAACTTAATGTTTATGGAACCAAAATGACAGCTTACTTTTAGATTTGATAATATATTGGTGATATGAGGTGTGGTCAAATTTAAATTAATTTGATTGCTCAACATAGTTTAAAGCTGATTTGGATGAGATTATCAGATCAATGTGACCCAATAAACAACCCGGCTAATAGATTCCAGGCCACAAAATTAGCTGTACAAGTGGGACTGTTTAGGAACCTGATATTGTTGAGGACTGACCACACCCAGAAAAAAATCATAACCTCATTCTTTTTTCTCCTTCCTTCAAAAATTTTCTCAATGAAGGTTCGATTTAAGGTTTCTTTCCTTTTCATTATCTTCGATTCAAACTTCCAAACATAAAGTATGAGTTTAGCAGCTCCACCTATATTAATACTTACTAGTTACTACAGTGCCAATATAATTATGATTCCACAAGCGCTACCTTATTATTGTGAGAATTTGCTTCCCAAAAATAGCTTTTGTTAGCTGTCAGAAAGGTATTAGTATTACATTACATTCCTGTAATGAAACAAATTAATCATAACAACCATAACTCAACCTCTTACAAAGGGGGAAGTAACAAATTGGCATTCTTTATACACTTGGTGGCAGGTTACCCCAGACAAATCATAAAAACCATAACTCAACCTCTTACAAGAAGAATGCTACATGCTTACCCCACATAAAAAGAGATATACTGTGAGGAATAAAGATCATTTCCAAACTGGTTGCAGTGGCACTGTTGAAGCTGCTGCTCCTATATAACTGAGATGAACTTCTTGTGGCAGCAGATGATATTTAATTTTCAGATCTTCAAAAATTTTCTTCAACTCCAGAACTAGTTCAGATCTTCGGCTGTTCTTGTCGCCATAATTCTGAAAATTTATGGTGTGAGTAACAGACAGGCCCATTTTCATCTTGTTTACATCCTCAATATCCTTCACTATTACACTGTGCCCGGGACGCCAGTGTTGAGGCTTACTCTCCAAGTATCTGAAATTAATAATTTTTAAAGAATAATTATAACCAAATGATGGTGGTGATAATGCACATGGAAAGCAATCAGTGACCATAGTTAAGTAATGAAGTATATCTGGAAAGCAGGATATGAAGTCCATCCCTCAGCTCCATTCCCAATACAAAAATGAACAAAAGTAATCAAGAATTAAGCTTAGCAGCATTCATCATCATTATATTAGTATATTACTGATAGTCTTCAAGAACCTGACATTGTGAACTTCTACTAATGGTGAGAAGACATGCTTTTGCTTTGTGACACATGAACCAAGGATTACTACTCTAGATCATCTCACTGTTTCCTCATGAACTCAGGCAAGAGGATAATCATAGAAGTATAGCTTTTCACACCCCATTCAAGGATTTTATATATATATATATATATATATATATGGCATATCTAATAAGATGAGTTTTTATTGTAACAAGGTGAGAGGAATAAATATTGACTATAGAACCTTAAATGGATGGTCAAAATTAAAAGTTACTTAAAAGTCATATGACTACTTAAAAAAGTCATATACATTTATATTCTAATCTTGATCATTCATATAAAATCCAATGATCAAGATTCACTCCTCTTACTAGATACGTTCGATATATATATATATTGCAAGATCCAAGAGATTCTCCATATTAAACCCAATAAAAGTGATTCAGCCTTTAGAGTTTATTAAGGTTATAGAAAAGTGAAAGACATACGCTTTTATTCTAGCTTTTAAAGCACCAATACTCTCAATAGAGGTAGAAACATCAACGGCAAATTCAACTAAATCACTCATTTCTGGACTCCTGTAAAAGTTACTGATTGGTTTGGTGGATAGAACTGAATTTGGATAGAATATCTTTTCATTGTCAAATCTCAAGAAGACTGTTGTCAAAATATTCATCTCTTCAACAACCATCTGCAAAGTATAAATGTGTCAGTGACAATGGTACTTCTTGTCACCATGGCCAGATCTCAACATACTCCTAAAGAATTAGAAATTACCTGTACCCCATCAATGACACAACGATCTCCAACATCAAAAGGGTGCATCACAAAAACGAATATGATGGATTCAAACACAGTCTTAGCTGTGTTGCCAAACATAAACCCTGCGAGTAAAAGCTGAGATGAAATAAAGAGAAGCACTTGTGTTGTCAAGAATCCCATCATAAGTAACCACGCGATAACAATCACAACAAGGACAACCCCTGAAGCAAGCTTGTTCAACTCATCAACAGCTGTTTTGGCATCATTTAAGGAATGCACCAGTGATTTACGTTCAAGATAGACTTTCACCTGAAAACAAGTATTGCAAGAGTCATGCTTGGATCCCCAATAGAGTTTTATATTTGTTACCGTTAAAACACACCAGCATAATATATTTTACGCTTGAGAATGTTATAGCATGTTTGGTTTTGATTATCTTGGAGAAAATAATCGCTTTTTTTTTTTTCAAAATTATAAGTTGTTTTGAAAATAAAATAAGTTAATTCAAACACTTACTTAGTACCAAATTCAAAACGTATACGCAGCAAAAAGTGAATTTGAAACACTCAACACTGCTATTGGACTTGTATGAAGCTATCTTGTGACATTATAGCAGTATAGCATGAACATTATAAGAGTGCATTGGATCATGAAATAAGAAAGGTAAAAATATTTTAAGATTTGGTAATGATGATACAAGAAAATGTTTGAATCTACTTAAACCTCAAATTTAGAGCTTGTGGATCAGGAAATATATACAATATGATGGTAAATTACCAGCCAGTTCTTCAGAGACTTCCTTTTAACCTTTCCAGTTTCGGCAGCTCCTTCAAATAGAGGAAGCACATTCTCCACCTCTTCTTTATTCATAAAGCGCAAGAGATCCTCCTCATCAATGTACCTAGTCCATTTGACAATTAACTGAGCAGCAGAAAGAATGCATAAAAAGAACACTTCAGGGACTTTATGTAAGCAGGTTAAACTCACTGGTGTCCTGGCTTGGCTACATTCTTGAAGATTCGATAAGCAGCTGCTTTTGCTTCCCACTCACTAGTAATTTCTTGGTCTTTCTGCTCACCCTCCTCTTCATCAACACTATCCAGTGTATTAGATATGGTTGACAGTCCTGAACTCCTAATCACATTAATCAACCCCTTCATGGTCCAAGCTGAAACTTTCTGTTGTTTCATTTTCTTGAGCTTGTCTACATCAATGACCTCTTCTTTCTTCCCTTCTTTCCCTCCATTCAAAGTCCTAAAACTCAGCAGGCCAGTACTTGCAGTTTTCCCTACCATTTCAGCCATCTCCATCATGGGAGGCCCCGAAAGAGCCCGGAGAATGTATTGATGAAAGAACGATTCTTGAATCCTATCAAAGAATCTGGTGCATTGGAAAGAAGAAGCTAACAGCTTTATCAGCAAAGTTTTCACTAGCCATATAGCTGCCCCAATAAGACAAGAAGCAAGTGCTCTAGTTATATGATTGAGAATCTTAGTAGTTTCTTTGGATCTCTTGACTCCACGGTTGAACAATAGACCCCAAGCCAGAAGGACCAAATTCAACCAAATAAAGGCCTTAACACTCTTCTTCAAACCATAAACGAAATACAGAACCTTCTTTTTAAGATAGAAGTTCCTTTCAATCAAGAAAACCAGAACATTCATAAACCACCCTGTGACCATTCTACCACAGAGGATAACCAACACCAGCACACACCATTTCCACAGTGCCAAACTCCAAATCACAACTTTTTCCAACTTATGGATGGTCAAGCTCACAATCAAAATTCCCATAATGCAAACAAAAGGAATCCATTCAATCAAAACCATCAGTTTCCACTTCTTACCTGATCTCTGCCTTACTTCAAGATCAGCAGTCTTGTACACTTCATCATCATCATCATCATCATCTGCTATTGTTCTAATCAACGGCGTTCGAGGGGTTACAGGAGCTGTGCTAAGATTACCCCTTGGAGTAGCAGCTATAACTTTATTGGCAGGGGAAGCCATGTTAGGAGAATTCATATTGGATAAGTTAGAACTTGTCAAATGGTTCTTTTCTTCAACAAAATTGAGCTCAGTTGGGTATGGAGGCTCCACCAATCTTGACTTTGGCTTGGAGAACTCCGACCTCGGCAGTGACCGGCGTCTTGTTATCGACTCTGCCGGAATTTTTGGAGGCTTACTTGGCTTTGGACTCAAGTATTTGGTCTCTGGGGAAGGGGAGCTTGTGAATGAAGGAACTTGAACTCTGCTTATCACATTGCCAAGCTCAGTGAGTTCAGTGCTGCTTGAGTCTCTGTACCTTATCTGGGTGTTGTGCTGAAAGGAATGGGAAGTGCTGCTTTCGGTTGTTATTGGAGAACCTTTAGAATCAATGGTAGATTCTACTCTTTCTGGAATTTGCAGAACAACTTGGTTCATTGGTCCCTTGTTGTCCATTACAGCTTTTTTGGTATAGAAAGAAGAAGATTTCAGGTACTCATTCAGATAGCTAACTCTCTATAGCCTATAGTTCCAACGTGGGAGTGGTAGTGTTAGAGTAGCTTGCATTAAGTCAAAAAGGGATGGAAGAAATTTTCACGTTCAAATTCGAGGTTGGCTGGTGAAGTAAAATTTTTACTTAAATATTATGCAATTAGATGAATGTATTAAATTAATTAAGATTTAATATTTTTATAAAATATTATAAAATTAATTATAAAATGTAAAAATTTATAAATATATTAAATTTTAATTTATTTAATATACTTAATTATAATATACTATATTTAATTAAGAATTTTTCTTAAATGCATTCCGTCTCTGTAAGACTAGTTGTTCTATCCGAAACACATTAAAAAAAAAATCAAGGAGAAGAAGCAACGATAATTTTTGTAGTTAGAGTAAAAATAAATTGATTGCGAGAAAATTTTAAAAGTATAATATGTGAATATATAGAGATTTTGGATATATTTTTTAGTTTATATAATACTATAATTTGTAGCATGAGAGAATTTTATTAAAAAATATTATATTTTGTATTTTTTGTGTAAAAGTGTATAAATAAGATATTATAATTATTTTTAATATCATAAAATATTTTTAGAATTTGTCCAGTAATTTGTTTCCTCAATTTATAAAGGAATTTTTTACATTAAAATTTCATGTGTAATTCTTTATTTATTTTGTTAGTATAAATAGTACTAATGAATTTTATTATAAAATTATTATTTGTTTTTTATTATATTATTAATTTTTCTTCACAAATTTAAATATATTTTGTTTATATATAAATAAGAGTGTCAAAATGAATCAATCAATGAAATAGTCAGAATAGTCTTTTAAAAACGAATGGGTTAGATGATAAAATATTAATCTAAAATTTATATGATCCGAATGAGTTAAATTAATTTATTTTTTTAACATTATATAAAATTAAATAGATTAAATTGAATTAGTAAAATATCAATCTAAAATTTATATTATCCGAATAAACTAATTCAAAAATAATCTAATTCCAAATCAACCGAACCGTTTTGATACCGCTGCATAGACGGGGAAATTTTGACTTTCTAAGAAAGTTTGAAATTTGGACAGTGGTAGAATAGCAAAACCAATTAATGGCGTGCATTGGTGCTTGCTGTGTAATGCTGTATTCCTTCCCGGGTTAATAATAGTATAATACCATTTGAAAGACGGGTGGAGAGTGGTGGAGTTTTGATTATGGTATTTCTTTTTCTATTTTCTTAGAATTCTTTTTCATTTTTGTATTGAACAGGTAGGAGGATCAAACATCGACATCATCATCTTACCATAATCTTTGACTCAAATTGTTGGCAATTGAACTTCAAGCTATTTAACTTGATTAACACAAACAAACAAGAGTGTCCTAAGATTAAAATATAGAAACATATTCAAGCTATTTAACTTCAAGCCTGCATAATCCATTCAATATATATATATATATATATATGAGAGAGAGAGAGAGATAGATAGAAACATAGTGTACATAATTAAAATATAAATAATAAATTAATTTGTATAAATTCCTATATTTTATAACACCACTTAGTCTAAATCTTTAATTTTGTATTTGATCAATGAAAGTTTTTATATTTAATTTTTATATATTTATCTTTAAAAATAATAGATAATGTTTTCGAAATTTAAAATTAAATATTGTTGTACCAAAAAAGAAATGAAGTGACATTACAAAACATGTATTATATTGATAATTAATTATTTATCTTTAAAAGTAATTTATTATATTAATATTTAATTAAATAAAATATGTAATTAAATATTGATAATTAATTATTAGAGAAACTAATATTTTAATAAAAATTGTACCAAAAAATGTTTTTACCAAAATATTTTAATTTTATAAATTCTTATATTTTATAATACCACTTATTCTAAATCTTTAATTTTATATTTGATCAAAAAAGTTTTATATTTAATTTTTATATATTTATCTTTAAAAATAATAGATAATGTTTTCGAAATTTAAAACTAAATATTGTTGTACCAAAAAAAGAAATGAAGTGACTTTACAAAACATGTATTATTTTGATCATTAATTATTTATCTTTAAAAGCAATTTATTATATTAATATTTAATTAAATAAAATATGTAATTAAATATTGATAATTAATTATTAGAGAAACTAATATTCTAATAAAAAAATTGTATAAAAAAGTATGTTTTTACCAAAATATTTTAATAAAAACAAAAGATATAGGAAAAATCCTCACTTTTTTTTGTAGATTGGAAAAACAAAAACAACTAATTACGAATAAATAAAACTCCCACAAATGCAGTTAACAACAAAGGCGATAAGCTTAGAGGGGATGAGTTCCAAATCTAGAGACGAAGAAGTCAGTACAGTTATTGCCCTTACAGAGAATGTGGAACAAATGAACTTCTTGACTTCTCTGTAACAACTTTTAGATATCACTGATGAGGACAAAATAAGGATGAAAAGAGGGGATCTGCTATGTCACTAAGTGCAAGATATTCATGGAATTTGATTTACAAAGAAGTAGCTTATAGTCATTATCTTAGGCAATACATAACCATTGCCTCAATGCAAAGAGTTTCACCACAAAGTTGTGGCCACATCTACTTAGCCAAACCCCATCAATTAGTGGTCATTCTCATCACGAAGCAATCCACCATTACCTAGATTACTAGAGTTGTCCAAAGAGCTCAACTTAAGTTTACAAAACTCAATTGAAGGAATGAACCAAGAAACTAAACGTTGAAGTGCAGGTCTGTCTTTGATAACTAACAAGCATTAGAATGAATCATACGTGTAGAATAACTTTCGTATGAGCTCCCTTAAACACGACTCTATTTATACTGCACCATATTTTTCACAAAGCTGCAAGTAAAAGTTTGTTATTGGAATTAGAGAGTCGATAAACTTACTCCTTAGTGATAGGAGTGAAAAAGTTTGAATGCATTATGAAACCAAGCTAGCTTCTTCTAGACAGGGATGACCACTGGGCAATCCCGAAAGTAGTGGTGGTCTCATCATAGAGTTGACACCTACTACACGTAGCGAATGCCACAAGGTGACAACAAAACCATAACCTATTCGTAGAAACAACATCATGTAGCATAAGTCAAATAGAAATTGTACTTTTTTAGGGATGGTAATTTCCATACTCAAGACCAGACTCAATGGAAAGGTCCATTCAATTCATAGTGATGAGCTGTTTATATTGCCAAGAGACTAACCCTTCGGGCATTGTTACGACTAAGAGGTCTTTCTAACAATTGCCTTCTTTATTATTTGAATTTTGATTCTTTCTCTAATAAGACAACTCACTTACCACCACGTTCAATCATTGTTGGTACATATATATTAATACATACAATCTAATTATTCTACTATTTTCTTTAATCTCTTTTTTGTTTTTGGAATTGTAGTGTTTACCCAAGTAATTAGCATAATTAAGATTTAAATATGTGATCATATGCCTATTAACAAATCTCATGCTAGTCCATAGCTATGTTAACCCTTTGTAGTTTTCTTTAATGTCTCTAAAAACGGTTTTTCTGAAGTTATCATTAACTATTAATAAATGTAATTGACAACTTGAGCCTAAGTATTAAGTAACTAGCAATTGAAATTTTTAGAAGGAAAAAAATTGTTCTTTTCCAACTTAAAAACTATCTTTTTCGGGTGCTGCTACTAGGTAATACCTTATTTGGCCAAGTAGTTGACTGAATATGATTTGCAAGCTAGAAAGAATGTGGCTCCCATGGTACCTTGTCACTCCAACCGCCTACCTAATATCCTGCGTCCTGCATGGTCCTATTGAATACTATATGCCACAAACTACCGTCAACAAAACACCACTGAAGATAATACAGTATAGTTTTGAATTTATATTATAATAATATATATGTCTTTTGCTACTTATCCGGATGTGAAAACAAATTTTGTTCCACTTCTTGACATGCATACAAAGACAGAATCATCATCATCGAACTAAACCATGTTACCAAGTTGTTGTCTCTAAGTCTCAGCGACAGCAACTGAAACAAGTAAACAGTATCAAACTCTGCAAAACATAGGCCCGCTTTTAAGACAGGCTTAATTAGTGACCAGTTTTGGTTTGGTGGAAAAAAACGCCAACCAATTCTTACTTTATAATTAGGGATGACGGGTACCCGCACGGCCCTTCCCGACCCGCCAAACAATTTTCTCTCAGTTTCTGGCCCCATTTTCTGTTACAGGAAAATTTTTCTCTATATTCTCATAGATACCAGCAAGGATTTCTCGCACTGTCAAAAAAATTAAAAAAAAAAAAAATTAAAATATACACATATATATATATATATATATAAAATGAAGAATATTTTAATAATTTAATAAAAATGAAATTTCATAAAAAAGAAGTATAATTTCATTTCGATCCTCGAAAATGTTAGGAGAGAACTTTTGTCCCCACTTCCATCCTTGTAGAAAAAAAATTCTGCATTCGGAGTTTCATTCGAAACGATTCCCGCAGAAATCTCCAAATTCGAGAGATTTTTATCATCCCTATTTACAATCTTGACCATTTTAAAGCAAATAATGCCAATATATATACACCTAAATGCGCACACAACTAATGCAGCCAAGTAGATGTAGATGTAACTCTAATACTTGCTCACTTATCTCTCTTTCCTTTTACTTAAGTACATTTTTCAGTAATAAGTAAAAACTAATTAATTAGGTATATGTACACATGAAAAGATGCTTGGTTAGTAGTTGATTTTGTAATGAATAGCAGCCATGATGGCACGATGAACAATATCATGCAAAATGTTACCATATATATATATATATATATATATATATATATATATATATATATTCATGCAAAATGCAACCATAATTTCCTAATAAATATAACGATATTAGGGTGATGAGGCCTTTTGACCACCGGGTTATAGCGTAATTGTTAAAATAACGTAGAAAAAATGATATTTACACATCATTTTCTCTAGATCGTGTTTACATTTTACTTATTACGAAAATAAAAAATAGAAAGGGATAATATTAAAATGTATATTTTTCTTATTTCATTACCTAAAGAGAAAATAATATAAAAATGATATAAAGAAAATAATGTACAAATACCATCACTAACAACGTAATAGGGCGTGATAGTTGGTAGTTTCCATCCCAACTATAACGCCGGCCAGTAAACCGTAGCAATTTGTTCTTTTTATGCAAGTTGCTGATTTTGTTTTTCTTCGTTATTGCCAAAAACTTGCACTGCACGAGTGTGAACAAGCACTTCATGAGCCAGCAGTGTCAATTTATACATTTAAAAGGTCAAAAACCCTCAAATTAAGTAGAGCCAAATCCACGTATAGATACAATTTTTACCAAATTAAAAACAAAACAGTTTCAAACACAAGTTTTGTTTCTTGACCATATAGCCCAAAGATGTCATGCATGATGGTTTCTAATAATACAAAATATAGCTCACATATCACGTGGTAATAATAATAATAAGATAAACTACAGATCATATATGATACATAAACAAACATGACTCTGCCTCTTACCAATGAATAAGATAAAATAAAAAAGAGAGAAACAAATCTCGCGTTTAATCTTTGAAGTTCTCCAATTCTCATTCTAAATTATAATGTCTATCCACACTACCGGCCCCTTCCTTTTCTTTATTCGGCAACTATACATTTTTTATGCAAGTTGCAAGTTGCGACCAGCTAATTCCACAAGAGTACAAAAACATGACACAGCTTCTGTCTTTTAAGTAACTAAACAGCTCTTGGTGTGATCTTTGTTACTACTTCCCAGAACAATGCCATTGAACTTCTTCTTTCTTGGCTTATCAGCTAGTTACTTTATAGGGAAACACAGTGCATCAACCAATTTCACTGCTTTTCTATCAACAACTTAACCATCAATCTGTCACACCATCTTTGATCTTGATTTTGAACAATGCAATACTGGAAAGACTCTGGGGGCAAACATTAGCCTAGAACTGAAATAATAGCATGGAAAAATCATGCTACATGCTTGCACCAAATGAAATGCATATATATCAAATGATGAATGGAGATCATCTCAAAACTGTTGCTGTTGAGTCTTCTGACCTTACATAACTGAGATGAACTTCTTGTGGCGGTAGATGGTATTTAATATTAAGATCTTCAAAAAATTTCTTTAACTCTAGGAGACTAGGACTAATTCAGATCTTCTGCTGTTCTTATCCCCATAATTCTGAAAATTTATGGTGTGTGTAACATTGAGAGCAATTTTCATCTTGTTTACGTTCTCAATATCCTTAACCAATAATACACTGTGGTTGGGACGCCAGTGTTGAGGCCTACTCTCCAAGTATCTGAAGATTTTAAGCAAAAATATCAATGTTAAGTAACTTGAAATACACAATGAAAACAGAGATAATGCCCAAAGAAATCAATCATCTCTAGGACCTTGCAAAATCATTTCGTATGAATAATTGCAAAACTATTTTTTTTTTCTCTTCAGAAAATTTTCTGAGGTGAAGGGGGACAGAACAGAAGGTGACATTCCTTTGCTTGTTAAACAAACACTATGGAAAACTGTGAAAGTAATAAACTATATCAGGAAAGTAAAAAATAAAGTTCAATCCTCTGTCTCACACCAATGGAAAGAAAAGGAACTATGAATCAAGATTACCCGCATTCATAAGCATTATACTCCCTCCGATCCATTTTAAGTGTGTTTTGGTGCAATGCACAAGAATTAAGAAACATTAAATCAAGTACTAATTGTCAGAAATTTTTACTAAGCTACCGTTACTCAATTTCAATTAATTACTCTACTTCACCTTGTCAATTCGTTTCCATTAGTAGTTGAGACTTTTAAAGTGTAAGGGTAGAGATGAAAAAATAACAATTAATGCTTCATTGGTATGTGAAAATGTCACTTATAATGGAACAAATTTTTTTCACCAAAATGACACTTAAAATGGGCCGGATAGTATATTATGGGTAATCTTCTGGGTCTACTCCGTTTTTGCTAGAACTCAGGCCCAGAGGATAGATAAAGAAGTATTGCTTTTCATCTCCCATTCAAGAAGTAGCAGTTGGACTAAATTTCTTTACAAACAAGACAGTGATAATAAATCCAACCAAGTATTCCAATATCAAAATTTAGAATTAGAGCTACAGCAAATTAAATATATACGCTTTTATTTTAGCCTTTAAAGCTCCAATACTGTCAATTGAAGTAGAAACATCAACAGCAAATTCAACCGAATCA
Source organism: Ormosia emarginata (assembly GCA_029884605.1). NCBI lineage: Eukaryota > Viridiplantae > Streptophyta > Magnoliopsida > Fabales > Fabaceae > Ormosia > Ormosia emarginata. The sequence goes on along the minus strand of JAQQTP010000073.1, from coordinate 2,370,050 downwards.
CTCATTTCTGGACTCCTGTAGAAGTTACTGATTGGCTTGGCTGCCAAAACTAAATTTGGATAAAATATCTTTTCATTGTCATATCTCAAGAAGACTGTAGTCAGTATGTTCATCTCTTCTACAATCATCTGTAAAGTAAAAATGTATCAGTTAGGTACTTTTGTAACATGAAAGATAAGAGAGCTGTTAAGAGTTGAAAACTACCTGAACACCATCAATTACACAACGATCACCAACATGAAATGGGTGCATCACAAAAACAAATATAATAGCTTCAAATACAGTCTTAGCTATGTTGCCAAACATAAACACCACAAGTAAAAGCTGAGATGAAATAAAGACAAGAACTTGGGTTGTTAAGAATCCCATTAAAAGTAACCACACAATAATGATCACAAGAAGGACAATTACAGAAGCAAGCTTGTTCAACTCATCAACGGCTGTTTTGGTATCATTTAGTGAATACACAAGTGATCGACGTTCAAGGTAGACTTTCACCTGCAAACAAGAATAATATGTGAGCACCATGCATATAGCATTGAACTGAGTAATAACTTGATAGCTGGAAGAAAAACATGCATGCTGTGAAGGACAATTTTATATGCTTGGTCATGTGTAGTGTTCTGAAGTGGATTCAGAAGGTACCTGAGATAGGCACGTATGTGGTGGTTTCTTCCTTATGCAGCTGCGATCAAGAGCATGAAGTCCAGGGAGGTGGGTACATGCATATGGACTCCAACGCTCAAGTCGCAGCATCTTGTGGTAAGTTCAAGCTAATGGAATTGCAGAAAGACTTGATACCCCCTTTTGGTTAACTTAGCTGGTATATATGGTGAGCGTGATTTGAATCCTCTTCACTCCTCGTAGGATAGAGGTACGTTAGGATCGTGTCATGGCGGGGATTTCACCCCACGAACGTTGAGGTCCGTCTCGACTTTGTCGAATCGTTCCACGATCGTTGAGGTCCGTCTCTGACTTGGTCGGGACTGTCCTACGATCGTAGAGGCTAGTCTCTGACCTGTTGGGGCTGTTTTTTCCTTAATGGCCAATCCTTGCTCGCAGGCAGTCGTGGTCCCCCCTTTCTGAGAATGGGGAAATGACTGCTGCGGTCAGACGACAGGGTTCCAGGTCGCAAGGCCGTCGTGGGGGCGTTGTGGGCGGAGTTCGGTGGTTCATATGCCGGGTCGATCCTTTAGGACGGGGTCCCGGACCACGGTCCAGAACAGTTGCCCCCAGCTTAGCGCTTAGACAAGCCAAGTGTCAAGGTACCATCGTGCTCGAAGTGGGCGGTATCTTAGCTTTGAGGCCGGGCTTCACGATATTTCACGTTGGCCAGGGCCCGTGACCGAATATGAGACAACTCGGCGGTTGGGATGTGGTTCGGAGGTCGATGTGGGTCCTTACCTACATCGCCATTCCTCGGTCTCGTGGCTTTCCTTCAATTGCCCCTTGGACGTAGTTCTCAGGGTCTTTTGGCTTGCAGCAGCGTTCTTTATTGATCTTGAATTGTTGGATCCCTTGGAAACTGTTGCTTTAACCTCCTCGAGAATGAACGAGTCTTTAATGGGGAGCGTCAACTTTTAGTTTACAACCGTCCGCTGCTCTTGAGACCAATGGGAAATAAGGGGCATTGAATGCGGATTTATAGTTTGACAGGTTCTTCAGTGCAAGAAATTAATTTGAGCGTTCCGTTCTCTCTATAAATAGAGGGTTTTGCGTTCGATCATGGTATTCCTCTTCACAATATTCATTCTGGAAGTGACTTATCTCAGATAAATAGTCCTTTCCCTCCCTGCGTGTTTCTGGAGAGTTTTGCCTCTTTCAAGAGTTTTCTTCTTGTTCTTTCCCAAATTTCTAAAACTTGGTGATCTTCTGTGGGGGACTTCTTGAGTAGATGTCTCACTTTCTCAGCGTATTAGCGGCAGATATCTCACTTTCCCAGCGTACGGTGATTGTTTCTTTGATATTTCTCGTTGCTGGGGAGGTTTGAGATGTTTGTCGCTTTAGATGGAGGCAACCGAAGGGGTAGGGTCCAAATTCTCTCTCCTTTCCAGCTGCTTCTAGGGGCAGTTGGATAAGCAGGATGAACTATTGAGGCTGCTCCTCGGCTTTAAAGCTGCTTGAGGTGATCAAGGTTTCCGACGGAACGATCATTTCATGAGAAAGTTGTGCCTCATCTATCAAGGAGAGTGCGCCCTGGCCTATTCCTGCCTGGCGAGGAAGGAAGTGAAGAAAAGCGGTGGGTACCGAGGTTCGGAAGCAGTGTTCCGCTCCGGGTTTCGAAGCCTATCCACTTTTTTAAGATACTGCTTCGGGAGGAAAAGGCCGGTGTTAGTTCTTGGAGGAAATGTGGATACAACATGAACCGGGATGCCAATGATGTTAATGGCGGTTCACACCTCCGGGGTTTCTTTCATTATATGTTCCATGCCTTTATACTTTCTTTTCCCTCTTTTTGTTGTAAGATGATGTATGGAATGAGAAACTTAATAAAATTACTTCTTTTCCTTCGGATTTCGTGCCTTCCGCTTTCCTTTATTTAGACTGTGGTATTTATGTTATATCGGGGTGAGTCCAACACTCATCCTGACCACGCGATATGTTAAGTTGCCCCCAGCTTAGTACTTGGCCGAGGCCGGCGAAGTGCCAAGTTTAGATACTTGGTTCCGGGGTCTCTGTACCTTAGGGGACTATTACCGGGGTAACATAATTCCGGGGTCCGAGCGAGTTTCCCGAGCTCTTTGACCCTGCGGTTGTGTGTCCTTCAACTTGCTGGATAACCGTAATGTGAGTTGTCGTTACGGCAACGTGGGCCACGTGGCGCGCTCGGGTTGAGGAGTCGTGCATCGTGCTCCGCGTGCCATAATGGGTGCCTTTTCAAATGTGAGGTGTTTGGACAGAATTACCCTTTAACCGTAACCCCTATAAATAGGGTGTCAACTTTTTGGCTTTGTTTCGTTTGACTTTTATCAGAAACTTTTGAGGTTTTGTGGCGATTTCTGACGGTCATTGCGGTGGTGCGAGACGATCTTGCTGGACTTCACAGGACTGTCCTCTTGCTTCAAGGTACTCACAGAACTAATTTGTTCTTTTGCTTCTGCTTCTGGTTTGTTTGGTTTTGTTGTTTCGAGAAAGGGAGGGGGAGTGTGTTTTCCCCTTCCGTCAATGGCGTTTGCCCTTCTTGGAGCACCTCCTCTGCCACACCATGTGCAGCGGAGGTGTCCTTCTGAGGCTTTTTGCCTTGGCGGGTGCGGAGGCCAGTACGTTTGGATCTCCGAACTTGGACTGGTTCTGACCCTGAGCCTCTGTGTGACTTCCAGGAATTCGAATGGCTAGGAGAAGGGTGCTGAGAATTGAAGAGCCCAACCCGGATCCTGAAGCTCGCGAGCCGGGGGGTCAGGAAGCCGAGGAGGAGTTGATTCGTGTTCGCCGGGGACCGGGGTTATCTTACCCCTGGGTTGCGGACGATGCTTTTGGCAGGATTTCACGCTACAAGATCGGGTCCGAGTTGGACAAGTTGAAAGATTACTTGGAGCTTACCGCGGGAGGGCTCCGGGATAGTGAGTTCCTGATCCTATCCCCGGGAAGAGAACGCGTGTGTTCGACTCGTGAGACGGGGGAGCACTTCATGTTCCTCTACGAGGACTTCTTCACGCGGTTTGGACTTCAGCTACCTTTTAGTGATTTCCATATTGCCGTACTCCGGACTCTTCACGCTGCACCCAGTCAGATTCACCCCAATGGTTGGGCGAACATCCTGGCTTTCAAGAGGATATGCCGGTTGCTTGGGTTGCGATGCTCCGACAGGGCATTTTTCTATTTCCACACCAGGTATTTCGTCCATGGTGTTCGTGCTCGCCAACAGTCTTGGTTGTCCGTGCATTCCCGGTAAGGTAGGACGGTGTTTCTCCCCTACCTAGAGAGCTATAAGGACTTCAAGGAAACGTTCTTCAAGTTAATGGCGGCCGGCGGCACTCGACCCTTCTGGTTAGGGAGTGGCGATGAGCCAACATTCAACCTATACTGGAATCCGACGGCATGGAGCATCCCCACACAGTCATTTGAGAGGGAGGTTTATCACCTGGATGACGAGGAGCTCGAATGCGTCAATTTTTTTGAAACGTTGGTTGCCAAGGTCGACAAGATCCGGCCCAAAGATGTACTAGACGCCGTAGATGATGTGGAACTTTGGGCTGTGCTAGGTAGCATAGGCCTTTGTTCATGCTTTATTTTCTTGACTTTATTTTCTTTTCTTTTTCCCCCTTGTATGGACCTAATTGTTGTTTGTTTGCTTTTCTCTGACTATTCTGGAGGCTCTGAGGGCCAGGAATGAGTCGGGGCCTTCGGATCCTGCAGCGGAGGCGGTTTCGGTCCCATTGCCCTATCACGCTGAGGTTCCTGCCACGGAGGAGGAACCGATCCAGGTGGAGGATTCCCCCCTCCTACGGGGCGAAAGAGGAAGGCGGCTGGCGAGGGAACACCGAGTGATCGGAGTAAGAGGTCCCTGGTCGAAGGAGGCGCCGACCAGATTGGGGGCAATCAACATGTACTCGAGAACCCGACCCCGTGAGTTCGTTGACGGCTTCCTCCTAGATGAGGAAGTAGAGGCGAAGTTGGCCCAAAGATAGTGCCCTGATGCTCTCTGTAGTTTCCAAGTTCTTGGGCTTCGTCTTGCCATGGAGGCTCGGCATTTGGAGTACGCAGTTGAGGACTACGAGCGGAGGGTTGCTGCTGTAGAGCGGGGTAAAACTCAGGCTCTTTTGGAGAATGAGGAACCCGTACGGGCCAAAGAGGAGGCCGCCAAGTCCAAGGAGGATGTTAAGGCCCTGAACCGAGAGCTGGGGAACGAAGTAGCCACCCTGAGAGATGTAGTGAAGGAGAAGGAGGATAGTTTGGAAGACGCCAGAAGGGGCATGGCCGAGCTAAGAGCTGAGAATGAGGGCCTTCGTGCTGAGAACGGGCGTCTCGAAGGGCAAGTTACTACGCTGAAGGGCGATGTCGGGACTCTCCTTACTATTTGCACCGACATCAAAGAGCAGCAATTCCGGGACGCAATCAAGCAAGTTCAGCTCTTCAATCCCGAGGTTGACCTGGTTCTTGATTCTCTGGACTCCGGGAAGGTAGTCCAGAATGGCCAACTCGTCGTTCCCCGCCTTGCTACTGCGGATCCGAGTACGGGAGATTCTTCTACCGAGGTTGGTGGTTCAGGGCCTTCAGCAGAGTGATTCGCATGCTTTAGTTTCGCCCCTTGCGCGGGGTTCTTTTTCTGTTTGGGCAAACAAAATTTTGTAATGACTTTGTTAATTTTGTAATGACTTTGTTATTATTATTATTTTTTTGATATCTATTTTTTGGGGTCCGATGCCCTTTTTCGCGTATTGCGGAATTTTGACGAGACCCATGGTCTGGGTCCAACGCCCGTTTTGCCGAGCGCTTTAGGATTTCCCTTAGGATTTTGCGTGATAAGAACGTTCAGAGGCCTTGGCATAGGATCCGATATCCGAAGTTGATTGACCTTAGGAATTCGTGCCTAAGGTAAGAAACCTTGACCTTGGCTTGGAATTCGAAGGCAATAGCTATCTGGGATTTGGAGTCCGTGCCTAAGGAAAGAAACCTTGTCCGGGGTCCATTACCGGTTGTTTTAGGTATTTTAGGAGGCCGCGCGACTTGTGGTTTCGGACTGGTCCTTGCCGGGGTCTTTTGTGCGGGTGGACTGGTGCGAGAGTTTTCCCCCCGTCGGGATTTCTCTACTACACTCCCTACCTAGCACAAGACACTACGGTTGGTACCATGGTAACCGAGTTCTCGATAATTAAGTTCTTGATAATTGAGATATTTACTTGAATTTAAAGATTGAAAAAGTGTACAATAATTAGGGCAGATCAAACATGAAGTAAACTAGGAGACTAGGCCTTAAAAGGCGCTTAGCTGTAGTACTTTCTAAGTTTGTCTGCGTTCCAAAAATTCTTCACTGGCTTGCCTGTTAACGTTTCCAGGGTATAAGCCCCCTTCCCGGTGCTGACTACGACGCGGTAGGGTCCTTCCCAGTTAGGGGCTAATTTCCCTTGGGAGGCACTCCTTCCGCCGATGTCGGCCCTGCGGAGTACTAGATCGCCTGGCTGGAACCTTCTAGGGATGACCTTTAGGTTGTACCGGCTGCCGTTCTTTGCTTAGTTGCAGATCGCGTATGTGCGCGATGCACCTTCTCTCTTCCAACAAGTCCAAGTCTTCTTTATTAACCCGGGGTTGGTGTCCGGTGAGAAGTGTTGGAGACGCCGCATTTCGGTTCTCCTATCTCCACCGGGATAATTGCTTCGCACCCGTAGGTTAGTTTGAACGGGGTCTCACCGGTTGTAGAATGAGGAGTGGTTCGGTAGGCCCAAAGGACGTGGTCTAACTGCTCGGTCCAGTTCCCTTTGGCTTCGTCCAGCCTTTTCTTTAACCCCCTAGCGATAACCCGATTGGCCGCTTCAGCTTGCCCATTTGTTCGAGGGTTTTCCACGGCGCTGCAGTGATGTTTAATTTTCAGTCCGCAAAGTAGTTCTTCGAAACCATTGTCTTTGAATTGCGTCCCATTGTCCGTAACGATGGATTCTGGGACACCGAATCTGGTGATAATGTGACACCAAGTGAATTTCTGAATCCGAGCCGAGGTGATGTTAGCCAGGGATTCTGCTTCTATCCACTTGATAAAATAATCTACAGCGACAACCAGAAACTTTAGTTGCCCGGGCGCTTGAGGAAAAGGTCCCAGGATATCCATGCCCCACTGGTAGAAGGGCCAGGGGATGGATGTCGTAGACAATTCCTCCGGCGGGGCGTGGTAGTGGTCAGAGTGCCGTTGGCACTTATCGCACATTTGAACATGTGCAAGGGAGTCTGCCTCCATCGTGGGCCAGCAGTAGCCTGCTCGGAGCGCCTTTAATGCTAGGGCCTTGCCTCCTAAATGGTGCCCACAACTTCCTTCGTGAACTTCGGCCAGGACATACCCAGCCTCTTTAGGCGTTAGGCACTTCAGGAGGGGTGAAAAGAATCCACGCCGGTATAACTGTCCACCGAAGATGGTGTATCTGACCGCGGCTTTCTTCAACTTGGCTGCCTCCTTGGGATCCTCAGGGAGGCTACCGGACTACAAGTATTCCATCAGTGGAGTGATCCAGGTGTGTCCTTGCTCTTCAACCTGGAAGACAGCCACGTCGAAAATTGCGGGGTGGGAGAGGGTAGCCTAGATCACTGATCGGTTGTTACCTGAACTTTTGGTGCTTGCCAACTTGGATAAAAGATCGGCCCGGGAGTTTTGTTCCCGGGGTATGTGTTCTACTTTGACTCGTTGGAAGCTTGGAAGGAGCTCTTGCACTTTTGCTAGGTACTTATGTAGGAGAGGCTCTTTAGCCTGGTATTCGCCTTGGATCTGGGAGGTCACGAGCTGGGAGTCGCTACAAAGTTTAATCTTTGTGGCCCCCAAGTCTCTGGCCATTAGTCCTGCGATGCATGCCTCATACTCTGCTTGATTGTTCGAGGTGGGAAACTCAAACGTTAGTGAGTTCTCGATAGTCACCCCTTTGGAGTTTTCCAAGATTACCCCTGCACCACATCCTTTTGGGTTTGAAGACCCATCCACGAATATGGTCCAGGGTATTTCTTCTGTGCACTCGGAGTCTGAGGTGAGTTCTGCCAAGAAATCCGAGAGAGCTTGTGCTTTGATTGCTATTCTGGGCTCATAGGTTATTCCGAACTCAGAAAGCTTGATGGATCAGGCGATCATCCTTCCTGCTAAGTCCGGTTTGTGCAGTATTTGTCGGATTGGTTGATCAGTCCTTACTTCCACGGGGTGGCATTATAAATACTGCCTTAACCTTCTGGCCGTGATGATAAGTGCAAAGGCGACCTTCTCGATCTTTTGGTATCTGAGTTCGGGGCCTTGCAGTATCTTACTCACGAAATAAACTGGCTTTTGGCCTTCGGATGTTTCTCTGATAAGTGCTGAACTGATGGCTTCATCATTGACGGAGAGGTACACGTAAAGAGTCTCGCCCGATTCTGGCCTAGTGAGGATTGGAGGAGATGCCAGGAGGTTCTTTAGGGACGCGAAAGCGTCTTCACATTCCTGTGTCCACTCGAAGTGTCCACTCGAATCCGGTCCCTTTTTTCAATAACTTGAAGAGGGGGAGGGATTTGTGAGCGGCTTTGGCTAGGAATCTTGTGAGAGCTACAATCCGGCCGTTCAGCTGTTATACCTCTTTGATGTTCCGGGGGCTATGCATATCGAGCACCGCCTTGCATTTGTCGGGGTTTGCCTCTATGCCATGGTGGGTCAGCATGAACCCCAAGAATTTCCCTGCTTGGACCCCGAACGCACACTTTCCTGGATTGAGCCTCATGTCGTGCCTTCTCAGCTGCGCGAATACTTCCTCTAGGTCTGAGGTGTGTGATCCGGACGACGGGGTTTTAACTATCATGTCATCGATGTAGACCTCTAGCATTTTTCCCATCTGTTCTTCGAAGACTCTATTCATCATCCTCTGGTATGTGGCCCTGGCGTTCTTTAACCCGAACGGCATTACCTTGTAGCAGTAGCTCGCCCTTTCAGTGATGAAGGCCGTTTTGTCCTGATCTCCGGGGTACATTGGAATTTGATTGTACCCTGAGTAAGCGTCCATGAAGGATAGTGTCCGGAAGCCGAAGGAGCTGTCAACCAGCTTGTCGACGTTTGGGAGGGGGTATGGATCTTTGGGACATGCCTTGTTTAGGTCGGTGTAGTCCACACACATTCTCTATTTTCCGTTTGCCTTTTTAACCAAGACTACATTCGAGAGCCAAGTGGCGTACGAGACTTCTCTTATGAATCCGGCGTTCAGTAACTCCTTGACTTGCTCCTCAATGGCTTGTTGTCTCTCGGGGCTAACTTTTCTCTTCTTCTGGGCGACCGGCTTTGCATCTCATTTAATAGATAAATGATGGCAGATGAAAGCAGGGTCGATTCTAGGCATGTCAGCGGAAGTCCAAACGAAAAGATCCTTGTTTTTCTGTAGGAGCTGTGCCAACTGGGTCTTTTCCTGTTCTTCGAGGTTTGCTCCTATCATGGTGACTTGATCGGGTTTGTCGCCTAGTTGGAGTGGAATCAGTTCTCCTTCGGGCTGGGGTCTTGTACCCCGGATCTCTTCTCGGACATCCAACTCCGTCATCAGGATGTTGACTTGGTCATAGGTGGTGCTGGATGTCCGCGTCTTTGTTTTCCTGGAGGTCTTGCTGATCTTCAGGCTCTCATTGTAGCATTTGCGGGCTGCGATCTGGTCGCCCTTGACTGTAACCACTTCATTGTTCCTGTTGAGGAACTTCATGGCTTGGTGGGCAGTAGAGACTACAGCGGCAATACCGTTTAGCGTTGGGCGGCCTAGGATGATGTTATAGGCCGAGGGGCAATCTACGACTAGAAACCTCACCTTCACCGTTTTATAGGTGTCATTATTGCCCAAGGTAAGGAAAGTCTCGAAGTAACCCACTGGGGTTACCTTTTCTCCGGAGAATCCGGTTAACTCGCCCTCATATGGAGTAAGCGTGGACAGAGGGAACTCCAACCTCTCGAAGGCGTCCATGAACATGATGTCTACTGAGCTCCCTTGATCTACAAAGATACGACGAACTTCGGCGTTGGAGATTATCCCGGATATGACCAGGGGGTCATCGTGATCTCGGATAATATCGCTGTAGTCCTCATCGGAGAAGGAGATGGGTGGCGCGTCTTTGTTCTCTGCATGGAGTTTTCGGGAAGAGGATCCGGACACGCTCAGGACCACAGTCCGGAGTGCCTTTTTCCTCGAGTTACTTGACAGGCTACCCCCTGCGAATCCCCTGGAGATGGTGCTTACGAGTCTATTCTTCCTGTGGCCCTCCCCTTGAGTATCCTGTTCCCGATCTTGCCTGTTCTCATTGTTAGGGAGCGGGAGAGTCCGGGATTTTCTTACAGGGCTTTTGCTTCTCCTTGGGCGCTGGTTCGGATTTCGCCGGGGGCTGAGGCTTTGCCTCCGGTCTTTGCGCCTTCCACGGTTTCCACTTTCGCGAAAGTCGTTGATGTATTTTTGCAGTCGTCCTTCTTTGATCACGATAACGTCCCGGAGTTGGTTGCAATCTTCTGTTTCGTGGTCGTAACTATTGTGCCACCTGCAGTGTTTTGACTGATCCCTTTGGGACTGTTTCTTTATGGGTGGTGGTCTCTTGATATTTTGGAACTCGGTTTGAAAGACCTTTTTCAAGATTGTCTCTCGAGGGGTGTTCAAAGGAGTGTACTCAGAATATTTGGGCCGGTATCGCTCACCTTTTGAGGAGTCACAGGGTTGATTGGAGCTTTGGTTCTTCTTTTGGTGTGCTTCACCTTTCTCCAGACTCTCTTTAGCCCTGGTGACTTCCTCGAGCTCAACGTATTTGTCCGCCCGTCGGTGGAACTCTTTTAGGCTTTCCGGTTTCTTTTTCGCTAGAGACACAAAAAAGCTTGAGTTGGTCTGGAGCCTGTTCCTGGCGTAGTGAAGGGCTATCCGGTCATCTAGGTTTTCTATGTCCACACAGGCTTGGCTAAACCTTCTGACATATTCGCGCAAGGATTCAGAACTTCCCTGGCGGATCCCGGAGAGAGAGTCGATCGACTTCGGGCACTCCTTTGCTGTGGTGTAATGCTGCAAGAACCTTTGCGTCAGGTCTTCCCATCCTGTGATCCTTGTCCGCATGGTGACGAACCACCAGAGGGCGTCTTTCTTCAGGAACAGGGGGAAGGCCCAGCACAAAAGCTCTGGGGTGTATCCATAGAGTTGCATGGATTGCGTATAGGCGTCCAAGTGCTCCTGGGGATCCGTTGTTCCGTCGTAAGCCTCCAGGTTGCTCGGAGGTTTGAAACTCCTCAGGACCCTGTATGACATTAGAGCTTCCGAGAATTGTTGTAGGCGACCTGGAGCCGGGGTACTATTTTCAATAATCCTGGCGCCAGCTCCTTGGTCTGCATGCCCGTTGCGGGCCGCATCCCGCCCTCCGTTGTCGTTCTCTGCCCTTTTTGATCTTTCAAGGTTCTCTAAGCGGCGGCGTTGTTCCTCTAGCTGAAGCCGCTGATCCTCGATGAGAGCTATTTGTTGACGCAACAGCTCCCGAAAGCCATTTCTCGTAATCTCAGATTAGACATTGTCTTCGTAATGGGACGTGTGGTCCACATTGTCGCGGGAGGCTCCCAATCGATCGTGGACAGGGATCCTAGCTCCATTGTTTGCTCCGTGGTTTACTCCGTAGTTTATGTTGTTGGTCTCACCATGGCGGAAGACAAGCCTGTTCCGGATTGAGACCCTTCGAGATAGATCAGGGCTTTCAGCGGAAACTGAAGTCTCGTGCCCCTCGTTAAAATTTTCCACCATGACTGGCCTGTTTCTGGCGGCGGAGGTTTCTGGTGGTGTGGACTGAAGGAAGGTTGCGCCGCGCGCGCCGGGTCCCGTATTTGGCCATGGGCGGCATGCGCAGCTTCCCTTTTCTGGTTGTGTCTCGTGCTCACCATGGTTGATTGTGGGAATGGAAGTTTATCGGAATTCCCACAGACGGCGCCAATGTTCTGAAGTGGATTCAGAAGGTACCTGAGATAGGCACGTATGTGGTGGTTTCTTCCTTATGCAGCTGCGATCAAGAGCATGAAGTCCAGGGAGGTGGGTACTGCAATAGGACTCCAACGCTCAAGTCAGGCAGTGCACCGCAAGTTCAAGCTAATGGAATTGCAGTAAAGACTTGATACCCCTTTTGGTTAACTTAGCCTGGTATATATGGTGAGCGTGATTTGAATCCTCTTGCACTCCTCGTAGGATAGAGGTACGTTAGGATCATGTCATGGCAGGGATTTCAGCCCATGAACGTTGAGGTCCGTCTCTGACTTTGTCGGGATTGTTCCACGATCGTTGAGGTCCGTCTCTGACTTGGTCGGGACTGTCCTACGATCGTGGAGGCTAGTCTCTGACCTGTTAGGGGCTGTTTTTTCCTTAATGGCCAATCCTTGCTCGCAGGCAGTCGTGGTCCCCCCTTTCTGAGAATGGGGAAATGACTGCTGCGGTCAGACGATGGGGTTCCAGGTCGCAAGGCCGTCATGGGGCATTGTGGGCGGAGTCTGGTGGTTCATTTGCCGGGCCGATCCTTTAGGACGGGGTCCCGGACAACGGTCCAGAACATGTAATGAATTTGACAAACCCGACATAGTTTCTTTTTTGCTTGGATTTAACTATCTTATGGGTATTATAGTTATTTATTTGTTAGTTATCTATATGGTCCAGAAGTTTCAGTGCAGCATAAATTAAAACAAACAAATTGGATCCTGATATATTGTTTTATTAATGACTGAACCAAGATGAATGAAATGCAAATTCTTAGGATAAAATAATAATGGTAAAGGAACAAAATTCTTTTGACAAAAGGAAAATGGACCATCCTGGCCTAATTCTCTTTCGGTCATTCTTATGATCGGCCCATTCATTATAGATGACCGATCTGAGAGCTGTGGATCATTTCGGGCTCAAGAGACCAATGTAGACCTGTCATACAAGCTCATTCCTAAGTAGTGAACTCAGAATGATTGGGGTCTTTTTGAGCTCTAGGACTTGACTGTTTTTAGCCCAAATAAACTTGATGACCTATTTTGTCATGTGTTTTGTCGTCAGCGGTTCTTGGCCGTTAGGTGACTAACGTTCAGAAATGGTTTCGCGCCATTATATACTAAATGTAACGTAAATGGAAATGGATAGAACACAAAAGGGCTCAAACGGTAGGAATCCGATGAATTAGTCATCGAGCTTCTATATAAGTCAATTTAGCAATCTAGGTTAGGCATGTTCCATTTCAGACTAGCATTTACACACTTTGTGATCATCTTGCTGACCTGCTTGGGTGTCCCTGACCTTGTTGTTGCCTTACCCATAAGTCTTTAGCAAGCTCTTTTCTTATCTACCGACTCATACCAACTTTGGTTCTAGTCAGTACTAAGAATAGAAACATTTTGAAAATTGAAACTATTTAAATGCTTAATTAACGTATGCAAAAGCATCTAGATCAAATACAATGAAATATATACTATATCAATAGAATTTACCAGCCAGTTCTTCAGAGACTTCCTCTTAATTCTTCTGGTTTCAACTGCCCCTTCAAATGATAGAAGCACATTTTCCACCTCTTCATTTTTCATGAAGCACAAGAGATCTTCCTTCTCAATGTACCTAGTAAATTTGAGGTTTAAATGAATGAGAGAGGCAATTCCAGAGAAAATGAATCAGAAAAACATTGCAGGGAATTTTTGGAAGGTAATAATATTACTTGTTTCTTGGCTTGGCTACATTCCTGAAAATTTGATAAGCAGTTGCCTTTACTTCCTACTCACTAGTAATTTTCACTATCTTTATGGTCACTCTCATCTTCATCAACATTCTGCGGTGCATAGGAGAAGGTAGACAACCCAGAACTCCTTATCACATTAATCAATCCTTACATAGTCTAAGCAGAAACTTTATCTTGTTTCATTTTCTTGAGCTTGTCTACATCAATGACTTGTATCGCGACCGGAATCAGGCGGAATAACGACTTAAATTACAAAAATTATTAAGGGAGTCGCCACTAATTTTATTTTTATTATTAGGAAAAATTGAAAAATCAAAAAGATATGGTCTACGTTCACAAACTCAGGTTCGGGAGTTTAATTATGCATAGGGAAGGGTAGAGACTTAACCCCACAGCACCCCTAATACATCCGTCCTAAGACGGTTACCTTAAATTAATTGTGCAAATTTTATAACTCTTAAAATATTTATTTTACCCATTTATTAAAAGATAAACTAATCCAACAAATAAATTATGAACATTTAATTTTGGTTTGACAGATTTGCAATTCTGCTCCTACGTACCATCGGGTGCAAATGAGAAATTTAAAACCACGTCGTTCTTTAGAAAAAAACGATTGTAAGTTGGTTATTTTTAGCTTTGAAAAGATTTTTTTTTATTTTGAAAACTCATTTAAATTTTTTTTATATTTAGAAAAAAATTTGAATCATCTAGCTGTTACAACTTAAATGATTCTAAAAGCTATAGAATTAACAAGTAGTCAATTTTAATAGCAAATTTCAAAAATCTCATTTTATTCAAAAATTAAAAAAAAAAAAGAACCAGGATGGGATTAAGTGTTCACAAGACAAAAATAAAAAAAAAAGGGCAAGAAGAAAAAAAAAAGAAAAAAAGTTTTTTTCCTTAAAGAGAAGAAAAAAAAAGCAAGGAGTTTAAAGACCAGAATATTAACGTGAATTGTCATATATATATATAATACCACACACCCAAAGACTTGTTTCAAGTAAAAAAAAAAAACTTAGCTCCCGAATCTCCCCATTATTCAATCCAAGGTCAACGTAGCTGACCACCAAAAAAAAAAAAATAACACATTTACATTTTGAGAAAAAGAAAGAAAAAAAAAAAAAAGAAAAGGAAAAAAAACAATAACTATATATATATATATATATATATATATATATATATATATATATATATATATATAACTAGCACAACACGACAGATGTTTAGAGCCTGGTCTTTCATTAATCTAGTTAAGCATAATTTTTTTTCAGCACCAGAATTTGTCATCTAGTCCAAGAACTCTATAACATCTTGCTAAAAAAAAATAAGGGACTCCCTCTCATTCTAAACTTACAGCTTCGACCTTCAAAAGGCATGACATAATCACTAATGAAATACACCATAGGACAAAGCATCAAGGTTCAAAATTCTCACTTCATTCAACGCATAAGAGAGGAAAGAAAAAAAAAAGCAATAATGAAACACCAATCAGCACCCCATGACTTTCAAGGCAAAATCTAACATTCCTTTCATCTAAAAAATACAAAACCAAACACAAAACGAAACCCAATTGTATTCACGTTGACAGCAGGTGAAAAAGGACAAAGTCTAATGTATTTGATAAACATGCATCAATGAACCCTTTAGTTACAACTTGACAGCAACTTATTCTTCCCATTACAAGATAGCAACGTCGTACTTTCATTCCAGTGCATTCTTTTTTACCGTAAGATTAACATAGCAGCAACCTTAAGCAGACATGATATACCATCTCAGAGGATCCCAAACCAGCAAACTTCAAACCAATATCAACAATAAAGTAAGAACTTGAGTTATAAGTATGTAAGAGCTAAAAAAAGTTGGTTAACTCAAGATGGAGTGCAAGAATCAAAGCAAAACCTTTAGATTCATTATTCCACATCAATTAAAATGACAAACTAGTTGACCAGGAACCATGAGAACTCATTACAAGTGACTTATTGTTCAATAGCAAAAACAAAGGAATGATCTTATTACCCCAAGCTTGGCATACCAAAACAAACAATGAACTGAGCATTCAAAACCCCAACCATCATACATTACTTCTTATCTGCCATCTAGACATCATAACTAAAGAAAACTTTTGTCAGTTTTACTCCTCATTTATAAAGACCAGACAATATGAAATCATGACAAACTATGATCAGCCATCAACAAGTCTCATGAGTCAAGTTTAACATGTTTTTAGTATTAAATATCAAGACTACATGTTATAGCAGATAAAATAACGAACTAGAGGAAAGAAAATCAAATTGGCAGAGCTAGCCCCTTAACACCTAGATCAAATGGCATCACTAGCAGGAACAATTTTCGAAGAGGGCTATGATTCAATCATTCTATCAAACAGAGGAAAGACAACGAGCATAAAACTAAACTGAAGAGAAAGACGTATACATTAGAAACCAAATTTTAGATTTTCATTCAGAATCGGACCAAGGACAAAATATGATGATTTTCATTCATTCAAAACTCTCAAATTTCAATACAACTATGACAGTAGAGAAAATGAGAAGAAAAAAAAATAAAAACAAGATACCAAATGAGGATCTTTCCAAGTGGTTGAGTACAACGATAACTCTAATCCCTTTTTGATCTTTCAATCTTTCAAATTTCCTTTCTTAATTTCTCTAATGTTCTCAGAAAATACAGACAAATTCCTCCCCAACTCACATAATAAGAACTATATTTTTTTTAAATCTGAGTCTGAATCCCTTTCTCTAACTGAGTTCTCAGAGAAATAAAAACTCTAAAAAAAGAAGAAGAAGAGAACCCAACCCCTCTGATTTTCGTCCTCTGCAATTTATAATAGAGGGTTGGGCGAAAGTGGCAGTTGCTTGTGGTTCCCTTGTTGCAGAGCTCTAGTCTCTTCAAATTCTCCATTTTTGTGCGTTTTTTCTCTGCTCCACGCAAGATCCAACTTCTAATCCTTGCAACCCACCCAAAAATGGCATCCTCGCGCCTTGAGCTGCATCAGAATGAGCTCAGAGATCCACGGGTTAAAGCGAATCCCGGTCTCCACGTTGAGGTTGTTTAGTGCCGCTTGCCATAGTGCCTTGAAGCTCGTGATGGGGGCTGTACAGACTGGTGGCGTGAGGGAGTAATAGTGGTGGTTGGCAGAGCTTTGAGCCTTGTGAAGTGGAGCTCGGTGCAGCTGCTAGGGTTTGGAGAGATAGGGAGAGGGAGTTGCTAGGGTTTGGAGAGATAGGGAGGGGGAGCTGCTGTAAGTCTATGAAAATGGGTGGATCTGGGTTATGGGTATGGGTCATGGGTGAAGGGGCTTGGTGGATCCGAGTCGTGGGTGAATCCAGGTTTAGTGGATAGAGGTGGATCAGGCCCAAACCTTTTTTTTCTTTTTTTCTTCTTCTATTTTTTTTAACATGTTCCTCATCATTTTTTCAAAACAAACAAAAAAAATTATTTATTTATTTTTTATTATCACCTTTTATTTCATTTAATTAATAGAAGCAGAGTTAAAAAATTTTCTTCTTTGACTATCCATAACCATTTTTTATTCGGATAAAATTGGGTGTTCACAACTTGTTCTTTCTTCCCTTCATTCCCATTGTCTCTAATCAAGGTCCTGAAACTCAGTTGGCTACTACTTGAAGTCTTGCCTACTATTTCAACCATCTCCATCAAGGGAGGACCCGAAAGAGTCCTAAGAATGTATTGATAGAAGATTGATTCTTGAACCCTATCAAAAAAAACCTAGTAGATTGAAAAGATGAAGCTAATAGCTTTGAGTTTTCTAGGAATTTAATTTCAGTTTCACGACTTATACCTTTGAGTTATTCAATAAATTTTAACGTATCCATATTTGATTTATTATTTAAATCTACTATTGTTGGTATTAAACGATGGCTACGCAACAATATGCTGGTATTAAACGATGTCTTATGAATGAAAAATCCTTGACATTATGGCATAGGAGATTAGGACATATCTCCATAGAGAGAATTAAGAGGTTAATGAATGCATTACTTGAGACTCTTAACTTCATTGATTTCAACACTTGTGTAGACTGCATAAAAGAAAAGAAAATTAAGAAGAAAAAAAATGTCAAAAGGAATTCGAAAATATTAGAAATCATACATATAGACATTTATTGTCTCGACATGAACTCACACGGTTAAAAATATTTTACCTTTTTTTATAGATGACTACTCACGATTCATGTATCTTTACTTCCTTCATAATAAAAATAAAGCTTTAAATGCCTTTAAAGTTTTCAAAGCAAAAGTAGAGAAACACTGTAGAAAACAAATCAAGAGTATGAGATCAGAAAGAAGTGGAGAATTTTATGGTAGATACACCAAGAGTAGACAAGTGTCTGGCTCATTTGCAAAGTTTCTCGAAGAGCATGGTATTGTGACCCAATATACCATGTCTGGTTTCACCAGATCAAAATAGTATGACTGAAAAGAGAAACCGAATACACATGGTGAGGAGTGTGCTTAGCAACTCTAAACTTCCTCATTTGTTATGGAGCATAGCTCTTAAAGCAGCAGTGTACATATTGAATCGACTTCCAATTAAGGTAGCTCCTAAAACTCCCATTGAGCTATGGAAAGGATGGAAATCAAGTTTGAAACATGTATGAGTTTGGGGTTGCCTAGCTGAAATTAGGATTTACAATCCAAATGAAAGGAATTTAGATCCAAAGACTATTAGTGTATATTTCATTGGTTATGTTGAAAATTTCAAGGGTTATAGATTTTATTGTCTAACTCATAGCACAAGAATTTTGGAATCAAGAAATGTAAAATTTGTTGAGAATGACGTGGTCAATGGGAGTGATCTACCTTAAAACTTAGATTTTGAGAAAGATCAATGTGAAGATACGACTCCTACATCAAGTTATAGACTAGTAGTTTTGGTGACGCTCACCAAAATCAAGTGAACTTGGAATCACCATTAACAAAAGTTCCACGTCAAATTGAACCTACTCTAGGAGATCTACTTGAGCAATATCAAACACAAGATATGTGAATAACCTATTGAACAACACCCTCCCCAGGAGGTTATAGATGCAACATTAAGAAGATCAATTAGAATAAGGAAAGCAGTGATTTCTAGTGACTATCACATGTGTTAGTCATGACAACCATCACCCAAGAGGGGGGGTGAATTGGGTGATTACAAATTTTAATGTACCTTTGAGAAATTAAGCATTTTGAATCACTCAAGTAATAAAAGCAGCAGAACATGCACGACAAAGGTACAACTATTATAGATTACTCAAATACAACTTGGGATATATGATGAATTAAGCAAATGAGCTAGATATCAAGTTCATAGAATCAAATCACCAAGATGACAAGATATGCAATAGATAAATATACTAAACTAAATATTGAAATTAAAGAGTGTAGGGAATAGGGAATCAAACTCAAGAATTTATCCTGGTTCAGCCACCAACCACTTGTGGCCTACATCCAGTCCCCAAGCTTAACTTGAGATTTTCTTCACTATCTCCTAGACTTCACGGGTGCTAGGAAAACCTTTGTACAAACAAGAGCACTCCTCACACTTTGGGATACCTCACCCTTGTGCTAGAGCCTCCAATTCTTCAAGCTTCACAGGTGCTTGATGACCTTTACAAACTTGAGCACTCAACTCCTTGGGATGCCTCACCCTTGAGCTTGAGTCTCTTCAAATAAAGGGATGCCTCACCCTTTACAATTTGGAGGGATACCTCACCCTCTCTTACAAAGTAATCAAGGTTGATAGAATGAAACTTTCACAAAAGTAGATATACAACTTGAAGAACAAAGTATAGATGATAGAAAACTCTCTCAAGAGTGGATAATACAAATTGAAGAACAAAGGAATAGAAGGATTTTGCAATAAAGAGCTCAAAATATGATTTTGGTGATTCAAGGATCAAATCAAGTGTTCAAGAGGTGTATAAGCTTCATACAACACTTATATATAGAGCCCAAGTGATAAAATAGCCGTTGGTAGAGTTTAGAAATGATTTTTTATGAAAACTAGCCGTTTATAGCATTAGAAACGTTTACAGGCACTTGGTAATCGATTACACACTTCATAATCGATTACATGGCTTCGACATTGTTGTAATCGATTACAGGACTTGTGTAATCGATTACAGCTTTTCTGGTTTTGAAATCGACTTTAAAATGTCATAACTTCTTCATTTCTTATCCGATTAAAGCAAATGACCAGTCATTGGAAAGATCTTTGAGTCTATTTTCAAATGAAAGAAGTTTCACAACAAAAATCAAAGTATTTTGAGAGTTATGATCAAAAGAGTGACCAAAGGTCAGTTTTTCAAAACTCAAACTTGACTATATTTCATAGTTTAAAGCAAATGGTCATAACTTCTTCATTTCTTATCCGTTTAAAGTAAATGACCATTCATTGGAAAGATATTTGAGTCTATTTTCATATGAAATATATTTCATAACAAAACTCAAAGTATTTTGAAAGTTATGATCAAAATAGTAACTGAATGTTAGTTTTACAAAACACAAACTTGGCTATTTTTTAAATGTGTGAACTACTACCAAGATTAACTTTCCAAAAATAGTTTGTTGGGCATTTAAACATGTAAGAACCATTTTTAAAGGCTTAAAAACATATTTGAGCTCTTTTCTTGTAAAACCTCTATCTTTACATAGGAGAAAACCTAAAAGGAAAATATACCAATTCTAGTCCTTAGGCTTCTTGATGTGATCCAAGCTTCCACAAATTTCTTCTCTTCAAATCTTGTAAATTGCTTGGAACATCTTTATCATTCTTATTCTTCTTGAGTTGAGCATAGTTGTGATCTTTTGCTTTCTTGTTGCAATGCTTATTCTTGATACTTGACTATCCTACAAAATGTTACTCACTTAACAAAGCATAGTTAGTCCAAATTCATAACTCAATATCTTCATATGCATGATTCATAAAAGTATAACTCTAGTTAGTCTAACATGCATACAAGACTTTCATAGACGTATCAATATTAATTCATTTATAACTCATATAAAATATTATTGGATATATTATATGATGAATGTTACATATATCTCTTTAAGCACATTTATGTAATATGATCAATATTCTTTTGTGATGCAATTGTCATCTATAAAGTACATCTATCAA
The DNA here is from genome assembly GCA_029884605.1 of Ormosia emarginata. Lineage (NCBI taxonomy): Eukaryota > Viridiplantae > Streptophyta > Magnoliopsida > Fabales > Fabaceae > Ormosia > Ormosia emarginata. The sequence continues at coordinate 2,349,554 of JAQQTP010000073.1, read as the reverse complement.
GCATATGCATCATTCTTTTTGTCTTGTATTTGTCATCATCAAAACTTAACATATTAAACCATTTGGGGCAAGCTTATTTCCACAACATGTATCTATAAGAGTCTAAATATGACTTAGGAGCTGAGAATGATTTAGAGACGTTGTCACAAGCAATTAACAATAATAATCTTGAGTTGTGGTATAATGCTATGAAAGATGAATTAAATTATATGGCAAATAATAGAGTTTAGGATCTTATTGAGTTTCCTGATAGGGTAAAGGTCATTCGGTGAAAATGGGTTTTTAAAATCAAGAAGGACTCATTGAGCAACATTGAGCAATACAAGGCCTAGCTAGTTGCCAAGGGATTCACACAAAAGGAAGGAGTTGATTACAAAGAAACATTTTCTCTTGTATCTAACAAAGATTCCTTCCACATCATAATGACATTAATTGCTCATTTTGACTTGGAATTACATCAAATGGATGCGAAAACGACATTTCTTAATGTGAACTTAAAGGAAGAGGCTTATATGACACAACTTGAAGGTTTTTCCTCTAGTGATAGGGCTCATTTGGCTTGTAAGCTCAAGAAATTCATATATAGACAAAAACATGCATCCCGTCAATGGTATTTGAGATTCTATAATGTCATCTATTCATTTGGATTTGTTGAGAATACTATGGATTGATGTATATACCATAAGGTTAGTTGGAGTAAAATAATCTTTCTAGTCTTATATGTGGATGATATTCTTCTTGTAACCAATGACTTGGGCTTGTTACATAAGGTGAAACAAGTTCTCGCCAAGAATTTTGATATGAAAGATATGGGCGAGGCATCTTATGTCACTAGCATTGAAATCCATAGAAACAAACCTCAAGGAATTCTTGGTTTACCTCAGAAAGCCTATACCAATAAGATTGTAGAGAAAATTTAGATGAAAGATTGTTCACAAAGTGTGACACCTATTATGAAGGGTGATAGGCTCAACTTGAAAGAATGGCCTAAAAATGAGCTCGAAAGGGAACAAATGAAGAACATTCCATATGTTGCTATTGTCAGAAGTCTTATATATGCTTAGGTTTATACAAGACCTGACATTGCATTTGTTGTTGGAATGCTTGGGAGACATCAAAGTAATCTAAGCTTGGATCATTGGAAAGCTGGAAAGAAAGTATTGAGGTAACTTCAAGGAACCAAAGACTACATGCTTATGTACCGAAGATCTAATATCTAGAAGTTGTTATTTACTATGACTCAGATTTTGCTAGTTGTACTGACTCTTGTAATTCAACATCCGGATACATCTTCATGTTGGCTAACAGAGCAATATCTTAAAAAAGTGTCAAGTAGTCATTAATTGCTACTTCTACTATGGAACCTGAGTTCATTTCTTATTTTAAGGCAACATCACAAGGTATCTGATTGAAGAGTTTCATTGTAGGTCTACAAGTTGTTGATTCCATCTCTAGGCCATTGAAGATATATTGTGATTATTCAACTGCTCTTTTTCGGGCTAAAAATAATAAAAGTGGAAGTAAAAGCAAAAGCAAACACATCGACATGAAGTATTTAGCCATGAGGGAACGTATTAAAACAAATGAGATTATCATTGAATATATTAGCACTGAATTGATGATTGTAGATCTTTTGATGAAAGGCATGCCACCAAAGTTGTTTTAGGGTCATGTAATACTTATAAGACTTGAAGTAGTTATGCATATTCCCTTTAGATTGTAATGAAACTCTAGTCTAGTTTATTTGTCTTCTCATTTTGATGTATACATTTGGTTGAGAAAGACATGTATTTTGAATTCATAATAAATATTAAACATATTCATTCAGTTAAATTGTGGCTTTTGTTAAAAAGAGATTACATCATAATACATGGAAGGTAATACTCATTTAATAGAGAACCCACTGCCACGATTCATATGATTAACCTCTTGAATGTGAGCATAAAGATGTCAATGTTGTGTGTATCATAAAGTATGAGAAAATGTTGGACAAAGTGGGAGAACGTCAGATTTTTTTTATTTAAAATTTAAATTAAATCTAAACTAAAGTGGTCCCACATTTTGCTCACTCCCACCTTGACTAAGTCAAATCAAGTTATTGATCAGATATGAGTCAAATAGATAAAGATTAACTTGACTATTAAGGGGATCATGTGGTATCCAGTTCTTAAATAAAAAGAGTTAGTTTTTTTTTTGAGATAAACTAGTCTCTATAAATACAACATAGAGTCCCTAGTCTAAGCATGGTAAAAAATCAGTACCCATTCCATCTACGGTAAAATGCCCTAGGCTAGAAGTATTCTATGCGTGCTCTATGTAGTGCTGTTATTGTTTCTGCATTTGTGCAAAAGGCTATGACGGGAGGTTAGTACAATCCAACCTATCTTATTCTATGTGAAATAATATAGTTAATATGTTCATATGGAAAGCATGATTTTGAACATGTCGTTGTACTTAAATATTTCAGTCTGCATCGCTATGTAGGGGATAATCTAGAAGACTACATAAGTAAATAATATACTCCACAGGCTTACATAGCTTGTCATGGGCAGGCAGTGAGCCCAATAATGGGGAGAATTTTTGGCCAAATCTAAACATAGACAAGATTCTTCATCCTCTACATAGAGTAAAGCCTAGAAAACCAGAAAAGTCAAGGAGGAGAAGGAACTTGGTGAAAATCCATCCTAAATAAAAACAAGAAAAACAACATATCCCTTAGGTGTGCAAAGTGCAATTACTATGGACCTAACAAAAATACATGCAAAAATCTTCCATCAACCACCAATCAAGGAGCAGCAACAAGAGGGAGAGGACCTGCAATTGCATTTGGATCTGTTGATGCATCTAGATATGCTGCAAAATCTAGATCAAGACTTGTAGTTGAAGTTGCAACTACATCTGGGAGAGGGAAAGGAAGAGGAAGAGGAAGAGGGACTAGTAGAAAGGAGAAATTCTAAAATACTTTCAGAGTCATATTTTGGATAGTTTTTTTTAACCATTTAGATCTAATTTAATGTTTTATATTTGGTCCAACGATTTATTTGATTATACAGTAGCACGTGTTGTATTTTATTGGACTAGTATAATGCTCTAAGAGTATATAAAAAGCTCTAGAGGAAGAGGAAGAGGAAGAGTAGGAGCAGTTAGGGATGTTTAAGACTCGACCTATCTTTTTGTATTTTGAATTATTTTAAAACTTATATTTTTTATATAATTAATTATAAATAATAAAATTTATTGATTTCAATTAATAATTTTTACATAATATAATAATATATTTATATTAATATTATTTATTATAAAATACATATTACAAAATATACTTTAATTTTAATTTTTTATTTTTATAATTTTATAACTTATTTATGCATAATATTTAAATTTATACATTATTATTACTTATCAAGTTAATCTAATTTGAGTACAATCATTATTAGATCATGATCAACTCAAATTTGAATCTAAGAAAACAATTTTACTTTAGATCAAGTCAAACTTATCCAAACCAACCACACAGGGCGCATAACCAATTAGTACACACGGTTCACAATCTTATATCCATTCCCCCCCGCCCCCTGGGCCCACCAAAAAAAATCATGGGTCCATGTTAACCGAAAACAAACATTGGGTCCAAGTTTAAATGTGAAGATTATCTAAACTAAGGCAAAGTCCCTTTATGTGTTTGTTGGGTGTTAGTGACAAGCGGATGGCTTTCAATTAAAGCAGAGGCCAAACGAATGCGTCAACAAATGTAATTGAAGATATAATAATTTTAATTGTACACACTTTTATTCACATTATTTAATATTTATATAATTTTTATTATCTGATTATATTTAATTCTACTTAATTGTTTATACAATTCTATTCTGATTAAACTATATAAACAGACCAGAACTGCCACGTGATTTTGTAAAGCTCAGCAAGACAGCAACAAATCCAGAAGAGTCACCTAAAAATCGATATATCGAGCGTAATTTAAAATGATTTTAAAGTGATTTTTTTAATAAAGTTGTAAACATTTTGAAAAAAATAAACATTTTAAAGTTAAAAGGGTTATAAATATTCTAAATTATAATAATTTTAAGTTCATATGTTTATAACTTTTTTTAAAAGTCTTACAACTTCATTTAAAAGAATTATATCTTTTTTCAAAATTATTATAAATACACAACACATCATTTTTTGGGTGACGTAAATTAGTAAATCCTTGCGCAAAATTTTTACTATAATGTGGAACCTGGTTCTGGTTAGTTAACGCCCATCAAATACTCTTCTCGTCTTCTATCTCTATGCACACTAATTAGGTGATATATGCCCCTAACTCTTACTATTTTTTTTATTCGGTAGATAAATATATAAGAAAATTTTAGACTAATTGATTCCTTGAATTGACATGATCCGTACTTTTTCTTTTTGTTTTTGAGAAAAGTAACGTATTAGAGACATCAATAAAAATATTCTTAACTTTTTATTACTATTTTAATTTTTTTTAATACATATAGTCCTTGAAATTGGACAACTTCCACATTTATTCATAAGTAATTTGCTAACAAAACTACTTAATAGTTTAAATCATATTAGTCTTTTAATAAAATAAAAAATTTATGATGCATATTGTTAGCGGCATCCCGTCTATAATTGACAATATTATTAAATAAAAAATTAACAAATATAAATTTATAGTATGCTTATATAATATTGCTTTATCCCAGTTGGTAATATGATTAGAGAAGAAGAATAATTTTACCAAATATTTAAACTTTATTGCACACTTAATTAATATTATCTTTCTACTCACACGGAATGGTTTAAGTAGTAAATAAGTTTAAATTTAATAGTTGGAGAGTTTTTATAATATTAAAGGTTTGAACTCATAAAAATACACGTGTGAAAGAGATAATTTCAGTGCATTAAGTAAATATTACTGAAAAGTGTGAGAATCTCGTAACACCAATAAAAGTTAATAGTATCCTTCTACATATGATGAAGAAGAATGTGATGTTTGGATAAAGGTAAGAGGAGGTAATAAGAAAAAGTAAAAATTAATGTTTTTTTCTTGCATAAAAAATTATTAGTATTATTTTACTAGAAAACATTAGCTGCACATAATATATACCTCACATTGTCACATAATTTTCCTAAAGGATTATGCATTATTGATATTATTGAATAAAAGTGAGAGCTGAAAAGAAAAAGGTAAACTGAAAGAAATAGATGACAGTGATGTGAGTTACATGAGTTATATAAGAAACTTTTTGGGGACTACTATTTAATACGAAACAGCATGCATGAATTTTTCCACCAATTGTAACTGTAGTAGAAAGTTAGAGGAGTGAGAAAATAAGTGAAAGAACAGCAAGACCATATGTTGCATCTAATTAACAACCAAACAAACGAAAAGATGTCATTGGTGTGTCATTTCCAGTTCGTTTGGTTGAAGAGAAAATGACAGGAAAGAAAATAAGAGGAGAGAAAATAGAGAGATTTTTTTTTTCTTCTCTTGTTTGGGTGTGAAGAGAAAATAAGGAAGACAGAAAAATGGGATGTGAGACCCACCTCAAAAAATTTCTCTCCTGACCTGCAGAGAAAATGGGAGAAGAAGGGCTGGAGTTGTAAAATTACAATTCTGTTCCAATCTTCTCCTTGTCATTTGTGCGCATGTTCGAAGCGGTTCGTCGCGGCCATCGCGATTCATAGCGCCATAGCCGCTCGTGTGGCGACCTGGTCGTGGTTCGTCACGTCGCTTTGTGGTGACCCGGTCCACGGCTCTGTCTCGCCGTTCGTCGTCTCACCGTCCGAACCGCAGCGGATCCGACGCCCGCATCGCACCACGCCGCTCGTCGTTTCATCGTCTGACCCGCAACAGATCTGACCCTCGCGTCGCACCGCGCCGGTCGTCGTCTTTTCTGACCCTTGAGTCGCACCGCGTCGGTTGGAGGTTGGAGATGAATGGTTGTAATGGTGAAGAAAGAAAGGGAGAGAGGGGAGGGGAAGGTGGGGGTAAAGTGGATGGGGGGTTTATTAGTCAGAAGAGATGAAAAAAACTGATTTTTTTTAAATAAAAAATTATTTTATATTTAATTTATAATTTAATTTTAATTTTTTAAATTAGTATTTTTTATAAATTATTATTATTTTCAAATATAATTTTTAAAAATATTTAATTTGAAAATATAAAATAATATATTTATATTCAATTATATATTTAAAAATGATAAATATGTCATTTTATAAATTATATATTTTTATTTTTTATTTTTTTATTTAACTACTCATTTTCTTTCTCTTCATTTTTTCTTCAACCAAACGATAAGAGAAAATATATTTTTCTATTCTCTACCTATTTCTCTTTACATTTTCTATCTTCTCATTTTCTCTCCCATCCAAACAAAGCATTCGTGAAACATGTCATTCATGTAAAAGTGCATTTCTCATAGTGAAATGTTTTATATTTATATATTTATATATATATATATATTAAAATATGTATATTATATTTATATTATATGTTAACATAAAAAATATATTAAATTATTTTATATATAATTATAATATTTTTATGATATATAAAATAATTTTATAAATAAATTAAATAAAATTAAATATATTTTAATTAAATGAATAACGTGATTATTTCTCAAACTTTTTAAATGTAACTAATATTATAGTAAAAATAATGTGACACAAAATCATATTTAAAAAATTTCAAAAAGGCAAAGAAAAGAGAAATATGCATGCACTGATTCCAACTACAAAGTCAAAACTCAAATTCTTTTTCCAAAACATAATTTTTTTATATTAAATATTTAGTAAATTACGTATATACTTTTATGTTTTATTTGAATGAGCAGAAAAATTATTTTTTTTTTTAAAAAAGGAAATAAAATAAATAGATGAAAGATAAAATAGAAAAAAAAAATAAAGGTAAAAATTATGGTGAGATAATTATCATTTATAACTGTCTATTCACTTTTTAGTGACCAATCATAATTTTAATTTCCTTTTTTATATAATTATCAATGATTAATAAAAAAAAATGTGAATAAGTAATTAAGAATATCATTAGCATCACCCAAAAATCATAAGTTTAGAAGAAAATGAAAAGGGGAGGAAAGAAAATGAAAACAAAACTGTTCTCCTCCCCTACGTACCCGTCACTCTCTCCACTCAAAAACTTGCAAACATAGCAGAAGGACCTACCTCACACAATCCGAAAGTGATAAACAACGATCGTTGAATGAGACGATTGCTTTCCAGAAATTATCATGGTCTTAGTTTGCTCTCTAGCTAGGAGGTAAATCCCTCATGGCCATCGAACATTATCGTCCAATTATGTCCCATCTAATAAGAGTTTCACTTTGCGCCTCACACATAATCAAGAAGTGGTGATGTTGATGCTTCATTATCTTGAATCAGATATTGCTCCATCAAAAACCTTATGTCCTCAGTTTACTCGCTATAATTAAGGTACAGCCAAAGAAGAAGAAAATTAAGTTTCAGAGATTTATTTCTTGTGCCTATTTTTTTTATAGAGTTTTAATTTACTAGTGGAATTTAATCATTTAGTTTTTTTTTTTTTTGAGTTGAATCATTTAGTATTTTAGCCACTCAAACGAGTCGGCAAGTTAGAATAACAATTTCTAGTGGTCAAATAGAATCAATTTGGACATTAATTTTTTTAATCGTAGGAGATTTAGAATTAATTTTAACCCAAAAAGGCCTTTTTAAGAGATAAAAACAACATTCTAAAAAAAGAGAAGCTTTAAGCTAAGGCTCCGAATAGTAGAATTAGAATTGAAATATAGAATTTTAATTTCAATTCTAATTCTGAAGAATTATAATTGATTCAGAATTTTAAATTTTATGTTTGGAGTTATCAAAAAATTATGATAAGAAATTGTAATTAAATTCAATTATAATTTTATTATTTAAAGGTATGATCTAAAATATTAAAAAATTATTTACAAAATTAAAATTAATAAAAATATTAACACAATAATATTTTTATAATATAATAGTCATATTTTTTTCATAAATTTTCTTTCATGAATTTTATTTTAGAAAAAAAAGCTATTATAATAATTTTTATATAAATATAAAAATAATTTTTATATAAATATAGAATCTCAATAAATCTGATTGTTCATAAATAAATGTGGAGAAAGAAAAAAAAATTAATTTTTAACTTATGAAATTAGTAATTCTTAAAATATAAGTTAAGAATTGAGAAATGTTTAACTTAATTATTTTTTAATTTCATAGAATTGGTTTAAAATTATAATTAAATTTTAAATGACATTCTAAGCATAAAAATTAGAATTAAGAGACTCAATTCTAATTTTAATTCTAAATTTTAATTATATGCTTAATTTTAAAAGTCAAACAGATACTAAGGGTGTGTTTGGGAGTTGGGATTTTGGATTTTGGGGGGAAAGGAAAGGGAAGGCTTATTCTTTATTTTGAGTAAACATTCTTTATATTTAAATTTTTTTTTTGAAAATTAAAGAATAAAATAAAATATGATCATATAACCTTTCAATAATCCTTTATTTTTTTATAAATATTTTATAATTCTCTTAATTTAGAAATGAAAAATAAGACATTCCTTTTCTTTCCCTCCAAAACCCTTCATCCAAACAAACCCTAAGAGTTTTCAATAATTTTATATAGGAATTTTTCTATAAATGGTAAGAAAACAAAGGCACATGAGTAGGGAACTGGTCCAATAGAATTCTAATTTTTTTACTTTGACTAATACTAATTTTCAGAAAAGAAAATTTTCTAACATTTTAATATGTAAAAAATAGAAATAGTTTTTGTCGTTTTTTTTCCAATTATGTTAAATGATGGAAAGAAAGCACGTGTCCACTTCTGTTTTCTTTACTATTTTCAAATTTTGAAGTGCCGCTCCGGATGATCATTGATGATAGCAATTTTGCGTTGGAAGAGTCTTCTTTTAACCCAATTGCACAACTTGCTAATTCTTCCTTTTAAACAAAATGAAAGAAAGGAAAAAAGAAAAAAAGAAAAAGAGAAAATTCTCGTTCATATTTAGCAGAACGTCTCTGTTGGAAAGAGACATTATAAGAAGAAATCTTAGTGAAATCATAGCCCCGTTTACCTGTGAATAGAAGCAATTCTAATTTCTGAATGAGTACAAAGCTGGTTTTTAATTTTTAAGTAGAGAGGACGACCAAAAACGCAGACAAAGAAATATAATGTGCAAGATAGACAGGAGACTTATCTACAATTCTGGTCACTCCCACCCAATTTTGTTCACTACCCTCCCTAGTACATTTCTTTGTCTTATCTTCTTAGTTTTCTCTAAAACAGTAAATATTCCATGACATATTTTATTTAACCTGAAGAAAAAAATTATTATATTCTCTTCTCCAATGACAACGTAACATAACCACCACGGCCTTTAGATTAACTACTTAATATTAATTTAAGAAAAAAAAACTTGGTTTTAATCCTTTTCTTTGAACTTTTTTTTTAATCTCTTTAGTGACCTTTTATTTATTATTTTTAATTTTACTTAATTAAATTAATAGACACATAAAATTAAAAAAATTAAAAAAAGGTTGAAATCAAAATTTGTTTTTAATTTAATTTAATAAAAAAAATAAATGTCTAATAATTCTATCATCTAACTCAGGGATAGGATTTGCTCTTGTCTACAAAATATTCTTCAACTTGTTCTCCAAATTCACTCTCCCAATTTCACCAATCCTCCCTCCCTCCTCCTAAGAAAAATGGGTGATGTTCTAAGCCCCTTCACGGTCTCACCCCCTCCACCACCCTCTTCCTCACCAAACAAGAACAGCATACCCATGTTGTACTATGGCCTAGTGGTGGTGGGTGCTGCAGCCATAGTGCTAGCCATATACAATCTCATCATCATCAAACGTTGCAACAGGCGCCACAATCAGTCACAACCTGAAGGGCCAAATCGTTTGGTTGAAGTAGGGGTCACTGAAATTAGTAGGAGCTTTGACAACTCACATAGGAACTTGCTCTCAAGCTTCAAGTACAAGAAAGAAGTGGTAGCAAAAGAGGGAGAATTAAAAGAGCAACAACAAGGTGGGAATGATGATTATGATTATGAATGCCCAGTTTGCTTATCAGTTTATGAAGAAGGAGAAGAAGTGAGGAAGCTACCACGTTGCAAGCACTTCTTCCATGCTCTTTGCATAGACATGTGGCTTTACTCTCACTTTGATTGCCCAATTTGTAGAACACCCGTTGGGCCTTTATGTCACCCTTTTCCGGCAGAGAATTCTCGTGATGGGTTGATGGAATCCGGTGGCATCTCTGTTTGAGTGCAGAAATGTGTGGGGCCTGTTGCCTCTGGGATGGGACATTAACAAGTGAACAACAACTTCAACACCACCACACTATGTTCTTTACTCCTTTGGACTAATTAAGGGTTAAGTGTAGGATGAGAAATTTTGAGATAATTACTGTTTGTCATAGTCATTTTATTTAATATTAAACATGTAGAAAGGCATTTTTTTTATTAGTACATTTTTATTACAACTCTCTAATTAATAGTTGTTTAATAATATTAAATAGAATGTCTGTAATGAAGATTACCGACTTAAGAATTTCTAAGGCCTGATAACTTGGATCAAATTGAAGATTCAGCCTTATTATTATTATATTTTTTTGGTGGGGTCTTCCAGCTCCATTTCATTGGATCGATATAGACCATTCATTTTGGTCCACATCTGTCCACATCTTTCAACTTTCTTCTTTCTCTTGTTTTATTGATTATTATTATTATTATTATTATTATTATTATTATTATTATTATTATTATTATTATTATTATTATTATTATTAAGGGTTTGGCCACTGATTGAGGTATAACGTGACACTGTTTTTGCCGTCGAGCTGTTGAAATGCATATATGAAAAATTCTTGTATATTTTTGGAGGAAGAGATTTTTTTTTCTTTAAGGCTTACGATGATTCATTTTGAAAAGGAAGAGGGAGAAAATAAGAGTGAAAAAATGAGTAATTGGAATGTTTCATGGAAGAGGAAGATATTCTTCCTCCCGGAGAAGTTCACATGCATGTACACCGTTTGTCCCTCGAGGGAACAAAAGAGTCAATTTGAGATGGGGTAAAACCGCTGATGGGAGAGGTCTCAAATGTGTACGTTGTATCTTCAACTTCAATTCTGGTCTAATCGGAAGGGAATATTTAGCAAGGGAACAGAAATGATGTGATATTGTAATACGAGAATCAGAAATGAATGCTCGCAATTGCAAGTTAGGAAACTCTAATACTTTCAAATGATTGTTTCTCTAGAATATGATATATATCGTATAAGGTATTTTTAAAATATTTTTGAATACTTCTAACTCATATATTTTAACTAGTTTTTAAACTTTTAATAGTATTTTATTATATTTAAATTGATTAAAGTCGACTTATGAAACATTAATGCTTTTATTTTAATTTAGAATATGTGTTTTTATGTTAATATTATATTAATTTTATATATTTTATCTTAACTATATTATATAATTTTTAAAATTTGTCATATTCATATATCAATGACGTGTCGTATATTAGTATTTATACTTCCTAGATTGCAAGTTGTGATTTTTTTCTTTTTTCCTTTATTTTATTCACTACAAAAAATGGAAAGATTTACTACGGTTTTAATATGGCGGTTAATAGGAATTGCCATTTTTTAGTGAATAATACAGCGATTGCTTAAGTGATGTAAAATTCTAAAAAATTGTGGTAGTTTTAATTTTTAATACACATTCTTTTAAATATTTCTTTTAACACTTACTTTATTATTGATCTAAAAATAAGTATTGTTAATATCTCTCTCTTAATAATCATTTCAAATGTATAAAGTGAACTAATAATAAATCAAATGTTGAAAAAAATGTTTAAAAGAGTATGTGTAACACCCTTCTTAAGGCATCACATTTCCAACTCCCGACTCATAATCTGAGAATCAATTCGTAAAAGATTTGAGTTATGAAAATATGAGTTTCAAAATTTCTTCTTTACTGAAACGTAAATTTATTGAAAATATTAGGTAATATTGAAAATCATATTTTAACTATTTATTATGCAATATTGACACCAATTAATATTTCACAATTTAAAGAGAAATATAAAATTAATAAAAAAAATTTTAACAGTAGCAAACCCTATGATGGGTCCTACTTAATAGCACGGTACAACACTAACGAGAAAACTTAACATACTTATTCCTTCTTGCATCCATCTTGATGCATCAGACATCTGTTCCTTGTCAACACTGCACGTTATCGACTCTAGAATGGTCATTTTCTGATGTTGTCTCCGATCTCAAAGTATTTATCACTCGAATGTCTAAGACAACTCGTTCCATCTATTATATAGTTTTTACCAATACAAGCACAACAACACAACATACAAAGAGGTGAGATCACCTACGCCAATACCAACATGGTAGCACAGAGATAACACAAATAACATGTTATACAGATATATCATACCAGAATTCCAATAATGCACTAAACATTAATCAACTATCATCATCATCATCCAAGTATTCAAAACAATTGTCATAACCAATATCCCTCAATTAATATATCATGCCGATATAAAATGCTCAGTTTCATGTATGCACACATAGACTCAGTTTTTCAAAAACAACTCCATGGAGGTTTTCACAATTTCGAGGAGAATACTCTGGTTAATTGCACAACCTAAGCCCACAGACAATCTCCAGTCGTAGAAAAGAATCGTGTTCTTGTCGGGTATCGTCAATGCGTTGCAACAAACTGCATCGCCAAATGGCATATGGTCCACCTTAGCCCACGTACGAGATATCCACCGGTCGACCGCCGCGCGCTTGACGCACCCCAAGATCCATCATAGATCTCACTATCAATTCTCATTCCCTCTTCAAGCATAATGGCCAAAATAGCTTATTACCTATATTTTTTATACAACGACGAATATATCGGTCTGAAGTCAACCACAAGCCAAATCTTTTCAATTTCATTTGTTCAATGTAATCATATGTCTCAATGCATATTTTTCCAATGCATGTAAAATGCACCAAATGCCAATCACAGGCAAAACTTGTCATTTTCACAAACAATGTATGAATACCTGGTTCAACAAGAATCATATCACTTTCAATAATGAAAATCATCTTATCACATTTTCATAGTTATAAAACACTTTCGTCATGTTTTCACAAAAATTACGCAACATTCCCGCTACGTTTTCATAATTCCACAACACTTCACATTGCGTTTTCAAAATACCGTAACACTTTTTGTTACGTTTTTAAAATTCCAAAACGTGTTTATTACATTTTCACAATACCATAACACTACTTTACGTTTACAAAATTTCGTAACATTTACGTTCACGTTTTCAAAATGTTATAAACTTCTTACATTGTACTTTTAAACCACGTACTAATTTTTCAATATTTTTCTCAATCGCGTAAAAAAAATATGTTTCTCAAATCGCATAGTATTTTTTTACTGTTTCAAAATCGCGTAACTTAAAAATTATTCTTTTAAGTCGCGTAAATCATTTTCCATCATTCTCAAAATATTTAAAACACTTTCCAAATCACATAACGATTTTCCGTCATTTTCACAATCACGTAAAAATATTCTATCACTTTTAAATCACATATTGATTTTTCAATAGTAGTTCAAATTACGTAAAATATTTAAACGTAATTCAAATCGCGTAGAAATATTTTAACGTATTCCAAATTGCGTAGAAATATTTTACTGTATTTCAAATCGTTTTTAAGATACGTAAAGTATTTTTCAACATTTTACAATTACGTAAAATATTCCTCAATATTCCAAACATTATTTTAGACTTAAATAAATCAATATCATTTTCAACGCATTTTTCAAATTGCGTAAAAATATTTTACTGCATTTCAAATCATTTTTAAGCTACGCAAATAATTTTTTACCACAATTTCATTACAGAAAATATTTCTTAACCTTCAAAAATTCCTTTTCAACTTTTCTCAAAATAATATAACTTTATACTTCATTTAATATATTTTCTTACTTAAGAAAATCTTTTCCTCGATTCTTTACTCAAGAAAAATTCTTTCCAAAATATAATCCACAAAAATCACTTTTCCATTGATATAAATCAATATTTCAAAACTTAACATTTTCTAACGTATTTCAAAACTCGAAAATCAGTTATACGTTATTAAATTTTCAAAACACAATTATATTCTCTATTTTTCCCAAATCATTTCCAAACACAACTTTCTTCAAAATAAATTGAAGTTCGAAAATATTTTCGTTTACAAAAACTTAATTTTCTCAACTGATAAACGCTCTAATTCCCTTTCCAAATTCTTGTATTAAATCAAGTTACATCTCCACTTTGAAAATCACTTTGTTCATAAAAATCAAGGCATTACAAGCCCTCAAAAACGCGATGGACGTATTTAAACCATCAAATATTTTTCCTTCTAAATTGATATGGTTTTACACAAACAAAACATTTAAAAATCCTTTACAAAAACCGTGAACGTGTTCATTGAAAACTATCAAATCTTTAGAGTAACAAAATACTTCGTTTTATGAAATATCATTTTGTTCCATAAAAATTTAGGTATAACCAGTTTTTCAAAACCGTAGTATATTTGGCCATTGAAGCCATCAAACATTTTTCCTTCTAACTCAATTATTTATCATTTCTGTTTGCACACAAACAAAACCATTAAAATCTTTGTTTTCAAAACCGAAATACCGATGGTCATAAAAACCAAACCCATTTCTTCAAATTCATTTTTACTTTCTTTACAAATCCTTTTTCACTTTCTTTGCAAATCCTTAAAATCAACGTTTGCCCATTTCATTCAAAACTCATGTTTAGAAAAAAAACACTTAGGATCTTTTTACACAAAATAAATCAATAAAAATCCTTTAAAACCATGTTCTTGTTCTCTTGAAAAACATATCCTTTGTTCATTTTCCATACTTTTCAAATCAATCTAATTTTATTCTTCTATTAAAATATTAAGTTATAAACACCTATGTTGTGGTGTCTTGGCCGAAATTCTCAATGTTCTAGGGACCCAAAAATTAATTCCCTTGTTCTTAAAAATTTTCAACATAAACCCAAATCATGAGTGTCAAAACCGTGACCACTCTTCCTTGGTCATTGGAGTCAAAAATTTATTTTCTTTCCATGTTCACATCATGGCATACATATACATATTCCATCATAAATTCCACAAGCATGCCATATACTTATCATGCATATTATAAGCATACCATCAAAGCCATAAAATCATGCAAAGCATATCAAGCATAGGCAAATAATCAAAGCATATAAACACCCACAAATAAATTACATGACCATGGATATGAATCCTCACATGGATTCACTATCCATCAAATATAAGACCATCTCTCACCACCATACTTGGTTGGTGAGATGGATCTCCCTCTTACCTCTTGAAGATCCTCAAAAGCTTATTGATTTGTTTCTCTTTCCAAGTCCTTCACCACCAAGGGTTTCTTAAACCCAAAACAACATATATATTTATTAGTATCTTTAGCTTGAATAAGGAAAACCATGGATGTGCATCATGGTTAGAACCTTGAAAATCAAAAGAAAAGTGAAGAGTAACAAACTTCACCATTAAAGCTTCAATCTTTAGCTTGAAGAACAAGGTTGAAGAGAGATGATTTAGAGAAAATCTCCAACATGAAAATTGCTTAGAATATCATGTAGATTCAAGATCTATGGTTGGATAAAATTAAAAAGGATTGGATAATGATTTTGGATGGTATGGCCGAAATTCCTCTTGAAGAACAAAGATGAATTTTTGATTTTTGTAAGAGAAAAGCTTCTTAGGCTTGGTTAAGACAAAAGATGAAGTGAAAACACTTAGTTTTTCCTTCCACAAATTTTGTGAAGCTCCTTGGGAAAATTCCTAAAAATCATAAACAAATGTTACAATCAATAACAAGTGTAGAAATAGGTAAACCATGATTCAATCATGGCTTAAAAAATCAAAACTAGAAGATTAGAAGAAGAAATATGAAATTTACCATTTTTGGTAGAATCTTGAAGCTTGGATTTGAAGATCAAGATGAATGATTTAGAAAAAACTCATAACTAGAGATGTTCTTAGAATAAGATAAGGATTCAAGAAACTAGATTGGATGAAATTTTTGAGTGATGGAAGGTGTTCTTGATTGTCATGGCCGAAACATAGAAGAGAAGAGAAAGGAGAGAAAATTTTGCTTCTTGAAAATGAACAATAATGGCCAAGAATGACCAAGACCATTAATAATGGTCTTCAAACTTTTTCCTATGTCCTAAAGTTTCTCAAAACCGTAGCTCCCCTCCAATGCATTCTCCCCCCTTCATAATGCATTCAATAATGTTGTCATCATTATTAGCCACCATCTAGAGCATTTCTAGCCATTGATTAATTCAATGGTTATGATTTAGGCAGACTTTTGATTAGAAGACTTAATCTAGGTCATTGGATCTTTCTCCTTTAAATTCTAGCCATTAGATGTGTCTCCAAAATTAAGGGTCAAGATTGCTCCTTCAAACTTTAAATCCAAGGGTCCTAATTAGTCTTAACCATTTTAGAAGATCAAATCTCCACCCTTGATTAATTCTTCATCGAATGGTCATAAGTGGTTTTTGTCACTTTTTAAAACTAAATCTCCACCCTTGATCAATACTAAATCCAATGGTTATAAATAGTTATAGCCACTTTATATGATCAATTCTACAATTGATTAAATCTATGGTTGATATTGAAGCCTTCCTTATTAAGCTTGTCTAGATTAAATCTCTACCATTGATTAGATCAATGGTTAATATCCAATGCTTCTTCATTAAGTTTATTTCTTAATCGTTGATTAAATCAATAATGGATGTCCAAGCCATTAATGTTGACTAGGCAGTATAATATTTATTTTTATATCTGTTATAACCCTACTAATAATATTTTTACTGTATTTTTATCGTCCGATAATTAAATACAAGATCAAAACACAAGATCTGAAAATTTCTAAAATCTGTTTCCTGATTCAGGTTTAGTAAGATCCTGTCTCCGTCTAAACAGTACAAATTTTTCTATGCGTAGAAAATTTTTTACTTTGCAGGACCCACCTGGGCCCACGTATGGCTACCTGGGCTCACATAGGACCACCTGGGCCCACATACAGTAAAAAAATTCATAATCATCCACAAAAATCACAAATATTAGAAAACGCACAAATATCAAATCAGATTACGTAAAATAATTAAAACCTAACGGTAAAAATTAAATTACGTAAAGTTTTCTCCGGCCCGAAAATTTTTATTTTCCTGACACAGAGTAAATCACTCAAAACGATCAAATATGTTGACGGAATATTCAAAATAATTTTACAGTATCCAGAAATTACTAAACAGTAAAATTTTGTTAACTGTCAAAATTATTATTTAAGAGATACGGAAATTTTGGGGTGTTACAGTATGTTGTTAGCATTCTTCTTCCTAAATTTTCATTTTACTTTCCTCTTTTCCCTTTCACTCTCTTAGATGGTTCCTTCCCTCTGTTTCCTTATCTTTTCCCTCTCCAGATTTTCGTAGAAACACCCAAGTCCAGCAGAAAAAATCAAGTCCAACAGAAATGCTCTCATCACATCTTATCTGACGCCAACATTTCTCCTCCAACAACGGCGCATTCATGGCGGTGGCTCTCGTCAACTATGACGACAACGTTTCCACGGTGGCTCCTCAACTCCACGCTAGCACTCCTCAACTCTGCCTCTTTTCTGAGTACATTATTCTCTCATCTTTGTGACATTCTTCTCTCCTCCAAATGTGGGTTTGCTATGAGTATTAGTTGTGCGAGAGTTTGTCTATGGGTATGGGTTGTGCAATAGTGGGTTTGGGTTGTGTGAGGGTTTATGGGTCTGAGTCTTGGTTGTGCTCAGGCCATTACCATAGTAGTTGTGTTTTGATTTTTATTCAGTTGTACATATGACTTAATAATACTTAATTATTTACAGCTTGAAGATGCAAGAAGTGAACTGGACTCACCTGCAAATGCAAGGAGATCATCGGGTGTTAGCAACCAAGATTAAGGAATCTAACCCCAAAATAATTAGTGTTAAGTTGTATTTGAGACATTGTGACCTTTGATCATGCTAAGTTGTGTTTGAGAGATTGTGAATTTTCATATTTCCCTATTATATTAAATTTTCTTTTTATTTTGATCAAGTTGTAATGATGCATATTAGTTAATTTGGATTTAAATATTAAATATTGCTTATGAATTTTAGTTAATTTGTACTTCTAGTCTCTTAATTTTGAATGTGAGTGAATTATAAGCTAAAAAAGAGTTATTATAATTTTTAAATAATCAAAAATTGCTAAAAATGAATAATTATAATATTTACAAAAAAGAAAATGATAAATATTACGGTGGTTTAACCGCCCTAAATTACAAGGAAATTCATGTTTCAAAATAAACTTATGGCGGTTGAATCACCATAAAAAATACTAAAATAAGGATTTTCCAAAAAACAAAACGGCGGTTGAACTGTCGTTTTTATCATTCATTACGAAGGCTAAAATGACTAAATACAATTGTCGTAGTATATAATGAATTATACGGCGGTTGTAATGGCGCTTAGTCTGAAACTACCATTTTTTTCATAATGGCAGATTGAATTACGACGTGGTTTGTAGTGGTCGTTTATGGGAAAAATTAGAGGTTATAAATTGCCATTTTTTCCCCATTTAACTGTTGTAATTCCTTCCATTTCTTGTAGTGATTTTCTTTTGTAATTTGCAAGGAAAAGGAAAAGAAAAATTCTACTTACACATCTTTAAAAAACACATTACTTCACATCTAGGGTATGTGACAAAATCAAAGTATTACTATATAAAAAATGAGGTGAAATCAATTGTAATCATTAATAATGTAGTGAAAATTATGTAGATATGAGATAATGTGTGTTTAAATATGTGTAGGTAGTTGTACTTAAAAGAGAGGTATGATTTTCTAATGCATTTCTTGGGTTTATACATCATTAATTTGAGAAGACATTGTTAGGGTTTTGATAGAAAATTTTCAAGTAATAAAATTACATTTTACTTGCAAGCATATAAGATCTATGTAATATTTAACAAATATAAGGGTGTCGTATTCACAAGGAGTGACATGACTAAGTAAAATATAATATATACCTAAATTAATTTAAAGAAAAAGAAAAGAGATTTTTATTTTATTTAATTAATCTAAGAATTTAAATTACGTGTTAAATTAAAACTAAAATTAAATAAAAAATTTTAATAAAATAACTTAAATTAAAATACAAGTTCTAAAAAAAAATTCTAGAACCTCGAATCTACCATTAACTATGCAAAGATGAATTTAACTTGAATGAGAATTAATCTTATTCTATGGAATGTTTACGACTGCAAGTTTTGATCATTACTAAAGATTATTAAAATTTAATTTATGACATAATTCATCTAAAATAATATGATATATTCAAATTATGACATAAATCATTTAATATAGCTTGAACTATTCAATTCTTATATTATAAAAGTAATGAATGCTATTGCACAACTCATACCTAAGAATACAAGAATTAGACATGTGATTAAAATATATCAATTTAAATTTACTAATTAACTAAAAGACAATCAATAAAAATTAAATTGAATAACAATTAAAGATCAATAATAATCATTATTGTACAATTATAGAATAAAGAAAAATATCATAAACAAAGTTAAATAATCTAAAACAAAAATTAGGGTTTCATCTTAATCCTAGTAAATAAAATTAACTACTTCTTATTCCTCTGCTTCGTGTGGTACTATGTGTCTCTCTCTCCAGTCCATACCCCCATTTTTTCCTTATTTATTAATAAGAGATTTTAACTAATAAAATTGTATCTTACACAAAATCTCCTTAATTGATTCTCAAATAATAAAAAGATATTGATTAGATTTAAGAAACTAAATTTAGAAAACTCGATCTCCTTAATTGGTCCTCAATTAATGAAAAGATCTAGATTTAATTTAGAAAACTAAATTTAAGAAACTTAATCTACTTTTAATGAAGGTTGCTAAATTTTCGTCTTTTTCTCTCTTTGTTTTTCTTGTCTTTTAGGCGACAAAATTAACTTTCGAGGTCAACAGAAGAGTTGTTGCATTTTCTGTTAACTTTCCACAGTCGTAATAATCGTGTCGATCTAATATCTGTGGTTCAAGATATGATCTAAATACAACATCAAGGTCAGAAAATACAAGTTGAATCCGAATTTATAACAAATTTCCTTCTCTTTAAGGATTCTTATTCAATCTTCAATTATCATTATCTTCAAGTTTTCACACCTAATTGAGACTTTGGATGATACATAAGATTTGGATAAGATCTCTTCAAAACTTTATCTTCAGGATCTACTTATTTTATCCAAAATCCTCCAGATTTATCTTAATATTACATAATGACATTTGTGGTGTCATACAAGTTCAGGTGCAAAAGCTCCTTTTCAATTACTGTTCTTTATGGCATATCACAATATCTTACTGATTGAACTACTTTTACTTTTAAATATCTATAATTAGCACACAATTTAATAATTAATTTATCTCAAAGAAACAAATAATAATGCCACAAAATCAATAAAATTAAATATATTAAGATTAATAATGCCTATTTTTATAAGAAAAATATATTAAAAAAATAGGGTATTATCAAGTTTTTTTTAGCTGAAAATAAAAAAAAAATAAACTGTAAATCTACGTCCAACAAAGAAATAATAAACAAAGGTGAATATGCACACTTTGAGCTAAGGCCACCATCATTAGCATAATGCGTTAAAAAGTCAGCCACCCTATTACAATTATGTAATATGTATCTATACCTAAAACAAAAAAACCAAAAAGCAAAAATATTTATGTCTCTAATTATGGATCCATTGTATGAATAATCTTCCAAGTCCCTATTAATGCTTTTAAAAACATTATTGGCATCACCTTCCAAATAAATCTTTCGAACACCAAGCTCCTATGCAAATTGAAGCCCTTCTCGAGCAACCAGCAACTCCACTGTATATGCGTCATTAACGCAAAAATCTTTTTAATTTTGGTAGCACAAAAGTTTTCATCGCTACCACAGATGACTATCCCAACTCCATAGGCATTATTTTTAGAGAATAAGGCAACATCAAAATTTATGTTAAAAAAGGACACATCGGGCCTCCTCCACTAGGTTACCACAGTGTTAGAAGCCTCCGCCCATGGACCAGCAACTCACGCTTTCTAGAATGTCGAAACCTCAACTTTTCTCCCATTGCAATGCCTCTTGCATCATTCAAAATTTTACCTTGCCATTGATTGTTCTTTTCTTCCTATATTCCACACCATATCATGAACACAAGTGATATCTCCTCAGAGCTATATTGTCGTAAATTAATGACTATCTATTTAGCCTCCAGGCATCTTTGGTGAACCCGCTAGTATAATAGCATTGCACGTCACTGGCCAATTTAAAAATAAACATTCAACGTCTTCCATACTATGATCATAAAGATAACACCGTTAGCCCACCTGCACTCCTTTAGCCACCAATCTACTTCTTGTAGGTAATATGTCATGAGATAAACACCAAGCAAACACTCAAACTCTTGGTGGTATATTAAGCTTCCATACTTATTTCCACCAACTAGCATAAGAGTTAAGAGCATTATACTTATATTATAGTAGCCAACCTCATTCCGTATTATCTTCTGTTGAATTTGGTTACACCAATAAAGTTTGTATGCATTCTTAACTGAAAATAAACTTCTACTATCATAAAACTAGTATGGCGAGTCATCATGTAAACCTTTGGTCAAAAGAACATGAAGTATAGTACCCACATACTCTAGGTGGAACAACTCACAAACCAACTCCACATTCTATTGCTTGGGCTCATCCAACAAAGGGAAAGCAACTTTCTCTATAGTAATACCCTAAATTCATGGAATCCACATTGTAAACAGAGGCGATGAAGGGATCCATGGGCTTTTTCACACATCAATAGAAAACTCAGTCTCAATCCTCCACAATAGCTCGAGCTCTAGCACTTTTCGCCCTTCCATTAAACTCCTCTAAGTAAATGATAGGTTAGTACCCAAGCATGCATTAATAAAAGTACTTGTGCTAAAACGCCTATCTTGGAGAACACTTGCAACCAAGGAATCCGATTATGACATTAATTGTCATCCTTACTTAGCCAACATTGCCAAATTAAACGTAGTTAGATTTCAAAATCACATACCGTTAGCCTCTTTAGACCAACAGAGCTTTTCCTATTTTATCCATTTAATTTTCTAGCATCCAATTGATCATATCCCCACCAAAATTTACTCATCATACCACTTAGCTAGTGGCATATATATTTAGGGATTTTAAAGCACGATATAGAAAATGTTAGCAAAGCCTGAGCCACAGCCTTATGACTAAACATAATAGATTTCTCAAAGTTCACCCTTTTAACTAGGCACTACCATATAAATTAATGAAGCTCAAATAACATCGCAATCCTCCTCAATGGCTTTAGAAAAAATAATATTGTCATCAAAGAAGAATAAATGCGAAATTGTGGGAGTAGAATAGCATACCCCCAATCCAGTAAAGATGCTCATAGACTCTACCCAGTATAATAGAGATGATAATCCCTCCACACATATAACAAAAAGATAAGGGAAAAGTGGATTCCCTTGTCCCAATCCTTTTTGTGGCATAAAAAATTCCTATGACACTCCATATAGTAGAATAAAATAAGAAATTTGAGTAACACAACTCATAATCAAATAAATGAATTGATAAGTAAAACCCAATTTCCTCATAATAACCTTTAGGAAAGCCCATTCCACCTTATCATATACCTTCATAAGTATCTTGAATCCTAGTAATTCTATTTTTCTTATTTCACGTCGTAGCCCGTCCATGAAAGAACTTTGTATGCATTGTTGGGTTTAATTTAATATAAATGAAAAAAAAAGTATGAATTTGTTTGGTTTATTTTTATTTTTCAAATACAAAAAGAGAAACGAAACTAAAATGAAATCATACCAAGTATTAATTTATTCTTGCTTCTTGAAAGATTTGTTTGGTATATTAAATAGGGAGACTTACATTTAACTAAAATTTAGCTTAAAATATAAGAAATCCTATGTGTGAAATGAGAGAAAACCTTCCCTAATGTGGGTGCATGTCATGTATTTATATACAGCAAAATAGGCTAACAATACAAAGTATTACAAAAGGACATAAATACCTCTAAGCAAGCTAAACACATGCTTAATACACTACTCTAGCTTAACACTCCTTCTCAAGTTGGGTCATAGATATACATAGATAGTTAACCCTACTCTTATTAAGCGCCTTCATCAAGATGTTAGCTATCTATTTTCCAGCAACATGCTAATACCTTGTTGGATCTTCTCTCAAATAAAGCTTAATACATGTGCTAAAATCAAGTCAATATAAGCTTACACACAACTCATAGGTGAAGAAGCTTGAACCCAATTTCATTAAGTAAATTTGGTCATGATACTACATGTTTTGTTCATCATTCACTTATAAGCTATAATCATTTATCAAAGATTGACAATCGATTAAGCTCTAAATGCAAAGTTTCTGTTACATAGGCATACTCAATTATGGAAAGAAGCATATATCATGATAATATAAGATAATATGATAAAGTCTGATAGTATAAACAATAGGATAAGATCTTATACTATCAAACATTTGGTACAAATAATAAGTAACTTAGATATGTAACTATATTAAATTGATTATCCTAGCACGTTATGATAAGTTTTGTTTTGACTTACTCAATAATCGAGTATGTCCCTCACACATTCGATTATTTGATGTTTCAATAGTGAAAAGACCTCAAAACAACCATTTAATTTATAATCCGATCTACCCTAACATTCAATGGTTTTCTTGTTCATTAAGGTAGGTGGATTTGGTGGTTCAACATAGGAGGATTAAAAGATATTGGGGTTGGGTGGTGCTACTGAGGGCCTCAAGAAGACGCCTATTTGGAGGGTGTCTTGGTTGAAGATCATGTTTTACGACATTAACTTTGGGCTTATCAAAAGCCTCAAGTGAAAGGATAAACGAAGTCGTCAACAGCTTAAGCCAAGTTTGCATTAAATGCAACCCCAACCACCTCAAACAACTATTTTTCTAAATTGGGCTATAAATATTTTCACTTAGAAAAGGTCAACCCGATATAGTTATACATTGATTGATATCTCAATTATAGTTAACTATCTCTTTCTATGAGCATTAATTTTAGGATTGTTAGGGTATCATAAGGCTTAATTCCCAACATACTAACATCGAAAAGGAGATCATTAATTTCATGATTTGGTCATTTTTCTCAAAATCCTCTTATCTTGAGCTTTTAATGTGTTTATCCTACATTGCCTATTGAGCTTCAAGTTTTAATATTTGCTCTTATGAGAGTTTCAATCTTCTTTTCATCTTGTAAAAATGTCTTAGAGTAATTAACACCATAAGATAGCTTTCATGAGCAATAATCTCATCTAGGTTTACTTTAATAAAGTACACCTATTTTAAGATCCTTGTTTGGTTATGTTCCAAAGCCAACATTTCCTCCTCCATGGCACACATCCACCCATCATCTTTCTAGGAACTCAAATAAAGAAGTGTGAATAATGAATAAATAAAGCAATATCATGTGGAAAAGAGTCAGGATCAAGAGAAAAGAGGTGATAATCTTGTTAATTATGATAAAAAGTAGGCTCAAATACTAAGAGTTAAGGTTCGTATTATAAGAATGTGAAAAGTGCTCTTTCAAATTCTATTGTATAATCATTTCTAAATGCAAAGTTTAAACATTGGAATTATGGAAAGAAGCATAATCGATTATGGCAAGAAGCATAATTAATTATACATATATTACAATCGGTTGCACTCACTATGTCTCACCATTCGATTACTTGATGTTCCAATAGTGAAAAATTTTAAAATCGATAACATTGCATCAATCCTCAAATCTCTTTTGCATTAAATGCAACCCCAACTTATATAAAAATATTTTCACTTATCATTGATGAAACAATTGTTGTTTGCTTTTCAATGTGTTTATCCTTTGCTATTGATCTTCAAAATATTTGCTCTTTTAGAGTTTCATCTTCTTTTCAAAATCTTTGTAAGAGTTATCATTCAAGAGATCTGTAAGTAAGGCTCAAATACTAAGACTAAGGTATCCTAAGAATGTGAAAAGTGCTCTATTGTTGTAATGATACCAAGCACCTGTTGAAGCTTGGAAGATTAGTGGAAACTCTTAGGTATATCACTTGAGGACTAAACATAGGTCACAAAGAGTGACTGAACTAGTATAAAATCATTGTTTGCATCCTCTCTTCCTCATCTCTTTTAATTTATAGCAATTTATTTGATTGTGTAAGCTTTTCACCTTTGCTGTTGGTTGATAAATTTTTGTGACAAGTGTTCATCTTCTTCTATCCATTCATTTCTTGAAATTAATAACTTCACAACAAGAACTGTCAAACAAGTATTTTGTGAAAATCTTTTACAAACTCAATTCACCCCCTCTTGAGTTTGAAGCCACTTGGTAACAAAATATAACTAAGTCATTCTTGTAAAATTATCTACAAATATCACAAAATACTAAAATCCAAACTTATAAGTAATTGGACTTGGACCCCAAAACATCAAAATGAATAATTTCAAATGGGGATGCAACCCGTTTATTGACTCTTAAAGGAAAAGAACTCATATGGTGTTTTGCCAACTGACACAACTAATATTCTAAAACAAACAAATGACTTAAATAAGGACACAACTTCTTTAAGGACTATAGAGAAGGAATACCTAAACAACAATGAAGCTGAAGAGGCTTAACCACATATAAACAAGTAACGAGTAATGGTACTAGATTTGGAAAGCACTCAAGGATGTATAGATCATTTTGTTCACGACTTCTACCAATCACCCTCTTCGTCCTAAGTTCCTAAAAGACACATGAATTGGAAAAAAAATGAACACTACAATTAAGAGAACAATTAATCTGACTAACTGAAAGTAAATTGAACGAAAATTGATTTAGACATAAAACTCGAGATAAAGGAATAGTAGATATGAAACATGTAGTACCACTTTCAACCATAAGAGCGGTGGATCTATAAGTTAAAGTAGCACTAGGTAGATAATAAGAAGGTGTAAAAGATGTAAGAATACCTATATGGCTTGTCATATGGTCAAATGCCCCTAGATCACTAACGCAGTTGTAAGAAAATGAAGATAGATATATGGGTTGTTGGAGTAGGATTACTTGTATAAGCAATAGAGGTAACAAAAAAAGATATTGGGATTGCTTGGGAGGATTGGAATTAAGTATATTGAGCAAACTCTTTTGTTGTCATCGTAACAGGTCTGACAAATGGGTTGTTGAAGTAGGCAATGACATCAGTAGCAACACGGGCAAAATGTTGTTGTTGAGGTTGAGTCTTTTGTTGGAGCTTCCAACAATACATACAATTTGTTGGGTTCAAAGAGTCATTATCGTAATTTTATAAGCATAAGGGTATTCCTGAACTTGACTCATAGTTTGAGATATTCCTTGCAAGTTTAAGTTAAATGGTAAGTAAGTTTAAGTTAAAATTATATAATTATAATTAGTTTGATAACTACTAAGTAAAGTAGTCAACTTTGATTAATTAATTAGACTATAAGTGTTGGTGTTGTGTTGGGGTTAAAATAAAATTTGTTAATTGGCACATGTGGAAAAATACATCGCATGTGGAGACGCATAACACGTGGTAGTAATGAGACTGGTAAAAAGTGCCAAGACAGTAAAAACGAATTTACTAGACGGAACAAATGCTGTCGACATAGGGCAATACTAAAGTTGCCTTAATGCTTTAAGAAATTGTTCAATAGTTATTCAAGAAAAATCAATATGAGTAATTTTGTGAAGTATGGTACTACTGAAGCTACCTTATTGAAAGGATAATACTGATACTATTTAAGTATAAGCATGTAATGTGCTAAAAAGCATTTGGTTATATAAGCTTCCCACTTATGTACACATGATCTAAAAAGAGAGGACGCATAACCAAAAGTGGAAGATGTGCACAAAGAGAAAGGAAAAGCTAATAATCATTGAAGAGAAGTGGCGTAATCACAACATATGTTGCTCTCAAGCATCACCATTCAACAAGGGGAGTGGTTACTATTTTTGCCTATAAATAAGAGATCCTGATTATTCTGCAAGAGGTCTTGAACACTCCACACTTTTTACATTGCAGCAAGAAAATGTGTTACCAAAGATCACCATTTTCATTTCCTAGATTCTCTTAGCTTTAGAACAGTAAACGTGAGCCATAGCCATAGCCGTAGCCATAGTCGTAACTCATAGGTTACATCCAACTTATACTTAGATTGCATTGTAAGTGTGATTTCAAGTTTGATTATAATTGTTTCTATCAACTTGTTTACATTCCTGTGATATTCGATATTCATATATAGAACATCTCAAGTACAATATTTGGTTTATCAAATATCACAGTGCCAACAATAAAAAAAATACAAAAATTTATTAATACAGTTGTGTGTCCATAGAGAGAATGTTGGTTTTTTTTCTATCAAATGGGAAACAAGAGAAGCAAAAGACAAAGAATTAATTTCTCAGCCTAATATGGCAGCATCATCAGCCAAAGAAACTAAGCAAATAGGCTAAGGGCAACTCTCCCAAAGCTTAAACAAAAAATCTTCAGCAGCTCTTTTCTTCGCCAACCAGTCTGCGCACTCGTTACCTTCTCGAAACACATGGTTGAAAGAAAGTTGCCGAGGGAGATCAATAAAGGATTTGATGCAATTCACCAGGGGCGCCAAAGGGTGAAGATGATGAATCCCCTGCTGAATCAAAGAAATTGCAAATTTCGAGTCTGACTCACACACCAAAGGATTATAACCGTTCTGCCAAGCAAACTTGAGACCATTATAAATCGTCAAAAGTTCAGCTCTCAAATTATCAGTGATACCACAGAAACTAGAGAAACTAGTATACCAATGGCCAAGCTCATCACGGATCAGACCTTCGAAACCAGCTCTACCAGGGTTACCTAAAGAACTCCAATCAACATTAAGCTTATAAGCATTAAGAGGAGGAGGGCACCACTTAACCTCTTTGGGAATGTTAGAGTGATTATCAAGACCAAAGGTCGAAGAAACAAGCCTATGCAGAGAAATGATCTGGTTAACAACATACTAAGTGTCCCACCAGTTATCATTAAAAATCTCCTCATTGTGAGCTTTCCAAAAGAGCTAGCAAGTGATAGCAAATTTGGTACCATTTTCCTCATCAATGTTCAAGTGTAGCCAAGAGTCACTATCCTAAACATGAAAAAATTGCCCACCATCTAAATGCAAAATCTGCCAAATCTGTCTTGATATACCACAATCACGAAGAACGTGCAACAAGCATTTAGTTTAGGCTCCACACCTAATACAAGATGCATCATTAGTGAGGTGCTTATAAGCTCAAAACATGTTGGTAGAAAGACTACTGTGCATGGCCATCCAAATGAAGAATTTAATGTTCTCAGGCAAATTGATGATGTATAGATGCAGACATAAGCCAATTGTAGGCACTCTTGACAGAGTAGAAACCAGAACTAGCATGCCCCCAGATATAAGAATCCGCTAAAACACCATCAATGAAAGTGCTCATAATTTCCTGTTTAATTTCTAGAGAAAGAAAAGTAGCACACTGACCCCAATGCCATTGGTTATCAAAGCAAATGTCCTTAACCAAAAGCTGAGCATCTTATATATCAATAAATGGAACCATATTGCATAACAGATCATCATCAGCCCATTTCTCATACCAAAAAGAAATTTCACCTTTACCCAATCTAATTTTAAACCAGTCGAAAGCCAGTGCAAGGCTGTAAGAATTGAAGACCAAGTGTAAGAAGTGCCATGAGACTGGACATCATTAAGAATATGGGTATCTTTCAAATACTTGGAGGTTAAACGTTGAACCCATAGCTTGTGAGGCTTCTGGAGTAGCGACTGTAACACCTTGAATTTCCTATCTCTTAAACAATAATTTTGACAGTTAACAGAATTTTACTGTTTAGTAATTTCTGTGCACTGTAAAATTATTTTGTTTATTCTGTCAGCGTATTTGATCATTTTGAGTGATTTACTCCGTGTCAGGAAAATAATAATTTTCTGGCCGGAGAAAATCTTTAAATATTTATTTATTTCTCTTGACTGTTAATTATTTTTAATAATCTGACTTGATTTTTATATGTTTTCTAATATTTGTGATTTTTGTGGATGATTATGAATTTTTTTGACTGTATGTGGGCCTAGGTGGTCCTATGTGGGCCCAGGTGACCTTACGTAGGCCTAGGTGGGTCCCGCAAAGTGAAAATTTTTCTACGCATAGAAAAATTTGTACTGTTTAGACGGAGACATGGGATCTTACTAAACCTGAATTCGGAAACAGTTTTAGAAAATTTCTTGTACTGTGTTTGGTACTGTATTTATTTATCAGACGATAAAAATACAGTAAATATAATCTTTCGTAGGGTTTTAGCAGATAAAAATAGAAATTATATTGCTTAAGTCAACATTGGTGGTTTGGATATCCACCATTGATTTAATTAACGATGGAGTCTTGATCTTGATTTAATCAACAGTGGAGATTTGATCTTAAAAGTAAATAGGATTATTTATAACCGTTAGATGAAGATTAAATCAAGGGTAGAGATTTAGTTTTATATAATGGCTATGACCATTGGATGAAGAATTAATCAAGGGTGGAGATTTGGTCTAGTAAAGTAACAAGGACCATTTATGACCATTGGATGTAAATTTAATCAATGGTGGAGAATTAGTCTTAAAAAGTAGTAAAGACTAATTATGACCCTTAGATTAAAAGTAAGAAAGAGCAATCTTGACCCTTCATTTTGGAGAAGCATTTAATGGCTTAGATTTTAAGAAGGAAAAATCTAATGGCCTAGATTAAGTCTTCTAATTAAAAGTCTACCTAAATCCTAACCATTAAATTAATCAATGGCTAGAAATGCTCTAGATGGTGGCTAATAATGATGATAACATTATTGCATGCATAATGCAAAGGATGACGACAGTTTTGTGGTTGTTTTTGGAGCTAAAGAAAAACTTTATGTCATTATTAAATGTCTTGGTCAATTGTACATCATTATTGATCATTTTCTTAAAGCAAAAATATTTTCTTCTTTTTTTCTAAGCATAGCTACGGCCATGCATCAAGTTAGAAGACAAATTTTACATTCAAATAATACTTGGTCATTCTTCTAATAATAATAATTGAAGAAGCTACACAAAATTAGTCAATTTTGGTGGCCATTCCTTTTAAGTCTACAGCCATGCATGTTTGGTAAAAGAAAAACATGTTATCTTTTATTCATTTCTATCACATTTGTTTTTATTTCAAGATGGCTCACGGCCAAGTAGCTTTGGGGGGGGCTAAATATTGACTCTTCACTTGATTCCTATCATCTTTCTATCAATTAATCAAACAAAGTCTCTCTCACCTTTTTCTCAAGATAAGTGCATGGCCAAGGAAGCCTCAGGAAGCCAAAATTGTGACTTTAGTTTACTTGAATATTTTTTTTCTATTTCAAGAACCAAAGAACCATATCAAATTTCTCTCCGCTTTCTCTCAATCCCTTCTTCATGGTGGTTTCGGCCAAGCACCCTAGAACCACTCTCCATCACTCTTTAATTTCATCCAGCCATAGATCTTGAATCTACATGATATTCTAAGCAACTTTCATGTTGGAGATTTCCTCTAAATCATTCATCTTCATGGACTTTCTTCAAGATCAAAGTTATAGGGTATTTATGGTGAAGTGTAAGGAAACTTCATTTCTTCTCTTCTTTTTCATGATCTAAACCATGTTTGATCTATGGTTCCTCTTAATCAAGCTTAGTATACTAATTTTTATGTATTTTGTCTTGTATTTGAGAAGCCCTTTGTGGTGAAGGACTTGAAAAAAAAAGTAAAATAAGGAGTTTTTGATGATCTTCAAGAAGTAAGAGGGAGATCCATCTCACCAACCAAGCATGGTGGTGAGAGATGGTTATATATTTGATGGATGTTGAATCCATGTGAGGATTCATATCCATGGTCTTGTAATTTATTTGTGGGTGTTTATGTGCTTTAATTATTTGTCTATGCTTGGTATGCTTTGCATGATTTTATGGCTTTGATGGTATGCTTATAATATGTATGATAAGTATATGGCATGCTTGTGGAATTTATGACGGAATATGTATATGTATGCCATGATGTGAATATGGAAAGAAAATAAATTTTTGGCTCCAATGGCCAAGGAAGAGTGGTCACGGTTTTGACACTCTCGATTTGGGTTTATGTTGAAAATTTTCAATAACAAGAAAAATTAATTTTTGGGTCCCTAGAACAATTAGAATTTCGGCCAAGACACCTCAACATAGGTGTTTATAACTTAATATTTTCATGGAAGAATAAAATTGGATTGATTTGAAAAGCATGGAAAATGAACAAAGGATATGTTTTTCAAGAGAACAAGAACATGGTTTTGAAGGATTTTTATTAATTTATTTTGTGTAAAAAGATCCTAAGTGTTTTTCTAAACATGAGTTTTGAATGAAATGCAAGAACGTTGATTTTAAGGATTTGCAAAGAAAGTGAAAAGGATTTGCAAAGAAAG
This sequence comes from Ormosia emarginata, assembly GCA_029884605.1. Classification (NCBI taxonomy): domain Eukaryota; kingdom Viridiplantae; phylum Streptophyta; class Magnoliopsida; order Fabales; family Fabaceae; genus Ormosia; species Ormosia emarginata. The sequence goes on along the minus strand of JAQQTP010000073.1, from coordinate 2,317,753 downwards.
TGAAAATGAATTTGAACAAATGGGTTTGGTTTTTATGACCATGAATCACACGATTTTGAAAACAAAATTTTAATGATTTTGTTTGTGTAAAACCATATCAATTTAGAAGGAAAAATATTTGATGGTTTCAATAGTCATGCCCACGTTTTAGAAGGTTTGTAATGCCTTGATTTTTATGAACAAAGTGATTTTCAAAATGGAAACGTAACTTGATTTAATACAAGGAATTTGGAAAGGGAATCACAGTGTTTTATCACTTGAGAGAACAGAAATTTTCATAACGAAAAACAAAGAGAGGTTGAAAACGTTTGAATTTCAATTTATTTTGAAAAAGACTGATTTTGGAAATGATTTGGGAAAAATAGAGAATATAATGGTGTTTTGAAGATTTACTAACGTATAATTTATTTTCGAATTTTGAAATACGTTAGAAAAAAATGTTAAATTTTGAAACGTTGATTTATATCAATGGAAAAATAATTTTTGTAGATTATATTTTGGAAAAAGATTTTCTTAAGTAAGAAAATATATTAAATGAAGTATAAAATTATATTATTTTGAGAAAAGTTGAAAAGGAATTTTTGAAGGTTAAGAAATATTTTCTCACGTAATGAAATTGTGGTGAAAAAATTATTTGCGTAGCTTAAAAAGATTTAAAATACAGTAAAATATTTCTACGTGATTTGAAATACGTTGAAATATTTCTACGTGATTTGAATTACGTTTAAATATTTTACGTGATTTGAACTATTGTTGAAAAATCACTATGTGATTGAAAAGTGATAGAATATTTTTATGTGATTGTGAAAATGACAGAAAATCGTTATGTGATTTGGAAAGTGTTTTAAATATTTTGAAAATGATGAAAAATGATTTACGCGACTTAAAAGAATGATTTTTAAGTTACGCGATTTTGAAACAGTGAAAAAATACTATGCGATTTGAGAAACGTATATTTTTACGCAATTGAGAAAAAGGTTAAAAAATTAGTATGTGGTTTAAAAGTGCAACAAAAGAGTTGCAACATTTTGAAAACGTAACAGAAATGTTACGAAATTTTGTAAACGTAACAGTAGTGTTATGGTATTGTGAAAAAGTAATAAACACGTTTTGGAATTTTAAAAACGTAACAAAATTGTTACGGTATTTTGAAAATGCAACAGAAGTGTTGTGGAATTGTGAAAACGTAACGGGAATGTGGAGCAATTTTGTGAAAACACGACAACAGTGCTTTATAACTATGAAAACATGATAAGATGATTTTGTTATTGAAAAATATAGTATGATTACTGTTGAACCAGTGTCCATACATTGTTTGTGAAAACAACGAGTTTTGCCTGTTATTGGTACGTGGTGCATTTTAGATGCATTGAGGCATATGATTTAATTGAACAAACGAATTTGAAAAGAATGGCCCTTGTGGTTGGACTTGCACTGATATATTTGTGCATTGTATAAACTATATCTGAGAAATTATGAGATATACCTGTGATTGGTATTATACCTGTGATTGGTATTTGGTACATTATACATGCATTGGAATGGTCCGATGAGGACTGGATATGGCTGATTACCTAGGAGAAACACACCTCTTGAGTGGGTGCGATATGCGTAGTGTATGTAATTGGCTAGCTATCATGAGCAATAGTTTTGATGATAACAAACGTGAAGACAAACATGAAGATGATGAGAAGACCAAGTCCAAGATCTTCAAGAATAAGCTTTAGGACTTAGGATCCTTGTAAAAGCCTCATTGGATATCTCATTTTTTGGCATTGCAAAGAAATGTTTTCAAAATTGTTTTTCCAAAATTAAACAACCTTTTTCTGGTCATTTGAAAGCATTTAAAACTGGTTTTATAACAGAGGTATTCGAATACCCTGTTAGGTATTCGAATAGAGTGTTTTTCAAGCTTATACGTTTTGTTTTCAAAGAGGTATTCGAATACCCCTCCAAGTATTCGAATAACTTGCTTCTATAGAAACCATGTTTTATTATAGGTATTCGAATAACCCATATGGTATTCGAATAACCTGTTTCGAAACTGATATTTTCTGCTGTGCCAAAACAGAGGCATTCGAATAACCCATGTGGTATTCGAATACCCTAGTTTCAGAATGGACCTTTTTAAATGAGGCATTCGAATACCCTTAACTGGTATTCGAATAACCCAAATTTTAATCGCTTTTTAAAAGAGTTTTGGCAAGAGGCATTCGAATACCTCATAAGGTATTCGAATACCGTTCTCCAGAATTGGATTTCACGAAGCTTTCGAAAATGGCAGCAACGGCCATAATTTCAATAATTACTTGCTTTTAATTGCTCCAACGGCTAGTTTCTTCCATTGCTCTATAAATAGAGACCTTGGGTCTCTTCTCGAAAACCCCAACCATTTTGAACTATTTGCTTGTGATTAAAACATGATTATTTCATTTTTTCTATGCTCTTTTTGCCAAAACCTTGAGATATCCTTTAGAGAGCTCATTAGCACTTCAAGTTGTAATATCTGTTCTAAGTGAGAGTTCTTTTTTCATCTATTCTCTGATTCTGTAAAAGGGTGAGGTATCCCTTAGTGATTTTGTGAGGGTGAGGTATCCCTCTAGTAAAAGGGTGAGGTATCCCTTGTTGTAAAGAAGGTGAGGTATCCTTCAAAGGGGGTGAGGTATCCCTCTAGTAAATAGGGTGAGGTATCCCTGTTATGTAAAGGTTGCAAGCACCTGTTTTAAGCTTGTGTTGAATAGTAAAAAATCTCGAACTGTGTTTCGGGGACTGGACGTAGGCCACAAGTGGTTGGTGGTCGAACCAGGATAAATATTGTGCCTGCTCTTCTACCCTTAATCTTTTATTTCTTATGCACTTTATTCTTGCAATTTAATTATTAACTGTTCTTCTTATCTTCATCTCATTCTCGACTTTTAATAATTAAATTCAGTATAATTTATTTGTTTAAGGCTTTTGCGAAAAATCTTTAATTACTCAATTCACCCCCCTCTTGAGTACTGAAGCCACTTGGGTAACAAGTGGTATCAGAGCTAGACTCTTGTATAAAGAGCTTAGCCGCTTCAAGAGTACATGACTTCATCAAATGTTTTATCAGAAGCAACTTCCATAAATCGACCACCCTTTTTTCAATGGGGATGGTTATGCATATTGGAAGGAAAGAATGAAAATCTTTATAGAGGCTATTGATCTAGATGTGTGGGATGTTGTCGAAAATGGCGCATTTATACCTACACGCGTTGTCAATGGTGTAAAAACCGAGACACCTAGAAGTGATTGGTCTAAAGATGATAAAAGAAAAGTTCAAAATAACTTAGTAGCCAAAAACATCATTACCTCAGCCTTGGGGCATGATGAATTTTTTAGAATTTCAAATTGCAAAACTGCTAAAGAAATGTGGGACACTTTACAAGTTACCCATGAGGGTACTAGTGAAGTTAAGAGGTCGAGAATCAATTCTCTAACTCGTGAATATGAATTATTTACAATGAACCAAGGAGAAAGCATTTAAGAAATGCAAAAGAGGTTCACCCACATTGTTAATCATCTTGCATCATTAGGAAAGAATTTTACTAACGAAGATTTGATTAACAAAGTGTTGAGATGTCTTAGCAGGATTTGGCAACCAAAAGTAACAGCAATTTCAAAATCAAGGAACTTGACAACTATGTCATTAGCAACTCTTTTTGGAAAACTTCACGAGCATGAAGTAGAACTCAACAGGCTTGACCAAAGTGAGGAAAACGATAAAAAGAAAAAGGGGATAACGCTTAAAGCCACCACCTCCACCATCAATAATGAAGAAGAAGACGATGGAGATGACGTGGACAACATTGAGCTAAATGAACAAAATCTCAATCTTCTGGTAAGAAAATTTGGTAAGTTCCTAAAGAAAAAGAGAACTCAAAGAAGATCGTCATTTCCCCCAAAGAAAGTTGAAAAGAAACCCTCCAAAGAAAGAAGAGTCTACATAGCATGGGATGACAATGACATGGACTCCACTGATAGCTCAGATAGTGAAGAAGCCCATCTATGTTTTATGGCGAAAGGAGAAGAACAAAAAGAAGAAAGCGACAACGAGGTAAATTCTGAATTATCTCCTTCTTATGATGAGTTACAAGATGCCTTTGAAGAATTGCATGACGAAACTTTAAAACTCACAAAACAAATTTCTTCTTCTAAGAAAAAAATCTCTTCTCTAGAAAATCAAATTCTTATTTTAAATAAAGAGATTGAAGAATTAAAATTGAAAATGAAACTTTGGGAATTATTGATGCATGCTCATCTCATCCCTCACATGCTTCTACTTCGTATTCTTGCTCTTCATGTCATTTGCTTGAAAATGAAATTGAAGATTTAAAGAACACCCTTGCCAAATTCACATGTGGAAGAGATAATTTAAATATTTTATTAGGAAAACAAAGGGTTGTTTTTCAAAAGGCTGGAATAGGATATAACCCGAATAATCAACACAAATCCTATAAAAATTATTTTGTTAATTCTAGCATTTCATGTAGCCCATTTATTAAATGTTTCTATTGTGGGAAGAAGGGTCACAGTGCTTCAACATGCAATGCAAGAAAGAATGTTAACACAAAAATTGGGACAAAAATGGTTTGGGTTCCAAAGGGTACATTGCCCAAAACTGACACTCAAGGACCCAAGAAAATTTGGGTACCAAAAACAAAAAATTAAATTGTGTTGCAGGTGTGCTTGAAAGCCTAGAACTGACTTCGGCATTTTTGAAAGTGGCTACTGCGAGCACAAGACCGGAAATAACTTCAAGCTCTCTTCCTTCTTTTCATGAAGCTTGAAGTTGCAACTATGAAATAAGCTCTTAATCACTGGAACAGATAAGAAAATAATGGCAAATAATAAGGCAAGCTCTCTTACGGTATTTTCTGAGTATTTCCATCAAAAGGTAAGTTTTCATATCTCAAATATACATTCTGGACGTAAAATATATGTTTTTATGTTTGAGTTATTCGAATACCTCCCTGTGGTATTCGAATACCATTGCATCTGTACGTGAAAATCCATGTTTTTCTGATAGGTCTATTCGAATACCCTCCCATGGTATTCAAATACCATACATCAGTACAGAGTTCTTATGGTTTTATTAGCTGGGGCATTCGAATACCCAAATGTGTATTCGAATAAACCTGAAAAATCTTCATCAGTACTTGTTACATGCTATCTGGAGTATTCGAATACCTTACAAGGCATTCGAATACTTGCTCCTTCTGGAGTTTATAAAATGTGATGGGTATTCGAATACGTAAGAGGTATTCGAATACCATATGGCTGAAAGCAAGTTTTTCATCGTCCTCTCTATTTCGTTTCGCTTCTATTCTTTTTCTTGCATATGCAATGCAAATAACATGCTTTTAATCTTATTTCATCAAGCCTTCATTTATGCCTTATATGAAAATCACATGATGTTCTTAAATGCATATTTCTTGGCTTGTTCTTGCCCTTTTATTTTTTTTTTTTCTAAATGTATGCTCAATGTAATTGGCTATTGTTTTGATATACGAACAAGTGCAATAAGTGGTATATGAAATATTTAATATCTATGTTTTTATTGACATATGTCGATTTATAAGAATTTGTTAACAAGTGGTAAATGCTTAGAACATCTTGACAAGTGATATCAAACAAGTGGTAAATGCTTTACATTTTGACAACAAGTGATATCAAAGTGGTATGAACATAATAACAAGTAATAACAAATGATAACAAATGATATCAAACAAGTGATTTCTTGGCCAAATTAATCGATAAATATATTTTTGCCCTTGAGAATCATTTGCTGCTTTTGCCTCATTGTTTTAAATACTTATTGGCTTATGAGTTTGACTAACCCCTATGGATCCAACATTCATGGATACCAATGAAAGTACTCTGATTTTTTTGTAGGAAGAACACTACCTCAAGCACAAATTTAAATGGACAAAACTCATTCAACTTGAGGACATGCATATATTGTTTGATATGATAAAAGGGGGAGAAAAATACTTGCCCCATCTTTTTGATCATGACAAAAGGGGGAGAATGGTATCAAATGTACAAAAGGGGGAGAACAAGTTTAAATGTCTTTGTTTGAGAAAAGTCAGGGAGTAAAAGTCAAAACAAAAATAGAAATTGGATTCCAAAAGTAAGGGGGAGCTGTTGTGCACATCTCTGATATAAATCACCTCTTATGAAAAAGAGGGGGGGTAAGTATCTCTAAATAAACTTTGTGAATCCCAATTTATATGAACTAATGCTTTTCTCAAATGTTAGTTTGTCATCATCAAAAAGGGGGAGAATGTAATTGGCTAGCTATCATGAGCAATAGTTTTGATGATAACAAACGTGAAGACAAACATGAAGATGATGAGAAGACCAAGTCCAAGATCTTCAAGAATAAGCTTTAGGACTTAGGATCCTTGTAAAAGCCTCATTGGATATCTCATTTTTTGGCATTGCAAAGAAATGTTTTCAAAATTGTTTTTCCAAAATTAAACAACCTTTTTCTGGTCATTTGAAAGCATTTAAAACTGGTTTTATAACAGAGGTATTCGAATACCCTGTTAGGTATTCGAATAGAGTGTTTTTCAAGCTTATACGTTTTCTGTTTTTCAAAGAGGTATTCGAATACCCCTCCAAGTATTCGAATAACTTGCTTCTATAGAAACCATGTTTTATTATAGGTATTCGAATAACCCATATGGTATTCGAATAACCTGTTTCGAAACTGATATTTTCTCTGTACCAAAACAGAGGCATTCGAATAACCCATGTGGTATTCGAATACCCTAGTTTCGAATGGACCTTTTTAAATGAGGCATTCGAATACCCTTAACTCGGTATTCGAATAACCCAAAGATTAATCAGTTTTTAAAAGAGTTTTGGCAAGAGGCATTCGAATACCTCATAAGGTATTCGAATACCGTTCTCCGAATGGATTTCACGAAGCTTTCGAAAATGGCAAAGAACGGCCATAATTTCAATAATTACTTGCTTTTAATTGCTCCAACGGCTAGTTTCTTCCATTGCTCTATAAATAGAGACCCCGGGTCTCTTCTCGAAAACCCCAACCATTTTGAACTATTTGCTTGTGATTAAAATGTGATTATTTCATTTTTTCTATGCTCTTTTGCCAAAACCTTGAGATATCCTTTAGAGAGCTCATTAGCACTTCAAGTTGTAATATCTGCTCTAAGTGAGAGTTCTTTTTCATCTATTCTCGATTCTCAAAAAGGGTGAGGTATCCCTTAGTGATTTTGTGAGGGTGAGGTATCCCTCTAGTAAAAGGGTGAGAGTATCCCTTGTTGTAAAGAAGGTGAGGTATCCTTCAAAGGGGGTGAGGTATCCCTCTAGTAAATAGGGTGAGGTATCCTGTTATGTAAAGGTTGCAAGCACTGTTTTAAGCTTGTGTTGAATAGTGAAAAATCTCGAACTGTGTTTCGGGACCGGACGTAGGCCACAAGTGGTTGGTGGTCGAACCAGGATAAATATTGTGCCTGCTCTTCTACCCTTAATCTTTTATTTCTTATGCACTTTATTCTTGCAATTTAATTATTAACTGTTCTTCTTATCTTCATCTCATTCTCGACTTTTAATAATTAAATTTAGTATAATTTATTTGTTTAAGGCTTTAGCGAAAAATCTTTAATTACTCAATTCACCCCCCCTCTTGAGTACTGAAGCCACTTGGGTAACAGTGTAAGTCACTTGTTGACCTTGGGGGCATCGGGGTGCGGGTTGCTTACACGGGTGGTTGGTCGCGCTTCTTCCCGTAGGTTAGACCGATGCAACACACCGATGATCCTAACCGAGACACTATTCTTACTCAAGATCTGATAAAGACTGTCGTGTATATGCTAGATATGCAAAATTAAAATGAGGATTATAGCACGTGGTCTGAGGCATGTGGTACCGACAGATCTTTTCGATCATTTCTCCGACCTAAGTTTAGCTTTATGGAGTAGGAAATCAAGTCTTGTGTACATGTATAATCTGAACACTTATATCTGTATGATATATTAATTGAGGAATATTGGCTATGACAACTGTTTTGAATACTTGGATTGATATATGATTGGATGATGATAGTTGATTAATATTGAATATATTATTGGAAGTCTGGTATGATATCCCTGTATGATATTGTTGTTTGTGTTATCTCTGTGCTGCCATGTTAGTATTGGTGTAGGTGATCTCACCTCTTTGTTATGTTATTTTGCTATGTCTGTACTGTTAAAATCAAATAATAGAAGGATCGAGTTGTCTTAGACATAACGGGCGATGGATACTCTGAGACTGGTGACAACAATAAGGAGTGGACATTCAGGACTCGAAGGTGTGCAGTGTTGACAAAGAAACAGATGTCTGATGCATCAAGATGGACAGAAAAAGGAATAAGTATGTTAAAGTTTCTCGTTAGTGTTGTACCGTGCTATTCAGTAGGACTCGTTATAGGGTTTGCTACTGTTAAAAAAAAAGTCTGTTAATTTTATATTTCTCTTTAAATTGTGAAATATTAATTGGTGTCAATATTGCATAATGAATAGGGGTGCACACGGGTCGGGTTGGGTCGGGTTTGGGGAGAAAAAATGTCCGAACCAATTAAACGAAGTCGGGTCGGTTCGGGTCGGTTTAAGGGAATTTTTTTTGGATGACCCGACCCGACCCGATGGCAATCGGGTTGGTTCGGGTCGGGTAATCGGGTTGAGCGAATTTCAAACAAAAAAACTTTTTTTCTATTTTTGGGTGATCGGGTTGGTCGGGTTGGGTAGTCGGGTTGGTCGGGTTGGGTGGTCGGGTTGGTCGGGTTGTGAACATTTCCTAATAGAAATTACTCAAAACGACGTCGTACTCAGGTAATCGGGTCGGGTCATCAGATTAGTTAGTGAAACCCGCCACCCGAACCGACATATGAATGGGTTGGTCGGTTTCAACCCGATCAGACCCGATGACCCGACCCGAACCGGATATTTAATGTTGGGTCGGGTCAGGTTGCTCGGGTGCTCGGGTCGGGTTCGACCCATGTGCAGCCCTAATAATGAATAGTTGAAATATGATTTTCAATATTACCTAATATTTTCAGTAAATTTACGTTTCAGTAAAGAAGAAATTTTGAAACCCATATTTTCATAACTCAAACTTTTTACGAATTGATTTTCAGATTATGAGTTGGGAGTCAGACATGTGATACCCTAGGGAGGATGTTACAGCGACCAAATATGTTTGCCAACAAGGCAATATTAGCTTAACGGGCCTGACAAATTCCCAGCCCACATTTGCCTTTGGGGAGAGTTATTATATCCCAGTTAACCCAATGAGAGGAACTGTCACCCCAAATGAAGCTCCTCACTTTGGCATCAATAGTATCACAAATGCACTGAGGCAACCACAAATTTTGCATGAAGTAAATTGGGATTGCGGTCATGCTAGATTTTGCTAGAGTGATCTTTCCTGTTTTATTAAGTAACTTGCTTTTCGACCCTGCCAACCTGGAATCAATCTTATCAATAATATAGGCAAAATCTGATTTTTTTTAACCCGCCCAGCAAGCATAGGAAACCCTAGATATTTGCCTAAATTATAGTTATGATGATAACCAATAATGGACTTGAATTTTAGCACGAGACACATTGCGAGAGGCAAGAAACTGAGACTTCTAAATATTAATTTTCAAACAAGAAGCTAAAGAAAAAGCTTGCAAAACTTCTTGCACCATTCTAACTTGGGAAGATTTGGCTTGAGTAAACAAAAGACAATCATCCGCAAAAAATAAGTGAAAGATAGCTGGGCCATTTTTATCAATACGCATAAGTATCTACTTTCTATCATGGACCTTCTCTTGGATAAGGAGAGCCAATTTTTCCATGCAAAGGACAAATAAATATGGGGACATTGGGTCACCTTGCCTCAAGCCCCTTATTGGCTTAAAGGATTCAAGCAAATCCCCGTTCCATTTCAGAGATAAAGTGCTAGAAGTAGTGCAATTCATGATAAGATTCACAATATGGGGAGGGAAGCCAAACTTATTAGAGTAATATTCAAAAAATTCCAGTCCACCATATCATAGGCCTTTTCAAAGTCTACTTTAAAGAGAAGGAAGTTTTTTTTTACCTTTTTTTTTCTTATGCATATGATAGACAATTTCCTGAGCCACAATAGCATTATCAACCGTGCCTCTGTTAGGAAGAAAACTTCTTTGAAGAGGACCAATAAAGCTATCCAAATGAGGACGAATTCTGTTCACTAAAACCTTTGAAATGAGTTTGAAGAGCATATTACAAAAGCTTATAGGATGGAATTCCTTAAAACCAGAAGGGGCATCCACCTTAGGAATAGGGACAATAAGAGTCTCTGCTAGCTGCAGATTAAAACTTCCTGAAGAAAAAGCTGTAGCAACCAATTCCCAAACTTTTCTACCAACAATAGGCCAATAGGTCTTGAAAAAATTGGCTGAAACCCATCTGGGCCTAGAGCTTTATAAGAACCCATAACAATAATAGCATTTTGCACCTCCAATATCTCTATAGGTTTGATCAAAGAATCATAAACATTGTTGTCCAACTTAGGAGTAAAACACAATTGAAGACTAACTGGTTGGCAAGGATGACGTGACTGGAAGAGATTTTTAAAGAATTTCTGAGCCTCCAATTTAAGAACTTCCTCATTAGTGCACCAAATACCATTAATATCAAGCCTCGTAACTCTATTCCTTCTACGTCTTATGACAGTTTGGGTGTGAAAAAATTTGGTATTTTTGTTACTAAATTTTACCCAATTCTCACGAGATTTTTTGTACCAAAGCATTTCTTCCTGTGCCAAGACTTTATTATATTGAAATTGCAAGTCCTTTTCTAGTCTAATAAGGTCATTCTAGGAATAAAGATCCAGTTGGTTATGCATCCTTTTAATACGAGCCTCTAACTTCTGCTTCCTCTTGAAAATGTTCCCGAAGGTATTTTTGTTAAAATTGATGGAACTATCACGCACATTACTCAGCTTAGTAAGAGCATCACTTGGAATAACTTTCTAAGAATTATCTACCACAACTTCATAATGAGGATGGGAGATCCAAGCCACTTGGAAGTGGAAAGACCACAGTTTATTACTCTTAGATTTCATACAACTAAGAAGCAAGGGATTATGATCAGAATTATGAGGCTGTAAGAGCTCCACAAGGGCATGCTGGAAAAGAAGACGCCAATTCACATCAGCCATGCATCTATCTAACTTCTTCCTCACATGAACCCCATGATGGATATTTTTTTCTCCACGTAAAAACTCTTCCTACTATATCAAGATCAATAAAACCACAACTAGTCATCATTGCAGCAAGCTGGTGCGCCCGAGAGATACTAAAAGCACCCGCAGAAACCTCAAAATAATAGAGAACTTCATTCAAGTCCCTAATGATCACCTATGGGCCATTTAAACGTTGTCTCAGCTGACTAAGATAATCCCATAATAAGATATGAACAGAAGGAATAAGAGAAGCATAGACGACTAAGCAAAACCAAGAAACAGTCCTATTCTGAATAGCAAAGGTAATAGCTTGAGTAGAAGAATCAACCAGAATGAAGGTAACATCATCACAGCAAGATAAAACTCATATCCCACCAGAGTGTCCTCTTGCTTCTTGCAAGAAAATGGGTTTATACCCCAGAGACAGCCACAACTTCGCGACTTTATCAAAAGCTCCATAAGTCTCATAAAGAAAAAAACATGGAGGGGTGATGTGATAACTCCATAAAGTATAGTTATTTGTGCCCCATATCTGAGCTATTAAGAGTGCTAAAGTCCTTGTATTCATGCATATTTAAAAGGTTTTGTGCTTATATTTGTTATATTCAATTCTGATACATTTCCTGTATGTAATTGAGCAATTTATGCATATTTTGATATGTGATTAAGTGAATTTATATTTATTACTGATTTGGTATTTTCTCTATCATAGGAAGGGCTCCAAACAAGATGATATATGGAGCAATTGAACTGGAATGGGAAGAGGAAGCCAAATTTGCATCTCAGACCTCAACGCCGCGGCGTGGCATGTGAATGCCATAGCGTGAGAATCCCCTGCATCCAAAGTCATGGTTTTTGAGCATCTTTCCAAAGTCATGTGAATGCCACGGCGTGAGAATCTTTCCTCTTCTCCCTTTATTTCTCTTCTCTTCCCTATCTTTTGAGCATGGTTTTTGTCTGTAATTCATGTTCAATGGATTAGCCAAGTTGTATTTAGGAAATACTTTGGATCTTTATATGATTATTGATGTTTATGTATGAATTTGAGTTTCTATTGATGTTTAACTTTGTTCTTCCATGCCTATGTTTAATGCTTGCTTCTGCTTGATCAACAATTGTATGATCTTAATTGATGCAAATGAACTAGATATAGGGATTTATGGAGATGGATATGGTGTGGTTGATGCATGTTCGACGAGTTCAATTAGCTTGAATGAGTTGATTCGCTAACTGGATAGAAATATACCTTTTAACCATGTATTAGCGTGTGTTTGAGAATAGATCGTTCATTAGTAGAGTTTACACTAGTCCTCGTGCAACCATAAGAACTATAGTGGATTAGGTAAATGACACCAGGGTTGAACGACCTAGACATAGGCTTTTGACTAAATCAGATTCTCAAGCTAACTAACTAATCATTGATGTTGCTTATAAGGATTGCATATCATTAGTATGAAATAGGAAGTGAAGAAGGATTCCCTAGATCTCTAAATCATTATCTTTTTACTTTTGTAGTTTAGATTTAGATTATTTACGTTTCTTTATTCTATATGTCCTTGGATAGAATTTAGCTAAGCTATTGGTTGTTACTTAGTAATGGAAACTATATATCCTCATGGGAACGAACTTTTATTCTATATCTGTATTACTTGTATGACCCGTGCACTTGCGGCCTAATAAAGGGACAAACATGATGTTGGGACACTATATCACGGACATGATGCCTAGAGATTTTACCCAAGGCTCCACGAATATTCCAGGACAAAATAGAGAAATTTTTGTAGACTTCCATTAAAAAGTTAAAAGGGGGAAGAAAAGAAGACCATGGTCCTAGCTTGCCATCTAATTTTCAAGCTGAGTTTCAGGCACCATGTGAACTTGAAAACCCTCTTGAGAACCCATCTCCACATTTCTCTCCATGTTATCATCTTTAGACACTTCCATCTCCTTGCCATCATTAATAAACATAAACCTTGATCCTGAAATTGCTTTCATTTTGACGGTGGACTTGGCTCCAAAGCCAACATCATAGACCTGAGGAATAAATGACCCCTGCATGGCAATATTTTCTGGTGCAAGTGGCGTTGCACTATAAATAAGAGAAAAATTTCTATTGCTAAGTGTGGGACCCTCATCATTTTCCTTGTGTGGTCGTTTATTCTTGCTCTGAGGAGCCTTAGTTGGACCAATGGTCTTTTTAGAAGAAGATAGGCCTTCCTGGTTCGAAACATTAGCCCCCTTTTTTGCGTGGTTTTTCGACGTGCTCTTCACTGCATGAGCTTTCTCTTTCTTATCATTAATATTTGCATTCACTTTATTCTTAGTAGTATCTTTAACTGGATTTGTAGTACGGTTATTTTGTTTTTTGCGCTTCACAATCATCTAATCACCATGGAGAGATTCTTGGGGAATAACCATTGCACTTTGATTGGCCATTGAATGTTCTTGATCTTGTGGCATAACTGGAGGAGCCTTCTCTACCATTGCTTAAGGTTGCTTCTCTATCACCAGAGCTAGTGTTTGTGAGCCACCCTGATCAGCCACAACATCCTTTTTGGAAGGACATTCACGACCCAAATGACCATAACAACCACATAGAGAATATATTTTATGCAATCCTTCATAGTCAACTTTATACCAGAAGTTTCTGAACCACACCTTGCCAACCACAGGTTTAGTCAGATCAACCTCTACATAGATCTAGGAAAATTGACCACGCTTCACATCCAAAGTGTTTTTATCTACCTTTATTGGTGTTCCAACAGTGGCCACCAAAGCCATCAAGATACTTTCATCATAGTAGAACACATTGAGCCCTTGGGAAACGTATCCAAACCATAGTTTTATCTATCTTTGTTGTGGGTGACATGAACTCGGGAGACCAAGTTTGAACTATGAGGTACCGATCAAAGAACATCCATGGCCCTTCGTCCATCACCTTGTTACGATCTATTTCTTCCTCAAACTTCACCATAAAAAAATCATTGCCAAGATCCATAATTTCAAATCCTGCCACCAGTTTCCATAACCTTGTTAATCTATCCCACATTATATTGTAGCCAACGCTCTTTCCAAGCAGGTTCACAATGAGAGCATCCTTCTAAGAAGCATACAGACCCTCCAAGACAGACTCCTCTATATGCACCATGGGCTTAAGAGAGTTGTTGTCCTCAAACTCAATGCGAGTAAGCTTTTCCTTAAATAAATCTTTCTTGATTCTCACAGGAAGTTTCTCGTGATTCCCCAGCACCATATCTCTAAAAGAAGTCTTTTGTTGTTTCTCACTGTCGCTGCCGTCAGGTGGTTCTTTGCCTAAATTGTCATTCTCTCTTACACTTCCTTTCAATGTACATATTGAGATTTTTTAAATAATATAGAATAAATATATATGAATAAATATAATAATATGAAAATATAAGTAATTACTTTAGTTTTCTAATAATAATTTTATTTGAATCAATTTTAGTATGGTTTCTTATAAAATATTCAAACTCATATAAGTATTAATATATTTTTATGTAAATTTATTAATCTAGTGCAATGTGAGTAAAAAATATTTAAATACAAAATAATAACATTACTTTTAATTAGGAGCTACATTTTATTTATTTAATTGAAGAAACAATTATCATCATAAAACATGCACTTAGTAATTTGAATAGTACGAAAGGATTAAATTCTTAATAATATATAGCTCTCTATATTCTTATGATTTATTCAATCTATTGATATATGACTTCTTAGATTCTTTAATCTTATTCTCTTTAGATACAATTATAGTTTGCTCATCACATCTACTTCATCAATGCTCTCGTATGTCAATTTTTTGCCTTACTTGTCCACAAAAAGTATCTCTACTCTTACAAATAATAGCACTCAAAATATCAATAAAATCTTGATGTTATATAATATGAGTTTTGCTCAGTTGCATTTAAGTTATCTTACTAAACAAACTTTTTTTTTTATAAATCTATACTTTTTAGTTGATTTTATCATGTTTTTTTTTTTTTTGTAAAGTTGTATTTCATATATGTAAATATTAATATATTTTCATGTAAATTTTTCAATCATGTGAAATATAAATATAACATATTTAGATATTATATATTATATATATGAACGAAAAAATTTAAATTTTTTAAATAAATTTTTATTTTTTCTTATGATAAATTACATTTAATTAATTTTACTATATTTTCATGTAAAGTTTTTATTCTCGTATGATGTACATATTCAAGTTTTTCAAATATTATATATATGGATAAATATAATAATTTGAAAATATAATTAATTAATTTAGTTTTCTAATAATAAATTTTATTTTAATCAATTTTACTATGATTTCTTATAAAATATTCAAACTCGTGTAAATATTAATATATTTTTATGTAAAATTATTAATCTAATGCGACATGAATAAAAAATATTTAAATATAAAATAATAACATCACTTCTAATAAAAAGTAATTTGAACAATTGAAAGGATTAAATTTTTTACAATATATGACTATCTATTTTCATATTTTTTATTCAATGTCAAAATAATTTAAAAATTTTAACATAATGTCCGAAGAATCAAAATTTGTTTAGAAGATAACCAAGACCAAAATTTCATAAACTTGTATTACTCCAAAAAAACAATACAAAAGATATCCAACTAAAATAATAGAGAATTTATCTTAGAAATATAATGATAACAACACTGTCATCATAAAATATATTAAAGTACTTATAGTAGTATAAAATAAAAAAAATATATATGTATCAAAGAAAATACAAAATTTTAAAATATATAATATTTGAATATTTTTAAAAGTAGTGGAAGCTTTTTATATGAGAGAAAGACATGCGTCTTTGTAAATTTTTGAAAGATGAAGAAGATGACATGTGTTAAATTTGTATTATAATAAAATATTTGAGTTGATTAATATAAATAATAGATAGTAGATAGTAGAAGTAGATAATAAATAATAAAAGTAAATAGTAGATAATAAATACTAGATTATTGCAGATAATTAATAAATAAAAAACAAATAAAAAAGTAAGTATAAAACCGTGAAGTATGGAAGTGGCATGTGATATTACTGTAGTAACTACAGTAAAAAACTCCGAATGATGTTATTGTAGCTACAAGAAAAAATTTTGGGATTCGTATTATTTATGGATAGATTATATACTATATAATATTTATATCAACATAATATTTAACATCATATATTTTAATATTTATGAATTTTAAATAAAAATAAAATAAACCTTTCTCAAGAGTTATATAAAAATAATAAATTTCTTAAATTTTGAATGCAAATAAGTTAAATAATTTAAAGATGCAATATTTGTTTTGGTCTTTGGCCATGGTATCACATGCATTACTGTAAGATTAACTTTTGTATTAAAATTAGTAATTAGGTAAAATTATTTTTAAAATAATAATTCTAAAATTTAAACTCTTGACATTATAAAAAAAATTTGTTTGAAATCGCTGCCCACTTATACTGCAACAAACTACTGTTTCATAAAGATGCAATATTTATTTGTCTGTAAGATATTGATATCAAAGTCAAAAGCAAGATCAATGCACTTAAAAGTTTATACACTAAAATGAAATTTTATTATAATAGGGAGAAAATAATAATTAATAAATTATTACTATTATAATACTTTATTTACCTATTATTTTATTATTGTTATGCTATTTAAATTTCATAATTTTCTTGACATAATAAACTATGATATGCTATTATTATCATTATGTTACTTTAATC
This sequence comes from Ormosia emarginata, assembly GCA_029884605.1. Lineage (NCBI taxonomy): Eukaryota > Viridiplantae > Streptophyta > Magnoliopsida > Fabales > Fabaceae > Ormosia > Ormosia emarginata. The sequence continues at coordinate 2,300,738 of JAQQTP010000073.1, read as the reverse complement.
ATCTTTTAAGAAATTAGATATTCTTCGTTGTAATTATGCATCTAAAGACAAGGGCCAAAGGCAGAAAAGGAAAAACAACCAAACACAGCAAAAAAAACAAGGAACCGGTGCACTTTAAGGCACTTTAGAATTAGCCTTTGCGCACGGGAACCGCAAGTGCATTCGCCTATTTCCCTTGAAATTAATTAAAAAAAAGAAAAATGACAACTGGAGCAAGAGTATGCAAAAAACATCACTCACTTGAACACAAAGATTTATAGAAATCCCACGTTGCTGGATTCTGTCATTTATACATAAATTCACTGGACATTACTCTATTTTTATAATATCCTACATCCATTTTAAACCCATTTTGACAGCTTGCACTGTACTTGATGCACACAGAAAATCAAGGCACGCCAGTCCATATCTACACAGATATACTACATATTTTTTTTTTATGAAGGCAGATATGCTACATATAAATTAATCAAAGGCTACACCATTTAACATATGAAAACTGAAAAAGGAATTTTATTTATAAAAAATCCACTTTTTTTATAATCATGAGTTCATCAAATCCTGGCACAACTCATGAATTATACTATATGGTACATATGAGCTTCGTTTTTCCCAGTAAAACTGGAGTCCCTATATCATAGAGTGAAGATTACATTTTTCTTAAATTGTCTAACCTTGCCTGTAAATCACTATCTATCCCGCCATCATCATTCGCTGTAGTTTCAACTTGAGGTACCTTGGAATTTGCAGCTGGGGCAGCAACAGCTGATGATGGTGCAGTCACAAGCTGTACATAAAAACAAAACTCGTTATGCATTGTTATAGTGACAGTCATTTAGTTTCAGCTGAAAAAAGATGTTTAATGGGAAACAAGTAATAAACATACCTCTTGGTTTATGTTAATTCCAATCTCATCAAGAACCTGGTTCACTAGTTCTTCTGTTTCTTCTTCTTCTTCATCCCCTTCCAAAGCATCATCTATTGCATCTCCCATCACCTCAGTTGTCAATTCCATCTTCTCATTCTGTCTCTCAAATTCTTGCATGATTTTCTGCAAAGATGGCAAATTCATCTGCCTATTCATCTGTCCCATGGCCTTTGTCACGCCTTTCATAGCCTCACCCATTGCTTGTGTTGATTTCAAAGTCTGAACAATTGTATTACAAAAGAAACTAGCTTTTAGCACTCGAATAACGTAAAGACATGGGTTTTGATCAAAATTTTGCAGGTGTTAGCCAGTTAATCATATTCCAAGAAACACAAAATGCCATGAGCCTTAGGACAGAACTATTATCCTATAATGACCCTATATGCTAGTACATAGTACAAAGCAGTAGATACAATTACCACAACAACATACCTGAATTCTGAGTGATACACCTTGGAGCTGTGATTTTAGCTTATAAAACTTTTCAATCTGATGCCTTGTTCTAACAAGATCTTTTGCCATAACTCTAACGGCTCCCTGGAAAGAATTACATGAAAGACAAAAATGGCATTGGTGAAAGTGAAACATATACCACTCACCTTAATAGCTAAATCAAGAGTTAACCACAAACAACAGATAAACATATATACAGCATTACTGGAAAAATCAGGTTTGGAGTAAAAATTTAAACTCAATGGTAAAAAAATATTGAAACCAAACTACATTCATCGTGTGCAAGCCAGATCCACTATCTTGCAAGAACCACAACAACAACATAAACAACCAAAGCCTTTTCCCCACTAGGTGTGTTCTATCATAGACCAAATCTTCTGAGAGACCATTTAAGTCTAAATCCTTTCTAATGGTTTCACACAAAGTTTTTCTTGGTAATCTTGCAAGAACCACATTAGTTAAAATTTCACATTTTTATATCATACTACTTTTGAATAGTACCAAACAAGACACAAGTGGTGTTCCAATTTAAGAAAATGACAGTCCTATTTATTTATTTATTTATAAGTTGTTTACAAAATTGAAAATTAAACAACAAAATTTTATTTGTTCTTGCAAGTCATTGAGAGGACATCACAACTTGATTCACCTATATAAATATATAATATATTATATAATAACAGAAATATCATATTTTCCCTAAATCATGTTATGCTGCAAACGAAATTGTTGAAATAGAGAAAGGAAGAGAGACATATGATGAAACCGTGTGTTTCAACTACACAACGGAGGCTGAATATATATACAATAAGTAATGACTAATTACACAATTTACATGATGTGGGACTAACAGTTGTACTACTAATTACACCTAATTACATATGTTGCCAACAGTTTCCAACACTCCCCCTCAAGCTGGAGCATATAAGTCATATGTACCAAGCTTGTTACAAATATAGTTTATTCGAGGTCCTCTCAAAGACTTAGTGAAAACATCTGCCAGTTGATCATTTGAATTGACGAAAACTAGTGGTGATGTCTCCAGACAAGATCTTTTCTCGATAAAGTGATGATCTATTTCAATGTGTTTGGTCCTCTCATGAAAAAGCTGGATTAGGCGATATGCAAAGCGACTTGATTATCACAAATAAGAGTCATTTGCATAACGTTTCCAAACTGAAGCTCTTTAAGAAAGTGTTTTAACCAAATGAGCTATGCAAGTAAATGGTAGGCCATGGCTCGATATTCTGCTTCGGCACTTGATCTTGCAACCACATTTTGTTTCTTACTTTTCCAGGAAATCAAATTACCCCCAATGGATACACAATAACCAGAAGTAGATCTCCTATCAATAGGAGAACCTGCCCAATCAGCATCTGAGTATCCTACAATCTGAGTGTGTCCTTTGTCTTCATAGACAAGGCCTTTTCCTGGAGCTCCCTTAATATATCTGAGAATACGAATCACTGCATCCCAATGCCCTTCACAAGGTGAGTTTAGAAATTGGCTCACTACACTCACTGCAAAGGAGATATCTGGACGGGTAACAGTAAGATAGTTAAGTTTTCCAACCAAACGTCTATATCTTCCTTGATCTGAAAGTGGCTCCCCCTGATCCGGTAAAAGTCTAACATTAGGATCCATAGGGGTGTCAACCGTCTTTGCATTCAATAGTCCTGTTTCCTCAAGAATGTCCATAGCATACTTCCTTTGTGAGATTACTATGCCATCCTTGGATTGTGCCACTTCAATTCCCAAGAAATAACGAAGTTTGCCAAGATCTTTGGTCTGAAAGTGATGACTGAGATCTGTTTTATCTGAGTTATGCCTTGGTGATCACTTCGCAGGTGATAACAATGTCGTCTACATATACAATCAAATAGATACAACCTTGGATCAGATTTGGCGATAGAAAGGCAGAGTGGTCGGCCTCACTACGAGTCATACCAAACCTATTTGCTACTGTGATCTTGAATCGACCAAACCAAGCCGGGGAGATTGTTTGAGACCATACAATGACTTGTGTAGACGACACACAAGGCCGAAAGACTCCCCCGAGCAACAAAACCGGTGGTTGCTCCATGTAGACTTCTTCTTCCAGATCACCATGAAAAAGCATTCTTGATATCCAGCTGATGAAGGGACCAATGGCGAATAGCGGCCATAGACGAAAAAAGCGAATGAAGCCATCTTCGCCACTGGGGAGAAAGTATCGCCATAATCCAAACCAAATATCTGGGTATACCCCTTTGCCACCAAACGAGCCTTTAGGCGATCAAGAGTGCCATCAGGGCCAACCTTGACCGTATAAATCCACCGGCAACCAACAACAAGACTTCCCGGGAGGAAGAGTAACAAGTTCCCAAGTACCACTTCTCTGAAGTGCACACATTTCATCAACCATTGCTTGTCGCCACCCAGGATGAGATAAAGCTTCACCTAGAGATTTAGGAATAGACACAGAAGACAAGGTGGAAAGACAAGCATAATGCAATAAAGAAAGGCGATGGTAACGAGATTAACATAGTGAGGAGAAGGGTTACGGGTAGATCTAATACCTTTTCGAAGAGCAATGGGAAGGTCTCGAAGCGGGAGGCGGTCTGGGAGGCCCCGGTAAAGGAGGTGGTGCTTGGGATGAGAGTCCAAAGGAGCTTCGGGAAGTTCTACAACCTCGGATGATGGTGGTGGTAGTGGTGGTGGTTGTGGCCGACGACGATAAACCCGGAGAGGGCCGATGGGAGGGCCAAGGGCACCAATAGGAGAAGGTGGTGAGGGATCGGGGGTAACGGGGACAAGAGGAGGAATGGTAGAGAGGTCCTCGGTGATGGGTGGAAGAGGCGAGTCGGGAGACTCAAAGAAAGGAACGGACTCGAAGAATGTGACATCGGCGAGACTAGATAACGCTTAAGAGTGGGTGAAAAACACCGATAACCCTTTTGAGACCGATGGTAACCAAGAAAAACACATTTGATAGAGCGAGCGGACAATTTGTCAAGGCCAGGGAGTGATATCATGGACAAAACATGTCGACCCAAAGACACGAGGTGGAAGAGAGTGGAGGAGTTGGTGAGGGAATAAAACGAATGGGGAACCCGGTTATCAAGAATGAAGAGGGCATACGATTAATCAAATAACAAGCAGTGAGAACCGCACGCCCCAAAAACGAAAGGAACATGACCATGATATAAAAGGGTCCGAGTTGTTTCAATAAGATGTCTATTTTTGCGCTCAGCAACCCCATTTTGTTGAGGGGTATAGGGACAAGATGTTTGGTGAAGAATGCCATTAGATGCCATAAAAGTTTGAAAATTGTGAGACAAAAATTCACGGGCATTGTCACTACGCAATATACGAATCGAACACCAAACTGAGTTTTGATTTCATTATAAAAGGTTTGAAAAATTGAAAACAACTCTGATCTGTGTTTCATTAAAAATAACCAAGTACACCGAGAATAATCATCAATGAAAGTAACAAAGTATTTTGACCCAAAAGTAGACTCAATACGACTAGGACCCCAAATATCAGAATGTACTAAAGCAAAAGGAGACGCAGCTCGACGACACACTCTATCGGGAAACGAACTACGGGTGTGTTTCCCAAGTTGACACGACTCACAAGGTAAAGTAGATAACTTAGAAAAGGTAGGCACCATTTGCTGTAGCTTGGCAAGACTAGGGTGACCCAACTGAGCATGGATGGTGAGAGGGGATCGGTAACGAGCACACACGAGAGGTGGCGAGAGAGCTGATAAAGGCCATTAGACTCACATCCGCCAATCATCCGTCCCCGAACTCCTAGTCTGCAAAATGACGAGTCTTTAGTGAAACTAATGCGACAATCTAAAGAAACGGGTCAAACGACTAATAGAAAGTAAATTAAAGGACAACTAGGAACATAAAGAACGAGAATCAACGAGACGAGAGAAGGGAGGGGATGGACGGTACCAATCCCTTCGGGTTGTGTTTGGGAACCATTTGCTAAAGTAATTAGAGGTAAATAGCCGAGTTAGAAAATTTAGAGAAAAGACGTTTATTACCGAGAGATATGGTCGGATGCACCGAGTCAAGAACCCAAGGACCTAAAGGTGGAGATTGAGAGAGACAAGCAAATGCATTACCGGTGTGCTCAACGGATGCGATGAGGTAGAAGCTGTTGTTGCTCAAACCATTTCAGAAAATCTGCATAGGCTGCCGGAGATGGGGTCGGTGGAGCGGAGGACTCGGTAAATCGAGTACGGTGGCTGGGCAATATTGGCGGCCGTGGAGGACGGCCATTTTTGGTCCAACAACGATCTTCGGTATGACCCAACCTGTTACTGAGAATGTACACTTCGGACGAGGCCTACCCGAGGTGCCGGGCGAAACGACCTCGATTGGCACTTTGGGAGACGAGGGCGGTAAGTATCAACCGGAGCCGGGCTAGGATAGAACAGAGGGTTGCTTCGCGGGGACCGAAGCAAAGAAGACCAGGTGAGGAGAGAGTGGGAACCGTAGGCGAACCCAAAATCTGATCACGATTAGCAGAATATTCTGAGGTAACCCATACAAGGCCATGAGCATGAAAAAGGTGCTTCGTTGCTCGAGTTCTTGGGCAGGGGTAGCAGCGGGGGGTAGCAACTCATTGAAATCATGCAGAGCACCATGAACCTTACCCAAGTAAGCAGACATAGGTCCATCAAACTGACGAGGAGCAATAATACTCATGAGGTTGTGACAGACCCCATATAATCGTTGAGTGTCATTAGTGTAAAGAACCTTGGCTTGTTCCCAAATAGAAGCACAAGTGGTCTGCGCACGGAAGATCTGCTTGAGAGAAGAGTGAATGGTGGACTTGATTACAACACACAGCTGTTTATCAATTTTCTTCCACCGGGGTTGTTCCTCCGCAGGCATAGAGTTAAGAGCGGTGGTGAGGTGGTCTTCATAGCCTTGACTTTCAAGCCACAACTTGATGTCTGAAGCCCAAGTATCATAATTGCTGCCATCTAATTTATCAGCAGAGAGCGGGGTATGGAGGTAACTTGTGAAAATAGGGGCTCAACCTTGGGATGATCTTTAGAGCCATCTGGAGAGGTAGAACTTGCCATGGTCGAGATATTAGGGGCAAAAATGGAAAACACAAGATACCTGAAAAATCCCACTCAAGGAAACAAGGATCTGAGGGCAGATCGGCGTAGAGGAGGCCGAGACGAGTCAGACGAAGTGAACGGCGGCCGGAGAGGTGGCCGGACGCGCCGTCACGCGCCGGAAAACAGGCCGGACGGTGGCTGGGCGGCTGTGGAGACGGGCGGCGCGTGGGGGCGCGTGAGCGCCGGCGCGCCGGGGGCGAGCTCGGGGGTCTGGCCGGTCGGAGGGAGGCGGTTCCAGCGGTGACGTCGGCGGCCGGAAAAGGAGCGGCGGCCGGCGGCCGGCGGTGGTGGCGGCAAACAGGGAGAAAAACGGTGCCGGAAGGACGTCACGGCAAGGGAAAAGGTCGGCAAACCGGAAGGGAAACACGGTTGGCCGGAAAAATTTTCACCGGAGGGCAGTGGACCCAACGGGTATGCGCGGTTCTAGGGTTGCCTCTCTTTAGGCTCTAGATACCATGTTGAAATAGAGAAAGGAAGAGAGACATATGATGAAACCGTGTGTTTCAACTACACAACGGAGGCTGAATATATATACAATAAGTAATGACTAATTACACAATTTACATGATGTGGGACTAACAGTTGTACTACTAATTACACCTAATTACATATGTTGCCAACAGTTTCCAACAGAAATGATAGACAGACACTAAAAAATGAGAATGGAATTTAAGTGTCGAACACATTAAAGACACCCAAAATTTAATAAAAGAAGGATTCAAATGCTGCAGAAATGTAAAATTAAACACTTCTGATATGTGATCCATTGCTCTAAACGTAATTCAAGTATCTTGCTTTCTTTCTAAGGAGAGAGGAGAACTCAGAATGTCATTAGTTCTACAACAGTAATTAACAGATCTATTGGGAAACAAGCGGAGGATAGTTTTGAGCCTGCAATAGCTCTAGGGAAGCAGTTATTTGAGGCAAGAGTGGCAATAACAAAAGTCTCATCCCCAAAATTAATGTGAATATATATCTTGGTTATTACAAATGATAACATAAGTAGAACAATTTCCCCTACCACAAGTATCAACGGCAACTACACAGCAAAGGACTTGAAAATAGTAAGAGTAAGAATAACAAAAAAAAATGATATCATCTGAGCAGCCAACGCCTTCAAACCCTCTGCCATTGAAAAAGAACCGGGCCGGGGGGGGGGGGTTGCAAATGCCAACCCCACTCCTCTACAAGAGAGGCAGAGGTGGGGTGTCATAACTCTGCAATAAAAAGCAACTAAACTAACATAGCCAACATGCTACAACCAAAAAATAAAGTAAAAGAGGCAAATAATACAATCAAGACACAGTCACCATTACCATCTGGCCTTGTTTGGCACTTTTCTTTATCTCCAAAATCAATTTCTTCTCTTGTGCTTGTAAACCTTGTCTCTCTCGCTCTATTTCTCTAATTGATTTGTCCAACATTCTCTTATTCTCCCGCAGAAGCTCTGAAAGTCACAACTTTACAGTCATATACTACGAAATCAAATATGCAGTGCTTCAGCTTCCAAAAAGTATAGAAGTGAATGCCACCAAATCAATCCAAAGATGTTTACTCTGGAGGATGGGTTAATGCATATAGGAAACTAGCGATCATTCTCACAGAGATACCCCGTTCGAATCAAGTAGACAAGTAAATATGCCATTTAGAAGCTCCTTAAAATCATTATTTTCACAGCTACAAAGTATGATTAAAAATTTGAAATTAACAAGTAAACAGATATAATTATTATAATTTCTGCATATTATCAGACCACGGAGAGAAAAACTAATAATATACAATATAATTAAGATAAAATTGCACAGCAGCAACAACAAAAGAAAAAAAAAAAAAAAGATAGGGAATAATAATAATAAAAAATAAGCAAGGGAACGATTATGGCGAACATAAATAAAAATGCAAAATTTAATGACATGATAACTCTATGATCTAAATTGAGCAACCGCAATTCAAAAATTCACAGATTTTTTTTAATTTTTTTTTTATATTTTCCAGATTCATATATAGCAAACAGAATACAGATAGTTTGATGATGATGAATAAACCTGCGGGTGTTTTTCTCTTTCCGAAGATGAAACTCATGGCGCTGGAATGAACAACAACCTTAGCAGAAGTGGAATCGAAGATCTATGATAAAAAAAACAGCGGTGATAGCCTCCGATCCGATGAGATATATGCTTCAGCGTTTGGGATTTGATGTTGGTGACGATGATTTTGACTTTTTTGAGTTATGCTGATGGTGCAGCTTCCTTACGCGGTAAGCGTTGCAAGAAGGAATCATCAACGAACCCATTCGTTTTTGTTCCGACTTTTCCCACGCGTGGCGCACTTGGTGTGGGACTCACCATCTCATAGTTACCTTTAGAGGTAAATGCCCGTTTAACCCAAGGCCTATACGGGCTACAAAAAATCCGTTTAATTTGAGGGTTAAATGGGTTGAACTCCGCTAGTTGACGGGGTAACCTGCTAACCCGATAAACACTTGGTTTTTGTCGTATAGGTTGTTTAGCCTAACGTATGAGAGGCCCAAATGTTAATTAATATTCTAATTTTTTAAAAAAAATACTAAAATGAAAGAAAATCCTAACTAAGCGCATGCCAAAAGCTTTTTTATTTGCTTTAAGCTGTTGCATATCCTGACCAACGTGTTTGGGAAAATTGTTGGAGGTAATCAACAGCTTTTTTCTCGAGAAAAAAGCTGTTCGAAGTGCATCTCTTGATTGAGCATCATCGCAAAAAGTTATTGAAATTATTCTCAATAATAATATATAAATATTATTTTGTTTTAATAAAATAATTTTTTTAATTTTTTTATATTTATTTTAATAATTTAATATATAAAAATAATTTTTTATATTATTTAAATAAAATAAATTAATTTAAATTATTTTTTAATTAACATATTTAAATATAATAAATTCTTAAAATAATTAAATTTTTATAATTTAATTATTAAAATAATTAAACTTTTACGATTATCTCAAACAAGTGTTCAGTTTCTCATCTCTTCACCTTCGTGGTCTCACACATGATCCTAAGACTCTCTCACTACCTCTCCCTCTCGTCGGTCGTCATTCGCTTAGTCTGTCGCTGCCAGTTGTCTTAGTCTTTCTGTCATCTCGTCTTTCTCACTTGTCTCTCTCTCAGTCATCTCAGTCTGTCGTCTTCGTCTATCTCAATTTCTTGCCACTGTTTCGTTATGCTCTTAGCCTTACACCCAGCACCAGCATGTACACGACATGATAGAATTGGCCACCCCCACGTTCTAGCACCAGTAGGTCCATTAATCAAAAAAAAAAAATTAAAAAAAAGTGAGTGAGAGAACCGAATAGGTTGTTGGTTGTAGGCCAGTCCACAAACCTGAGGGCTAAAGCAGTGACATGGACCGCTATTTTTCTGGCCCATATAAAATGCAGGTCAATCCAGTCCGGATTGTTTATCATCAACCAGACCGGGTTAGCTCGTTACCCACCTTTAATTACCTTGGCTCTTGTCTTGTCTTCCTATTGGTTTTGGAAGATATTATTGGATAAGCATTGTCTACCCACTTCATTCAATAATTGACATGGATAAATGTATTATTTAGATATTTTATATTCTTAACATGAATCCACAACCTTATATATATTTAATATTGAATGGAATACCTATAATAAACACTGTCTAACTAAGAATTATTTTCATTTTAATTGAGTTTGTCTCACGACGTGTCTTAATCACAATCTACTATTAATGAAATTCAAATTTTAATACTATAAGTAAGATTATTTTTTGGTTTTCTAGTTTGTTAGGATATCTTCATATCTTTTAAATGTAAGATTAATCTTTTTGAACATAGAATGATACGGTTAGCCCTTTTTATAATTAGCATCTTTAGAGTTCAAACTTTTGTTGTATCCCAAAAATGCAATTTATTTACCACTACATTCTATCCTTTGTGAATTATTACAAGTAAAATTCGGTTACATATATTTCAAGTTGCCAATTGAATCACACTTCGTGATTATCTTGTATTCAAATAGTATGTCGCTTATATTCTTAAGACAAATACTCTTAGTAAATTAAAACATAACGTGTGTTATAATGTTTTATAATAAAATATACATTAAATTTATTTTTTAGACTTCAAAATTATATTTTTAGCCATGATCTTTTGCTTGCATTTAATCTTCTTGTTTATTTTCTTTCACCATGTCATATATCACCTTTGTAATAAAATATATATATATACATATATCGTTAAGTATATCTATCACTCTCAAGCTACATTGAGAACTTATTTTTATTATTGTCTTCTATGTTGCATCGTCAATAAGATATTACTAATTAAGAACAAAAAAATAATATATAACTAACTAGAAGATATGTTGTTTATGTTCTTAATTATTTGCAATTTTGTTGAGATATAGGATTGAAGACAGAAGATTTTATCCTCTTTTTTGTTTTTTTTTTTTGTCAGAAGATTTTATCCTCTTCAACATCTATTTGGATGGGATGGGCCTCGCCTCTTTCGTGGTTAACAATTATGTTCGGCTCATAAGTTACATTATATATCTAGGCTTTATTATGCAACTAGCGAAACTCATTACCAAACAATATACTATCGGCCTTAATATTTTCCACAACTGTAGTTCACAAACATGATCGAAATGTTACAAACCTCGACCAAATAAATAAAAAAATGTTTCAAACCAAATATGGTAATGTGGTATCTCACCCAATATAATCAAGTTGAGTCAACCTTTTTATCAAGTTGGGCAAAGAATTTGTGAAATAAATCAATTCGGTCAATATAAATAATTGCATCTACTTGTAATTTTAACAAAATTAATGTATTTTAGTTTGTCCTTGATAATTTTGAGTTTTATACAATACGTGACTTCTTTTGAAGGCATTTCACCCGTAATACTTTTCAAATAACTTATTATTTTCGTACTTACAATTTATTTTCATGAAACATAACATTTGTATAAAATATTTATAATATAAAACACGTATAAAAATACAATCCGTAGTAGAATATAGGTTTATAAGAGATTGAGGTTTTGGTAGGAAAAGGCTAATAAACAAATGATAGGAAAGTTAAATAATATGTACGAGATTATAAGTTAAAACTTAATTATTATCATTGTACCAAAAATAAAAATTGTGTTAAGATTTGGCATAAACTACAGAAATAGAAAAAAGAAGATAAAGCAGTGGGAATTTGCTTTTGTCTGTTATGGAAAGGGCAAGGACGATTGGAAAAGATGCCATTGCCTAATGCTGCTGAGTGTCGTGAAAATGAGAATATATATATATATATATATATATATATATATATATGGAGGATGTATTTATATTTAGTATAAATAAAAAGATTTATATTTAATTTTATATTTTTTATTTTATTATGATTATGTAGTTATTATTTATTTTTTATCATAATTATAAAATTATAATAAAATAAAAAATATAAAATTAAGTATAATTTTATTTACATTATATATAAATAAATCTCTTTTCAAATATATATAATTAAGTATTCTGTAGGTGTAAGTCTTTTGACTTAATTTTTTTTCTATTTATATTATATATAAATAGATCTCTTTATATATATATATATATATATATATATATATATATTATTTTTTAATATTATTATTTAAAGGGGGACACAAAAAGCACCGTGCCAACCACACGTGCGCACGTGATTGATGGCTTCTCTTTACAAAAAACTGTGAAATGTGTCAGCGATGGTGCTGTGAGCCCCAGTTAACCACGTGTGGGTTTGTTTTACATGCATTCCACTTCTAGGTTGTAGTGTGATTGTGAAGACCCAAAAATGATAAATAAAAATAAGATAAAGATATATAAAGTCAAGGGTAAAAATAACATTTTTTTGTATAGCATAGCGATTATAATAAATTCTTGTCAAACTTTAGGAGCTACGCATTCTATGGCATAGCCATAGTACTTATTGTACCAACTACTTCTCGTTTTTATGACTTGGTTTGTGTACATGATTTCAATCTCTTCCAAGTTCCAATAATTTCAATTTGCCAAATTCTATAAAAGTGTCTAATTAACTTGACAATTGTATACCCGAAAACAATTGCAAATAAAAGGAATATGTCTTATATTCAAATAAATTTTAAACAAACTTCTAAAAATGATTTTTATATTTAAGAATTTTCTCCAAAAATAATTTTAATTAATTAATATAAAATAACCAATTTTTTGATTAAAAGTGATATATACTTTTTGATCTAAAATTGATTTTACATTAATTTAATTGTCAAACAACTTAAAATTGGAAGAATTATTTTTAAAATATATAATTTTGAACCTCAAAATAAATTTAAAAAAATATCCAAGCAAAACAAACACTTATATTCTAGAGGGAGGATCAACTTACATCAATATAAATCTTTTTTTTTTACACTCATTTTTAGTTATTAAATCTACTTGCATCTAATAGTTACTTTTAATGAAATAATCTCAACCATTAGATGAAAGTGGAACTAATGGTTAAAAATGAATATAAAAGAAAAAAGACTTACACTGATGTAAACCGATCCCCCCTCTATATTCTATGCCGTTTCGAGTGCCAAATGATACAATGAAGTTAGAAACAAAATCAAATTAATAATCCAAGTATGCTAGTGGCATGCATTGGCCTCCCTGTATGTCGCATTGTGGCGATTATTACAACCTTCAATGCATAAACTCGTTTTTTAAATAAAATTTTAAAAAAGAAGACAAAGACCATTGCTGAAAGCATGCATAGGCTAGTTGCTAAAGTATGCACCTTTACTTGGCAACAAAATGCCAAAGGGGTCATAGATGTGGATATAGCATATATATGGATGGTATGTGGTCCTTGTCTTTCAGCCTTCAGTGATAATCTGATTTTGCTTCCATATGAACTTGCTACGCATTTATGATCTTTGTATAGTAGTTGCCACAGGTTGTGCTTGGTTGTTAAGAAACATCCCCACTACTGCTCACTGGCAATGTGTATTATGCAATTATAGTTGGTTGCAGTGTTTTAATTTGATTATTATGACTTCAAATTATGGTATTTCTTGTGCCTCCTCTACCATTCTCTTTCTCATTATGTGCATCTTGTGTCTCCCCTACCTGTAATTGTGTATATAGTTTAAGTTTAGTTAATTGTAATTAAGGGTATTAAAGTATTATATCATTGTAGTAATTAAGATTTTTTATTCATATTAAAATTCTTAATAATTTCTGAAATGGATAATATCATAATATTTAGTCATAATATATAGATCTCTTAAGCGTTAACCAGATGGAAATTGAATATAAAGCTAACTAAACTTCCTTAATGAAGCTTTCATAATGCAAGATTGATGAGGAATTTGGCAATGATAGCATATATAAGGACTCAAATCAAATGTCACCCACTGATCCCTTTAATATACTAGGCTCCCTCTGTCTTCTCTGATCTCATTGTTGGTAGTAAATAAGGAGGCTTTTACAATACTCTTAGGGTCTGTTTGGATAGCGGAATTGGAATTGAAATATAGAATTTTAATTTCAATTCTAATTCTTTCAATTAAATTGGTTCAAAATTTGAAATTTTATGTTTGGGATTATCGAAAACTTTTTGAATTTAAATTCAATTATAATTTTATTATTTAAAGATATGATCTAAAACATTAAAATTAATAAAAATATTCATACAATAATATTTTTATAATATAATAGTCATTTTCTTTTCATAAAAAAAAATATGATTTTTTTTAAAAATAAATAGTATTATAATAATTTTTATATAAATATAAAAATAATTTTTTATATAAATATAGAATTTTAATAAATATACTATTCATAAATAAATGTAGAGAGAGAGAGAGAGTTTAATTTTTAAGGCTTTGGAATTAGTAATTTTAAGGTATAAAATAAGAATTGAGAAAAACTTAACTTATTGTTTTTCAATTCCATAATTGGTTTATGGAATTACAATTTCAATTTAAATGACATTCCAAACATAAAAATTAGAATTCAGAGGTCCAATTCCAATTCCAAACTCTGATTCTATGCTCAATTTCAGGAACCAAACGGACACTTAACAAAATTTTGAGCATCAATGCTCCTAACAAGTTTACCTGTAAAGTTTACCAGCTTTTACAGGTAAACTTTAGTTGGCTTATTTTTTTTTATAAAAAAAAACAAAAAACCATTTTCGTTGATGCATATAAAAATTAATGAGTCTAAACAAGCTCGGAACAACGATCATCGCCGTCACACTCACGGCCCTAGCCGCCGAAATCATCTACGTGTTGTGGTGCTGCCGCCAGAGGTACCATCCACGGGTGTGCGTGGAGCCCAGGAAGCTTCTCTTTCGATCTCATCATCTTCTCTAGGGGAGATGGAGCGTGAGTTGGAACTAGAGCAACAAGTTATGAAGTTTCAGTGCCTATATGGTCCCTCGAGGGTGTTGTTCACTGACAAGGAGGAAAAGAGAGAGGGTTTGGAGTCTAAGAACGATTCTTCAACGGAGTGTAGCGCAGTGGTGGTGAAGACGGCAACAAAAAAAGAGAAAGCAAGAGAGATAAAGATAAGAGAGAAAAAAAAAAGAATAAAAAAAAAATATGATGAAGGCAACCTGTAACAATTCTCAGTCATAAATCATTTTGGCTCATTAATCAACAGGAATATATTTTGAAACATGCATACTCCGTGCTTTCTTTAGAGCATTTTAAAAGTTTCCAGTAAATAAATCATGAGCTATCGTTATCTTTTCATTTCTTCGTTTTTAATCTTTTACTTTAGGAAGGATCACTGGGGCATGGTGTTTAGGTCAACCAAGGTGGCCACTAGTGTCTCATACTATCATCCGTGGAAAATTGGTTTGATCACTGCCTTTTATTTTTCTCCTTAATTTGGTGTAAAAAGGTTAGTTTGGATCTGAGCCATCATGCCTGATCCTACCATATGTTGACTTCTCCAATAATCGAAGGCCCTATTTTGCCTGCTATGCATCTAATATTTCCATTTCTCTCTTATATATGAGAAAATTCTTATGTTTTCTTTCTTCTTCACAAGAAAATCATCAACCATTAAATTCATGAGTCTCCATCAAGATGCACATGCATTTAATGGATGAAATTATCTTAGAGAAAGAAAATTCTTCGCACATATAAAACTTTCTCCTTATGTATGTTTAGTCTGATCAATTAGCTACCTTCAATTTTGGCTTTACAACCAAGAATATCAGTTCAAATTCACACTGTAATTGTGACTTTCAAACGGACAAAAAGTTGAGTTGTAATCATTTATTTAAGTCTTCTATGACGTTAAAGTGGGGCAAATTTTTACTATGTCTCATCAAGGCCATGTGCTAAGCCAGTGGAAAAGCTTAAGCTTTTTTAACTTTTTATTTCTCATCGGTTAGAAAAATAAAGATAAAAAATTTTGATTCTGCTTTTCCTTTATCACTTTATCTCTTTTCATTTTGTCGTGGTTTGTTTTGACAAATTGTGCAAGTGAACGTGAGCTTCTAATATGAAAAATGTTAGCTACATATATATATATAGAGAGAGAGAGTTTACATCTCTCACATATGTAAAATTAAAAATGTGTTTTAAAAATAATATGTGAACAATTATAATTAAATATGAAATGTAAATATAAAGTGATTTAGGTGTAATGGTGCGTTGGGAGCATTATTCTCCAACCTCATTACTTCCGGTTATCCCTCTCTCTATCACATACTTTATTCAATTCGACTCAAAATTTTCATCAAGCATTAACCTAGCATGCATAAAAAGCCTGTAAGCCATGGTATGTAAAATTTAAAACCAACAACTTTGAAATAATTTAGATAAGTGATAAATACTTTTAATATAAATGATAACTCTAATTATTTGTGATGATATTTTTATTATATATAGAAATTAAAATTTATTACATTTTACACAAAAATTAATATATAGTAATTAATGAGATAATAAATAATAATTTTTATTATTTATGTGATAAATTTTAATTTTAACTTATTATGTGTAATAAAAAAAAATCATCTCATAAATAATTAAAATTATCACTTATCTTAAAAATGTTTACTATATATTTGAGTTATCTCAAAGTTATGTATTTGATTCGTAAAAAATATTTTCGAAAGCCTATATAAGCACACCAACTAAGGGATTAAAAAAAAAGGAGAGAAATTAAAATTAAGGTTAGCTTAGCTTAAAATAAAATCTCCGTACGTGAAGAAAGAATCATGAATTTAATTTTTGAATTAAGCTCCAGAAACCATGGAATTAATTACAATGTTTTTTCCCCCCTTTTGAAGGGTACTAAACTACAAACGAAGACCATTAGCAATGGCCTTATTTGTTTCTAAATTTGTAGTTTCATAAACAGGAAGCTCTTCTTGGTACCTTCCAGCTGCTCCAATAAGGTGATCCAATTCAAACAGGTCCGAACTTGAATAACTCAGAGCATCATCATCTTCATCACCCTCATCTTCACCATTACCATAAAAACCTCCAAAACCAAATTTACTACCCTTACCAGAATTTTGGTAACCCTTCATAAAACCACAAGCTGCTGCTTCAGCTCCATTTTCTTTTGCCATAACACTGTTCTTCTTCAGCTCCTTTATTGAAGAACTTCTTGTCATTGGCAACAAGCTTGGATCGTTCTCATAAATGTACCTGTGTCCACATGGTTGAGAATTCTCCTCCTCACCAAGGATCACACTAACTGGGTAAAATCTCACAGACCTTTTGACTCCATTGTTGGACTTCCCTGACGTTTTGCTCATGCAAGACCTCCTTGAAAAGGAAGAAGCTGAAGAAGAGAAACATGGGGATGATGATGACTTGGATTTGTGCTCAAAACTCACATCTTCCACAGCACCAACGTAACACATTTTGGCCTTTTTCACGTTCCCTGCAGAGTTGAAGATAGAGCTTAGGAAGCTAGCTATGCGACTCCCTGGTGAAATGGGTTGCTTCACTTTCTGATTCAATTCACCATAGATTTTCAAAGCTCTCAACTTGGTCCTTGCAAAACCACCCTCCCTATGTGGCTTCTGCTTCTGCTGGTTCTTCTCTGAGTTCCTCTTCTGTGGTCTTGGTTTGTGGGTTGTTGTGTCTGTTTCAGAAGATGAAAACACTGCTCCAGAGCTAGACTCTGAGGAGCTTGAAGTTGAGTTCGTGAATTGAGAGCTTTTTGAACTCTGCTTCTCCATCCAATCTTCTATCATCACGGCTCTACGAAGATTCATCTTCTCCTTGTTGACATTTTTTTCTACATAGACACCATGGTTGTAGTTGTAGTTGTAGCTCAAATTGTTATGTTTGGACTTGTGGGTGGTGGTTTCATTGAAGAGACCCAGTTGTGGATCCTCGTCAAGATTGGATTTTGATTCGTCAATTGAACGGTAAATGGCGTCAAGGAGAGTGGAGGAGAAAGATGGGGTTCTTCTTCTTTGTGGGTATGGTTTGTCTTGCATCTTTCTCTCCATCATGTATATGCTGTTTAGTGTCAGTGCATAGTACAGTTGATGTTTCTATTAGAGAGAGAACATGGATTTAATAGGGAAAAATGGAAACAAAGGAGATATTGTTGGAGGAGAAAGAGGTTGAGGGTGTGTGTGTGGTGTGGGTGATGAGAGGGAGAGAAGACAACGAGGTTTTAGTTTAAGGTTAATGAGGAGCTGTGATGTTGGGGCAGAGAATGTCAAAAGCTGCAAGAAACATTTAATAGGATGCAACTAGAACGTGTGAGAAACACAGAAAGATTGCGTGTGATTTGAGGTTAGAGAGAGATAGAGAGAGGGAGGAAGAGAAAGAAATAGAGAATGGGGAAAGAGGAATTTTTGTGACAAGTGACAACATGGGTTGGGATTGTGTTTTAATGTGTCTGTACGCAAGCATTTTTAGGTGTTTGTAGCAGCAGTGTAGTGTACAGCTTTAGGTGAACATACAAATTTAATGGAAAGAGCACTGTGAGCGAGATTAAGAATCATTTTCCAGATCTATTTGATTAATATGAAAGAAAAATTTTTGATGCACAACTGTGAGAGCAGTTTAAATTTAATGTAACGTGAGTATAAATTTTTTAAATTATTAATTAATTATATGTTATTATATGTATAATTTTTAAAATTATTATTATAAAAATTAAATATTTTTATACTATAATATATAATTAAATAATAATATAAAATTTTTTATATTAATAATATATTTAAATTTAATTTAATTATAATTAAATAATTAAAATTATATAAATATAAAATAATGTATGTTAGTGTATATAAAAAATATTGTTATAATATTTCTAATATGAATTTAAAAAAAAAAATAATCATCTTATATTTTTAATAAGAGATGTAAAAATTATTAATATTCTTTTTAAGGATATTAATTAAATAAAATAAATAAATAAATAAAAAATATATAATAAATAATATTAAAAAATATATATAAAAATTATATATACTATTTATAATAAAAATACAAAAATTATTTAAAAAAATATGACATAATTTGATTTTTTTTTTTTGAAAAATTTTATGACACGATTGGAATTGGAAAAGATTAGAAAAAAAATAATTTTACATCTTTTTTAAATGTGTAAACATTATATATATATTTTTTAAAAATATATAATTAAAAAAATAAATATAATAAATAATATTAAATAAAATATAAAAATATATATATATATTTTTATAATAAAAATATCAGAATTGTTAAAAGAACTAGAACTACGGAAAAGGCGCACTACTGCACTAGGAGGGAACAGGAGGCATAAGGGAATTGTGTGTGCGTAAAAAGTTGAAAGTGACTACCGCGCGTGCGGGTGATCTTTTCAGGCCTCGCCCAGCTTAGCTTGCTGCTTTTATCAATCTGTGCTTGCGCTTTTATCACTCATTTTTAAATTGAGTTTGTATCGTTTGCCTACACGGTTTTCCCTTCTTTAAAATATTATTACTCCTCGAGTAAAATCGTACATAAATCCTCCCTTTCCGTTTTTGGTGTCTTGTTTTCGTTTGTTAAGATAAACGGATAAACATACACCTCAATTAACAAATCAAGACTTTTCAATGTTAACAATAATTCGTACTCATTCACGATTTTAATAGCATTTAATTTAAAGATTACTTATTGCATTGATTAATGCCAGGAAATACTCCGATAAGACTACTCTCAAAACAAATTAGATGGGATAATTAACGTTAATGACTGCTAACAATAAATATTTAATATTAAGAGACATAAAAGGATTCAAGTTATTATAAAGTATTATTCAAAATTTATTTAATGCGAATAATCATTAAATTTCACTCAATGTATAAAAGTACTTTTAATAGAAAAAAACCTTTTTTTTCTTTTCCATTAGTTTTCTCCTGCCATATTTTCTTTATGGCGGTATAATTTCTAAAAAATTTTAACTTACTATGAGCATATTTTGAAAAGATTATTTCTTTCCCCAACATATGTTATTAGGTAAAAAAATTATTGTAACAGTAATTATGTATTTAATAAATTTAACTTTAATTTTTATACGAAATTTAATACATTTTAAAATTTTTTTTTCATAATACTGAAATTTTAGTTTTAAATTTTAAATTTTAAATTTTTTTTTACACTTTGAGATATAAATACTATTTTTTCTCATCAAATAATTTTTTAATCATTCTATACCTATTTTGATAATTTAATACATAAAAACGATTTATTTTTATACTATCCAAACGAAACAAATTAGTTTAAAATTATTTTTCAGCTAACATTTCGATATAATTTCTCAAAAAAATTATAACTTACTACGAGCATGTTTGGGAAAGAATTTTTCTTTTCCCAACATATGTTATTTGGTAAAAAAAAAAAGTTGTTATAGCAGTAATTGTGTATATTTGGTAAATTTAACTTCAGTTTTTACACGAATTTTAATATATTCTAAAAGTTTTTTTTCATAATGTTAAAATTTCAACTTTTAATTTTAAATTATGAATTAGTCCTTATACTTTGAGATGAAAAAATCATTTTGTCATCAATCAAATAACTTTTTAATCAATTAAGTACCTTTTTTAATCATTATATACCTATTTTAGTAATTTAATGCATAAAAGTGATTCTTTTTTATACCATCCAAACTAAAACAAATTAGTTTAAAATCGTTTTTCAGCTAACATATCCAAACATAATTGATTATTGAAATAATCAAGTTTTCACCATTATCCCAAACACACACTACTTCTTTTACACTATTCTCAATCACACATTTGTGGCATGGTGAGAGAAAATAAATAATGAGAAAATAATATAGCAATGAGCAATTGGTTGAGGAAATAAATGATTTTATTGCATTTTGATCCCTGAGAAGTAAGGAAGGTTGCATCTTAGTTCTTAACAGAGAAGTGAGGAAGAAAGGAAGAGAACCAACCCTAACTATCATTTCCCTTGTCTTATCCATCGTCTGAGAAAAATGGTGAGGGGAGAGAATGAACCTGAGATAGAGAGAAACCTAAGATGCACTACAAAGAGATGGTGGAGTTTATCAAGATGGTTCATCGCTTGTGATAACGAAGAACTCACCCTCGAAGCAAGACCTCCTCTTCATGGCGCATCATATCATTAATTAAGCAGAAGTTTGAGGCTAAATCTTGCAGCTTTGATGGAGGAGCACACTTGAGTCGACGGTGGAGTAAAGCAGCACAATGGCTATCAATATAAGGGACAAGGCTGATCATCGACAAAGCATCTTTGGTGGTTGCAAACGAGTTCCATTCTGAATTGTGGTTTTTTGGTGAGTTTTTGAGAAAAAATTAAGCTTATAGGTGGAAGAATGAGTGTTAGACTATCCTGTTTCAATATTTGGGGTGAGATTTGGTGTTTGATGGATAACATGATTTATGGGTTCTTTGTTCTTGGTGGTTCGATGAGTTGAAGAAGTTTTGTTTATAGGAATGATTCATAGATTTGTTTGGGGTTTGTTGTAGTTGATATGTGCTAGAAGCTCTATATTGGTGTGAGGTTTGGATGCAAAAAGCTATAGTCGAATACAACACTACACAATGTAAGTTTCAAACATGAAAAGAAATAGATTTGCAAACAGAAAACTATTATAATTTATTGCATGATTGTGTAGTAACTACATGACCACACTTGTTGTTGCTTAGAATTTATATAAAAAAAATATAAGATTTGCAAATTTCAAACATGAAAAGAAATAGATTTGCAAACAGAAAGCTATTATAGTTGATTACACGTTGTGTAGTTAGCTACACAACCACATATGTGTTGTTGCATATAATTTATATAAAAAATGTTAGGGTTTGCAAATTTTACTAAGCTAATAGAAACATCTTTAGGTATGTGTAATAATTATGAGTGAAGATCAAAGTTTTTCCCAATTTGGCTTTAAAGTTTCATTTTGGAATATAATTATTCAAAGCTTTCTACGTATATATAAGAAGTAGTCATTGGATGAAAAAAGTAACACATGTCATTGCGTGAAATCAAGAGAAAAAATGTGTCGCATGTTAATATGAGAAATTAAACTAGAAGAAGCAATAAAAAATAAAATAGCAATAAAATATAAGAGCCTAAAATTAATCAAGATTATTTGATTGGTATTGGCGACAAAAAAGAACTAAATATATAATTTAATCAACGATAATGAAGTGTCTAAATAAAGAAAGTGACACATATCAGTAATAGAAATTAAGAAAAAAAAAAAGGATAAAATATAATAGTCTATAATTCAACTAGATACGATATATAATTAATTAGTCATTGATGATAAAGTTCCCTAGATAAAATATATAATTAATTAATAAATGTTAATATTATTATTATTATTATTATTATTATTATTATACCTTTTTCAATTTAAAAATATAAAATATAAAATTATATATTTATGAAGTATAAATGTTTAAATATTACTGTATTATAAAATTAATTTAAGAAATATAAATGGTATGATAGTTACAATGCCTCAAATAACCCATATAACTTTATTTCCTTACAATGACCTTATCTATATATTAATGTTACTACCAAACTATTAAAATGATTTTTAAAAAATAATTAGTTAAATTTTTTTACACAAAACCAAATTTTAACATCCTAATTATTTTAAGTTTTATTACCCTCTCAAAGGGAGATTTAACATGAAATTGATGAAATATTACGTTGATGGAGACAAGTTACTCTAATTGATGAACTTCTTACAAGTTTGACAAGAAAGGTTACATCCGAATGAGTTTTACGAAGTTTTTGAATTTTGTTATGCTATGGTAGGGAAAAATTATGTGCATTTGTGGAAATATTACTTTGGAGGAAACAAGTTATCCCAATTGATGAACTTCTTACTGATTTTATAAAAAAGGTTATAGATTGATGGGCTAAAATTATGAGATTTTTTAATTTTTTTTTTATACTCTAGATAGGAAATTTTATGTACATTTGATGAAAGTGACACATGTTGGTATGAGGTTTAGCTTTAGGTAAGAAAAATAATATTTTAATTAAAAAAATTAAATTTTAATGAAACTAAAGAAGTAATAACATAAATATATAATAAAATGAAATTAAGGAATTAATATCCCAAATATGAATATAAATTCTCATTGACTATAAAATATTCATATAAGATATTAGGCAACATTTAAAGTTACATTGGTCATGTTTATTTGTATTTTTTTTTCAAATTTTGAAATGGTGAAAAACATGTGATGCACTTCAATTTTGCTTGAGAATTTTTTTTGCTTGATTACAACCAAAATGCAATGATAAAAATAGAAAAAGGAGACGATAAATTATGGATATAGCGAAAATATGTAATTTTATTAAGAAATTACATTTTCTTTATTCAAAAATAAAATATAATACATATAAACAATAATTTAAATAGATATCTTAAATAAGTTATTTGGCTATCAAGCTGGATATGAGCTAACCTTATCAGAGTGAAATTAATTTTATTGGAGTCGATTATTAGAAGAATGAGTTTCGCTGAGATATGAATTTCAGTGGTTATGGGATATGTCACATCAGTATCATATTCTATTCTGATTAATGGTATTCCTGGGTATAGTTTTCACCTTTAGAGAGATCTCAGACAAGGATTCCCTTTATCTTCGTATCTTTTTGTGCTTTGTGCTGATGCCTTAACTTCTCTCCTTGCCAAGGCCGAGATGAACCACTCCTTCTTTGGATTGAGAATTTGTAAATCTGCTCCTATGGTGACTCATCTTTTCTTTGCTAATGATAACATCATCTTTTCAAAAGCTTCTAAAGAAGACATCAGAGCTGTTCTTGACACATTGGGTCTTTATGGGACAGCTTCAGGTCAGAGAATTAATTTTGATAAATCTTCAATTCTCTTTAATCTCAATGTCGATAGTGATCTCAATTCCAAATTTCTTTCTATGACCAACATTGTACAAGTGGCTTTTTCATAGAAGTATCTGGGCCTTCCCACAATGGTAGGACGCTCTGAGAATCTTAGTCTCCAAACATTGAAGGATAGGGTGTGGAAACGTATCCAAGGTTGGAAAGAAAAGCTCCTTTTGGCTGGTGGTTAGGAAGTGCTTATTTAGGCTGTTGCACAAGCTATTCCAACGTATACCATGAGATGTTTTAAGATTCCTATCATATTGTGCAAAGAGTTGGGTCAAGTGATGGCAAGATTTTGGTGGGGGGGAAAACGTTGACTCTAGAAAGATTTATTGGCTTGCGTGGGACAAGTTATGCTGTCCAAGAGGTTGTGGGGGCATTGGTTTCAAAGATTTGGATTCTTTTTAAGGAAAATAACTTAACTTATTTTTTTATATTTATTATATTTATTTTATTAATTAAATTATAATATGTGTATATTTTTATTAAAAAAAGAACATTAATATACAAGAAAAAAATAAAAATATACATATATCATAATTTAATTAATAAAATAAATATAATAAATATAAAAATATGTACCAAAATATTGTCCTTTTAATTTAGTCATGTTGACTAAACAAGGATGGCGTCTCATTGTAACACCCTTGTGGGGATGTCACATATATAAAGAGAAATAAATAAAATCTACCCAAGTTGTAATACATTTATTACGTATTAATATGAGTTGTAAAATAATTCCTATTAAACAGAATATTATTAAATAAAATAATGCGAAAACATAAAGTAAACAGAACAACATCACTCATAATATACATATGGTCCAAGTTATAAGTTATACAAATAATTTACAACTATAACTACAAATATTTAAACATAAACAAGAAAGAAAAAAACAAGAAAGAGTCAATATATACATACGCAGACGCTACTAAAATACATCATAAATATTTAATCCTCGATAGATCACTCTCGAAACTCATCGAAGATAAATATCTAGGATACCTCGACACTCAGCGGACATGAGACCGCGCAGTCGATACGAGAGTCATCTCACTAGGCTCAGTGGACACACCACCCCAGTGACGCCTAAGAGATAAAGGCAACTCTAAATGCAGAAACACAGTAGTCGTCATAATTGGCTCTCCATCAAACTCATGTCGTATGGACACAGTCAATCGTCCCACGTAAGTCACAGAGTCTCGATCTCCTCGCAGATGCCAGGCTAACGACCCACCGTGAAACTCTAGCTACACAAACCCCAAAAATCCAGGCACCGCCATACCCAAACCAATCAATCCAATGGATATGGATGATCAGATGGTTCTTGATCGTCGAACTGATCTTCGACTTGCTGATCTTCCTCCTCCTCGGGATACAGAATCTCAAGAGGTTGTTCCTCTTCCTCAAACTCTTTACCGCGTAAAATAAATATACAGAAAACACATACAATAAAGAAAGAGGTAAGACAATCTAAAATCATCACAAACATGGTAAATAAGAAAACGACAAACAACAGTTATACAATTCATGCAATATGAAAAGCTATAACAGTAATCAGTAGCAGAATAGAGAAAAGATTTAAATATCACAACAACACATAATATCACATATAAAATAAAATATCCCAGATGAAATAATATCACAGATAAAATAATAGAACAGATAAACAATCATCATAATACTAACCAGATAAAAATAGACAGATAAAATAAAATAATATTCAAGATATACTCATATGAAATATGACACGATCTTACTCTACATGGAGCTAAACACAAACAAATATCGAGAGAGAATGACTCGCAAAATCCATTAATACCACAAATGCCCAACCAAACTATTGCTACTTTGTCACACTTTGCGCCTATAGCCCCATGTCATATGGAATCCATCATCCAAAGCATGGTGTAGTTCACGGTCTCACATTGTGGCACTACAGACAATGTACTATTAGATTTTACGAAATCTCGATTAAAAATAGTGCGTGTCGAGTTCATTAGTGTGCTATCGATTACTGCACTACTAAGCGGAGCGACCGACATGCTCATATATGGGATCCCGTACACTAACGTCTCCAAGTTCATAAAGACAATGAACCACACTACATTTATCGCATCGACAACACGATGTGATTCACCTCACAACCAATCCACCAAAAATTGGCATATCCTCAAGTTACCAGGATATTCTCAAGATAAAAAGATACAATAAAGTCCCACCGGGACAAATCTTGTCCAAAACCTATACGGGTTCACCTCATAGCGACAGAAAAAATACGTAAAATCCAGAAAGAATATAGAAAATACCGTTTTGTTCAATCGCGTAGAAATTTTATCGCGTTTTCACAATCTCGTCGTTTTTACAAACGTTTTTAAATCGCGTAAATTTATTTTTCTGTTTTTAAAATCGCGTAGAGTTTTTAATATATTTTCTCAATCGCGTAAGATTTTTAAATCATTTTCTTGTCCAAATTCCTTAAAAATTACTGTTTAAATTACTATTTAAATAAACAGAAATAATATTTAGTACATTTAAACTACGTAAAATATTTTCCATACCGTATACTGTCTTTTGGACATCTTTTCTATCTTATTTGTCCATTTTTACTAAAAATTGACAGTATTTTATTTAAAAAATTTATATAAATGATTTCCTAATTTTTTTGTAAAAATTTTGTTTATTTAATTTTTTAAACCATATAATTAATCCTTTTGAAAACTACTAACATGCTTCAAAATACAGCATAAGCCATATGTTAGAAAATTCTCAAAAGTTATTGTATTTCATTTCTAACAATAAAATCAATAGTTTTAGTTCAAGACACTTAATTCTAATCAATTAATTTCTTTAAAACTCCTTAAAAAAAATTCCTTTTTAACATATATTGCATTATTTTGATTGAAAAAGGTTTGGAATTGATCTTAGAAATCATATATAAGTGGTTTGACATGTTGGCCTAAACATAAAATTATGTCATTTGATTTCTAAATTCATTTTCCTTAATCTAAACAATGTGATACCTTGTTAATGTTCCTAGGTTAATTAAATCTCATTTTAGGAAAATTAAGAGAACATTTTGGTTCTCCATTTTGGTCATGGCCGTAAGCCTCAAGGTTTGTGTTCTTTGGAACACTAATGCAATCCTTGACATATTATTCGCATCCTATAAATTATCATACATTTCTAACACATGCAATATATTTTTAACACATATAACCTAAATCAAAGCTTGTAGACATGCAATCAAAGCTTGTAGACATGCAAATTATTACAAACATCAAATAGGAAAACTACTAACAAATACACAAACACATAAACAAGCTACTAACAATCACACAAATGAATCCTTATGGATTCTACAATCACAAAAATCACACTCCATCTTCTTACCACCATCCTTAGATGATAAGATTAGTCTTCCTTTTACCTTAAATGAAGACTAAAACTCTTTCACACCTTTCCTTATGTTTCGGTTTTCTCATTCAAAATCACCTAACAAGCTTAAACAAAACTACAAGTTACTAACCATAAAAAGAGAGCTTAAACCATGGAGAAATCATGGCTTAGAACTTTGAAAAACAGTTTAGAAAAGAAAACTAGGAATTTCACCTCCTTGGTTAAATTTTCCAAGTTAGTTTCCAAGCTTCAAATGAAGGATTTAGCAAGAACTCCCAACTAGAGATGTTCTTAGGATTGTGTTTAGGTTTAGAAAACTTGGTTGGATAAAATTTTGGGTGGTTGGATGGTATAGAACAAAGCTTGGTCGAATGGAGCTTCAAGAAAACATCAATGGTGTTTAGGGATTTTGGAAGAGAGAGAAGAGAGAAAGTTGCATGAAGACAAAGTGATTTTGGCCTTCCAAAGGCCAAATAGCCGTGAACTTCACTCCATGCAAGGTGTAGCCTTGCTTGGCTTCATCCAAGCCTTAGAATGGATCAAAGGCTAAGATTAAAACTTGGTTAGCAAGCTTGGCTCCCATTGGTTCATCCTTGCCTTGTCATTAGCCTTAGTCACCTTGCTTAGTCTCTAATTAGCTTAGTCACACACTTAGTCATCATGTTCTAGAGAATTCCTTCACTAATGATGCTTAATTAAGCTACTAAGTTAACTGTATTAGCTAAACGTGGGCCCACAAAACATTTTCGGGTCCACTGTTATCTAATTATACTGACTAATAAAATAATATACAAAATTATTTTATTGGACAGTTAAATCCTAAAAATTAAAAGATTAATTATCGTCTCATTCAGAATTGGGTTTAGTAAGATCCCCCAGTCTGAATAATTAAAACAAGATTTCCCCGGTCCGGAAAAATATTATTTTCCTGTCCCGGAGCAAATCGCACAAAAAGTCCAAATAAAATCACAGACAGTAATATTAAGCACTCTAACATATAGAAAAATTAAAAACAGTACAATCGGGACGTTACGGTCATTTTTTATTTTTCCCCACGACGAAGCAAATCATCCAAAACGTTTAAATAAAATTACAGACAGTATTAATTGTCTGTATATCTCCCAGAAAAATTAAAACAGTAGCTTGAAAAAATTTTTATTTTACCGTCTCGAAGCAAAATACGTAAAACGATTAGATAAAATTTTAGCCTCAGAAACATATTTGTATTTCATACGGAAAAACAAGAAACAAGAAAACAGGGACATAATAGTCATTTACACAAAAGCTTGAAAAAGCAAAGAAACTAACATTCGGGACATTTTTCTAAAAATTGGGGTGTTACAACTCTCCCCAACAAATAAAAAATTTCGTCCTCGAAATTCGCTGCACATCAAAACAAATGAGGATACTGATCCCTCATTTTATCTTCCAGCTCCCAGGTAGCATCACCCGTCACGTCATTCCATATGACCTTCACTAGCTCGATCATCTTCCCTCGAAGCTGCTTTACCTTTCTGTCCTCAACTCTAACAGGTAAAGTCTCGTAAGTTAAATTCTCCTTCAACTGTACTTCATCTGGTTGTATAACATGCGTCGGATCTGGTATATACTTCCGTAACTGAGATACATGAAATACATCATGCAGATTGGATAGAAAAGGCGGCAAAGCAATCTGATACGCCACAGGACCTATACGTCGGATAATCTGATATGGTCCAATGAACTTAGGAGTAAGCTTCTTAGACTTGATAACTCTTCCGACACCGGTCGTAGGAGTAACTCTTAGAAACACATGCTCACTCTCCTCGAACTCAAGAGGTCGTCTTCGTTTATCCCATAACTCTTTTGTCTGCTTTGCGTCGTTTTCATCTTCTCTTGTATCATCTTTACCTCCTCTGTAGTTTGTTGTACAAGATCTGGTCCAACAGTCATGCTTTCCCCATCCTGATACCAATATAACGGGGTTCGACATCGTCTTCCGTACAATGCCTCATAGGGTGCCATCCCTATACTTGAGTGAAAACTATTGTTGTAGGTGAATTCTATCAAAGATAAAAATTCATCCCAACTTCCTCGTTGCTCCAAAACACAAGCACGCAACAGATCTTCCAAAGACTGTATAGTTCTCTCTGTTTGACCATCAGTCTGCGGATGATACGCCGAACTCAGTCGCAACTTAGTTCCCATAGCTTCTTGCAGACTTCGCCAAAACCTTGACGTAAACCTCGGATCTCGATCAGAAACTATACATGTAGGTATACCATGTAATCTAACAACCTCACTGATGTACAACTGGGTTAATCTTTCCAACGAATACTTGATATTAATTGGTAAGAAATGAGCCGATTTAGTAAGCCTATCGACTATAACCCATATTGAATCATGACCTTTCCTCGTCTTCGGCAAACCAGTAACGAAATCCATAGAGATACTATCTCATTTCCACTCTGGAATAGATAACGGTTGCAACATTCCAGCTAGTCTCTGATGTTCCACTTTCGCTTTCTGACAAACCAGACAAGATTCTACATACTCTGCTATGTCTCTTTTCATCCTTGGCTACCAAAACAACCTTTTCAAGTCTTGATACATCTTGGTCATCCCCGGATATAAACTAAGGTCACTAGTATGAGCTTCTTCTAGAATCGACTTCTTCAATTCAGAATCATCAGGCATACAAATTCTTCCCTTCAACCTTAAGATTCCATCTGCTCCTTCTTCTACCGTCGCTTTATGACCTTGTTTTAGCAATTCTCTCTCATTTTGCAAAAATACGTCTTCCTTTTGTTTATCTCGGACAACATCAAGAAATTCGTTTATGATCACGACCTTAAATAAACGAACTCTTTCAGGTAGAAACTTCACAGACAACCATAGATCTCGAAACTTATTGATCAACTCTTCCTCCTTGATCATCATCACCGAAACACTAAGCACCTTTCTGCTCAAGGCATCAGCTACCACATTAGCTTTTCCCGGGTGGTATTGAAGTTGAAAATCATAATCCTTTAAGAATTCCAACCATCGCCTTTGCCTCATATTCAATTCTTTCTGATCAAACAAGTACTTTAGACTCTTGTGATCACTAAAGACATTGAACAGCGCTCCATACAGAAAAATGCCTCTACACTTTCAGAGCAAAAACCACTGCAGCCAATTCCAAATCGTGTGTTGGATAGTTCCTCTCATGAACCTTTAACTGACGAGAAGCATACGCCACAACATTCCGATTCTGCATCAAAACGCAACCTAACCCTTGATAAGAAGCATCACAATACACGTCAAAAGTTCCCTTAGAATCTAGCAAGATCAACACAGGTGCAGTTGTTAACCTCTTCTTCAACTCTTGAAAACTGGTTTCACGTTCTTTCGTCCACTCAAAAGCTTGACTTTTCCTCGTAAGTTGTGTAAGCGGTCCAGCAATCTTCGAGAAACCTTCGATAAACCTCCGGTAATAACCAGCAAGTCCAACAAAACTTCGAACTTCTGTTACCGTCTTAGGCATTTCCCACTGTAAAACAGTCTCCACTTTTGATGGGTCTACTGCAATACCTTCTTTCGAAATCACATGACCTAAACACTGAACTTTTTCCAACCAGAACTCATATTTAGCCAACTTCGCATACAACATTTCTCCTCAAAATCAAGAACAATACCAAGATGTTCAGCATGCTCTTCCTTAGATTGAGAATAGATCAGAATGTCATCGATAAAGACAACGACAAATCTGTCTAGATATGGATGAAAAATCCTGTTCATATAATCCATAAATATGGCAGGAGCATTCGTCACCCCGAATGGCATTACCTGATACTCATAATGTCCATAACAAGTTCGAAAAGCGGTTTTCGGTATATCTTCCCCTTTAACACGAATCTGATGATACCCCGATCTCATATCTATCTTGGAAAACACCACAGCTCCTCTTAACTGATCCATCAAATCGTCAATTCTTAGAAGCGGATATTTATTCTTGATAGTCACCTTGTTCAGCTGACGATAATCCACACAAAGCCGAGAAGTTCCGTCCTTCTTCTTGACCAAAAGCACTGGCGCACCCCATGGCGAAACACTTGGTCGCACAAACTGCTTCTCCAACAATTCCACCAATTGCTCTTTCAGCTCCTCCAACTCTGTTGGCGACATACGGTGACGGTGCAATTGAGATAGGACCTGCTCCCCGGTACTAAATCAATTGAAAACTCGATCTCCCTCTCGTGGCAAACCAGTGCACGTCATCGGAAAACCTCTCGGAAACTCGTTGACAACAGGGAATAGTATTCACATCCTTCTCATTCTTAACCTCTAGAGAAGACAATACCATATATCCCTCGTGCTTTCGCTTCTCTTAACAAAGACTTGACCTTAACAAAGAAGCTTAAGAATCCGGACTTTTCTTCTTTAGGAAAAACTATGGTTTTGCTTGCACAATCTATAAGGATATGGTTAGAAGATAACCAAATCCATCCCTAAGATTACATCTATCTCAACAAGAGATAAAAAATCAAGTTAACCAAAAACTTACGATCCTTCACAACAACAGGACAATCCAAACATATCTTTGATGCAATCACAGGTTTAGCAGTTGGCGTAGAAACACTCAATTTAACATTCAAAGAAGACACAAGCAACTTCAATCTTTCCACACAATCATATGCAATAAACGAGTGTGTAGCACCAGAGTCATATAACACACGTCGATGGTTACCTCCAATGTCACCTTCTTCTTGTATAAGATCATCAGATTGAGAAATTTCTGTTCCCGTCATAGTATATACTCGCCCTCCAGATCTCGGTTGAGTATTCCCTGACTTCTGTTGATTAGCACGAACATATCGAACAGCAGGCTTCCTTTCCGGCTGAGTACAATCCTTCGATATATGCCCAGGTTGCTTACAGTTAAAACAAACTGTCCCCTTAACCGTGCACTCCGGAGAGATATGACCTTTCTTTCCGCACTTAAAACACGTTGGCGTAAACGCCACTTTCTGTCTAGCTCCACTACCACTTGCATTTCCCCCAACTGGTGGTCGTTGAGATTGATTCCCTGATGGTCTGGAATACGGCTTGCGCTGAAACCGATTCGTATTACTTCCTCCACCTCTCTGAAACCTTGTCGGCCCAAAGTTACGATTCCTCTGATCTCTCGACGGCTCTAATTCCTCAAGTCGCGCACATGCATCAACCAAAGCATGAAACTGATTTATCCTCAAGGATATCACCCCTCGCTTCAGTTCCACTCTTAAGCCCGATTCAAACTTCCGACATCTCCATGGATCATCCTGGTCCGAGTTTGAGCATAATCCGAGAATTGAGACAAATTCTCAAATTTTGTCGCATACTCATTCACCGTCATATTTCCCTGTCGCAAACCAAGAAATTCCATTTCCTTGGCATGCCTAGCACTTGCAGGAAAATACTTTCCCAGAAAAGCATCAAAAAACACTTCCCACGTAATTTCAGTTCCTTCAGCTTGTAAAACTTGGCAAGTTCCTCTCCACCAATATTCTCTATCTCCTCTTAGCATAAAGACAGCATAAGTCACCTTCTTATCATCTGTGCATCTCATTGCTTCAAAAATTCTCTCCAAGTCTTGTATCCATTGACTTGCTTTCTCCGGATCAACCTCGCCTCTAAACTGTGGCGGATTGTGGCGCCTAAATTCAGATAAATTTAGGGCATCAAAGAGAGCATCTTGCTTTGTTGAGTCGCTCTCTCAAATTCTGCGCCGCATCATTACCTCACTATTCGTCATTCATAGCTTCAAGAACCGCAATCATAGGGTCCACATCGCGATTTACATTCGCACGTCCTCTACCTCGTCCAGACAACTTTTTTCTTCAAACAGAACAAAACAAAATTAGATACATCCTTTCAGAAGTAAATCACAGAGAATCACACAACACAAACAAAAACAGACCCAACCACAACCCCAAAAGACTCTAACTTGGGCTCTGATACCAACTAATGTAACACCCTTTTGGGGATGTCACATGTATAAAGAGAAATAAATAAAATCTACCCAAGTTGTAAAACATTTATTACGTATTAATATGGGTTGTAAAATAATTCCTGTTAAACATAATATTATTAAATAAAATAATACGAAAACATAAAGTAAACAGAACAACATCACTCATAATATACATATGGTCCAAGTTATAAGTTATACAAATAATTTACAACTATAACTACAAATATTTAAACATAAACAGTAAAGAAAAACAGTAAAGAGTCAATATATACATACGCAGACGCGCCCAAAATACATCATAAATATTTAATCCTCTGATGGATCACTCTCAGGAAACTCATCAGAAGATAAATATCCAGGATGCCTCGACACTCGGCGGACATGAGACCGCGCAGTCGATACGAGAGTCATCTCACTAGGCTCAGTGGACACACTACCCCAGTGACGCCTAAGAGATAAAGGCAACTATAAATGCAGAAACATAGTAGTCGTCATAACCGGCTCTCCATCAAACTCATGTCGTATGGATACAGTCAACCGTCCCACGTAAGTCACAGAGTCTCGATCTCCTCGCAGATGCCAGGCTAACGACCCACCGTGAAACTCTAGCTGCACAAACCCCAAAAATCCAGGCACCGCCATACCCAAACCAATCAATCCAATGGATATGGATGGTCAGATAGTCCTTGATCGTCGAACTGATCTTCGGCTTGCTGATCTTCCTCCTCCTCGGGATACAGAATCTCAAGAGGTCATTTCCTCTTCCTCAAACTCTTTATGCGTAAAATAAATATACGTAAAACACATACAATAAAAAAAAGGTAAGACAATCTAAAATCATCACAAACATGGTAAATAAGAAAACGACAAACAACAGCTTATACAATTCATGCAATATGAAAAGCTATAACAAAGAATCAAGAGTGTAGAATAGAGAAAAGATTTAAATATCACAACAACACATAATATCACGTATAAAATAAAATATCCCGATGAAATAATATCACGATAAAATAATAGAAACGTATAAACAATCATCATAATACTAACCGATAAAAATAGACAGATAAAATAAAATAATATTCAAGATATACTCATATGAAATATGGCACGATCCTACTCCATGGAGCTAAACACAAACAGATATCAGAGAGAGAATGACTCGCAAAATCCATTAGTACCACGGTTGCCCAACCAAACTATTGCGCTGTCACACTTTGCGTCTATAGCCTCATGTCATATGGAATCCATCATCCAAAGCATGGTGTAGTTCACGGTCTCACATTGTGGCACTACAGGCAATGTACTATTAGATTTTACGAAATCTCGATTAAAAATAGTACGTGTCGAGTTCATTAGTGTGCTATCGGTTACCACGGCCTAGCGGAGCGACCGACTGTCCATATATGGGATCCCGTACACTAACGTCTCCAAGTTCATAAAGACAATGAACCACACTACGTTTATCGCATCGATAACACGATGTGATTCACCTCGTCAACCAATCCACCAAAAATTGGCATATCCTCAAGTTACCAGGATATTCTCAAGATAAAAAGATACAAGAAGTCCCACCTGACAAATCTTGTTCCAAAGTCTGACGGGTTCACCTCATAGCCCGACAAAGAGAAAAATACGAAAATCCAGAAAGAATATAGAAAATACCGTTTCGGCCAATCGCGTAGAAATTTTATCGCGTTTTCACAATCTCGTCGTTTTTACAAACGTTTTTAAATCGCGTAAATATATTTTTCTGTTTTTAAAATCGCGTAGAGTTTTTAATATATTTTCTCAATAATAAGATTTTTAAATCATTTTCTTGTCCAAATTCCGTAAAAATTATCAAGTTTAAATTACTTGTTTAAATAAAAAATAATAATATTTAGTACATTTAAACTACGTAAAATATTTTTCATACCGTATGCTATCTTTTGGACATCTTTTCTATCTTATTTGTCCATTTTTACTAAAAATTGACAGTATTTTATTTAGAAAATTTATATAAATGATTTCCTAATTTTTCTGTAAAAATTCTGTTTATTTAATTTTTTTAAACCATATAATTAATCCTTTTGAAAACTACTAACATGCTTCAAAATACATCATGAGCCATATGTTAGAAAATTCTCAAAAGTTACTGTATTTCATTTCTAACAATAAAATCAATAGTTTTAGTTCAAGACACTTAATTCTAATCAATTAATTTCTTTAAAACTCCTTAAAAAAAATTCCTTTTTAACATATATTGCATTATTTTGATTGAAAAAGGTTTGGAATTGATCTTAGAAATCATATATAAGTGGTTTGGCATGTTGGCCTAAACATAAAATTATGTCATTTGATTTCTAAATTCATTTTCCTTAATCTAAACAATGTGATACCTTGTTAATGTTCCTAGGTTAATTAAATCTCATTTTAGGAAAATTAAGAGAACATTTTCGTTCTCCATTTTGATCATGGCCGTAAGCCTTAAGGTTTGTGTTCTTTGGAACACTCATGCAATCCTTGACATATTATTCGCATCCTATAAATTATCATACATTTCTAACACATGCAATATATTTCTAACACATATAACCTAAATCAAAGCTTGTAGACATGCAATCAAAGCTTGTAGACATGCAAATTTTTACAAACATCAAATAGGAAAGCTACTAACAAATACACAAACACATAAACAAGCTACTAACAATCACACAAATGAATCCTTATGGATTCTACAATCACAAAAATCACACTCCATCTTCTTACCACCATCCTTAGATGATAAGATTAGTCTTCCTCTTACCTTAAATGAAGACTAAAACTCTTTCACACCTTTCCTTATGTTTCGGTTTTCTCCTTCAAAATCACCTAACAAGCTTAAACAAAACTACAAGTTACTAACCATAAAAAGAGAGCTTAAACCATGGAGAAATCATGACTTAGAACTTTGAAAAACAGTTTAGAAAAGAAAACTAGGAATTTCACCTTCTTGGTTAAATTTTCCAAGTTGGTTTCCAAGCTTCAAATGAAGGATTTAGCAAGAACTCCCAACTAGAGATGTTCTTAGGATTGTGTTTAGGTTTAGAAAACTTGGTTGGATAGAATTTTAGGTGGTTGGATGGTATAGAACAAAGCTTGGCCGAATGGAGCTTCAAGAAAACATCAATGGTGTTTAGGGTTTTTGGAAGAGAGAGAAGAGAGAAAGTTGCATGAAGACAAAGTGATTTTGGTCTTCCAAAGGCCAAATGGCCGTGAACTTCACTCCATGCAAGGTGTAGCCTTGCTTGGCTTCATCCAAGCCTTAGAATGGATCAAAGGCTAAGATTAAAACTTGGTTAGCAAGCTTGGCTCCCATTGGTTCATCCTTGCCTTGTCATTAGCCTTAGTCACCATGCTTAGTCACTAATTAGCTTAGTCACACACTTAGTCATCATGTTCTAGAGAATTCCTTCACTAATGATGCTTAATTAAGCTACTAAGTTAACTGTATTAGCTAAACATGGGCCCGCAAAACATTTCCGGGTCCACTGTTATCTAATTATACTGACTAATAAAATAATATACAAAATTATTTTATTGGACAGTTAAATCCTAAAAATTAAAAGATTAATTATCGTCTCATTCAGAATTGGGTTTAGTAAGATCCCCCAGTCTGAATAATTAAAACAAGATTTCCCCGGTCCGAAAAAATATTATTTTCCTGTCCCGGAGCAAATCGCACAAAAAGTCCAAATAAAATCACAATACAATCGGGACGTAACGGTCATTTTTTCATTTTTCCCCACGACGAAGCAAATCATCCAAAACGTTCAAATAAAATTACAGATAGTATTAATTGTCTGTATATCTCCCAGAAAAATTAAAACAGTAGCTTGAGAAATTTTTTATTTTACCGTCTCGAAGCAAAATACGTAAAACGATTAAATAAAATTTTAGCCTGTAAAACATATTTGTATTTCATACAGGAAAACAAGAAACAGTAAAACAGGGACATTATAGTCATTTATACAAAAGCTTAAAAAACAGCAAACAGAACATTCGGGACATTTTCTAAAAATTGAGGTGTTACACTCATCACCAATCCCAGCTCACTAGTGGCCCGTATTCTTAAAGCAAAATACTTCCCCATGGGGTCATTCCTCTCAGCTCATAGAGGATCTAATCCATGGAAGAGTCTTTTGGAAGGTAGAAAGTTGCTGGAACATGGTTTTGTGGTTTTGTAGCTGATTCAAAGAGTCTTCACTCCTGAGGAAGCCTCAATCATTCCTGAGATTCCTCTAGCGGACAGACCGAGCCTAGATTCGCCTTGCTGGTTGCCTTATCAAAAAAGTCTATTCTCTGTCAAAAATGCTTACAAATTAGAATGGTGTAACTGTCTAGATTATAGAACTCAGAATGAGTTGCAAGAATACCACTAACTACCAGTTCTCAGGTAGTTTGCTCACATTTGGAAACTGATTTGGAAGCTCCAAATGCCTCCCAAGATCCGCATCTTCAGTTAGCGTATGCGCAGAAATATATTGCCAACTCTGGACAGACTTAGAGATAAAAATATAAAAATAATAATCTCACCACTTTTTTCTATATCACTTTTAATATTAGTTAATGAAATATAAATTTGTAATTAATTATATGTATTGATTAGTTAATGGGAATCATGTGTATTGATTAGTTAACAAGATATTTATTAATTAACTTATATATATAATTAATCATGAATTTGTACTTTATTAATTAGTGTAAAAAAAGATGAGAGAAAATTGAAGTTGAAAAAAATATTAACGTGGAACCCACCTGCTATTTGTGTGGTGCGGCCCCTAAAACTGTGAGGCATCTTTTCATGGAATGTGCATATACAATGAATGCCTTTCTAGTTGATTTGCATCCTAAAACAGTTGGCAGCATAATGAGCAAGGCTTGTGGTTGGAGTTTTATTTTGTTTTTTTTGCTAATTTCGTGAATTATCTGTTAGTGCATCAGAGAGAGGTTGCTGTTATGATATGGCATGGTATTTGGTTTGAGAGAAATGTGATTTGGCAAGGTAAGAATGCCAAACCTTTTTCTTAGATTGGTCCAACAACGGTAGCCAATCTAAAAACATTTCAGGATGCCAGAGCTGGGAGACATAACGCAGAATAGAGAAGGATTCATTTGGATCATTGGTTGAAGCCGAACCTATGGATTTATAAAATCAATGTGGATCTTGCTGCTTTTGAAGATGAGCACAGGTTTGGGTTAGGCAGTATAATTCAAGACTCTGAAAGCAGGTTTATAGCAGTTAAAGCTCAGGAAAAGGATGGAGCGGTTCAGTCATATAGAGGGGAGCTTCTTGCTGCAGGGGAAGCTCTGCTGTTTGCATAGAAGGGGATGTTCAAAGAGTGTTTAATAGTATTAAGGATAAGGCTGCTGATAACTCATATTATGGCTCTTTTCTTCAGGATATATTTACCTATGCATCTTGGTTTGATAGTTTTGATTGTGGCGATATTCCTAGATCTTGTAATAGAGATGGTGATTATGTAGCGAATTATGCAAAAAGATATGGTTCTTGGTTTGAGGACCCTCTTAATGGTTTATCCTCATTCCTTGCTTTTGATTTGGTTGATTAAGAAATTCAACATTTCAATAAAAAAAAATCATGTTTAAGCAATGGTTCAATGTTCGAGATTAGTGTTTAATAGTATAATCTTAGTTTAACTAAAGTCTCAACATTTATAATTAGTGTCTAACAATATAATCTTAACTTAAGCAGAGGTCTAATATTCATAATTAGTATATAATAATATAATCTATATTTAAGTAAGAATTTAATATTCATGATTAGTGTTTAATAATATAATCAATGCTTAAGTAAAGGCTCAATAATAAAGATTACTATCTAATAATATAATCTTATCTTAAGTAAGGGTCTAATATTTATTATTAGTATCTAATAGTATAATCTTAATTTAACCATAGGCTCAATATTTATGATTAGTTCTAATAGCATAATTTGTAA
This sequence comes from Ormosia emarginata, assembly GCA_029884605.1. Lineage (NCBI taxonomy): Eukaryota > Viridiplantae > Streptophyta > Magnoliopsida > Fabales > Fabaceae > Ormosia > Ormosia emarginata. Next base: position 2,261,495 of record JAQQTP010000073.1, on the reverse strand, counting down.
TTAAGTAAAGGTTAATTTTTATGATTAGTATCTAATAGTATAATTTGTACTTAAGTAAAGGTGAAATGTTAGTATTTTTATTATTTAAAAATTTCATGTGTTCTTGTAATTTTTTTAGGCATCTAATTTATCTATATATTCCTTTTTTTATTTTATTTCATTATTTTTAATTATACTATAAGCATGAATGTAGATATAATAATTAACACAAAATTTAGGTCTATTTCCTTATATCTATTACGCCTATTTTATCAATTAAATTATGATATGTGTGTTTTTTATAAAAAATTAAAATAAAAGAAAAACATTAATACATAGGAGAGAGAATAAAAATACACACATGTTATAATTTGATTGGTAGAATAAATGTAATGGATATAAGGAAATAAATCTAAGTTTCGTCCATATAATAATTGTTTTACTTCTTTTATTTATTTAAAATAAAAAATATGCATGACATTTTAGCTTAAGTTTAAAATAGTGACCTCATTAAAATAATATAATCTATTTTGGTGAAGTAATTGGTTGGAGCGTTGAAGTTGATTTAAGTACTAAGTGTAGTTGACTACGTTATTAACATTGATTGGTCATAAGAAAACAGAATTGATTTGAGGAAAGATGTGAGCGTAGTTAACTATATTATCATGTGATATATTATAGTCATTTGAAGAAGATAATAAGGATGTGAATATAATTGACTACAATAGCATGTGTAGTTGACTATGATATAAATAATTTTATTTATAACAATTTGGATTGGATTGAATTAAAGTGTAATAGCTTCACTGGATTTTTTTTTAAAAAAAAAATCTTACACATTCCTAATCCTTTTTTAGCAAAAGACATTAAACCTTTTAATCATTTTTTCGCTGTGTCTCTAACGGGCTTTTCTCTCTCTTTGTTGGTGTGCCACGTTACAAGCTGCAATAGAGACATAAAATATGTGTCTTACCTTCAATACCAGAATTTTTGGGTGTGTTCTCCAAGATCACAATAAAAGGTCAATCTTCTCCAAGTTCAACTCCCCAGTATAATCTGCATCACACAGCTTCAAGCGCAATCACACTGACTTCACCGGAAACATAAGATAATGCATTCAAGATTCGCCAATCTCTAATTTGTTCCTGTCGAGCACGACCCATTCCCCATTACCTCTTTTTTCCTCCCTCCCACTTGAAAAGCTAATTTCTTTCTTTCTTTCGTTTGAGGAAAGTTGGAAATTGGGGTTAGGAATTGAACACCTAAATGTATATCAGTTATCAGGGAATCAACCATGCAGTTTATGGAAACAATTAGCCATAATTAGCAAGTTAATAACAAATAATAATTATTCTCAAATTTCTTATAAACTTGTATTTTTACATTTAGAACAATATTTATAATTGTTAATCACTTCTTAGAAGCAATTAGCCACTCAATATCAAGTAATAATCATTCACAATTTTTTTTTAAATTTTTTTTATCTTTACATTTAGAACTTTTATTTATAATTGCTAGTCACTCTATAGGAACAATTAATCATTAAATAACAAGCGATAGTTATTTACAAATTTCTTCTCAATTTCTTGTCTTTAAATTCAAAATTTTATTTACAATTGTTAACCATTTTGTGAGAATGTACAATTAGCCATTTCTTTTATCTTGATTTTTAAAACTTTATTTACATTTTTTTGACAATAAATAACGGATTATCGAGATACCCTACATATTTTAATCATTAACTAACTCATACACATAGCTCCCTCCCCTCACACGTTACACTTAGGGATGGAGAGGGCACATTCAGCATTACTCATGTGATGGAAATTAATAAATGTGAGATTTGATTCTAGAATCTTACAATTAATTGTAAAAGTTTTTATCATTTGAGCTATCTAGCACATTCTAAAATTTTATTTATAATTATTAGCCACTCAATAAGAACAATTAATAATTCAAAAACAAATAATAGTCATTGATAAAGAAGAAAAAGATTCATTAAAGGTATTTTCGTCTATAAAGTGAAATGTAATAATTTCTCTTCCTAAATAAAATTTGGATGGTCAATCATAATCATTTGAATTTTTTATGTTCTTTAAGATTAAATATTTTTTATTACTAATCCTTCAAATTAGTTCTCCCTAATGAAATGATAGTATTTAAATTGGGTAAAATTTTCCATTTATGATAATAATAGGATAATAATTTGGGGGGCTGAGCTGAACATAGTTCTTTGAACCCAAAATCTAAACGCATTATGGAATCTAGTTAAAAGAAGAATGTCAGTTTTCTTTTAGGCTTTCACTTAAAAGGGTTCATGATAGAATTTGGGCCTGCTTTTTCTCTGTACAAAAGGAATGGTTAGGTCGTGAACACCACGGTGAGGGGCCTCTTGTCCGGTGAACGAGGGAGAAAGTTATTATAAATCTATTTTGTTTGAATTTATGGATAATTTTCTTTTATTTAACAGTAATTATATGTAGATTTGAATATATATAAAAATTATTAATTAAAATTTATAAATTTTTTATATGTATAATTATTCATAAAAAAATAATTTAATTAAATTTTTGTACAACTCTAAATATTATTAATTAAATTTAATTTTTTAATCTTAATTATTGATTTATTTTGACAATAAATCAATAATTAATTTGTACTTTATCCATATTAAACATGTCCGTGAATGAGGCTACGTAGCTGCTAAACCCAGCAGAGAAAATGTCTTAATAGTGGCCTAAAAGATGTTTGCATAATAAGATTAGAGTTATAATTCATAAGAGTAAGACCATTAAACTTCAAAGGGCCAAAAAAAAAAAAAAGTGTTCCAAAAAAATAACCTTTAGTATTAGGTCAATTGTCCATGTTAGACAGACTCTAAGTGTATATTTATGATTGCCGTTATAAAATTACTTATAAAAACTAGCTGTTTTATCGGTGCATTGTACAAGTTATTTTAAATTTCATATTTATAACATTAAATCTTTAATTTAATGAACAAATATCTAATACATGAATAAAACTTTTAATTATCTTGTTTTGTGGTTTTCTTTTAACAACTTTTGTATTGATTAAGACTAAGTAGTAATATCAACTCAGGTGACTTTAATACATTAGAGGAATTAATTAATTTCCCAACGCTTTGGCCAGCTTGTTAACCGCATAGGTTTTAAATTTCGCATCTATACTAATGAGTTTTAAATTTAACGGACAAACACGTCTTTGAAATTTTGAATTAACTTATTTTATACTTTTTTTAAGTTAACTTTTGCGTCAATTGAAACTAACGCGGTATTTAGTTTGTTTTTTATTTTTATTTTTAGTTAATATGTTTTTATTTTTAATTATAAAACTGTTACATTATTTTTTATTTTGTTTTTTGTTTTCAAGATTTTGCTAAAGAAATTGTGAAAACAAGATTTTATTTTATTATTTTTATCAATTTTTTAACAAAATCTTAAAAACAAGAATCAAAATGAAAACAAAATGACACTTTTATAATTAAAAGTTAAAATATATCAATTAAAAATGAAAGCAGAAGACAAACTAAACGCCCCCTAAGATATCCAGCATGCGATCTTGAGAAAATACCTTTGGCATTAACCTTGGTACATTTAGAGAAATTAATTAATGTCTCAACTTATGTGTCAATAGAAATGTAAATTAGGAAAATCAAATTGAGCACTTAAAACTTAGACTTGACTTACAAAAGAAAGAGATTACTCAAACTTGATTCATTATTTAAACAAGTCAAATTTTAAAGTTTAACTTAACTTGTTTGAAAAATATAAAATTTGAGCTTGACTTATTTAGATCGTTTATAGCTTGATTTTTTTTTTTTTTTTTACTTTTTATTAACTCTCTCTTTGAAATATTTAAATTTAATTTAATATTTAATAAACATATTTATGTTAGAAGATAGAATAAAAAACTAAAAATAAAAACAAAAGTTTTTTTATTCATAATCCATTAGACTATTACATAAAAAGGTACCTTCTCAAAAAACCATTTAGTTAGTAATAATAACAAATAAATTATTATTACTTGTACTTTTTCTTATTTAAAATTATAATTTTTTGTGATTTAATTTTTACTATATTAAGAATTAATAAGTAATATATATACACATGAACTATTCATGAACTTTTAAGCTTGAACTTAACATATTTATATAATCAAATATAAGTTTAAATTTGAACTTATTTATTTAGTTAACGAAACAAGATAAATCGAGTATTTAACATGTCGTGCGAGTTTGAATAATTTACAAATAATTCTACTTATTTACACCCCTATGCACTAACTTAATTGTGTTGTTTTTTGAAAAGCTTGTATAATCAAAATAGTTTAAACATAACTTTTGACTAAGTTTTTAAATATAAAATAAATTAATTTTGACATATTAAGTTACTTTTTCATGATATAAAAAACATATAATTTTGCTTTTACAATTTTGTTAATAATATATTCACATTATTATTAACCAAAAAATGTTATTTATCTAAATATATTTAATAATGTGATTAGTTACTTCTTAATATAATAATGCATTTGATTATTATCAATAGTATTAATTGCCTCCCAAGGCAATTTTACTCTATCGTATAAATTAGTTTTATTTGAATAATATAACATAAAATGACTTTAAATGTTAAATTACCAGAAAAGATGAATGTGACTTGATATTTCTACCTATTGTTGAGTTTTTTTTTTTTTTTTTGAGAAAAGAGTATGTAAATATTTTAAATTTGATTTTTTTAAATCATCATCACAAATTTTATAATCTTCTTAATTAATTTCTAAAATTTAATTAATATTTCAATAAATTATTTTGTTTAAGATCCGTTAACTCACTAATTATGATACCATGTGACAATATCTCATCCGTCCAATTACATTAAATCTAGATTGCTTATTAATTTATTTATCAAAACTTAATTTTAAACATATTTTATTCTTTACAAAATAAATAAAAAATAAATTTATAATAAAACAAAATTTGTATTTTATTTATTTTTTAAAGAATAAAGTATATTTAAAATCAAAATTTAATAAATAAATTAATAAATTATCTTGAATTAATTATTTAAAAAAAATGTTGCCACGTAATATTATGTCGTGAATTAATAAATCTAATTAAAATAAAAAGATATATTTAGACATTAATTAAAATTTTAAAACAAATTATGAATGTTTTAAATTTCAAAAAATATTAGAGTTTAAGAATGGAAAATGTTTTTTAAACAACTCAAATAGATAATTTTAGGACAATTTAGATAAGCGGTGAATATTTTTAAGATAAGTAGTGATTATAATTATTTATATGGTCTTCTTCATTACACATAGTGAGTTAAAATTAAATTCTTCATATGAATAATAAAAATTATCACTTATTACCTTATTGATCATCACATAGTGATATTTGTATAAGATACAAATGAATTATAATTTTAACTCACTATATATAATAAAAAAAGAATCATCTCATAAATAATTGAAATTATTATTTATCTTAAAAAATTTACTACTTATCTAAATTATTTCAAAATTATTTATTTTGAGTTTTGCAAATGGAAAAAGATGATCATGTACATATACTTTTTAAAAGTGTATGATTGAAAGAGAGAAAGTGATAAGAAAAAATAAATATAATAAATATTATTAAATAAAATATAAAAATAATGTATATACTATTTGTAATAAAAATATCATACTTATTTATAAATAAATGAGTGTTTAGGTAAACACTTTTCTCATTTTTCTTATTTCAACAATATTTATCCTAGGATGCTTCCATAGACTGCCGTTCTCAGTCCCTCCACTGATCCACTCTCAATTCTCTCAAATCATCTCACCATCTCTCTCAATTTTCTTTCCCTTCTCTCCGTTCTGAGTCCCTCCACTCGCAATTCGTGCAAGCCCCCCCAATTTTTTTTCAGTTGTAGAGGGAAGATAACAGAACTCTGTAACTCAGCCATTCTAATGTCAGGTGCCTTGATATCACAGGGATGAAAGTGGTGAATAGTGAGAGTAGTTAAGATTGCCATTATATAATATATAGTACGAAAAAAAAGATGGAGGGTCTACTGCATCTCCTTTATATATGTTGTCATTTCTTATTATATTAACTTTTTATTAAATAAATTAATTTGAACCATTAAATCAAAATAAAAAAAAAATTAATATAAAGGGAATGGCAATAGATGTAAAGAAGTGGGAACAGATACTCCCAAAAGATTGCCATTATATCATTATTAATGAGTATACATGTTTTTCCTCCCATTGACACGTGCAAGTTCATTTGTTTGCGCATGGTAGCAGATATGCCTGCTGAATGTAGAAGTTGGAAAAGCAGAAACAAAAAATAATGAGTAGATTGAGATTCATTCTTTGTATCCAATTTGAACAGCTATATAATTTACACCCACCAGACTTATAAGTTTCAAGTAAACAATTGCTGCTCCTGATCCACCAGTATCTTCACCTAATAGAAGCTAAATTTACAACCCACGTCCAAGAGAATAACCAGAACCGATCGCACGAAGATGAGAAGCGAGCGTGCTAGGGTCTAGGGATGTATATAGCCCAAAAGGTGCAAGTAGCACCCGTTCTTACATCTGATCACCTATAACGAGACTTCATATAGCAAAACAAAGATGAAACAATTTAATAAGCAACACCACTTCCACATTTTGTAAAGCATCGGCAGCCACCCCTTCGATAAATCTCACAAGTATTGTTCATGTATTCTGGCACGGTTCTCTTCCCACCATAGTCTAGCATGCATCTCCCCAAATTTTTCTCGGCTGCACCACATATGAGTAAATACCCAGAAATAAATTCCATACAGTTCAACATCAGAATGTATTAATGCAATTACAAAATTAAACTCAAATGCGCGTTTCTAATCCTAGATTTACACCATGCTTATGAAACTTAGACTATGATGGGAGCAGAATGACTGACAGTAATAGACAAATCAGAATACATAGAAAAGCATCAGAGTAGCTATTTGAACTCTGAAGTCATTTTTTTTACTATAAATTGAGTCTGGTCCGATAATATAAGGGATTTTACTATGCCTTTGGCCCTGGGGCTCACCAGGTAAAACAGTAGGGTACAGTCAGCAAGCTCAAGACTACATGTCAGATTGAATTATTTGCTAACCCCATAATCAGATAATCCCGAGTTATAATGACCATGATATTGCTTCTCGCTAAAGCAGCTTTGAAGGCTTGCATTCTAACCCATTTGAAGATATAGATAGTTAACTGGCCTCCATGACACGGTCAAATATAGTTCAATGTTATAGGAGGATTGACCAAAATTTGTAGGATACAGTGTAAATTAATTGTACTACTCCACCATTAATCCTTTTACATTTTTGCAGTAGCAACAAGTATAAAGTGATTTTCATTTCAAATTTTTGACCTACTCAAACAAGCATAGCCTTGATGTCTTATGATTCGTGAACTACCATGAACTATTAATGTCAAAGGCCATCTCTCTCAAAAACTTAAGCCGGAGCATCAATCATAAACCACAAACCATGCTCACTTTATCTAGTACTTAAATTTTGATTTTATTATGAAAATGGGGGACCATTTGGTAATAAAGCATATGTCAAATATCAGTTCTACTAAAAACTTAATGTGCTAGGTAGAGGCTCACAAATAATGATTGTATATCTCTAACATGGATGACTATATCTAATAGCAGCTTGGTGAAATACTAAGAACCACATGCAAGTCGCAGGATTGATGTTTAATACTTCAGGCTACTTAATCTGTGGAGAGTTAAATAATCGTATTTGGAAATAGCATGTGTACCTGAACCTGACTCGTTTGAGCTCCCTTTTGCCACCTGGCAGTGCTCTAATGGTAATGTAAACACCAGGTTCATCCTGCTCAACCCATTCAGTCTCCAGGTCACTAGCATTGCTGATTGATAGATCCTCTGAGCGATCAGCTTCTCTAGATGAGCTACTTCTTATGGAAGCATCCATTGATGATATCTCTGTCTTGGCAGCACTAATGGTGGACACCTTTGGGGTTGAGTTCATACCATTCGAGTCACAATAATGCCTGGATTGCATTGACTGATGATCAAAGGAATCTGAGGATGAGTACCCCATTCCCATCCCTGTTGGGCGGTATAAATTAAGGGGTAGCCTTTCCCTGGTTAGTGGAGGAGTAACAGGGCTATCTTCTACTGATTCACGCTTTGAACTCTGCTTTCAACCCAGAAAAATGCACAAATAAAAAAACAGTAAAAATAAAATCCAATCTTTCACCTCAGTAATTTATAAAAATATAAAAATGAGGACAGGGATAAGAAAAGCATGACTATTTGCAACGAGATATTCTTGTCTGCACACGAATGTAAAACATCATCTTTACACTCACTCACATAATTAATGTATAAGAACGGGTTCTAATAAATTTTTTTTTATGGATTGTGAGTAAGTCCCATTTTTATGTGTGTGTATAAAGATGACGTGTTATATTTGTGCGTAGGCAAAAATATCTCATTTACAACATGTGCACAATAGGTCATATATTAAGAAATAACTAATTCTTTTATTAATAAATACATCAATTTTATAAATTCAAAAAAATTGTAAATATTTAAAAGTTTATTTTCATTTTTAAATAATAACTTTCACATTGAGAAACTATTAATAGGCTGACCAAAGGGAGCATTACTATGGTGAACTACAAAACACTTGGAACAAATACTGCCATTTGCAACATACGTATGCATTTGCATACCTACAGTCCACAGATATGAGCAGTTAGATAATTCTTCGAGTTTAACCCAACTTGATTGAAGTGAGTGAAAATGAAAATACAAGTTATAAGTTCAAATTGTAATGATAACTTTTTTTCATTTATAAAAAAATTATTGCCATAACAAACATTGTCTTAAGTAACACGCAGCTGCCAATTACTAAATTGTGCACATGTCTAGGAGCGATCTAAATTCAGAATTTACCTCATCTTCAGACCTTGGTGGAGTTGGAAGAGGGAAAGCTTGGCGGGTCAACCTTTGAACATTGTAAAGTTCCATGACCTTGTCATAGTTCTCTGCCCACCATCTTTGAGCTTGCCATTTGTTAAATATCTCGCGACTACACATAAAAGATTAACCAAAATTCAATTCACTGGTCAGTCCTGAAGTTATCAAATGAACTATACATGAGAATGGAGCACCATGTCACGTAGCATCTGAAATTTGGAAAAGAAATGCAACCGTAATCTAAAAATAGTAAAAACTATTTACCCCGGCCTCACCCCACCTCTAAAAAAAAAGTGAAAACTGAACGGTTCCTTTTGTCCTCCCCAGCCCTTTCTCTCTACGTTTGCATTCTTTTAATTTTGTTGCAGGATGTTGGGTAGAGTGGTGAAATAATAACTATTCACTGTTAGGAAGATAATCGAGCTGGCATTTTTACTGTGTGTATCAGTGTATGAGTGGTCCGCGAGACTCTAAGCTTGAAACATCCAACTAATTCCAATTTGTTGCTATTATGATTATGTTATTTTGCTGACCAATTTTTTTTTAGATGGATTGTTAATTTTTAGTGGTGTATGACATTGTAGTCAATTATGCTAGGTCACTAATTATATGCTTTTTGACAGAGAATTCTCAGATGAATAATTAAAAGCAAAACCGGTCACTCTGTGCGTGAAATAAAGTAGTTCTAAGGCCAACATTGACCTTACAGTGGAGTTGTCTAAAGCAATTGAAATCAGGTGGGTCCAAACTTTAGTGTCAACTACAGTACTAAACGCACCAAAAATTGAAATGATTTAGACGGTTCAGTAGGTTTTAATATTTTAGCTTAAGACCACTCTATATCTTAAATGTCTCAGTTGAAATTCAGGAAAAGAAAATAAAAATAAAAAGGAGAAAGATATCAAAATCATTTATACATTGACCTACCCACCAGCACCACATTGGTTGGGATTGCACAACAAGTGACCAAGTAGGACCACCACACATTAACGCCATTGGTGCTTTAATCCTACGATAAGATAAAAGAATGACAAAAAAAAAAGGCAAAAAGAGTATAAGACTATAACCTATGTCATATCTATCTTCTACTTTGTTTGGTACCCACCTAGTATAGGTTCATATTTTGTCTTGTATATAGTTCTGCAGTGGAAGATGATGGGAGCATTCCCCAGCAAATTGCAGATTAAAAGACAAAAACTGGTATCAGAGGAAGACAAAGTCACGAAAAATCAGGCATGAAGAAATTTGAAAGGATAGAAGAAGAGCTTCCTCCGACCAAACGACATGATTCAGTTTAAAGGTTCCCAACACAATTAACACTGACCCACCACCACTTACAAACCACAATAAGTTTTCCTTTTGGACCCACTTTTTGGATTGCTTTTGGCAAGGGCGTGAAATCACAGGGAAATGTGGGCCCCTGCCTAAACCCTTTCATATATACAGAGGAGAGTTCATGCTTCACTGATGGCTTTGGGAAATTGGACTTTGGATGCTCTTCAACAATAAGGGCATAGTGACAAGTGAAAGTGAGTGGGCATAACTGATAATAGTAAACAGTCATAGGCAAAGCTCAAACCTGTTACCTCTTTTCCAATCCAAGTTCCATTCTAACCAAAACAAAATAGACAAGGCTATGTGAATAGCCTGAAGTAAAGTTTGGATTGTTTCCCGGAAACGAAAATTCTCAATTGTTTGTTGGAGCATCACCACTCACTACATTCAGAATCATGCATCAAAGATAAATAAACTTACATTGCACTAATACGACTTATAAATGTTTTATGTATTAGAAGTTCATTATCATAACTTGAAGAAGCTATAGCTATTTACTCAAAATTATACCTTTTCAACTACTGAGACACGACTAATAATGTTCACCCAAAGAAAAAAATTTAAAACTATTATTGTATTATCTAGATTAAGATATAAAATGAACATTATGTGACCTAGATTTAAATTTTAGTCTAGGAAAAACAGATACAACACCGAGAACACATACAATATGACATGAACATGAAAATATGATAAATTTTAAAAATTATAGAACATGACATGACTATGTTACAACATATAAAATCATATAAAGTTAACATAAAAGACAAATTTTAAATTAAGAAGAGAGAATAAATATTTTAAAAGTTAACATGAATCATTATAGACATAATAAAATACTATCACTTATCTAATTATTGTGGTATTCTCATTTATATTAGTATAAAAATTTAAAAAATAAAAGTAAAAAAAATTATAAAATGCAACTAAAGGTATCCGAAGTGTCCGTGAAATATAAAACACAGATACGTGTCCAACGTATATAAAGCGTCGGTGACTCCTATATTTTAATCCATATCTATTGTGAGGTTTTTCTTCTAATATTGTATTTCTTCTATTTTTTGGTGCTATATATTTTTAATTTAATTATTTTCTATCTATTATTTTTTGAGTAATGCTACATATATAAATTTTGAGACGCAAAAATTCACACTATTTTTTACATTATTATATAACATATTTTTTACAAATATCTAACTACACTAATTACATTTTTTCTTTTAGAAATATTTTTATAGTATATTTCTACTATTTATTTCTTAATACTAAACTTAAATATGAATTCGTATAAAATCAAACTATATTATATTTTCCACCCAAATGAACCAGGTGTTCAAAACAAACTTTCTAAAAATCCCAATCAGAACATTATTTCAAAGGAAGAAAAATGAAATAAAATAAAATCAATCGTGCATGGAAACAAATCCAACTGATTTCATCGTTGCTATAAACCAAACAAAACAACGCACAGAAACTCAAGGCGCTAATCCCAAAACAAACACCACAAGTCTAATAACTAAGAAGGAATAACCTACCTAACCTACGGTATATACAACCGTACATCCAAAGTAAATTGGAAAAAATAATAATAAAAAACCCAGTTAGTGACAGTGTGAGGAATTGATAGTTCATCTCATCATAGCAAAAAGAAAAGGCACCCGTTATCATTGTCATTATCACTAGGGCACTAGCCAGTAGCAAATAGGGTTCAATCTTGACCAACACTGTAATAATGCACAGTCACCGTCTAAACGCTAACCAGAAACCACAACTCAAAACGGCACCGAAAGCAATGACACGACACAGACCAAGAGATGCGTACTACGTACCTGAAGCGTATGCGCTTGAGATGGTTCCCGCCACGCGGAAGCGACACGAAAGTGATCAAAACGCCGGGTTCCACCTGCGCCACCCACTCCTTGGGCTCATTCTCTTCCACCAGCAGCACCACCCTCCGTCCGCTGCTGCCGGCGGCGGAGCTCGGCGTTCCCTCACCACTCGAGATCCCTTTCAGCCTCGCCTCCATCTCCTTCCCCCAAGTCCTCCCTGACGAGCTCCCGCTCCCCGTTCTCCGGTACGACCACCGGAACCGATCCGAGTCAGCGTCCGACTCAGTCTTGCTCACCCCGAGTCGACTCGGCGCCGTGCACGTGCTGCAATGCTTGTACGCCCCCGACGCCTTCAACGCCATCTCCTTTATCTGAACAAAATTAAAACACACACAGATAATGAAGAGGGTTTCGATTTGGGTTTCGATTTCGCGATGATCGGTTTTCTAGTTTGTAGTAGTAGTAGTACCTGAGAAGTGAGGGATTTGATGGCTTGGTTGTTTTTTGCGTTGTTGTTGGGATCGGGATCGTCCGGGTGACTCAGCGAGTCGTCCACGAGTTCCTTGGGGCGAGCTATGCATGTAAGCATGTTTTTGGATGTCGTCTGGAAAATGAAAGTGGGAAAAGAACAGAGAAGTGGCACTGGTAGTAACACCTGAGATGAGATGTTTTGTGTATCAGGGCGAGATGATTGGATTAGAATTTAGAAATCGCGAAAACCGAGAAACATGAACGAGTAGGCGCCATGCGCAGCAACAACTTCAATTTATCAGAGATTCTCTGGAGAAAACAGGAATTGAATATTAAAATGGGAGCAGAATACGTAGTTTCTGAAAATAAATTAAAAAAATATTGGAGGAAAATTAAAATAAATTAAAATTGAGAGATGGAAGAAAGAGGGACCATGTGCTCGGATTTAATGGCGGATTCTGGTGGCAGTAAAGGAGGGGCCAGGGGAGGTGTGTGTGTGTGTGTTTTTTTTTTAACTTTTTGTTTATGGTTTTGGTTTGGTTTGATTTGTCTTGTTAGGGTAAAGGCTATAATGGGAGAAGAGAGGATTTGATTTTCTTGTGGGTACTGTGGAATCTGCTTTTTGTCTTGGGGTCAGGGTATTGCCTGTTAACCGGATCCGGATGTTGAGTTTTTATTTTATTTTTTTATGTTTATTTTATTATTAATATAAAAATAAATGTTGTTAATATTTATTTTAATAATTTTTTTCAAGTGTATGCAGTAAAAAAGAGTGTGTTATTGTTATTTTTCTTTCAAATTTTGGATACTTGTTCTGCCGGTGTGCCCAACCTAGGTCTTGGACTCGGCCCATATGCCTGGATAAGAGAACTAGAGAAGAGAGCCCATCCTATTTATTTTAAACAATTCGTCAAAACTTTAGAGTTGAGACTGCGTAAATTGAAATGGCCAATGGGCTCTAAGCCTCTAACTATCCTAGGGAGGACCTCTGCTATTTTGTACAGAAAAGAGGGAATTTGCTACAAATGTGTTGAGAGACATGGTGAGAGTTGGAGAGAATTGAGATAAAAAATAAAAATAAAAATAAAAATAAAAATAAAAAGAATCTTTGAAATCTGAGATTGATAAAATGGTGAAGGGTGTGTGATACAAATTAATTTTTATATTCTTATATTAAATAGTGTATATTTTTTTTTTATATTTCATTTAATATCATTCATTATATATATTTTTTCTTATCACTTTCTCTTATTCAATCACATCAATTAAAAATGATATGAATAGTACTTACACCCCTAAAAAAAATGAAAAATAATTATTTTCCAATACAAATTGGCGTAACCACCTAGCAAAAAAATTATTTTTGCTATTTTGTATGTATCTTCCATATTCTTCTCTCCTTGATCCGTGGAGATAATTTTAGTTTGTTTTAAATTTAAAATTATTCAATTGTATTCAAAATTTGTATCTTCAATATATATTGTATTGTAACATACGTTGATAACAGAATGAGTTATTCCCTCTCTTTGTTCTCTTATAATACAGTGAGAATCCTTATGTAGTTGTTGAGGGGGCAGTGCCCCTCACCAAAATAAAAAAACAGTTTACGCATTTTTTTTAACTAAAATTTGTGCATGTGCAATGCACGTGATATATTAAGAATTAAATGATAAAAATAAATAAAATTATAAATAAATTTTTTATTAAATAAAATATATATAATAATTCATCAAAAGAAATAATATTTATAAGTTTAATTTAAAAATACATAAAATATATTTTTTATTATATTTTCATGAAATAATTTTACTTCAATATAAATACTAAAAAATTAAATATAAAATGGTATAAAACAAATTTTATAAACAAAATAAACAAAAATCTTTGTCTTTTAAATATACAATTTAATCTAATAACTTTATAAAAAAATTTAACTAATTTTACTAAAAATTATACATAAATTATTTCAATTTATATTTATGTAACTTAAAAGGAGTAAGTCAAATGATAAGTTACTTCTATTTTATTAAAATAAACATAAAAAATAGGCTATATAAACTTTACTTAAACAATTACTTATGCTATTAAATTTAATTTATTTAATGACACAATATTTTCTTTTTGTTTGACCTATGAGAGTACTAACATTTACTATTACCAAGGTCCTTTATAAATGTCAAGATAAGATTTTACTGTTTATGTAAGATTCTAATATTGAATTAACATAATTTTTTAAAAATAAAATAATATTAAATTAAATAAAAAGTAAATATTAATTTAAGAAAATGAGCTCTTTATAATTGAAAATCTATTTAGTTTATAATTGAAAAATTATTAAAGTATTAATCAATAATAATATCTTTTTATTATCTATAACATTGATTAATTTCCTTTTCTGTCATAATTAATTTGAAATTAATGTGAGCAGCAAAAACATACCATAACTAAATTTTGTACTTATACAATGTATAGAATAAATTAATAATTAAATGATAAAAATAAATATAATTATAAATAAAAAATTTTATTAAATAAAATATATATATAATAATTCATCAAGAGAAATAATATTTATATGTTTAATTTAAAAATATATAAAATTTATTTTTTATTATATTTTCATGAAAGGATTTCACTTAAATATAAAGTGGTATAAAATAAATTTTATAAACAAAAATCTTTATCTTTTAAATGTACAATTTAATCTAATAATTTTATAAAAATATTTCATAAACTAATTTTACTGAAATTTATATATAAATTATTTTAATTTATGTTTATATAACCTAAAAAGAGTAAGTCAAGTGATAAGTCACTTTTATTTCATTAAAATAAACTTCAAAAAATAATTTATATAAACTCTGTTTAGGTAATTACTTATGTGATTAAATATAATTTATTTAAAGGCTCAATATTTTCTTTTTATTTGACCTATGAGAGTACTAACATTCACCATTACAAAGTCTTTCTCAAATGTCAAGGTAAGATTCTACTATCCAAGTAAAATTCTAATATTGAATTCACATAATTTTTTTTAAAAAATATTAAATTAAATAAAAAGTAAATATTAATTTAAGAAGATGAACTCTTTATAGTTGAAAATCTATTTAGTTTATAATTGAAAAATTATTAAATTATTAATCAATAATAATATCTTTTTATTATCTATAACATTGATTAATTTCATTTTCTTTCATGCTTAATTTCCTTTTATATCACAATTAATTTGAAATTAATATGAGCAGTAAAAACTTACCATAACTAGATTTTGTACCAGTACAATACACAGAATAAATTAAGAATTAAATGATAAAAATAAATATAATTATAAATAAAAAAGCTTATTAAAATATATATATATATATATATAATAATTCATCAAGAAAAATAATATTTATAAGTTTAATTTAAAAATACATAAAATATATTTTTTATTATATTTTCATAAAAGGATTTCACTTCAATATAAATACTAAAAAATTTAAATATAAAATGGTATAAAACAAATTTTATAAATAAATATAAATAAAAATTTTGTCTTTTAAATGTACAATTTAATCCCATAGTTTTATAAAAAATATTTAATAAACTAATTTTACTGAAAGTTATATATAAATTATTTCAATTTATATTTATGTAACTTAAAAGGAATAAGTCAAGTGATAAGTCACTTCTATTTCATTAAAATAAACTTCAAAAAATAAGTTATATAAACTTTGCTTAGGCAATTACTTAGGCGATTAAATATAATTTATTTAACGACTCAAAATTTTCTTTGTATTTGACCTATGAGAGTACTAACCTTCACCACTAACAAAGTCCTTCTCAAATGGCAAGATAAGATTCTACAAGATTTTAATATTGAATTCACATAATTTTTTTTAAAAAAATATTAAATTAAATAAAAAGTAAATATTAATTTAAGAAGATGACCTCTTTATAATTGAGAATCTATTTAGTTTATAATTGAAAAATTATTAAATTAATAATCAATAATAATATGTTTTTATTATCAAAGTGAAGACTCATGACAATTAGATAAAATTTAAAAATAAAATATGTAACATTGATTAATTTTTTTTTGTCACAATTAATTTGAAATTATTGTGAGTAGTAAAAACTTACCATAATTCTCGCTAGGAGAGACCACTAGGATAGATCAATACCAAATCATAAAATCACATATTAATATTAGGTCGTTTGGTATCAAAGGGAGAGTAAGAGAATTTAGTCTTTTTCATTCGATTATTAGAGTGTTATTTTATATCCATATAAAAATTTGTTTTTTATTTTTTAAAATCTATTTATTTGAATTATTTTATATATATTTTTTAAAATAAGAGTGTAAACTTAATTATAAGAATAATAGTTTTTATATATAAAAACAATTACTTCTTACTACCTCTACTTTCAATTCTAATTTGAGTTTAATTACAGATTTTGTTTGATTTACATAGTTGACCAAATCACCAAAAATAAATTTGAAATATATCAGCCAAAATTAATTTCAAATCAAATTTGGATAAAATCAAACTAATTACAATGATTTATGATTGTAACATAATTAATTATATGTCAATTCAAATAAGTGTTACCACATAAAAATAATTTTGATAAGAATTATACATGAATTACTGATACTTACCAATTGTAAGAAAAAAAAATCCTTCTTCAACCGTGTTGTCGCCGATGGTGTGTAGCAGTATCACTTTCATAATACCAAACATGCCTCTACCTACAGACATTAAGCAGAAACAGCAGGAACAGGGACTTGTTGGTGGTATGATAGGTTCCTACATGTGATAGAGCTCTAACTTGTGGCTTTCATATAGGTTTTCTCAGTAAATGACCTTGTCTCACTCCTTGATCTAGTGTTCCCTACCATTGCCTCTGCTTACATTTTGCCACTTGCACAAAGCACTCGTCTTTCCCCAAATCCTCTAAAACCTAGATCTGGTCCGATGCAGCATATATCACCCATCATTCCCCTTAGCCAAGTTTCAATCTTTATCGGTTTTATCATCACAGCACATAGCACTTGTCTTTGCAGTAGTGGTCAAACTTGAATGCTTGCATGGGTTGGTGCTCCAACGACAGTAGGAATCACAAGGGTGTTCTCCTCCTATGTCACCTAATGGGACGATGGGATGCTGCGTAGACATTTCTAGGATAGGGGTTCTAAGGGGTTGAACGGGAGACTTCCCCTACTGTCCTTATGCCACTCTATCGCCACTGGAATTTCTTCAATTTTTTGTTCCTTTTCACCAAGAATAAAGAAAAGCAATTCTTCGGAGACCAAGAAAGAAAAAAATGGAAATAGAAGTAGATGAAAGCCAAATTCAGAGACAAACACAACCCTGCATATTTCATGGAAGAAGTTCTTCCAGAAAGAGAAGAATGGTTTTCACAAGAGAAGTTTCTCGGGGACCCAGAAAGCAGTTCTTTTATTTCTTATCTTAATTTTTTTTTATTTTTGTTTTCGGCTGATTGATATTTTTTTAAATTTTTATTATTTGATTTTTGTACATGTATTACATCAAATTATATGTGATAAAAAATTGACACATCAGATGATATGTGGAAGAAAATTAATTATTCTAGATGTCACATATCAAAAAATTAAAACATATAATTGTTGACTATGATGACACATGACAGTTTTTCAAACTATGTATTTTCCTTTTTTATATTATATTGGTTATGTTGATTATATTGATGGTCTTATAAAATAAATATATGCATTATGTAATAACTAATACCAGAAACTTGCTTTATTGTTCCTGGATGGGTTTCTGTTTCAACCTGCCAATGCTTTTGTTGAGGAATCCTTTTAAGTTATAATTTTTAACTCAAGAAGATATAATATATAGTAACTAAAAAATATTCTTTCTTAATCTTCATTGTATTCTTACTTGAAAAAACACGGATGTTTATTTAAAAAGTGGTGGCAGTCATGGCACAAAAACAACATACAATCTACGGTTACTTGTTAGTCATTTCCTTTAAGTTTGTAATTTTCTTGATATTATAATAATGTGTTCATCATTTGGTTGAGTCAAAGGATTTCCTGTTCTTCATATAATTTGATTGTGAGGCTAAGTTCTTTTTTATATGGAAGATGACTTTGAACTGGACCTTTTAATGGCATGTGCAGAAGTCTCACTTTCCGACGGATTTTTTGGAGTTTGATTCAACGTTCAATGATTCATTGGCCTTCCAACGTTTGTCTTGCTGTGTACTTAACTCTGTTGTTTTATATAGCAAATTATACTTGTGTCAAGTTACTTTGTTTAATGGCTCTTATAGGATTTATCTATAATAATGGTTTATAACGGTAGTTTCTTTTACTTTCTACGGACCATTATGCTTGGTTGAGCACATGTCACTTGATAATGAAACAGGATTAGACCATCAAGGCATCAGAGTTAGGCCTGTATCTGGGTTTGTAGCAGCTGATTATTTTGCACCTGGTTATTTTGTCTGGACTATTCTAAACTTCTAATTGCTAATTTAGCCCGCATGGGGTATGAGGAGAAAAACATGAATATGGCTGCATATGTTTGGAGAATCCCATTTTAGAAAATGGAGGTAATTATGAGAGAAATCAATCTTTTGCAAATTTACTTTGCCAACTCAATTTTTGTTGATAGTGTTAATTGCGAAGCTTTATGATTTTTTGCTCTCCCCTGTAATGTTTTTGCTGTATATATACATGTATGGTACACCCTCAGATGGGCTTGTTAATTTTGCTTCTTTTGAACGAGTCAGAGTCAAACTTTGAGCAGGATAAAAAGTAATATAGAACTCATGGTGGCTACAAATGGTGGGAGAAAGGTGGTTGTAATTCCACATTTAATGGGTGTTCTGTCCTTTCTGCATCTTATGAAATAGGTTGATGCACCAGTGCCAGATTGGTCTACCAAGCATATTAAAGCTGTGATGAACACTGGGGAAAATTTCTTGGTGTTCCAAAATCTGTCTCTGGACTTTTCTCTATAGAAGCCAGGGATATTGCTGTTGCCAGGTCTTTGTTTTAACTACTATAATGTGAATGCTTGTTTCTGTGTACGTTTTTTTATTCCCCAAAATTTAATTTAATTTTCTTAACAAGTAGGTTTTGGATGGTGTTTTGCAAATATTAAAATTATACATATATAGGAATGGTTGTGCAATTTCTATTTCCTTTTATGAAAGAACAATAAGTCTCTATTTGAGATTTTGAGTGTCTTTTATTCTGTTGCTCCTTGAAAGATTAAAGTTTTGATCAACAATCTCTGTGATAAGTCAATATCATATATATGGATTTGGAACTATAGAAGGTTACTTTAATTACCGCAAAAAAACTAATTATAGTGCTGTCGAATGTCGATCAATCTCTAAGATTTCTAAAACTCTGTTGTTTCCTTGACATATGATGACAAGAAAAATTATCCACCTTTCCATTTACGTTAGAGCAAGATTTTCTGTAATTTTGATTCATGATATACTTATGAATCATGTTAAGAATGCATATATATATATGCTTTCACTTCAAAGAGAAAAGAAAAAATAACGAAGATTCATTTTATTTCATACATTTTATTAGAATCATTTTTTTTTTATATTGTACTCTTTAATTTGTTAAAGCCTCTTATTTTCAATGTAGTCTTTACTTATGAATGGAGAACCGGTTTTTCTATCAGATGTTTTTATACCAATAAACTTTGTGTCAAAAGTTTACTAATGACTAGAACTAAATCATTGCTTGTTTCCATCTTGCTTTGCGTAGTTAATGAACTGCTAATCCATATAAAGGGCTTTTGCATCAGGCTTTTTGGATCATGATGTTTTTTGTTTTCAAACTTTACAACATTTAATGCGGATGACCTGAACATGGGATTTTAGTCATTCAACCATGTCAATGATACCAAAAGGTGGGGACTAACTATATCGGGTGGCCTTGACTGGTCACTTGAAGGGTACTATAACTGCAGTGCTAAGCAAAAGAACAATGATACTTACTGTGCTTTTCAAAATGACAAAGAAAATCCTGAGTCCAGGAAAAATGTGAATTGTGGGAGAATTATATCAATTGGGAAAGATGTAGCAACCTTACATTCCTCCAAGCTTGAGAGGTTGGATTTTAGGGTAAAGTTTCAAATATATAAAATTTTTTGTTTAGAATCTCTTTACCTCTCTGTGTCCAATGTTTGAATAATATAGTACTTTCAGTAAGTCTGCATATCTGCACATAAATAAATAATTTCTTGATTTGTCCTATTCAATATCAGGAATACAGATGTATGATTTTGAGTATTTAGTTACATATGATTGGATGATTGGCTGAATTACTGCTTTCTAAAATTATTCTGACACAGCATTGACTTTCATTTGTATATCAAAATTCATGCATATACAACTTTCCATCATTTACCATTTGCTAATTTTTGAATTGCACTGTCATGACCACATAGGCTGATCTTTCATTTGCCTTCAAGTTGAAGCGAAACTTTACTCGTTTCTCAATTGCGTTCAGTTAGAAAGTGCATTGTATTTGTCTCCTGATATTCTCAAATTGTGGATACTTGCTATCCACATGAACATGATTGTTTTCCGATTAGCATTGTTATGAGTTTCATGTTGTGTGTTCTTTGTTATAATTGACAGGGTGCTCTTAAGGGTACGAACCTTGCAAACACATCTAACTGTCATGTCTGGACTGAGTACTATGAAATGGCTGTTGAGGGATTCAAAGTTGTTGCATATTACAAAGCTTACATAGCTGATTCAATTTTGGATCTGCTTCATTTTGTTGCCCCCAAGATGATGAAGCGTGGAGATGTTCATTTTCTCAAGGGATTGCTGCCAATCTGGATGATCCGAAATACAAATATTACAAATATTGGTCTAACCCCTTAGAAACAACGTGAGAGTCTCTTTCTTTAATTTGCTGTTTGAGTTCTTTCCTCATAAAAATAGAAACTCAACTTATTGCAATTTATTTTCCTTCATTAAAAGTCTTTATGAACAAATTGTACAAGTCATACAGAACAAGCACACCTATCAATCTTAATCTGGTACTTATCTGCTAGGTGATGATTTTATAATTTTTGTTTCTTGCTTTTGCCATTTGTCCAAGTCTTATGATCTTACCACTATTGTTTATAATATTCTATCCTGCTATATGCGACAAGTCATTGTTTCTAATATCACCTACTTGTGGTTGATGTTATTTTCAATTTTCTATCCTGTTGCTGCATATTACCAAATACTACAGATATGGAGATCTACTCTATGTCCGCAAGTTAACTCCTCAATCTGAATATAACATTCCATTTCAGATTGACACATCAGTAGATGGTGGAAATGAAGACTCTTGTCTAAAGGGGGGAGCTTATTCAGCCAATGGTGACAAAACTGTTCATGTTTTAAGTGCTGGCTTCATGTGTGCAAAAGGTTAGCGGGGAAGAACCCACTTTAATCCTTCATAAATCCATACACACATAAGGGAATATGATCTTGCTCCTCCAGCTAACCTTCGAGAGGGCCATGGCACCCAGAGTGGTGCTCATGTTGATCTATATATAGGGGAACTTTACTTTAATTGAAGATATTACGAGAATAGCAGCGGGAGCCACTAGTGAGGGCTTGGGTGGAGATAGTGTGTATGATATTTTCAAATGGTCTGAAAAGATCAATTTAAAACTCGACTTACACCGTGAGTTCACTCATTGAGACCTCTGGCATTAATTGTGGGGCCAGGCTAAATTATAGCATATCTTTTATCAATCCCTTTGTCCTATTTTAAGTGAAATGATTTATAATTTGTTTAGAACCGGTGTCAGAGACATGTACCTCATTGCATCTTTAAATGGTTGTTAAAGGTTGAAGATGATGCTTCCTCCTTGTGCTACAATGGCAGAAAAGGAGTGATGTACTTACAAAGTATACTTAAATTAAGATTTGCATTAAAAGAGAAAGAGTATATGAGTGAATGCATATTTGAACGACTTAACTTTATATTTATAGAATGTGTTTACTTGTAAGAAAAATAATATATGAAAAGATATTATCTTTATATAATTAGAATTGATAGTTATAAAAGAATTTGATCCCTAAATATCTACATTAATGAAGGATTATGTTAGGATATGGTAGTAATCCTGTTAGTGGACCATTAATCATGTGAGCTGCAATAGTTTGAGGCCTCAAATGAGCTAGCCAAGTCCGGCTGCTCATATTAGGCTTGGATCAAGGACACTGGTCCAAAACAATTGGCCTTAACTTGACGTTCTGATATGTGGAATGTTAAGGTACCCTAAGTCAAGGCCAACAGGAGCATGTGACGTCCCTAGTCACAAGCATCTGTCTTGAGGCGTAGTGGCCTAGATCTGCTTTGCGATTGGGTATGTAGTCCCGCGGTCTTGTATCAAAAAGTACTGAGCAATTGCCCCCAGCGAAAGGGTGCTTGAACTGCGAGCCGTGATATGCAATGTTGAGCCGAAATGCCCTTAAGCGATACTCCTAGCAATATTTTACTTAATGAGCAAGATCTCACTCTCCAACTTATTATTTATGCACTTCAATCGCACTTAGCATTGTGTGAATACTATAAAGCATAAATAAAGATACAGAAATGAGACACGACATAAATACAGATATAGATACGAGAACACATTAAATTTAAAAATTTATAAGATACTATAGTGATATATATATATATATATATATATATATATATAATTATAAAATTTAAGAAAAAAGATTAATAATTCATTAATATCATTTCTATAAGTTTGAAGATTTACAATATCTTAATATATGACATATGTATCAATATTTGTTATCTAATCAGTCCCTCCTAAAAATATGGAGCATAATTTCTATTGACATATTCTAAAAAATCTCCTAAATTAACTTCTCCTAATAGAACTAATTATGTACAAGTATATTTGCATCTAAAAAAAATTAACTAGAGAGAATATTAGTATGAGGCAAACTTTAGTGACGACAAAGTAGACGACTTGGTACGAGCAGAGGTAAAAAGAGCAGATAAAAATAGTAGTGTGTGAAAATATAAAACTTAAAAGACTAATAATGACATGTGAAAAGATAAAACTTAAAATATTGGTATGTAAATATAGTGACTTGAGACGTTAGTTGTAATATCCCTGTGAACACCCAATTTTGTTCGAAATATTTTTGTAAATAAAGAAAAAATTAAAAAAAAAAAAAAAAAAAAAAAAAAAAAAGACTCATCTCTCACACAAAGACCCATTATCCAACATATTGACTCAATATCCAAATTTATAATATATTATCCTACCCATTAACCCATTATCCAACTCAATTGACCCATCAACCCATAACCCGACTCATTAACCCATTCTAATACAACTAAAACTCATCATAAACAAACCTATCCTAATCAAATCCCATCGCTTATCTTAAACTTATCCTAAACCAACCCCAACACTCATCCTAAACAAATCTCAACACTCATTTTAAACCAATCCTAATCGTACTTTAACTCAAATACCTGAACCTAATCCCCTCCTATGAAAACTCATAACCCAACCTTAATTGATTTCAGTTTTACAGACCTCACTTTAATACATTCAATATCTTAGCCATCATTTTTTCCCTTGCCTGCCACGTCCAAATCTTCATCTTCTCCACTTCACCATCTTCAACTAGCCTTTACCCCCACCATCTTGCATCACCATTAACCTTCCTCATTTCACTAAAGCCATTACCTTCAACCTCTTCCATTACCATCAACTTCACCATCTTCTATTCAACATCCACTTTAATTACCAACCAACCAAAAAGACCCACCATTAACACTAAACTTTAAATCAAACCCAGACAACACACCTGCCTTCCCTCCACACCGAAACAGTCCCACTACCGCGAGCCACCGTTTTGTCACACCGTGAGTCACCCATTTCACCACGTAGCACCGTCACCTCGCAACAACCTGACGAACCAAGAGGCACCATCGTTGGAAACCATATTCGCACCGCAGCCTACCCGAACCAGTCCCCACAGAACTGTTTGCGTCGTGCAACCCAACCCCACGAATCGGCGACGAAATCTGAACCAAGTCGTCAAATCCCTGCGAACCAGATCCGACGATCTAGAGCCATTCCAAAGTCACCGTCCATTCGCGCGCATCGGGCCTGACTAATCCGCGTCGTAGCTCCACCGCGCCACCCATCCTGAAAGACCAGCTCCTTCACAATGCGTTGCGCGTTGCTCCCTTGAACCAGGATGACCACCAGATCTAGTCGCCGGAATCAGACCGCCGTCTGCACCGTGCGCTGCCGCCGCCGCCGTCGCATTCCACCAAGCTCACCATCGGGACTTCATCCTCTTCACCATTCAGCAAATATCAAAAGAAAAAAATACCCCTCTTCTGTTTTGTTTTTTTCGTAAGGCGTCTATTATGTTTTTTTTATTTTTTTGGTTTTGAATTTTTTTTACCTTCTTTTTAAAAAAAAAACAAAAAGTGGGCCTAAGTAATGGGCTCATTAGGATAAAGAAAACAAGAAATTAAAAATGATAAATTAAAAAAGGAAAAAATATAAAATAGTTAATTTTTTTTTAAATAAAATAGGGTTAACTGAGTTGTGACAGCTTGTTAATCATAAGACTTTTGTAATCATTAGAGTTGTGACAACTTGATGATTCAAAATTTATTTTAAAAAATCAAATGAATTTTTAAATCAAATAATTAAAATATTTTTGTTAAAAGAGTAAAAATGAGATTAACTGAGTTGTGACAACTTGTTAATCCAATAATTTTTATAATCATCTAAGTTGTGACAACTTGATGATTTATTTTTAAATTAAAAATAACAAACCCACAAATATTTTATAAAGAACTACGTGACTTTGAGTTCCTCATTGCACTTGAGGATACGTATGAACAAAATTTCTATTCTGTCAAGCCAAATTTTAAATTTTCACAAATTCTTTGTTTTTTTTGTTTTGTTTTTTATAAAAAAGGTAAAACAAATATATTTTGAGATTATCAAATTTTGCATAATTATAACCGTTTTAGGATGGATATGTTAGGGGTGCTGTGGGGTTAAGTTTCTGTCATTCCCTATGCATAACCGACTCCCGAATCCAATTTGGTTTCAAAGACCATTTTCTAATAAAGGTTTTTCAATTTTTTCTATTTCAAATAAAATTGGTAGCAACTCCTAACAATTTATTTGTTCGCCGCTTCCGCCGCGATCACGGTCACGACAATCCCGAAAATATGTTAGGCTTGTATATGATCACAGAGGTACTATAATATTTGTATAACATGTCAGTTAAGTTTTATGACAAATTGAGTTCATTTAGACACTTAGTTGCAACACAGAAGTTGAAAAGTAGCTTAAAATGACTCATATAGTAGCATAAGTTGTTAAGTTGAGGAAAATAAACATAGAGGATTTGTTTCTAAGTTGCAAATAGGTTAAATATAATGCAGTTAAACTTTGAGAATAATCAAAGTTAGTTTGGTATTTTTAGGCATACTGGTTGTGCGTTTTAATGCTGGATTAACTAGCAGCATATATGGAAAATTAAGATTTTGGTGAAACAACAATTTTAATGAATCTTAATATTTATTTCAAAGTTGTTGGAAGTTGAAAAACTTAATTTAATATAATTCAAGTGTCCTTAGCAGATATAAAATTCCAGTGTATGGTTTAAGTGCCAAAGTTAGATTTCCCTTCCTTATATTTTCTCCATTTCCACGGTTGTAGACAGCCAAAAATAGGAAGAAAAAAAAAGGAGTCGTAGGGGAGAAGGAGAAAAGGGAGAAAAACTAGAGGACCAAAGATCAAAGCTTGAAAGAGGACCTAAGAGAAAGATCAAGGCTTCAAGATCTTCATCTCATCCATGCAAGAGGTAGGGGTTCTTGAGCTCTAAATTCACTTTCTTCTCATCTTCCATGTTTAACTTATTTGGGGGTTAATATGTCAAAATGAGATCTAGAGGTGTTTTATGTAATTTTCTTACTTAGATGAGTTATAAGTATTGTTTATGACTTGTTCATGCTAAGGGTTTAGATTAAAAACTAAAATCTATCCATTTATACCTAAAATGCTCAAAGTATAGATTTTGGGATTTTGATGGGTGATAATGTAATATTGTGTTTGGATCTATTTTTTTTATGAAATCAATTGGCATTTTATGTTTCCTTCATGTTTGTAAACTTTTTTGAGACTTAAAATCATTAAGAAACAGTTTTGAAGTGATCAAATTCCATGTGTGGCACTAATGGAATAGTGTCACACTTCTGTAGAATTCTGCAGGAGTTTCTGTCATGGGATCACGCCTAGGTGTGACTGAACCATGCCTAGGCGTGGGGTGGTTAGTCTTGGATCTTGATCAGACAGAGAGTGTCATGCCTAGGCGTGGAAAAACCAAGCCTAGGCATGAGACAAGATAACATCCTGACAGTTTGCATTGTTTGTTACATAACTTGAGTTGTAGATATCAGAATGACCTGTTTCTAGTGACATTCTGAAGCTAACATGCAAGGCTATTAGACTATAAAATTTTAGAATTATAGGGGTTAGGATGTACTTTTGGTGCATTCATGAAAAACAACCTTTTTAGGTGATAAACCATGAAATGTCAAGATATGAATCTTGTTGAAATAAAGTTTCCTACTTGTTGGGATTCTTTATACAACCTTTTTGGAGTGTGTTAGGATGCTACTAGGGATATTTCAAAGAGGAAACAATCCTTTAGTATAGAAGAGAAAGTTTAGACCCTTATGCATCCAATAGTTAAAGATTGATATATGTAAGTATCTAACACCTTAAGCACTTAGTGTTGCATTGGATATCACACAAGATGTGATAAGATGGTGTAATAGATACGAATGTACTAGAAAGAATTAGTGGCATTCACTCTAGTTAATTGGTAAAGGTTTAAGCCTTGGGATATCCTAGAGTAATGAATTACCTTGGTAGGGTACCTAGAATTTTAAGCAACAAAGTGTTGCAAGTACTAATCACTCTTGTGTTAGTTTCACTCGAGTTGAGTCAAGTTTGTGTGTTTAGTTCCTAATCGGGGATAATTGTGTACTAATTTCTCTAGTTAAGTAAGATCTCGTTCATTGTTAAGTACACAATAAAATGACTTGTGACTTGGGAGCTTGTCATATTCATTGAGTTTAGCAGAAACATGCTTAACACTTCTAGTAGTATAGTTAAGTTGGAGATGCATATAAGAAGAGAGTTACTTTCTTGAATATTAAGTTAAGTATGGAAGATCAAGTCGTTATGTATTCCAAGAATTAGGAGTTACCTAAAACAAGTATTTGGAACCTTGAGCACTCTAGTGTGACACTGGTCACTATAGGTAGTGCAATAGCAAGGAGAGCCAAATACAAATGAAAGAGGTATATTTTACTTATCTGAATGCACAAATTACTCACTTGCAGTAGAGTTGAGTTAAGTGTGCAAAGATCAGAGAGATGCTCATTTGACTCTATAAGTTGAGTCAAAATGATGCATTAGTTAAGATAGATTCTTTCACAATGATGAGTTGAATCTATGAGTAAGTTCACAGTTAGTGAAAACGACACTTTCCCTCTGTCCCAGGTAGGACTAGGATGTGATAAGTTCAATCCTTTCATTAGCAAGTGTTTATAGAGTCAGAGTGTTCTAGAATGAGCAAGTAAATGTAGGGTTAAATCGTTAGCTTTGCAGTTACAGTTAATTGTATGGGCAATTGTCTGTTACTATTGACATATGCAATTGTATGAGCGATTGCTTATGTTAACGATATATAGGCTTCGGTTTGGCTATACTACTAGGTATTGTGCAGTTATCAGTTATAGTGGAAGGAACTCCTATGATAGTTGTTATAGACAATATTATATGGTTGTATGGATATTTGTAAGGGTGTAAGTGGGTGGTTTGGTTTGGTTTTTAGGGGAAAATCAATCTGAACTAATCAAAATCAATTGGTTCGGTTTGGTTCGATTTTCTTATTTTTTGATAGCCAAATCCAAACCAAACCGAACCAAACATCTACGGATTAGTTTAGTTTGGGTGATCGGGTTAGCTATTATTTTTTTAACAAAAAATTAGCTAAATAATTATACATGCAATACAGAAAAGTACACATAATGTATCTAAAATTCCAAATAATATTAGAACATAAACTAATTTGCTTCAATAATATAGTCAAGCCTTCCTTGAATTTGGACTCAAATACAGACATTGCAGCAAGTGAACCAGATCCCATTGTTGCAAAGGGGAGTGAGTCAGTTGATCCATGTGGATAAATCTACGTATCATAAAAAGTCATGAGAAATCAAAGTATATGCATTTAAAACAAGGAAAGTTGAGTATAAAAGATTAAAACTTTGAGCAATGAACTCACTGTGTGCAAATGTGGTCCTGTGAAATCAACCCCGCCAAGCACTAATACAACTTGGATATAACCTTGGTAACATATGAAAATAGCCATAAGGCATGAAATAAAAAGGTAACTAGATGCTTCAATTTGATACATCATAACAAATGCTTCAATAAACCAGAACACTTGACTCTCTTGTAAAATATCATAGTATACTATTACAAAATAAAGAATCTTGACAATAAGATATGGATATTCAAACAAGATATGTTGAACAAAGGGATTGAAGAAACAAAATTAAACTGTTGCTTCAAATAAAATTGTTGAACTCATAGACTATTCTGCAAACTTCCGTAATTTTCATATTCTAACATAGGTTTTCAGCATGACATGATTTACAAACCTCGACTTAGTACAACTGTAACATGCCCTGGAATGAGGGAATCAAGCAGGCCATGAGGCAAATGTTCAGTTACAACAAAATGGTCTATCTCATTTAAACGGTCTGTCGAAAAAGTTTTCACTGTTGTAAAGCAAAAGAAACTCAAAGGAATAGGGAAAATATTTTAAAAAAAGAAGATGAACCTACAAAAGCTCAAAGCACTGATCTTTGCAACAAAATATGGATGAATGTACGAGAGTGAGAATTTTCTCACGTAAATTGTACAGAAGAACAAATGAACAAGGACAATTTGAAGCCTCGATTACTCTGAGGAGGGGAATGGGTAAATCAATATGAAATCAAACAAAATCCAGAAAGAAAACAATCTCAATTATGAGGAATTAATTTTCTTTATCTCTCTCTTGCAGTTCTTGAGGAATCGGTGAAGAAGGAAGAGAAAGTGAAAGACAATGAATATAAAAACCTCTTAATTTTATACTCATCAAACAAAATTGCATCATTAAATAAACCGACCATGAAATCAAAATCTACCGCTTCGTCGAACACTTACACAAATCATACTCACTATCACCGCAACATCAAACACACTAGTTCAAGAAATGAAAATCTCTTTCAGATATTACATCAAACACTCTTTGAGCACTAGTAATACCTCTAAGCACTATACTTCATTTCATCATGTCAGCCTGGTCAATTCGACCATACACAACCAAAATCAACAGGGCATAGGAAAAAAAGTATAATAGCAGAGTAAAGAAGAAGATGCACAACCACGCCGATGGTGAACCAATGATCAAGAATGCAAAACCGAATCACCACTTACCGCCGTTGACCCCCTCCAAGATCGAATCACCACCACCCAAGCCCACTGATCCTCCGCCGCACCCCTTCGTCATCAATCTGACCAGATCGGCATTCCCGTAGCCCAACGAACCCCGCCATCACCACTTCGCCCCCAAATACCAAACCACACGAACCTTCATGTCACCTTAGATCTTTGAAGAAGTAGAGCAAAGCAGAACAATGGCGGAAGCGCGAGCAAAGGTAAAAGCAACCGGGGAGAGCAGGAAGCATGACCACCAGAGCAGGAAGCGAGCGACGATAGATAGGTAGGAATCGAAGAAAGAAAGAAAGTTTTGATAAAATTTCTAAAGACTTAAAGCTGCAGTCAGGTTCCGGTGGTTTGGTTCGGTTTACGGGTTCAAAATTTTGAATCCGTGAACTGAACCAATTGAGCTTCAATTGGTTTGGATTTTAACCGAACCATCAAGTATACTCGAACCAAACCGAACCAAACTAACTGATTCGGTTCGGTTTGGTCGGGTTAGTCGGATTACCCGAACCAAATTACACCCCTAGACAATTGTATAATGTTGAGTTTAGTTAATTATGTATGTATAACATCCCGAAGAACATGTTAGGCTTGTATATGGTCTCAGGGATACTATTATATTTGTATAACACGTTAGTTAAGTTTTGTGATAAACTGAATTCGTTTAGGCACTTTGCTGCAACCCAAAATGCGAAAAGTAGCTTAAAATGACTCATAAATAGCATAAATTACCTAGTTAAGTGAAATAAATAAAGAAAATTTATTTTCCAGGTCACAAATAGGTGGAACAAGGTGTAGTAAAAATTTGAGAGTAATCAAAATTAGTTTGACATTTTTAAGCATACTGATTATGCATTTTAATGTCGGATTGACTCCAGCAGATATAGAAATTTCATAAAAGGGTAAAACAATAATTTAAATGAATCTTAGAATTTATTCTAAAATTATTAGAAGTTAAAATACAAAATTTAGTAAAATCTAAGTGTTATTAGCATATATGAAATTTTCAATATACAACTTAAGTGACATTATACTTAGGGGTGTCAAAATGGGTCAAGCCCGATGGACCGGTCCGAATAGCCTGACAAAATAGATGGGGTGGGCTAGTAAAATGTCAGCCCGAAACTTACATGGCCCGAATGGGTCGGGCCAGTCCACTCTTTTAACACTAAATAAAGCTAAATAGGCTGAGTTAAGCTAGCAAAATGTCAGCCCGAAACTTACATGACCCGAATGGACTGGCCCGAAAATGGCCCGATCCCGAATAGGTCAGGCCGACCGTTTTGACACCCCTAATTATTCTTATCTTATTCCTTGGCTCTTATCTTTCTCTTCTCACGCACGTCTCTGGCAAATACAGAAAACAAGAAACGAGTAAGAGAAAAAAAAAAAGACAAGGGGGAAAAACTCAAGAAGATAAAAGTGAAGAACAAGATTTGAAGGCTTCCATTCAAGAATTTTGAGGTAGCGGATTTTTTTTTTTCTCAAGTCTCATCTCTTCCCTTTTTACCTCATGCTTGCTTGAGCATGTTTAGGTAAGAAATGGGTTGAAAGACAAGGGTTTTCCATTGTTGGGTGTATAGAAAGATAGTTAAGCACCTAAATGGAATTACTTTAAGTTAAACTAAGTTTAGAGAGTGGATTGAATCTTTGAAACATCCATTGATATACCTTAAGCTAGAAGTTAGAAAGTGGGTATTCTTGTGTTGTATTCTTTGATTTCAATTCCAAGTTTGATGAGATAGGAATAAGTTTAAAAGCTGACACTGTTTAGAGTTTGTGACTTCACGTAAAAGAACATGAGAATCTGATTTAGAGATTGAAAAGTGGTTAAAAGTCCAAAAGTATAATGAGCCAGCTGTGCATGTTCTTTTTCCTGCTGAGCACGTTCACTTTCTAGTTCTGTATAGCTTACCGGTTAAGTAAGCTCACTAACCGGTTATCTCCACTGGACCAAGAGTGGTTGTATGTGAAATAATTGATTACTCACGTGAGACAAGCATACAAAGATGACATAATCGGTTAAGTAAAGGCAAAACCGATTATGTAGACCAGCCAAACGTTTCTGTTTTTGATATAATCGATTAGCTTAAATAACTAATCAATTATATGATAAAACAAGAAGCTCCACAATAATGAATAACCGGTTAAGGATTTTGGGTAACCGGCTATGATGATACAAAAACAAAAGGAACTTATGTGCTTAACCGGTTATATGATGCAATAATTGGTTAGTTGTGTAAGTTGAACGTAACATTAATAGTGACTTTAACCAATTATGTAATCAATGTAACTATTAGTGCTCAAGTAAGAATAAGATTATAGCTTGAATCCTAAAAAAATGGACCCCTTACTTGTTAAGGTTAAACCCTAGAAAATGGATCCCTCACTTGTTAAAGTTAAATCCTATGGATCCTTTACTTGTTAAGTTTGAACCCTTAAAAAATGGATCTCTTATGCAATAAAGTTGAATCATAACTAGAGTGATTCTTTTATTTATTAAAGTTAAACCAAAGTACACAGGTGAAATTGATATTCTACATTTGAGTAGTCATTTGTTAAATATAATAGTAAATTTATGAATTATAGTTTATAAATGTACATTGCGTATAGTTGCAGTAATACCACGAGATATAAATCATTATTGAGATTTTTTATGTTCTCACCTGATTTTATATTTTATGAATAAACAGGACAAGATTCTTATGAGGAAATCAAGAAAAGAAGAGGAAAGAAAAAGAAGAAAAAGAAGAAAAAGCCTCAAGAATAAAAAATTTTAGTTTCTATGTTTTTTATTATACCCTATGTAAATTTTGTTACTATGAGCTGTATTTCGATATATATATATATATATATATATATATATATATATATATATATATATATATATATGAGTTTTTATCTAAATGGTGAGATGAGTTTTTATTGATCAAGAAAAAATTATTTAGAGGTCAGTAAATTAAAAAAGTTACATGCATTTATGAATCTTGACCATATATAAATCCATACATAAATGATCAAGATTAAAAAAAATTTAGTTATTTAAAGGTAATTTTGTTACTACCATATAAAAATTATATATATATATATAAAAGCATTTATGAGATTTTTATTGTGATAATAAATCTTGACCATTCATATAAGATCCAATTAAAAGGTTACAATATCATACTTATTCTCACCTTGACCATTCTTACAATAATACACTCTATTCTCTGATAAACATTCCTCTCACTTTTGAGTAAGATCATATATATATATATATATATATATATATATATATATATATATATATATATATATATATATATATATATATTTATTACATAGCGCTCATGAGGCTTTTGATGTAAATATGTATAATGTTCGCTTACGTGAGTCTCCATATTTATTTATTCATGTAAATGATATGGGACTAGTTTATTAAGTAGATATTAGTAGCATAACTAATATTAATTATCTTTGTGTATTGATGATATATTAAGATAATAATATTATGCTGTTACAGTATATAGTTTACATTGTATAATGTCATGAAATGTATGAATATTCTCACCCCTTTCTGTGTTTCTATGGTAAAAACAAGTCAAGACCTTTCAGAGAGTAAGGAAATAAAGAAACAGAAGGACTAGCGTAAATTAGTTTTATTTGTTTCTTTTATAGCCAGATTTGATGTATTTATTTATATTAGTTTTGAGGATGTATAAGTTGTATATATATAATACTTTACCTTTGGGGTTAATGTTGTATATGTGTACGATTTTTAGTTATGGCTCTCCATAATTATTTATAAATGTTATAGATTAGTTGAAGTTCAAGTTAGAAGTAGCATAACTATTACTGTTATCTATTTATTTGTTAGTTATACTATGCTAACGGTATTAGGGTGTTACATCAGTCATGTGATTGAGTTTAAGTGAGTTACAAGCTTACAAATTGTACGTTAGTTATGGAAACTATTTTTTTTAAAAAAAATATTAATAGGTCATATTCAAACCGTGTCCTGAATATGTTTAAACGTGTCCAAAATGTGTCCAAGCGTGTTCGAGATGTATCCAAATTAAAAAAAAAATTTAATCGGACATATTTAAACACACAGGATACGTGTGTCGTACGAGTGTCTCTTTGTGTTTGACACGGACAAGTATTCGATACACAGATACACTTAAAAAATGACATGTCCATGCTTCCTAGTATGAATATCAAGATTTGCTGGAAGACCTTGAAGAGTTTCAAATGTGGAAGAAAAATGAAAGCGGATATAGATTCCACACCCCAATTTTGGTACATATTGGTTTCCTGCTGATGATCTACTTGATTGGGTTTCACCTCAACCCACATGACAGATCATGTCACACGCAAAGGACCATGCATTATTTTCCCTGAATTTGGTTTTGGGAACCAGAAAACTACATGTATGTTCTGGTTTACCAGGAGCTAATCCAATTAACTGGGAATTGTTCATGTAGATAGAGATTAGTAATTTCTGTAGCGAGGCTTGTGCATGTCTAAGGATTTCACTATATATATTCACTTTTCTATCCACACTTTGTAATAAGTTTTTTTTTTAAAGCATATCTAAATTAAATTCTATTATTTATGCTCCGGGTGAGCTCAACATTGATATTGGAATTCATTGATTTCTTGTTGTTTACTATATCTTTATAAATTGCTATTTTCTGTTTGATGGTGCTACTAAGTTGTAGGGTATGGGTGCGGTATAGGTACCCGATATGAATACATATACGAGATACAAAAAATTTTGAAAAATTAAAATACGGGTACGTCATTGACGAGCGCCGAACTCAGTCAAAATTATAACCGAAATTATTACTTAAGCTTGTAGCACAGTGACAACACGGATCATCTCCACGAGGATTGTAGATGCAATTTAATCAAATCAAGTGAAAGTTAGCAAAGGGGGGTTTGACAGTTTAAGATCGCACTTAACAAAATTAAAGGAAGAAATAACAATTAAAGAGCAGTCAATTTAGAAACCTATCCAAGATTGAGTGGATTCAATCATAGACCCTTCATAGAACACTTGAAGTGCAATTGAATTGTTAATTTGGATCTAACCGAGATCTCTGCATCAAATCCAGAATTCATACTAGACGATCGTCTAGAATTTAATTAACAAGAGATAAACACAAATCCCCAATCACACCATTCATGAAGATCTATATTAATTTCAAGTACCGAATTCAATTAACTTAGGCACAAATCAGTAACCTAACCTTTTCAATTCTGTGATTAATTTAGATCAATCAGTTCTAAGTTTCATCACAAATCTCAATATTCATTTATGTGATTAGTTTAGATCAATCAGTTCTAAGTTTCATCACAAATCTCAATCTTAAACTAAGATCAAATCAGATCAACATAAATAGAATCACCATTCATGCATTCAAGATCAAGAAGAAGAAAAAAAAAGAAGAAAAGAGGAATTCAATTACAAATCAAATACAATACATAACCAAGGTCTCAAGAATCCAAACCACAATCTCTTCAAGAGTTCTAAATTGACCGAAAGTAGCTTAGCCCTCCATTACCATGAAGGGGAGCATCAAAATATACAAAAGCTATGAGAAACTATGAAGAAACAAGAAGAAACTATGAGAGAAATAAAGGAGAATACAAATTGTTATTCATGATAACCAATGGTGCCTTTTATAGAAGTCTAGGGTAACAAAATGACAAAGGGAAGTGGGTGGATGAGTGGGGTGGTTGAGTGGATGGATTAGTGGATGAGTAGGTGAAGTGGTTGAGTGGAGTGGTTGAGTGGATGGATTAGTGGATGAGTGGGTGGATTAGTGGATGAGTGGATGAGTGGATTAGTGGATGGATGAGTGGGTGGTTGAGGACGAAAATTTCTCGTCTGACTTGGAAGCCAAAAACGACTAACTATACTTCAGATCCATGAAAAGTACTCTTCATGAAAGTTGTAGATCTTTGTCTTGGCTATAACATGCATATCTGGATCATCCAATTTGGCTTCTTACAACCTAAGATATGACCCAAATACCGCAGGTTGCTCAAACCCAACTTCAGCACCTCTGTTCCGACTTGCAAGCTCAAACTGACCCATTAGACTTCATTTTTTCAAAAAGTGTTCTTCATGAAAGTTGTTTATTTGGATCTTAATATCAACTATCCAAATTTCAGCCCATCTCCATTATTACAGCTTGAGATATGATTTTATGAGTGCACACCGTTCGGATTCTAGTGACAAAACCCGTATTCTGACTTCCATGTAAACTTAGGTTCCTTAGACATCTGTTTAGGACTTTGAGCTCTTCATCAAAGTTGTAGAGCTTCCTCTTAGCTTTCCTACAAGGTAAAATTCATGATTATCAGATATCAGAAACTCAAGTTATGGCCAAAATACAGAAACAGTGTCAAATCTCAATAATGCTGAAAATATTCAATTAGGACCAATTTGAGCTCAAACTCACAAAATCATACCAGACTCAATCAATTAAGAATATGGAGAGTGTAAATGACTAAACATAAGGGTTTCTTAATGAACAAAATATGTGATTATCAAATTCTCCCACACTTAGCTTTTTGCACTCTTGGGCAAAACTCAAGACCAAAACAAGGACATACGAGATTAACAAAAATTTAAATTCCAACGACATTCAAGAGCCCAAAATTTTACAATCAAGAAGAACAACCAAAGGTTCAAGGGATCAAAACATTCATGAGTTAACAATTCTCCACATCTCAAACCAACAAGCAAGGTATCTTCAACATGAATCGAGAATGATAGATCTTCACAAGATTCCCTCTCAATCTCTCAAGTGTTTAAAAGGTAGGTATTTCACTCAATTCAACCCATGAAAATTGCACTACCATAAGCTTGCTTATCTTCTACTTCTCCACTACTCAAAACACATGCACACACAAATCATGAGGACTTTATTCAAGGTTGTAGTGAGGTCAAGGTAACAAAGAGGATAAAATGGATATGAGAAGATAAATACCAAAGAGAATAAAAGCAAATGAGAGCTGAGTTCAAATAACAAGCATAAAAGTTCATCCCAACTCTAATGTATATCCCTTTACATATTCATTTCCCAATCCTTTTCTTTTTTTTTATTTTTTTTATTTATGAACATAACTATATACATACATTTTTTTAGGCACTCTTTCCTTTTTCAACAACCATTTTGTACACACACACCCACACATGTTCAGAAACTCATCCATCAACCAAGCTA
Source organism: Ormosia emarginata (assembly GCA_029884605.1). Lineage (NCBI taxonomy): Eukaryota > Viridiplantae > Streptophyta > Magnoliopsida > Fabales > Fabaceae > Ormosia > Ormosia emarginata. Next base: position 2,224,049 of record JAQQTP010000073.1, on the reverse strand, counting down.
ATGTTCTTTTATTCCCTAAGGTAAAGTAAGAACACGATTTTCATTTAAGGCACATAATGAGCTAGAAACAAGGAATTGTCAAATAAGCTCAAAGGGGTTAAGTAAAGGAAAATATACAAGGTTGGCAGGAATTAGACAATTTTCAAGAAGTCAAAAGAGTGCTTGATATCATATTGAAAACAAGGTTGGCTATTCGGTTAAACTAGCTAATTAAGAAAGAGGGCCTCAATCATGTTCATGCATGCAAGTGAAATGTAGCCTTAAAAAGAATCAAAGCAAGTTCTAGAGTGGTCATTAACATGAGTGAAAATCACACAAGAAAGAAAAGAATGACATAAATGTTGAATCCATCCATTAGGCTCAAAATCTCACAAGGTATGCATCCATCAAACTCAATTCATCAATTCAATCATCCATCACCAAGCATATCAGTTCAAGAAGGGAGAAAAGTTATTCAATCATGCAATGAACCTCTTTTTTTTTTTTGATTTTTTTTAACAAAAATCCAAAAAAGAAACATGCTAAAATCTCTCCCCCATACTTAATATAACATTGTCCTCAATGTGAAAGAGAGATATAGAAAAGAGCAACATAACCTGATAAGAAGTGAATCAATGCCAAGCAGAAAAGAAGCACACTGTCAGTGCCGCATCAGACCCTGAAAAGAAATCAAAAAATAAAATTTTAGTACTTCCACAATTTAATACTAATTAATTACTATCTAAAAAACTTCTTACTCTGCCACCAATTAAGATGCGTCTCAAGAGTAAAATTACTCCTTACTCTGCCATCACTAATTAGTTTAATAAGTCCATGACAATCATATCATACTTTCCGAACAAACAACAAAATTTTTTTTTTGGGTTAACTATCCTCTCCCCCCAACTAGATCACAACATTGTCCTCAATGTTAAAATATAGATGAGTAAAGGATAGAAGATATTACCTGTTTGAGAAAGCTGACAAAAATTTAAACAGAAACAAAGTACAATAAAATCAAATCCATTAAAGATAAAGTTTCAGATCTGGCTTTCTTTTCCTGTTACTTCCTTCGCTGCTTCCTGTTGACCAATCTATCTGAGCTAATACCTTATCAGGTACATACTCAAAAGTTTCTAATTTATCAATGAGCTCATCAATAGTGGAGGCAGAGATAAGAAGTTGTCTTGCCGAAGGAGTGATAAATTTCTGTTCCACAGCTTTGTCAAGAAAAGATAACAAAAGATCAAAGAAATTATTAACATTCAACAAACTAATGGGTCTATGGTGGATGTTCAGTTCGGCCCAAGAGACAATTTGAAAAATTTCTTCCAAAGTACCAAAACCACCTGGTAAGATAAGAAATGCATCAGAATTGTCAACCATTGTTTTCATTCGTCCATGCATAGATGTTACCTGAATTTCTTCTCCAACCGTCATCTGAAGTGATGTTATTTTCACTAAAGGTTTAGGAATAACACCTAAAACCCGATCGCTTCTCCTATAAAGGCAGTAAGTGATACAGCCCCCATTAACCCACGACAACCTCCCCCATATACAAGATGAACATTCCTCGCAGAGAAGTGATCGACCAAGAGTGCTAGCTAGCATTTACAAACTCTAATCCTTCTCATAACTCGACCCACAAAAAACACAGACATTTTTGAGGTTACGAATAGAAGGCCCCATTCTATACTTTTCCTCCCTTTGAGTGTTTCTGAGTTGAAGGAAAATGGAGAAAATAGAGTGTTTAAATAAGAAAAAGAATGGAAAGGGGAATAATTGCACCTATAAGGGTAGGTTGGCTGTTGTTAGAAAAGGTTAAAATTAAGAAACACAGAATCTTTTTTTTTGTGTTTTGTTTTTTTTTTATTATTCATAATGCGGATGGAGAAGGTTCATCACCTCCATTTCTGCATTCTCTGGAAGTTCATGATACTGTTTGAGGCGGTGCCCATTTACGATGAAAGCTTTGGCAGTGACCTCACTTTCAATCTGAACAGCACCAGAAGGAAAAACCTTAGTAACAATAAATGGTCCATCCCATCTAGACCTTAATTTGTCAGGCATGAGTCGGAGGCGGGAGTTATAGAGGAGAACTTTTTGACCAATCTCAAATGTTTTCCTCAGAATCAACTTATCATGGAAGGCTTTGGTCTTCTCCTTATAAAGTTTGGAACTTTCATAAGCCTCCAAGCGGATCTCCTCCAATTGCTGCAGCTGCAGCTTCCTCTCCATACCTACTTGATCTAGGTCCAAGTTGCACCTTTTCACCGCCCAGAATGCATGATGCTCAATTTCCACCGACAGGTGGCAGGCTTTTCCAAAAACAATCCGATACGGAGACATTCCGATTGGTGTCTTATAAGCAGTCCGGTAAGTGATAACATTATATTTTATACATTTTATAATCCTCTCACTAGGCTTCTTAAGGTTCAATTAAGCTTAATTAAGTTAGTTTTGACACATTTTATGATATTAAGTTGAATTGGATCATTAAACAAATTATTGCATAAATTAACCTTAATTATCTCTTTGGCAATATTTAGTAAACTGGCTAGAATTTAAGTTGCAAATATCTGTTTGATGTGATTTTGGTTTTGTAGGAAAGCTAAGACGATTCCCTACAACTTTCATGTTGAACACTTTGTCAGATTCTGAGGTCTAATGGGTGATATTTGGCTTTGAAGTCAGAACAAAGGAGTTGAAATCGGGCCTAAATACTGCAATAATTGGATCATATCTTGAGTATTAGGCATGATTTTGGACTCAGACCAAAGCCATTTTAAAGCAAATATCCAGGCCTACAACTTTCATGAAGACCACTTTTCTCAAAAATGAAGAAAATAGGAGACACAGATGTATACGTTTGCTCAAGTATTATTATAAAAATAATAATAAAATAAAAAGAAAAACGTCATCCATTACGTTAAGTATTACTACGGGATTATTGCAAATACTTAATCGTTAAGTATTATATGCAGGTTATTGTGCGTATATGCACAAGAACCTCCAAATTTTCTATAAATAGGGAGCGTCAGGCAGAGGAAGGGTGTCAGTGCTTGGGAGAGAAATTCTCTCTCTCTCTTTGTTTTTCTTTTCCTTTTTCTTTTCTTCTTTTTTTATGTGTAATTAATCTTCATCTTGCTTGGGTGAAAGAGTGAAGCTTTTAGTAATAAATTGAGGTTAGATTTATTTCTTTCTTGTGCTTTAAATGATATATTTTTATGTGACTTTTATATGTATTGTATGTTATTTCCAATTAATTTAGATACTCTTTTTGTATAATGAATATCTTGATCCATTGTAGACAATAGAATTGGCACATTGGATGCTTTTGACGATTTACAAGTATTAGTAGATAATTATTGGAACCATAATATGATTACATGATTGAACTTTGAAAGTTAAATCTTCCGATTGGAATCTTCATTATGCATGATTTCAATTGAGTTATAAAACGAAATAATCTTATTTTTAATTTATTACCAAGAGTGAATCTCCTAACCCAAGCAAATCCATTTCATTTGTAAACAACTTTTATCATCTTTAATCTCGTGACACATCTTCTTTTACCTCAATTAATTAGTTTCCTTCATCAATTCCTCAGTGGATCGACCTGACTTCAGAAATTTATTACTTGAGACAACCTACACTTGGGTTGAAGATTAATAAATAGTAAATAGTAAATAGTGAATAGTAAAAAAAAAAAAAAATAAAAAAATAAAAAAATTTAACCTTTTGTATATATTAACGGGTTAATTCTCCCTTTTATTTTCTTGTATAGTGGGGTTAATTCTCCCTTTTATTTTCTTGTCCAGTGGGGTTAATTCTCCCTTTTATTTTTCCGCACTAACTCAGTGGGGGTAACTCTCCCTTTTATTTTTCTGTAATTTACTTTTTGCAATTTTTTTTTAATTTGGTGGCTGATTTTTTATCCCATCCTTCTTAATATTTAACTTCACGTGTATACCGTATATTTTTTTATTTATTTATTTTACGCAATCTAATTTTTAATTTCTCATTTTTATTTTTCTGCCAATCTAACTTTTAAATTCTCATTTATTTTACTGCAATCTAACTTTTAAATTCTCATTTTTATTTTTCTCGCATTTTAATTTCTGTATTTTTATTTATTATTATTATTTTTTTTATTTTTGGGTGGTTGGTTTCTACCACACCATTTTTTTTTTTTTTTTTTTTTTTAGGTGGTTGGTTTATACCACATCCTTGTTTATATTTAATGGTGGGTGACACCACCAGCTTGTACATTATTTTTGTTTATTTTTAGTTATTTATGTGTTTATGCTTAATTGGTATCATGATTTAAATTCTAGTTGTTTGGTTAAAATTAATCCTAGTATTTATATATTGATTTATTTGAATCACAATCACACACAATTAACACAATGACTGAATTTGAAAGTATACATGATGAACAAGGAAATCAACCATTGAGAACTATGCGTGCATATTTGCAACCACCTCGAAATTCTAGTCCATCATGTTTTATCTTTCCACTTACGGCTAATAATTTTAGATTTAAATCGTGTATGATTTCTTTACTTCCCAATTTTCATGGTTTAGAATCAAAGTCCATATTTTCATCTAAAAGAATTTGAAGAAGTCTCAGTATTGCTTTCAATGATCAAAATTGCATTTGAAGAGATCATTATGTTTAAACTGTTTCCTTTTTCTTTGAAAGATAAAGCAAAAACTTGGTTTAACACTTTGAAACCAAGATCAATTGGCACATGGCAAGAAATGCAAGGTGAGTTTTTAAAGAAATTTTTTTCAACACATAAAACCAATGCTTTGAAAAGACAAATCCAAAATTTTTCCCAAAATTCAAATGAAACGTATTTTCAAAGTTGGGAACGTTTCTGATTTGTTAAATTCTTGCCCACATCATGGTTTTGAAAAATGGCGGACTATAAGCTTCTTTTATGAAGGTTTAACACCTGAAACTAAACAATTTGTGGAAACGATGTGTAATGGTGAGTTTCTTGATAAAGAACCTGATGAAGCTTTAGATTATTTAGACCAGTTGGCTGAAGATTCTCAATCTTGGCATGAAACTAATCCTTCTGAAAATTCAATTAGATATAACCTTGCAAATACAGGAAAAGGAAAATACCATCTTAGTCAAGAAGAAGATCTAAATGCAAAGTATGCTAGTTTGGCTAAAAAGATTGAAGCCATGGAATTAAGAAAAGCAAAAGAAATCAAATTTGTGCAAAGTGAAGATATTTGTGGCATTTGTGATGAATTAGGACACTTGACAAATGAATGTCCTAATATTCCTGTTTTTAAAGAAGTTGTGCATGAACAAGTAAATGCAATGAACAATTTTAAAAAGTCATTCACCTCTTCTTTTTCAAATTCTTATAATCCAGGATGGAAAAATCACCCTAACTTCAAATTTGGAGGAACAATACTCAATCACAATTCTTGCAACCACCACCTCCTCGGAGCACAACAAGACTCTCAAAATTTTCAAGGATATGCACCTTATGTCCCACCATATAGGAAAAACCTTGAACAAACACTGCATGCATTCATAGAAAAACAAGAGGTCATTAATGAACAAAACAATCAAACCATGATTGACATAAAAGACACTCTTGCTAAACTTGCTTCTGCATTCACTATTCACGAGAAAGAAAATTTTTTTTCTCAACCTCAACTAAATCCCAAAGATGTTGTTGAAGAAAGTAAGGAGATAAAGAGCCAAGTGTCTAGAATGATGAACTCCTTGAGTGTGAATGAGCTAGAGAATGTAGAAAAGAATCCGGATAGTAGTGATGTCAAACTACCCAAGGAACCTGAGGTGACAAAAAATCTCGTTAAGCCGAAAACTAATGACAAAAGTCACCAAACATACATGATTGACTCAATCATGGAGAAGGGACTTTCTACAACCTTTGATTATGATCCCCTTAAGAATCTTCTTGTTAATTCTGAGTTTAATTTTATTAGTAATCCATCTAATGTATTTGATAATTGTACTAACTTTTATTTAACTCAGGATCAAGACATTCAGGGATGGAATCCAAAATTTAAAAAGTTGCTTAATATAGGTTGGAATTTTCCTGATAAAAAATGTGGTTGTCCCCTAGTCTGTTCTCATGAAATTAAATTGGAGGAAGGTAAATGGTCAGCAGTTGAAGCCATAACTTGAGTTGAAGGATCCAGATGTAGTCGAGACTTTGGTAGAAGATCCTGTCTATCAAAGCTAAGGTAAGTTTTTAGTATTTTGTTTGTATTTTTTTTATTGAGTCGGCTTAAGTGCCTCCCAGATTTCGGAGCCTTTGTATGGGGATGTAAATAGTGTCGGCCAAAAAAAAAAAAGTATACATCTTAGGTTTGGCTTTGGTAACACAAAACGTGAATGGGGAAATGCATGCATCTTGATCCAGCCTTCTTAATTGAAAAACAAAGAAGGTAGATTGTATCCCACATGTGAGGCAGCTAGTCGTATTATGGCCATTTGTCCCTTTTGGGAGCCTTATGTTACGTTGGTCTTGAATGGGTCTAATATTGGTCAACAATGCTTTGGCACAAAGTCGAAAGAGCAGACTACCTCCATCCCAATCTCAAGTGAGTATACATTCATCTTTCATTAGGTTTCTAACAATTTTTTAAAAAAAAAAACAAGAAGTGGTCCGAAGGAAATGTTGCAAGAAGTAGTAAGAAAAGGAAGCCAGTCAAGACACTCCATCTATTTAAATAATTTCAATCTTTGGTCGTACTTTGTTTCGTTTAAATTAATGTCAAGTTTCTCTTTTCAAGAATTGCAATAATTATCATATACTATCTTCTATCCTTTACCTTTCTAAATTTTAACATTGAGGACAATGTTGTGATCTCAGTTGGGGGAAGGATAGTGTGAATAATTGTTATGTGAAATAATTGTTATGTGAATAATTATGTAAAAAAAAAAAAAAAAATTGTTACAAAAAAAAATTGTTTGAAAAAAAAAATTGTTTAAATTTTTTTTTTAGGAAGTGTGTTTATTAATGTATTTATATGTCTGTCACAATTTATTAATAGCTAAACCAGTTAGGGATGGCAGAGTAAGGAGTAAATTTTGCTGTAGTGGTAATTTTACTCTTGAGACGCATCTAGATTGGGGTAGATACCTAGTTTGTGTAGAAGTAGCAATTCGATTAAGGAAATTTGCATGATTGAGTAAATTGTCTTCTTTCTTAAACATCACATGCTTGGTTATGGATGTTGAAATTTTTGTGGATTGAGAATGATGGATATATGCCTTGTGAGATTTTGAGCCTATCGATGAATGAATTGAATATCTGTACCATTCTCTTCTTTCTTGTGAGATATTTTTTTTAACTCATGGAATTGTTACTCTAGAACTTGCTTTGATTCTTTTTGAAGTTACATTTTCACATGCTTATATAAACATGATTGAGGCATTTTTCTTAAAATAGTTACTTTAACCAAATCGCCAGCCTTGTTCAGTAGCATATTATTTCAATATGATATCAAGCACTCTTATGACTTCTTGGAAATTCTCTGATTCCTGCCAACCTTGTATATTTTCCTTTGCTTAACCCCTTTGAGCTTATTTAACCATTCCTTGTTTTTAGCTCATTACGTGCCTTAAATGAAAAATGATGTTTTTACTTGACCGTAGGGAATAAGAGAACATTAGCTTTGTTAATGAATGAGTTCTTGAACAAGTGTGAGGGTGTGTGTGCAAAATGGTTGTTGAAAGAGGAAAGAGTGCCTAATTGAAAAAAAAATGTATGTGTATAGTTATGTTCATAAAAAAAAATGTGTAAAGAAGGGCCAACAAGGCAAAAAGGGAAAGGAAAAATATGTAAAGGGAATATGCATTAGAGTTGGGATGAACTTTCATGCTTGTTAATTGAACTCACTTCTCTCATGTTCTTTTATTCTTTTTGGTTTTTAACTTGTCAAATCCATATTCCCTCTCCTTTACCATGGCCTCATTACAACCTTGAATAAAGTCCTCATGATTTGTGTATGCATGTGTTCGAGTAGTGGAGAAGTAGAAGATAAGCAAGCTTATGGTAGTACAATTATTCATGGGTTGAATAGAGTGAAATACTAACCTTTTTAAACACTCGAGAGATTGAGAGTGACTTCGTGAGGATCTATCATTCTTGATTCATTCTTTTCAACCGAAATTTCTTTGCTTGTTCGTTTGAGATATGAAGATATGTTACCTCATGATTGTTTTGATCCCTTGAATGTTTGGTTGCTCTTCTTGAGTCATTAAATCCTTTAGAGTTTTTAGTTTTGAGTCTGTGTCATTTTTCTTTGGTTTTTGTCTTTTATGTTTTGCCCAGGAGTGCAAAAGTTAAGTGTGGGGGAATTTGATAACACTATATTTTATACATTTTATAATCCTCTCACTAGGCTTCTTAAGGTTCAATTAAGCTTAATTAAGTTAGTTTTGACACATTTTATGATATTAAGCTGAATTGGATCATTAAACAAATTATTGCATAAATTAACCTTAATTATCTCTTTGGCAATATTTAGTAAACTGGCTAGAATTTAAGTTGCAAATATCTGTTTGATGTGATTTTGGTTTTGTAGGAAAGCTAAGACGATTCCCTACAACTTTCATGTTGAACACTTTGTCAGATTCTGAGGTCTAATGGGTGATATTTGGCTTTGAAGTCAGAACAAAGGAGCTGAAACCGGGCCTAAATACTCTGCAATAATTGGATCATATCTTGAGTATTAGGCATGATTTTGGACTCAGACCAAAGCCATTTTAAAGCAAATATCCAGGCCTACAACTTTCATGAAGACCACTTTTCTCAAAAATGAAGAAAATAGGAGACACGGATGTATACGTTTGCTCAAGTATTATTATAAAAATAATAATAAAATAAAAAGAAAAACGTCATCCATTACGTTAAGTATTACTATGCAGGTTACTGTGCAATACTTAATCGTTAAGTATTACTATGCAGAGTTCTTGTGCATATGCACAAGAAACCTCCAAATTTTCTATAAATAGGGAGCGTCAGGCGGGAGGGAAGGGTGCTGCTGCCGGGAGAGAAATTCTCTCTCTCTCTTTGTTTTTCTTTTCCTTTTTCTTTTCTTCTTTCTTATGTGTAATTAATCTTCATCTTGCTTGGGTGAAAGAGTGAAGCTTTTAGTAATAAATTGAGGTTAGATTTATTTCTTTCTTGTGCTTTAAATGATATATTTTTATGTGACTTTTATATGTATTGTATGTTGTTTCCAATTAATTTAGATACTCTTTTTGTATAATGAATATCTTGATCCATTGTAGACAATAGAATTGGCACATTGGATGCTTTTGACGATTTACAAGTATTAGTAGATAATTATTGGAACCATAATATGATTACATGATTGAACTTTGAAAGTTAAATCTTCCGATTGGAATCTTCATTATGCATGATTTCAATTGAGTTATAAAACGAAATAATCTTATTTTTAATTTATTACCAAGAGTGAATCTCCTAACCTAGGCAAATCCATTTCATTTGTAAACAACTTTTATCATCTTTAATCTCGTGACACATCTTCTCTTTACCTCAATTAATTAGTTTCCCTTCATCAATTCCCTGTGGATCGACCTCGGACTCCCGAGAATTTATTACTTGAGACAACCTACACTTGGGTTGAAACTTTTAATTATAATTAAATCCCATCAGTAAGCCCATAAAGCATCCTCAAGCCTCTTGTTCCAGTCCTTTCTGTTAGGTTGAACTGTCTTCTGGAGTATCTGCTTGATCTCCCTGTTGGAAATCTCGGCTTGCCCATTAGTTTGGGGATGGTAAGGTGTAGAAACTCTGTGCAAGACTCCATACTTTTTCATCAAAGCTTCTATGCTTTGATTACAAAAATGTGAACCCTGATCACTGATGATGGCCTTCGGAACTCCAAACCTACAGAAAATCTGTGATCTAACAAAATCCACAACAACTTTGGAATCATCAGTCCGAGTAGCTTTCGCCTCCACCCACTTGGATACATAATCAACAAATAGCAAAATGTAAACAAAACCAAAAGAAACAGGAAAGGGTCCCATAAAATCAATACCCCATACATCAAAAATCTCACAGAACAATAAGGATTTCTGGGGCATCTCATTCCTTCGAGAAGTGTTTCCTGTTCTTTGACATTGATCACAAGATTTATAAAACACATATGTATCATGAAATAGAGTGGGCCAATATAATCCAGATTCTAAAACTTTCCTAACAGTCCTTTGGGGACCAAAATGACCGTCACATGCAAGTGTATGACAAAAACTAAGAATAGAATGGAATTCATTATCAGGTACGCATCTCCTAATGACTTGGTCACTACAAAATTTTCACAGATAAGGGTCGTCCCACACATAATATTTTGACTCACTCTTCAATTTATCAATCTGAGCCCTAATAAAATGTGCAGGGAAAACACTAACAACTAAGAAATTTATCAAATCAGCAAACCAAGGAGTGTTACCTTGCAGCTTGAAAAGCTGCTCATCAGGGAAGACATCATGGATAAGAAAAGTATCTGCCTCCCTTTCAATTCGGCTTAGGTGATCAGTCACTAAATTCTCCGCTCCACTTTTATCACGGATTTCAATATCGAACTCTTGGAGGAGCAAAATCCACCTAATCAACCTAGGCTTTGCATCAAGCTTCTTCAGGAGAAACTTCAGAGCTGTATGATCTGAAAACAAAACCACTCTAGAACCAAGCAAATATGATCGAAATTTGTCTAAAGCAAAAACAATTGCTAAAAGTTCCTTTTCAATGGTAGTGTAGTTGACTTGTGCAGGATCTAAAGTTCTTGAAGCATAGGAGATGATATGAGATATTTTGTCGGCCCTTTGTGCAAGAACAGCTCCCAAAGCATAATTAGAGGCATCACACATGAGCTCAAATGGGAGTGTCCAATCTGGTGGCTGGATGATAGGTGTACTGGTCAATGCTTGCTTCAAGTGATTGAAGGCATCCTTGCATTTCTGGTCAAAATGGAACTCCACTTCTTTTTGTAGCAAGTTGGATAGTGGAAGAGCAATTTTCCTGAAATCTTTTATGAATCGCCTATAGAAACCTGCATGACCAAGGAAAGAACGAACCTCCCGCACACATGTGGGGTAACATAGGCATGAAATAACATCTATTTTCGCAGGATCTACCTCAATACCCTTGCTAGATGTTATATGCCCTAAAACTATGCCTTGCTCCACCATGAAATGACATTTCTCAAAATTCAGAACAAGGTTAGCCTTAATGCATTTATGCAAAACCTGAGTCAAACTATCCAAACATGCATCAAAGGAAGAGCCATAGACAGTAAAGTCATCCATGAATACATCCATGCAACTTTCTAAAAGGTCATAAAATATACTTACCATACACCTTTGAAAGGTGCCTGGAGCGTTGCACAGACTAAAAGGCATCCTTCTGTATGCAAATGTGCCAAATGGATAAGTGAAAGTAGTTTTATCTTGGTCTTCTGGGGCTATATGGATATGAAAATAACCCGAATATCCATCCAAGAAACAGTAATGCGACTTGTCAGCTAGTCTCTCTAACATCTGATCAATGAAAGGTAATGGGAAATGATCTTTTCTAGTGGCTTGGTTAAGTCGTCTGTAATCAATGCAAACCCGCCAGCTGTTTTGAATTCTTGTGGGTAGTAGCTCATTGTTCTGATTTTTAACTACTGTGACCCCAGATTTCTTTGGAACAACCTGCACGGGCTCACCCATTTACTATCGATATAGGATAAATAATGCCAACTTGCGTAGCTTGGTAACTTCCTTCTTTACCACATCCAGAGTCGGGGTTCTTCCTTTGGGGCCGCCGTATTGGTTTAGTATCTTCCTCCAACAAAATCCTATGCATGCATGTGGAGGGGCCGATACCAGTGAAGATGTGCAAGTGTCCATCCGATGGCTTGTTTATTCTGGCTCAAAACCTGCAGTAATTTTTCTTCTTGATCAGGTTGCAAATTTTTAGCAACAATCACAGAAGCTTCTCACCATCTTCCAAATATGCATATTTAAGATGGTCCGGCAAAAAATCTTTAATTCTAAGGATGGAGGTCAGACAATGGAGGGCAAAGCAAGTCGTTTGAAACAACTAACTCAAAGAACATTAAATTCAACATACTTCGACTCTCATTTTCACATGCCGCATCATTCAAGTCGCAGCTACATCACCACTCATAATCGCATAAATCTCAAGACATGTAGCACATGGTACAATATCACAACCAAGACATGTTTCACAGTGCACGTAATCTAGAAAATCAAGAATATCAAGAAATTCAAAGATAAATATCGGCATAAGCATCGTCAACTAGCATATCAATCACATCAACATGGAAAACAGAATGCTCCTCTGTGGGATGTCTCATGGCCTCAAAAATGTTAAATTGTACCACATCGTCGCCAAATTCTATGGAAAGGGTGTCGATGCACATTTATCTTGGTCTTGGTCAGTCTTGAGGAAAGGTCTGCCTAGGATCAATGGAGCATGGTTTGTTGAAGACTCATCTTCCATGTTCAGAATATAGAAGTCCGCTGAAAAAATTAGCTCATTCACCCGAACTAACACATCTTCTAGCACTCCTGCAGGATGAGCAGTGGTCCTATTTGCCAACTGAATCACTATACCAGTAGGTTGCAAAGTGCCAATGTTCAAGGACTGATATATTGACATAGGCATGACATTAATCGAAGCACTCAAGTCTAGCATTGCATGTTCAAATTTAGAGTTACCTATCGTGCAAGGAATTGTGAAAGTTCCAGGATCCTTGCATTTTTGTGGCATGCTTGGTAGAATCATTGCAGAAACCTTTCTGCCCATGCTTATTTTCTCGCACTTAAGTCTTCTCTTGTGAGTACACAACTCTTTGAGGAATTTGGCATACTTGGGAATCTGCTTGATTGCATCAAGGAGGGGAATATTGATTTCCACCTTCCTGAATGTGTCCATGACTTCGCTTTCTATTTCTGTTTGCGCAGTATGCTTGGACTGTGTGACTCTGTTTGGAAAAGGTAGTAGAATGGCCAGATTTGAATTCTCTGCACATTTCTTTTGTGTCACAGATTTTTAGACTGAGCTATCCACTTTCTTCTATTTCTGGTCACTTTCTGGTTGCTGCACTTGCAGTTCATGTCAGTGGTGGAGTAGGACCGTCAACTTCTCTGCCACTTCTTAAGCTAATGACACTTACATTGCCTCTTGGGTTGCTGACTGTTTATGAAGGCAATTGGTTCGACCTTTGACTTTTCAGCTCACTCAGAGTGGTTGCCATTTGCCCAATTTGAGTTTGTAAATTCTGAATGGTGGCATTGACATTCTGCTGAAACTGTTTCATCAAGTCTTCGAAAGGTGGCTCACCGGAGTGGCTCGCCGAACAGTAATTGGAGGGGCTACTGCATGGGTGGCGACGCAGGTTGTGCTTGCCTAAATACAGGTGGTTGGTACTTGTTGCTAGGGCCCGTAGCTTGGTATCTAAACTGCAGTTGCTGCTGTTGGTAGGGCTGTTGTTGTTGTTGACCAGAATTTTCATATCTCAGGTTGGGATGGTCCCTCCAGCCAGGGTTATAGGTATTAGAAAATGGATCATATTTGGGCTGCTGCTGTGATTGCTGATATTGGGGTCTACCAGGAAAAATACCAGCTGCTGCAACAGATTGCTCTGGAAAAATAGAACCACCATCCTGAAGTGTGGGGCATGCATCAGTAGGATGAGATGAACAAGAGCAAATGTCACAAACAGTTGCAGCCATCTGCATTGGTGCTTGTTGTCCCACTGCTAACCGCCTCACCAAAGAAGTCAATTCATCAAGTCTGTGTTCCATTCTCTGTTGGTCTACATGAGACGATTGAATCTCATTGACTCCTCTGGTTGAGGTAATAATTCGTGTGCCAAATTGTTGGGTGTTGCTGCCATGTTTGCTATCAAATCTCTCGCTGCCGCAGGGTCTTGTCTACTAAGGCTCCTCCGGAGGCAAAGATCCACCATGCTTCGTCATTTGGCAAAGAAGCCTTCATAGAAATATTGAATTAAGAGTTGATCGGTGATTTGGTGGTGGGGACACTCGAGCACGCTTCTTGAATCTTTCCCAATATTCATGCAAGGTCTCTCCCGTCATTTGTCTTATGCCACATATATCTTTTCTAATGGCAAAGGCCTCTAGAGGCAGGGGAAAAATTTCTCTAAGAACAACCGCTTCATGTCAGTCCAACTTGTTACTGAACCTGGTGAAAGATAAAATAACCAATCATTGGCTGTATCAACAAGTGAGAAAGGAAATGCCCTCAGCTTGATGTGCTCTTCTGAGATCCCATGTGGCTTCATGGTTGAACAAACCACATGGAACTCCTTTAGATGCTTATGGGGATCCTCACCTGCAAAACCGTAAAACTTGGGCAACAAATGTATCAATCCAGATTTTAACTCAAAATCAGCATCAAAATCTGGGTATTGAATACACAAAGACTGGTTAGTTATATTAGGAGCAGCAAGTTCCTTAAGAATTCTATTCTGCATGTTATTAGCCATGGTTTCAGAATTATTCAAGATCTCAAGTTCACTCCCAATATTAAGATCAAATTCAGAAGCAATTCTTGCACTTAGCCTACGAGCTCTAATCAACCTATGCAAAGTTCTATCAATCTCAGGATCAAAGTCAACCAAGTTATCAGGCTCGGACCTAGTCATGCATCACACAAAAACAAATAAATAAGCAAAATACACTAAACAATGGATAAAAATGTTAGAAAAGTTAATAAAAAGCAAAAGTTAGTAAAAATACTTAAAATGAAAAGATTACACTTACTAATCCCCGGCAACGGCGCCAAAATTTTGATGAGCGCCGAACTCAGTCAAAATTATAACCGAAGTTATTACCTAAGCTTGTAGCACAGTGACAACACCGGATCATCTCCACGAGGATTGTAGATGCAATTTAATCAAATCAAGTGAAAGTTAGTAAAGGGGGGTTTGACAGTTTAAGATCGCACTTAACAAAATTAAAGGAAGAAATAACAATTAAAGAGCAGTCAATTTAGAAACCTATCCAAGATTGGGTGGATTCAATCATAGACCCTTCATAGAACACTTGAAGCGCAATTGAATTGTTAATTTGGATTTAACCGAGATCTCTGCATCAAATCCAGAATTCATACTAGACGATCGTCTAGAATTTAATTAACAAGAGATAAACACAAATCCCCAATCACACCATTCATGAAGATCTATGTTAATTTCAAGTACCGAATTCAATTAACTTAGGCACAAATCAAGAACTAACCTTTTCAATTCTCGTGATTAATTTAGATCAATCAGCTTCTAAGTTTCATCACAAATCTCAATCTTCATTTATGTGATTAGTTTAGATCAATCAATTCTAAGTTTCATCACAAATCTCAATCTTAAACCAAGATCAAATCAGATCAACATAAATAGAATTACCATTCATGCATTCAAGATCAAGAAGAAGAAAAAAAAAGAAGAAAAGAGGAATTCAATTACAAATCAAATACAATACATAACCAAGGTCTCAAGAATCCAAACCACAATCTCTTCAAGAGTTCTAAATTGACCGAAAGTAGCTTAACCCTCCATTACCATGAAGGGGAGCATCAAAATATACAAAAGCTATGAGAAACTATGAAGAAACAAGAAGAAACTATGAGAGAAATGAAGGAGAATACAAATTGTTATTCATGATAACCAATGATGCCTTTTATAGAAGTCTAGGGTAACAAAATGACAAAGGGAAGTGGGTGGATGAGTGGGGTGGTTGAGTGGATGGATTAGTGGATGAGTGGGTGAAGTGGTTGAGTGGATGGATTAGTGGATGAGTGGGTGGATTAGTGGATGAGTGGATGAGTGGATTAGTGGATGGATGAGTGGGTGGTTGAGGATGAAAATTTCTCGTCTGACTTGGAAGCCAAAAACGACTAACTATACTTCAGATCCATGAAAAGTACTCTTCATGAAAGTTGTAGATCTTTGTCTTGGCTATAACATGCATATCTGGATCGTCCAATTTGGCTTCCTACAGCCTAAGATATGACCCAAATACCGCAGGTTGCTCAAACCCAACTTCAGCACCTCTGTTCCGACTTGCAAGCTCAAACTGACCCATTAGACTTCATTTTTTCAAAAAGTGTTCTTCATGAAAGTTGTTTATTTGGATCTTAACTATCAACTATCCAAATTTCAGCTCATCTCCATTATTACAGCTTGAGATATAATTTTATGAGTGCACACCGTTTGGATTCTAGTGACAGAACCCGTATTCTGACTTCCATGTAAACTTAGGTTCCTTAGACATCTGTTTAGGACTTCGAGCTCTTCATCAAAGTTGTAGAGCTTCCTCTTAGCTTTCCTACAAGATAAAATTCATGATTATCAGATATCAAGAACTCAAGTTATGGCCAAAATACAGAAACAGTGTCAAATCTCAATAATGCTAAAAATATTCAATTAGGACCAATTGAAATTTCAAACTCACAAAATCATACCAGACTCAATCAATTAAGAATATGGAGAGTGTAAATGACTAAACATAAGGGTTTCTTAATGAACAAAATATGTGATTATCAGTCATATATATATAAAAATGTTATATATATATATATATATATATATAATAAACTAAAATTTTATACAATAAAATATGATAATATAATATAAAAATTTAAACACACAAAAGACATAGAAAGACACTTGCATTCCTTTTTCTTGTTTTTTTACTTTGCAATATAGTCACATAAACTCAAAGGAGACAATCATTTTTAACTATTTCAAATGCATATTTAGAGCCATTTTCCCCATGATCAATTATTAATAATAATATAAAATATAATTTTCACATAATAAAACATTATAAATATTTAAATATTAATATTTTAAAGTTAAATAATTTATTAATGTCAAATAATTTATTAGTAAAATCTAAATAAGTGAGTAAATTAATCCATTTTAAAAGATTCGTATTAAATTTTGGCATATACTTAAATAAGTTACACTTGTCTGTACTTTGGTATTAGAGAAAATGCAAGTTGTATGTTTTAATTAGTGGGCAACAATTCTTAAATTTGTATTTTTCTTTTTCTTTTAAACCAAATGTCCTTTTGCATTTTTTTCTCCCTTTTCGTTTTCCTCTACCTTTGCCATTTCGTTTTTCTCTGCCCCTCCCTTCTTTCCATACGACACTTCATCTACTAGCAACTATGAAAATGACGGCTACAGAGCCAAATAATGGCTAGGAGCAAATGAATTGATGTGGTGACAACTGGGTGTCATCGAAAAAGCCTCGTCGAAAGGCTCTGTGCAAGGAACGACTAGAAAACAGCAGTCACGACAGTTCCAGCTACAGAGCCAAATAGTGGCTAGGAGCAGACGAATGGAGGTGGTGTGGTTGAGTGTCATCAGAAAAGCCTCGTCAGAGAGCTCTGCGCAAGGAACGACCTAAAAACAGAAAACGCCATGTAGAATGGCAAGCGGTGCTGTACCTAAACTGCACTGGAGCTGTACCCAACCGTACTAAAATCGTACTCAAACTCTAAATTCAAAAAAAAAAAATTAGATGCATACCAACGCATACTTGACACGTACCCATGCCCAATACGTACCTGGTTGGTACTCTTCCCCATGCTTCAGAGTGGTGCTTGAATTAAGATGTGTTTAACTCTCTACATTTTGAATTGAAGGGTCTTTCTTTTTCAAATTGCATTATATCATGTAAGCATGGCATGGTGATCAAAGAGACATGTACATAAATTTAGGATGTGCCCTTACATTATCAGATTCATTAAGTTTCGCAGAGGTACTTTTGTCGATCTGGATAAGGACCTCTTGGACTTTGCCTGCTAGGATGATGGGCGCCAAAGTGACTGATTTCTAAGATGTATTACAGTATTAAATAAACTAACTTTTGCAGTTAAAAAATACAACTTGTAACAGACCAAAAATTAAAAGTTAAAGAAGAAAGGGAAAGAAAAAAGAAGCAGCGAGTTGGAATGATCTGATGTTATGCTCTTCTTCCCTGAGAAGTGGATTGAATTTTGAAGGTCTCTTTGCAAAAATAGAAAAAAGGAATGAATTGTGAAACGTCATTGGTGAATGGTGAGAGCAATAATTGGAAAGTGAAAGTTAATGGAAAACACGGACATCAACTTTCTTTAAAGAAATAGATTCCAAATTCCAATCACTAGAAGTCATCAAATCTTAAGTGGCACTTGAAATACGAATATATCCATTTTAGGCTCTCTCACTCTTCACTGCCTTTATTTATTATAAATCTCTCTCCTTTTTCTTGGATAATTCTTGGAAAACGAATTTAACAGGAACAAAATAGAAAAATAACTTATTATTTCTATATCCATTAAATGTGATGATTAATAAAATAATAAGTAGTGATTTAAATTTATTATATAATAATTTTTTATATTACACATATTTATTATTTACTAGATTTAATTTTTAACAAAAATTAAAGATATGTATCAATAAAATCATAACTAATGACTTTTATTATTTATGTAATAAATTTTTTTATTCTTCTAAATTTATCTTAATTAGAACTCGCTATATTTAAAATAAGAATAATTAATTATTTTAAAAGTATTCACTATATCATATGAATATTAAAAGTAGGTATCAAAATTGAGTTTAAAAAAAAAATAAAAGTTTGGTATAACGTAAGATTGAATATTGATGAACTTTATTTTATTAAAAATCAAAGAAACAAAGTGGTGATTGAAAGCTACCAAAGTTCCACACTCTTTCCTGTGAAGACTGGAGACCATGTTCACACCTGCGTGGTCGTCTCTAACTCTCTATCATTTCTTTATACCTACTTCACACTAACACCAGCACCAACACCAACACCATCACCATCACCATCACCATTGCAGGGATCCTTGAATGGCACTTAACATAGATGGAGCCTCTTCTTCCTCTCCTTCCATCCTAACCCCACGATGGGCCAACCATGTTTTCTTGAGTTTCAGGGGTGATGACACTCGCAAAGGGTTCACAGACCATCTTTTTGCTTCTCTAGAAAGAAGGGGGATCAAAACTTTCAGGGATGATCATGATCTTGAGAGGGGAGAAGTGATATCACTAGAACTCCAAAAAGCCATTGAAGAGTCCATGTTTGCACTCATCATTCTCTCACCAAACTATGCTTCCTCCACATGGTGTTTGGATGAGCTCCAAAAGATTGTTGAGTGCAAGAAGACTTTTGGTCAAGCAGTTTTTCCTGTCTTCTATGGTGTAGACCCCTCTGATGTAAGGCATCAAAGGGGAAGCTTTGCCAAATATTTCAGAAAACATGAAGAGAAATTCAGAGAAGAAAGAGTGAAGGTGGAAAGATGGAGAGATGCCTTAAGAGAAGTTTCAAATTACTCTGGTTGGGACTCCAAGGATCAGTAAGTTGTCTCATCATTCAGTTTGTTGTATTGTTTTTTTTTTTTTGGCTCAAATGATATGCCATCATCATATATATAAACTAGAGGATAGTTAAACTACCAAGTTGTGATCCATTCATTACTTCTGTAGCTCGTCTAGCAACATATGGTTTTGTCTAGTTCATTGAAAATTAAAATTGAGTTGAGACCTCTAGTGGCAAGGATGTGCAAAATATAAAATGATAACTTGTTTTCTCTATGTGCTGCTATATTTGCTTATGGTTCTTGTTGGACTAAAATACAAGTCTTTTTCAATTTTTTTTTTCCTCCCTCTCTATACAGGCATGAAGCAGCACTGGTTGAAACAATTGTTGACCACATACAGAAAAAATTGATTCCTAAATTGCCATCTTGCACTGATGACCTTGTTGGGATTGATTCAAGGATGAAGGAAGTGAATTCACTCATAGGCATGAGGTTGAATGATGTTCGCTTTATAGGGATATGGGGCATGGGAGGCATAGGTAAGACAACTATTGCAAGATTAGTCTATGAAGCGATCAAAGAGGAATTCACGGTTAGTTGCTTTCTTGCAAACATTAGAGAGATGTCGGAGGCAAGTGGTTTAGTTCACATCCAAAGGGAACTTCTTTCTCATCTTAATATAAGAAGCAATGATTTTTATAATTTGTATGATGGGAAAAGGATAATAGCAAACTCTTTATGCAACAAAAAGGTTCTTCTTGTTCTTGATGATGTAAGTGATTTAAAACAATTAGAGAATTTGGCTTGGAAGCAAGAATGGTTTGGTCCAGGAAGCAGGGTAATAATCACAACTAGAGATGAGCACCTGCTAAAGACACATGGAGTGCATAAAACTTGTAAGTTTAGAGGCTTAGTAAAAAATGTAGCCCTTCATCTCTTTTGTTTGAAAGCCTTTAAACAAAATCGACCTGAAGAAGGGTATTTGGATTTGTGCAAAGAAGTGGTTGAATATGCAAGAGGCCTTCCATTGGCACTTGAGGTATTGGGTTCCCATCTTCATGGAAGAACTGTTGAGGTTTGGCACAGTGCTTTAAAACAAATAAGAACTGTTCCACATCCCAAAATCCAGAATACACTGAAAATAAGTTATGACGGTTTATCTTCCACGGAGAAAAATATGTTTCTAGATATCGCCTGTTTCTTCAAAGGGATGGACAAAGATGAAGTACTAGATATATTAGAAAATTGTGGTCATTGTGCCAGAATTGGAATTGACATTTTGATTGAAAGATCTTTGGTAACTCTAGATAGGCCGAACAATAAGTTGGGGATGCATGATTTGCTTCAAGAAATGGGCAGGAATATTGTATTTCAAGAATCTCCGGATAATCCTGGCAGACGTAGTAGGTTGTGGTCTCAAGAAGACATTGATCATGTATTGACCAAAAATAAGGTAGGTGCCAATTTTTCTACCACTATTGTATGTTTTGTGTTAGATAAATAAAATGTGGCATTAAGATACAAACTGAATAATGCATGCAATATTTCTTTTCTTTAAGTTTGTGTTTCAATTCAACTCATTCTGCAAGATTACGTTATTTGCCATTCTGGTTTTCTAGGGAACTGATGCAATTCAAGGTATAGTTCTGAACTTAGTTCAACCATATGAAGCACGCTGGAGAACAGAAGCCTTCTCCAAGACAAGTCAGCTAAGATTACTCAAGTTATGTGGCATGCAACTTCCCCTTGGCCTCGACTATCTTCCTTGTGCACTTAAAGTTCTTCATTGGAGAATATGTCCTTTGAAAACTCTGCCACTTACTAATGAACTGGATGAACTTCTTGACCTCAAATTGCCTCAGAGCAAAATGGAACAACTTTGGCATGGAACAAAGGTAAAGACCCTTTATTAAGAGTTCTTTCCAAATTATGTTTTTGTCATAATCCTAATAACCTTGAAAGCTAATATTTTTTCTTTTCTTTTCACATTTATAATTTTGATCAGTTTCTGGAAAAGCTGAAGTCCATCGATTTGAGGTTTTCCGAGAACCTAAAGCGATCTCCTGACTTTGATGGGGTTCCAAATCTTGAATCATTGGTTCTTGAAGGTTGTACAAGCTTAACTGAGGTTCATCCGTCCCTTGTACGCCACAAGAAACTTGTTCTATTGAATTTAAAAGACTGCAAAAAGCTCAAAGCTCTTCCAAGTAAAATGGAGATGAGTTCCTTGAAGGACTTGAAACTTTCTGGTTGCTCTGAATTTAAAACTATTAGAGAGTTTGGGGAAAGTATGGAACATCTATCAGTGCTTTCTTTAGAGGGAACTGCTATAACAAAACTACCCTCATCACTTGGATGTCTAGTTGGCCTTACTCTTTTGGAGTTAAAGAATTGCAAGAATCTTGTTTGCCTTCCAGATACCATTCATAAATTGAAGTCCCTCATAATTCTGAATGTTTCTGGTTGCTCAAAACTCCGTACCTTGCCAGAGGGTTTAAAGGAAATCAAGTGTTTGGAGGAACTTTGTGCAAGTGGAACTGCTATTGAAGAACTACCTTCATCTGTCTTTTATCTAGAAAACCTCAGAGTAATGTCATTTGCTGGATGCAAAGGGCCAGTATCTAAGTCAGTGAATATGTTTCTCCCCTCTAAGTGGCTGTTTGGGAGTCAGCAAGCTCCCATTGGATTTGGATTGCCACCTTCTATATCAAGTCTACCCTCTTTGAGGAGTATAAATTTAAGTTACTGCAATCTATCTGAAGAATCAATACCAGATGATTTTTGCCGCTTATCTTCATTGAGGAGTTTAGATCTCACAGGCAACAATTTTGTTAGCCTACCAAGCAGCATTTCCAAACTCTCAAACCTTGAGTATCTTTACCTAAACTGGTGCAAAAAGCTTCAATGGTTGCCAGAGTTTCCATCAAGCATACAACAATTGGATGCAAGCAATTGTGCTTCACTGGAAACTTCCAAATTCAATCCATCCAAGCCATGCAGTCTCTTTGCATCACCTAGACGATGGCACTTACCTAGAGAACTGACGAGCTTTATTGAGGTGTGCACCCTGATTTCCCCTACCTTCTAAAACTGTGTTGGTGTGTGTGTGTGACATAACCACCCATTCTTGTTACTTACTCAACATTACAATTATGTGTTACAGGGATTTCGTCTTCCCAAAGCAAGATTTGACATGCTTATCACAGGGAGCGAAATTCCATCATGGTTTGTCCCTCAAAAATGTGTTTCCTTTGCAAAAATACCAGTCCCTCATAATTGCACTCCAACTGAATGGGTGGGATTTGTTTTGTGTTTCCTGCTAGTAAGTTATGCTGACCCACCTGAGGTGTGCCACCATGAAATTGATTGTTACTTGTTTGGACCTAATGGTAAGATGTGTATCAGCTCCAGGGATTTACCTCTTATGCAGCCATATTACCCTCACCTTTATTTTCTCTATTTGTCCATTGATGAATACCGTGACAGAATTTATGAAGGTGGTGACTGCAATGAAATTGAATTTGTATTGAAAAGTTATTGCTGTAATTCATTGGAAATAGTGGGGTGTGGGAGCCGTTTGGTATGTAAACAAGACGTTGAAGATATTTACATAAATCATTTCTAGGCTTTCTCCAACACCTTCAGTTTCTGATATAGTTGGTCCTTGACAATAGTATCATCCCTTCCAGTGAAGAGCTCGGAGCTGCCATTGACATGAAGTGACTTATTTATAAACTTTTCATGGAATAACTTATGAGCCTTATTACTTGTATAGAAACTTCTCATTGTTCATGTTTGTTCTCAATTTTTGTATGTCTTGTTGAGATGATCTATACTCATGAGAATCAAGATATTAACCACTAATGAGCAAACTCCTTCTTTATTTATATTCTCATTCATATGATATCTATCTACTAGCGATTGAAGCCCGAATTATTGTTGACAAACCAATTTCCACTTATTTAAAGCAAAGCAACAAAACTACTAAGTTCATCAAGGCTAGCTGAGACCACTAGCTCCGACTACAGAGGTTTTTGTTTTTTGGTCATTTACTACAGAGGTTGAACATCAACGTTTTGCACCCTTTACAACAGTATGAGTAAAATCACCAGCTAAAGCTAATGGATTCAAAATGCAGATTTTCAGCTAGACCAGATGAGCAAAAATGGCTGCAACCTCCTGCCTCATTTTCTTGGGTCCTGAAACAAGAACTCCCACACTTGACCCTTTGAGTTCAAATAGCAGTCCTGTAAAAAGAAAAAAAAAAAATTAAGTGATTTCAATTCAGTGATAGCTCTCTAGGCCATAATTAAAGAAAAAGGAGGTGACTTACTTCTTAGGTCTGGTCTAACACTATAATGCACGTTGGTAACTTGAACAAGTGACTGGTTTGGAAGGCTTTCAAATTCTCTATCTGCATTGTAAATCGTTGAGTTTGGTGACACTGTTGGTGATGACCCTTCCAAGTTCTGAATCTGCTTTGCTTCTTCAGCATTGTGTTTCTTGTTCAAAAGAACAGCTGCATTAGCAACCATGGCTATGGACACACATATAACTAGCATCTTAAGGAACGACCTCAAAGGGTATGAGAATATTTTATTCGAGTTATGATAGATAGGGACAATGTATTAATGTGTAATGATCCCAATTAAGATAAGGAAAATGCTGAAAGAGGATGAGATTGTAGCACCAAGCCAAAGCCAACTTTTTGGACCTAATATAGCATATATGGGTGCATCAGTTGGATTTGGCTTGAACCATATGGTTTGAAGGTGAATTGGGTTATCTGATTTGAGCTCTTTGTCTCTTGTGATGTAGACCTCAATTTGTAGTTGCAGATTAGAAATGTCAGAGGGGGTGCCAGAAATTGGGAGGATCAAGTCTAGCATTGAGAGACATGAAGAGCTCTTGAACGCACAAATTAAGACAATTTTTGGGGTTCTGCATTTGAACGTAGTGCTCAGATATATTAGCTCCCGAATGATGGAGACAAAAGGGGTGATGCCACTTCCTCCACTCACCATCACAAGAGTGTCATGCCTGGTTTTAAAAAAAGAAAAATTAGTTACTATGTGGAAATCAAAGAACTTATTTATAATGAAGCAAAAGGTAACTACTCCAAATTGGTTTTAAAGTTGTGTTTTGCTTCTTAGATGCAGACCTTAGATAATTGGTTGATGCAGGTCCATAAGGGCCTTCAACAGATACACCAAGGCGATCTATTGTAGAAGGAGTTGAAAGCAGCTGGTAGAGTTTCTGGGACCAAGTTCCTTCACTTTTAATGACAACACTTGGCTTTTCTGGCTCCAAGTTACTATTAGAAGTAATGGTAAATGGATGCCACTGCAGCTTGGATATGCTTGGTATATTTATGAACATTACACTTGTGGGATTATAAGTTAACCCTGCCAAAAACATTTCACATTATCTCTAAAAAAGTCTCAAAATAAATAAATAAAAAAGCATTTCTCAAGAAGTAACTGGAGGTAACTTCAAGATACTGAGCTAGGATAACCATGTTAATTACCATGGCCCTTAGAGAAGTTGAGTTCTACAGTTTCACATGGAAAAACACGTGCAGAAACCAAACGAACTTGGCGTCTTGACTGCAGAAACCTTAGGTAGCGATCAACCAAGAAGAGGTAGAAACCAGGGAGCATAATGCAGGCATAGGAAATGCCAACATGAAAGATGAAGAAGACTATGAAGAGGATGTAGAGGTAGTGAGTGTAGAAGAAGAGCTCAAAGACTTTTCGCCTAATGCGGGGGATGGTTGCAATCCACAGGAACAAACCAGCAAGCAAAGATAGCTCTCCAGCCACATTTGATATCCCAACTTTGTCCCATTTCAGCATCTGCAGTGAAACAAAACCATAGCCCCATGAGCTGAATACAACAACAAAAAATAGTCCCGATTTTCTTCTCATATTTTTTCTCATACTATTTTTTACACCACTGTCTCATATGGTTGAGGTGAACATTTATATGCCGAATATTTTTCTTTTACTTAATCACAATTATTGACATATAATATAAAATATAATGTAAAAAAAAATTATGTAAAATGAACATTTTCCAACAAAAAATGATATAAAATGAAGTTCAGATCAGAGGACTTATTCCCCAACTGTTTGGGTTAAGTCTTTGTTTTAAAAAAAAAATCTTAATAAAATGCTTATTTCATGTCATAAGTGCTTATAGAATTTTTTTGTCCTTCGAGTAGATGAGCTTAGAAGCAACTGATACGATTTCATAATGTCAACTTTATAGTTAAAGAAAATAAGCTTAAAGCTAACTTCTGCTGTAGCTATTCTAGGATTAATTGTTGTCATATAAATTTATATAAATGTCTATTTGATCAACAATCAATTTAAGCGAGGCTTCTCTTAATGTAAAACCTTCCATTATATATGGACTCATAACATCATATTATTGTGATTAGTATGGTGTAAAGATAATTTTATACATAAAAAATGTAGGTAAGACTTTTTATTTAAATGAGACTACCAAACTAAATTAAAGTAAATTTACTTACATACATTTATATGCATACCGCTTTACATCTACTCAACTTTTAATATATTGATTATAATTTGTTCTATATATATATATATATATATATATATATATATATATATATATATTTGATTCTGTTGCATATTCTAATTTCATATGTGAAGTGATATGTTTTTTAATAAAAAAATATTTTATGTACATTAAAATATACATCATGTATTTATATCGTATATTAATTTAAGAGAATATCAAATTATCTTATATGCAAATGTAACATTTTCGTAATATATAAAATAATTTTATAAATAAATTAAATAAAATTAAATATAATTTGATTAGACGAATAATTAGACTATTTTTAATAATGTGTAACTTAAAGTAGCATCAGTGAACTAATGTTCAGAACTTGGAAGCTTCTTTCTTTCACCCTTCACGTGACCAATTTACTCTCTTTATGTTTTTGAGGAGGTGTGCCAATTTGGCATTGAACACGAAAACGGCAACATGTAGCAGGTTTAATATGAAGTTGGATGAATGAGCATAAGCCCAAGAGACCATTAAAACTACATGTGAGACAAGAGCCCACCTCATGAAGGAGTCAGACAAGGATTAATTATAACAAACACTACAAAAAGATTCCAAGCCCAGAAGTCAACCCCAACCGACTGTTCTCAATCCTTGAATTCCCACCCACTAATACTATATATATCTCAGTGACAGTGACCAGACCAGAAGGATGGGGAGCAGCTACTATTCCATTAATGGATGTAGTTGAAAGAAGAAACCATGCCAAAGCCAAGGCAAGCAGTGACGCACGCAACTCACCCCCATAATAATATTTGGCAACCCAACCCAACAAAACAAACTGTAAGTTGTAACTCTGCCTGCCTAACTAAACTAGTGAATGTGAATAGAACTATAGGAGAAGACTATATCTAAGCTGAAATTTGTGTAACAACTAATGTAACAACCATTGGGATTTGATTTGTGGGTCCCTCCAAGATCAACTGTAGACTAACCATCCACTTATTCCCTTTTTGATTCTTCACTCCTTAACATTGGCTTTATTAGTGTTGATCTTTTGGATGTCTCCATTGGCAAGAGATATAAACAGAGATTGATTATAATTTTTTTTTTGGGTATATTATTTATTATTTTTTTGTACTCATTTATTCATAATGTTAAGAAGCAATTTAAGAAATTATAATAATTAGAAGATAGTTAATGGAAAGTGTACTGTTGTAAACAGATAGTTTTACTCTAAAGTATTAAAACATTAATAATATACACACACATATAAAGTAGGGATCTTATTCTTTCTGTTTTTTAGTTGATGAAAGTAGGGATCATATTATTAATTAACCTGAGCAAGTTGATCGATAACTGCCCAATAAATGATGTAACAAACGCCATGAGAAGTGAAGAGAGTCATGACCAACCATGTGTCCAAGCCAAATATGGTACTAGATGCAATTCTCTGAGGTGAGGCCAGGCAGTGGCAGCACGGAAGAGCCACGTGCTACGGGAAAAAACAGGAATGCCAAGCATATTTTCCCAATCAAACCCAACCTTAGTGCTGCACTATCTAGTTTCTTCTCTTCCCATCTGCCAAAAACCACCACCAACATACCCCAACATCACAATTCACAATCAGAAAGTCATAGAACTTTGGTACACAAGTTACTTATTGGACCCATCAAAATGGTTGGATATAAGTGTTTGACAAAAAAAAATTCTTACACTTTATTGCGGTCTGCTGCTGCTGATTTCTGGGTGATTGTGGCAAAGCTGTTGTGTAAATAAGTTGCAAAGGACCAAACTAGGAGTGCAATGATCATAAGCAAGAATGCTAGCTCTGTGCCAGAAACAATGCCAAGACCCAAGAGGGCCTTTTACAAACACCGGACGCTTCCATATGGGTACCTCACGTTTCTGGCCATTGCAGCTGATGGTGCAAAAAAGCATAAATTAGATAAGCCAATTATAAAAATTGGAAATTTCTTATCTTACAATAAAACATTTAGCAGAAATAGAGATAACCAGAAATGGGGTTTAAGAAAAGAAAAAAAAAATTGGTACCATCCCATATTGGAATCATTTGCTTTTTTGGCTATGTGGAGGTAGACACATCCCAAAGCAGCTATGAGCAAGACTGGAAAAGTGTAAATCAGAAGTGTTGCACCAGCTATAAGAAGATCATAGGGATATTAGCATAAAATAAAGGAATGCAAGCAGAAAGTGAAATGCATAATTGACTCGGAAAGAGACCTTGTGCACCAAAATAGGTAGAACTTGTCTTTGCTAGGAGTTGAGGCAGCCATCTTTGTCTATATGTATTTGTGGGGATCATTATCCAAATGAAAATCCAACCCAGAAACACAATCAGCAGCACCAGCAGCCTTATTGCAGATTGAATCCTGCCATATTTTTCTTGAGAAGGTGAACTTTTCACCATTTCGTCAGCCACTCTTCTTTTCTTTTTTGTTTTCCTCTGCCCTTATGTTGCAAGTTTGGAGAAAACAAAAGACTCTAACGAGGAGAATCTGAGTGGAACATACGTATTTATAGTTCAAGAATTACAATAATGGGACAATTATACTAATAGAAATTATTAGGATGAGGACACTAGAAGGAAAAAAACAAAAAAGCATCGGCACATAGAGTTGACATGATTTGAAGGTCAACCATTTTAGTGTTGTGATCAATGCCAAGTGAAAGATACTCGAATGCCAAGAGTTCCAGGTAGTATGGAATTACCAGCTTCTTCAGGTTTCATGTAAGCAATAACAGCCGTTGATGAAGGAGCAACTCGCATCAACGGTGAAAAGTGGATGGAGCAATGGATGCTCCTCTAATGTTTAAGTCAGTACTCAGTACGTTCAAAATAGGGAGCAAGCAAAGGGAGTTAAGTTTGGTAAAATTGGGTTCATTTGACTGTAAATTTGTGGTTGATAAGGACTATATATTTGTGAACACCCAATTTTGTTCAGATCAAAAATAACAAAAAATGATAAATAAATATTTGTGTATATCTTTTAATTAATTTCTTTATCTCATGTAGTTTATTTGTTTGTTTTATTTCATTTATTTTATTTTATTTTTACCAAAATTTAAAAAAAAAATATGTGTTGATTTTCGTTTTTATTATTTTGAAAAAAAAAAAAAAAAAAAAGAAAGTCGATTTCGTTTAAAAAAAAAAAAAAAAAAGAAAATGGAGGTAGCTTGTTACGTGCTTCTGCTGCAACCAAATTGCAAGGCTCGAAATGAGCAAAAATGGTAAGATGTGAAGCAGGAAAAGTTAACTAGTCTGAAGAAAATTCATCAAAACAGAAGTTTGATTAGAAAGCTCAAGGGGGGCTGATTTTTTTTTTTGGGGGCTGCAGATTGTGATCTGCTTACGGCAAGGGAGGCATTATTACAGGGGGAAAGATCATTTTCACAGGGGGGGAAAAGGAGAGGAAGGATTATTGGATAAGAGGAGAACAAACAGAAATTTTTCGGGGAGGCTTCCAACCTTTACTTGCCATCTTCAAGCCACCGCCATTGTCCATCTTCAAGCTATAGCCTTCACCTCCATCTTCACCTTCACCAACAGAAAACCTTCTATCACCATCTCCAATACCCACATTAACAACCAAACAACCACCGTCTTCCATTTCCACCACCATAAACCACCATCTCCATCCTCCCCTCTTCCACCAAACCTCCACCTAGGCTATCACCATTCACAACCTTCACCCAGAGCCAACCTCCACTCTCTCCTCCACCATCAACCACCCTAAATCCTCTCAGGTCACCACAACCACCGAGTTAACTCGGTGATCATCTTCACCATTTTTCCACCTCCATAACAGCTTCCATTCCACTTTCCAGCAACCTCACAAACGTACAAGGAGCTCCACGCTGTGCCACATGCGCGAACCGGGCCGTCCGGCCAGCCGCGCATCGGCTCGGCCCGCGCCGAGCTCCTCCTCGACGCACTTGCCCCTCGCCGTCGTCGGGCCGAGCCCCAGATCCGCCGGGCTGCGCGCGCGCCGCCGCCGTCGACTCGCCCGCCCCCTGTCCGTGGACCATCTCACCGTCACATTTGCGCGACGGAAGCCACCACCGAACCGGATCGAACCCGGCCGAAGTCGCCTGCGTCGAACCACCAACGAGCCGCACCATCTCGCGTCGCCATGCGTCGCGCCTCCGGCCGGATCTCCGCCGCGCACCGTCACTCACGCCCAGGTCAGAAGCCACCGTCATTCCCCGCGCAGATCCTTCCCCTCACGCCGCCGCAGGCTCGGACCGTTGTTAACTAGCCGCTCCGTGCCGCCCACCTTCCCCATGCGAGTCCCGGTCGCGCCGCACCACCGTCCGCGCATGCACCCCCGCCCAGGCAAACTCGGTTCACCGCCGCTCGGCCCCGCCGGTCGTCGTCGTCGCCATACCGAGAGGACCGCCAATGACGAGTTCCACCTTCACTCTCGTATTTCCCTCCTACCCTTCTCCTTTATTAGTTTTAGTTTTCTGAGCTTGCTTTGTTTTTGTTTTGAAATATGTTTTTATTTCTTCCTTTCTTCTGGTCAAAGTCTGATTGCACGTAATGGGCTATTAGTGGGTAGGATACAAGTTGAGTTTTGGGCTTTAAGAGGTTTTCTCATATAAGGAGTTCACAAAAGGAAACTGAAAACGAAAATAACAATTTGGGGTTGGAGTAGTGTTGTTAGTGGGCTGAGTTTTGTTTTGCTTTTTTTTGGGAGGGTTAAGATTAGATTTTCCTTTTAGTTTAAAGACTTAATAAAAAGAAAATTAAGTATAAAAAATGTAGAGACAAGAGGCATAGAATTTGACAATAATAAAAATTTAAAAATAAAAAATAAAAAGTAAAATAAAAAAAAAATAAAATAATAAAAAAGAATATATAATAATAAAAATAAAAAAGGAAAATAATAATAATTTAATCATTTGTAATGACCAATGATAATGGTTGAATAGCGGATGCTATCTTCAGTGTCGTTTGGATCATAAGGGTTTATTGAGTAGCCCAGTGCTAACTTGAACCCTGTGCAAAAGTAAATCTATTTTCAAAAAATAAAATCTTTTTTTTTTGAAAAAGGATCTTTTTAATTAAAATCAATCAACTCACACTTATTTTATACAGAACTACGTGACTTTGAGTTCCTCATTCTTTTGAGGAGAGTGCGTAGGAATGCGAAATTTTCATTCTGTCAAGCCAAAATTAAATTTTCATAATTAGGTTTCTTATTTATTCTTTTCTACAAAATAAAAAATAAAAAATAAAATAAAAAATAAAAAATAGAAAAATAAAATAAAAAAATAAAAAAAAAAAAAAAAATAAAAAATAGAAAAATAAAATAAAATAATTGCAAGGTCTTTTAAGAGGGTAAAATAGATAAATTTGAGATTATTAAGTTTTTGCACAATTGACTTAAGATGCAGTCTTAGGATGGGTGTGATAGGGAGTCTTTGTGGGATTAAGTTTCCACCCGTCCCTGTCCATAACCGACTCCCGAATCCGATTTGGTTCCAAAGACTATTTTCTAAAAAGGTTTTTCCAATTTTTCTTAAATTTAAATAAAATTGGTGGCGACTACATATTTTAATTTTTTTTAAAAAAAAAAAAATCACGTGAGCTGCTATTTCACCGCGATCTCGGTTGCGACAGATGGCGACTCCACTGGGGACACTTGGAGAGTCAAGCTGTTATTGTTAGTTGT
This sequence comes from Ormosia emarginata, assembly GCA_029884605.1. Taxonomy (NCBI): domain Eukaryota; kingdom Viridiplantae; phylum Streptophyta; class Magnoliopsida; order Fabales; family Fabaceae; genus Ormosia; species Ormosia emarginata. The sequence goes on along the minus strand of JAQQTP010000073.1, from coordinate 2,192,431 downwards.
GCAAATTGTTAATAATCTCTGTTTATTTATTTTACCCATTTTGTCCTTGTTTTTATTTTCTTATTTGTTTGTAAATAAATTTTATTTTATTTATTTATTTTGTAAATATTTAATATCATGATTCTGAGTATATTTTCGACTTGTATGTAGTTTGTGATTAATTGTTTAAACCATAGGGTAGATGATTGCTGGCTGGTTGTTGTATATATGTTTTGCGGGTTGGGGGTAATTTTTGGTTTTTTTAAATTTTTAGTACGAGGTTTGTATGCTCCTCACACACGTCACTTGCCACTTACCTCACACTTTTTTGGGCTCTATGCAGAGTGCATGCGAACCCGAGGATTAGGAGGGGTCTCGATCTTTGTCATTGAGGGGCTTCACTCACTTGACATTGGTTGAGGCACCACTCAGTTGTTACCAATATCATGGACTAATCATATTGAGAGGGTTTATCCCTACTTGTGATTAATTCATGAATTGGATCCTTGTCTTTCGAGATAAGGGCAATCTGGGGACCATAACTTGTAGAGGTCTAGACCTGTCCTAAAAACCTTGCCTTTGGTAGATGGAACTTAGTGGTTGTCAAAATTAGAGTTATGACTTTATCCAACCTTTAAGTTTCACCTAATTAAGACACAAGGGGAGCATGCTTTTTCTTTATCTGTTCTTTTTTTTCATATCATGCATCCCTTGTTAAAAAAAAAAAATCATAAAAAAGGGAATTTTTCATCTTGCATTTTCATATCATCTGCATGACATTCATAGCATTTCTCAAACAAAAGAAAAATAAAAAAGGGATGTGCATTACCATGCATTTGCATTACACACCCAAAAATAAATGCATCATCTTACAGTTCCATGTCATTTTCTTGCATAAAGAAAAAATAAAGAGGGCATGCATCAAAGAAATCATGCATAATCCTTTGGGTTTACGACCCTATAAGGGTTTCTCCATGTAGAAGGTTAGGATACATTTTCGGGTTACCTCGATGAGGGGTACCCTTAGGACGCATTCTTTTTTTGTTGGTTTCCTTACATTCTTCTTTTACTCTTTTGTAGGGTGAGTTTAGTTGGTAAAGTGGAAAGATTAGTGCTCATTCAATAGCAAGGAATGGAAGAGATAGGCCAAAGGAAAAACACCAACAATGCGTTAATCTCAAGAGGAATATGAAGATTACAAGTAAATGGCGGTGATCGAGGCGTGTGAAGGACATTACTCAACACATGACCCCTAAGGCTCGATCGAGTTTTTCAAGCGATTATGGGCGGATCCTAGATTTGTTGCGCATCCTGTCGAAGAACTGTCTTGAGTGGCCTTGCCCAATTTTGGAATTGTTCTATGAGATGTTTTGAGCTGCCCGACTTGGATATTGCACCGACCATAGAAGAGTATGCCATCATGTTGAGACTCCCAATGAGCAAGTACCCCAATGTTTACCTTTATGGAGGATATTATGTGTCAGAAGGAAAAATAGCAGAACTCATAGGGGTTCAGGCAAATCAATTGGGAATGGAAAAGAGAGGAGGAACACAAGGATTGAAGAAGAGTTACACAAGCGCATCTTGAGATATTAGCGCAACAAGGAAGGTGGGATCTCTTTAACAAGACATTGGCACTAACCATCTTTGGATTGGTGTTATTCCCGTTTACCTCGGATGTGGTGGACCAAGCAGCAATGGATGCTTTCTTCAAGTTTGAGAATCATAGGTCAAATCCAATTCCTGCTATTCTTGCTGATACTTTCTTAACCATGGAGATTTGCCACAAAAAAGGAGGGGGTATGATCCGATGTTGCACACACATGTTGTATGTTTGGATCATGACGCACATGGATGTACACAATCGCCTGGGTCTCTTACCTGATCCGCTAAGAAATTTTAGCCGTATTCCAGTGAAGCGTGAAAAGCCCATGAATGGAAAGATGAGTTCATAAAGATGGGATCAGACTCTTTCAAATGGGTTTGCTCATGGTATCATGGGGAAGAGACATTGCTCAGTTGTGGTGACTTCTCTAACATTCCTTTAATGGGCGTAAGAGGTTGTGTATCATTCTCACCGGTCCTTGTGCTTAGACAGCTCCAATGGACTCAGCACGTGCCTGACGAGACACAACTCAGAGGATTTAGCTTTTATATGGGAAAGATGGAAGCACTACCAAGCGAGAAAAGGAGGTCAGGGACGCTTGGAAGAATACCCATAGGGTAGGAAGGAAAGAACTGGGAAAACGTGTGGTAATTCCTACTCCTGAGTACCTACAATGGAGAGCAACAAGGAGGGCTCAAAATAGTGCCCCTCAGGCGGTGTCAAGTGATGAAAATCACTCTCGGATTATATCTCAAATGACCACACGATAGAGAGGATGAAAGCACGGATGCGAGTTTTGGAACAAGGGAAGGAAGCCGGCTGAGTTAAAAGTCGTCATTCACTCAAGTCGGTGCCGAAGTTAGCCGACAAGATTGAAGACTTAAAGGATGCACAAGGTGACGGCTGCTTGAAGCCCCGAAGCCGGGTAAAAAGGGCAAGAAGAGGAAAAGAGGTGGAATCAAATAAGACCATTTTAGAAATCCAAGAGCTACGAGTGAAAGTAAGTGCTCAAGAAGAATTGATAGAGAAGATTACGCAAGAGAAAGAAGAATTGGAAGCGAATACTAGAGTACAAGACCAAAGGATGCGATCTTTACAAGAAGCTCGATTGAGGTGAAACGACGCTCCGATCAAAAGCGAGTTTTGGGCTGCGAGAATATTATAGTTCACTCGAGGAAGCAAACAAGAAAGCAAGGCGTTTAGAGTTGAAAGCTCAAGAACTAGAGCAAGAAAAGGAGCAATGGAGACTCGAGCGCGAAGCAACGGCTTGCAAAAAAGAAGAAAGTGAAAGCGCGTGGCAATGGGCAGCTCAAAATGAAAGGGCTCAAAGGGAATATTGGATGAATAAATATGAGGACATGTCTAACGACTTGCAGTATCACACTACGCAATTTGGTTAATCGTTTTGATGAGGCAGACCTTCAGATTCGCATGAATCCTTTGCTACGACTACCACAGAAGATAGCCGAGTTTATGAAGTATTGTCGAGGTCTTGCTAAAGGTCTTAGGAAGAAACAAACAAAGTTGTTGATGTAATGTAGTTTACGTTACACTTCGAGGAGACTGAGACTTTGTATTGATTTTGGAATGAAATGAATGACCAGTTCTGAGTTTTTTTTGCTTTGAATGATTGATGTTATTGCTTTTCATTTAGGCACTATTCATTGAGGGGTGAATTCCCCCTTGAATAGGTTGTCAACCATATTTTCGCCCTGAGACGATTTGTCCTTTAGCGAAAATACGGGAATCTTGGTTTTTGGTGAAAGAATGATTGCATTGTTTAAAGATGGCACCATTGGTTAACCTGCTAATACCCAAATCTTGGATCCTACCTTGCTATTGAATGACCATGTGAATCTCTCCACAATCGCCAAGCATCCTCACAATAGTGTTTTTTTTTTCTCTAATGTGCTTTTTGCTTTAATAAATCAATTTGGTTCAGGAATCATTGCGCGACCAAGGAAAGAAGAGACCAATCTAACCCGAGTTCACAATACCAGATCTCGGACCAGGATGGCTGCTGATAATTTTGAGACAGGAAGAAACTTGAGTAGGGAGGTCGATGAAGTAACGGGAAGAATAAATGAGGTGTCAGAGAACCAAGCGAGGTTGGAAGCGATATTGTAAGATATAAGGGAGTCTCTCCACTTAATCAGTGGAAATAGAAATGCAAGTGGGGTTGGAACGTATGCAAACGTACCATCAATAAGCTGCTCCGATCTTTCGGCCATAACCTCGGGCATTCTTTGCGAGGAATCCACGAGCAACCACCTCGAAACGGCATCAATAGTCATGCCCGTTGGGGAGGGGTATCGCGCTGCGGAAGGCGCCCACAATGAAATCCACGGTTATGCGGGGCCTACTTGGGAACCACCTCACGTGTCTATTCCGGGACATGTGACCATGCCTTGTTCAGGGAATAGCCACGTCACGGCGAGAAGGATAAAATGAAAGAAGATTGGATGGAGAAAATGGAGGAACAAATCAAGGCAATAAAGGGCCCAAATGCTTATGGACCCACGAGGATAGAGGAGTTGTGTCCTACCACGGATGTAGTGATCCCCAACAACTTCAAGATTCTGATTTTGTGAAGTATGACGGGAGCGGCAACCCTCGTTTCCATTTGATCGGCTATGGAACCAAGATGGTACATTTTGGTCTAGGGATGATAAGTTCCTCATCGGTTTCTTCCATGAGAGTCTTACGGGTCCCGCCCTAGAATGGTATCTTCAATTAGATAGCTCAAAGGTCTTGCGTTGGACGAGAATTGGCTGATTTGTTTATGGACCAAGTACAAATTCAATCTTGACGCAGCCCCAACCCGAGAAGCGGTTGAGTTCAATGCGAGAAAGGCAACGAAGAACCGTTCAAGCAATACGCACAGAGGTGGAGAGCCTTGGCGGCTCAAGTCCGGCCCCGTTAACATTGTCGAGATGTGCTCGTATTTCTTGGGGACCACTAGGAAACCCTTTTATTGGGGCGATGGTGGGGCGGCCTATAAGGATTTTGCGATTTGATAACTTACGGAGAAAGAATTGAAATATTGGCCAAAGCGGGAAGTTGCCAATGAGTAGCACGAGAGAATACTACTTTCAAGAAAGGGTTCCAGTAGAAGAAAAAGAACACGAGGTGAATTATATCCGACCTCAACGAGAAGTTCGGACCGCGATATAGCCCAGTCATCAACCATCATACAACCCCAACCCTCACTTTTCATACCAAACACCGCCACTACCTCATTATCCATCCCACCAAATTATACCGGCCACAAATTTCACCCCACACCACAATTCCAAGTTAACAACGTCCCTCGCCACCGCCATATACACCGACTCGCCCAACCTATGCCCGATACCCACCTGCACCTCCGCAAAATTACCCAAACCACTCACAACCTCGCCCGAACCTCCAAAACCAAAGCCGTTTTCGTCCTCAAAACCTCCCCCTTCCCAAGGTTATCCATTTCGAATGCGAGACCTATTCCAAAGATTGTTTGATGCTCACCTTATTTCGGGAATTCCTGTGCGTCCTTTAGAACCACCATTTCCATCATGGTACAACTCGAACTCAACCTGCAAGTATCATATGGATATCCCAGGGCATTCGATTGAAGATTGCGAGGCTTTTAAGACCGCAGTAAGAAGGTTAATTGCCTACGGGAAGCTTGATATCCAAGAAGAAGCTGGACCCAGTATTGTTAACAACCCAATTCCTAATCATGGTGGAAGGAATGCGGTGAACGCTTTAGAGGCGGAAGGGTCATCCATAAGAAAGGTCATGAGCTTGCGTACACCAATGGCAAGGATATTCGAAGGGTTGAAGAAAGCTGACTATAATATCACTGCACCAGCCGCCATGATGAAAGAAGAGGAAAAATGTGATGCAGAGTCAAATTGTGCTTATCATTGTGGGGAAATGGGACATGATATTGAGAATTGTTGGGACTTCAAGGTTCGAGTCCAAGGGTTGCTTACTTTGGGAGTGATACATGCAAGACAAGGGTTAGCCTCCTCCAAAGAGGTTAATGTGGTCGAACGCTTTGTGCTTAAGGTGCCACCTCTCAATCAAGTCTCAACAGGAGAAAGTAGTGGTAACAATCAAGAAACCAGTGCCTTTTGTTTATAATGACACTCATTCGGTGCCATGGAATTACGAAACCAAGGTAGAAACAAAGGGAGTAGGGAAGAGACGTCGAAGGCCCGAATTGCTGAAGTGCACAAGGATAAGGAGTTGGTGACTAATATAGTCGGGGTAGGGGGAATTACCGGGAGTGGGCGATGCTATGGCCCCGGAAGAGTTAGAAAAAGGGAAGATTGTTAAAGAGGGAAGTAGGGAGAAAATGTCAAAAAGAGGAGAGAGAGATGAAGGTGAAGAGGAGTTCTTGAAGATAATGAAGCAGAGCGAGTATGATGTGATGGAGCAGTTAAAAAGACTCCGGCCAGGATATCTCTTTTGTCACTTATCTTGACGTCTGAGATGCATCGGAAGGCGTTATTGAAAATTCTGGATGAAGCCTATGTGAAGCCTGATGTTACTCCTGAAAGTGTGGTTAACATGGTGGACCCCGTGAAACGTGTTAACATGATCACCTTCACTGATGAAGAGATTGTTTCTCAATCTGAGAAGAACCGCGGGCCTTGCACATAACCCTCAAATGCAAAGGGTACATAGTTGCAAAAGTTTTGATAGACGGGGGGTCTGCATTAAATATCATTCCCAGGTCAACTCTAGTCTCGTTATCAATAAGTGAGGATGAACTGTCGCCACGGGAGATGGTGGTGCGAGCCTTTGATGGAAATAGGAGAGGCATTATGGGAGAAATAATGTTGACGCTAGAGATTGGTCCAAGTAATTTTCGAGTCTTTGTTTCAAGTCATGGATATGGAGCACAGGCTACACCATGCTCTTTGGGAGACCATGGATCCATGTTCTTGGTGCCCGTTCCTTCCACCACTGCATCAAAGTGTTAAATATATTGAGAATGGGTCGGTCATCACCATACATGGAGAGGAAGAGATTATCTTTGTCAAAACCGGTTTCGGTACCATATGTGGAGAGTGCGAGAAAAGGAAGAGGAGAACACATGGCACGGTTTCGAAGTAGTTGAGGCTGGACTTGGTAAAGATGAATCTCTCGCACCAAGTGTGAATCGGGTGGTGGCCGGATCATGGCTAATAGTGGATACCGGGAGGGAAGGGGTTTGGGCTCAAAGCTACAAGGTGCTCGGTCGCCGGTGTCACTCCCGGGAAAGTCGGACAAGTTTGGGATAGGGTACGAAGCATCTCAGAGGAGCATATGAGGAGCATGACGCTTGGAGGAAAGGGTGACAAGGGCAAGATGAAGCATATTCCCCACACGAGGGAAACATTCCCGGCCACCCGAGGTGATTATGCTGACGAGGTCATTCACCCTCGATCACGCCTCACCATCAATGCGTTGCATGAAGAGAGCCAAGAAGAGCTCGAGGCAATCCGTCCTTTCTTCGATGAGGAGCCGTGAAGAACTGGAAATCTGAACCAATTATTGATGTGATTGTTTCAAAGTAATTGTCTAGTCATATTGTGTTGAGCAAATGTCGAAGTTATTTTGAGCTTATGGTTTATGTTATTTGAGACATTGATTAAATGAACTTGCATGAATATTCAGCATTCCTCTTCGTTGCACTCTCTGACTTATCTTTTTGCACTTACCATTTTATTTTATTTTATTTTTGTTTTGTTTTGTTTTACATTTTTGTACCATATCTTGTTCTTCCTTTGTCATTCCTCCTTTATTCTGCTCTTCCAACTCCACACAAAATTGCTTTCCAGGGATCTGAGTTTCGTAGAAAGTTCGCCTCATGAAAAGGACTTCAAAAACCCATCAATTGATTCCCCTGCAATGTTTGATGAAGAAGACCCTGGATCTGGAGAAGACGAAGATGTTGTTGAAAATTTTGCAAATTACTGGAATACTCAGAGAAGAGATTTGTCTTGAATGATGAGGAAGCAGAGGTGGTCAACATGGGGACAGAGGAAGAGAAAAAGGAATTGAAAGTAGTGGTAAACCCGGAGTTTGAAGAGATGATCACATTATTCAAAGAATATATGGATGTTTTTGCTTGGTCTTATCGGGATATGCACAGGTTAGACCCGAGAGATAGCATCGCACAAAATCCCACTATACCCGAATATTGAGGCAAAGAAACAAAAGTTGAGGAGGATGCATCCGATATGTCTCGAAGATCAAGGAAGAAGTGACTAAGCAGTTGGAAGCAGGATTTGTGGAAGTGTCCAGACACCCAAAGTGGGTAGCTAATATCGTGCCAGTGCCTAAGAAGGATGGAAAAGTCAGAATGTGTGTGGACTATAGAGATCTGAACAAGGCTAGCCCGAAGGATGATTTCCCACTCCCTCACATTGATGTTATGGTTGATAACACTGCTAAGAATCACAGGTTCTCATTCATGGATGGATACTCGGGATACAATCAAATTCTCATGGATGTCAATGACAAAGAAAAGACCACTTTCATTACTCCTTGGGGAACATTTTGTTACACGGTGATGCCGTTCGGATTAAGGAATCTTTGGGGCTACATACCAACGTGCCATGGTGGCACTTTGTTTCATGACATGATGCACAAGGAGATTGAGGTGTACGTGAATGATATAGTAGCCAAGTCTAAAGAAGGAGAAAGTCATGTGGCAGTTTTGCGCAAGCTATTTGAAAGACTCAGAAAATACAAGTTGAGGTTAAATCCTGCTAAATGTGTTTTTGGAGCATCTATTGGGAAATTACTCGGATTCATCGTTAGCGAGAGAAGGAATAAAGGTGGATCCGGATAAAACGAAAGCAATACAAGAGATGTCCGCCCCTAAGACGGAGCGTGAAGTGCGAAGTTTTCTCGGGAGACTCAATTACATTGCTAGATTCATTGCTAACTTAACCAACACAGTGAGCCTATATTCAAGTTGTTGAAAAAGCATCAACCAGGGAAATGGGATGAAGAATGTCAGGAAGCTTTCGATAAGATAAAGGCTTATTTAATGAATCCTCTTGTTTTGGTACCCCCTACGCCGGGTCGCCCTTTAATTTTGTACCTAACTGTGTTGCCAACCTCGATGGGGGCAATGTTGGGACAACATGATGAATCGGGAAAAAAGGAGCAAGCAATTTACTATCTGAGTAAGAAGTTCAACGACTTTGTGAAGCTCGTTACATGGCTATTGAGAAGACTTGTTGTGCGCTGGTATGGACCTCAAAGCGGCTACGACAGTACATGCTCTATTACACCACGTGGTTGATCTCCCGAATAGACCCTCTGAAGTACATATTTGAAAGTCCTCATGTTTCATTAAGGGTCTCAAAGTGGCAAGTGATGCTATCAGAATTCGATATCAAGTACATGACTCGGAAATCCATCAAAGGAAGTGCGATTGCTGATCATTTAGCTGAAAACCCTCTTGAGGGTGGACAACTAGCGACATTTGAGTTCCCTGATGGAGAAATACTAATGGCAGAAGAAGGAGAAGAAGAAGAAGAACCTGGCTGGAAGATGTATTTTGATGGAGCGGTTAACATGCATGGTAGTGGCATAGGGGCCGTGGTTGTTTCATCAAGCCAGGAAAACAATACCCGAGTTGCTATCAAGTTGGAATTTGAGTGCACCAATAATGTTGCGGAGTATGAGGCCTGTGCTAATGGTTTACAAGTGGCAATTGACTTGGGGATCAAGCAGTTAAGAGTATTTGGAGACTCAGCACTCATCATTTATCAGGTGAATGGTGAATGGCAAACCAGGGATCCGAAATTGGTACCTTATCAAAAGTATTTGATCCAGTTAGTTGAGAAGTTTGAGGAGGTGACCTTCTCCCATTTGACCCGAGACAAGAATCAGTTTGCAGATGCCTTGGCCACCTTGGCTGTAATGACCAAGTTGGACATTCACAATAATGTCCAACCCATCCAAGTGAAGACACACAGTGAGCTGTGTATTGTGCTAATGTGGAGGGCGAGCCAGATGGTAAACCTTGGTATCATGATATCAAGCGGTATATTCAAAGATAGAGAATACCCAACGGGGCAAGTGAGGTGAATAAGAAGACCGTATCACGCCGGTTGGCGATGACCTTTTCTTGAATGGAGAGGTTTTGTACAAAAGGAGTCATGATGGAACTTTACTTAGATGCGTGGATGCTTGCGAAGCTCGTATAATCATGAGTGAGGCCCATGAAGGAATCATGGAACCCATGCTAATGGTCATATGATGGCTCGAAAAATTCTAAGAAGTGGTTATTATTGGTCCACAATGGAAACAGACTGCATAGATTATGTACGGAAGTATCAAAAATGCCAGATGTATGCAGATCGAGTCAACACACCTCCTTTCCCTTTGCATAATTTGGTATCTCCTTGGCCTTTCTCAATGTGGGGAATAGATGTCATCGGGCCCATTAATCCCAAAGCTTCCAATGGTCATCGCTTCATCTTAGTGGCGATTGACTATTTCACCAAGTGGGTAGAAGCTTCTTCTTATGCCAAAGATCACTCAAAAGTGTTTTTGAGATTCCTCAAAAGGGATATTGTCTGCAGATATGGAATTCCGGAAAAGGATAATCACGAGATAATGGTACCAATCTCAATGGTGCTTTGAGATTAAAAAGTTTTGTGAAAATTTTAAAATCAAGCATCATAATTCAGCTCCCTACAGGCCTCAGATGAACGGTGCAGTTGAAGCGGCAAATAAGAATGTCAAGAAAATTGTTGCTAAGATGGTGGTGAACTACAAGGACTGGCATGAAATGTTACCCTATGCTCTACATGCATATCGTACCAATATACGATCAAGCACTGGGGTGACGCCTTTCTCTTTGGTGTATGGGATGGAGGTTGTCTCTCCAATAGAAATTGAGATCCCTTCCTAAGGGTTTTGATGGAAGCGAGAATTAGAGGAATCGAATGGGTGAAGACTCGGTATGAGCAATTGAATATGATAGAAGAAAAGAGGTTGACGGCTATTTGTCATGGGCAATTGTATCAAAGCGAAATGGCCGAGCCTTCAACAAGAAAGTTCGTCCCGGGAATTCCGTTCGGGGGATTTGGTTTTGAAAAAGATTCTCCCTAACCAAGAGGATGCCGAGGAAAATGGGCCCCGAATTATGAAGGCCCGTACATAGTCAAGCGAGGCATTTTCGGGAGAAGCATTAGTTTTGCGAGAATATGGATGAGAAGAAATTGCCGAGACCCGTGAATACTTGATGTCTTTGTCAAGAGATTCTATGCCTAAAAAAAAAAAAAGAGCTCGTTAGGTTGAAAACCCGAAAGGGCGGCCTAAGCAAAAGTTAGAGCAATTGAAAAGTTAAAAAAAAAAAAAAAAAAGTCCGTTAGGCTGAAAACACGAAAAGGCGAGTCTAAGCAAAAGTTAGGACAAATAAATAGGCAAAATCTCAAAGAAAGTGGGCACAGAAACTCTTCGAGGAACTCGCCAAACCCAGGGCAATTTTTGATGTGCGTCCAATCAGTTACATGAGGGGCAAGTCATTTGCATTGAATTGGCCATACTGTGGGCAAATGTCTGAAGAAATTGAAGAGGGTTCGTGTTGAAAGAGGTATCAATAGAGACAGCGGTTGAATTGTCAAGCAATTGCAGTGAATCAATTGAATGAGGAACAAGGAACCAATACTGGGGCAAATTTTTTCTTGCAATCTTTCTTTTGTCTTTCAAGTATGTGTCTTGTCAAAAATTCATGTATGATTATATTACCAAAATAATAAAAGGAAGTTTGTTCATTCAACAGATTTCTCTCTATTCATGAATGCATGTTTACTAATTTATGTCTCAAATAAAATAAACTTAGGGTCGACAATTTGACTTGACAATTGTGCAGCAATCCTTCAATGATTAATTTAGATTAAAGGATCTCAGTAACTCGAGATACGGGTTGTAATATGTTGCCAAGGAGATTAAGGAAGTCAAAATAAAAAAAAAAAAAAGAAAAAGAGAAATGAGAAAATCCGGGGTTTTCAAGCTAACAAAAGGTTTGATGAAAGAAAGCACGTGGACAAAGGGTTTGATTGGTCAAAGCTTTCTAGGATCGTCGTTGGTTAAGATGACTCTGAATAAATAAATGAAAAATGACAAAAAAAAAAGGAGAGAAAAGAAAATGAGAGAAAGGAAAAGAGAAAAGAAAATTTTTACATGCAGTTTAATTCCTTGAGCGCATCAGCCCCTTGCACTTTAAATTTCTGAGTGCATCGGCTCATTGCATTGCATTTTAATTTCGGGACTCAGTTGCCCATTGCATTTTAATTTCGGGACTCAGTTGCCCATTGCATTTTAGTTTTCGGGACGCAGTTGCCCATTGCATTTTAATTTCGGGACGCAGTTGCCCATTGTCATTTACATTTCGGGACACAGTTGCCCATTGCATTTTAACTTCGGGACTCAGTTGCCCATTGCATTTTAACTTCGGGACTCAGTTGCCCATTGCATTTTAATTTCGGGACTCAGTTGCCCATTGCATTTTAATTTCGGGTCTCAGTTGCCCATTGCATTTTAGTTTTCGGGACGCAGTTGCCCATTGCATTTTAATTTCGGGACTCAGTTGCCCATTGTCATTTACATTTCGGGACACAGTTGCCCATTGCATTTTAATTTCGGGACTCAGTTGCCCATTGCATTTTAATTTCGGGTCTCAGTTGCCCATTGCATTTTAAATTTCGGGACTCAGTTGCCCATCGCATGTTAATTTTTGGGACTCAGTTGCCCATTGCATTGCATTTTAATTTTAGGGCCGCAATTGCCCATTGCCATTTAATTTTCGGGACGCAGTTGCCCATTGCATTGCATTTTAAATTTTCGGGAAGCAGTTGCCCATTGTATTTTAATTTTCGGGACGCAGTTGCCCATTGCCTTTTATCTTTGAATGCATCGGCTCCATACATTTTATTTTCTTGCTTTTTTTTTTTTTTGGGACAAAATTGAAGTTCATATCTTTACTCCTTTCTTACGATTTCTCATCATCTAATAAGAAACGAGTAAAGAGAAGCAACTAATGAACACCCAATTTTGTCCGGACTAAAAATAACAAAAAATGATAAATAAATATTTGTGTATATCTTTTAATTAATTTCTTTATCTCATGTAGTTTATTTGTTTGTTTTATTTCATTTATTTTATTTTATTTTTACCAAAATTTAAAAAAAAAATGTGTTGATTTTCGTTTTTTATTATTTTGAAAAAAAAAAAAAGAAAAAGAAAGTCTGATTTCGTTTAAAAAAAAAAAAAAGAGAAATGGAGGTAGCTTGTTACGTGCTTCTGCTGCAACCAAATTACAAGGCTCGAAATGAGCAAAAATGGTAAGATGTGAAGCAGGAAAAGTTAACTAGTCTGAAGAAAATTCATCAAAACAGAAGTTTGATTAGAAAGCTCAAGGGGGGCTGATTTTTTTTTTTGGGGGCTGCAGATTGTGATCTGCTTACGGCAAGGGAGGCATTATTACAGGGGGAAAGATCATTTTCACAGGGGGGGAAAAGGAGAGGAAGGATTATTGGATAAGAGGAGAACAAACAGAAATTTTTCGGGGGAGGCTTCCAACCTTTACTTGCCATCTTCAAGCCACCGCCATTGTCCATCTTCAAGCTATAGCCTTCACCTCCATCTTCACCTTCACCAACAGAAAACCTTCTATCACCATCTCCAATACCCACATTAACAACCAAACAACCACCGTCTTCCATTTCCACCACCATAAACCACCATCTCCATCCTCCCCCTCTTCCACCAAACCTCCACCTAGCTGCCATCACCATTCACAACCTTCACCCAGCCAACCTCCACTCTCTCCTCCACCATCAACCACCCTAAATCCTCTCCGGTCACCACAACCACTGAGTTAACTCAGTGATCATCTTCACCATTTTTCCACCTCCATAACAGCTTCCATTCCACTTTCCAGCAACCTCACAAACGTACAAGGAGCTCCACGCTGTGCCACCGCGAACCAGAGGCCGTCCAGCCGCCGCCGCGCTGCCGCCACCCGACCCCGGCGAAGCTCCTCCAGACGCACGCCAACTGCCCGGCCTCGCCGTCGAACCCGAGGAGCCCCGGATCCGCCGGCCGCGCGCGCCGCACGCGATCGACTCGCACGCCCCCGTCCGTGGACCATCTCACCGTCACATTTGCGCGGCCGAGCCACCACCACCGAACCGGATCGAACCGACCGTCGCCTGCGGTCGAACCACCAACGAGCCGCACCATCTCGCGTCGCCGCGTCGCGCCTCCGGCCCTCGATCTCCGCCGCGCACCGTCACTCACGCCCGGTCAGAAGCCACCGTCATTCCCCGCAGATCCTTCCCCTCACGCGCCGCCGCGAGCTCGGACCGTTGTTAACTAGCGCTCCGTACCCCCCCTGCTTCCCCGCGAGTCCGGTCGCGCCGCACCACCGCGTCTGCGCTGCACCCCCCAAAAATTCGAAAAACTCGGTTCACCGCCGCTCAGCCCGCCAGTCGTCGTCGTCGCCATACCAGAGGTCTGATTGCACGTAATGGGCTATTAGTGGGTAGGATACAAGTTGAGTTCTGGGCTTTAAGAGGTTTTCTCATATAAGGAGTTCACAAAAGGAAACTGAAAACGAAAATAACAATTTGGGGTTGGAGTAGTGTTGTTAGTGGGCTGAGTTTTGTTTTGTTTTTTTGGGAGGGTTAAGATTAGATTTTCCTTTTAGTTTAAAGACTTAATAAAAAGAAAATTAAGTATAAAAAAATGTAGAGACAAGAGGCATAGAATTTGACAATAATAAAAATTTAAAAATAAAAAATAAAAAGTAAAATAAAAAAAAAAAAAATAATAAAAAAGAATATATAATAATAAAAATAAAAAATAAAAAAGGAAAATAATAATAATTTAATCATTTGTAATGACCAATGATAATGGTTGAATAGCGGATGCTATCTTCAGTGTCGTTTGGATCATAAGGGTTTATTGAGTAAGCTGAGTCTTAACTCAACTGAACTGTCAAAAAAAGTAAATCTATTTTCAAAAAATAAAATCTTTTTTTTTAAAAAAGGATCTTTTTAATTAAAATCAATCAACTCACACTTATTTTATACAGAACTACGTGACTTTGAGTTCCTCATTGCACCTAAGGGTACGTAGGAGCAGAATTTTCATTCTGTCAAGCCAAAATTAAATTTTCATAATTAGGTTTCTTATTTATTCTTTTCTAAAATAAAAAATAAAATAAAAAATAAAAAATAAAAAATAGAAAAATAAAATAAAAAAATAAAAAATAAAAAATAGAAAAATAAAATAAAATAATTGCAAGGTCTTTTAAGAGGGTAAAATAGATAAATTTGAGATTATTAAGTTTTTGCACAATTGACTTAAGGTACCGTCTTAGGATGGGTGTGATAGGGGTGCTGTGGGATTAAGTTTCCACCCGTCCCTGTCCATAACCGACTCCCGAATCCGATTTGGTTCCAAAGACTATTTTCTAAAAAGGTTTTTCCAATTTTTCCTAAATTTAAATAAAATTGGTGGCGACTCCATATTTTAATTTTTTTTTAAAAAAAAAATCACGTGAGCTGCTATTTCACCGCGATCTCGGTTGCGACAATATTCATAGCATGCATGTTCATGCCTGTTTGAAACTTCATCTGGGCAGCGTGTGTTTGAAGTGTGTGGGCGTGTGTGCTGAAATTTGGTATTTGAGGATTACACTTGGGAAAGGATGAGAGACTAAAGAATAGGTAGATAATATTATTAACAGTTTTGTTTTATTTATTTAATTAATACCTCCTCTCTCTTTTTTTTATACATTAATTACATTAATAGGAAGATAATATTAATGCTTCCTTTTATCCATTTTAAAAATAATTAATTATAATAATATTTTAATGTTGTTTATTAATATTTATATGTGTAGTATTACATTATGAATCAAGATCAACTGACACGTATATAAGGGTTTTTTCTCGCCATTAATTTCATTTTGATTCAATGTTTATAGTGATACAATTTAATGAAAAAAGCGATAGTGAACGAGCCCTCTAAATTTGTTTTCCTTCCAATATGGTTCTTCTATTATATTTTCATTAGAAGTTGCCATTATTTGTTTACGTGAAGTCTTATGTGGAGGATAAGCATCTTACGTAGATCTAATGAATGCTAATTAAGGTATACATTAAAGGAACTAAAACTAAAAATCTTTATATTTAAAAAGACTAAAACAAAAATTACTATATTTAAAGGAAATAAATACATTTAATTTCATCAATACACTAGCCAAAAGCTCTACTCATATATACAATTTTCTTCAACTTAGAAACTCCACCTTTGAACACAGTTTTTTCAATCCAGAAATTTCACCTCTAAGCAATATATCGACTCAGAATCCATCACCTTGGCTCACTGTGATCATGTTCTAGGCTTATTAGTGGTTATTCTATGAGTTTCGTGGCATAGGTAAAGGCAAGGAAGTTTTTGTAGGCTACATTGGTGGCAGTGGGTGTTGCTCAGTAATGTAAACGAACAAACTTGAAGTGTGATACGTGGCGTTAGTGCTTGCTGTTGATGACTTATCTCTAAGGTCATGAAACAAAGGAAGACTGAGTTTACGACGGTGGTGGTCTTTGTTATGTGGAGGCTATGAATCTAGTAGCTAAGTGATAACTCCAATGATGGTCCGCAGAGATTATGGTAGGGACGATCTTGAGGTATGATGGGTTTCAAATAAGTGGTTGTGGAGGTTTGGTGGTTCGATTAGAGGTTTGATGAAAATAAGATCTGTAACATCCTAATACCAATATCCTAATATATCCGGAATATATTCAGATTATTAGTATTAGTCATGCCACTTCTAAACTAAAAACATTAAACTAGATTCATAATAACCATACATGTTATTATGAAGAGCTTTGTGAAAAAGAAAGATTATATAAATATAAACTTAGCCTCAAAAGGGCATATTGTAAATATATAAACTTCTGTACAATACAAAGAAAATATAACAAATACATAAGCTTTGTCTCAAAAAGTATATAAACTACACTAATCCTTTTGCTTCTTCTTCTTTCTCTTTGAAGTGTCTTAACTTGAATTTACATAAAAACACAACGGGGTGAGAATTCACAATCCTCAGTAATGGTATTCCAACACCACACATGGCATAATTGTCACACAATTATCCATTTACATCAGAATATGTTTGCAACTAATAAATAAACTACTATTAATTACTCAAAGAATAAGCACATACTCACTCTATGTAATATTCTCAAGCAAATCATAATTCTAAACTAAACTCATTCCAAAGATAAGACAATCGCCTATACAACTATCATAGAAAGGTAAATGCTCGTGTTATGTCATATGACTATGTCTAACATATATCCTAAGATAATGATTATGAAATGTAGTAAAATAGTGTTTGTGCAATGTCATAAAACCTGACTATTCTCAAGAACTCGGGTCCTTATATTATTCTGGGTAGTATGACAATGATCATTGAACACTACTGGGCAATGAATGAACTATTTTATCTCACTATAATAAGTGTACTATTACCATCTCATATATCATTTACAGATACATAGGAATAACAAGTGTGTGAAAAACATGCAAGGTAGTTTCAAGACACATTCAATACCACAAAGGATATTATCCTACACGAGTTTATATCCAATGCTCATTCAAGAGTCTATCTTCCTCCACGAGGTTTTCACTCATTACTATAGGAATACTCACATACTTTATGTAATATTCTTATCATATATTCAATATCCCAAGGTCCACACTAACTAAGTGAATTAACAAAATCTAGTAAAGATGCACTCTCAGCTCACTTTATCTCACAAAGGAGTTGTTCATGTTTCTAAGTTATCCTCACAACTCAAACTTAGCAAGTAAGAGTAACTATTATCATACATGCACCTTAAGCTCATCCTTCACCACAAGTAACATCTCATGCATAATGATAAGTTCACTAAGTCAAACAAACTCAGTTTATTAGTATCTAGTACACCCTATTATCACCTCTCAAGTGATATTACATGCTACCCCGTATTACTCATGAAACTAGACTTCTACTTATGGTAATTCATAACCATTGGATTCACAAGTCTCATTTTTTGTACATGCACTAAGTGCTTATTTCATACAAGAAATATCCCTAATAGTGTATTAACTCACACTAAAAAACATGCATAAAAGATCACACCCACTAGGGAACTTTATGCCCTTCAAAAGGAACAAATAGTGTTTTCTGCCCTTTGGGCACTCAGGCGGTGGACACCGAGTGCTCAGGTGCCCAGACACCAAAAAACTCAGCCCTGATTCTCCTGTCTCTGGCACTCATGTGCCAGTTTGCAGCATCACGCAGAAAGTCATTCTGAGCAGTGAGTGCCTGGGAGCTAGTTGCACCAGAAAAATTCTGCAGAAGTTATCCATTGTTCTATTGGTTTCTAAACCAAATTCCAACCCTCAAATCTTGGTTTTAAGTTATTTTCAACCCCAACTAAGGTCCTTAATCATATAGCAACCCTCATACAAACTCTCAAATCATCTACATGGATTTATATATAAGAACCACAAACTCAAATACTCATTTCTTAACTTCCATCACAAGGAGTTTCATAGATATTTCTAAGATTCAAATTGTCCACCATGCCTAGACCAACTCAAATACAAACATATCTCAAGTTTCTAATGAGGTCATCCAACTCAATCTTTTAGAAACTTCCCAAATCCATTTTCTATCCAAACATACATAACCTATATATCAAGAAAAGGCATAAAAGGAAAGAAATAGTTAATCAAACACCCCTACCTCTTGTAGACAAGATGAAGATCAAGCTCTAACTTTTCCCTTTACTTTTCCTCTTTTTTTTTCTCTTCTTCCTCATTCTTTCTCTCTTCTCTCTTCCTTTCTTCCTCTGGCTACTGATGTTGGGTTAGGACGTGAGAGAAAAGAGAGAATGGATGAGAAAAGATATGGAAAATGACTTAAAAGTCAAGGAAAGAGGCTGCAGCAAAAAGGAGTTGTGGAAACCAAAAAGAAAGCCAAAATATCTTAAGGCTTTGGTACTTAAGATGTTTAGTTGAAACTTTATATCTCTTAGGAATACTTTTATTTCACAAAACCAAGTTCCCTAGCTTCTAAAGATATTATGAAAAATCCTAGGATTCATCTAAATCCTATTCTCACAATTTCCATAAGTTTCCATATACTTGCTAAGTCAATCCGGTATTAAAACATTCACTCAATATACTTAAAAATACTAAACTAACTCAGTTTATCCTCAAACTTTAACCACGTGAGATTTTACACATTTGTGACCTAAAAATAAATTCTCCATATTTATTTCCATTAATTGAGCAATTTAAGTCATTTCTTGAGCTAATAATAGCTATTTTTCACATATAGTGTTATAGCAAAGTGACTGAACTAACTCCAAAAGTCATAAAAAATAGGCATGTTACACAAGTATTACATTATTCTTATAACCATATACAAATCTAACATGTTTAAGATGATGTTACAAGATCTGTGTGAATGGACTAGGTAGTATAAATTTTTATGGTTTGGGTCATATTTTGTATTATAGAAGTGTTGTAACCATGGTAATACTAATTTGGGAAGTTTTGAGTGGCTTGAAGGCTTATCACTCAATGTTTCAAGCTGATAGATTATAGATTGTTGAGTTGCTTATAAGTGGAGTTTCTGTATTGAAGAAAATTGTGTTTAAAGGTGGAATTTATATGTTAAAGAAAATTGTGTATAGGGGTAGGGTTTTTTGAATGGTGTATTGAAGATGAAAAAATCCAAATTAAATATGTATTTATTTCCTCTAAATTCAATGATTTTTTGTTTCATAGCGATTTTTATTTTAGTCCCTTTAATATCAACCTCACCATCCAATGTATCCAAGTAGGATGCTTACCTTCCGCATAGGACTTTACATAGGCAGATAATAACAAATTTTAGCAGAGATATAACATAAGAATCATATGGGAAGGAAAGAGTTTTTGGACGACTCATATTCATAAAATTTTAGAAGTAAGAGACTAAAACAAAAAATCACTATATATAAAAAGATTAAAAATATACTTAAACTATCAAAGCACTATAATTATGAGTATGATTATCAAAAAGAAAAAAAATGTGAGTTTGAATTATATGAATAAAAAATTTAAACTTCTTTTTGCTCATAGAGACTCCAAGTCAGGTGATGTCATATGCTTTGTCTTGAATATCTCATAATCATGATTAAACTATATATTTCTTCTCTGTTTTGTCTTTAAATAGGATTTCTCCAAAGTCTTTGTTATGAGACTAACCTTTTAGATACTATCACGATTAAAAAATTCTCTAAATAATTACTTTACTGAGATGAAAAATTTTTATCTCTAAATATATTTGACTTTTTAAAATGCTAAATTGATCAAATAGAGACACAATTAAAGACGAATAAATCTCACTACACAGAATCCAGTGGTTACTGTCAACCACCACCGTTAAGTATTTAATGGCAGTTGTTGCAGCGGTTCTCAAAACCGCCGCAGTTAGATAACTTTGCGGCAGTTAGGTGGTGATTCGAGGTAGTTATGTTGAACCGCCGCAGTATAGAGGCAACATTGAAATTTCCCTTTGTTCTCTCTAACTCCCAAATTTCCCATTCCCTCTAATCCCCAAATTTTCCAAATTGCGCAAACCATTATTCCCAAACTCTCAGAACCTCATCGTTCCCAAACCCTCATTTTTAGCTATTTCTGGGTCGTGCAAACACCACGTAACACCTCATCGTCTTTGCCACACCGCAGCAACCGCGCCTCCACGCCCATCAACCACTGTGAGCTAGAACGTCACCCGGAACCCGCAAACCACAAACCCGGAACCACTAGAACCCATGCACTATGTTATGCCTCCACCCCTGCAAACTCAGATATGCCACCACAGCTACCCCACGTCACTGACAGAGGCGTACCACTCAACCCCGTCACCTGCAAAACCACCCTTCACCACAACTATTTCTAGCCAACTCCTTACCGCATCGTTTGAGTGTGTGTAAACGGGTTCATTTCATATTCAAGCTTAGGGTTCCTAATCGAAAACACTAACCCCATTTCGTTAGACACCCACTTCATCTCTATGCAGAGTCATCTGCAATGACCACTTCTCCAAATCTATTTCAATAAAGTCTCGTTTTCTGTTAACCCTCACAAGGTAACAACTATTATTTATTCAATGAATTCACAAACTTATTTCAATTCCTTTCTTTCTCGTTGCCTTCATTTCAAGTCAACCCCTTTTTTGTTTGAAATTCTTAATCCCCTTCCATTTATACTTTGTTTGGCTTTCTAGAAAATACTTACATGCTGAAATTTAAAATGAAAATGTTTAAATAGAACTCATTTCAGTTCAAATGATTAGGTTACAGTTTTGGGTTTCACATAATAAACATTCTTTAATTAAAAAAAATGTAATTAACTATTAATGAAAATGTTGATGATGATAACGAGGATATGGTTCTATGATAGGCATGAGTAAAATTGTACTTATGTAGAGACTGGCATGCTTTATTACATGATTCAATCTCATAGGTTTTAGTTATTTTTGTTGTCTTCTTGTGAGAATGTCTTGTCTTATTTTGTTGTATTCTTCTTACTTAATAAATATGAATTGTCAATCGTATATATGTTTCTTTTATAATTTTTTTAAGTGCTCTTATATGAATATTTGTATATGTGCACATGTTTATGGTATTGTTTGAATAATAAGTTTATATTTTACACTTGTATATACTAAATTATACAATCTAGTTTGGTGCCACTTGTATTTACAACTATGACTAAGAGAAAGAGGCATGCTCCTAGGTGTCAGTCAACACCAACTCAGCTTCGTGACAATTCTGAAGGCACGAGTCACAATATGGGTTTGCAACAGAGTGAGCCTGTAGCTCAACATCTTCAACCGACTCTGCCTGAAGTCCAAAATCCTTAACTAACTCAGTCGGAAGCCCAAAATCCTCCACACCTTGAACCTGATGAAGTCGAAGATCCACCACACATCTATGGGAAAAAGTGTAATAAGTATTGGACAATTGATATGATTGGTATGTGATTTATAACTTATTATTTTAGATTTAATATTTTTTATTGTGTTATATTTTTGGATACTAATAGTTTGGTTTGCTTTACATGTTAGATAAGAAGGGTGTTGTAAAAGAAAAATGTTTGAAGGTGCAAGATGTGTTTGTGCTTCATGCAGGGAAAAGGGTGATGACATAATATAATGTCATGAGTCAACCAATTGGAGAGTTTGGTGGCCTATTGGGAGGGGTTATTGCAAGTAATTTTGATAATTTTCCCATTATCTACATAAATTGGAAAAAAAGTTCTAGGCACATACCAAGAACATGTTTGGAATAACACTATAAAGGTATAAATATATTTAACTAAATGAATTTGACTTCTTATTGGTCTTGTTTACTAACCTTTTAATTTATTATGTTTGCCTTGAAGAAAAAATTTGTTGTCAATGATAGGAAGAACAAAAAGTATATACTTCAAAAACCTTGGGAAGAAATGGAAGGACAATAAGAGTAGGTTGTTTTATGATCATTATAATTTTGATCTTGGTTGGGAAGCCAATCTTGACTTGCACCCAGAAAGGATTTTAGAGAGCATTGGGCTGTTTATCTGAACCACATACTAAGTGAAGAAACTATAGTAATGAGCATTAATTGAAAATTTTCTAGATATACTTATCATTTATTGACTGATATTTTTGTTAATAATGTAGGTGATATGTGAAAAAAATGCTGTCAATCGACAAAAGCAAACAATTCCACACACTCTTGGGTCCAGGACAATTGCTATGAAGAAGCATGAGCTGGTATAATTCATTTATTCTTTTGATGTTTGCTACTTTTAGAAAATTAAGTGATTATTTTATAATCATACTAATTATATGGTACAAAATCTTAGGAAATTCAAAGTGGGCGACCTTACAGTAGAGGATAAATGTAACCTATTACCCACATGAAAAAGGATGGATCTTTTGTTAATCCTGAAGCCAAGCAAAAGAGTGTAAGTACAATATGTTATTTATGAGTTTATATTGTCAATCTTTTGTATGTTAAATTACATGTTGTTTAATGTTATATGCATGAAGAATTAGAAAAGGAAATTGAGAAGGCACCTTCTAAAAATAAGGCATATACTAAAGTCTTTGGGAAAGAGCACCCCGGATATGTCCGAGGTATGGGATTTGGAGTCTGCCCATCTTAGGTATTTGGATCTACTTGTCGTTCTGGAGGGTCGACATCATTTTCATATAATGATGCCCTATCAAAAGTTGAATATGAAAAATTGAAGTTAGAAGTTGCAACAAATACTATGATGCTTAAAGAATTATTGGCTTATATTATGCAAATTAACGGGGGTCAATTGCCGCCTGATTTTCCCAACTTAGGAGTCAATCAGGTAAATTCATAGATCAATGATATTTGCTTGGTTTTCCCCATTACTATTGGATAAGTGGTATTTGCTTAGAATATACATGATATTATGTTTGGTGGTTCTGTAGATCTAGTGTATAGAAATGAAGTTGTATAGAGTAATGCTAGTTTAATTAAACTTTTGTTTTCATGTTTGTGGCTTTTTATTTTGGTGCAAGGTTTGGATTTGATAAGGTCGATAGGTAACTATTTTCCGTTTCCCCTTTATAGATACATGGTTTTATTTTGCTGACTAGCTTTCTTTCTTTTGTATATGTTTGATCTGAAGTTGCTTAGGTTTAGGGTCAACTGTTTGGATGCCTCGACATTGTTTTAATTTGTTTTTACTATGTGTACACAAATTTTTTGGTTGAATGTGTACACAAAGTCATTCATTTATGTGTGCCTTCCCAGTTGCAAATGCATTATAGGGCAAGTTCTCCTTTGGTAGTTTGCCACTAAGATATATACATCTTAGCTACGCAATACTTTTAGTATGCAACCTGCCAAAGAAGATTTACCCAACAATTCTCCTGCAGCTCTGCTTCAATAAGATGTTCAGAAACATGCATAATACTGGTTGAAACTAGAAGCTGATTTATTCAATAGTCATCACCATCATCTTTCATTGCTTACTGTTTTTTTCTTAACTTTTATTTTTCCATTGAAGTTGATATTTATACTTTTTTCACATAGTTTGGGGCTTCTGGGTTTTGATTTAGAGATGAGAATCTAAATTTGTGGAGTTGTAGTGTTTTTTCACAGAGTTTGATATGGTTTGTGAGGTTGATTGTTCTATTGTTAAGTCGTTTATCCCTTGATTTTGGTATTAGTTATTTTTCAGGTTCATTGTTTTTATAGGCCTTGTGCTCTTGAATTCTAATAAATCCATAAGAACATTACACTAGGTTTTTTTCTTGTCTATTTATATTGGCTAGCAACTCTTCCTTTGGCACATATAGATATGTTATCAAAATCACAATATGAGCTAATAGTTGCAGGACACTCTTTGAATAAAAAGAAGAAAAATTTAAGAAAATAGGTCAATAACTCAAAACAAAATTGAAAACAACAAATTATATATTGGAGAAACAAGAACTTGACAGAGCTTTAGGGTGTTGGATATTCCATAAAATCTGATTAGCCAAGCATGTTGGAATTGGAAGGAATGAATCTCTTGTGGTGTTACTCACTGGATTTAGTGTTGTTTGTTGTTGTCTATTGTAATTGAAAGATCACAAGTTGTGAGCTGGTGTATTTTGAGGGATCAATTTACAATAATCAACTTTATCAACTTACCTATTGATGAGATAGCAAGTCATATATCCTAACCATTATTGATTCTAAACCTTACAAATGCGGGAATTGTAAAACATATAGTTCATGTTTAGTTTTACATAATATAGCTTTTTTGGTTGAATGTGTACACAAAGTCCCATAAAGATTTGTTTTAATTTGTCTTTACTATGAGCATGTATGTTTGGCCAATAGGTAATGCTTACTTGATTTCTACTTAGATTTGCTTTAAAATATGCAAGTAAATTTTTTCGTTCAATTTCATGCTATAAACTTAGGCTCACCAGTAGATGCAAGATGCTCTTCCGGCACTAATCATCAACTACAAAGTCATGGACCATCATCTTCTGCTTAGTTCTTTATTGCTTAGCACTTTAGAGCAAGATATTAGACTTGCATTTTGTACATTATTACTTTGACTAGGAATTTATGTTGGGAATAGTTATTTTTATGTTACTTAGCACTTTTAAGCAAGATACTAGACTTGCATTTTGTGCATTGTTACTTTGACTATGAATTTATGTTGCGATGAGTTCTTATGCCACTTAGCACTTTTGAGCAAAATATTATACTTGTATTTTGTGCATTATTTTTATGTAGTTTTTGTTTAAAGTAATGAATGAATTTGATGCTTTAGATCAATTAATGTTTTAATGGTCTAAAAGAATTTTAAAACCAAATTAAAAATCATTAGTGAATGTAAATAGAAAATATGCAAAAAAAAATTAATTTTCTTCAACTATCACCGGTACAAACGGATGAATTTTTTTTTAAAAAAAGATTGCAGCGGCTACAAAAACAACCACAAGTTTAGGTTGTGAAAAAGTTTCAAATAATAGCGGTGAATAACATCCGCTGTCAATTTAAGAAAGTTAAATTTAATTTTATTACTAGCGGCGATTACTAACTGCCTCAAAAAATTGAGGAATTTTTTTTAAAAAAATTATCACGGCAGTTATAAATTGCCGCTAAAATAAATGAGAAATATTTTAAGTATTTATTACGGCGATTAAAAGCCGTTGCAAATTTTAAAATCAAATTTCCAAAAATTGTATTTAACGGCAGTTACTAGCTGCCGCAAAATAAATAATCATTTTGCGGCGGTTATTTCAGTGGTTAACGTAACCGCTACAAATTCAAGCTCCCGACGTTAGAAATAGCGACAATAACGTAACCTCCATGAGTTTCTTTTATCGGTTGTCCCACAGAAATGTTGCCGTTAGCCAAATGTGTTTTCGTGTCTGAGATAGATAAATTTTATCTCTAAATTTTATCTCTAAACATATTTAACTTTTTAAAATAATAACTTGACCGAATAGATGCGCAATTAAAAATGAAAAAATTTGATACGAATACATTCTATTTCTAAGTTGTAAAATTTATTTTTTAAAAAATCATCAAATCCGACTATATTCCATCTTTATTAGAGATAAAAAAAAAATTCTATATCTAAATTTCACCTTTGAATCAGAATTTCTTAGTAGTGAAAAAACCAGAAACATGATCAGTACTACAACCAACCTTGTTAACATTTCATATCCGGACAAGGAATGATACTTTAAAACTAAATCAGGATCCTTTATCCTGGGATGCACCATGGAAGGAGGAAAAAAAAAGTGTGGATTCGAAAAATTACAATTATGACCAAATGAGAGAATCATCTTATGATAGTGTATAGATTTTGCTATTAGTGATAAACTATAATTATACTCAGTGGATAATGTGCTTTAAAAGAAATTTATGTGAAACATTGTACAACTTCACTCATAAAATTAAGAAAGATATCACATTCCACCAAAAAATTACAATTCATAAAAAAATCACTTTCTCAATTTGAATTTTCTTGCCAGGATGGATAACCCAGCAGATTCATTTATAACAATGTTACTCTTTCTGCAATAATTAATGGCTAACCAAAAATCAATTTCCCCAGTTAGATCATGTATGGAAAGGACCACATAACTTTTTTTAATGCATCACTCTCTTTCTTTAGATATGTGGTGTGTATTTCTGTCGTATCTATCAATGGCTAAAAAAAATCTCAACATTGCTTTTTCAATACAAAATAACTGATTCACTTATGATATTTTGCTCGTAGGTTGGTGATCTAAATGGTTTAATACCATGCGACCGACATTCTCGTACTTAATCTAATTTTTGTAAATTTAGAACTCTTGGTAGACATTCCATCTTTTTCAAAGTGGAACTGACCGATTTCTATTACTTTATGGATTTGATTTTTATGCATTTCAGTCTCAATTTTTTATATATTATCATCTAATTATATACTTTAAAATTTTTAAAGAAGTTTAATTATCATAATTATTTCCTAAAAAATTTAATTATAATTATATATTAATTATATAATCAAACGATAGTGTAAAAGCTAATAACGGTTGATGAAACTAATAAAAATGAATTGTGTCAACTAAATTGGTTAGATTTCGAATCCTATAAATAATTTTTGTTACATCTTTTTGTTACATTGTTTTTATATTTTTGATAGATAAAAGTTATGCTTATCTTACTAGTAATTTATTATTTTATATTAATAATTTTAAAATATGCTCCTACACTAATATTTAATAAATGATAAAATTTTATTAACATCTAAAAGTAAATTACTAACAAAATATGTGTGAATTAATAATTTAATACCTATTAATTTTTTTGGTACATGATATCTATTATAAATTATGAACTTAATTTTGATTGTGATAACAAAATATTTTTCACACTATATATATATTTTTTTTGTCTTATGAGTTTTTTTATATTCTTTGGATACGAGATTAATTGTTTCTTATGATACTAATCTCCCTATAGTGTTTTTCAGCTAACTTGAATCCTTGATATCCCCATCAGCCCGTCTGAGTTTTTTTTTATTAATTTTTTAAAATATCATCTACTTGATAAATGAGACTAATATATTAATACGGACAGGTGCTTTAGTTACACTAATATAATTAGATTGATAACATGTGCGATGCACAAGCTTGTTATATAAATAATATATTTGTTAAATTTTTATAATAAAATCTTTAATATATATAATTGAATAATTTTAGTCTAAATTTATTTAATTTTATTTATTATTAATATTAATATATTTAGGTTGCGAAATTTTAAAAAGTAATTCATAATATATTATGTATATATTTAGTCTATTAAAAGCTAGTATATCATAATATAATAGATTAATATAAATTTTTTTCAACATGATTTTCTGTTACTATTGTTGCTCATATGACATTCTTTTGTAATCTATTTATAATCCGAAAGTAATTATGAAGTTTATTTTTATGAAGAAGTAATTATGAAGTTTTAGAGATAACAAAAAATTAAAAAATTAACTATATATATTTACAATTTGAACAAAGTATTTAAAAAAATTGAAAGAATAAGAAAAAGAAAGAAAGGAAGAGGGAAAGACATTTTAATGGTGATAAAAAAATCATTAAAACTTTTAGAAAAGGATAAGGAAAAATATAGAATTTGGATATAAAAAGATAAGGTAAGTAAGTATTTTAAGAATAAAATTTAGAATTTAAAAATGAGAGTATTTTAATAATAACAAACAAAGCTTCCATGAAAGTAGAGAGAATTAAAGAAAAGAATAATCTACTAATAACTGTTATGTGTTATTCTTAACACCTGTATGAATTGTTTTTTATATATATAATAGTATATAGATATAGATTATATATTGTCATATTACTTTTTAGTATTTGGCTTTTAGATAATTATTATGTAATCAAACTCTTTCAATGATATATAATATAATAAAAATTAAAAGTTAATTAAAGATGATGTGATTATTTAAAAAAATTATATATATTTATATTTTAATTTTGATCATTTATGTAAGATCTAATAGTCAATATTTACTCATTTTATCACTTACAATAAATAGAGAATATATCATGTAAGAGAAATATTTATTGTAATAGATAAGAGAAGTGAATCTTGACTATTAAATCTTATATAAATAGTTAAGATTAAACATAAATGTATATGACTTTTTAAAGTGATCACATGATCTTTAAGTAATTTTTAATCTTAATCATTTATGTATGATTGTATGATTAAAATTTACTCATCTCATCTTTTTATAATAAAAACTCTTTTCACTAGATATTTCTTTTATATATATATATATATATATATATATATATATATATATATATATATATATTCTAAATTTAAACTTAGTCATAGTTTTTAAAATGATTACATGATCTTTAAGTAATTTTTAATCTTAATCATCTATATATAATTATATGATCAAAATTTACTCATTTTATTTTTTTATAATAAAAACTCTTTTCACTATATATTTCTTTTATGTATATATATATTTTAAATTTAAACTTAGTCATAATTTCTTTTTCCGATACAATATTAAAATTTTTTAATTTACCTCGACAATTCTTCATTGGAATTTACCTCAACAGTTCTAAATATCATTATTAGTATAATAATGTTGGGATGATAGACAGTTTTTTTTTTTTTAAAGGGAAAAAGACGTGGAATATCATTCACTTTATTATTATTATTATTATTATTATTGATTTGCTACACCAAGCATACATAGCAACAATGCTGATATCAGAGGGGCTTCCTGAATCCAAATTCTATCTCCTAATTGAATCGCTAGCTTAGTCCAAGCAGGACTACTGAGTTGCCCTCTCTACGTACATGGATAAATTTTAAGGCACTAAAATTATGAGATAAAGGCCAGTTTGGTATGACATAAAAATGAAGGTGCAGAACTTTTGGATGTGTTTTTAATATAAATTTATAAATAAAATTAATTTATGATTTTTTTTTATTCTTTTTTACTCCAATACTAAATTCACGTTAAATGTTTATGATAAGATTTTTTTTAAAAAATAAATTTATATAAAATAAATAAATAAGAGTGTATTTATTTTTTTTAAATATTAATGAATTAAAATTATGATATATTTTTAATTAAATTAATAATAAAATATATTTTATTTATTTATTTTATACACAAATTTATTTTAAAAAAACTTTTCCGATGTTTATACTCAAGCGCAATGAGATTGAAGTGATTAATGAGGTTGGTACTAATGCAAAGCTTGGATTAATTCAAAGCAACCGGATTCAGCCTTAATCTGAGTAAAGCACAAATCCAAGGCCAGAGACAGACTTTATCAAACTAATGTGACATTTAATAGTCCATTTCATGATAAGCTTAATGCAGTATGAATTAATTAATTAATTAATTAATTAATTACCAAGTGGCATCCAATGTAGACCTCTTTTGATCATTAGCAAACAGAAAAGAATAGAAAAGGAGAAAAAGACCTGTTTGAGTCATCGTCACGCACAATCCCAAAGCAAGCAAACAAATTAAACAATATTCCTGAGACTCCAAGGAATTGCCAGATTAAAAATAACAAAAGAATAAACCAAGAGATAAAACAAAATAAAATGACGAAAAAGCAGGGGCAAACTGGACATTTAAGGCATCGCTCTGCCAAATAATCACCTAACAGAAGAATCTGGAAGGTGGAGGGACATTTTCGAAATTAAAGTCATTAACGAGGTTAACTTTGCAAGAAATTTAAGATATGTTTTTTTCCAAGAATCAATTATGTGCGACGCGCGTAGGTGGAGCGTGTTGTGCTTTTGCCATCACAAATAGTCAAATAAGCTCAGCAATGAGGTGGGTAACCGCAGGTTTTTGTTTAATACGACCCCACCTTGGATGCTTAAGAATTAAAATCTGAATTTGTCTTGTAAAAAAAGAATGTTCAAACTCCCACTCGCATCGCTAAGTTTCATCCCTTTAAATTAAATTTATATAAAAATTAATCATATTTTTTTAGCGAAAAAATAATTATTATATTAATTAATAATATTAGCCTCCAACAAAGAAATCACGAAGTCCGGGGATAAGCTTAGCCATGTACTATTATTATAAGAGGTTTTGGCAAACTGAGCAAAATCATCAACCACCGCATTACAAACTTTAAAAATATAACAAGAAAAAAACTTATCAAATCAGGAAGTTTTAAACAAATGTCTATAAGAATGCTTCCATTATATGATAAATCACCACCGCCATCTAGGAGATCAGCGTACACATGTTGAGCATTCCCTTTCAGCATGATTTTCTTACATTCTAACTCTCATGGATAGAGTAAAGGTATTAAACTGGGTTAATTCGTCCCACTTGAGTCACTTGGTGTAGGTCATGTGAATTTTTGAGTCAGGTCGAGTGGGATTAAACATGTTGTGAACTAATAATTTGCTAAGCCAACTTAGTTTTATAGAAGTTACGAGTTAGATTAATTGGTTCGTTTGTCCAAATCATCTTATTTTAATAAAAATTATTTTATATTTTTAATACTTAAAAAGTTTTATTATTGTGATTTATCACTATAATTTTTTTGCATACTTTAAATTTTAACAAACATAAAATAAAATAGTTTTGTGATAAATATATTAATTTATATTAAAAAAATAAAGGTTAAATATTTTATATATTATATAAATTATTAATAAAATAATTAAATATCAAGTCTAGGGTTGGACTAAAATCAAGTCTGGCCAAGTCAGGCCAAAATGTATTCAAGCTTAATTTTTTTTTTCAACTCAACATGCACATTTCATTGAGTTATTCAGGCCGACTCATCAAGTTCAGCTCATTTTGACACCTTTAGCATAGAGAAGTCCCTCATTTGCAACTAGGACTTCCAAACGATGGACATCTCAAGCACCCTCCAACTGGATAGCTTTCCCAACAACAAAATGGCCTTCATCATTTCTGAGCATAATACCAATCTCATAGATGTTGTTTTCCTCTGACATCGCAATATCAACATTATAATCTTGATAACGTTCCTAACTAGTTTTTGTCACGACCATTGGCCCCTATACCCATCATCCTCTAAATGCAATGTCCTGCAAGCTGATCAGAAGGCCCTGGCACATAAATATTGAAGTCATAATTGAAGAAGGCTATATTTCCTTTTCTTGTCAAGTCTGGTTTCATTGTCACAAAGCACCAAACTAAACCATAGTTATCACCGCCAAATTATCTTTAGTCAACTGATGCCAAGCTTTCCAACCCAATAGTCATCCTCATCATGCGAGTCTAGCACAAATAGCTCAACCTTAGTAAAAGCATTTTGTACATATGGATAATGAAACAATAAATGATCAGTCAATTCAACCTCTCCCCCACACAAGTAGCATCCATGTTCCACGTTCATACCTTTAGTTACTAGCCGAGCTCTAGTAGATAAAACATCGCGATAAGATCTCCATAGAAAGACCTTTATTTTTGGAGGGATATCAAGCTACCAAATAATTTTCAACAAAAATGCATGGTATTCAAAGTCCATTATAATTTTAAAATTAATTTATCATCTTATATAAATTAAAAATATATTCAAGATAAATATTAAATTAGTGAAGATCAATTAATATAATTAACATTATTAATAACTAAATTAAACATAATGTTTATTTAGATGAAGGCGGTAAGGTTAGGCGAATTGATCCTAACTCTACATCGTCCCATCTTGCAATTAGAATTGTTAAAGTGAGTTATAACTCGTGAGCCAATCCAGCTCAACCCACGAGTTGAGCTTTGTTTTTGGCTCACAAAAATTTGGGTTGGTTTTGACCCGAGTCGTGTCAGGTTGGTCCGAATTAAATTTAAACTAAGAAAAAAAAAAGAAAAATCATCCCCACCCTTTCTCAATTTGTCGCTCCCAATTCTAGAACACAAAAGACCAAATCACAAATCCCTAATACTTAGTCTTCCCTTCTAAATGGCTTCTCCTTCATTCAACCATCCTTTCATTTCATCCTCCAATGCTCGATGTCAATATGCCCATTATTGATGGCGCTCCATGTAAATGACACTCGATGTAGATGGTGTTCCCAATCCTTCCCTTCTTTCAATATTTTAGTCTACCAATGCTTAATGTAAATGGTGCTCCATTCTTACTCCACGACCTACACCGTTGCTCGATGTCAAGATGACGGCGCACCACGGATCCATCGAACCATGCTTCAACAAGAGAAGGAGTGGTATGTATCAACGAGTCTCCATCCACCCACACTTCGTTGTTGTTCCACGTCTAGAAGACAACTTTCTAGTTGACGATGCTTCAATGGCCTTGAGATGACAACGCTAGTCGAGTTTTTATAGCTAATATGTTTGTAATTTTATTTCTGTTTTGAATTTTTTATGTAAACTTTTTGTAGACTAGCACATTTAACCCACTAACCTTGGTTAGTTGAGTAGGGTTGGATATTTTTTAGCTCACCTCTAAAGTAGATTGGCCCAGCCTGACTCATTTAATCATTAGCTCAAAGTGGTTCAACTTGAGTAAGTTGAGTTGATCAATTTTAATAGTTCTATTTACACTTAAGTTGACCCATTTTGACAATTATATTTGCAAGAGGAATGTTAATATTACATTTTTTGAATATTTTTTTTAATACTTATTTTATATATTTTAAAAAATTATTAAAAAAGATACTAATAATATTTATTTTTAGACTAATAATAAAATAAATATTAAAAAATGTGTTATTAATAATTTTTTAAGAGTTTTAAACTCACATCGGTGGGATAGGTGAATGAAGTGGGCATTCGCAAGTTGAAGTGGAGGTGATAAAACGGGTCAACCAGCCGTACCTACCCTGCCCCACCCTCCGCTCAACCTGTCAAAATACGGAGCTGAGTGAGTTGACTCATTTTAAAAAATAGGTTAGAAGAGTCAACCTACTCCATTTTAGAATGAATTGGCGAGTTGGTCATCAAAAAGAAAAAATGAGATAAATTAGATAGATTAGTAGTCGAATTCGCCTAAAAAATAAAATAAAATGTATAAAAAATAAAAAATATCATAAAAATAAAAAATAAAAAAACTACAATTTATAGAGAAAAAAAAAAAAAAACAAAAAATTAAAATTAATATTATACTTATAAAAAATATCACAAATACAATAATTTCACAAAAATAAAAATATCACAAATAAAGACAAAAACTCGATAATATAACTCAACCCTAACCTGCTTAACCAATAGATTAAGAGGAATTATTCATATTAAAAAATAAAAATAAATTCAAATCTTAAATTTAATTCACCAAAAATTGACAAGTTGACAAATTAACCAAATGAGTTTAGCTGGCTCTAAGATGGATGGTGATGACCAAGTCTAGTGACGGATTATTGATCAGACGGTGCGTGTGGCGCGTGGCAATTTGGGCGTGGGGAAAGTGTGAACAGTCAAGGGCGGCTGGCATCGTAGTGATGAAAACGAAGGCCCAAGGCCCAAGGGTTGAGGAACAGTGTGCGTGGCCCACTCAGAAACGACGCTAAATAGAAGAATACAAACAAAGCTGAAGAGAGAGAGAGGGAACAGAGAGACGTTGTGATTTGTGATGGTGGACCTGTTGGCTGGTGGGTACTGTGTGAAAGAATTTATGGGTTGAGTGTGTTTGTTTCTTCAGCAAAGCCAAACAGAGACAAAGGAAGAGAGAGAGAGAGAGAGAAGGAGCATTCTAGATAGAAAGTGTGAGTGTGAGACAGTGTGAAAGCTTTCCTTGAGTTAAGGGGGGGTTTCAAGAGAGGAGACATGCTTAACTTGAACCCAACAGTCATAGTACTTGTTCCTTCTTCATGCCTTACCAGATCCCAAAGGTATACTCTCTACTCTCTCCTTTCTCCTCATGTTTCTCTCTCTTTCTCTCTCTTGTTTATTTTACCTTATCCTTTCTGTCTCCACTGGCCACCTTTCCATTGCTTCATAACATTTCTTTTTTTTTCTTCTGTCCTTTATATCTTTGTGTTTTTCTTTTCTTTTTGGTGTTTATTTATTTTTTATTTTTTGTACTTTCTTTTGCCATACTTTGTGATTTATTTTATGTATGTGGGATCCAAGTGGTGGTGAGGTTTAAGTTTGCTGTTCAGTTGCATGTGGAGTTTGAGGTCAGCTGATGTTGTTAAGGTCACTACTGAGTTAAGATTTGGAAAGTGGTTCTGTGGTTAAGCTGTTGCTGTGTCTTTTGTTACTCTTGTTCTACTTATTCTCTCCTTCTCGGTTTTTAGTAAGGGGCATTATGGATGGGGAAAAGGTTTGCATTTTCCGGGTGGGTTTTTTTTTTTTTTTTCAGGCTCATGGTTGATCTAGTTCTTGATTTTAGCATGTCTGATTGTCTGGCATGTGTGTGTCTTTTATTATTATTATTATTATTTACTTGTATGCTCTGAATGATCATATAAATTATAATTCATCTACTTCGGATTTTCCAGACAAACATGGCACTTGTGGGGTTGTATGTCTCAAATATTGTTTTGATGAGACATAACGGCAATTTTAAAAAAAAAAAATTAAGAAGGGCATTTGCGGGGTTGATGATGCCTTATTGTTTTTTTTTTTAATTATTATTATTGATTTGCTGATTTATATCCTGACAGCAAGGTTTGTGATTTATATAATTTTGATAAGATCAAATACCAGTGAAAGGGAAATCACAAATATTTATGTTTGGGGCTTGATGTCATGAACAGCTTATATCTGTTCCATTTTTTTTTCTCATTTCCCCAAAAGATTCAGACAGAAAATTTTGAATTCAAGCTCTGAGGTGGAGATTTAAGGTTGTTGATCTCATAGGACTTGTATACAATTCGTTATCTGGTACCATAAATATGCTCCCACATAAGAGGAATGTCCTTTGAGTAGTTTTTCATTGCTTGTCTAATTTAAGGATGATCATTTTGTAGGATGTGATTGAAGATTTGGAGAATTAAGGCTGCAATACAATTTACATTGTACTCAAGGAATGTTAAGCCATACTTCATTATGTATTTTTTCAATATTGCTATTCAAAATTTGGTATTTCCTTAAAAATGTTCCTTTTTTTTCCTAATAGAGTGGTATACACATTGTAAAATACCTATTACTAATTTGTCTTCATGGTGATTTTCCATCCAAATCATTTTATTAAAGTGATGTGTCACCTTAAAATTTTTCCATCTGTGACTGCCACATTGATAGCCATTTGACACATCACTATTAACAAAATATCAATGTGACACGTCATAATTTAACTAAATAATTTGGATGAAGCCACAATAAGGACAACATTGTACGTAATTAGTAAATTGAGGGGCTAAAATGAAAATTTTGAAAGGACTAATATGAACACAGAATAAAAAGCTATAAGGAGTTAAGGACTGAAAACTCAATTAAGCCAACTAAAATTTAGCTAAGCATGCATGGCTTATTCCCCATTGCGCTGCTGAGAGCAGGTTATACTTGAGATTCATGCATTCTGTAATGATTTATCTTTAATTTTTTTTTTCCTAAATTCTTCATTATGTCACAGTAGTGCACAGGACTTTAAGGCTAACTTCAGTTCTATGATGGGGAAGAAGAGGAGGAACACATCTATTTTATTTTCTAGTCTAAAATTATCATAGAAAGGATATTATGTGTGCTGGGAGCAGCTTATTAACTTCCTGATCATCATTCAGATTGGAATCTTTAGTTTAAGGGATTGTTTTGGTGACTAGCTTGGTGTTCTAGAATTTCTGGCCTTTCTCCCATCTGTCTGTTCCACAAGTGTTGTTCTACATGGGTGTGGCTTCCATGGCTTAACTTATGTTTTGTAAGATTACTTCACGTTGTAGAAAGTAGAATATCATCTTGATTTGAAAGCAGCTATGCTAGTTGTCATCTTTGTTATAATTTTCATGTTTTATTGCTTGGTTTCTGGTTGGATTTTACATTGAATATGTTGCTTGTTGACCCAGCAATCACTTCTTCTCGTTGAGTGCTGGGGAAAATCCATCTTAGAGATACTGTTTTTTGGTGTATTTAGTTGGGAGTGCAATGCTGTTATTTGTGCTATATAGACTACTTTTTGGTCTATTTTTTATGCTGTGTATTTCCTCCCTAACAAATATGAAGAGAGATTGGAGAATTTTATTGCTTTAATGAGCTTGTTTCGATTTCTGTGTTGTGTTATGTAGGATTTATTTTCCTCCTCATTCTTTGCACCTATTATTTTCCCTTTCTAATGAAGTACTTATCTTCTTTTATCCCCCACCGCCCCCCCCCCAAAACCAAAAAAAAAAAGAATTTAAAAAGATAATGAATTATACATTTTTTTATGAGCTACTGGTCCATTCAAGGGGGATGAGTTCTGTGAGTGACTTCATTTCAATTCCTTGGTATTAATAAACTATGGAATGTGGTGAGCGCATAACTCCATTTTTCTGTGTCTATCCTCTTGGGTGACTTGCTGATTTGAGTATAAATATGTTCTTAATTTTGATGACTATCTTTGATTCGCTCTATATGATATCCTATTTTAAGAACATTACTTCCCTCTCACATCCTTTAGGAATATAAGCTGTGTTGCTGTTCCTGAGGAGTGTAAATATTTACCTGTTCTTTAGTGTTGTTCCTCTTATACATCATGCATTACATTACATAACTTTCTTTTATATGTATGTGATATTCCTAGCTTCACTTCACATCTGGGCCCATCTAACATGAAACTATTCTCTCAGGTCAAATTCTAAATTTTAAGTAATGGATGTGTTGAAGGTTACATGAAGCCATATCTCTTGTTGAATCATCCTGACACCGTGTTTAACTGTGCACAAGTTAATTCTAATCACTCAATGGTATGTGAAGCTGCTGTTTGTGCATTTGTTGCTTGCACTATTAGTGACTAACTAGTTTTTGTCCACCAATTTCAGGCTCATGCTCCTTATCCTTATGGCGATCCATTTTTTGGTGGTTCATTAGTTGCTTATGGACCACAGGCGATTGTAAGTTATGTCTAGTACAGCTTTTTATGAATGTTCTTAATATTTAGATGCACTTTATGATGCCTGATTTTGGTGATATGAAATTTTTGTTGCATTTTTTTTTTACATTTTGATTTCCTAGTATAATGTTTTAAAATGATGTCATTGTCTTTTTGAAATATTTTAGAATCAACCCCAAATGTTGCCCCAGATACTGGGATTAGCATCCACCAGAGTTGCATTACCATTTGATCTTGCGGAAGATGGCCCCATTTATGTCAATGCGAAACAATACCATGGTATACTGAGAAGGCGACAGTCACGAGCAAAGCTTGAGGCTCAAAACAAACTCATCAAAAGTCGTAAGGTATGCTCCATAAGATAGTGATGCTTTGAACTCTGCTTTTGTCATTCAATACTCTGATATTTTATAATGTGGTGATGGCACATCAAAAGTTGTAATGATGGTGATAAGCACATGAAAATGCTGCAACAATTTTTTATGCTTGGAGCAGAAAAATATTCCTAGTCCTACACTATTTCTTTTCATAATGTGGCAAGCAGGGGTGGAACTAGGATATAATCATTTGGGGCGGTGCAAAATACAAAATCTAAAGGGTTAAATTTATATTTTATAAAAAAATAACTATAACTTAAGGGGAAGTTTTGCAATTTTAAACCTTACCCCCCCCCCCCTTTCAAGGGTCCAACCCTGGTGGCAAGGGTAGAATTAAGAAAAACCTGTGCTTCAGAAAAATTACATGTTAATTAAACGGTATAATTGTTATTTGCAAGGGAATGTTGGAATCATTATGAATATCAATAGGATTGTTTTAAAACTTAGAAATGAAACTGTGATAAAGTAGAATCATATGTTGCATTGTTTTGTAAGTTGTAACATGTTATTATTCCATTATATTGAATGTTGACCAAAGGAAATGGTGCTACACTGCTACTCCACTTAGTTTCCTCCTCCTCTAATTGATTGCAGCCATATCTTCACGAGTCTCGGCACCGCCATGCTTTGAATAGGGTTAGGGGATCTGGGGGGCGATTTCTCAGCACCAAACAGCTTCAACAGTCTAATGCAGAACATGTCACTGGTGCACATTCTGGCTCAGACCCTGTCAACATATATCAAAAGAAAGATGCATCAGAGGTGGAAAGTCATCCCTCAAGAACTGGAGAAAATGCATCTTCCATCATTACGTTCTCTGACCGGACATGTTTATCAAGTAACAGTGTCAATTTTGGGCAGCCTGAGCGCATGTTCCTGGGGAACTCTGCAAACATGGGTGGAGCCTCACAATGCAGTGGTGGACTAACCTTTGGTGGAACACAGAAACGTGCTCCAGTTGTCCGGTGAGAGGTGGATCACCGGTCAGGCAAATCATCCTTGGCTTTAGTCACTTTACTTTCTGTGTTTTCATGTGTTCTTATAAAAAATGTTGTCTTTTGAGAGACTGCATTAGCACTCGGACCAAATCATATCCTTGGCTTAGTCACTTTACTTGTCTCTGTGTACATGTGTTCTTACAAAAATGTTAGTCTTTTGAGAGACTATGCATTAGTACTCTGACCTTTCCTATTGCTTTGAAGTGTATTTTAAAGTTGCTATTGCTTACACTAGTCTGTTGAACTGGATCAAAGTAGTTGTTGCATGAAATTTTATGTTTGTTTTTTATCCATACATAATTTCAGTGGAACGTCTTTGCTTTAAAATATGTGACGTCCAGCAGTGAATTAAAGCAAGTTGTAGACGTGTAATAGGTTTTGATCATGTTTGGGAAATGTTAACGTGTCTAAGATTGTTAATGGTCAAGTGGCACTATGTTTCTCCGCTGATACACTCAGGACCTATAAAGCACCGAGCCAACATTTTGGTGTCGTGTTCGCGTGTACAGACACTTACACGACAAAGTAATGACATGCTTGACACTTATATGACATACTAATGACATATGCTTGACACGTGTTTGTACATGTCTAATTTTTTTTTTTTAAAAAAAATCAACTTTGTCACGGCTGTGACATAACCATTAAAATTTGAAAACAAAAAATAACACATGGAGATTGGCTTTGTTTTAAATTTTTAAGCAATTTTTAATGGTACATTCAATGAGGCAATGGTTTTTTTGTCATGTATTAATTTTATTTCTCCTATGTTTATCATCTTATTTGCTCCTTATCTAAAGTTCTCGGCACACGTGGATTATGAATTAAATTAAATTATATGTATGTGAAGAGATTAATTTATATTAGTGTAAATTTAACATTTATATAATTCAATAATTTGTTATAGAATGTGATTTTTATTGAATTATAATTATTTATTATTTTGATTGTTTTAAATTTTAAAAATATTAAATATCAATACAAATATAATTATTTTTTTATATATTTTAAAAATATATAATACGTTGATTTTGATGTTTATTAATAGAGTACTAAATAAAATTGGATTAGTATAAATATTTTTGTACATATAATTTGTATAATAAAAACTTTTAATTTAACAATAAATTTTATGAAAAAATTATTTATTATACAATTATTTAATAGTGTAAAAATTATTTTAAAATAATTTTTAAATAATAAATTTTTATATAGTCATGTCTCTTACAATTTTTAAAATTTAGTATTCCATCTTATCAGTGTAGCTGTGCATCATATCACAGGAAACTTTATATGCATTTTAGTTTATTTTCTCTTTTCTCACGTCAGGCCTTTCTTTGTAAAGAAGTGTCATTTAATGATAAGATTGAGTTGAGTTGAGTTGGGACCATATGCAAAAATCCAAAATTAGTTGTCATGATCACACAAGAAGCTTGAAAATTCAGCAAAAAGATGCCATACTTAAAACACTTTAAAGGGTATTTATTTATAGCCTAAAGTAAGCCTGTCATCAAATGAGAGGAATAATTTACTAGATTTTTTTAATCGTATACTTTAATTTCTCTGGAACGTGATTGTTATACTATGCATGGTTCATCTTGTGATTATATTATTAATTTATATGGTACCAAGTTACTTACATTCGTACACGTAACAAATGAAAAAGGTGACAGGGAGTTTTGACGGAGAATTGGAGACGCTAAATTTTGCTTGTGGCAGGTAGGTGAGTTTTACAATATAATAATAATTGGTGGTATTAACATATACGATTATTATTTTAAACTATAATTATTAATTAATTATTTAAATATATTTTTTTAAAAAATTGTAATGAGCGGAATTTAAGTTATACATTTATCATGAAGAACTTTAAAAAGTGATTTTAATTAACTTACATAAAACTTGAGAGATTTTAATTATGGGTAATGTTACTTACAGAAAACTTTCTCTCGCATAATTCATAACTCTCATCGATATTATTCATTTTCTTCTTTCTTTGTTTCTCTTCTTTTTTTCTCACAAGCAATGATTCATCTTAAATGATCTAAGTCATGTGATACTTGTATTATGTGTAATAAATATTTTTGTTTAGTTAACATACAGTTGTGAATTCTGGCTCGAAAGTTAGAGAGAGCACTAGTCCTAACACATATAAAAATAAATAATAATTAATTATTATAACAGTTAAATTTGGAAAAAAAATGACTTTCATTATTTTTTTAATTGAGAAAATTTTTTGTGTTCATCCTAAAAAAGATTTTTCTTTTAAAGAATTTATCTCTATCGACATACCCTATTAAAAAATTATAATTAGTATTATATTGTTACATTAATTTATTTAAATAATTATAATTATAGCGCTTCAAAATTTTAATAAAACTAAAATTCTAAATATCAATAAACTTAAATCATAAAAGCAAGAGCTAAAAACACAAAAGACCTACAAAGAGAATAGCAACTAGAGATTTCTAAATATCAATATTACAAATGAGATTATGAAAGGAAAAATAGATAATTAAAAGAATAAAGAAATATGTTATCTAAAGTGGATAAAAATAATAAAGACAAATAAAAAGAACAACAACTATACAATAAATGAAGAAGCTCCACCACTTTGTTAAAGTAAAAGTAGAAGTTTTATGCTTAAAAAATTTCAGAGTAAGAGTGAAAAAGTTAACGAGTACTTATGATCAAGGAAAATGATATCTTTGATCTATTAGAGAAAGAGAGGATTTTCACTCTTGATCTCTTGTTAAATTGCTATCTTGCCAACTTACCTAAAAAGATTAAAAATTTGAAAAATCTTTTTCAATATATTGGGTTTAGACAGCAAGGCAAAAGGGATAATGTTTTTTCTTTAGGGTGCACTAAAAGTCTTTTAATTTTTCTATACATGTTATTTCTTTTTAATTTAAGGGGGAGCACGACATAGTGTGGCTCCGCCACTGTTAACATGCTCAAAGTACTTATGCTCATGTCTCCTTGGGGATATGACTTATAAATTTAATGAGTTTTGTTAGTTGCACATAAAAAGCAACTTATAACTATTTTTTTTATAAGAACAAAACTCTTATAGTATTAATCATCATTATTCTTTTCATTTCCCCTCTTTCTCTCTTTTTTTTAGGGATGCACATGGGTTTAGGCAGACCTAACTATTCGATCAACCCAACTCAATCCAACTTAATATTTTCAAGTTGGTTCTGATCATTGAGTCAGTTCAGGTAAAACACGATTAACTCATCCAAAGATTAGTGTGGATGGCAAGTTTAGAAATGCAACTCGTGAACCCGACCCGAAGTAAAACATCATGGTTTTGTGCCATTTACATAAAAACTTCAAAATTATTCTTTTATTTCTCAATTCCTCTTTCACTTTTCCATTCTCGATCTTGAATCCTAGCCTCCCTCCTCACCACCTTCATTCATCCCCCCCCCCCCCCCCCCCCACTACGACGTCGATGGGTGACGTCCAACCAGCTACCATGAGACTCAACGAGATGCGTCATTGCTTAGCATCATTGGGTGAGGTGAGGTGCGAATCTGGTCGATGGGTGTTTCTGCGAGGTGTGTCGTTACCTAGCCACTGCAATGCATGTGACACTAACGATGAGGCGTAGATCTGGTCAATGGGTGCTTCTATGAGCCTAAATTTGTCACAGGTGCTTTTGGATCTGGTAAATGGCGGTTGGATTTGTCGCAGGTACTTCTGCCATTCTGCAAGCTCGACAATGCCAGAGTTGATGGCGGTGGTGAACAACAGTTTCAGAGGTTCATTTACATTTTTTTTTTAAATTTCTGATGCATTCTTATTTCAGAGGTATCAATGTTATATTGTTATTGAGATTTTTTTTAACTCTTTCGATGCATTATTACTCTTTTCATATTATTATTATTATTATTATTATTATTATTATTATTATTATTATTATTATTATTTTAATTTTTTTAGGTATTCTCTATATGTGGATTGATTGAAAGACACAACCTGACTACCTGACCTTAGACAACCCGTCTACATATCGAATTAGTTCGATTCGGAT
The DNA here is from genome assembly GCA_029884605.1 of Ormosia emarginata. NCBI lineage: Eukaryota > Viridiplantae > Streptophyta > Magnoliopsida > Fabales > Fabaceae > Ormosia > Ormosia emarginata. The sequence goes on along the minus strand of JAQQTP010000073.1, from coordinate 2,149,818 downwards.
TACTTAATTTTTTTTTTCAAAATTGACTCAACCGAACTCAACTTTACCTGATTGGTTTGGACTTCAATTTCCCTTGACCTATGCAGCCCTACTTTTCTTCCTAAGTTAAATGCACATTGCTCTATTTGAATTTTGTTTCATAGATAGTTGATTCATAAAATTCTAGATATTTCAACCTGTAAGTGACTCACACACGCTGAGGAAGGAGAATGGTGAATATGAAATTTGATCTTAGGTCCTTCCATTTACCTGCTAAGAATTTTACTGGCTGGGCTAACTGACACATTATTCTATCTGAAATTATGCACTCAAATTTCGTGTAACTAAATTTTTCAAATTTGATACTGTCACTCTTACTTGCCCCCTTTAATATTTGTCAATTTTTATCAACTCAAAATTTGAGAGACGTTTAGCGTGGTGGTTGTACGCATGCACCAAGTAATTTTACTTAGTATAACCGGTTATCTAGTTATTTGTTTTCAACTGTGTCATAATTAATTTTTAAACTCAAAATTCTTGTATGTAGGTTTGGATGTGTGTAAATATCTTCAATTGAAATCTGTATAGGGTTTCATATATATATATATATATATATATATATATATATATACACACAGTTAATTATCTAAGATAAAAAAATATGTAAATATTATCGGTTAAATTTATAAAATTTTTTATCTATACAATTATTCATGATAAAAAAAAATTAGAGTAATCCAAGTTTCATATGAGTAAATTTAAGTGTATATGTAAATATTATCAATTAAAATTTATAAAAAAATTATATGTATAACTATTTATGACAAAAAATATGACTTATACTTCAAGTTATAAATAATTAATATTAATTGTTGATTTGATTAACGGTTTAAATAGTTAGTATATGTCATGGTGGATGGGTGCATGTTAGTTTCCCAAAACTTTGTAGTGATAGTGCATAGAGAAATTTTTTCTTAAATTTAAAATATTTAAATTGATATATTAGATCAATTAATATTTAATATTTTTATAAGTTTTTATACTTTTAATTATATAATATAAAAATTTATAAAAATATTAAATATTAATTAATCTAATAAATTCAACTAAATATTTTAAATTTATACAAAAATCTCTGTATATATTATAAGTTTACTTTTATGTCAATTCTACACTGCACCCTTTCTAGTAATGGTTCAGGACACCTGACCTTTTATTAGAAGGATTCTTGGTTTTTAAACAGTTACACTATGTTTAAAATTTAACCCCAAAATTTTGTACTTTTGAATTTTGTCCCTCCTACAATGCCGCTTTGCTCCTTTCTCTCTCTCCCTGTCTTTCACATGTTGCAGATCAGGAAATTGCTCCCTCAGCAGCGTTTAAATTGCTTCCTCACAAGTTGCACATCAAATTACTCCCTCATCGTTTAAATTGCTCCCAAACAAGTTATACATCAAATTGCTCCCTCGATCTTAAGTTTGAACACATAATGCTCTCTGCAACTTCATCCCAATTTTTCAAGGGCTCATGATGGTAGATTGAACTAGTGGGCAAATAAAGATCAAGATAACCCTGCAGGTCATAAAAGAGAGAATAGAGAGAAAGAAAGGGAGTTTATGAATTATTATCACCATATCTTTTGATTTTATATTTTTAATTTTCCCTTTTATGTTTTCGTGCTGAAGTGGGATTTAGGGACCAGTTTTTGGTTTTACTCTTATGGGTGTTGGCTTTTTGAAGACGCACATGGTGCATTATGGTTGGAATTATGATTTTAAATTATGATTTGTAATTGTAATTATGATCGTAATATTATGATTTTTGTAGTGTTTGTAATCACATTATAATTGTAATTGCAGCAACATCAATTATAATTTTTTATAATTATAATATACACAATATAATCGTAACTGTCATTGCAATCACAATTTAAAATCATGGTTGTAACAATGGCTAGGCAACTGGGCATAGGTGGTGTGTGGTGTGGTAGCTGTCTGGAGGTGGTTGCTATCTGGAGGCGTTTGATCAGTGATGAGATTAAGGTATGTGGTTGGATTTTTTTTGCAATTACTATCTTTCCAGGGATCAATTTTGTATGTACATATTTTATTCATTTACCTGTTCACCAAATTACAAGTCATTTCAGACAATCGTTGATATTTTTATAGTAAAATCAATTATTGATATACCTTAATTTTAAGCTGCATGGAAGATGCTGCGTTACTTTCAATATAATGATCTAACCTCTTTGAAAGCAACTGCAGAGGACAAGCAAACTTTTTAAAAGCTAGAACTCAAATACTCACAAGAATAACTTGGATCCTAAGCATGCCATTTCATAAATGGAAAATGTTCATCTTACCGCGTACAGTACCAACATTATTTTTAACATCCGTTATTGTTCATGGAGCCCACTCATAAACAGTATCAAATTAACTTTCTATTTTTTTTTTTTTTTAAGTATATGTCCATTAATCAACTTCTCTACGTGGTTAACCACTTTTTTATTCTTCGTTAATCAACTTTTTCACGAACATAAATACGCGTGGTAAAATCTTGTGTCATTAACTAACTTATACGTAATTAACCATTTTTTATTTTCTTTAACTAACTTTGTTTCTACGCTTTCATGAAAAAGTTGGTTAACGAAAAACAAAAAAGTTTTAATTACGCATAAAAGCTTAGTTAATGACACAAGATTTTACCACATGATTTTTACGCTTCGTGAAATAAGTTGGTTAACGAAGAATAAAAAAGTGATTAATTACGTAGAGTAAGTTAGCCATAGATATATACTAAAAAAAAGAAGATGGAAAGATGATTTTGGTCGTTGTTAAATGTTATAGTCCATAAACAAGAATCCTATTGAAACCAAAGCAGAAGTATCATAATGCAGAAGATTATCCAGTTGTTGATAAATTAATAAAACGGTTGTCCAACTTAATATGCTAAACGACCATATTGTTATGTATTTTTTTTTTTAAATTTAAATTATACAATAAAAATGCTTATATAAAAAAATTGTACAATAAAAATAATTTTAAACTAATAACATTCACGTTATTTGAGATTCACATTTACGATGGAAAACAAAAAGAGATGCTAATTAAGGTAAGATATGGGAGAACTTGAACGAGGCTTTTTGAGGCAATTAAATAATTAACAAGGGAACTAGTGCATTTTTGGCATTGGCAATAGAAAATAAAAAAGAAAAAAGAAAAAAATTGGCAGGTCCCAAATCAGTCATTTCGAAACTATATTTACAATAGTGTTAGTTGCAGAGACCAACTGTCTAACACAATTCTGATTGATTTTTTTATGATTTTATGGGAGTTCTTTTCTCTCTCTATCAGATAACGAACTTAAAGATAAAAAATAAGGTTCTGTATAAGTAGTTTTCCCCCTATATTATTCGTGTATGTAAGGATGAGCGAAAGTAAAATTATAGAAGAAGCGGTCAATAAAATATCATAACAATGGTGTTATTTAAGTAGATAAAGTTCCTCACAAATTTCTTAAAAATTCAATCATTTGTTATAAATAGAGAAAAAAAAATAAACGGCCATATACACTCACGACTTGCTCCTTTAATGTGTTGGATCATAGTTCTCAACCATATACACTCATGACTTACTTCATGAATAAGCAATATTTCTAAATGGTTTGATGAGGTAGCAATGATTGTTTGCTTTACAGACCGCCATGAGATAGCAGTATTTCCATATGTGAATACATAACCTGTTTGTGATCGAGTTTTATGTGGATCAGAAAGATAACCAGCATCAGTCTATCACACCAATTTTGACTTTTTTCCCTTTGGGTAAAACAAACTCATATCAGATGTGCCACGTAGATAACGAAGAACATGTTTTACTCCATTCCAATGTCTTCGAGTTGGTGCAGAACTAAACCTTGCTAGCAAATTGACTGCAAAATCTATATCTGGTCTAGTGTTATTTGTAAGGTACAAAAGTGCTCATATTGTACTAAGATATGGTACTTCTGGACCAATAATTTCTTCATCATCTTCTTGTGGACGAAAAAAATCTTTTTTTTTTTACATCAAGTGAATGAACAACCATTGGAAAGCTTAATAGATAAGATTTATCCATATAAAATTGTTTCAAGATTTTTTCTATATAAAATGATTGATGCACAAGAATTTCACTTGCCAAATGTTTAACTTGAAACCCAAGATAAAACTTTGTCTTTCCAAGATCCTTCATTTCAAATTCCTTCTTTAGGTAGTCTGCAGTCTCAGAGATCTCTTATGAAGTCCCTACTATGTTTAAATCATCAACATAAACTGCAACTAATGCAAATCCATAATTCATTTTCTTGATGTAAACACAAGGACAAACATGATTATTTTCATATCCATTTTTCAATAAATATTCACTTAAACGATTATATCACATGCGTCCAGATTGCTTTAACCTATACAATGATCTTTGAAGTTTAACAGAGTACATGTGTTGAGGTTTTGAATTATATGCTTCAGGCATCTTAAATCCTTAAGGGATTTTCATATATATGTCATTATCCAATTATCCATATAAATAAGATGTCACAACGTCTATTAGACGTATGTCAAGTCATTCAGAGACTGTCAAACTAATCAAAAATCTGAAAGTAATTGCATCCATAACAGGGGAGTAAGTTTCTTCATAATTTATATTAGGCCTTTGTGAGAAGCCTTGTGCTACAAGTTGTACCTTGTATCTCACAATTTCATTTAGATCATTTCTTTTCTGAATAAAGACCCATTTATACCCAACGAGTTTGACATCTTCAGGTGTCTAGACTATTAGTCCAAATTCATTATGTTTGGCTAAAGAATTTAACTCAGCTTGTATTGCTTCTTTCTATTTTGGACAATCACTTCGATGCCGACATTTTTCTACACTTTGAGGCTCAAGCTCATTATCATTAATAATTTCAGAAGCAATTGCATATGCAAAAATATTATCAATAACAACTTCATTTCTTCCCCTCATATTTCCAGATTTTAATGAGATCTCATAATTTGCTAGTACCAAAATCACTTCTAGGGTTGTTTCCCTAAAAATATAGGGTTGTTGATCTATATTGCTTTTTACCTCTTCAAGAGTGTCAATGACCTCTTCTAGAACGTCATTTTGAAGGTTTTTCATTTCCTTCTTTTTTCGAGGAAGAGTGTCCTTTGCACTAATAGGTCTACCACGCTTCTGGCGTGTTTTAGATTCATTGGCTGCCATACATACAGGATGTCCTGAAGGGGGTGCAAGAGTGTTTACAGCTAGCACATGTGATTTAATGACCTTTTGGGTGTTAACAAAAATATCTGGCAATTGATTTGCGGCATTCTGCAAATGAATTATTCTTTGAACTTCAAATTCACATTGATTTGTGCGTGCATCAAGATTGGACAATGTTGGTGTGTTCCAACAAATTTCTTGTGCTTTGAACCCTTTACCTTTTTCTTCCCCTAATGACAGGAAAGTTGACTCATCAAATTGACAATATAAGAATCTTGCTCTAAAAAGATCACCAGTTAAAGGTTCAAGATATCTAATTATAGATGGGGAGTCAAAACCAACATAAATTCCAAGGTGACATTGGGGGGCCCATCTTAGTTCGTTGATGGGGTGCAATAGGAACATAAACAACACAACCAAAAATTCTAATATGAGATATATTAGGTTGTTGATTAAACACAAGTTGTAAAGGTGAAAACTTGTGATATGCAGATGATCGGATGCGAACCAAAGATGCAGCATGAACTATAACATGTCCCGAAGCAGATGCAGGAAGTTTTCATTTCATAAGCATAAGTCTAGCAATAAATTGCAAACGCTTGATAAAAGATTCAGGTAATCCATTTTGAGTATGAACATGTGCAATGGAATGCTCAACACTAATTCCTATTGACATGCAATAATCAGAAAAAGCTTTTGAAGTAAACTCACCTGCATTATCTAAACGAACTAACTTTATAGAATGGTCAGAAAAACTTGATCTTAACTTTAAAATTGGGCAATAAATTAAGCAAAAGCAACATTACGAGTTGAAAGCAAACAAACATGTGACCATCGAGTGGAAGCATCAATTAAAATCATAAAATATCGGAATGGTCCACAAGATGGATGGATTGGGCCACAAATGTCACCTTGTATTCTTTGTAGAAAATCAGGAGACTCCAAAAATACTTTAGATGGCGAAGGTCAAATAATTAATTTACCTTGCGCACAAAGAATATAAAAATAATGATTAGGCAGAAGAATTTTTTGATCCTTTAAAGGATGTCCATGTGTATTTTCAATAATACGTCGCATCATAGTTGAACCTGGATGGCCAAGACGATCATGCTAGAGTATAAAAGTTTTAGGATATGAACACTTCTGGTGCATATAATTTGACTCAACCACCTTTTATTTTTGTAAAATATAATCCAGATGAGAAACTTGGAAGTTTCTCTAATATGAACTTCTGGTTCGAAATTATAGAGGTAATATATAGATATTCTGCATGTCCCTAATTTTTTGTTTCAACATGATACTCATTGCGATATATATCTTTGAAACTTAGTAGATTTCTTTGGGATCTAACAGAATACAGTGCATCATCAATATACAATTTTGTCCCATTTGTGAACATAATTTGGACACTTCCAAAGCCTTCAATTTCATTTGCATAACCAAATATGATATTAACAATAATTTCAACTAATGTCAATTGTAAGAAATATTTTTTATCATGATGAATTGTATGAGTTGTGCCACTATCCACTAAACATATGTCATCCTCCATCATATCAAGTTTATTTTGCATTATCTAGCATAAAAATATATTTGTAAGAATTAGAAAAAGACAACGAACAAGAAATATACAAATCATTGATATTCATATTATAAATAAAACTTTAATGAAAAATTACAAATGATAAACTTTAAAATAACATAAACATAAACTTAACATAAACATAAACATTTTTCAATAGTAAACATTTTCATCCTCAATCAAATGATCAATCTTGCTACTATGAACTTCTGAAAAAATCAAAAACACCAAAATTAACATTCATAGGAGACTTATTATCATGAGTAGGACTAATAGGTTCAGAAAAATTCACTTCAACATTTTTTCCCTTTTCTTTTAGCGATGCCTAGTAAAGTTCAACTAGGTATTTTGGAATGCAACATATGCGAACTAATGACCTTTTGTTCCACATCTGTAACAAATATTGTTATTATTTTGCTCTTTTTTAAGATTTTTCTCATTTTTGACCAATTTCTTTTAGTTCCTTTCAGTACCTTTGCTTTCAAAACTTTGAGGAGGATTAGCACGGGTCTAATAATTTTTCCTACCATGACCCCTTTTACTACCACGGCCTTGTCCACGACCTTGAGAAAATGTCACATTCACTTTAGGGAATAATGCTGAGTCAGTTGGACGAGATTGATGATTTTTCATCAAAAGCTCATTATTTTGTTCAGCCACAAGTAAACAAGAAATTAGCTCAAAATACTTTGTGAATCTACGCTGTCGGTACTGCTGCAGCAGGAGCACATTCAAGGCATGAAAAATAGAATATATTTTTTCTAACATATCTTCATCAATAATTTTTCTCCACATAATTTTAATTGAGAGCTAATCTTAAACAAGGTTGAATTATATTCACTTATAGTTTTAAAATCTTGCAGACGCAAGTGAATCCAATTATAGCGAGCTTTTGGAAGAATCACTATTTTTTGGTATTCATATCTCTCCTTCAAATTATTCCAAAGGGCTAATGGGTCCTTAATAGTAAGGTACTCTGTTTTCAATTCTTCATGCAAATGGTGTCGAAGGAAAATCATTGCTTTTGCGCGATCCTGCAGGGATGCTTAGTTTTCTTCTTTTATAGTATTCTTAAGATTCATAGCATCAAGATGAATCTCAACATCAAATACCCATGATAAATAATTTCTTATAAAAATATCAAGAGCAACGAATTCAAGCTTCGTGAGATTTGACATTCTAAAGACACTTAAAAAAATTAGATGGATGACTAAGAATTTAAACAATAAAAATACTTTGATCATTCAACAAAGGATATATGCATAACACATGTTAAAGAAAACAATTTCTTACCTTGATATATAAAAAGAAACTTGGAGGATTTAACTAAACCGTAGAGACTTGATCGTGTTGATAATGTGTTATAAATGGAGAAGAAAAATATATAAAGATCAAGACAAGAAGTTATAAATAACGAAGAGAAAAATAGACAGATCAAGAAAAGGAAATATGAACTCAAAATCTAATTCTTAAAGAACTAGTTGTATTCTATCATTATCATCATTTCTTCATAGGGAATCATGCCCTTATATAAGACTCCAAATATAAAAGATGAAGAAGTGATTCAATGTACCATTATGTGCAAAATGTTACAAAGTAAGTGTTATGGTTACAAAGTAATTAGCCACACCAAATGTTATAGTCACCAACCCTTACTAATGGTATCTTTTAAATCAAATTAAGGTAGTCATCTACCACATGCAAAATGTGCATGTTTTACAATATCATTATCATTATTTTTCTATTTATATTTCTGTTTATCCATTATATTTATTAATATCAATGGCTTACTTTGATTATTGTGAGAATATGTATACAAAAATATTTGTGCAACAAACGTTTCCGATATTATAAATCTTATAGTGAAAGAATAGCCATCAATAATCAATGTAAAAAGGACTTAGCTCTAATGTCCTGTGTTAGTAAGTCAGTTAGTTAGAGTTGGATAGGAATTCTCTAATGTTATCTAAAAATAGGAGAAGATCCTATTTGTCAAAAACACATATTTTTTTATATACCGCATAAGGTGTGTGTAATTTTTTTTTACTTTTCATTGCACATACCGCATGCAATATATAACAAAAACATGTGTTTTTAACCAACTGGGTCCTATCATGTTTTTGGCTAACAGGAGATGATTCCAATCCGTTAGAGTTAGAGATATGTAAAGAAAGTAATAAGATTCAATTCCTATAAAAAAAAACTATAGACGTCGAAATTTTAAGCAGTGAGTGCAAAGATAACACATAAGTAAAAAAAAAACTCAAATAAAAAAATACATTAATACAAAATGATGAAGGTTGATTTATAATTGTTCTCTTTACACTGAATTGTTAAAATATCTAGAACACATTGTTACCCAAGTGACTTCTTTACTCAAGAAAGGGGGTGAATTGAGTAGTAAAGATTCTTTGAAACTTTTCACAAACACTTTATAAACAATTTCCGTTGAAGCTATTTATAGATTGAAATGAACGAATAGAGAAGATAAAAAGATTCTCACAAGATCAACAAGCCAATAAAGATAATATTTAAACAATCATATAAGATTAAAAAGCAAATATAAGAGAAAGGGTTTAGACAAGCAAACACAACGTTTATCCTGATTTAGCCACCAACTACTTGTGACCTACGTCTAGTCCTCGAGAAAACACCCAAAATTTTTCACTATCAAAGCAAGCTTCAATAGGTGCTTATAACCATTACAAATCAAAGTGCTCTCCACACCTTGAGATACCTTACCCTTGTGCTTGAGCCTCAATAGCAGGGATACCTCACCCTTACAAAATTTCTGAGGGATACCTCACCCTCGTTATAATCATTCAAGAACAGAAAAAGAAGAAACTCTCTCAAAGAGTGTGTATTTCAACTTGAAGCACTATGAAGCTCTCTCAATAATATCTCAAGAATTTCAAAAACAGAGCAAAAAAGGGGGAAAAGATAGAACTTGGATTAAGCACAATAGAATGATGTTTCTCAATATTTGTTATATGTAAAAGATGACCTAAGAAGGTTCATATATAGTGTTCTGAAAGAAAAGAGCCGTTAGGGCAATTAATATAAGCAATAAATGCTTAGAAAATAACATTTGCACACTTTCAGCAGAGTTGTAATCGATTACATTACTCCTGTAATCGATTACATTGTTCTTGAAACTCATTATGGGCTTTCTAGGCTAATTGTAATCAATTACAGCCTTCATGTAATCGATTACTTGGTCTCTGTCAGAAGTGTAATCGATTACATACCTTATGTAATTGATTACATGGTCTTTGACTTTGAAAAAATGGTTTCCCCCATGCTTATAATCGATTACTAGGCCTTGGTAATCGATTACCAGCTTCCAAAGAAGCTGTTAATTGATCACTAAGCCTTAGGGTATGATTACAAACATCATTGAACCCATTTTTAAGCTCATTAAAGCTTGATAAACATTGAGATTTAGAAAAACTTGGATTTTTAAAGAAATAAGCTTGTTTTTCATAATCCAAGACTTAAAAACCATTTGATTTGAAAAAACTCTTCTAAGAAAATAATTGAGATACCAAGAGAGCTTCTTACATTAAGATTATAAGTCCTAAAACTATGTCAACTTTGCATCCATTTGTACTTGGTCATCATCTTGACTTTGTTATCATTAAAATCTTTATAAGCTCCAAGACATAAGCATTCACATTCTTCTTTTTTTATTTTGATGATGACAAACCAGACACGCAAAAAGAGAAGCAATATATATATATATATATATATATATATATATATATATATATATATATATATATAGTGATAGGAGTTTTTATTGTGAGAGGGTGAGAGGAATAAATCTTGACCATACAATCATACATGGATGGTCAAGATTAAAAATTACTTAAAGATCATGTGACCACTTAAAAAAGTCACATGCATTTATGTTCTAATCTTGATCATTCAAGATCTAATGGTCAACTTTTACTCCTCTCACCTCTCACAATAAACACTCCTCTCACCAGAGTCGATCCTATATATATATATATATATATATATATACACACACACACACACATTACAGATTAAAAGCATCGCTCTCCCCTTGAGTTTATGCATAAGGTTAAACAAAATATTAAGATACACATTAAGTATGCATTCCTTATTAAGATACTCCCCCTTACTCATGCAATCTCTCCCCATTTTGACATTATCAAAAAGATACAAAAAAAATTGATTGACATAAGCATTTAAAAATTATGGTAGAGTTTCAGCAGCATAACAGTATATCCATGATCACTAGACAAAAGGACAGACCAATAAAACAACAATCACAGGCCAAACAATAAATAAGCAACAGTCCAAACAGGATATTCAAAAGATCAACAATAGATAGTATCAGATTAAATAGTATATCCAATAAGCAGTAAAATACCAGAGCAGGCATCAACTCAACATATATAATAATCATTATATCAGAGTATAAAAATAGCAAATTCAACATAAGAAACAGAGGCATATACAAAATAGTATCAAAAATCTAATGGGCTAATCAATCATGGCAAAAATAAAGATCATGACTAAGTCGCCCATCATCACTGCGTCGCCTCGCTATCTTCCTCTGCAACAAACGTATCATCAGGATTAACTCCAGCAGGAGCAGCGAGATCATCAGGAACATCACCAGCTGGTGATTAAGGTAATGAAGTATAGGAGGTGGAAGTGTGCCTCAACTAACTCAGATCACTCTCTATCAAAGCTCAAATGATGGCGACCTCCTCGTCAGTGTGAGTCACTCGCTCCTCAAGGTGATGGATAGAAGTGCGTATATCAAAAAACTGATCATCAATATGAGTGCAGAGGCTACGCAGCTCTTGAAGTATGAGCTCCATAGATGGTGGAACTGGAACAACTAGAGGTGCGTCATCATCAATATCCGCATCATCGCCTCGGGGTATGTGACCATCCATCCCATGATGTAGGTAATACTAGCGATCATCAATCTTTTTCACCTGGAGCTTCGTCATAGTGTGCACGTTGATGCATTCTTGCTCGTCAAAACTCTCATCATTTGCCTCGCCAAACAAAGGAATGTGGAAGTGTTCAAGGATTGCAGTGACAAGCATAATATAGGGTAGAGGATAAGGATCCTTCCTCGTGCGCAGCATGTGCTGAATGACATAATATGCCCAGTTAATAGAGCAGTCTATGTTCATCGCCCATAAAGTCAGCACATCATCCTTGAGAACCTGGAAGTAATTGCCCCTTCTAGCAATCAAGGCCCTAGCTACAATGTAGTGTAGCACCCTGTTTTCCATAGTGAGTTTAGTAGCCAGAACCCTCGACCCGAGATTGAAACTTGTCCTCAGCAAGGAGTTCAACGAAGTCTTATAATCGTACTCATCACCCTACTGATTTGTCCCAATAAAATTTGTACCATCAGAACTTAATCCAGTTAATTGATACCAAAAAGCATGATTAATGACGATTAGTTTCTTTTTCACTTCAAATATACGAAAGGCATCCTCATATTTTAAATTGGCATAAAAGACTAAAACTAAATCAGGATAAATAACCTTCTTAATGCTCAGGAATTTGATCAAATCTAGTCACTCAATCAAATGAAAACATTCTAAAGCCTTGCTCGAGCAAAATTCAGCAATGAGGTACCTAGGCTAAATGATTTTTCACAGATGAAACTTTTGATGAAAGACTTCTACTTTTCTGGAGGTCCTGAAGTGTGCAGATAGATCCAAGCCAAGAATTGTGAGAGGATAAGCCTGGGAAGATGAAGCACCAGCCACCCCTGTACGGGGCTTATTTGCCTTGCGTGATGATTTGGCCATGGGAATGCAAAGTAGTGAAAAAGAGTGAATGGGAAAGGTGTTTGGTAGTGTATGGGTTAAGAGAATGGTGAAAAATAGGAGAAAATGGAGGATTTTTTGAGGTTTGGTTCGTGGGTTTTAGAGATAAAAGAATACGGATGAGTGAAGGAGATTTGAGGTTGAAATTTAGTGGATTTTGGTGAGAAATGGATGAAAGGTTTAGTGGAGATGTGTTTTTCGAGTGATTGGGAGGTGAATTTTGGTGATTTGGTGGAGAAAAAAATGAAGAAATTGAGGGATTTAGGGAGTGGGTGACACAGGTAGAGAGAGAAAAGAGAGAAAGCTTGGTGGAAATGGCTGCTCGCGTATCCAGGGACCTTTTTAAAACCCCCTTGTAATCGATTACAAGTGGGTTGTAATCAATTACATTTCTGGGTTCCTCTGTAATCGATTACAATGAGGCATATAATCGATTACATATTCTAGATAACTTTGGAATCAATTGCAATGTGTATGTAATCGATTACAGTCATTCTGACTTTTCATTTTGTGCTGACAAAACCTTTGTAATTAATTACATGGAGTATATAATCGATTATAAGCCTTCTGTTTTGAGTTTTCTCTCTTGAAACAACAGAAGAGTCATCCAATTTACTTCAAAATACTTCTATAACCTCTCAAATTGATTCTAAACCTTTTGCAAGCCAGAAAAATTGTTTAACACTGTGTTCAACAACATTTGTTTGTGCTAAACCAAAAATCTATAATGAGGATAAAAAACATGCAGTTGAATTTGCTTCAAACTTTAGGAACTTGGCGAAAGCAATGAGCAGAAGATATTTTTGAGCAGATGGAAGACTTAGTCATAATGAGGGTACCTACAAAACAAACTTAAGGGAGCCTCCGACGCTCAAGTCAATATTAGATTCAAAATTATCTAAAGGCAAGATAATTATGCATAAAAATAACCAATTATACAGAAGAATGTAAATTATATAGGAGCAAAATCAGATTATGTAGCAAGATTAAATGCAAGATTGATCCAAAATTCTAAGTTCTCTTCTTAAATGAAAGAAAGTATCTTTTGGCAGTGGTTTTGTGAAGATATCAGTAAGTTGATTAGCCATTTTAACAAATTCTAACACACAATCATCTTTTTGTACATGATCCCTTATGAAATGATGTCTTATCTCAATATGCTTATACCTAGAGTGCAGAATGAGGTTTTTAGTCAAATTGATTACACTAGTATTGTCACATCTTATAAGAATGTGATCAAGTTGAAGTCCAAAATCTAAAAGTTGTTATTTCATCTATAGGATTTGGGCACAACAACTTTCAGCTATAACATATTTAGCCTCAAAGGTAGACAATGTCACACTATTTTATTTCTTGCTATGCCAAGAAACTAAAGAGCTTTCAAGCAAGTAGTATATCTCACTAGTACTTTTCCTATCCAATTTGCATCCAGCGAAATCAGAATCGGAATAACTAATAAGATTGCAAGTGGCACCTTTGGGGTACCACAAACCCACATGTGAAATGCTAACAAGATATTTTATAATACGTTTTACTGCACTCAAGTGTGATTCTTTAGGATTTGCTTGGTATCTAACACACATGCATACACTAAACATAATATCTGGTCTACTAGCAGTGAGATAAAGAAAGGATCCAATCATACATCTGTACTTAGTCATTTCTACGGGATTACCTGCTTCATCTTTGTCCAAGTAACATGAGGTGCTCATTGGTATGTCCATATGCTTAGAGTTGTCCATTCCAAATTTCTTAAAAAGCTCCTTACAGTACTTGGATTGGTGGATGAAAGTTCCATTTCTTATTTGCTTGATTTGAAGCCCAAGGAAAAAATTGAGCTCTCCTATCACGGACATCTCAAATTCGATTTGCATAATATTAGCAAACTCTTTACATAGAGACTCGTTAGAGGGACTAAAGATATTATCATCTATATATACTTGTACGAGGAGTATGTCATGCTTTTTATTTTTGATAAAGAGAGTTGTGTCAACTTTTCCTCTTGTAAACCTTTTTTCTAAAAGAAACTTGCTCAACCTTTCATATCAAGCTTGAGAAGCTTATTTTAAACCATATAAAGCCTTTTTCAGTTTAAAAACATGGTTGAGCAAATTATAACTTTCAAAACCGGGAGGTTGTTCAACATATATATCTTCTTGGATAAAGCCATTTAAAAATGTACATTTAACATACATTTGATATAATTTAAAATCCATGATGCATGCATATGCTAGTAACATTCTAATGGCCTCTAATCTAACTACAGGTGCATATGTTTCTTCATAATCTATGCATTCTTCTTGATTGTACCATTTAGCCACAAGCTTAGCTTTATTTCTAGTTATTAAGCCTGCTTCACGAAGCTTGTTCCTAAAGACCCATTTGGTGCCTATAATTGGATGATCATTGGGCCTTAGAACTACTTCTTAAACTTGATTTCTTTCAAATTAGTTTAGCTCTTCTTGCATGGTCAAGATCTAATATTCATCGTTAAAGGCTTCATTTATATCTTTAGGCTCAATTTGAGAAACAAAAGTCATATAGTTGCATGCATTTCTAATTGAGTTTCGAGTACTTACACCTTTAGATATATCACATATTACTTTGTCAAGAGGATGATATTTTGAAGTTCTCTACTCCTTGGGAAGGTCCATGACTTGTGAATCCTCTTGATTTAGGGTATCCTCTTGACTTTCCTCTTGCTCCCTCTCTTATTTCTCCTTGTTGTCCAAGTGTGTTTTTGCCAAAACCTCTACAACATCATCAACAACAAAATTCTTTCTCAGTCCATTTGGGTTAGTTTCATCAAAAGCAACATGAATGAATTCTTCAATGGTCATAGTTCTTTTATTATAAATTCTAAAAGCCTTACTATGATTAGAATAACTAAGAAATATACCTTCATCAGACTTAGCATTAAACTTTCCTAAGTTATTCTTTTCATTATTTAAAATAAAACATTTACATCCAAAAACATGAAAATGTGAGACATTTGACTTCCTTCCTTTGTATAATTCATATGAGTTTTCTTTAAAATTGGTCTAATTAGGGCCCTGTTCATTACATAACAAGCGGTGCTTACCACATTTACCCAAAAATACTTAGGAATGGTAGCCTGTTTGAGCATAGTTCTCGTCATTTCTTCTAAAGATCGATTTTTTCTTTCTACAACTCTATTTTGTTGTGGAGTTCTAGGAGCAGAAAAATTATGCTCAATGTCATGTTCATCACAAAAAGTTTCAAACTCACCATCATGATAACTTCTAATGGATGTTATACAAAAACCCTTTTCATTTTGGATAATTTTGGTAAGTTTCTTAAAAGCTAGAAATGCATCATTTTTATGAGATAGGAATAAGGTCCATGTAAACTTCGAAAAATCATATACAATCACTAATGTATAGTAATTCTCACCAAAGCTCATTGTTCTAAAAGGAAAAAAAAGATCCATGTGCAAAAGTTGTAAAGGTTTAGAAGTTGAAACCATATTTTTAGCTTTAAAAGAAATATTTACTTGTTTTACCTTTTGACATGCATCACATAATTTATCTTTTTCAAATTTGAGCTTGGGTAGTCCAATTACTAGCTCTTTAGAGACCAACTTATTTAAGTGATCTATGTGAATGTATGTAATTCTTCTATGCCATAACCATGAATCATCTTCTTTACTTATAAAGCATTTTGCATCATTTAAAGATATATCATCAAGACTAATCATATATATATTATTTACTCTATGACCAACAAATTTCATTTATTTATCATCTTTTTCTTTAATTATGCAACAATGAGAATCAAATATAACTCGGTTTCCCTTATCACATAATTGACTAATGCTAAGTAAGTTATGTTTAAGTCCTTCAACAAGCAATACATTATTAATAGAGGAAGAGAGAATTTTACCGACTTTGCCAACTTCAAGAATCTTTTCTTTGTTGTTATCTCCATATGTTACATGTCCATGTGACTTAGGAACAAGGAAGGAAAACTTAGAGTCATCTCTGGTCATGTACTTGGAACAACCACTATCAAGATACCAATTTGAACTCTTGACCTTCAAACACACCTCCATGTCGTTTTCATCTTCTTCTTCTCCTCTAGCCATAAGACATAGGTTATCTTCCTCATTGTTTGAGCTATCCGTGAAGTTCATGTCATTGTCCTCCCATTCTATGTAGGCTTTCCTTCCTTTCTTATCCTTGAAAGGTTTCTTTTCAAATTTCTCCATCTTCTTTTAGTAAATTGTGTACTCCATCTTCATGTGTCCTGGTTTACCACACTCGTAGCAAGTTAGAGTTGATGACGTCTATCCCCTTTGTGATAAGTCTTCTTTGGCAGGAAATGTGACCTTCTTTGAGTTCCTTTCTTTCTGAGGGATCTTTCGAACTTTTTCACGAAAAGACTAAGGTTCTCTTCATTTAAATCAAAGTTCTCCATGCCATCTCCATCATCTTCCTCATCATCGTCAATCGTGGAGGAGGTGGCTTCAAGCATAATTCCCTTCTTCTTCTTATCATGTTCTGCACTTTGGTCAAGCATATTAAGTTCTAATTCATGCTCTTGAAGTTTTCCAGAAAAAGTCGCAAGAGTCATAGTTGTTAAATTTCTTGACTCTGAAATAGCTGTCACCTTAGGCTGTCAAATCCTACTCAAACATCTCAACACCTTGTTAATAAGATATTCGTTAGAAAATGTTTTATCTAATGAAGCAAGATGATTAACAATGTGAGTGAACCTCTTTTACATTTCTTGAATGTTTTCTCCTAGGTTCATTCTAAACAATTTATATTCACGGGTGAGAGTGTTTATTCTCGACCTCTTTACTTCACTAGTACCCTCATGGGTAACTTGTAAAGTGTCTTACATTTCCTGAGCAGTTTTACAATTTGAAATTCTGAAAAATTCATCATACCCCAAAGCTATGATAATGATGTTCTTGGCTCTTAAATTATATTAAACTTTTTTCTTATCATCATCAGTCCATTCATTTCTTGGTGTTTTAATTTTTACACCATTAAAAACACTTGTGGGAACAAAAGGGCTATTTTCAACAGCATCTCATACGTCTAAATCAATAGCTTTAATGAAAATTTCTATGCGTTCTTTCCAATAAGCATACACATCCTCATTGAAAAAGAGTGGTATGTTTATTGAAGATCTTTCTGAAGAAAAACCATTTGAAGAAGCCATTTTCTCTTGAAGCTGCTAAGCTCTTTACACAAGAGCCTAACTCTAATACCACTTGTTACCCAAGTGGTTTCTTTACTCAAGAAAGAGGGTGAATTGAGTAGTAAAAATTCTTTAAAAACTTTTCACAAACACTTTATGAACAATTTCCATTGAAGCTATTTATAGATTAAAATGAACGAATAGAGAAGATAGAAAGATTCTCACAAGATCAACAAGCCAATAAAGAGAATATTTAAATAGTTATATAAGATTAAAAAGCAAATATAAGAGAAAGGGTTTAGAAAAGTAAACACAATGTTTATCTTAGTTCAGTTACCAACCACTTGTGACCTATGTCTAGTTCTTGAGAAAACACCCGAGATTTTTCACTATCAATGCAAGCTTCAATAAGTGCTTATAACCATTACAAACCAAAGCGCTCCCCATACATTTGGATACCTCACCCTTATGCTTGAGCCTCGATAGCAGGGATACCTCACCCTTACAAAATTTTTAAAGGATACCACATCCTCATTACAATCAATCAACAATAGAAAAAGAAGAAACTCTCTCAAAGAGTGTGTATTACAATTTGAAGCACTATGAAACTCTCTCAAGAATATCTCAAGAATTTCAAAAATAGAGCAAAAGAGAGGAAAAGATAGAACTCGGATTAAGCATAATAGAATGATGTTTCTCAATATTTGTTATATGTAAAAGATGACCCAAGAGGGTCCATATATAGTGTTATGAAAGAAAAGAGTCATTAGGGCAATTAATATAAGCAATAAATGCTTAGAAAATAATGTTTGCGCATTTTTAGCAGAGTTGTAATCAAGTACATTACTCCTGTAATTGATTACATTGTTCTTGAAACTTATTCTAGGCTTTCTGGGATGATTGTAATTGATTACAACCTTCATGTAATCGATTACATGGTCTCTGCCAGAGATGTAATCGATTACATACCTCATGTAATCGATTACATGGTCTCTGACTTTGAAAAAATGGTTTCCTGCATGCTTGTAATCGATTGCTAGGCTTGGTAATCGATTACCAATTTCCAAAGAAGTTGTTAATTGATCACTAAGCCTTGGGGTATGATTAAAAACATCCTTGAACCCATTTTTAAGCCCATTAAAGCTTGATAAACATTGAGATTTAGAAAAACTTGGATTTTTAAAGAAATAAGCTTGTTTTTCACAATCCAAGACTTAAAAACCATTTGATTTGAAAAAGCTTGTTTAAGAAAATAATTGAGATACTAAGAAAGTTTCTTACATTAAGATCCTAAGTCCTAAGACTGTGTCAGCTTTGCATCCATTTGTACTTGGTCATCATCTTGTCTTTGTTATTATCAAAATCTTTATGAGCTCCATGACATAAGCACTCACACATATTTCAAAATTAAATTAAGCTTGATTTTATGTTATCTTAGGGATCTGATTTCTACATAATTAGATATACTATTTTGATTATATTTGATTGTATTTCTTTTTTTTATATAGATTCCCTCTCCTATAAATAGGGAATATATAGAAACCTTCTCTAGACTTTTTTTTTATGTCCATGTTTCTCTATTTCTAACATGGTTTTAGAAAGGTATCATCCTCCATGACTTGTCTCATCACTATTCCACTGCATAGTTCCCAAAAATATGAATATCTGATTAGTCACCTCTCATGTCGTGTTTTATTTCTGACTTCCTCTCTCTATCTCTCCATCGTCACTTTCTCTCTCATATTCGTAGTTGGTTCCGTCTCCGTTGCATGTCTATGTTGCGCTCCTTCTCTCCTCCGTTGTGCTCCTAATAAGTTCCTTCTGATCCTACTTGAAAGATTGGTTCTGTCTCCATTGCTCTAGCCTATAATCAGTTCCGTCTGATTCAGCCTGAAAGATTGACTATGTCTCTGTTGTTTTAGCCAAATGCAGATTTGTTCCATTCCAGATGTAGTTTGACTCCATTGCCATTGTAGATTTTCTCAAATACATATGGTTCTATCCCAAATGCAGTTTGGGCCTCTTGGCTTCTCCAAGATCTCGACGTTGTGTTTTTAGAATATTTTTAGTTTATTTTATTTTTGTATGTCTAATTGTAACAAGATAGCTTGAGAGGGAGTGTTATAATATCTAGAACATATCTCAGAATTAAATTAAGTTTGATTTTGTGTTATCTTAGGGATATGACTTCTACATAATTAGATATATTATTTTGATTATATTTGATTGCATTTCCTTCTTTATATAGACTTCATCTCCTATAAATAGGGAATCCTCTTATACACACTGATTAATTCAGACATAATTTAGAGAATATATATAAACCTTCTCTAGACTTTTTCTGTGTCTATGTTTCTCTATTTCTAACATCAATAATCTTTTCATTTTCAATATTATCAAATATTTCCCTCTCTGTATATGTATGAATGATCATGATAGCTAATCATATGGATACAACTTGACAAAAAATAAGATTAATTTTTACTTTCCTCATTACAAATTTACTCATTTATCCATTATATGGGGACAAAGTTAGAAATATAAAAGAAGTAGAAATGACAAATGACTATTTTGGTAATAAATTCCAAAGGTGAGTGGGGCATATGTCCCCACTCATCTGCAAGTGGGTTCATCCCTACCTGCAAATGCTCCCTATCACATTTTTTCATCCTTTATCCTCCTCTTTTAGGCTCTACTTGAGGGCCTCTCTATGCAGATCCACAAGGTGCATCCTATTTTTTTTTTTAAAAAAAAGAATTAGCTCTAATACAATTGAATCCATGAATCCTATACTAATTAGGAAGAAAATAATTAGAACTATACCTATGAAGTTGGCTTAAGGTCATTGATCATGACTGAATATTTAGTAACATGATCGTTAAGTATCACTCCAACACTCAAGTTAGATATAAATTTTAATAAGCTTACAATTAGGGTTGCATACTTATAACCAAGATATTTGAGTCTTGTCAATACTCTTTCCTAGTAGTACATTGAGTGTTATATTATAACATTGGAGCTTTAGGAGAATGTGTAAACTGCCTTTTCTTGGATGTTTAGGGTGTAGCAGTCACTTTGTAGTTAGAAAGGCTATGGATAATCTCATTTTGTATATGGTATTCTGTAAAGGGGAAAATTTGGGGGCTGGTTGCTATCTTTTTGGTATAGTTCATAGAGATTCATCATTACACATAGCCATATTTTGGGTTGCTATCTTTTGGCTTTCTTTTGGTATACATATTTTGTAATTATATGAACAGCAATAGGTCCAAAGAAAAAGTTCACCTTTTGAATGAAATATGTAATGACACAATTTACAAAATCAATGAAAGTCCACATGTTTTACTTACATTGTGCTATTAAATTTCTTTAAGTTTGTGTGTTAGTATATTGTTTTGATAGAGATCAATTTAAATTCTTGTTACATGGATAAAAAATAGATCACTAATCATACAAAGTAATCCAAATGTACCAAATGTAATGGTACATGACAGAGCCATTAAAAAAACCACATGGTAGCTACAAATAGAAAATTCCCACCTCTAAACCAAGACCAATGCAGGTTCAAATATATACCAAATACTAACTCCTAATATAAGCCTACATTACTTGTATCTATTCAACCCTACTTCCAAATAAATATAGCTATAATGATAGCACTCACCATCATAACACCTAACACCCTAACACATTTTTCAAATGCCTAATCTCATTGTCCACCCTAACAAACTCCCTGCTCATCTTCATTGGCAAGTTATTCATATTTATTTGCATCTTATTCATCTTTACTTGCAAGTCATTCTTCTTTATTTCTAACTCAATTCACCTTTATTTCCATGTCATTGAGTATGCCTTCTTCCATCTCAATAAGCACCAAATCATTGTTAGTAGCAGCATCCAACCACAAGAAATAAACATAATAGGGTTTTTTCTCCTACAACTAAATGTAATTAGTCAGTACATAAGAGCTGTAAATTTGAAGTTAAATTTGTTTCAATCAATATCTCAGAATCATAATCATGACCTTGTAATGTAGGCACCCAAAGAATTGTTTGTTTAGGTTCCAGCAATTTTTGAGGTGCAGACTTTGACATTCCTCTCAGATTTATACTTCTAACCACTTCCCCTTATATAAAGTCTAGTTCCCATACTTGTAGCACTCTTGTAACACCCTCCCTAGGGAATTACATTTCAGACCAAAATATTATAAAACTAAAACCAAGTCATATATATATTTTAATATTGTAATATATGCGTTATAAAATTTCTTTTTGTGAATAACCTAAACCTAACAAAATATAAAAAACACAAAACATAGAAAACTGATTATTACATATCTCATGTACATAACATAATTTACTAATAACACAAATACATAAGACTTACATACTCAAAAGAATATGTACAACTACTATATTGAAACTAAACCTAGCCCAAGTCCAAACACTTGAAAAGAAGGGTCCTGCACCCGATCCTACTCCGAATCCTCTTTGGGATCCCTAATAGACAAATTCCCCCGTCGGGGCATGTCTCTACGGACGGGAGTCCAAGCGATCGACACCTCTGAATCCTCCCTAGGAGTGTAATGGAGATCACCCCATAACTCGCTAACAGACATATAAAACTCCAAGTAAACAGCAGCATCAACAGAAAAAGTAGCAATCCTATGGCGAGTCCTACTCTAAAACAAGGTAACATCTCCAACATATTGAATGCGCCCCATGTCCAAATAGACGCGCCATGCGTCGGTGCCTCTATGAAACTGCACTCTAACGAAACCCAGAAGATTCTGCCTCGCTACCATCACAGTCTTCATAAAACATAAATATAAAACAGAACAAACAGAATAATACAATAAAGAGGTGAGATCCCCTACATCACATACCAATATGGCAGTAAAGAAACGATAATAACAACAATGTCATTCAATACATAAATAACACAGAAACAACATGTATAATCATGATTCAATTAATAGATAATTCAATGAACATATATCACAATAATATGAATACTGACTATACCACAACAATATGTATACTGCTCGTACCTCAACAATATGTGTATTGACCATACCACAACAATATGTATACTGACTATGCATATGCACAATGAATCGACCCCTACTCCATAGAACTAATACAACATCAGAAAGAATGATCGGAAGACATATTTGTATATCGTCAGCCTTAAATCAAGTGCTATGATATTCTCAACATGAACAACATAGCTTATACAAGACATTCTGCACCAGATTTGAATAAGAATAGTGTGTCTTGTTGAGATCGTCAGTGCATTTGCATCAGTTGTCACGACACAGTAACGTTATTCAACTAGCCACTTGTGGAATTATGTGCCCCGACGTCCCCAAGATTAGTCATTGACCATCACTATACAAATCACACCCGCACTAAGGTGTAAATTCAATCTCTTAGGCATACAACCTTAACAAATACAGTCCCCACAATTTTCACAATGCATGATCAAATGACTTAAAGAATCAATAATTAATAATAGCATAATTCCACAGAAACAAGCCACCACTAGGCTAAATCATCCACTGACTTCTCCGAGTCCAGTACGTCAGCCCAACAACAATCTGCTGTTTTTCTCAATCGCGTAACATTTTTATGTCATTTTTCAATCGCATAAGAATTTTCAAATATTTTCTTACTCGTGTAATCCAAAATCATTGTTTTTAAATCGCGTTAGGTTTTACCAATACTTTTTAATCGCGTAAAATGTTTTTTGATGTTCTAAGCTTAATTTTTTAAAATTTCCATGTTTAATGTAAAATTTGAACTTTATTTCTAATGTTTTCTTACCAAATCTCCTTTAAGTGATATTTTCTAACGTTTTTCACAAAATCTACATTAGTCTTGATTTAATTAAAACATTTCAAAAATCATTTTCCATTACTTTACTATAAACTCTCTTTAAATTAAATACTTTAAACTTTCAAATTATCTTTCAAACTTATTTCCATTATCATGGTCAAAAATCAATTTCTTTTCCAAATGATAAAATTTTGTTCATCTCTTTTTTCATCTTGTAAATTCTTAACTCATATTCTTATCACCTAGTCATCTAAGTTCACAATTTATAAAATATTTTTGCCTTAGATATCCCATTTTGGGCTAAATGGCCGTGAACCATATATGGTCTTTGGAACTAAAACTTTGTCATTCTCACATGATTCAAAGCATGTAAAACATTTCAAATCATCAATTCCTATGATAGCAATTTTATGTATACTATCAAAATCACATCATCACATATAGCCAATAAGCAACCATAGCAATTTCATGCATACTATCAACATCATATAATCATATAGAGTCAAATAAGCATAAACCAATCAAAGTCATATAATTACATATAGCAAATAAGCACAGATATATCAAGTAAGCATAAACCATTAAATTCACACAATCAAGTGAAAAAATCCCCATATGGATTTTTCACCTACAACACAAATTCCATTTCTCACCACCAAGTTCGGTCGATGAGGTTAATTTTCCTCTTACCTTAAATGTTGATCAAAAAGCCCTTTTTGTTACCTCCTTGTAGTAAACGTCCACCACTAAAACAAACCCTTAAAACAAACAAACATACATATATTACAAACTAAGGTTTGAAACAAGATGACCATGGATCAAGATTATGGTCTAGAACTTTGAAAATAAGATTAGAAGTGAAGATCAAGAACTTCACCTAGAAACCCTCAAACTTAGGCTTGAAGAAAAAGGTTGAAGATGGATGAATTTGGAGAAGATCATAACATGAAAGTGTCTTGAAATGGTGTTTAGGTTCAAGATCTAGGGTTGTCTTGAATTAAACAAGATTGGAGAGTGTTTTGGGTGGGTTGACCGAAACCTTCAAAGGAGAGAAAAGAGATGATAACTTCACATATTGTAATTATTTGAGCCCTATATCTGAGCTTTATTGCCTGCCTAGTCCTTGTTTTGATGCATGAATGGATGAGTTTAATTGTATATTCGTATAATTTGGTTTCCACGTCTTCTATCATGATTTTTAGATATATTGAGTACATATGCACTGATTAGTGAATTGAAAATTTCTCTATGGCAGGTAAGGTTCCAACTAAGTGAATCAACTCAAATTTGGACCAGCTTTGCAAGAGGAATCATTGTGCAAGGATCAACTCCTGATGCCGCGGCGTGGAATTTGGAATGACGCGGCGTGTGACTCCCCTGATACAAATTCCAGAGAGCACGTATTTTGAACGCCGCAACGTTGTCATGAGAATGCCGCGGTGTCCTCTGACCTAAATTGTAATGCACCGCGGCGTGAAATGAGAATGTCGCGGCATGACTCTGTTTTCAGAGCCCTATAAATACTGTTTCATCGATTTTTAGTGAGAGTTAGGTTTTATTTTTGAGAGCTGCAATCAGGTTTTATCATTTCAAACCAGTAGGAACTAGAAGTGACCACGTTTGGAGGCTGTCTTCATCTTGGTGGAGGATTGAAGCTTGGAGGATTGAAACTTGGAGGATTACTCCCTTGAGCTTTGTTCCCCTCTTCTCTTCTCTTTTCTCTTTTCCATATCCATGACTCTGAGTATTAGTGTTTTATTTTCGTTTGTCATGGCTGGCTAAGCTGTTTATAGGGTTTACTTTGGATCCTCCTATGGATATTGATTAATCTTGTAATCCTTTGAGTTATATACATGAATTGGTATCTGTTCAATCATATAGTGTTTAATACTTTGATTGTTTGATCAGCTTTCAACTGATTTGTTCAAATCTAATGAACCTAGACATAGGAATTTGGATTTGAGATCGTATATATGATTGATGCATATTCTATTTCATTCAATTGGCTTGGATGTAATGATTCGTTAATAGGATAGAAATATGCCTATTGACTATGCATAGTAATTAATTGGGAATAA
This sequence comes from Ormosia emarginata, assembly GCA_029884605.1. Lineage (NCBI taxonomy): Eukaryota > Viridiplantae > Streptophyta > Magnoliopsida > Fabales > Fabaceae > Ormosia > Ormosia emarginata. Next base: position 2,124,108 of record JAQQTP010000073.1, on the reverse strand, counting down.
ATCGTTCATTAGTAGAGCTTACACTAGTTCTCATAGAAATATAATGGATTAGGTAAGTAATACCAGGGTTGATTGACCTAGACATAGGCTTTTGGCTAAAGCAGATTCCCAAGCTAACCTAAATTCCCAAGCTAACCTAACCATTGCATGTGTATGCTCGTAAAGATTACTTATTAACAATTGATATAGGAGGTGAAAAAGGATGCCCTATGTTCTAAATCATTTTCTAAACTCAATCTGCTAGTTTTTAAATTCTTCGTAGTAGTTTAATACGAACCTTTCCGATTTATAATTACTTGAATAGAAATACTTAAGTTATTGGTTTATAATTAGTACTGAATTTGACGCTTGTCCTCGTGGGAACGATATTCGACTCCGAACTATACCACAGGTGCGACCCGTGCACTTACGGTAAGTAAAAGAGCGAACAAGAGAGAGTTTTGTGTTTTGCTTCATGAAAGAAAGATAAGATGAACTAAGAGAAAAACTTGTCCTTCAAGCTTAGCCTTGGTCGAAAATGCTAAGGAGACAAAAATAAGAGAATTTTGGTACTTTGCTTCTTAAAAAAGATGATAGGATGAACTTAAAAGACTAAGTAACTAATTTGAACTTCTCCTCCAAGATTCTTCTTCAAGCTTGAGTAACCAATTTGTCTTTGTCTTCTAACCTTGAGTAACCATTTTGAACTTCTCTTTCTACAAGCTTGTCCTAGAAGCTTTCTTCCCATTGGTTCATCACTTTGAGTCATAGCCACCAAGTTGGACTTCCATCATACTTAACTTGTAAGCTTTCTTTCCATTGGTACAAAACAAGGTGAGTCACTAAAAGAAGCATATAGAGGAGATGACTAAGCTTATGTCTAGAATCATCAATCTAGATCTTTACTGGAAGCTATTATCCAATGGAAAAGGTTACTGCTAGGAAAACTAGAGGTTATTGTCCAATGAATAATAAAACGTACCTAAATTTTATTTGTCAAACAAAATCTCAGAAAAAAAAATTTTGAAATCTGTTTCTGGTTTCGGGTTTAGTAAGCTCCTCCGGCCTCGAGTTAACAGTTAAAATTTTTTCGGCCCCGGAAAGTTTTTATTTTTTCGACACCACCTCAAGCATACATATAGTCCAAAAATAATATTAAAATAATCAAAATAAATTAAATAATTCATAAAAATCATAAAAATCACAAAAATCAAGAAAAAGAAATTTCGAGGTGTTACAACTTCTACTCCAGTTAACCTCAGCCATTGCTTGTCTCTATCCATGCGAGCTCCCCACTCCACAACCACTTATCATTTTGTTGTGTAGAGGAAGAAGATGGGAATGAAGATGGTATTTTGGATCTTGAAATTGAGTTTTTAGGATCAATTGGGGAAGAAGATTGTATTTTGGATTTGGGAACTTTTTTAACCTTATACCTTTATACCCCAAACGACATCGTTTAGGTTGGGGATTACAAATTTTATCCATTGCAAGAAATTTGGAGATTTCTGTCGGCTATATCCGCTATTAAATTCTTGAAATGAGCTGAAAGTTTGAATTTCTGGTGATATTGTCAGCTGATTTGGCTGTAAAAAAAAAAAAGACACTAGTTGTTAGAGGGCAAAAGTTGAAAAAGTGCTTGTTACCATAACTTTTTTTCTAGTGGAAAATCCGCCAGAATCACTATATAAGTGACCCTAAGCAATCTGAGATGTGACTGCTTTACTTATAATAGTGAGGATGATGACTCCAATAATAACATTTTTAGGTAGTTCATATGATTAAAAGTTTGTATAGTAAAAATAGTTTCACCTTTTATGACGATGAGAAAAAAACTAGGTAATGATTTATTAAAAAAAAAGAAAAGAATTGTGGACTATAATAATGAATTTATACAATTTTATGAAATAATTTTTCTGATGAACAAAAGCCCCTAGTGGAGGAGCCAGAGAATAAGAAAGAAACCAAAAGCAAATAATTTTTTTTTATCAAGAATGATAACACCAATAAAAGTGACATTGTACCAGAGTATCATGAAGAGGAATATCCTAATAATATTGTATGCTCCACATTATTACAACTAGAATAGTTGAAAGGGTAGCTCCGAGACCATTACCTTTGCAGGTGGCACAGAAAGCATATGTCTGCTTTCAATCGTGTAATGATTTTTAAAGAGTAACAACAAAATTTAATCTTAAGAAAATTTGGATGAGAGTGAAATTAGGATTTAGAAGTGATGATGATGACAAGTAAAAGTATGTATATTTCTCTTATTACATATAATACAATATGAACTCAAGAAAAGACTATTCAAATTTAATGAATTAGTTTAGAAACTAGGAGTGTCAGTATTAAAAAATATATATTTTTCCTTTGAGCTATTGAATTGATTGCGCTCGTGTTTAAAATATTTTTGTGTTGGTTTATCTTCTGATGAACTGAAATACTAATCTTGCTTGCTACAACTTGAGAAGCACAATTTTTTGAAAAGTAATGTTCATTGTGAAATATATTAATCATCATCATTGTATTCAACAATTAAATATATGAATTTTATTAGCATTATTATATACGCTCTTCCAGACAGTTGATGATAGTAAAATCTTATAGAAATCAACTTATATGCCTTCTCCAATCCAAAGATCTGGACCATACATCATTTCTGGACCATACAGAAATGAACTGTACAATGTGGCTATCATCAAACATAAGGAAACGTGCAAGAATGTTAAGAAAATTCAAGTATTTAATTGTTGAAGATAATGATAATGATTGATGCATTTCGTAAGGAACATTACTTAGAAAAAAGAAAGTAGTTCTTGAATAGTTATCAACATTTCTATTCTAAACTCACCAAGAGAGATCCAATACGAAAATATTTTAACATGAGCAAGAGCAATTTATTAAAGATCAAAAGAAATTTTATTTTTCCTACAACTGACGCTCCAAGTTCCTAAACTCATTCATTAAATATGGATAGTCTTCCATTGAATTCCAACTATATTATATGTAATAAGAAAAATATATTCACTCCACTTATCATCATAATCACATCGAAACCCTAATCCCAACTCCAGCTAAATACTCCTGAAATTATTTTTATCTCAACTACTCTCCACAACTCGACAGACAAGTGCAAGGATACATGTGTTTCTAGATGTTTTAAAAACCAGACCTAATCGGACGGTTGAACCGGTTGGACCATGAATCGACCATGTCTATGGTTTGAGCATTTTTCGGTTCTACCATGGTTCAATCACAGTTCAACCACAAATTTGACCGATATAACTAATCAAATCACGACCCGGAAGCCTTGCTAGTTCAATCTTCGATTCAGTTTTTAAAACATTGCTTCCAGTGTCACCAGCAAGGGTATACAAATTTCATAGTTTAGGCACTACATACTCAACTTCCCTAATCCTAACAATGTCGAGCTCACGATTTTATTGGGCATCTCCTCTCCACAAGACTCTTGTATAGCATTATTTTCATTGTTGAAATCACTATTTATTTAAGTTTCATCTACTTTTGATTTTTGTCTTATTTTCCAATTGCTCCACCATGTGACTTCTATTCGTTAGAAAATCTACTTTACAAAAACATGCAAATTTATTTTTTTAATCTGCAATGTTTTTCTTCTTCCTTTTCTTACATCACCCTACCTACTCTTCTCCTCATCATCATAGGAGGTGGACTTGTGTCTGCACTCAAACTTTCTATCATATTTATCACATGATAGTCTTATCACTAGAGTCATCATCCTCACTATTAGTAGATAATAAAAGATAAGTTACTTAAGCAGTCAAATCTCAGACTACTCGGTGCTACTTAACCTATCAATTTAAAATTAATATTGTCTAACTTAAGGTTTATAGCTTCCTAATTAAGTAGAACATTAATTATTTCAATAATTTAAACACAATAGCATGCATGCAAATAAGTGTTAATAACAATAACATATTACATGATTACTTTATTACACAATTCGTATCTCCGTAACCGAGACCTCTTATATATTCGTCATTCCTCTTAACAATTTAAAGTCATTGTTCATTTGCAATATTTGTCACACTACCTCTTATTTAATTCATTAATTATTTAATTAATGTTATAGTTCAAATTTTCACTTTATATAGTTTCATATTGTAATTTTTATATTTTATTAAATTTAAATCTTCGATTTTGCAATTCGTAACTCTGTAACCGATGTTACTTATATATTTGTCATTCCTCTTAATTTGAAGTCATCGTTTGTCTACAAGATTTGACACATTGCCTCGTGTCCCCAATCCAAGCGTATACATTGTATATTGACAGTTGGATGCACATTTTTGTAATTTATCATTCTCATATAATTATTTAATTATTTATTTTTAAATTATTTAATTATTTATATAGTTCATATTTTTACTTTCTTTTATTTCATATTATATTTTTTTATTTTATTAATATTGATTAATAATTATTTTTATAATGATTTTAATTTAATATATAAATTATTAAATTAAATAATTTATCAAATTCTTCACTTATAATTTTAAAAATTTTGTATTACTATTTTTGTCGTCATTTTTTAATTTTAAAATTAGTACATAATGCTATATTATTCTTATAAGAAAGTAGTATTAGTCTTATACAATGTAATGTTATTATTCAAATTCTATATCATCATAATGTCTATCATCTATCATATCAGTACACAATCACCAACAAATAATAGTATATCATATATATATAAACATACATTTAAATATACACATAAACACATAGATTCAAAATATAAACATCATATATGCATATATATTATAAACAAATAAAGAAATATAGCATTCAAATAAAAAAACAAAAATAATATAACGGTTCTACGCCATGCACTAACATCTCCTATGCACACACGTCCATGTCCTCTGCATTTTAATGCTTAGAGATGTGACAACTTGGGGTGGTATCACGTAGGCTGCCCATGCACCGCCACGCTAGGAAATGGTGACGATAAGCATGGTTGCTGCACACATTGGTGCACTGCTGCTACTAGGTGTCGTTGTAGCGTTGCGACTATAGGTGTTACTTATGTCGTGGCTTACGACTGACCTATGGTGAGGTTGGGCGGTACACGTGCTCAAGGTGGTTATGACTTTGTTGATGAATAACCCAAGTGGTGCACATGCTGGGTTTCTAGGATCTGTTTTCATTTCAAAAGGGGTGTGTAATGTTGAAGCTAGAACTGACGCAGTGGCTATGGTGTGGTGGAGGCAGAAGTGAGGAAGTGATAGTGGCAATTTGTGCGGCGGAGATCGTAGGCGGTGGGTATCATTGTCGGCAGAGGAAGGTGGTGCGATGGTTATGATGATGGCTGGTATGGGCGACGATGGCACAGACGTTGGTGTGGTTGGAACTGGCGAGAATGACAGAGGATGTGGTGCCTGTGTTGGTTTTAAGAGAGAAAACAGAAAAAATGGAAGGGAAGCGACCACACGAGTATCTTATATATATATTTTTTTTTGATGGATTAGTCTCCGCTAGAAACTTTTACTGCAAAATTATTTGAATTTCTGACGACTAATTGGTTAGAAACCTCGAAATACTTACAGTTCATTTACCGAAATATTTTGATGGCTTGATCCACCAAAAGTTGGCTGACACTCTTCCTCGGAAGTTGAAGAAATTTTTCGACAGATTATTACCGTTGGAAAACCTCAAAAAACGTAATAGATACATTTACTTGCGAATTAATGGCTGGAAATAAAAAAAAAATCAGTGGCATTTTTATTTTTTAGCGAATTATTCTATAAAAAATTTATTTTATTTTATTTTATTTTTTACTTGATCTTTTGTTTTCCAATAAATTTGTTCGCAAAAAATTATTTGCATTATTGACAGTCACAAATTAACTAAAAAATCTGTCATTAAAATTCAAATTTCTTGTATTGATCCCAATTGAAAAAATTAATTCCAACTTAGAAAATGAGCGTCAATTCACCAGTTTAATGTTCCACATATCCTTTGAGTATAATAGAACGAATCTAACGTAAGAGCGAACGTGACAAGCAATCGTCTTCCTCAGAAATCACAGGCTGAGATTTTCTTTCTCAAAAATTAATATGAAGGACTGAATTTTTCTTAAAAACAAAATTGAGTATTTACAATTTTTTTTTACGGGATTATTTTCTTGAAATCGAAATTGGCTAATTTTGACAGCTCAACTCGACGACACCTGTGGAACAAAGTGTTAAAGAATTTCTTTAAGCCTTGGCCCCGTTGATTTACCCAAAAAAAAAAAATAGTGATAAAGAATTTCTAGATGCAAATTGGCAAAAGTGTTTGCCATTTGGAGATCCGATACTCAATTCAAAATCCAACCCCGATTGAGTTGGCGTTCCCGAGAAAGCAGCCTGAAACTCCAATCCATGCATTTTCTCTTCTTCCTTTCCTCCACTTTTCCACTTCACGCAAACTTTACACACACTCACACTGTCAACCTCTCACACTACCTGCATTTCACACAATTATTACAACAAATTCTAAATCACAAAACCAAAAATCAATAACACAAATAACATCCAAACCAAACATCTTACAAACAAAAATAAGAAGTCAACGACAAGAACATGGTTTCGGGTTTAATCATATTGCTGTACGGAGTTGGAGGGTTGGTGGTGGCGGTCATAGGATTGCTGGTGGCGTTTCAGGAGAAGTTGGTATACGTGCCCGTGTTGCCAGGCCTCCCCAGGTCCTACGCCTTCACCCCTGCTCGCCTCAGCCTCACATACGACGACGTTTGGCTCACTTCCTCCGATGGCGTTCGCCTTCACGCTTGGTTAGTCAAGCTCTTCCCCCGTTGTCCAGGTCACCCTTCCACCTCATCTGCATGCCTCTCTCTCTCTCTCTCACACACACACACACACATCAAACTCTTCTTCTTCTTCTTTATGTTCTTCTTGCTTGATTAATGGGTGTGGCTTGCTGTGGGGATATGCCAATTGGGTTTGCTTGAATTTCTTGATTCTGTCAATTTACGGTACTGGGTGTTGTTTTCTGTTGGGATTTGCCAATTGGGTTGCTGTCAATTTCGAATTTTTGTCCTTGGAACTTGAATTTTTCGGGTTCTGGGTTCAATTTGGGGTGTGTTTATTGCATGAATGAATCCTCTCATTTGAAAAGAGAGATTGGGAATCTCTTAAAATTTGTGGGATCTACGAAGTACAAACACGTTATATATATATATATAATTTAAAAAAAATTATAATTCATTAATGGGATGTGTTTATTGCAAAAATATGAATGAATCCTCTCATTTGAAAAGAGAGATTGACAAAAAGACTTAAACAGTGGGAATCTCTTAAAATTTGTGGGACCTATGTTAGAATCTTTGTCTGTCTATCTCTATCTTCACATGACAAATTCACTTGAAATTTCGCATGAGAAGATCCGTTCTTGGCTATTGCCATCACTGTTGTCCAATTAATTTTTTTGTTATTCTTCCAAAATGCTTTTATTAATGAATGATTGTGTTATATTCAACTATCTATTTAATAATGGGTATTTTAGGAAAATGCAAAGAAATAGTTAGTTGAAAAGGAGTGGATACTCCCACAATTTGGATATGCATTTTTGCTGAGTTTTTCAGAATTTGGATGTTGTTGTACGCTTACGAAAGAGGCAGACTCTGCGCTGCAGTTAGAGAAAGCTTGCTAATTGATTTCTTTATAGTTAATTTGGTGAATGTTTTGTTTTTCTTTCTGCTTTGGTTTGGCCAACTAAAGGTCCTCTTTGGCTTTTCATTTCTAAGTGTTTAGCTGGGGTTTGGGTTAGGACATCATCAATCATTACTTGCTTGAACTGAAGAATGTGACTTGGGAGATATATAGGTTGAAAACAAGGAAGGATATTATTCCTTGCTACTTACTGATTGAATGAGCCAGGATTTTTGTATGTTGGTTGTGAATGGATTGATTGATTTCAATTATCCGTTGAATTCGTTATTTTCTGCAGTATGCTTCGAGTAGAATGGCACACGAACACAATTGTTGTTATGCCTTGAAAACTATTTGTCCTGATATATTTGTTTTCATTCCTGAGTAGTTTTTTTTTTCAATTAAAAAAAGAAAGAATAATAAGCAGAAAGTAGTGATCTAAACATCAAATGGTTAAATCAAGTCTCATCAGCATTTGACAGTACAAAATCTTAGTTAGGGTTGTTATTTAAGTCTTATTGCATTATGGTTCATGCCTGTGCATATTTGATATGTTCTCTTTGCATTTAGTGCTTTTCTGTAACATAGATGTTGATCTAATGTGATTATTTTTTCATATGTTCCATCAGCAGGTCCTACCATTTTGTTTTTTCAAGAAAATGGTGGAAGTATCCTGGTGTTAAAAGATTGGAGTTAAAGTTGTGATTATTATTTATTATCTCTTTACTTCATCAGGTTCAATATGCTTTTAGAGGCCTTGACTACTGACTTTTAGATATTGCTCATCGTCTTGAGATGGTGCGCATAATGTTGCAGCAGTTACAATGCAATGTTTTCATGCTTTCTTACCGAGGGTATGTTTCAGTACCTTAATGTTAGTTTTTCTGTGTAGTTCAGTGTCAGCAGATTAATTTCTTTAAAATGCACATGTCACCCACCTTTTGACTGGAATTGGCATTTCTATATCATTCAATTAAGCAGTTATGGAGCAAGTGATGGCTTTCCTTCTCAGCATGGAATTACTAAGGATGCTCAGGTGTGCCTTTTGATCACTACCCTTATATTGGTTCTCAAGATTTTTACTCAGAAAATTTTCCCTATTTTGTTGTCTCCTTGTGGCCAGGCTGCATTGGATCATCTTTCTCAAAGGTCTGATATTGACACATCAAGAATAGTTGTATTTGGACGGTCACTTGGGGGTGCAGTTGGAGCTGTAGTAACAAAAAATAACCCTGACAAGGTACTCTCCTGGTAAACTTTGCATTTATCTCTTGATGTATCACATCTAGTATACTCAGCCTCAGGATTGATGGGTTTTTACATTTTTTCTGTGTGTCTTGGCTACAATTGATAGAGGTTTGGATGTCGATTGAGACCCTGGACAGAAATTCTTAGGTAGGCACTACCTACCACATTATCTCCTAGACACTCCATTTAACGGTTGACATGTATGAAGGCATTCTTTGGAGATTTGTGATTACTTAACATGGGCCAGACAAACTGACACATGTTTAATATTGAATGGAGTGCTTATGGTAGGTTGTGCCTAACCAAGAATGACACCACTCTAGATTGTAGCCTGCAGATAAATGTGCCCTTAGAATGTTTTGACTATATGCTTCATAGCCTGCTAAGTTCACAAGAGAAGTCATATTGAAACATTAAATAATGTAGCTCTAAAGTACCATTGCAAGTTTCTTTTGTTGTAGATAGATTCATAACTCATTTATGATTATCTTGCATTACATGGGAAAAGAATATTGAACTTATTGAACCAATCTTGTTTAATACTTTTGAATGAGGCAATTTTATTGCTCATCCTCTTGGTACACACTCATGCACACACTTGGAAAAAAAGAGTTTGCTGCTAATAGGATTGTAAAAATCATGACTGCTTTCTATGTGCTGCTATGAAATCAATTTCTTGAGTAGTAGTATTGATTTTTTTTTTGTTGCCGCACAGAAAGCTTCTGTTTGCTGTTATGTTTGTTGAAATGATCCAGGAATCCCTTCCTCTAGCATGTTTTCTTTGTTTTGTTTCTGTTTTTTTTTTCCAGGTTACAAAAGTGGTGTGTGACTTGGTGTGGGGAGAGGGATGGTTTCCTTAGATGTTTTCTTAGTTTTGGATTTTGTTGTTTTTTGGGGGTGTTACAAAAGAGGCCTATGACTTGGTGTGGGGAGAGGGATGGTAGGCTAAAGTGCAGGCACTGGGCCTAATTGGAATTCGATCCGGGATCAAGCAGTTCCCAAAGGGACTTGGTGCCACTTGAGATGAGGTTCTTGGGTGTTATGGAATTTTTGTCATGAAATATTTTACTAAGTATTCTCTTGGGCTTCCATAAGGCTTAATTAATGATTCTTTACTACTGTTTATAAGTAGCTAGGTGATACTGGAAAATGGGTTGAATAAAGCTCTCTCCTTGTTTTTATCCTCAGCAGTGGTTTTTATGCACCTTTAATAGTTTAATCTACATTCTCCGTTGGCTTTCTTTCTCCATTTTAGGTTGCTGCACTGATATTGGAAAATACTTTCACATCTATTTTGGATATGGCTGGAGTTTTATTACCTTTTTTGAAGTGGTTTATTGGAGGCAGCTGTTCAAAAGGTCCTAAACTACTCAATTTTCTTGTACGTTCTCCATGGAGTACTATTGATGTTGTTGGCCAGGTTAGGGATGCTGGAAATACAAGTTTTGTCTTCGATTTTTCTGATCTAGTTGTGCATATACATGTAATTGATACAATACCTTATTAAAATTAGTAGGTCACTTGGGCATAAGGACATGGAATGTTCTTAATATAAAGAAAATTGAGTTGGCTTTGTATTCCTCCTATAGTTTTAAAGCTTGATGTTATTTCTTAACTTTTAGAAACTCTATTTTGTCTTAAGAAAGGAACATTGTATTGTTTCACTTCTCATCCATTCTTCATCTATTTATCTCTTGCTGGTTTCATGTGTTTGTGCATTACTTTTGTATTACCATCTTAATTGCAGATCAAGCAGCCAATCCTTTTTCTCTCTGGGTTGCGAGATGAAGTGGTCCCCCCATCACATATGCAAATGCTTTATGCCAAGGCAGATGCTCGTAATAATCAGTGTCTCTTTGTGGAATTTCCTACTGGCATGCATATGAATACTTGGATGGTTGGTGGTGTTCAGTACTGGAGAACAATTCAGCAGTTCCTTGGACAACATGTTCCAGATAAAAAGGAAACCAGCTCATCACAAATTGAAAATGGTAATATTTTTCTCGGCTGTATTTCAAAAGTGGATTGAATTAAGAAAGTGGGATAGCGTTATTTTTTCTAACACTTGATATAATTAGTTGCACGAATTTTATCCATTTTTTTCTGTTTGATTTGAAAGTTTTCTTTCATTTTCTTTTTACATGGCTCTGCCTTGTGTCTTTTTTATGTTCTTCCCAAAATTCATCTAATCATTGTTGTGATTGTTTTTTGCCCCGTTTTTAGGATTAACTGTTAGCATCTCCTTTGTTTAATTGCTGTTTTATACTGCTGCCAGACATTGGGGCGAGGTGATTAGCAGGCGTTAGATTACTTCAATGATACTAATTGCCTAACTTCAAGGATTCAAACAGTTTCTGCCCTTTGAAGTTGCTGCCCTTGAGAGCTCTCTGAGATGCTTCCTACTGGGACATGGTGCACCACATCAGACTATTTCATTAGTCAATTTTGGTTGGCTTGTGGTTTTCAGAACTTGGAAGATGGCCAGAATTTGTGATTGCCTTTTGCTATACTGTACGGTGTCTTGGTACATTCTGGATACCTGATCAAATCTGACAGATGACATGTGTGAATAAGAATATGCATCAAGTTTCTCATATCTTAAATTCTGGTGCACGCTGAGACAGTTTTATTACTTGATTTCTAAGATGTTTTTTTATTGATTCTTTAATATAGAAAATCTGGATGTCTGTTCGACCAATGAATGACCATTTGGCTTGGAGGATTTGAGCTGTCAGGTCATTTACATGTCTGAGTTAGGACACAGGATCATGTTAAATTATGTAATAATTCTGCTGATAATTTTACACGAGTCAAAATTTGCTGATAAATAAGTGTAGTGCTATATAAAACACATTTTGCATGCATAAAAACCCACATCTTTTTATGCCTTTGAATTTAAGCATTGCTACTTTAAAATCTTTTGACACAAATCTTCATGCAATCTGATGATTTTGCATATTAGTGTTGTCTCATTAATAATGATTTTGCACTTTTTTCCTTACACCATTTTGTTTATCCCTTTATAACATAGAGATTGATTCCCGGTTTCACATATGTGGCTCCTCTGTACAAGAATTAGACCAATTTCAGATATTGGAAGAGTTTAACTTTTATTGAGAATAACAGCATTCAGGGAAACAAGCTATTGCTAGGGAGTGTTTGGTTTCTGTTCATTTTTAATATATATGTTTCCATTAATAATTACAAAAATATAACATTATTTTTAGTTTGTTTCATATTTTCAAAATTTTGTGAAGAAAATGGTAAAAATAATATTTTCTTGTCCATTAATTCAATTAAGTGGAGTTGAAAATAATAAATAGAGGATGATTAAAGAGGTTGGAAGAAAGAATAGGAAGGAAATGATTGGAGTTAAGTTTTTTTTTTTTAATAATTTTACAGTTTTATCACATCAACAGGTTTCTAGTAAATAATTCCATTCATTGATCAATTATTGAGCATATCCAACGGCTCATATAGAAGGAGCATTCATACTCTCTGAAGACCAAGGAATATGTTAAACAAAGCCCATGCATGACTGCCTCTTAACTTTGTCTCAGAAGTCATAAATTAACAATTAATCATCCAAATTAAAAAAATAAATTTTTTATGTTATTAGTTTTTAGGTTTACTTAGATCGCATTAATATTTTTTATATGTATCATGTATACATTGATGGATCTTAACAAAAAAATTTGTAGTGAGGAGGTATGTGCAACTTTCTTAAGTGCTTCTATGAAGTTTCTGAAATTTTGAGAGTCCATGCTCCTCCAATCTCCTAAAATATCTGCCACTGCATGTACAATCGCATAGTTATAAGTTTTATTTAACTTTTCTTTAAGTAACATTTTCTAAGAGATATTTTATGATTTTTTTTGTGATACATATTATTTCCTAAATTTATTGAGATTTATTCAATAATTATTTAACAACCAATGAAAAATTCTAATTATTTAAAATATAATGTCTAATATGAAAAAAGTCTATAGCTTAAGCTGTTAACAGTGAAATCTAAATTTGTATAAACATATATTACTATACACAAAGTTTGAAAGTTTCTACTTTAGATTACAATTGGTATATGTTTTCTGCTGTTAATGTATGTGAAGTAAAATTTGAAAGCATAAACAGTAGGAATTCTAAACATCATTTTATTTGTGTGCAGATATATTTGTAATTACATAGTACTTATTCAAATTTAGCTGAGATCTATTATACCGTAGTCTTATCTTTAAATATGGGACAAATTTATATCAATACCAAATTTACGAGTGTGTGAAATATAAATTATTTTATTATGTTTTATACAATACATTGGTTACCCGTGCATTGCACGGTTCTCAACCTTAGTATAACTATCAATTGAGAAGAGATGAAGCAAGGGTATCACAGACAAACAAATGTGTCAATGCTCAATATATAAGCTACGACAGTCTAGTATCTTTACATTTTGAGAAGTGAAGCTTTGCTTGCTTGCTCTGTAGCTGTTCACCACTGTACCAACTAGTTATAGAAGGATAAATGTTTTTTACACATAATTTTTTTCACACCAATTTTAATATATTTTTTTAAAAAAGAGAATAAGTGTTAGAATTTTTTTTAATAAAAAAAAGTGGTAAAAAATAGTGTAATGAAAATAATGTATAAATAACATTATTACTATAAAATAACTAAATAAGCCAAGGCGCAAATATTATGTCAGTACTGGTGCCTTTTTTTTTTTTATGAGTAATGGTAATCAAAATGAATTGTTAAAATATTTATGATGATCTTATTTATACAGAAATTTTTCCTTACAAGCTTTATAAAAGTCTAATCATCACAATTTCTTTGTGCAAATCGCCCTATGTAAGGTTATGTGTACAAAATGTTCGAGGCAATAAACATTTCTAAAATATTTATTGTTTAAATATGATTTTGATTTTTGAAAATATATTATTTTTTAGTTTTGATATTTCTAATATTTTTTTTTAATTTTGGTATCTTTAAAATTTCTTTTTTTGATTTTAGCCTATGCTATTAGTGAGTTTTGGTTAAATATTTACACAACAAACAAAGCTATTGACATGTGAAATCAGTAAAATAAATTTTTGTTTGTTACATAAACACTTAATAAAAATTTCATTAATAACAAAGATTAAAACAAAAAATAAAAAAATAAAAAAATATTTTAAAAGAACTAAAACTAAAAAATATTATATTTTCAAGAATAAAAAATATATTTAAACCAATACTTATTAACTATTAACTATATTTAATAATTCTAAACATTTATTGTGAAATTAATCAATATTTGAGAACTCATCCTATATACGTGATGCCACAGCAACTAGCTACTGCACATAAGTCCTCTGGGTAACATATCAAGCATGAAACATGCGTGATGGGCTAGCTAGTACTCTATGCAGTCATACAACCCATGAATTATCAAATTCTTAAGTAACTCTTATATTATTATATTAAATAATATTTTTTTTTTTATATTTTATTTAATATTATTTATTATATATATTTTTTATCATTTTTTTATTTTAATCACATTCTCTTAAAAAATATAAATAATATCTACACTTTAAAAAAAATATAAAATAATTATTTTTCAAGTCTCATGACACTAAACGGAAAGGAAATGAGTGATCTCCTCGATAAAGCTATGGCAACACCAAAATCCAACGATCCAAAGACAACAATTTTATTACTAGGCTACTAGCTACTTTTTTATTTTATTTTTTTGCGTTAGGATGATGTCTGAACCAATTTATAAGTACTTTGTCTAATTTATTGTTTTAATTTGATTAAAGAGGTCATTCACGTTAAAATTAAGAGATTTAAAAAATATTTTTTACTGTCTAACTTCATATAATATTACATTTGTATACAAATATTAATTTGATTAATTATAATTAGAATTTAATGATGATATAGTGTTAATGCAAAAAAGTTTAGTTGCTGCACTAGACAACCGAGCGTTCAAACGCCTTCATCATGTATAGGTCAAGAACCAATTCCATGTGAGACCCTTCTAATTTTTTAAAGTAAATTACCAACTGGCAAAATTTTACATACACTGCATAGTTGGAGCGCATAGACGGTCAAGCTTTTGATAGCAATACCTTAAAATATGGTTGGTACAGACTGATAAGATAAAGACCGATAGATATGATAGTAGAGATAAGAGCGGTATAAAGAACACGATAACTATTTATACTTATCGATATTTGATACATAATAAGATAAATAACCTGATAGTATATTAATTATTTATAATGACTATACTATCCATTCTCACAACAACAACTAGATCACCAAATTCAAATGAACAATTTCTCAAACCCAAAAATGGGATTATTTTCAATTTCTCATCCTCAACAACTAGATCGAAACGTAGGTGAACAACCCAGAAATGGAATTATTTTTAATTTCAATTTTCTCTCATTGTTGTTTCTCTTCCTCTTGAGAGACTTTCCCAGCAACCAAATAGGGAACTTTGTGAGGTGATTGGCTATTGAAGATGGGAACTTTCTTTCTCTCGAATGAGTAGTGACCCCGAAAGATTGGGTTGTGGTTCATCATCGTGTCTCAGTGTTCGTTGCTAGTGGTGCCGTGGTGGCCGGCGGCGGGAATAACGCCAGAAAAAGAGGGAGAAAAGGTGAAAGGGGCTGGCTGCTTGGGTGGACGTCACCTTCCATCAGTCGTGGTGGTTCGTCAGCTACTCAGCTTCGACAACTAGTGCTCGTCGCGTTTCGTGGTGGCTCGTCGGCCGTCGCCCTCACTGGTGCGGTGGTGGACGGCGAATCTGAGTGAGAGGTGAAGGGGTGGTGGTGGTGGGTTGGCTGCTACGGTTCTTCTTTGTAATTTTAACATAGATGGTGCCAACCATATTCTCCGGCTAGTTTCCGTCACAGTGCCGACGCCGGTCATCTTCTCCGGTGGCTTTCCAGCACAATGGACACCGGTTTGCCTCACTTGGGTGGTGCCATCATTGATTGTTGCAAAATCAGAAACGGGTATGGGGGAGATGAAGGGTAGTGTTGGAATAGAAACTTTATCAGGTCTTATCCTACGGTGGAGTGAAAGATAAGTTTATCAGGTTCTAATAGGATAAAAAGAACTAACCTGATATGACTATACAATCATGTGAGTGCATCAAACATTTGATAAGACCCGATTATTAATTTATACTATCGCGCCCTTCTTATACGATTACGACCAAACGCAACTTAAAAATGTTTTATACTGTCATGTAAGTAATAATGTATTATCAGTCATTTAATATTACATATATAATTATGAAAAATGTTAGCAATACATATTTTTGTACATTATTTTTAATCCTTAATTTAATTATTAATCTAAAAATAAATATTATTAATATTTTTTCTTAATAATTATTTCAAATATATGAGTAAACCAATAATAAAATAAATATTAAAAAAATATCTAAAAGAATATGTTTTTAATAATTTTTTATAATTATTAACATAATCAAATTTATTAAATAATATAATAATATATCATTAAATAATAATATAAATTTATTTAAATTTTCAATACATCAAAATTCAATTCAATTAATTATATGTTTTAGTAATATTATTTTTAGACATATAATGCACTTTACTTTTTATAATTTCTCACACAATCTAATCTATATTTAATTGATTTTGTTCTACACTCAAGGCTTTTCATTACAATCAAAAGAGTTATTATAAAAATATATTTACAGATATCATGGACATATCATTTTCATCCTTTATTCTTCTTTTTTCTTTCTCTGTCTTTTTCTCAACTATCATTTATCAAGGGCCTACTCCTTGTGGGCTATGTTTAGAGTGTTTCTTGCTCAATACAAGTAACACTACTCAAATCAAAATATTTTACACTTGCACATGATTTTTTTTTTTTTTTTGAGAGAACAAATGGGACACCGACATCACTCAATTCTTCCACCGTCACCCATGATTTTCTTCTTAGCAGACTTTTTAATGAAAAGTGGTATTATTTATGTACCTTTTTTTAAAAAAATCTTACATAAGTTATCAATATAATTTTTTAAATGCATTAATATTTAAGTGAAATAAGTTTATATTATTAAAAATTTAAATAAAATAAGAGTTTGATTTTGATGTATTATCATTGTAAATTTTTTTACATCATTAACTAATGATATATTATTATATATATAATTTTTAAAATAATTATTGTGATAATTAAATACTTTTAATAATGTAGTAATAGATAATTGAATCACAATATAATTTTTTTTTACATACATTCAAATTTAACCCAAAAAGTAAAGATATTAGTTTGTTCAATTGATAAACATTTTTTTATACACAAGCCTTACTTTAGTAGAAGGGATCGATTATAACTTTAAATTTAAGTTTTTTAAAATAAAAAATTGAATTCTGTAGTTAATAGAAAAGAACGAATTTTAGTAGAAACTTTTTATCGTATAATTCACACTCTTGACAAAAATAAAAATTAAATTAAACTAAATAATAAACTCTTATAGTTTCACTTGATTTATATTTTGATCCCTATAGTTTTTTTTTAAAAAAATTTAGTCCTTATAATTTCATTAACTTGGATTTTAGTTCCTCAAAGAAAAAAATCTTAATAATTTAAAACTATAAGGATCAATTCTTAATAAATAATATGGATTAATATCTTAGTAAGTAAAAATTATAAAAACTAAAACTTAAAAGAGTGAAAGACATAAGTAAGTACCAATACTATAACGGCAAAAATTAAAATCCAAAAAAGTAAAATGTAAAGATCAATATCTAAAAAATAATAATAATCATAGAGACTAAAATCAAAATCGGATGAAACTATAAGAACTAATTGTTTAGTTTAACCTAAAAACTAAAATATAATATATGTAACATACTTTGTAAATGGCCAAAAGCTACGATACCCATGGTGAAAACTGGTGCATTTAAATAATTTATAAGACAAATCATGCATGATTATTGCAAAAATAATTATATAGAACATGTGTAAGACATAAAGTTAAATACAAAATTATACATGATACTTAACTAATTGTATGTTTGGATTAATTTTTTTTGTATTTAAAATAGTTTATAATAAAAAGCTCTCTAAGAGAATTTTTGAAAAAAATATTTATTTCCCAAAATTTAGGATGCATTTTTTTTGTGTTTTTTTTTTACAAAAAAAAAAAATACTTTTCAAATACTTTAAACTGTTTGGATAAGACTATTAAAATAAGCAAAATTTAAAAATAATTAATTTTTCTACTTTATATGAGAAGTTAGGATTAGTTACTTCTGAAAAAAATTTAAAAAGTATAAGAGAGAAAAAAATACATTTTTTAAAGCTTATCCAAATATATCCTTAAGCGTTACCAAACAAGCTATAGATAAAATAATTTTCATTTAATTTTAATAGAATCTTAGTTAGACTCATTTTGTTTTCCGTTAAAGTTAGATGTAATTAGTTATGCAATTTTGGGTCCTGTTGTTCTCCTATGTGATGTTTTCTCTTCCCTCGTGGAGCTTTGGTCTTCCATTTGGTTAATGGAGGGCTGTCACTCCAATAATTTGGTGGTAGTTTCTCTATTTTCTTTCTTATTTCTCATATTTTTGTAATTTTTTTAACAAATTTATTGTATATCCTTTAGATGTGTGATTTTTAGATAAATTTGAAAATGTTAATTTTGAGTTCCTTCCATTTGACTTCTGTCACTTTTAAAGTGAGTTTAAAGAGGTGTGATTGGAAAAGCAAGGAATTTAAGTTCTTGGACATGGTGCAAAAATGAAACTTTGTTTGAAATAAGATCAAGTCACCCTAGTCTCAGTGAAGATGACTGATATAACTTAACTCTTTCATACCTATTATTATTTTTTGTTGTTAGGATTTTATGAGTTTTTGGTCTTTTTTCTTTTGATTACGTGAAAAACAAATATTTTAATTGTTTTGTCAAACCGGAATTCCTAGGAGTGATTTTGGGTTGTAACTTGCTTTGATTTTCATTTTGTGAATGACTTATTCCTCTCATGTTAAGTAATGAAATGTCTTTTTGGCAAAAGAAAAAAAAATAGTTATGCAATAGAGAATAACATGACAAATAAAAAAAGGGTATTAATAACTATCTTGTTAGAGAGAGATAGAAACAAAATTTATCATTTAAGGACCCACCATAATGTATTATAGGGTTTACTAATTTTGTTTCAATCAAATTGTGTCTTCTTTCTTACAAGACCTTCTTATGTTATTCTACTAACATGAGAGAATATTTATCCAATAAAAAATATAATTAAATTTTGATGCATGTAAAAAAAATTATATCATCATTTAATAATATATTATCATATCATTTAAGTTTATATATAATATTATGAAGTTGTTCTTTTTTTTTTTTTTACATATATTATGAAGTTGTTAAAATAATAAACATTATAATTAAGTTGTCAAGAGAGAGAATCTATTTACACTTAGTGTAAATTTTAAGACTTATATCTAATTTTTTACTATTAAATTTATTTTAATCTAATAATTTTAAATCATCTAATTAAATAATGAGAAATAATAATAAATATTGACATTAAATAAAGAGAGAAAATAATAAAATATAATATACTAATAAAGAAAGAAATTTTAGTTATCAATTCTACTTATTAATTTAAAAAATAATTTTAATGCAAAAATTATCATCGGAACACGATTACCTGAAGTTTCTTACGTAGCTCCTCTATCTCTAACTGTTGCCGCTTTAACAAGGCTGCATCTGTCAAAATCTGTAAAATTCCTACCATCAAGAAACAAGTTTGGCAAAAAAAAGTGCTAGAAGAAATAATGTACCAGCATGCAAATGGAGGCAAACCATATACGCTTGTAGCTGGGAAGAAATTGAAGGTTCATTATTCAAAAATCAATATTAACTATTTTCTGACAAAAACAAGTTAAAACTAGAGAGAATACCAGGCTTAATCCATTTTCTTGTTCTTTCATAAAAACCTTTTGGCTTGAGTAAGCCTCGTAATACAATTCTCAACATTCAAAGTCCAATATTTTCTCATCCAACAGTTAGTTACATAGAATGTTCATTCAAGTGAATCATCTGACACTAGGCAACTGAATACTTTAGGCTGCATATATTGTGACAGGAATTGGGCAATGTGAGCATCTCTTATCTTACCAGTATGTATGAAATGCTTTAAAATTCCTTCATATTTGTACTGATTTAAGAAAATAAATTACTATCTTAAAAGCTAATATGTATGCTCTGTAAGATCTGCATGCTGAAAAATGACAGGTCACTTTAAAGTGTAAACATTTCACAATTCGTAGAACCTAGTAGTGGCAACACAAGTACTGAAGTACCCATAAAAACTACACCATGTATAGTTGGTGTAGACCGTAGTGAAAATCAAGGGAAAATGCAATTAAGCAATGTGAAACAGATAAGACGATAATATAAAATTAAATACCTCATTCACCTGAACACAATTCACAATGTGTTTTGCTCTACTAGCAAACTGAAGAGTTCCCTTTGTTTCTTCAATGTGAATCTAAAATGGATGGGCAAATATTGCAATTAAAATTATATATTAATCACCAAAGATGAAAAGATTAACACAAATCCGAAACCACAGCCTCAACCTCTTCTGGTGCTATGGTGCAATTAAATTAATTTTAATGAAGAAATATATTTTAATTATTAAGTCTATTTATAGATTTTTAAAAAATATAATGTTGAATATAATTTATAATATTTTTGTTTTTTATATATTTTAACTACTAAAAAAATTAGATTCTCTATGTAATGCTGCGTTTATTATTAAAAATACCAATTGGACATATAAATATCACATAGATTTTAACCATCAATAATAGTAACATATAAAATCACCATATAATAGCATACAAAAATATTATATTCCATCTATACGTATTTATCATTACAAATTAATTAACGACGTTTAAAACTTAGCATATAAATTCATTAAAAATATTTTTTTATATAAATATCTAAAAAATTAGACATTGTAGATATTATAAATGAATAAAAAGTAAACATTGTATAATTATTTGACACTAATAAATTATAAATAATTTTATTAAATAATTATAATAATTCAATTATGTTCTAAAATTATTTACCTCCATTTTTTTTACTATTTGATAAGCAATTATAATAATATAAACAATTTTTCAGAATTTGTATCTGACATGGTAATATAAACATGTTTGAAAAGATTTTTTTATGTGATATTATGATGTAACTTTTATATATTTTTAATAAAAATTATTTTTTAAATTAATAAATAGACTTGTTAACTAAATTTTTTTTATTAAGTATATCACATTTCATTATTCTCTTTTATTTAATGTCGGTGTTTATTATTATATCTTTATCATTTAATTAGATGATTTAAAGCTATTAAATTAAAATAAATTTAATGGTGAGAGATTAAATGTAAATTTTAAGACTTACATTAAGTATAAGTGGATCTCTTCTCTTAATAATATATCAAAATTAAATTCTAAAAAGTTTGATTTTTGGTGATATGTAATTTATATTAAGCTATGAATCCTGCTTACTATAAAAGCTTAAAAATAATTTCACCATGATTAGTTAGATTGCAAAAATGAATACTATTGGCACATGATAGTATCTATCTTTTCATAATAATAATAAGATTTTTCCAACAACTACCCTCCTCAGGACACTTGTCAAAACCCATAATAATAATATATAATACATCCTTTCTTACTTGTAATAATAATATGATTTAATTATTTTTTAATCTCTATAAATATAGTTATTTTTTATTCTGATTCTTTTAAAAATTTTGAGTTTATTTTGATTTCTTTAATTTTTGAAAAAAGTAAAATTAATCTTTATTATATCATCTTTTTAAAGATTAATTTTATATATCTCAAAATTTAAAACAATTAAATTGAATTCAAAAAATTTTTAAAGGTCAAAATAAAATATAATTATATTTGAATGGATTAAAAAGATAATTAAATTTAATAATATAAATGATGATGTTAATACAAAATTATTATTCACAAAAAAAAGTTATAATAATAATGATAATAAATAAATAAATAATAAAAATAGTAATAATAACAGTAATGATTATTCCTTGCGTCGCCATGGATGGATCTTCATTCGTTCGACTCCTATGCTTGCTGGCTTTTCGTCCTAAACGCATCATTTTCTTATTCTCATGTCTCGCCAAAAGCTCATCCCAGATCATCATTTTCTCCCTTGTTCATTTTGAATATGTGCAAAGCACATAATGTGAGTCAGAATTTCTTTCCTGTAATTCGAGAAGTGACTTTGGGTTGTACCCTGCTCTTTGTCTTTTCTCGATAATAATAATTATGTATTACTCTCATTTAAACTAATGAAAACCTATCATTAGAGAGAAAAAAAATGATTAATAGAAGGAGTTAAATAAGAAGGGCGAAGTGTGAAAGTGGGATAATGTTGGCATTAGCGAATAATACGATATCCACACACTATATTTGCTTTTGGGTCTTCCCTCTCTTTTCAGCTGCAAAGTGCAAAATCCTATATCCTAAATCTACCCCTATAAATACCACCGCTTTCACAATTTCTCTGTTTCTTCTTCACTGCCCTTTTCCTTCTCCCTTGGCTCTTTTACGTTGCCATTGTTGAACGAGAAAAACCAAAAAGTAAAAGAAAAGGAGGGGTGTGAGTGTGAGTGAAGAAGAGGTGTAAGGGTGAGGGTGATGGACGGTGGAGCGCAGTACAACCCTCGCACGGTGGAGGAAGTTTTCCGGGACTTCAAGGGCCGTAGGGCCGGCATGATCAAGGCCCTCACCACTGGTCTCTCTCTCTCTCTCTCTTTCTTCTTATTCTCATGAGTGAGAATGTGTGTCTGTCACTCTCACTCTCACTCACGCTTGTGTTTTTCAAATTTAGGGTTTTTCTCCATAATTACTTTTTTTTTTTTACATTCTAAAATTTATTTATTTATTTATTTTTGCAGATGTTGAGGAATTTTACCAGCAGTGCGATCCCGGTTAGGGTTTATGCCTTTGTTCTCTCGTCGCCTTTTACGCTCGTTTCCTTTTGTGTTCTTGCGTGTCTTGTTTGTTGACTCTGAAATTATGATTTTGTTTTTTTTTTTGTTTTTTGCCTCTCAATGTCTCTGATTTTATGTTTCTGGAAGCTTGCATGTGTGTTAGGGCAGTTTCTTCAATGATGCCTACTTTATTAGTCACTGCATTGCATTGTTTCTGCTTGTGTGAATGATGAAAATTGGTCCTTTTTCTTTTAAAAGTTTAATGATGATGGAGTAAGTTCCACTGTCTTTTATATGAATTAATTGTATGAAAATTGTTAAGCATGTGAGGTAGCCCCTCACAGTTGCGGAAATGCCGAATTGGCTTCTAAATGAACTGAATCTCTACTTAGGAAGCAAAAATTGAGTGGTTTAAGGTTTTGGTATAATCCTGCTGCTGGGTGTTCACCAGGGCGGACTTGCTTTGTCTCCTGTTTAATTTTTATGGAATTGGATCGGATGGTGTTCTTACCAACCTAGACCCTCAAACCTAACTGAAAGAATAAATATTGTGCTTCTTCTGACCTGCACTCTTAGCTAGATTCTATATTTTGATTGTTTTAAACTGTTTGGATGAACTTATTTGAGCTTCTCCACTGCAATAAAGTCCATATAAAGCTGTTTTGGGTTTATTTTTATTAACTAGAAATTGAGGGTTATGAAAATAAGCCTTTGCGAGAGCTAAAAACAGCTTTAGACGGTAGCTGTTTTTATAATAAATTTTTTTAAAAACTAAATTAACATTAATAAATTACCAAAATTCCATTCTTGCATAAACGCTTCTTGAAGTGTCGAACCAAATGATATTTAGCTTGTTTTAGACCTCACTTATGAAGTACTTATTGAAGTTCTTTATCCAAACATGGCCTAAGGCATGATACTCATTTCACATTGTTTAATGAGTGAGAGTAATGATGTCTTCTCCTAAAACATCCTCCTCATAATCCTTCTAATACTTAATAATGAAAGTATCAAATGAGAAAGTGATGCATTTAATATCTAGGAAACATAAAAAATATTTAATACTTTTTTTCATTTAGTAATTTGGAAGGCCATAATTAATCTTTTGGAAGGCCATAATTTGGAAGGCCATAAAAAATATAGAATTATTCTTTTGGATGATTGGTATTGAAGGCCATAATGTTCTTATTTTATTTATTAAGATTCCATGTCAATGTTGTCAAAATCACAATTTAACACGGAGAATTGTATGACACTATGTGTTTGAACTGATGGAAAGATCCTGATCCCGGCAGAAAACTTGTTCTGCTGGGATTGTACTGGGATCACTCCGAGCATGTAGAATCGGTAGGATTGTGAGATCTTACCGATCCTAGCTGATGCCCTAAACCCAGCAACAACGCAGCCCAAACCCAACAAATTAACCCTTCATCTATTGATTCTATTCTGGAGTGTGACTGAAATTAACCCAGAAAAATTTTTTGCCCTTGGCTGACGCAATCTGCGGCTGGAAATCTGGATTTTGTAGCTGCAAATGGAAGTCTGGACTCTGGAGCTGCTATTTGGGTGCTGGGAGGACTGGGTGCTGTGATTCCCTCTGTTTGTGGGTGCTGCAAGTTCTTCTCTCTGTTTCTGAGTGCTGTGAGGACTGGGTTGTTTTTTGGAACTGGAAAAGTGAGGAATAGGATTTTGGTTCATCTACATAAGGCTAGGTGTCTTTATGAGGTGTGAGTATGATATGATATAAGTGGGTGGATATTTGGAATAAATAAAGGCACAAAAGCTTGTAAATTATATAAAACTCGCCCTTTTGATGTTTTTGTCTTTACTCTTTTGCTTCCGGTCATTGATGGTGAAGGCATAACATTTAACACTTAACTTCTTATTTTTTAAAGATAAACTTAACTTTCCATTATGATTTCATTTTAATGTATTAATACATTAATAAATAATCTAAATGTAACTTCAAGTACTGGGCATATTTACTTTATTTGCTTTGTATTACTTTTCTTCTGAAATCTGAAGTTAAATATTATGTACTTCATCCACCTGTGGTGAAATTACCTCTTAATATATGACTCACACTTATTGTATAGTTTGAATTATAATTTATTTAAATGTTAGTTGTAATTTTTAAGATATTTTGCCTATTTGTGTTATTTTTATGTGTATATAATTTTTAATATAATTTTATTTTAGATGTAGGATCTTACATTCCTAATCTCACGTTTCATGTGCCTACCTCCCCTGTCTGATCCTCGGTAGGATCTATAAGTTTGACAACCTTGTTCTATGTCTTGTCACATCCATATTCTTTTATGTAGTATATATGTGCTTCTGTTGAAGCGTCCTGTTCTTTGAAATTCTATGGTTTAGATGCACTTGGTTTTACACTTGTGATTTGGATATTTGACAGACTTTGAATCAACCTTATATTGGTTAATGAAGCTTTTGGTTTACTTACTATATTTTACATTGGGATAATGAAAAATTGGTAGAGCTGGATATTGTATTTTTCTATTTTGCTTTGAGTAAGTTAGACCAATTTCCTAGCATCTGTTATATTATTGCTTATAATAGCTGAAGCTAAATATATTCTTTATTGTTTTGTTTCATGCTTATTTAGAAGCTTCATTATCTCAGTAACTCTCCAGTTGAAATTTGATGTGGAATTGCTTTTCATTGCATTATATGGTTGTGTTGGGTAATTATTTTATGCATGTAGCTCCATAATTTGAAATTGCAATCCTGTGCTTTATCAAACAAGTTTGTCTATTTTAGTTTCTTTTTCTCTCTTTGCTATGTTCAAATTCTTGTATTATGTTGTAAATGATAAGCAGAGCAGAAAACATTAATAGAAGTGAACTACATTGTAAAATATGTTGATGCTTTATTTATTTACCTGTTGTACATCAGAAAAGGAGAATCTTTGTCTGTATGGATTCCCCACTGAACAATGGGAAGTTAATTTACCTGCTGAAGAAGTTCCTCCTGAACTTCCGGAGCCTGCATTGGGCATAAACTTTGCTAGGGATGGGATGCAAGAAAAGGACTGGCTATCTTTAGTTGCCGTTCACAGTGATGCATGGCTACTTTCAGTGGCTTTCTACTTTGGGGCAAGATTTGGTTTCGATAAAGCTGACAGGTATAATTCTTTTCTCCAATCCTTTATTATGTTTTTCTCTTAGCAATTGTTTTCTAAGTTGGATAAGTACATGTTTTGGATGCATGCCATTTTCTTTTACTTCTGAACTTATGTTTCTTATGTGGCAATTTCATTTGGTTCAGTTTGTCTGTGTAGTGTTTTCCATAGAGATTTAGTTAATGGGAAAACATTACAATGGTGATTATGATGTAAATTCTTCTTAAAATATGTAGGACTTCCTCGCTTAAATCTTCATAAGAAATGCAGTGTTTGGAGAATAAGATTCAGAGATTGTTTCATAGCTATTTGTATCTCTGCAGTATTTCACATATTCTGATTATTTGCTTGACTTTAGTTATGATGCCTGGATAAGTATATTTGATAGGGAAAGATTTTCAATCAACACAAACTGTCATGAGATTAACAAGATCTGTCTAGCACATGTAGGATAGGGCATTTAGTTTTATGTTATGCAAAAGGAAAATCACATCTGAGTAAAGCATAAGCAAGGCACTATACTTATGCCAGTCTCCTTTCTTATTCTTCCTTTGATTATACTGGATCAAAATGGATTTTACTATCGAACTATTTCATTAACAGTTCACTGTTTGCATACTTGTTAGCATGGTTCTAAATTGTGGACCGCATCACTTGATGCGGCTTCAATATTGCGATTGCAGCAGTGACTGCAACCGCATCACCCCGCAATTGCAGGGTGATTCAAAATCACAGGAAATCACCGCAACGAAATGGCGTTGCGCCTCCATCAGAACGGCGTTGCACCCGCAATGGACTGCAACGGACCGCAATTGACTGCAATTGACCACAATGAGTTGATTTTCACTGACTCCAGCTCTCAATATCAGGTCAGGCTCTCTTGACACTTCTATGGTGTCTTCTTCTCATACATGTTGGGTAGTGGGTAGGTTGGGTTTTTGCTGCTGTTGTGGGTTACTGAAGGCTGAAACTTGATAGCGTGAAAATGAGAGAGAAGGAAAAGAGAGGGGAATGGCCAGAGTTATAAGAGGCCATGGCTTGTGGGGATGTGAGGAATAGAGGAAGAAATTATCAATACCGTGAGGGGGAAGAGGATGCCATGGTTTGCAGTTGTGAGAAAATCAACGAGGAAGAGGGTGGTTGAGTTGAGTGTGTTGTGCGCTATGTGATGTGAGGAACAGAGGAAGTCAGAGGGAGAAAGTGAAAGGGCGCAAAAAATTTGGGGAAAGGGAAGAGCTTTTGATCATGAAAAATTGGAGAAGAGGGAAGAATTTTGGGAAAAGAGGGAAAGTGAAAATTTTGTGGGAAGAGCATAAAATTTTTGGAGAAAAAGGGATAAATTTTGGGATAATTAAGCTAATGAATGATAATGATAATTTAAGAGATGATGATAATTAATTAAAATCTTATGATAATTAATCTAATTAATTAATTAGTTAAAAGAATAATAATTAAGTAAAGGGAAGTGCTCTATAAACATGTTGCTAGTATTTAGAAACTGATAATGAGCAGATTATATTTTTTTCATACGCAAGTCTACTAATAATATTAAATGCTAATTGCAAATCCATGATTTTTTAAATAATAATTTTATGTGGTAGGTAATTAATAATATTTAGAAATTATTTAATTGTATATATATTAGCACTTAGGCTACTTGTTTTTAACCAATTATTCATTGAGATGATAAAAAGTATTACAAAATGAGTAAAAACCTATAAAGGATTATGGATAAAGACACATTAAGAGTTAAAATAATTATAGTTTTTTTCTAAAAATTTTGTGCAAATACAAAAAAAAATAAACCACGCCGCAACAGCTGCAATGCCCGTGACTGCGACTTCAACCACATTTTAGAACCATGCTTGTTAGTCATGTGCACTCATCAGGAAGGAATAACCTCATATTAAGTATTTACATTTAAGATTCTAAGCTTCTCTCTTTATGGAAACAACAGGGGGTTTGGCCCTTTGCATTGTTTGCTTGGGTCTACATGATGAGCTGTTAGCAATAAAATTTCCATATATATATTAGGCTTCTGTATTTTTCGATATGGTTCACAAGTAAAAATGTCCTGGCCATTATTTGGCATGGTTTCTTGGTCCCTAGAGAGTGAAAGTGACAAGTTGGATGGAATACATAACTTATTTGTAAATATATGTAAAAAATTAGCAAGATGTAAAACAAAAATAGTTCATTCAAAGCAAAAGATGGACTGTGTCATCAGGCATGTATGTAGGCAGATTGCTACTTGTGTTTTATATCCTGGTCTGTTATAAAGTGTAATTCTTCATGCAGGAAACGCCTGTTCACTATGATTAATGATCTGCCAACAATATTTGAGGTTGTGACTGGAAGTGCAAAGAAACAGGCAAAGGAAAAGTCATCAGTTTCAAACCACACCAGCAACAAATCAAAGTCCGGTTCAAAAGGGGTAAAAAAATATTGTTACCTCCACTCATCCTTGTATATTATTTTCTGTTTTTTCTAATTGTTTTTTAGTGTCATAATTGCTCTATTCAATTTTTGGACTCTAGTAAAGCTTCAAAACTACCTTGTTACTATTGTGGATCCATATATTTGGTCTGGATAGAAGTAGGAAATAACTTATAATACTAAGTAGAGTTGTTATGCTGTATTGCTGTTTACTTATTCATTTGTTTCCTTCTTAATATGTCATTTCTGCATGATTATTTCCTTATTGGAACAAAATAGCGAGGATCCGAATCAGGGAAGTACTCAAAGCAAGCAAAGGACGAGGATGAGGGATTGGACGAAGAAGATGAGGAGGAGCATGGAGAGACCTTGTGTGGTGCATGTGGGGAGAACTATGCATCTGATGAGTTCTGGATTTGTTGCGACATATGTGAGAAGTGGTTCCATGGCAAGTGTGTGAAGATCACTCCTGCCCGGGCTGAGCACATCAAGCAGTATAAGTGCCCCTCATGCAGCAATAAGAGAGCGCGGCCTTGATATCATTGGGATGTGGGCTAATTCTCAGCCCTGTTACTATCATGCTGGACTGCTAACTAGTTAGTTGCTTAGGCTTTCTTTGTTGTGCCATGTTGGTTTAGCGTATGTATTCAGTAGTTTGGTCTTCTGAACTTCTTATGTGGATATACTATTTAATATTTGATAGTTTGCGGGTTCTGAAAATGTCACCAAACCTTTGCCCTGCATTGGGATATTTTGATGTTCTTAGAATCTTAGTACATGATAACATATTTGTTTGTGCAGAAGGTTTCATTTGTGTTTTCCATATTCTCAGTTTTCTTTCATATTCGCTAGCTTGCTGCATTGGATTGATCAGATTTATGATCTGTCCCATGTGGCTGCATAGCATCCACTCCAGCTTCGTAAAAACGATCCGAGTTGGCTGAAGGTGCAAATTACAGTCAATTTTCATTCAGCATTTAAGCATTATATGTAACTTATATGCTTCTGGGTTCTTTCTAGAAGCGCTGATAAGGCAAATAATATGGCAATACTTTTGCTATTACTTGAGTGGGCGAAGGGGAGAGGAGTTGGTTGCATAATAGATGACATAGTCTGATTCTTCATGCTCTGGCCTACAGTACCTCATTTGGGGGGGGTGAAGAGGGGTTAGTAAGAGTGATGTGATTATATTGTGCTTTAATAATCTGCTTTTGGAACTTGTTTTCATTATTTCACTTCTCATTATTGTGGTGGGGGAGGGGGCGGGGGGTCTACTAGGTTGAAACATTGTGCTTTGACGAATCATGATGGCAACTCCTCTTAGAGCACCAAATTGCCAAATCATGATGGCTTTTGGTGCTATTATTGACCCGCGCTTAGCTTGATTTCTTAAACTTTTGTTACACGGAACTTGATCCTTCAACTTCTCAAGATAAGGTTAAAAACGTGAGGGAAAAGTTTGAGAAGCTTTATGAAAGATATGCAAACAATTTCAATGCTCCAAGTGCTTATGAATCTCAATCATCCAATGAATCTCAGTCTGTTGCATAAGTCAAGTGGGGAAGGAAGTATGTTTAAGAGATCAAAAGTATCAAGTGTATGTTTTTTAATGCTGAAGTCATTATTTGTTTCTAAATTTCATTTTTGTTTTGTTTATATGATTAATATATTATATCTTGCATAGGAGTTTAACATGTTTTAGCATGAAACTAATTCTGACACTGGCAATAGTGAATAGATCTTTATTTGAATGAATTGTGAGTTGATTATGATGATAGTGAGGATTTTGATGTGCTGAATTACTAGAAGACTAATGAAAAAAGATTTCCTAGACTCTATCATGGCACCAGATGTGCTAAGTATCTTGATTACTACAGTAGCATCAGAATCTACTTTTAGTATAGGTGGTATTGTTCTGACTAAATACAAAAGTTTCACTTTTCTCGATTATGTTCAAATGCTTATTTGCATTACAAATTGGTTGCAAGGTTTTGTTCTAAATCCTAATGGTAATGCTTTGTATTATCTTTTTATAATCATATGTAATATTGGTTGATTATGTTGGGATTGATTGTCTAATTGTTTCTTAGTTGGTTGAGTTTTAGATAAAGATGATTGTAAAACTCTTGGACATGAGACATTAGCAGCGGAGTTGAATGTGCATCAAGAAGATGAAATTGAAGACTAGAGAGGAGTTGTTTGTTGTCTGCTAGTCCTATTTTGCTAATTGCATTTGTGTTATTAGACTTAAATGCTCTAATATTTATTCAGATATTAAGACTAGTTTTATATAATATTAGGTTTTGACCTGGGTGATGCACATATGAAACTTAGGATGAGAAGCATAGGTAAGTAAGAACTTGTGTGATGCACGAAATTATCTTAAAAGTAAAAATAATGTACAAAGAATAAATTAAATTAAATTAATTTTAATTGTAGTTTTAGAATTTTAGATTAAAATTGTTATAGGATATAATTTTATTACAAACTTTTTAAGTTATTTCTAATATTCAAATACATTGTAAAAATTATTAATAACTTTAAGAGAATTTTATATCATAATTAAAATGTTTGTATATGATGAGACAATTGTATTGCTAAAATTATTATATTGAGTATTTAAATTCATTTACTGCAATTTCTGCAAATTTACTGCAATCATTTACTACAACCGTGTATGCTGGTTTTATGTAACAAATTTCCATGCAAAATACCTAATATACTTATTAGTTAAAGAGAATTTTACACGGAAGCGTTATATTGATTACATTCCATTTTTCTAGAATCTTGTAAGCAAAGCACCATCTTTCATTTTACCAATCCACTATTTAGCCTTCTTGTCCAAAATATGACCCTTATCCCGATTCCCACCTACGCCATTCTCAGTTACATTTCTGAGTTAATGCATTTTGCATGAAAACCCTTCATCTGTTTTTTTTTTTTTTAATGATGACTTTAGTAATCATATATTTATAGGAACATTAGATAATAATGTTCGGAGAAATTAAAGCAATAAGTTAAAACATCTGGTGTATAACATTCATCTTTAAAAAAAAGGCATATTAAAAGGCCATCTACATTAAAAGGAGAATTCGTTTCTTCACTTCAAATCAAAACTCTACCATACAACCAATTTTGAATGGAAAAAGAATCTCAAAAGAGAAACCAAGACAAGCAAGAGCCAAGTAAATTGAAGCTCCTGAATCTCGCCAATTCTCCACAAATTGGAAACCAGAAACATATCTCATATATTCCTCTTATCTTAGCATCTAATTCGTTTCTATGGGATTTCTGAGGCTGAGCTACAATTTTACATTGTATGTTCCTCCAGATTCCTAGAATGGTATACCAAATATAATGAGGCACCAGGTCGTTGCCAACAAAATCTCTATACTGGCAAGCAACACAAGCCTGCAAAATTTGAAGCCAATTATCGGCTTGGAGCCAATCAAGGAACGTCATAACCTCATGAGCCTTTCCGTAATACCTGTTTATGAATGTAGATTGACAACACAAAAAATGATACTATGTACATTAATTGTGCAAGAAAAATGAATTCTGAATGTAATCAACTTACATTACTTTCACAATCCTAAGAAGAAAGAGAAATTGTATTTCTTTCCATTAGTGAACTTTGGCACCTCCCCTATCATTATTAGTTTATTACGTATATATTGCCTACCACTCTTCCTTAACATTCATTATAAGAATTAAATGTCCATGAAAGAATTACCCATTTTAAGGGCACAAATTGATGCCTTAACGTCAAATTAGGATGTATGCAACATAATTTGAAACTCTGAAAAGCTACATGTTAGAATGCCCCAACACCTACCTTAACATTTGAGACATCAGGTGCACACGGTAGAACTTATAAAATCCCATATTCTCAAATTCAGCTTTAGTTTTCTCGCTCATTTCTTCAATGGCTTTTCTTTGAGCTTCCATTGACTACAGGAGACGAAAAAGGTAAAAATGTGGACAGCAGCAAAACACGATGTAAAGATCCAAAAGCAAAACTACCTCTTTATTAGTGTTCTTTGCTTCACATCAAGGTTCAAGATTGTGAGGTGTTCCGGATACTGACCGGGACCTAGGTCGGCAGGTAAGAAAGGGACTTGCTGGAGACCTGCAGGCAAGGCAACAACAAAGTCAAGGACACCTAAGCAGGTCAGCAGAATGATCGGAAAGTATGGTCGGTATGAGTGTTAGGGTAAAGATGGAACAGGCCTAGTTTAGGCTGCTAGATCAATTTATATAGATGATCTGAGCTCCTCGGATACTTGCTGTTTCGGCCATTTAGGCTCTGAGCGTTAGGATTTGTAATATGCCTAGTCATTAAGGTGTGAAGCCGTTCACAACCGTTAGTCATGATAGTGTTGATCGGCCAGTGACCGTTTAGGGATCATATTAAGCACGTGTTTAGTTTAGTCATTTCTCGTTCGGGCATAGATCAATCGGATCCTACAAGTAGGACCTCGGTCGGGTTGATCCATATTCTCATAGGCCTATTGTTCTGAAATGGGCTTACCTAACAGATGAGCTTGTATGGTCGGCCTATATAGGTCTACGGTAGACCTAGTATATCTTAGGCCCAGGACGGTCCATGAGGAGAAGGGCAAAGAGAAAGCAATGTTACCCAAGTGGCTTCAGTACTCAAGAGAGGGGTGAATTGAGTATTTAGAAAACTTTTTACAAAAAGCGCAAACAAATAAACTATGCTGAATTTAAATAATAAAAGACGTGAATAAGATGAAGATAAGAAGAACAACTAGAAATTAAATTGCAAGATATAATAAATAAAGTGCGAAAGATAAAAGATTAAGGAAAGAAGAAGCGCACGATATTTATCCCTGGTTCGACCACTAACCACTTGTGGCTACGTCCAAATTCCCCGAAACACAAAGCTCTAGATTTTTTACTATTCAATACAAGCTTAAAAACAGTTTTGAACCTTTACACAATAGAACACTTTTCACACACAAGTCTACCCTTGTGCTAAAGCCTCATAAATTACACAAATCTTAGAGGGATACCTCACCTTCTTTACAACAAGGGATACCTCACCTTCTTTACAACAAGGGATACCTCACCCTTTTACTGAGGGATACCTCACCCTCACAATACAGTATATCAGAGAAATAGATGAAGAAGAGAAACTCTCACTCAGAGCAAATATTACAACTTGAAGCACTAGGAAGCTCTCTTAGGATATCTCAAGGTTTTTGGCAAAAAGAGTACAGAAAATATGTAAAATTGAAAACCACGTTTTAGCATAAGCAAAGAATGATTCAGATCATTGGGCATAGTGTAAAAGATGACCAAAACCATGTATTTATAGTGTTCCAAGAAAGAGAGTCGTTGGGTATTAATTTCATTCATTAAAAGCTCAAGAAAATAGCCGTTACGTGATTTCTGGGTCGTGGTATTCGAATACTATATTTGGTATTCGAATAGATCCTTCAAAACGTGTTATGTTGAGGTATTCGAATACCCCTTTAGGTATTCAATAGATCCTTAAAAACACGTTCTGGAAACTTTTCTGGGGTGTGGTATTCGAATACCTATGTGGTGTATTCGAATACACCACTCTGATTTTGAAATCTAATTTTAAATGGTCATAACTTCTTCATTTCTTATCCGTTTAAAGCAAATGACCAGTCATTGGAAATATATTTGAGTCTATTTTCAAATGAAATAATTTCAAAACAAAACTCAAATTATTTTGAAAGTTATGATCAAAAGAGTAACCAAAGGTCAGATTTTCAAAACTCAAACTTTGCTATTTTTCATAAATTTGAACTACCATCATAACTAGACCTTCAAAACTTATTTGTTGGGTATTTTAACATGTGAAAATCATTTTTAAATATTTGAAAACATATTTGAGATATCTAAAAGGCTTCTTACAAAAAGACCCTAAGTCCTATAAGCTATACCATTTAATCTTCCTTTGGACTTGGTCTTTGACATAATTTTGTTGTTATCAAAACCTTCTTCTCCTTGAGTTGAGCATAAATGAGATCTTTGCTTTCTGGTTGCAATGCTCACTCTTGGTACTTTAACTATACATCATCTTCATCATGTTTGTTATCATCAAAACTATTTTCCATGTCAGCTAGCCAATTACATTCTCCCCCTTTTTGATGATGACAAACTAACATTTGAGAAAAGAATTAGTTCATATAAATTGGAATTCACAAAGTTGTTTAGAGATACTTACTCTTCCTCTTTTTCATAAGAGGTGATTTATATCAGAGATGTGCACAGCAGCTCCCCCTTACTTTTGGAATCTAATTTTCATTTTGGTCTTACCGAACTTTTACTTTTTCTCCCCCTGACTTTTCTCAAACAAATAATTCAAGCTTTTTTCTCCCCCTTTTGTCATGATCAAAAAGATGGGGCAAGATAAAGCATAAGGCTAAATAGAGTATATTCCAGTCCAACAAGATATGTTCATTCATAGCATACAAGAATAGCAATAAAGTTTAATTTTATAAATTTAGCAATATAAGCACAATATTCAGCACATGAGCAAAGATATATTCATTCATAGATCAACTAATTGCATTGTATTATCATCAAAACAGTCATTACATTTACCAAAAGAATTACTTATATTTGATACCACTTGTTATCAAAATGTAAAACATTTACCACTTGTTATTAAAATCTTATAAATCTGCCATATACCAAGAGAATCATAGATATTAAATATTTTGCTTGATGAAATATGCTATAGGGATCAGAGCAATGTATAGAATTAGCATTATTTACCCTATATGCAATGACAAAAAAATATATATATATCCAATTTGGCACTTTTGTCAATGCTAAGCATACTACTCATGTAAGAAAAAATATTTAGACATTTAAAAAAAATCTTGAGCTTTCTTCCATTGAGAAATCCATTTCAATGTACTTGAAGAAAGTTTCCTCATGTCCTCTTCATCCATTTTCCCTCAAGTTGAATAAACCTTTTCAATTTAAATGTGTACTTGAGGTAGTTATAATCCTACAAAACAGTTCAAAGCATTTTCTTTGGTATCCATTAATTTTTGGATCCATAGAGGTTAGCCAAACTCATAAGCAAATAGTCATTCAAAATAATAAAGCAAAATAACAAATGAGTTCACAAGGGCAAAAGATATTTCATTGATTAATTTGGTCAATTAACCACTTGTTTGTTATCACTTGTTACTACTTATTATTACGTTCATACCACTTTGTTTGATACCACTTGTTGCACTTGTTCATATATTTATTAAAACAGTAGCCAATTACATTAAGCATTTACCTTACAAAGAATTTAAATATGCAGCATATTCTTAATAAAAAGAAGGTGCAAGAGCAAGCTAAGAAACATGCATGTAAGAGCATCATGTAATTTTCATTTAGGCTAAAAAAAAATAAGATATATTTCATCAAAAGCATGTGATCCATAAAGTCAAATATTTTTACATTGCATTTGCATAAAAAAGGAATAGAAACAGAACAGAGATCACGACGTAAATTTGATTTTCAGCCATGTGGTATTCGAATACCTTTTGCTGTATTCGAATACCCATCACAAATTTATAAACTCCAGAAGGAGCAAGTATTCGAATGCCTTGGAAGGTATTCGAATACTCCAGATAGCATGTGACAAGTATTGATAAAGATGTCTCACGAATGCATATTTAGTTATTCGAATACACCAACTTCTAAAACCATAAAAACGCTTTCAGATCTTGATGTATAGGTATTCAATACCTTATGATGGTATTCGAATAGACCTATCGAAAAACATAGATTTTCACGTACGGATGCAATGGTATTCAATACCGTGGTTGGTATTCGAATAACGTTATCGAAAAAGCAAATTTAACACGTTCGGATCATAATAAAAAACTTGCAAGTCCAAGCTTGATAGAGACTGGGAGGAGAGCTTGGAATTATTTTCAGTCTTGTGCTTTCAACAACCACTTTCAAAATGCCAAAGTCAACTCTTGGCTTTCAAGCACACCTGCAACACATTTCAGTTTTTGATTTTTGGTACCCACATTTTCTTGGGTCCTTGAGTGTTAGTTTTGGGTATAGTACCCTTGAGAACCCATACCATTTTAGTTCCAATTTTTGTATTAATATTTTTCTTTGCATTGCATGTTGATGCTCTATGACCCTTCTTCCCACAATAGAAACATTTAATAAATGGGCTACATGAAATGCTAGAATTAACAAATAAATTTTTATAAAATTTTTGTTGATTTTTCGGGTTATATCATATCCCGGCTTTTTCAAAAACAACCATTTGTTTTCCTAATATGATATTTAAATTATCTCTTCCACAGGTAAATTTTGAGAGAGTGTTCTTTAAATCTTCAATTTCTTTTTCAAGTATATGACATGAAGAACAAGATGAAGAAGTAGAAGCATGTGAAGTGCAAGTTGAGCATGCATCAATTAATCCTAATATCTCATTTTCAATTTTTAATTCTTCAATTTCTTCATTTAAAATAAGAATTTGATTTTCCAAAGAAGAAATAGTTTTTTTAGATGAAGAAATTATTTTAGTGAGCCTTATTAATTCGTCATGCAATTCTTCGAAGGCATCTTGTAATTCAT
This sequence comes from Ormosia emarginata, assembly GCA_029884605.1. Lineage (NCBI taxonomy): Eukaryota > Viridiplantae > Streptophyta > Magnoliopsida > Fabales > Fabaceae > Ormosia > Ormosia emarginata. Next base: position 2,086,975 of record JAQQTP010000073.1, on the reverse strand, counting down.
TATAAGAAGGAGATAAGTCAAAGTTAGAAATTACCTCATTGTCGCTTTCTTCTTCTTCTTCTCCTTTGGCCATAAAACATAGATGGGCTTCTTCGCTATCTGAACTGTCAGATGAGTCCATGTCTTTGTCATCCCATGCAATGTAAGCTCTTCTTTCCTTTGAGCGCTTCTTTTCAAATTTCTTTTGGGAGAAGGGCGGTCTTCTTGAAGTTCCTTTCTTTTTAAGAAACCTTCCGAATTTCTTCACTAGAAGACTGAGGTTCTCTTCATTTAACTCAATGTTGTCCATGTCATCTCCATCGTCTTCTTCTTCATTATTGATAGTGGAGGTGGTGGCTTTAAGTGCAATCCCTTTATTTTTCTTATCGTGTTCTCACTTTGGTCAAGCCTGTTGAGTTCTAATTGTGAAAAAAGGGTAGCTAAGGACATGGTTGTCAAGTCCCTTGATTCTCAAATTGCTTTGTTACTTTGGGTTGCCAAATCTTAAGACATCTCAACACTTTGTTAATCAAATCTTCGTTAGAAAAACTTTTCCTAAAGATGCAAGATGATTTACTATGTGGGTGAACCTCTTTTGCATTTCCCGAATGCTTTCAAATATGGTTCATTCTAAATAATTCATATTCACGAATTAGAGAATTGATTCTCGACCTCTTTACTTCACTAGTACCCTCATGGGTAACTTGCAAAGTGTCTCACATTTCTTTAGCGCTTTACAATTTGAAATTACCTTCATCATGACCCAAAGCAAGAGTAATAATATTTTTTGCTTTTAAATTATGTTGGACTTTTCTTTTGTCCTCATCAAACCATTTATTTCTTGGTGTTTCGGTCCTTACGCCATCGACCTCATGTGTAGGTATAAAAGCTTTTCAACAAAGATCCCACACATCTAGATCAATAGCTTGATGAAGATTTTCATTCTTTCCTTCCAATATGCATAACCATCCCCATTGAAAAAGGGTGGTCGATTTATGTTGCTTCTAAAAATTATTTGATGAAGCCATGTACTCTTGAAGCGGCTAAGCTCTTTATAGAAGCGTCTAGTTGATACCACTTGTTACCCAAGTGGCTTCAATACTCAAGAGGGGGTGAATTGAGTATTTAGAAAACTTTTTACAAAAAGCGCAAACAAATAAATTATGCTGAATTTAAATAATAAAAGGCGTGAATAAGATGAAGATAAGAAGAACAACTAGAAATTAAATTGCAAGATATAATAAATAAAGTGCAAAAAGATAAAAGATTAAGGAAAGAAGAGCAGACACGATATTTATCCTGGTTCGACCACTAACCACTTGTGGCTACGTCCCAGTCCCCCGAAACACGCTAGATTTTTCACTATTCAATACAAGCTTAAAAACAGGTGCTTGCAACCTTTACACAATAGAGCACTTTTCACACACAGGGAAACTCTACCCTTGTGCTAAAGCCTCAGCCTGCAGGGATACCTCACCCTTACACAAACCTTAGAGGGATACCTCACCCCCTTTGAAGGATACCTCACCTTCTTTACAACAAGGGATACCTCACCCTTTTACTAAGGGATACCTCACCCTCACAATACAGTATATCAGAGAAATAGATGAAGAAGAGAAACTCTCACTCAGAGTAAATATTACAACTTGAAGCACTAGGAAGTTCTCTTAGGATATCTCAAGGTTTTTGGCAAAAAGAGCACAGAAAATATGTAAAATTGAAAACCACATTTTAGCACAAGCAAAAAATGATTCAGATCATTGAGTATAGTGTAAAAGATGACCAAAACCATGTATTTATAGTGTTCCAAGAAAAAGAGCCAATGGGTATTAATTTCATTCATTAAAAGCTCAAGAAAATAGCCGTTACGTGATTTCTGGGTCGTGGTATTCGAATACCATATTTGGTATTCGAATAGATCTTTCAAAAACGTGTTCTGGAACGTTTTCTATGTTGAGGTATTCGAATACCCCTTTAGGTATTCGAATAGATCCTTAAAAACACGTTACCAAACTTTTCTCGGGTGTGGTATTCGAATACCTATGTGGTGTATTCGAATACACCACTGATTTTGAAATCTAACTTTAAATGGTCATAACTTCTTCATTTCTTATCCGTTTAAAGCAAATAACTAGTCATTGGAAATATATTTGAGTCTATTTTCAAATGAAATAAGTTTCAAAACAAAACTCAAATTATTTTGAAAGTTATGATCAAAAGAGTAACCAAAGGTCAGATTTTCAAAACTCAAACTTTGCTATTTTTCATAAATTTGAACTACCATCATAACTAGACCTTCAAAACTTATTTGTTGGGTATTTTAACATGTGAAAATCATTTTTAAATATTTGAAAACATATTTGAGATATCTAAAAGGCTTCTTACAAAAGACCCTAAGTCTATAAGCTATACCATTTAATCTTCCTTTGGGTCTTTGACATAATTTTGTTGTTATCAAAACCTTCTTCTCCTTGAGTTGAGCATAAATGAGATCTTTGCTTTCTTGTTGCATGATGATAAACTATACATCATCTTCATCATGTTTGTTATCATCAAAACTATTTTCCATGTCAGCTAGCCAATTACAAGCAATACCTTCTTTGGATGCAAGTCAAGATAAATATTTGAGACTTCAGTCTATCAAGTTAACAAGAGCAATAGTAAATACTAAGAGGACTAAATATGTAAGCTAACATAAATCTTTGTGCATATTGAGTTGTGCTAAGTATTCCGATTACTACAGTGACATCGGAATCCACTTTTAATATCAGTGGTCTTGTTTTTACCAAATATAGAAGTTCCACTCTACCCGATCATGTCCAAATGCTTATTTGTACTAGAAATTGGTTGCATGGTTTTGTTCTGAATCCTAATGGTAATGCTTTGCATTATCTTTTTATAACCATATGTAATACTGGTTGATTATCTTGGGATTGATTGTCTAATTGTTTCTTAATTGGTTGAGTTTTAGATAAAAATGATTATCTTTTTCCACATCTTGTGCCAACCCAATCACAAATCACATTTATTTTTGTATGTGTCATGGTATGACATTGATTTGGGCTTGGATATTGTTGTTGGTATTTGGCATTGGGCTTGGAAGTATTGGACTTAGCTTGGAGGAGGGAGTGAGCATGGAAGCATTGGGTTTGGTTGGCATACTTGGATGTTGAGACCACTTTTATCCAAAAAGCTAATCTTATTATGACTTTTTGGTCCCAACCCAAGCTTATATACCATTCATCTTTCTCTCATCTATTCAATGTGGGACTTCCCACTTCACTTTTTCTCATACACACACGTGTTTTTTCCAACAAAAACTCTTGGTCATGGGACATTAGCTGCAAAGTCGAATATGCATCAAGAAGATGAAATTGAAGACTAGAGAGGAGTTGTTGTTTGTTGTCCACCTGTCCTATTTTGCTAATTGCATTTTGCTAATTGCATTTGTGTTACTGGACTTGAATGCTATAATTGTTATTCAGATATTAAGACTGGTTTTATATAATATAATGTACATGGTTGACTCTTTTTTTTTAGTTATACACTAAAGTATTTGGTTTCAGACTTATTTTCTGTTACTTTTTATGACTGCATCTTTTGCTTCTCATCCTTGATGGAAATGAACTGCTTGCTGACTTTGTCAGTTATGTTCCTAGAGGATATAAACCAGAACCAGATTTAAGGCTTAAAAGGAGAAAACATGACATGGTCAAATAGTGCCTTTTGCTCTTACAAGTTTCAATTATATATCTTTTTGTTAGCATTTGATTTCATAAATCATGCCAAGGGTCTAATGTAGCTGCTGATTACTTGGCTTGGTAGCAAGGTATGCAGTAGCCAAGTTTTATGGAAGAGACATTTCTTTTGAATTTGAGTGCTTTACTATGTGTGACTACACTGCTGCACCTATAAGTTCTTTATTTGAGTGGTCATGCTTTGGAAAGTTGCCTTCAACCTCAGAATTGTGTAAGCACTCCCATCAGTTCTTTATTTTTGCACCCCTTGTGTCATTTTTTTTTTTCGCACTCATCCGATGATTGATATGGTGTTGTTCTCTTTACTGCAACTTTTTCCCACCCATAAGTACTTTGATGTTGTAGCTTAATTGTTTGCCCATTTTCCTCAATGAAGATGAATCACAATAGGATCTAGGCCTAGTTAACTGAATTTTTTTTATATTTATAATTTTATTTTTTATTTATTAAACTTGATGCAATGACACAGAAACTTGGGGGGAGAAAGTTCCTGTCATATGTAGGTATTGGTTTCCTCGTCTCCTTGGCTAACCTTCATCCTGGAAACTGTAACTATCTCCCTTTATGTGTCTGTCCTTATTTGTGTCTTTCTTATATTTATGTGTGTGTGTATGTGCTTACTAGTTGTTTGCCATTTTCGCAGTGGAAACTGATCTTCAAGCTGGAGCTAACCATAGATATGAGGTATATGGCAATTAAGCAACAAACTAGGAACACAAACCAATCCAAGAAGTTTGAAGAAACAGATACACGCCCAAAGAGATATATTGATTTATGTTATGTTGCTTCTATATTCAGCTACTGTGGTGATACTTATTGGACTGGTGTTTGCGCTTATAATTTAGTCATTGGCTACAAATCTTGGTGTACCACTGGTAAGATCCAAAACAAATTCAACAATGCATGTATATATATAGCCAGAGTGAAGAATGGGAAATTTGTGTTAAGAGCTCTAAATTTGGCTGGATGCAGATTGCTGAGTCTATGATCAAATTATATATAGAGGCAACTGATGGTTTTGGCATTGTAAAGAAGGATAGTGCTTTAGTCTGGAAATACTGGGATGAAGACCTTGGTTTTGGATCTGTAATATCTCTTATTCAGGGAAGATATCTCTCATTATTCTCTGTAACATAATCTGTATATTCTCTAGGATTTGTTTCCTAATTTCATTAGAGATTGTATTGTATCATAGCATGCATATATATAAATGTGTTCCCACATCGCCTGACTCAATCTTTTAAGTGCGGTTTATATATTTATTAATCACTTTATTTAATGTTTATTAATTTTAAATTAAAATTTCACATGATATTAGAATTAGGGTTCCATCGTGGTTCTCTATTCTGCTAGATTTCTCTCAAATCTTCTCACTTTTTCTCTTCAAGTGGATCTTCTTAGGCAAATGAAATGTTAGATCATCTAGAAAGTGTTTTGGCCAATGATCCTGTTCCTGTGAAGAGTGGCTAGTTCACTGTTGAAGTGAGGCCCCAGGTATATACTTAAGAGCTTCAATTCAGTGTTTGTTAAATTGTCTAAACGGTTGTCTTATAAGAGAATGAGAATAGCTTTGATTTTTCAATCTATTAGGACGAAAACTTCGTTTCAAAAATACATTCCAGATTTTGAAAGTCTAGTTGTATGACATACTCTAAAACAGGGCATAAATATCAAGTTATAAATTATGGTTTTTCCTTAAATTATATCTGTTCCTTTTGCTTTATATTTTTCTGGTTGGAAATAATAAACATATACCAGACAGTCAACTATGATAACCTCTACCTTTTTGGTTTGGCTTCTGAAGGAGAAATCTGCCTCGTAACTTGTTGCCTAATGAGCAAAGGGTTTGTGATGTTTTGGTTTGACAAGCCTCGTGTTGTTCTTATGCATAAAATTGATTCTGAAGAGTTTTTAAATAACTTTGTAGTTGAAGTTTCAACTTAATATTGAATTCTTCTTATTGCCTACAAATCAACTGGTCGTTATTATTTTACTTTGGCATCAACTTTATGATTGAGGTTGCTAAATAATTTTGATGTTGCACCCTTATAGTGAAGGGACTGATTCAACTGATGGTACCTTTTTCTTGTCTTTGTTTGCAGGATATGAGCAAAGGCTTAGTTGCTGAAAAGATATTTTCATCAATGGCTCAGAATGGCAAACAGGAGGACTTTGTGCTGTGTTTTGGTGATGACTGATGGCAGATTAAATAAGGACATGCTTGAAAAAATTAGTAGTGCAATCTCAAGAAATATTCTTTCCGCCAATGCCTCAGTATTTGCTTGCACAATTGGATAAAAACCAAGCAAAGCTAAGTACTATCCGGATGATACATTTCAAGTAATAGGCATGCCAGAATCTTTGGCCAAAGAGTCAGATTCTTCACCCTGCATAGAAGAGGGAATCCATTTGATGGCAAATATGACCGTGAGGTTTCTCGTTATTAGGTGATGATTTATTTTCCTAATCCTGTGTCTGGATATTTTTTCATTAACGAAACAGAACGGAGTAGGTGGAGATGAATCAAAAAGGAAAAAAATAGAATAGAACATAATTCTTCCCTCTTTGTTTAGAAGATTCATTAATAGAACAGAACGGATTATGTGTTTCCTCTATTCCACCTTAATTTTGAGGAGAACAAAAATTGGACATTTGAGAGGAAAAGATGAAAAATAAATTTTCATGTATTTCATTTCGTTTCTATTTATTTTAAAACTTCTAAACATAAAAAATTATTTTCATTCTCTCAATTTTATTTCTATTCTTTCCATTACCTGTCATCCAAATATATCCAAACATAGTGATTGTAATGTAATATTAGGTGACGAGGCATCTTACAAGATGTGGGGCAGCAGAGTATGTTTTCATAAAATTTCCTCTCTTTTTTTAGTGGAATTGGGAAATGGGAATACATGCATAGAGGAGGAGAAAATATAGCCTAATGAATGGTTGAATATCTTGATATAATTATTGCACCTAAAATCTTACACGAGTACCAATTTAATTACATACCAACACGTAATCCATTCGTTTTACAATATCTGTCATTTAAAATCTTTGCACATAAATAAAAAAAAATCATTAAATATTTTTAATTTTATACATTGGACTAAATTATGTTCTCTGATAAAGTTAAAAATAATAATTATACCTTCTTAAATTTTTAAAATAATAGATGAAATGAAATAAAATTTACTTTTTAAAACAATTATTTTGAAACAAAAGGAGCATCATTTAAATGGAGTGACTCTTCGTATTTATTTTTTTTATGAATAGAAATGCTTCCTATTTTTCATAGCATTTAAATAAGACCCGCATTTTCCAATAAGTGATTTGATTATTCTCTCTCTAATTTTATATTCTCTACAAGGCCTCGGCTAAGTAACTAGAGTGTAATTTTAGTATTACAACAGTAATACTGGAGTTACTTCCTTGCAGCTATTCGTTTGAAGTTTGAACTTGTAAGTTTATTTAAATAATTTGTATAGAATCAATTTTAGTACAATCTATTTTTAAGGAAAATTTAAAATTTTTTGGAGAACGTACTACATTTAGAGTAAAAATTTTTCTTAGATTATATTAGATAAAATTAATTTTGATATAACATAAAAAAAAAAATACAAAACTTATGGTGTAATGTTTAATTGTTATAACTATAAACAGTTTCATAGAATAACCCCTAAAATTAGAAGACAATTTAGAATAGTTTTCAAAACCAACCAGGCATGCAGAATGGTTTTCAAAACCTTGGATCAGAACGTAATTACCAAGAACAAGGCACCACCCCGCGGGGGGGGGGAGGGGGAGATCGCTCTTTTGAAACCGAAAGAAACACAAGCCAGCAAACATTTTCATCACATGGACGAGGCCACAGGTGTGCAGCTTAAATTTGCAATAAAATTTAACAATTTCTGCAATAGTACTCCACCTATTCATGAACTGCAATATAATTTACTCCATGTAATATACAAACACTACTTCCACAGGACAATACAACAGATGCATGCAAAAGTAACAAACAACTTTACAAAAGGAAAATATGCATATAGCAAAATCCATCATGTTGTTTTCTCCATATCTCAAGTACATTGCAATTATTCAAGGGACAGTCCAGTTTGATTGATGCTCTAACAAAACCAAGCAATCCCCCAGTACCCCAGTACAGCTCCAGAGTCAAGACGAGTTTAGAATCAGATGGCTCAATTAAAACAACTCCAACGATAAATTGTCTATGACAATAAGGATAAGCCCTCTTCAAGAAAAATCTGAATTGCTGACTCCACTCTCCAGTCAACTAAGTCTTATAGTTTCACTTGGTATAATGACATTGGGGTTTCTTATATGCGGATTTAGTGCTGCCAATTCCTTCCATTTTGCTCCAGAACCATAAATTCGAGATGATATGCTCCACAAGGTGTCGCCAGGCTGCACCTTTGTGGTAACCGGAGCACTAGATTTAGATGCAGCCTTTGACTTCATTAATGGAAGCTTATTGTTCTTCCCCATTCCATTAGCAAGCAACCAGCGGGAACCAGATTGTTGCTGGGTTGAGGTGCCCCAAAGCTTCTTTTTGTGAGGCTCAGTCTTCAGACCTGCAACATGGACTTCAGTAATTTTGAACTGAGGAATGCCCTCCTCTTCAGAACTTTTCTCCTCTTTCTTCTTGTCCTCCATCTCCACCTTCACTACTATTTCGCTCTCATCAGCCTCATCGTTATTGTTCCTTACCTCAGACACATTACAGTAAATTTTTTGCTTAGGTGGGACAAACACTCTCTCAACTTGTATAAGAGCAAGCATTGGTGTTCCAACAGGCTCATAATTTCTCAGAGGATCACGAAGTTGCACCATTAATGCTACTGTGAAATTGTTTCCTAGCAAACCACACTTTCTGCCAGGGCCTTTGCCACGTTTCCTCTCTCCCTTTGAACTCCCACGTATAAAGTCAAAAGAGTTAGCATGATGGGCTGCAAGAAGTTTGGAAGTATGCTCACTGATATTATCTATATCATCAATCTCACCAGAATCCAGCCTCATCCATTCATCAAGAGTTAACGATAGGCCCATTATCCCATCAACACCATCACTGCTGCCGTCTTTGATATCCAACAACTGCAAACCAGCAGCGCCTTCCAGGCCAAGAGACCCACTAATATCAATCCCCTTGCCCTGGAGAGCTGAAATATCCCCAATGGACTGTGCAATGATGTTTGATGGTGCATCCTCCTCCGACATCCCAGATTGTATTCTCAAACCCTCCATTGAAAGTGCTTCGATTTTATTCATAGCCAATGGAGCAAGATCTTCCAATGAAACAAACTCCGAGTCTGAGACTGTCTGGTTGCCCACTGAACTTGAACTAAACTTATCAGGCTTTAGTCCAGATGGTGCTCCTTTCAAGTCCCTCTGCACACAAGTAGGATCTTTCCCTGCTATCGAATCATGCTGCAAATGGCATTGCCTACATAAAGCAAAGCAAAATTCAATCAGTAAAACATTTAAGGAATGGCTATTAAAAACTCTTAACTCCAAGACCAGTGATACAAACAGGATAGACTAACCTCTCTGTTCCCTCCAAGACAGGCATAGCTTCCCATGCTATTTGTTGCATTGTCTTCCCTGTGATATCTTCCAGAGGCATTAACTCCTTTGCCTGCATTGAGAGCTTTTCAATTCCCACTGAGGCCAAACACTGCAAAATCTCCATTATCCCAGAACCCATTTCTGCAGGTACCACAACAGGGTTGGAAACCTGCATGATTAAGCTCCCACCACTTTTAGCATTCTGGAAAAGTGAGGGATTCATAGACCGCAGAAACCCCCCATCTTTTGTCTGAAGAAAAGGGCCCAACCCATCATCCAGAGGAGGCAATGTGGGAGGCTCTTCAGGTGGAAAATGAATTGGACTTCCAAAACCAACACAATCTTTTGGTGGAGAATGATGAAAAGCCTTCTCATTCAAACCCCATTCACGCATTAAGGCTTCTGTTTCCAAGTCTTCTAGCATCTGAGCCTTCTGTTTGCTCCTGACGTCCTGAGAATCAACTAGACGCTCCTCCTGCAAGTCTTGTAACAAGGACGATGACTTAATACCCTCAGAGAAGTTCCACTGCTCTGATCCAATAGAAGCATCATTGCTACCATCTGCTTCATTATCATAATCCATGTCAAAATCAAATAAAGAGAAGCCCCCATCCTGAGCCTCCTTCTCAAATTGTCTTAAAAGGAGCTCTCTTGGAGACTCAGGCCCGCTTTCAGAACTCAAGCCCATTGGACTGTGGTCTATCCCTAGCATGCTTAAAAATTCACTGGCAACTGATTCTGTAACATCATCCAAGCTATGTGACTTTCTCATCTTATATTCAGATTTGGCTTCCATAATTTTAGGAGATTCCAGTGCCACTGTCTCCAAATCTGAGATGCTATTTAAAGCAGATTCTAATTCTTCTAGCAGCAGTTCTTTCGTGTATAAGCCATCCTCTTTGCAAGCAAATTCATGTGCCACAGCCTGATCCTTAGAATTATCATTTAGCTCGTCCAGGGAATCATGTTTAACACTATCTTCAGAAGATACTTGTATACCAGCTGTATCAAGGGTAAAGGTACTATCAACTGTAGGAGCATCCTCAGGAACCTTTATGATGCATTCCTCTGTTTCAACAGGTTCATTTGATGACAACTCTATGCCCTTATCAACAACAAAAAACTCATTACCTTGACACTCTTCAGGGTTTTCTATTCCAGAATCAGGTAAAGGATAGCCATCTGGTTTAACATTCTCCAGGTTTTCTTGAAACACATCAAGTTCAGGTTTGTCATGCACTGGACATGTATTTCCTTCATTATCCGCATGCTCTTCAGGCTTTTCTTTTCGAAGATCAGATGAAGCACAGGCATCTGGTTTGATTGGCTCAAGATTTTCTGTAAACACATCAAGTTCAGGTTCATTGTGCAGAGGACTAGACGCCTTTTCTTCATCAAATTTCTTATATAAGACATCCATTGAGCTGGCTAGTGCTGACTTTGATATTGGCAATACCTCATGAAGATCCTTTACCTCATCTACAGTTTGTGACAAATACTGACTGGTAAAGCTTGACAAACTTCCGGCACCCCTAAAGCTGCTGCTTCCATCAAATTGTCTGGGTTTAACATCTGGTTTCATCAAAGCCAGACTATTCTGCCTCGAAGTCAATACATTAGGAGCATTATGGCTGTCTCTAGTAGCACTAGTGTTATCACCAACCACCATATACCCAAAACTAACATTCATTACAGCACCCTTAGCCATTCCTGATAATCTAAAACTCGTAGTCCACTTCCCTGAGCTCTTCTCCTCCTCAAGCTCCTCCAGTGTGAGAGGAAGCAACCTCGTGAGGTCTACCCGGTGCTTCCCCAAATCATGCTCCGGTGAGCTGATAAGAGAAGCATAGAGCAAGAAATGCTTTGCTTCATACTTCGCCGAATGGTGAGGTCCACTTCTGCTGCCATACACCGAGCAAGTGTAAGTCAACTTCTCTTCAAATTCAGCCGCACCTTGAACCACCTTGGCCGGACGGGTCACCAAAACCCCATCCCGCCTCTTCCAATACACACTAAGGCTAGCATCATTAAAAGTGGAAGGTAACCCTTCAATCAAATGGACTTGGAGATAAAAACAACAATTGAACCTCTTGTTGCGGATATGGGAAAGGGCCTTTAATGGCCTCCAATTCCATATGGACTTCTTATCCTTTTGCAAATTATTATCATTATTATTATTACTACTGGCTTTAGGCCTTGATTTGGGATCAGGTAACTGGGATTTCCCGGTGGATTTAGATCGAGAATTCGCAGTAGATGTTGTATTTCTTGAAGAACTTCTGTCCAAGTACATAGCTTTGCTCATAGTTTCAACATCCTTTAACAACTTCTTATGGTTACCAGAACCCCCACCATCACTCTTCTTACCAGCTTCAACTTTTGACAACATCATCTTTGACCCAGAAAAAAAAAACATTAATTCAAATGAAACAGAACCCAACCCAGAATTTCATTTTTAAAAAAAATCAATTCGCATATATGGAAAAAAATAAAAATAAAAAACAAACACACTGAATCAAATATATATATATAAAGCGTCGATAGTTGAGTACCTTCCTTCTGAAATTTAAAACTGAAACTCTGTATCCAAAAAAGAATCGATTTTTCACTCAAAGTCACAGTGAGAGAGAGAAAGGAAGAAAAAGGGAAGAGAAAACGAAATCTTACAGAGAATTGCGTTTTTTTTGTGAGCAGAGCTTGTTATCTTCTTCTTCTGAACCAATGTCTCTCTCTCTCTCTCCGTCTCAATTGCCGCTACCTCTTTCAAAACGGAAGCTTGTAAGAAAGAAAATAGAATTCAATATTAACGTGCAATTTATATTTCATTTGAGATGCGCGTGTCTATTTCGAATAAGTATAGCAATATTTTTCTAAAATATATTTTTAATAATTTTTTTAAAGATTTTTATGGTATTTATTTATTTATTTTTTAGAATAAGTTTTTAAGTATTTTATTTATTATTAATTATTTTAAAATATTTATTATGAATTTAACCTTTAAAAATATTTGATAATTCATCTTAAATATTCAACCTGTCATAATATCATAGAAGTTTTTATCATTTTAATACTTAATAAAAAAATATTAAATAAAAAAAAAATACACATTATTTTAGAAATATAAAAAATATTTAATATTTTTTTTATTTAATAATTAACAAAATTATTTTGAGGATTTAAATTTATTGATTTCCAATTATTATTTTCTTGGTTCTAATTCTTTCTATTACTGCATCTCACACACCGATTCACATGTCCTTTTCAATTTTTCCCTTTCATAATTCAAATGGTAATTGGTTAGTGTGTATTTAGATTATAGTTAATAAATTTAAGTTTGATTAAAAATATATTTGTAAATATAAATTTAATTAAAAATAAATTTACAATAATATAATTTATATTTAAAAATTTTTATTTTAAAAATAAATTGAAATAATAACTTCAATGCAAAAGTAAAATTTTTTCTCTTTTAGTTCAACTTACGTTTGCAACCAAAGTCCGTTGAGACAAACATAAATTAAAAGAAATCAAATATATTTTCACGACATTCAAGAACTTCAGACGTGCTTTTGGTGAGCCTAACTCCTTTTCAAACATGCACTTAATTGTTGAGATTTTTTATTTTCTCCTTCTAATTTTTGAGATTGCCAATTTTCACTCAAGTTTGTAGTAAGATAGATTTGGCATGACTTTTTTTGGTACATAGCTTTGGCATGACCTTCTTTTATACATAGACTTAGCATTAAAGATGCAAAGGCAATTTCTACTCAATAAGTTTATTTGTTTAACCCGTAAAAAAAGTAGGAGTTAGGTTGCATTATACAATCTATATATTTAGACTAATTATTTTAATCATCCCTTTATAATATGTGAGTTATGGCAAAATGAGCCGAGTTAATATGTCAAATCACATTTATTTACTTATTTTTAATGTTTTTTTTATGGTAGATCACTTAACTTGTTTTTTTTTTAATTTTAAGCATGTTAATTAGTCTAATTTATTATTTTTTATTAATTTTTTTTTATAAATTGACTCATTTAATCCACCAAAATATATATATATAGATGAATCGACTCGCCAATTAACCTTAAAATGAAGTAGATTAAACTTCTCAATTCATATTTTAAAAATAAATCACATCGCTCAATCTCATGTTTTACCCATGATTTGATGAGACAAGACGAGATAAGTCAACTTATTTAACATATCTATTTGGCATGATTTTTCACTTTTTTATCTTAAAAAAGAAATTTATTGAATTAGTAGGATCCAAAACCAAATAAATAATAATAAAAGACATCGATAAAGCAAGAATTGAATATCGCAATATTTGACATAGTTAGCAAGAAAGTCATGTCAAATCAATATTTTAAAAATCTTATGTAGAACTGAAAAATGAAACAAAAAACTTTTGGGATTTTAAAGATATCGAATGTCAAAAGATTTAGTTTCAAAGTAGAAATATAATTTATTTAATTAATAATTAATAGTCAATAATTAATAAATATCTTTTAAAATATAATAAAAGTGTATTTATAATTTTGTTATAAAAAAATTAATTATAAATAAATTAGATAATAGATTAATCTTTGTGTTAATTAAAATTTTAATATAACTAATAAATGATAATATTTGGAATTTGGATAAAATTACATTAAAATTGAAATCTTAAAATATATAAAATCCTAAAAATATGAAAAAATAAAATTTCTAAATAACAAAATTATCTATAAAATTTTAAATGATCAAAATTATAAATAATCATAATCTATTATATATCAAAATCAAATCAGAGATTAAACTGGTAAGACTTCCAGGTCATGGTTCAATTGTTTTAATCGATTAAATTTGTAATTGAATCATGATTGAATCGAATAATACTTGAATCGAAGACATGATCAATTCATGATCTGGTCAGTTCGGTTTAATTTTTAAAACACTAAATTTGATAATTTTTTTAACTAATGAAAAATTCTTTTTCATTTGATTTAAAAAAATAAGTAAAATACATAGATTCAGATTCTGATAATTATTTACAAAAAATAGATTCTCTAAATTTATTAATGTCTTTAAAATCGTCAAGAAAAGGATTTAATCCCAATCAAGATAAAAATTAAGTCAAAAATATTTATGTACAAAGAAAAAATTAACAAGTTTAGAGGAAGCTAAAATTTGTAAAATTAATCTCAATAAAGTTGGAAATAAGAAGATTAAGATGCAAATGGTAGATGAAAAAAAAAATATGGGGGAGCAATTAAATTATGGCAAAATGCAGGGTATGGCTTATAGTAGAAGGTTGGCTGGTTGGTTCGTCCACCACTTCTGTTTTTTGTTTTTTGTTTTTTTGGGTGAAGATTACGATACAAGGCTTCGCTGTCCCACATGACATGCCCTCTTCAATGTGCAAATATACTTTACTTCGCATCTACACATCAAGTCTTCGTGTACCACCAATGAACAGTCTCTTACTTCTCTTCTCTCTACTCATTAAATTCATGACTTACTCTCATATTTTAATTGCCCTTTAATTATTATGTATTATCCACTGCATCAATCAGTCATTCTGAATTTGAAATATTTAAAATTTAAAAGTTACTTATTTAGAAGAAAATATGGGCACAATTTAATTGGACATTGCCTTTTCAAAATTATCACATCACTTATCTCTTGAAAAAAAAAAAAGTTCAAATATATGGATATCAAACTTTCAACCTGAATTTTTTGCCCCTCTAGAAAGAAAAAGTTCAAGCTGAGATTAGTTTATTAGTTGCTCCTAAAAATATATGCATCCTATAAAAAGCTCATATATAAGTAGTTTAATATATCTAACTAACTTATCTAGTAAAATTTTTTTTTTATAAGTGAAGGTAAGGATTTGAGATCAAATCTCATTTTTACTATTCCTTCTCACCATTTGTGTATGTAAAAAATTACTTATTAATCAAAATCTATAAAGTTTCCTAAGTTCAAACAATCCACGACAAAAAAAAAATTCGTATATCTCCTGTATATAATTTACAAAATTTGTTCAATATAGCATTGCTGCATTGACTTGCCGTTCATAAAAGGTCAAGTATGCTATTGTTACCATTTTGAAATTCTTTTGGCATATTGTTCTTGTTGAGCACAATTAGTAAGATAACAACATAAGCATATAGATGCAAGAACTTAATTTGACAAGTCACAAGTTTATTTTACTCTAGAAGATAAAATATTTTTACTATGAGAGAAAAACAATCCAAGAGTAGTAATTAGAGTTCAAAAAATTTAATTTATACTCAAAGTCCTTTATACACTCTTTCTCATAACTTAAAAAAATCGCTTTATTACTTGTTCTTTTTTTATCTCACTACACATCTAAGTCATTGGTTCTATTTATAACCAGGCTCCCTTAGTCTCAAAGACTGCTTAATTTTTAAATTTCCTAAATCATGACAGGCTAAGTTTCTCAAATTTTGACAAATTTTTCAATTCTTGTAGATTTTCACAAAATCCTTCGATTATCTCATATCCTTAATTTAAATTTCTTTAATTATCAAGGATGTATTTGTTAATAATGAACATATATAAATAAAACCAATCTTATCAAGATGCATGAGCAACAATCCTAAAAAGTCTTTACTTTAGTGAATGTCTTGCCACCTTGAAAATTTATAACAACTCCACCTTGATCTAGTCACCTAGTCAAGTGTCAACCTTCATGAACATCATAAAGGAACCTTATTTATCAAAAACCACAAATATGAAAATAAATATCATTGGCCTCTACATGCGTACCAATTACACATCCCAAACCAACCATACACTATGGCTCCACCTAATTCGAACATCTCAGCCAATGAACATATGTGGCCTTGCAAGTTTCGCCATCTTCTTTGGCTTCTCATCCTTTCCCTTCAAGGCTTTTTCCATGCCCTGTTGAACAAAGATGTCCTTGACACTCCGCCTCACATTTTCTCGAGTATTCAACGGTAAATAGTTTTTCCCCGAGCACTAAGCTCATTTCTCCAAGAGCCATATCTTACTACTCATCACTTGGACCGGGCTACCTACCAAGCCCACTTTTTATAATAGTCACATCTTAACCAACACGTTACCACTATTCACTAAATTGAGCTAACATGTTAATGCTCTTCATCACACCAGCCACATCTTAACCACTATGGTATCCCTCATCATCGGGTCAGGCCACTTGCATGCTTGTACTATCATTCATTGACCACTAGGGACATATCCAAAGGGGAACGAGCAGACGTTGTTATCACTCAGCTTTTATATAATTTTTATGGTACATATAGTATTAACATGTTTATAAAAAAGAGAAGAAAAATCCCCTACTTTTACTTTGTAGTAGCCTATGTAGTGAATACCTAAAACAATCCTAAATGAGTTATTGAGCTTACCTACTTGTAACTGATCCAATTATTGAAAATGATTTTTTACCCAGATAAAAAGTGTATTTAGCTTTAAAGTAAGAGTTAAAAAGAAGTTTTAGTTTTTTCAATATGAATTCAGCAAAAAAAACTTCTTTAATACATTTTCACAGTAGTGATGAAGACGTTTTCATAGATGCTTCAATATTCTTCTCGTTTCTTTGGAGGAAATTAGGAAAATTGAAAAACTAATTAATTTTGATGCTTTGGATGTTAAAGAAAGAAACTTCATAAGTTGGAGATAAAAGTTAAATTTGTGATTGTCTAAAATTGTTCTACCCTATATATAGTAGGATTTTTTTATTTAAATATTTTGATTCTTTCCTTTCATAATTTTAGCCCCATCATTATTTAATTCATGGATCCTTCTTGTCGACCACCATTTCTGTATTACTCGTCCAACCAATCTGAACCAACGACTCTTATATCACTTCTTGGGGCATCAAGGAAAGTCAATTAATAAGATGATAATATGAGCACATAAATAATTTAACGTGGTTCGACAAGTCACATGCCAATGTCCACCCAAGAGAATAAAACACTTCCACAATGAGAGAAAAATAGTACAAGAATAATCATGGAGTTAAAAAACTAACTCATACTAAAGTCCCTTATATACTCTCTTCCATCTCTCATAACTCGTAGAAGTGTAGAACCCCTCAACTGTCTGTTCTCTCTATGTCTTATCGCACACATGAGTCATTGGTTCTGTTTATAGCTAAGTATCCTTAGTCTCCAAGCAAACTCTCTTGGTTCCAAAGACTTTTTAGTTTCTAAGTTTCCTAAATCCAAATAAATTAGGTGTAGACATGCGCGATGCGCGACTTGATTAATGAAATTATTTTTTAATTTACGTAGTTAAAAAATGTTCTTTAATTTTTATATGTTATTATTGTTTATAAGAATTTGAAATGAATAAATATGTGTGCATTTTATATGCAGGAAGAATGTTTATATTACTATTGACTTTGATTTGGGTAATTAAATAAATTATAAATTAGTATGATTAATATGATTATTTACACATTTGATATAGAAGCGAATTTTTTTATATTTATTGTTCAATATACTGACATGTAACATTAATGGTTGAATTAAACATGGGTAATCAATGATAAGTTATAGTTTAAAGAACGTGACGCAAGAGTCATAATATTGCTTTTAAAAAAAGAGTTTAAAAGGTTAGAATTCAAAGGGCACTTAACTTGGAAGTCACTATGGTGAGAAATTGCTGACACAATATAGTAGAGTTTTGAGATGTCAAGGAGAAGAGTGTAGCAACATATCTCATGTTGACAATTGGAGAGAAAATGGTTGTGTTGATATGACTTTCTTACAACATTAGGAGTTTTTTTGTTTAAACCCTCTGGTATTTGATAACCACATTAGACCTTAATTAATCTAAAGTAAAGTGTTTTCAACATTGATTTTTTTTATTCACAAGACTTGATTATGAAATTTTATTTAAAAGAAACAAGTGTCGAATCACTTAAACCAACTAAATGTTAATATTAGAAGCTTGCTTTTATATATTTATAATAAATTTCTTAAATTTTATAAATTTTCACAAAATTCTTCAAATTCTCTTATATCCTTAATTTAAAATTTCTAAATCATAAATATAAATAAAATCAATTCTTATCAAACTTAAATAAAGCATGCCCAACAATTCTCTCAAGCGAGAATAACATGACAAATATTTAAGAAAATTTTAACTTTTTTTTAATTAAGGACAAAATTTATGTCAATTTCTTTATATCCATTACATCCATTCTAAAAATTAAGTTATGACATATGTGCATTTTTTTAAAGAAGAGAGTAAGAGAAAGAACATTAATAAACATATGTCATAACTTGATTAGTAAAATAGATATAATAGACATAAGAAAATTGACCTAAGTTTTCTCCTTTAATTAATTACCCTTTCCCTTAATACATTATAGTTATGGTTAATTGCCGGTTTGTTTCTCGTCTTATGTGTGTGTATATATATATATATATATATATATATATATATATATATATATATATATATATATATATATATAATATATAAAAGAATGATTAACAATACAAAATTAAAGTTGAAGGAACAATAATAATTTCTATAATAATAGTGATAATTTAGAATGACTAATTAACCATTCTAAATGATTAATTGATCATTCTTATTAATTTTGTATTGGTAATGATTCTTCTTGATAATTCTCCCTAAAAAATTTTACTCAACAAAAATGAAGACTTTTTATACTATAAATAATATAATATAAACATGATGTTATTGGTTAATAAAAATAAAAATATACCGATGTTCATTATATTTTCATTTTTGTTTAATACCTAAATTATTGTTGTTGTGTAATAATAATATGAATAAATACTTATTTTGATCATTAAGAGATATATACAATATTAAATTAGTTATTTATTTATTAATGACATTAAATTGGTTTTTTTAATAATAATCAAATTTTTAATAATAATCAAAGTCATTATTTTCATCGTCCATTAACTGATTTGCTTGGTGTAAACTTCCCAGTATTCAAAAGCCGCATTAAGCTCCGTTTAATTGGGAGTCGAGTCGGTCGACTATAAATGTGTAAAACTTTTTCAACGTTGATTTTCTCAATTCACAAAACTTAAATTTGAAAATTTGTTTAAGAGGAACAAGTATCAAATCGCTTAAACTAACTAAATGTTAATTTTATTTTTTTTATATATTTTAGAGTATCTTCACACATTTTTTATGTGAAACTAATCCCTTCATCTTTTATTTATTCTCTTAAAAGTACTGTTTACTTATTATTATGCACAACTCCTTGTGGGTTTAATTTAATGTTATTTTAATGACTAACTTAATAGTAAAAATAAAATATTAAAATATATATTTAAAGTTATTTACCTTAGAAGACAAATTTAATTTATTTGTAAGTATTAAGTAGTTTAGTAATTTAATGTCAGGTTATTTTTAAATGAAAAAAATAATATTTACTTAATAATAATAATAATAATAATAATAATAACAATAATAATAATAACGAGTTTGAAAGAAAAATAAAACAAAATAAAAAAGACGAATTGGGACGCTCTGATGGCCCACCGACGATTTTCAAATTGAGGCGCCATCTTAGTTCAATAATTATAAGCCACAATTGCTCCAACAAATATATATTTAAAAAAAAAACAAATACATGGAAGGAAGAAGGGATAGTCAAAATCTGGTATGTCCTAATTCGACCCAGTTTAAAATTAATTAGAACTGCTTCGGGTTCTAAAGATTTAGGATATTTTTAAGTCAGATTTGCGTTATATTTTAAGTTATTTTAACTTGACTTGATATTTTGAATTATTTTAAAATTTATTTTTTATGCTACGGAGATTTATTGGCTAATATCAATAATTTTTTATAATATAATAATATATTTATATTAATATTATTTATTTTAAAATATATATTACAAAAATACTTTAGTTTAAAATTTTTAATTCTACAATTTTATAATTTAATTATACATAATATTTAAATTTATATATTATACTTATATATCAAGTTACTTAATTTGAACTCAGTCATGATCAGACTATAATCAAATTAAATTTGAATTTAAAAAAATAATTCAATTAAAATGTCAGACTAAATTCAAGTTAAGTCAAACCCGTCTAATATATATCCGTACGAGCAAGCATTCGTATTTTCAAAAATTCAAATTCTAAAATTGTTTGTATAACCTAACAATCACAATTAGTCTAAATTTCTTGTTGTCACCATTTATCTCTTCTCTCTGTCCTTTGCTATTTTTTTTTATTGTTTGTCCTTTACTAATTTTGTTGTGTAGGAATACTGATGAATCTGACTGAATTTGAGCATATATTTATGTTATATAAAAAACATTTATATGTTTTTATGAAATAGATTATGAGTTTAATTTTGATGTATTATTATTATAAAATATTTTATATTATTAATTAATTATATATTATTATATATATAACTTTTAAAAATGAAAATTAAGTATTTTTTATAATGTGATAATATATAATTGAATAAAAATATAAAAAAATTTAAATTAACAGTGTATTCAAATTAAATCTATAGATTATCTACTATTAACTATATAACATTTTTTGTATGATATTATTAACTATATTTATTCACAGGTATGTATGTTACGATATATTTTGCACCTGTAATACAAAATATTTGGCTCCACTATGTAGTGTGTATTACATGCTCTTTTTAATATTGTAGTTTGTAATCATTTAAATTAATTCATGTAACAATTTTTATTTTTTTAAAAAAGTGCATGCATAAGTTGAATGCTTAAAGATAATAAACAACTAAAAAAAGCATATATTATATAGATATATTGTCAAGGTAAACATATTTTCAATGTATACCATAAAAAGAAAATAAGTAACAAAATAAGTTTATAGTTTATACGCACGAGAATCATGAGTAATATTTTTGAAAGTGTTGATTAATTTAGTTAGTAAAAACTTCTGTAATTTATTGTGAGGTTTTGGGATCAAATCTCGCTTTATATATTTATATCACATGAGCAAAACTTAAAGTGGCATATCTTTTTTTAGGTATAGCTAGTATGTGTGCGTTAATGTGTGTGAATCTATTTAATCTTTTATTATACAGAATGAGGAGGGGGAGAGAGAAGACCGTGGCTTCTAAGTCTGATTTGGTGGCCTTAGGGGTGACAAACGAGCTTACCTCAGTTAGGAAAGATGCTTAACTCCTCAAGCTCTTTCCATTGGTGCCAAGAGTTACACCATCAAGCCAAGTTCATCATATTTCTCTTCAACTCCACTACACACTAGGGAGTCTAGGTAGGGTTTTTGCCCTTCTTCCTTATCTTGATCTTATGCTTGCTTTTATGGGTTGAAAGCATGTGGTTTTGTTTGAAAAAATTGATGATGTTAAGAGGGGGTAAGTCTCAGGTTCCATGGGGTTTTGGGTGTTCATGGCTTTGTTGACACTTTGAACTTAAAATTATGATATGAAACTTGTAACGTCCCGAATTTAATAAGCATAGTATCTCACCACAGTTATTAGATTCAGACATGCTTCTTCACAGTTATGCAACTTCCAAAATAACAAAACCATGTATATATATAAAATATGAGCCTCGAATGAATATGCAAATATTGCACCACATCTGTATTTCTCATAAATACAATACATATATCATTTCAAAAGAAACTACCTAGTTACACTAAGCTAAACACTCCAAGCTCATGCTTCTCTTTTTGGAGAACTCGTACCTGGATTTACATGGCAACACAATCAGGGTGAGAAATCACATCCCATCTGAAGTATTCCAAAACTAGCAGTTTATACATTCATAAATATTACACATTTACTGAATTAACACTTCAATAATAGAAGTACACATTAACAACATCTCCATCTCAGAGACACGCAATCGCCCATACAATTGTCATGTTATGCCAAATTATGTCTAATATGTATGCTTATGCAACATCTTAAGTATGAAATGAATAATGTATGAAATGAATAATGTATGCTTATACAACATCTTAAGTATGAATAATGTATGATACAAAGTCCATGGTAATGTCGTGAATGCATGAGTTCTGAACAAAATAATGGAAGTCACATCCATAACCTTGAACAAGCACTGGAAATCCATCAAGAAGTCAACACTCCGGGTAGTGAAATTCATCAACTACACGATTTTCATCCATTAGCAAGAAAATTCATCCTTAAAATCATAAGGAAATTCATCCTTAATATCACAACAAGCATTTATAGTATATCACTCACCTTAACTATGTTTCACAATCATATCATGCAATACAATTACTAATTACTTCTCATAATTAGTTCTACAATTGATTTATATGCATATCAAGTTCATTTTACAAACACTTCATTCAATACTTTTAAAAGTACCTTATCACTCTTACAAGAGCATCTATAAGTAAGTCCAATATTTAGGGAAGCTCATTTCCTTAATTCATCACAATACACAATATGTATATATATAGCCATGTGTAATTATTTTCCAATAATTAATACTACAAATCATTTTGATTCATTACATTAACTCTTCATTAAATACTCATACAAGAGTCTCATTACTTACCAAGAAGCATAAAAGAAAAAACTATACCTATTGAGAACTTCATTTCAATAAACAAAATTCCTTGTTTCTGCCAGATATCCATGCCTAGGCGCAACTCTGTCACACCTATTCATGATGTTCTCTGCCTCACGCAAATTGAAAACTGGAACACCCACGCCTAGGCGTGGTCCAGTCACGCCTAAGTGTGACACTGCGACTGTGAATTCTGCAGAAAATAGTCATTGTTCCATTAAGGAACAATGACCTTCCCACAATTCAAAACTCCAAACCAAGTGATTTCCAATCACAAACAAGGTTCCTAATCATGTTTTAACTCTCAAACCAATTTTAAAACAACTCAAAATGCATTAATGCATCATCCATCACCATGAAAACCTAAAATCCCATTTTTTACTCAAATGAAATCATAAATGTCCAAAGGGTGAAAAATGCATCACCATGCAACCAATAAGTCATAAATAGGCTATCATCTAGTTCTCCAACAAGAATCAAACCTAAAACTCCAAATTCACCATAGAAATCCATTTATCTCATAAAGAACTCTCAAGAACCAATGAAGAACAACACTCAAACCCCACTTTCATCATCAACTCTTCTCATGACCAAAGATAGAGAAAATGAAAGAAAAGAGTAAAAACAAGCTTTCCCCTACCTCAAGGTCTTGAAGATGAAGCCAAGGATGGTCATGGAAGATCCAAGCTCCACTTGATTCCTCCTCCATCTTCCTCTTCTTCTCTTCTCCTTCGGTTTCCCCTTCTTTCTTTTCTCTTCTCTTTTCTATTTTTTTTCTCTCCTCTCTGCTGTGGGATCTTTATATAAGAGAAGTCAAATTTGGCTTCTCTTAGATAAACACTAAAAATCTCAATTTGTTAAGAATACTTAGATTTCACCAAATCTAGTTTTCTAACTTCTAACAGACTTAAAATAAATCTTAAGATTCATTAAAACTATGTTTTCACCATTTTCATATTTTTTCATATTTGCTAGTAGTCAATCCGACATTAAAACACACAATTAGTATGCTTAAAAATACCAAACTAACTCCGATTAGCCTCAAATTTTAACTGTAACCCACTTCATACATTTGTAACTTAAAAATAAATTCTCCACACTTATTTCCATTAACTAAATAGTTTAAGCCACTTCCAGGACCTAAAACAGTTATTTTCCACACAAAACGTTATAGCAAAGTGCCTAAACATGCTCAGAAAGTCACAAAATTACACAGACATATTAAGTAAGTATTAGACTACCTCTGTATCCATATACTAGCCTAACATATTTTTCCAGAGTGTTACAAAACTTGGTTGTGAACTTGGAGATATGATTACGTGTCTTGAATTGGTTGTATCTTTCCCCCTTGACAAAACTCTTGCCTCGGGTTCAATGGAGAATTTGATGTAAATTGAGTTCTTGTGGATGCTCTCTAATGATTTCATGCATGATTGTGTTGAAATTCATGGATTACAATTGAAAATTGATAATTGAAGTTGGAGTTGAATTGGTGAGAATGGCGAATCGGGTTCCTTGGTGCAATTGGAACTAAGTTAGTGTGTAATGTAAATTTTGATTAAAATGGACCCTAATCAACCTAATCAACCTGTTTCTATGGATGATGTTAAGAATGTTATTTTCTCTATTAGTTCCTACAAAGCCCCAGGTGTTGATGGGTTTCAGCCAGTGTTTTTCAAGACTTTCTGGGATACTGTTGCTTCTGATGTTTGGGAGATGGTAGTTCAAACTTTTGCTTTTGGTTATCTTAATCCTGGCCTGGCTGAAACGCTTATTGTTCCAATTCCGAAGATTGACGCTCCTCTCTCTTTGAAGGACTTTAGGCCCATCAGTCTCTGCAATGTCCTGTTTAAGATAATCTCTAAGGTTTTGGTGAATAGAATTCGACCTCACTTGGATAAAATCATTGGCCCCCTCCAGAGTAGCTTCATCCCTAAAAGGGGTACGTCTGACAATGCTTTAATTACTCAAGAGATTATCAACTTCATGCATAAGAAGAAAAAAGGAAAGAAAGGTTATGTCATGTTTAAGATTGACTTTGAGAAAGCCTATGATAGAGTTGATTGGAACTTTCTTAGACTAACCCTTATTGACTTTGGCTTCCCACCACAGATTGTTACTCTTATCATGAACTATACAACGTCCACATCTTTGACTCTTAAATGGAATAGTGAGAAGTTAGAATCTTTTGCCCCTACCAGAGGCTTAAGACAAGGCGACCCCATGTCTCCTTATCTTTTTGTTTTATGTATGGAAAAGCTCTCCCTCCTTATACAACAGAAAGTAAATGAAAACATTTGGTTGCCTGTGAGAGTTGACAGGAATGGTCTAGCAATTTCCCATCTCTTTTTTGCTGATGACTGTCTTTTATTTACTGAAGCCAAATCTTCTCAGATCAAATTGATGAAGGAGGTTCTGGATACTTTCTGTAAAGCTTCAGGTTTGAAAGTTAATCTTCAAAAATCTAGATTTTTGACTTCCAGCAATGTCTCTCATGCGAAGATTGATAAATTTATTTCTATTTCCCACTTCCAACACACTAGACAAATGGGGAAGTATCTTGGTTTTCCCATCTTGTCAGGAAGAATTAGAAACAGTGACTTTAATTATACTCTTGAGAGAATTAATCTCAGATTGGCAGGCTGGAAGATGAATTTGTTGAATAGAGCGGGTAGAGTGACTATGGCACAATTTGTCCTTTCGTCCATGCCTATCTACACCATGCAGAATCTCTGGATTCCGGAAGGTATTTGTGATAAAATTGATTCTACCATTTGTTGCTTTATTTGGGGGGGTAACCACTCCCATTGGGTTAACTGGGATACCATCTCTCGTCCTAGAGCTCTTGGTGGTCTCAATATTCGCCCTGCGAGAATGGTTAATATATCTCTTCTTGGAAAGCATGTATGGGATTTCTTGCATGAAAAACAAAACCTGTGGGTCCAAATGCTTGAATCCAAATATTTACGTCATGGTTCAATTCTACAGACAACGCCCTTGAATAGGGCTTCATACACTTGGAACTCTATTTTAAGGGATGCTACACATCTCACTTTAGGTTTCCAGCTTAGACTGGGGAGGGGTGACATATCTGTATGGTATGATAAATGGCTCAAGAATGATTATCTTTGCCATCTAGTACCTTTCGTGCATATTCAGGATACTCAGATGAGGGTTCGTGACTTATATCAGGATGGGGTGTGGCATTTTGAGCGTTTGGCAACACCTTTACCTCTGAAAGCTAAGAAAGAAATTATGGGCTACATTATCAATGATCACAAGGATGATGTTGTTATTTGGGGTGCTTCTGGGGATGGGATGTTTACTGCTTCTTCTGCTTTCAAATGGCTTATTGCCGAGAGTCCTTTGCCTCCTACTCACTTTGGAAACTGGTCCTGGGTCTGGAAGTTAAGACTACTAGAAAATATAAAACACTTCTTGTGGCTCACCTTTCATGGTAGCCTTCTTACTAACCATTTTCGTGTCATTAGACACATGTCTTCTGTTTCTTCTTGTAACATGTGCATACAAGGCCAGGAGACGATCCTTCATCTTCTACGGGACTGCCAATCTTCCCGCCAGGTGTGGCAGACTCTGCACATGGACAGTGATTCTACCTTCTACTCTGCTACTTGTGTTGATTGGCTCATCAATAACATCAATAGTACTAGAGGAGTTTTGTTTGCTGTCACATGTTGGATTCTCTGGAAAAGTCGGAATGCTTTGATCTTTCAAGACAAGAGGTGGACTACTTGGAACATTACAAGCCAGGCTCACAGTTTATTGGCCGATGTGCTTCACCATCTTCATCGGCCGAAACATCTCAAACCTAGCAGACAAGTTCGTTGGGAACCTCCCAAATTTCTTTTTGTTAAACTGAATACTGACGGATCTTCTCTAGGGAATCCAGGGGACTCAGGCTTTGGAGGAATCATCAGGGATCACTGTGGTAATTGGATCTCATCCTTCTCTGGTGCTTGTGGCGTCACTACCAACTTGAAGGCGGAACTCTTTGCTATTTATTATGGTCTTCGGAAGGCGTGGGATGATGGCTTTCGTCATGTTCTTTGTGAATCAGACTCAACTTTAGCTTTGCAACTTGTCCAACATGGTGTTACTGAATGGCACCCTTACTATTCCTTGGTCAAACTAATTCATAGTTACGTAAACCAGCGGTGAACAGTCTCCTTCAAGCATACGTTTCGTGAAGGGAATGCTTGCGCCGATTGGCTTGCTAAATATGGATCATTGCATGAAGAGGTTTACATCAATTGGAATGACTGCCCATCTCAACTGGACATTCTTGTTTTGGCTGATAAAATGGGTGTGGTCTTTTCTAGGCCTTAGTGCCCGTTCTTTGTTTTTTTTCTTGTTTTCTTGTGTTTCTCTTTTTCTGATGCATAAAAAAAAAATCGCTGGTTAAGTCGTTAATATTATAATTATATAAGTTTTTTTTCTTTCTTAAAAAAATCAATTAAAAAATTTAAATTTAAAATCAATCAATTCAACCAGCAAATGGAGTGATCGGTTCATGATTCAATCAATCCAACTAGTTTAATTGAACCAATTTTAACAGCACTAATTTAGATCCTCAAACTATCCTTAAATAGACCAAGTTAATAAAATATCAATCAAATTAAACCTTTATATTTTTTATCCAATTTATTTAACTCATAAATTAAATGGACCTAACGTAAACAGGTTGGAATAATCCATTTAAGTGTCCTACCTAAAACCAAAAGTAATAAACCTAAAATAATAACTCATGTACATGCCATTTGACTTGAGCCAAGTAAAAACATACCGGTCCAAGTATGTAAATAATCCGAACTATTTAAGAAAAGTTTTTTCATTTTTTATCTGAGAACTATTTAAGAAAAGTTATACTAATTCTGTATTTACATATTTTTTTATTAATAGAATAAAATAGAATAAATAGAAATGAATTAAAAATGAAATAAAAAAATAAAATATAATTATTATTTTCTTTAGTTAAAAATTTTATTAACAGAATAAAATAAAATATATTTTTTTTCTTTCACTTTAATTTTAAAAAAATAAAAATTAAATATTTAAAAAAAAAATAAAAAAATATTTTTTCACATATTTTATTTTCTTTTTATATATTTTAAAATTCTTAAATAAAAAATATTTTTTTTATTTCTTCAATTACTTATCATCTAAATACATTGTAAGATCAGCATAATAAGTTACATTACACGCATATTTAGAGTGTGTAGCATAAGTATGTACAGATTAACTTTAGGTGTAGAGTAGAGATCATTGTCGTTTGCAGTTTTCCACATTATGAGACGCGTGGCGCCCAGCATAGTCAAATCCTTTCCAACTTCTTCATTGACACTTGATTTCAATAATAGCATCAACCCACCTCTGTTTTCTGCCAAATGTTCCGTTTGTTTCTAGGCACCTTGACGCGTGTCGTGGCCTTGCTTATCTTCTCCATATTGCTGATTGCTGGTCATGTTTACAAGAACCCATACCTAGGCATTTAAGAAAAAAATGTTTATATATTCTGATAATAACATCTTAACGGTTAAGATATATATATATATATATATATATATATATATATATCTAAATCCACTTATACGCATCTCAATTAATTTATTTTTTAATTTAATAAAAAATAAGTTATTCATGTTAAGTTATACACATCAAAACTAAAAAGTTTACATAAATAACTTTTACAACATGTCCCTAAGAAATTAACGGTTAAGATTTATTATATGTCATACAAATTAATTAAAAGGTTACCTTCCACACCATTTCTTTCTTCTTTTTAAGGAATTATTACATAATTTTAGAGCATAATAAATGTTTGTTCTAAAATAAGTTTTTATTATTAATTTTAAATTATTAACTTAAAATTTATAAAAAAATATTTAAAATAAATGATAAAAATATTTTTTAGAAAACGCATTTATTGTAATTAATAACATGTTAAAATTTCTCTTATTTCTCCACGCACATAAACATGCATATTGTAGTAATAATTTTTTACTATTTAAGTAATCAGATCCAATCTTGGATCATGAAATTAATTTTCGTGTAAGCAGTGTCCTCATAAGATGACTGAAGAATGGCTATCAATATAATAATAAAAAAAGCAGATTTTTTTTTGAATTTTTCATATGACATGTAATATAATGTATAATACAATATAATCATAATTGTTGCTATTTATTGTAGGTTAACATTTTGTTTTACAAAATTCAGATAAAATTAAAGTTAGATTGAATCGTGATATTTATTAATAAGTTTAAATAAAAAAATTATATTTTAATTAATAATTATAATTTTTAACTTAGTAATAAACGCTTGCTCATTCTAACATATGCAATTTGTAACTCTTTACATATTATTGATTATTCATACAGAAGATATTATATCTTTAATACTAATCAAAATTAGAAATGCATATATATAGTTGGAAGGAAAACACCTCTCATTGGTGGAAGAACAAAGAGGCTTCTTTTTCTTAACAGATTTCTGGTTCCTTGTAATCTCCAAACAGAAACAGCATCATATATCTTTCTCCCTCGATCGAACACGGGTTGACGAGTGACTATTGAAAATGTCTGACAACGAAGATCATGCAGAGTACACTGATGGTGAATCCTCTGCAAAGCCAAGACGTAGGTTCAGGGATAGGTCCAAGGTAAGATACGTTCAAACCATGATTTTTATTTATTTTTATTTGATTTCCACACATGATTGTATCTGTTTTTTTTTTTTTTTTTTATCATATGGGTTTGCTTTGGTTTTGGCTCAAAATGAAGGAGGTGTTGTCCAAACAAGCCGTTAAGATAGCCAAACAAGCTGAAGAACACGAAAAGTTCATCAACAAGGTGCGTCTTTTCTGTTTTCTGATTTATATAGGAAAAATGCTAAATGATACCAATGTGTTTTAGTAAAGGAGAAAAGTGAAAAAATTCTGTTAAATTTTATCAGTGACATTTTTTTTTTACTTTTCTAACTTTGATTTTTTTTTTCTTAATTGGTTATTAGACATTCGTAATAACTTTTTTACAAAAAAATTCGTATCAAATAAAGTTGCTGGTTATACTTATATATTTCAGCTATGTAATTTTTATTTTTATTTTTATTTTTTTGATTTTTTTCATCATGTATGGCCATTTGGGTATGTCAATATTGAAAAAGCTTCGATTTTGATGTTTTTTTCTCTATAAATGTTCAGGTGACGCATCTTATGGGGGTTCTTGGCTTTGGTGGGTTTTGCTTCCTCTTGGGGGCAAGTAAGTTGATTAATCTGATTATCTGACTGGTACAACGTAGTGGAATGTTATTTTTGAAACAAATCACTGTCTCCTTTATTGTTCATAATTTTTTATTTCCCTCTGCTACCAGGACCACAAGACATTCCCTTAGTATATTGTTTGTTCTACGTCACCTTTGTTCCTCTTCGTTGGATATACTATAGGTTCAAGAAGTGGCATTACTATCTCTTGGTAAGCTAAGATATCTTAAATTATGTTTTTGAAGTTCACTGTACAACTAAGCATATATTTGGCACTATTTTTGTCATCTTGTAGTTGTAGCATCCACATGCATTTTGTGAGAAGGGATCATAGACAGTAATCTATAACTGTCAAAACCAGAGGTGATGTTACTGTGGTGTTAAAGAGTGCATTTTTGAAGTGTTAAACGGTAATCATTAGAGCAGTGTCTCAGTGTTCTCATTATCACTAGGATATAATTATTAATTTTATGAGTTGCTGCTGTGGAAACATAAGTAATGAAAATAAGGTAGTTAGTATTTACATGATTGTTCATGTGTTTCAGGATTTTTGCTATTATGCCAATACAATCTTCTTGGTTGACCTTATTTTTTATCCAAGGAATGAAAAGCTTTTTCTGGTTTGCTTTTCATTTGCTGAGGTAAGCATGTTATCCCTGGTAATTTGACATCTTGGCAGAAGAATGATTCCTTTGTTGACTTTGTGACTTATTGATCAAGTGTTGTTGCAGGGGCCATTGGCATGGGCTTTGATTGTTTGGCGCTGCAGCTTGGTTTTCAATTCTGTTGACAAAATTGTCAGTGTTCTTATCCATCTTTTACCTGGTATGTTATATCTTCTTTTTTTAGTATTCCTCTCTTTTTCAACAAGATAATAAAACTCTGGAAAACCATAGGCTTCTATTATGGTCATTATTGACTTTTGCTTTCAATGGTCAAATGTTGGGTATATCTGCCAAAATAATATACTGGGTGTATGAGTTGTCTGCAAAACATGCACAATAGTAATTTATGATGGAATATTTCTGGTAAAACATATTCTACTTGCTTTGTATCAAGTTCTATTATCTTCATGATGTTTCTATTTTAACATCGAAAGATTCTGTAGTGGTATTGGCCTTGTTTTAATCAATTATTTTTTCTGCATCTAGATAGATCTTCATGTTATAAGACGGAAGTTTGAAGTAACATTACTATTCAAGAGCTTCATAGTAGACATGGAGATAGTAGGTCTAGGAGTAGGAGAAAGTAGGGGTGTAAAAATGAGTCGGCTAATGGCGTCCGACAAATTTCAACAAAATAGATGGGTTGAAATTTAACAAAATAAGTAATCCGAACCTTACATGGCC
This sequence comes from Ormosia emarginata, assembly GCA_029884605.1. Lineage (NCBI taxonomy): Eukaryota > Viridiplantae > Streptophyta > Magnoliopsida > Fabales > Fabaceae > Ormosia > Ormosia emarginata. Next base: position 2,055,462 of record JAQQTP010000073.1, on the reverse strand, counting down.
GACGGAATGGGCTTAAATGAATAACGACGGCCAACCCGCTTTTAACACTACATAAAAATTAAATGGGTTGGTGAAATTTGGTAAATTTGTGAAAATACTACTCGAAATTTATGTGGCCGAATGCCGAAAATGGCCAGTCCGAATGGTAAGCCGGCCGACTGTTTTGACACCCCTAGGAGAAGGTCATACTTGATCGACTTTTGTAAGTTTGTTCAGTGATAATAGAAATGGGGTTTCCTGGTCAGAAATTTTAAAGCTGGACAATTTTGTGCAATATTTGTCTTAACATTCTACTTGTTGAGATCTCACAATTCATGCTCAAAGTTCATAAGGAAAAAAGAAGCCACCGATGCTGGAATTTGTGCTTATCATGTAATTTGTGTTTATGCAAAAACAATATAAAGGACCTTCAATTGCTATCAACCAGGATCAACTACATCAAAAAGGACTTGGATTTAAATGGACTTTCTAAGCACATGGTTTATGACAGAATACAATGGTATTATTTGATCCATGTAGCCGATTCCACCTAGTGGAAAAAGACTTTGTTGTTGACTTGTTGACTTGTTGTAATATTATATTCTCTTATTTTCTGCTTCCATTCATGTCAGTCGTAGCATCTCAGTCTTGCTCTCCCCCCCACAAAAAAAAAAAAAAAACCATCCTTCCTGGGGCATTTCCATTTCTTTGCTGTTGATGTCCACCATAGTAGTAATTTATCCTCATCCTATCTTCTGTTGAAAATACTCCTACCTATTTTCAGATGTCTTCATTTCTTATCCTATGCTTTCTTGTGCTACTTTCTGTTAGATATAAAACCATTCGTTAGCCTTTAACTAACAATATCTACCTGAATTCTTATATTCATTCACTATATTTTATCCTGTATATTATGAAAATATATGATTTAAATATTTCTTGATCTGTGGGACAGCTTGAACTTCTACATAGAAATCACAATATTAGAGAGATGCTACCATTGGATTGAAATTGTGATAGACGTGTCAACTTTATGTTTTTTATTGTATCCATTTTTGTTTTTATTATGCCTTTAATGCGATAGTTCTTTTCAGGATTGGTTTTCTTTACCATTCGTTGGTGGAATCCTGCAACCTTAGAAGCCATGCGACCAGAGGGAACTGCTCAAAGAGCTACATGGCCTTACGTTGAAGATAAATCCTATCTCTGGACATGGCTGTTTCTGGTTCCCTTAGTAGTTTACACTCTTTGGCAGGCTCTATACTTCCTCATCGTCAATGTCTTACGCCGACAAAGGCTTTTAAGAGATCCTGAAGTCATGACTTCGTACAGGTAATCAATGAACATTCAGTCTTTCCTACACCTTTTTGCAGTTCAATTTATTCTCTTTAAGTTTAGCAAAATATGTAGTCTTTTGTGTGTATGTGTGTGTGTTTTAGATTGGTAGACTAGATCTTTCTTTGACATTTCTCATATTATTGACTTCATTGTTTCATAGGGAACTCTCCAAAAAGGCTCAGAAAGCAAACAATATGTGGTGGCGCTTAAGTGGCTTGCTTGGTGATCAAAATCGCTTGTTAATGTACATTGTTCTTCAAGCCATATTTACTTTGGCAACCATGGCACTGACTGTTCCCATATTCTTGTCATATGAATTGTCTGTCGTTTTCCAAATACTTAAGGTTTCTGCGTCAGTGTGGAATGGAGGAAGCTTTCTGTTAGAAGTAATGCCTAGGCAGGTAATTCTAAAGGAGAAGAAGAAATCAGAGGTGCAACCTGTTCAAATTCAAAAAGACCAATCATAGATGGTGATGAAAAATGGTAGGAAGTTCAACAATTCTCTTGAGACATCCGAGTCCTAACGTTGACTGATTATCCATATAGTCTTTACCATACTAATCGTACCATGTACTAGAAGTTGAGCTTGTAGCTTTTTTCTTTTTTTTTGGGTTACATTTGAGGTTGTCGTTTTACCGGTCAATGGTTCTGAAAATACGAATGAAGTGGGATATACCAATGCATATTCCTTTTTTTTTTTTTTTTCCTTTGATCATTCACGTTCATTTTTTCAAAAGATACTCTGTAGATAGAACAAAGTCTTGAAAAGTATGATATCTCTGATGTAGTTTTCTCTACACCCCCGAATTTCAGTTAGCTTTAGTTTTTATACGAGACTTAAGTAGTGATTTTTAGCACACATACCCTTAATGTCACCATCACATATTTCTTCATGTCACGTACAAATGTAACTTAAAAATGTACAGGGAAATTGATAAATGAAAATATCAGATCCATCTTGGGAAACCCATCAAGGCATCAACACGGAGGTCAAGATGAAAGTTCCATTCTTGAGACTTGGAGTGTGTTTGGTAGCACTGTTTTTAGCTTGAAAGAGTTTTTTTTTTTTTTTTGAAAAAAAGATGTTTCAACAATATTATAATATGTTTGGTAAAATTAGCTTTAATTTTTATATGAAATTTAATACATTATAATTTTTTTTTTCATAATGCTAAAGATTAAATTTATGATTTTAGTTTATAAATTATTTTTATATTTTAATATGTAAATATTATTTTATCTTAAATTAAATAATTTTTTTAATCATTTTATACTTATTTTGATAATTTAATGTATAAAAATAATTATTTTTTATACCATCCAAATGAAAAAATTAACTTAAAATTATTTTTCAATTAACATATCCAAACATAAAAATGAATAAATTATAATTGATTATAACAAAAAAAAATTATACAATAATCGATTATTAAAATAATCAAGTTTTTACAACTATCTCAAATACACACTTAGTCTCTTAGAGGAGGCAACTTTTAGCTACAAATTGCAATACTTGTGTTAGGATCCAATTGCAAGATATGAGACTTGAGTCCCACATCGAAAGTATAGGATTCCGATGTGGGATTTATATGATCTTAAGCTCTCCAACTACAATGGCTAGCTTTTGTAGTATGATTCTCTTAAAGTTCGTATCAATTGGTAACAGAGCCTTCTACCATGCCTCTCAGCTCCAAACGAACGACGCAAGTGGTGACGCCGACATTGCAGTGTTCGCTTGGAACTAGTCTGAGGGTTAGTGCACAGCCAGCCCACATGAGTGCCGGGACTACAGAGTCTGATGGAATGTAAGGATCCAATTGCGGGATACAGTACAGAAATTATAAAATAGAGTAAATTATACTGAATTACCTCCACTATTCACTCTCAACAGAATCCTCACCTTTCTCTCTCTCTACCAGCTCATCAATTAGTTACAGCTAAAGCTCTACCAACTCATCAATTAGTTACAGTTAAGACCTTATTTGTTTTCTCACTTTTAAGGCCCAAATCAATTAGTTACACCTTTCTCTCTTTCTACCAGCTCATTAATTAGTTACAACTAAGGCTCTACCAACTCATCAATTAGTTACAGCTAAGACCTTGATTGTTTTCTCACTTTTAAGGCCCAAATCTCATGTACTTGGTTGTCCCTCTTCTAGAATAAACCTTACTCATTCTTGAGTTCCTATCAACTTGTAACAAGAAAATGGTAGGCCTGAGCATGTTAGCCTCCAAGCAGCTTTCAACATGATGTATTTTAAGACGGATACAGAACCTTGAAGTACAGATTTCACAAAAAAACAAGAAGAGCCATTAATGATGGAAATAAGGAGAGAGAAAAAGAAAGAGAAAGAAAAAATGAATGGTGAGATTCGACTCGTGTGATTTCTGTGAAAAGGATGTCTCTATTTATCAGTATCCTTTGAAGATATAGTTAAAACTTGAAAAAGAATAAATGAAACTCTAATAAATGATATATTCTGTACGGTTGCACTGAGTCATCTTTCATTACAACTCGGCCTTTCAAAAAATACAAAAAAGGAATACTGCAGTTAAATACGGATTGCACCAGCATAGAACAAAATAACAAATAATGGCCTATAAAATATATCTAGAGTCACTAAATAACATCCACGTATAACACTTGAAAAACACCAGCAATATGAGAAAAGAACCTTGGGCAGGTGTCACAGTAGTGCCTGACTGCCTAGACATACCTATGATCGCCAAGTCACATCAACTCTGATATGGCTTCTAAACAAATATCCCTTCTGTTGATGAAACTTGGGGGATAATAATGAATCAACCCAGGCAATAAACCAATACTAGAAGCCTGGGTTGGTGAAAATATACTATACACACGACAACAATGAGATTATATGCACAACTTTCAGCACTTGCAACTTTGTGCTGTGCCCTGGGGCATCGGAGGCAATAATCACCGATTATTTGCGTCACTCTGAGCGTGCTAGTAAGAACCCAAATCCAGAGTTATCACGTATCAATGGAGGTGGATCCACGTCTGCTACTTCTACTTGTTGCATTGATTTGGAAATGTCATCCACCGAAAATGGAATGCTACATCCATATTAAATTGTCTAAGAACAAAAGCTGCAACTAAGACCAAGACACGCAATGAAATATAAAATTGTTTGATGTTTATACCATACCTCGAGTCATCATCTAATATGAAAGAACTGCTGCTGACAGCATTGTTAGAGTCCTCAGACATCATTGCTCTCATGTTTGTTATAACCTGCATAATCAGAAGAGGTGTTCCATGTTGAAATTTATAACATTCACGTGTTTCTCCTTGGGAATTGCACAAAAGATGTGCACATTCAGCTAGAAAAATACTATGAACAGATCAGTATCACCAAAATCAGCAATATTAACTTACCTCTGTAGACACATTGTGTGTGCCATATTTGTCATCCCAGTACATTGTACTGATCCTGTATAATTGTTGTATACTGAGAACCTGCAGCACCAAAACATCATACTTAGGAAGAGAATCAAAGCAAATTATGATCTAATAGATAGTTATAAGAAAGAAAGAAGGCACCCACAGGGCAAAGGTCCTTTGTTATTTCATTCAAGGTCTTTTTGGGTTTTTGATGTATCACCTGAGATGTAAGATTGAAAATCAGTCGATAATGTGATGAGCAATATTGAACTGAATCTGAATTTGAATTTGAATTTGAGTTTCTATAAAAATGACTCTTACTAGGAATCCAATAGCCTGCCTGATATGTTTCAGTTCCTCCCAAGCTGAGCCAGCATACTGTACATGACAGATTCAGGTGAAGACATAAAAATGGAAAAAGTAAAAGGTCTCAAATGGTTGATTGGTGCTCACCTCCTCTGTTGCCTCAACGCACCAATGTTCTAATTCACCCAAACCAGTCTTTACAAACTCCCCATTACTGAATGAACAACATTCGCGATTCAACAGAAGACTGTGGCAATGATCACATTAAATCCATCAAAATGACTGCATTCTAGTTGCAGCACATGTCACACACACACACACACACACACACAGAGAGAGAGAGACACAGAGACAGAGAGAGAGAGAGAGAGAGAGAGAGAGATTACCTGTTGAATAATTGAACACACAGAGAGAGAGAGATTACCTGTTGAATAATTGAACATTAATGAAAGAGAATATTTGAGTGAACACTTTACGGACCAAGAAAGGGGGCACCTATTGAGCCAGAACTTATTTAAGAATTTAAGATCATATTCAGACAACAGTGGAAATGCAAACATCTAATGCGAAACTTTAGAACTCACATAATTTGCTTTCATTATCTTTAGATAATTGTTTAAGCTGTTCACAGTACTTTGCCAGTGAGCAATTAAAGCTTGTTGAGCAACTGCATTAGCATGTGCACGTCCTTTTACTAAACTTTGCCGTGAGGTCCTTGGAGCCTGGGGTTGGTTTATCATAAAGAAAAGATAAATAATAAATAAACCCAGAGAATTGTGCTTCTCAATTAATTGGAAGTCTAACCCACATATGTGACTACTTGCATAGACAAAAGACATATCCATGAATGTACTAGTAATTTAGGGATTACTCAAACAATTTTCCTTTTTTAAGATAAGTAAAGAAGGAAGTTTAGGAGCAATATAGCAGACGAGAACTTTCCATCTCTATGAATTTCTTTCTGACTTATCATGTAAAGAGGAAAAGTATTTTCTCTTCTAGTTAGAAAGCTTCAGCAGTCACTACAAGCATAATGCCTCCGTCCCATAAATATCCTGCGTTTGATATCCTATAACAATTTTTATTTTTTCAAATTTGGATACAACATTGTTTATGATTCTTTGTAAATAACATGATATTCACTTATAACCCACATATGATTGCCAATTGCTTAAACATCTTAACCATAGAGAAATACTCATAATTTTGATTTTGATTTCCCATAGCATTTATAAAAAGAACAATAACTTGTCATAATCTACCTGGGTACACAATCCAAGTAATGGAGATATCTCCTTTTTTAGATTGTCTCTTATCATTCCATATATTTTTTCAAGGAAGGCAGTGAGCTGTTGCTTAAACAGAAGTGCCGGACATTTTGCTTCCACTTGCCATAAATCATCCAATCTGCCAAGCCCTTGACTGTTTAGTAATGACACGGCACTTTGGGGAGATGCCCTTAGCCCCTAGAATCACAGAAGGGAAACATATTTATAGAAAGATAAAAGAAATTTAAATAAACAGATAAAAGCTTCTTCAGAAAGGATAAGCAGTTGCTTCATACTTGAGACATTCTTCCAAACAGAGAAGATGATGCTGTTCTCTGCCGTTGGGGTGTTAAACTAGCTGCCCCACTTGCTTTGAGAGTGCGTTGGAGTAGCAACAACAAAGTAGATGTATTAGACAACCAATAGGCTAATACATCAGTATTATCCTGAGCGTTAAATAGTGCAAAAGTCACAGTTAGTGAAATATTTTTGGTGTTTTCAGAAATAGATTTAAAGACTTTTAAATGCAAAACCACTGCATCATGAATGATACACAAATAATCCAAAAAGGATTAAGTTACCTCAACGACTGAAGCAATTGTTCGAATGATACAGTCAAAGACACTCGTTCTTTCGACTTCAAATGATCTCCAGTGAAGAAGGCATTTATATATAACACATGCAGCAACAGGTTTGCCTCCAGAAAAACCCAGATCTTGTGATATGCACTTGATCAACAAGTCTTGGTTCTCCTGAATCAGACGATCAGATTTTAAGAGGAATGGACAAGCAACAGATAAAACAATTGAAATTTGCAAAGGTGATCTGAAGTATGCGTCACAGATTCATATTTTTAAGTGCATCTAACTAGCCACTCACTTGCTGCTTCTCATTGAGAGATTTTTGTGGTTTTCCCTCAGATTCAGGCTCATGTACATTTGATACAGCAAGAGTCATATCCTAAAACACATAGAAGGTAAACATTTTACATATTAAACCAAACCTTCCACTGCCAAAAATATTGCTGATTTTTTATATATATATGTTGGAATCTGATTGGAATCCGTGTGGATTTGTGCTTTGTTTCTTAAGAATTCTATTTTAGGAATGTATATTTTTTTGTGTGTAATTAGGAATAATAAATGTAATCTCCTATATCAAGGAATTACAACATAGGAGATATTCTGTTTCCTAAAGTTAATATTAGGGTAGTTAAGTTGTTTCCTAAAATAGGACTAAGACCCTTTGTATATATTCTCTATGATTGATTCAAGGAAGATACAACACAATTATACAAAAACCCTATTCTCTAATATCGTATCAGAGCAGTTCCGATCGGGGACTGCTCCTAGTTTCCGCTGAAATATCTTTTTCCAAAACCAGTTGGCCTTCATTGCCAACAGTTCTCGGCCTTCATTGCCGTCGTCCCTCTGATTGGCCTTCATTGCCAATCGTTCTTCATAAGCTATCACCAGAGAAGACTACCTGAACAATTTGTGCCACAGCACTCAACTAATTTGTGCTGCGTGAACAGTGCCACAAATCCAATTTGTGCCGCAGCACTCCACTAATTTGTGCTACATGAACAGTGCCACAAATCCATATACAAATTTGTGCCGCGGCACTCCACTAATTTGTGCCATACAGTGAAGAAAACAACTCAGAATCCAAATCTGAATTCACAAGTCTCAACCAGGAAGAGATAAACAAGATGAGAGCTTTCCTCACCAGCCTTGACAAACCATCAGGTTCTTCAAGTACTTGTACTTTGGCATATTCAGGTAAGCTTTCATTTTCATTTGGTTTAAATGTCTCAGAACCACCTTCTACACCTTCAACCCTAGGCTGGATCCTAGATTCAGGTGCCACAGACCACATGACACCCTTATCCAAACACTTCTCGACATACTCACCTTGTCCCAAAGACCAAGAAAATTGTTACAATGACTGATGGAACTCTTGTAATCAGAGGCCTAGGTGATATCCACATAAACCCATCTCTAACCCTAAAAAATGTTCTCCATGTCCCAAAGTTATCCACCAACCTTGTCTCTATACAAAAACTTACAAAGGATTTATTTTGTAAAGTAATTTTTGATAGTAGTGATTGTGTATTTCAGGACAAGGATTCGAGGAGGACGATTGGACGTGCTAGAGAATGGAATGGTCTTTACTACCTTGAGGAACCAAATCTGCCCAGTAAGAATAGTCTTCCTCATTCCTTCATGTCCGAATCTATTCTATCCAACAAGGAGAAGATTTTCTTTATCACCGTAGGTTAGGACATCCTTCTTTTAGGACTGTCAAAATTTTGTTTCCTTCTCTATTTACCAAATTGGATGTTCAGAGTTTTCATTGTGAGGTGTGTGAGCTTGCTAAACACAAGCATGTACCTTTTCCTATCAGCAATAACAGAAGTTCTTCTCCTTTTTATCTTATTCATTCGGATGTATGGGGTCCCTCTAATGTTCCAAGTGTGTCTGGTGCTCGTTGGTTTGTAACCTTTATTGATGATTGTACTAGGGTTACTTGGATTTTTCTACTTAAACATAAATTTGAAGTAAGTACTGTTTTCCCAAATTTCTTTTCTATGGTAAAAAATCAGTTTGGTGTGAATATCAAGAGACTTAGATCTGATAATGCCAAAGACTTTAATCAAATCCTTACTCCCTTCTGTCATAAAGAGGGAATTATCCATGAGTCTTCTTGTGTCAAAACACCACAACAGAATGGGATTGCTGAGAGGAAAAATGGGCACCTTCTAAACCACACCCTAGCTCTACTATATCAGCAAAGTGTTCCAAAAATGTTATGGGGGGAAGCTGTTCTTACAATAACATACCTTGTCAATAGATTACCATCTAGTGTCTTAGGTTTTAAAAGTCCTATGGAGGTCCTTTCTTCTTTTTACCCAAATATCTCCACTACCAACAATCTCAAACCTAGGATCTTTGGTTGTGTGTCTTTTGTTCATATCCATAGTCAAGATAGAGGGAAACTTGATCCACGGGCCCTACGATGTGTTTTTGTTGGGTATTCCTCCACTCAAAAGGGCTATAAATGTTATCATCCTCCCACAAAAAAATTCTTTGTGTCTCGGGATGTTACCTTTAATGAGCAAGAAGCCTTTTTTCCTAAACCTTATCTTCAGGGGGAGAATCTTAGGGAAGATAAGGATGAATGTCTTAATTTTCCTGGAGATAAGGATGACTGTCTTAATTTTCCTGGTCTCCCTAACCTTTCTGTTGAGCCTGAACCTGACCCCAATACTCTGGACCAACCTCAGCCTGACCCCAAGTTCAATGAAGCCACTCAACTTGATGATAGATTTAAAAAAGGTTTGGTGTACTCCAGGAAGTCCAAGGCCATTCCAGAATCTAAACAGATCCAAGAATCTGACTCAACTCCTTCTCATGAGGTAACAATTTCTGAATTACATACTTTACAGGATGCAACCTTTTTGCCCACCTCACAGGATGAAACCGAGACTCAACCTACTAAAGATGACCCTGATGACCTTGATCTTCCAATTGCCCTTAGAAAACGAACCAGAAAAAGTACCAAACAGCCTTTATACCTTCTCTCAAATTATCTCTCATTTAGAAACTTCTCACCAACCCATAAAACCTTTCTTGTAAACCTAAACACCACCTTCATACCCACTACTCTTTCTGAGGCTTTAAACAATGAAAAATGGAAGCAAACCATGGATCTAGAGATGGAAGCACTAGAGAAAAATAAAACCTGGGAGCTTGTTTCTTTACCAGCAGGAAAACGGCCAGTTGGGTGTAAGTGGGTGTACACGGTAAAATACAAAGCTGATGGTTCAATTGAAAGGTACAAAGCAAGATTAGTTGCAAAAGGGTTCACACAAACTTATGGGATTGATTATTCAGAAACTTTTGCTCCGGTTGCTAAAATGAATACTGTTAGAGTGATCCTATCCCTTGCTGCCAACCATGGCTGGGAACTACAACAATTTGATGTAAAGAATGCCTTCTTGCATGGGGAACTTAAGGAGGAGATTTATATGGAAATGCCACCAGGATATGAGAGGAAGATGACTGCCAGCACAGTTTGCAAGTTAAAAAAGGCCTTGTATGGGCTGAAACAATCACCTAGGGCCTGGTTTGGAAGGTTTACTAGAGTTATGACAGCTTTGGGCAACAAGCAAAGTCAAGGGGATCATACATTGTTTATCAAACACTCTGAGTCAGGGGGAGTTACTGTTCTGTTAGTGTATGTGGATGACATTATATTGACTGGAGATAATAGGAAAGAACAAGAGACCTTGAGTCAGTGTTTGGCCAAGGAATTTGAGATCAAAACCTTGGGAAAACTGAAATATTTTTTGGAAATTGAAGTGGCACACTCCAGGAAAGGGATCTTTATATCCCAGCAGAAATACATCATTGATTTGCTCAAGGAAACAGGCAAAACAACTTGTAAACCTGTGAGCACACCTGTGGAACCAAGCATAAAGTTGGGAAAAGCAGAAGAAGATGTTGCAATTGATAAGGAGATGTATCAACGCTTGGTAGGCAAGCTCATATATTTATCCCACACCAGACCAGATATTGCTTATGGAGTGAGCTTGATCAGTCAATTTATGCACAGCCCAAGAGAAGTCCATTTACGACAGCCCATAGAATTCTATCTCAAGGGAACTCCGAGAAGAGGAATTTTGTTTAAACGAAATGGAAATATGACACTTGAAGCATATACTGATGCTGACTACGCAGGGTCAATTGTTGATAGGAGATCAACTACCGGGTATTGCACTTTTCTTGGAGGAAATCTTGTGACTTGGAAAAGCAAAAAACAAAGTGTAGTAGCACGTTCTAGTGCTGAAGCAGAATTCCGTGCTATGACACAAGGTGTATGTGAACTACTTTGGCTTAAAATCATTCTAGAAGATTTGAAAATTAAGTGGGAAGAACCTATGAGGCTCTATTGTGACAATAAATCAACAATCAGCATAGCCCACAACCCGGTTCAACTTGATAGAACTAAACACATTGAGGTGGATAGACATTTTATCAAGGAGAAGCTTGATAGTGGCTTGATATGCACCCCATATGTGCCCACTCAAGGACAACTTGCAGACGTCCTCACCAAGGGATTAAATAGCTCCTCATTTGAAAGAATCATATCCAAGCTGGGAATGGAAAATACCTATTCACCAGCTTGAGGGGGAGTGTTGGAATTTGATTGGAATCCGTGTGGATTTGTGCTTTGTTTCTTAAGAATTCTGTTTTAGGAATGTATATTTTTTTGTGTGTAATTAGGAATAATAAATGTAATCTCCTATATCAAGGAATTATAGCATAGGAGATATTCTGTTTCCTAAAGTTAATATTAGGGTAGTTAAGTTGTTTCCTAAAATAGGACTAAGACCCTTTGTATATATTCTCTGTGATTGATTCAAGGAAGATACAACACAATTATACAAAAACCCTATTCTCTGATAATATATATATTCATCAAAGGCAACAATTTCCTCTTACTGATCCAATTTTTGCTCCACCATTTAGAGCATTCCCATTTTCTGGTGTCCTCTACATATTGTGCACAAAAAATATCATTGTAAATCTCTTTTCATATGTTACAATTCTGAGTAATGACCTCATGTTTGTTTCTTACTTGAATAATCACTGTCTTTGGTCTAGCAGATAGAGCTTTTGCAGTTGGAGATACAGCCAGGGCTTGCTGACGAAGAACTTGATTTTCTGACTCTGCATTTGAAATTTTGTCCTCCAACCTGAATCATACACAGTGTTTTTTCAAAGAGAAGTTAAATAATTTTTTTATTAATGCAGGTGTAGATGGTTATTCATGGGGGAAGGACAGAGCTACAAGTGTATTATGCATCCAAAGGCACAAAAATAAGTGCACAACAGAAGAACAGTTGTATGATAAAACACATTCCTAGGCTTGCATCTAACAGCTTAAGCTTTTGGAATAGTTGTTCTTTGACAAAAATGAGATGCAGTTTGGGATTTCTCTGAATGGAAACTGATACATGTTTAATTGGACAGGGACAGGGAGTAACGATGAGCCCTCTAGACACCAAAAACTCCTATACCCCTGAAAGTAAATGAAAATACAGCTTTTTTTATTCTCTTTTATTTTCTTACTTTTAGATGTCATTAAACAGTATTATTACTGAAGAAATGTGACCGCATAAGAAACCAAAGCCCTTATCTAAACCCAACTAGAGAATGGAAATTTATCACTGAAGTTTCAGTCCAATTCATGTAAAATAAAGAAAGGGAAGCTTACAATACCAGATGGGACATGAATTTTAGTTTCTTCTAGTGAAAGTGTAAACTGCATGCAATTACTATGGAACTTGTACTCATTAACTATATAGATCTTTACCCCTCAAGATTTTTACTAACCTCCGGAGTTGATCCACCTTGCGCTCATAATCGTCAACTTTTTTAACCAGCTCCTCATTTCTAGCCTCAGCCTCAACCTGAGCTTTTCTGGCTTCTTCTTTATCCTTTCTTTCCAATAGCAGCGATTCCTGTATGATTAATCAGAGGATTAAATCAGGAGACTCAATACGTTCCCAGTCATTAATTGCTAATAATTTTTTAGATTCCTGATAACATCCAATGATAACAGCTTTTCTTTTTCCCTCTTCTCTAGGTGTAGAGGGTGAATCGATTCCATTCAAGCCAGTTATCAATGAATGTGTCTTACAATAGAAAATTGATAAGTCCAATTTTAGTTGAACTCACCCATGGCAGGATGAGCTGTCTGCATATAATCATGTAATTATAATTACTTATATCAATAATTTTGGGATATGAATGAGCTCCAAGGATTTCTTGGACATTGAGAGAAACAATCAGAAAAAAATTGATGTCCAGGAAAAAACATGAGAAACAAAGTAGAAGCATTCGTGTAATGTCAATTGATAGTTTGCTGCTTTGGTTAAAGAAAGCATCCATTTGCCTTTCCAACCAGAATTTTTTTCACAAGACACCTCCCCCAAAAAAAAAAATTCATGGCTAATGGCAGTAAATGATATAAATAAATGGTGTATTATCTATATAATCAAAGATTGCTTACCTTCAAACTATTGACTTCAGCCATCAAAGAATTGATCTTTTCAGTATCTTGAATTATAACAGGAGTCTCCTTAATAACTGGAGGTGCTTCTTCAATGGCTTTCCGAGCTGCCTCACGCTCTTTGATGACCCTGCCATTTGCTTCTTCTACTTGTACTTGCATTGCATGCAAAGCATCCTGTAACTTAGCAATTTCTTGTGCTTTTTCCTCTTCCAAATCAGTCTGTTAATCAGACAAAAACGAGATTAGCTTATGGCATAAAAATTGCAACATTCATATGAACGATAAAGACACAATTTGATATTATATAAATATATGATAATGAAGTTACTCTCAAACGCTTCTCAATTTGCAAACGCCGTGTAAGTTCTTCAACACGCTTTTCTAGTTTGTCTTTTGCTTCTTTAAGGGCCCCTGTTTCTCTTGCAGCCTGAATGAAGTTATACAAATTGTTACTCCCTGCAGTAGCTTCTTTTAAAGCAATATTAAGTACATTATATTACACAAACACCACAAAAAAGAGAGCATAATTCAGACCATTTTAAGCTTTCTAAGTTCCCTCCTAGCAACCCTTCTCCTCCAACCACACTGAGTAACAATTGCTGCCTTTTGCAATTTTCTATAATAAGAATATGCAATTTGCCTTCGTAAATGAGCCTGAAGAGATTATCCCGATCATTATGGCAAGGCATATAAAAAAGTTGCATGGTCATTTTCTCAACTAAGAGTCTATAAACTATGAAGAAGAGCAACAAGAGCACCTGGATAAGGACTGCAGCCTTTGTTTGCTTTCTAAATCTGAATTCATCACGAGCCTTCATAGCCCTTAAACCTGTCTGTAATGTGATTGCAGATGATCGTGCTGTTAAGTAAGATTTCCTGGCAATGTATCCTTTGAAGTTCTTTTCTATTTTCACAACCGCTGCTTCACGCCGCAACTGCTCATAGAGCTTCCGAGCCAATATGCCTATTTGTTATTGAAAAGCACCATAAGAATCTATAGCATCATATTATGATAAGCAGTTCATATAGATCAACCCGTAAGCAGAAAGAAACCTACTTTAGGAGAAAAATCCAACTACTTTAACGCAGCATAACTCAATTTATATTCCAAATTTCTAGTTACAACGATGCCACCATATTTCCAACAATTAAATGGTGCACTTCATCTATGACAAGCACTTCAATGTCACAAGCAGTGTAAACCAGAGTCATTTTTTATTATTTCAGTCATGGTGCTTCCCTGACTCCCCCTGAAAACATGTTCATATTTAATGATCATGAAAATACATACTTGGATACACCAAGTAGCATGTCTCCCAGGATCTAATTGGCTTTCCTAAAAGGTCAAAAAGAATTTGTTGAGTGGCACCATCAAGGTTCTATTCTTTATGAAGCTTTTAGATGACATAAAACTCGCGTAATCTGCAAATCTAAAATCAGTACAGAAGGATAAATGAACCTAGCCAGTAGACACATTTACATAATCCACACGAAGACAATCACCTTGTACATACAAGAGATTGACTTACAGGAACTAGCAAACAAGGAAGCAACGAAAATCAAACCAAATGCCTTAAGAGACAACTCAGGATACCTCGCAAATTAGATTGCAAACAAATTGCAGCTTGACGCAATTCAATGAATTCCTTGCGTGCAATATGAGTGCTTATTTGTCTCTGGATGGTTCTGGCTGCATTTCCAAGAACCTCTGCTCTTCTTGCATCCAACTCAGCCATCTGACCTGCTCTTAGGAAAACCTTTGTCTTGCCAATCTGTCAAACCATAATCAATCTTGAATGACTTTGGAGTTTACAAAGTCCATTGGTATAGACTATAGATAGACTTCCCCATATTCTGATAAACTACCAGATGTAAAAACTAATCTTCAAGACATCAAAAAAAAAAAAATCAATTTAGAAATTCAGGAGTCAGTGGAAGATGTATAGAAATTATGGAGAGATTATAGCACCAACACTCTCAATGAAGTGAAGTAGAATTGCATTTTTATGCAAGTAAGTTTTTACTTCTATTTTATCCTTTTTCCAACCATTGTCCCTGCACAAGCCTACAACATGATATAGTGAAAGGTTATTCGAAAGGCTTCAATAAACCTCTTGAGACATTTGGGGTACTCTGGATGCTTCAATGTCATAATCATGCTCTTTGCTAATCAGACAAATCATTTTTGCTGTAGGTGCTAGGCAGTGGATAAGCCACCATGTATTAGTAAATGAACAATTCTCAGATGGCTATACATATGAAGGGTGTCATTTATTTAGGCAACTAGTGGGCCTTGGCTTACTGATCCTTGCTTTTCAAATTTTGTCCCTTCCATGCACCACCATCAACATATTAAGTTACAAGGAGTACTGAATCACCTGATAGCCTGTCATACCCAGTTTATCCAGGATCTTTTGGCATGCAACCTTGTCATCATAGCTGAAACAGAACAGTCAGAAATAATTAACCAGGGGGGGGGGGTGGAATGTATGCAAGCAAGACAGACCGAGAGTTAAAACAGAGATAAAGCAGTACAGTTCCTGCTCTAGAATGCTCTAGAAATCAGATATTTCAGACAAATATGTAAAAACGGAAAAGCCATTTGCCAATTTGAAGACAAAAACAGCCTAAAAAGGAGATGAAATTTTACTTTCCATCTAGAACTTCAGGGGCAAGAACACCAAATCGGTTGAGAAACTCAGAAAAGGTCCATCTGGTAGGATATCTAGCACAGCTGATTCTAGTTGCCTCAAGAACAGCCTAAAACAAATAACAGTAGACAAACAATCACCAAATGTAAATGGGTGCCAAAGATATTGCTCCTTTGCACGCTCAATTAAATAAAGCCAATGACAACATAGAAAGACCATGATATACTCACACCACAGCGTAATTGTTGAATGATTTTGAGATTTTTAAAAATAGCAGGCTTGAGGACATCGTTCGGCTTCACACATCTGATATAGTGAGGTTCTGTTGAATCTAGGGCCTCCATCAAAGATTGGAGTTGTAACTGCACTTTTCATAAACATGTATTATTTACTCATCACAAAACATAGAAACAAAAGCTTCAGATACCTGAGACAAGGATGTCAAAGATTGTATTATATAATGAATAGTAAAAGGTTCATATAAATGCCATGAATATCTATCTACCTTGTATCATCAAGGTTTCTTTTCTCAAAGAGGGTAACCAGAACTAAAAAACAAGTACAGAAAGTTAAAGGCATGTAGAATCAAATTTTGATATCGACAATTCATTCTTCACATAATAGTTTTTTTTTTTATAGAAAAAGAAATTTTATTATATCAGAAAAGAAGAATACAAAGAGAGAGGATAAGACATCCTTACAAACAAACAAAGAAACGAGAAAAACCTATGAGATTGAGTCATGCAACAAAGCATGTCAATTTCTCTGCATATCTAACAAAGAAACACCCGTAAAGAGACCATGAACAAAACACCAAAGCAAGGCCAAAAGAGTAACCCTATCCCAAATGAAGTCCAGGGTCGTAAAAGAGTTCTTGAAAATTCTAACATTCCTTTCCAGCCATAGACACCATAGGACAGCATAGACAAAGCATTGCCATAAGATTTTTGCTTCTTTATGAGAGACAAAACCTCTAAACTTAGTAAGGAGAAATTGATGCAAATCCATAGGGCAGACCCAAGACTCTCCAAAAATCCCAAACAGCTTATTCCAAAGAAAAGTCGCAGCAAAACAGTGCAAAAAGAAATGAGCCTCAGATTCCGAATCAGAACAGCACATTATACACATATTAGGAAACAAAGCAGTGAGACGTCTGTGCTTCTGGAGCATGTCGTTAGTGTTAATCCTGTTAAGAACAGCAGTCCAAACAAAAGCTTTGATCTTTGAAGGAGCTTTGGACTTCCATATGGGCTTGTCCACAAGAAATCTATCTCTATTAGGTTATTGAGTCAAGAACTGAAAATATGATTACAAGAGAAAACTCCCGAGGAGTCAAGAATCCAAATTCTTGAACCAGGATCTAAAGAGAGATGAATAGAATCAAGCAAAATCAAAAGCGATTCAAGCTCACTAGCCTCTCTATTATGCAAGTTTATGAAAAAATGAAGGTTCCAAGATAAGTTATCTTGAGAATAAAACAGACAAACATGGGCTTTATGTAAAGAAGATAGGTGAAAGAGTCTTGGAAAAGCCTCAGAGAGAGGAACAGTACCAACCCAAAAATTAATACAAGAGCCATTGCCCAAATGCAAGGACAAGAGAGAACTAAAAGAAGGTAATCCTTGATAAATAAATTTTCAAGGACTAACATGAGTAACTCTACTTGTAGAATTGGTGTCCCACCCATTCGGATGCAAACCATACTTACTTCGGATAACTTGATGCCATAAAGAAGAAGACTGTAGAGGAAAATGCCAAAGTCACTTAGCCACCAAAACAATGTTCTTGGTCACCAAATTACCATGTTCTTGGTCACCAAATTACCAAGACCCAACCCTCCTTCCTTTTTTGGTCTACAACAAACCTCCTAACTAACAAGGTGGTCTCTACTAGAATCTCTTGCTCTTGACCAAGGGAAATCCCACATAATTCTCTCTATTTTCTGCGCCAAACCCATCAGTATCCTAAAAAGGGAGAGAAAATATAAAAAGATGCTAGACAAGACTGAATAAGAGTATCTGACCACCCAAAGAGAAAAAGGCACCCTTCCAATAGCCTCACCGCTTGGAGATCTTACGAACTACCAAATCCCAAAAGGACGAGGCACGAGGATTTCCTCCCAAAGAAATGCCAAGATAAGTGAGAGGCCATTTCCGCCAAAGTAGTAAAAGCGAACAAAATCTGACTGTCCAAATTCACACCCACCAATCCACTTTTGGCCAAATTAATTTTAAGACCAGAAATGACCTCAAAGAAATTCAAAATAGACTGAATATTAACAAAAGAATCAACATCTGGTTCCGAGAAGAAAATAGTATTTGATTATTAACAAATTAATAAAAAGGAAAGTAAAACAACTGAAATACATTTGCTCAACCAAATATAATTATATTTACATAATTGGGTCATCAAGAAAGTAATGAATTGCTAAAGGATGTCATATGAAAACTTTTATGGCATTTTTCAGCAGCAAGCGATACATTTCAAGGGTAGCTAAAGTACCTATGTGTTAGACTCACCACATGTGAGTGTAGAAAACAAACTCCCACATTGCAAGGGTCATAGGAAGAACAAGACCGTATAAGACAAGGGTGATGGGCCAAAACCATGAGGTTAACCTTTTGGTTGAAGTGGTTCCAAGCCCAAATGCAAAAAATGTCAAGTCCAAACACCTACACCCATACAAGCTCCATACCAATACTCCTCCCAAGTCCAAATGCCAAACATGCCAAACACTATCCAAGCCCAAATCATGCCATGCCATGCCAAAATCCAACATGGTATCAGAGCTTCAATGATCTTCAATGATCTTAGATGGACTTGTGGACAAAGATGACTAGAGGGGACTTCCGCAAAGCCCACACAAGACAGGTGACTAGGTTGACTATCATATAAACAAACCAGCGACTAGCTGCCAAATTTGGAGAACCAGTCATGGAAAAAAGGGTCAGCTGAGGACATATGGAGAATCCAATTGCGGCCTAGCTGGAGTTCAAGTGCAGTTTAGGGGTCCCCCAATGTGAAAAAGGAAAAATTGAAAAATGAGACAAAAAAGAAAAAAATATAAGTTGAAAAAAGACTTTAGAGACCTAGAGAATTTAGAAAGGAAATTTTTAAATTGCTTGAGTGATTAGCACTTAGCAAGAATGATATATATATATATATATATATATATATATATACAACTATGAAATAAATACACCTTTTCCTATGTACATGAATCTAACGAATCATCATTAACTACTTCTATTTCCTATAATGTTATTTACAACACTCACCCTCAAGCTGGAGCATATAAGTCAAATGCTCCAAGCTTGCAACAAATATGATAGCTTCAAGGTCCTCTAAGGGGTTTTGTAAAGATATCTGCTAGTTGATCATTTGAATTAACAGATTCAGTAATAATTTCCTTAGAAAGGACTTTCTCTCGAACAAAGTCATAATCAATTTCGATATGTTCAGTTCTTTCATGAAACACAGGATTAGAGCCTATGTGAAAAGCTGCTTGATTATCACAGCATAGTTTCATTTGTTGAGCATCTCCAAACTTCAATTCCTGAAGAAGTTGTTTAATCCAAATAAGCTCATAAGTGGCCGTAGCCATAGCTCGGTATTCAGCTTCTGCACTAGACCGTGCAACAACATTTTGCTTTTTACTTTTCCATGAAACAAGATTTCCACCAACACGGACACAATAACCTGATGTGGAACGTCTATCAATAGGAGAACCTGCTCAATCTGCATCACAGTATCCAATTATTTGAGTGTTCCCTTTATCTTCAAAGAGTAATCCTTGTCCAGGAGCCTTCTTCATGTATCTCAGAATTCTTATCACTGCATCCCAATGATCTATGTCTGGAGTTTGCATGAATTGACTCACTACCCCAACTGCAAAAGAGATGTCTGGTCTTGTTATAGCGAGATACATAAGTTTTCCAACCAATCTCCAATACCTTTCAGGATCAAAATAGAGCTCCCCCTGATTTGGTAACAATTTATAATTTGGATCCATGGGACTGTCAATAGGTCTACAATCCAACATGCCAGTTTCCTTGAGAATATCCAATGCATACTTCCTTTGAGAGATAGCTATGCCATTTCTTGATTGGGCAACTTCAATACCCAGGAAGTATTTTAATTTTCCTAAATCCTTAATTTGAAAATGATTGAACATATGTTTCTTCAACTGAGAAATTTTCTCGTGATCATTTCCTGTGATGACTATATCATCTACATACACCACTAAGTAAACACAAGTGTCTGTAAAAGTATGGCAATAGAAGACTAAATGGTCTGCTTCACTGCATTTCAGCCCAAATTCTTGAATAACAGAACTAAATTTTCCAAACCATGCTCGTGGAGACTGTTTAAGTCCATAAAGAGAATGTCGTAGTTTGCAAACTAATCCAGACTCCCCCTGAGCAACAAAGCCTAGCGGTTGCTCTATATAAATTTCCTCTTCTAGTTCTCCATGAAGAAATGCTTTTTTAATACTCAACTGATATAGTGGCCAATGACGAATGGCTGTCATGGCAAGAAAGAGACGGACTGAAGTGATTTTTTCAACAGGAGAAAAGGTATCCCCATAGTCAAGGCCATAAATTTGTGTATAACCTTTGGCCACTAAACGAGCTTTAAGACGATCAATTTGGCCATCTGGACCAACTTTGATAGTATACACCCACCTATATCCAACAGTTGTTTTGCCTGGAGGAAGGGAAACTAACTCCCAGGTACCATTTTGTTCAAGAGCCTGCATTTCATCAATCATGGCTTGTTGCCATCTTGGATGATCAAGCGCCTCACGAATATTTTTTGGAATTGAAACAGAGGATAAGGATGATACAAAAGAAGAATAGGTAGGAGATAAATGATGATAGCTTAAGAAATTATAAATGGGATGAAGATTTTGGGTGAATCGAGTATCTTTTCTAAGGGCGACTGGTGTTAATAAGGGAATAATATGTTGTGATTTATTTCCTATTATATTCTGTATAAATTAAGAATAGGATACAACTCATTAATTGTATATATTTAGAATTCCTATTTTAGGTTGTACAAATCAGGAATTAGAATATTTGTCATTAATAGTTGTAAATTCCCCTTCATTATTTATGGTGGAAAATAGAATGGAAGAAGGCATCAAGCCAAATTTCCTGACATGGTATCAGAGCCTCCTAGCCCAGAAACGTGGTTCCTCTCTTTTCTTCGTTTCTGCGACAGAGTCACACGGCTGCAAGGGGCGCAGCCCTTGGTTAGTTCTTTGTGCACAAGGTTGTGCGTTCTTGGTCAGTGACAGCCTCCGCTGTCGCTCTTGCTCAACCACTTGCTCTTGGTCCTTGGTCGCGTCCTCTTCATCACTGTGTTCTTGCGTGCCATTCTTGGTTACGGAGAATTTTTGTGTTCACATGGCTACGGAGAATTTGTGTCTGCTTTACCGGCAAAAACTATACTGCCTGGGAGTTTCAATTTAAGATGTTTGTGAAAGGGAAAAGGATGTGGGGTCATATCAACGGGTCCTTCTCCGCCTCGGAAGCCACAACTGCGTTGGATGCTTGGGTGACAAAAGATGCTCAGATTATTTCTTGGATTCTAGGATTCATTGAGCCTCAGATGGTTAATAATCTGCACTCTTTTTCAACTGCTAAAGAGATGTGGGATTACCTGAAGCGTATTTATAACCAGGATAACGCTGCCAAGCGCTTTTAGTTGGAGCTCGATATCGCCAATTACAAACAGGGAAATCTGTCTATTTAGGACTACTACTCTAGATTCCTGAACTTGTGGACTGAGCACTCAGCCATCTTACATGTTGATGTCCTTAAAGATTCGCTAGCTGCCATTCGAGAGGTCTACCAGATCAGTAAACAGGACCAATTTCTCATGAAACTTTGCCCGGAGTTTGAGGTCGCACGAGCTGCTTTGCTGAATCGGAGCCCTGTTCCTTCTTTGGACATATGTGTTGGTGAACTACTCAGAGAAGAGCAACGTTTACTTACCCAAGGAGCCATGTCCCGTGATGACTTGGTTTCGGAACCAGTTACGGTTGGCTATGCTGCTCAAAGTAAATGCAAAGGTCAGGATATAAGATAGGTCCAGTGTTTTTCGTGCAAGCAATTCGGCCATATTGCTCATCATTGCAGTAAGAAATTTTGCAACTACTATAAGCAACATGGTCACATCATCACAGAATGTCCCACAAGACCAGAACAGTGACTAGTACAGGCTTTTCACGCCACTGCAGGTTCACCGGGCCCAACTTCCAATCATGCAGCCTCCGGTGCTGGTGCTATGAATTCAGAAATGGTACAACAAATGATACTATCAGCACTTTTTGCCTTGGGAATTCATGGTAAGTCTTTTGATGTTTCTCGACCACGGTTTGTTGATTCAGGGGCTTCCAATCACATTACTGGTTCCTCTGAACACTTGCACAATGTTCACCCTTACAATGGTGCCCAAAACATTTAGATTGCTGATGGTAATACCCTCTCTATTACTAATGTTGGAGACATCAATTCTTACTTTTGGAATGTGTTTGTGTCCCCTGGACTTGTTTCAAATCTAATTTCGGTTGGACAATTAGTGGATAACCATTGTAATGTTAATTTCTCTCAAGCTGGTTGTCTTGTGTAGGATCAGGTGTCGGCGAGGGTGATCGCGAAGAGGCTTAAAGTGGGCAGATTATTCCTGCTCCAGTGCAATTCTAATCATTTATCTTTTGCTTGTACTGATGTTCCAAATATGTATGAGGATTGGCATAGAAAATTGGGTCATCCAAATTCTGTTGTTTTGTCTCATTTATTGAAAAATGGATTGTTGGGAAATAAAAATGTCATGTCTAATTCCTCCGTTCCTTGTTCTGTTTGCAAACTTGCTAAAAGTAAAACCCTTCATTTTCCCTCTCATGCTCATCGTGCTGCCAAATGTTTTGATATTGTTCATAGTGATGTTTGGGGTATGTCTCCTGTCTCATCTCATGCCCAATATAAATACTTTGTGACATTTATCGATGACTACAGACCGCTTTACTTAGATATATTTTCTCCGATCTAAAGCTTAATCGCAGGTTTTCACAATGTTTAAGAAATTTTTGGCATATGTTGAGAATCGGTTTCACGCAAAACTCATCATTAAGATCTTGCGCTTTTGGATGTGTATGTTTTGTCCACGACTCTAAGATGCGCGTTGGGTGAAAGCAATGCAAGACGAACTACGATTTCAATGTGCTCTTCATCAGAGAAGTTTACTTGGGACATTGTCTCTTGCCCACTGGTGTCAAACCCATAAGCCGCAAATGGGTGTATTCTGTCAAATAGAAGCCGACCGATAGGTATTCACCTGGATAAGTATGATTTCGATGGTTCCCTCAATCGTTACAAGGCCCGGCTGGTCGCTTTGGGGAACAAACAAGAATATGGGATTGACTATGATGAAACGTTTGCACCCGTGACAAAGATGACCATCGTCAGAACAGTGCTTTCTATTGTTGCCTCTAAAGGCTGGTCCCTCCATCAAATGGATGTGAAGAATGCCTTTCTTTATGGTGACCTGGCAGAAGATATTTACATGACTCCTCCTCAAGGTCTGTTTTCCTCCTCTAAGGGTGTGTGCAAGCTCAAACGTTCCTTATATGGCTTGCGACAGGCTCCCCGGGCATGGTATGGGAAATTTCGTTCTACTCTTCTTGGATTTTCTTTTACTCAAAGTCAATATGACTCGTCTTTGTTCATTCATCACACAACAGCTGGTATTGTTCTTCTTCTTCTTTATGTTGATGATATAGTCATTACTGATTCTGATCATACGTCCATACAACGACTTAAACAACAGCTCCAAGCCTCAGTTCATATGAAAGACCTTGGTGGTCTTCACTATTTCTTAGGTCTTGAGGTTTATTCTGACTCCAAGGGTCTTTTTCTACATCAACACAAGTATACTGAAGATCTGATTTCTTTGGCTGGTCTCCATTCTGCTACCCCGGTGGATACTCCTCTAGAGGTTAATGTTAAATATTATCGTGATGAGGGTGATCTTCTGCCTGATCCTTTGCTGTATCGTCAACTTCTGGGTAGTCTTAATTATCTAACTATTACGCGCCATGACATTTCGTTTGCAGTACAACAGGTCAGCCAATTTATGCACACTCCTCGCCACCTTCATTTGGCTGCTGTTCGCCGCATCATTCGATACTTGAAAGGCACCTCTCAACAGGGTCTATTCTTTCCCACTGGGACGTCTCTTAATTTGCTTGGTTATAGTGATGCGGATTGGGCCGGTTGTCTTGATACTCAGAGATCTGTCACGGTTGGTGCATGTTTCTCGGTCCTGCATTGATTTCTTGGAAGAGTAAAAAACAGGTCTGAGTCTCTAAGTCCTCCACTGAATCTGAGTATCAAGCTATGTCTACAACTTGTTCTGAAATTATTTGGCTCTGTGGTCTTTTGACTGAGCTTGGATTCCCTCAGTCGGCTGCAACACCTCTCTATGCCGACAATACTAGTGCAATTCAAATCGTTGCCAATCCAGTTTTCCATGAGTGCACAAAACATATTGAAGTGGATTGTCATTCTATTCGGGAGGCCTATGACGATCATGTTATCTCTCTTCCTCATATCACCTCCCAGCTTCAGCTTGCGGATATTTTCACCAAGGCTGTTCCTCGTCCTCGTCATCAATTCCTCATTAGCAAATTGATGCTTATTGACCAGCCGCATCAATTTGAGGGGGATGTTAATAAAGGAATAATATGTTGTGATTTATTTCCTATTATATTATGTATAAATTCGGAATAGGATACAACTCATTAATTGTATATATTTAGAATTCCTATTTTAGGTTGTACAAATCAGGAATTAGAATATTTGTCATTAATAGTTGTAAATGCCCCTTTACTATTTATGGTGGAAAATAGAATGGAAGGCATCAAGCCAAATTTCCTAACAACTGGCAAGACAGCATTGGGTTTAGAAAGGTCCATAGTAGAGGTGGCTGGTGGAGTAGGACATGATTCTTCCAGGTCTTCAACTACTTGTAATGTTGGATCAAGAATACGTGGGCGACGCTGATACGTGATAAGAGGAGGTGAAGATGGCTCAGTGATTGCATAAGGACCTTCTTGTTCATTGGGGGCTTCAGGAGAGTCTTGTTCCTGCAAAGGAGAAAGAGATGCACCAAAATGGGGAACAGGTAAAACATCAAGGATAATGTTAGACTCGGAAGAAGAAAAGTATGGAGTTTCTTCAAAGAAAGTGACATCTGCAGACATGTAATAACGATTATTGGCTGGAGAATAACAACAATATCCTTTCTGCAGTCTAGAATACCCAAGAAAAACACATTTAATTGCTCGAGCCGAGAGTTTATCTAAACCTGGAGAGAGATCATGAACAAAACAAGTACAACAAAAAACACAAGAAGCAACACGAAACAATGGTTCTTTAGGAAATAAAATGGAACGTGGAACTTTATTACCAAGAGAAGAAGGCATCTGATTTATCAAAAAAACATGCAGTTAGAACTGCATTACCCCAATAGCAAACGAGCATATTTGTATGAAGTAACAATGTCCGAGCAGTTTCAACTAAATGTCTATTTTTCTTTTCTGCTATTCCATTTTGTTGGGGTGTATGAGGACAAGTTGACTGGTGTAAAATCCCTTTTGAAGTCAGAAAAGAAGAGAAAGCAACAAAGAAATATTCTCTTGCATTGTCACTTCGAAGAACTTTAATTTTCTTACCAAATTGGGTTTCAACCTCTGTATAAAAGGAGGTAAAAATAAAAAATATTTCAGAACGTTCTTTCATTAAGAATACCTAAATACATCTTGAAAAATCGTCAATGAAAGTAACAAAGTATTTAAAACCCAAAGATGTAGTTACACGGCTTGGACCTCATATGTCTGAATGAATAACAGAAAAATGACAATTTATTCGACTTTCAACCTAACTTGGAAAAGAAGATCGAACATGTTTTACGAGTTGACATGACTCACAGTTAAGAGTTTTTATTTTCTCAAGACTTGGAACCAATTTTTGCATTTTTGACAAACTTGGATGACCTAGACGTTCATGAAGACGATTGACGGATGCAACTGCAACACAAGTTTTGGAAGGAGCTGATTGGAGGTAGTAAAGACCTCGATATTCATGTCCTACACCAATCATCCGACCAGTACCACGTTCCTGTATGACAAATGAATCGACATCAAATGTTACAGAACAATCAAGAGAACGAGTAAGTTGGCTAAGAGAGATCAAATTAAAAGGACAACCGGGTATGAATAAAACAGATTTTAAAGACATAGAAGGAGTAGGTGAAGCATGATCTATTCCTTTGGTAACAACTTTGGAACCATTTGCTAGAGTAATGAAATGCGGAAATTTAGGTGGAGATATGGTGGAAAATAAAGAACTATTACCAACAATGTGATTAGAGGCACCTGAATCAATAATCCATGGACTTTGAGAATTACCGGACTAAGAAATGCAAGCTATAGAATGATGGGCACCTGTGGCAGTGGAGGACTGAGATTGGTTGGTAGCCTTTAATTGAAGATATTCTTGATATTCATCCTCTGTGAACTTTCTTTCAATCTTTGAGACATTCACAGATTTTTCTGGAAATCCACGACATGAGTAGCATGTATCCTGGTTATGATCCATTCTTTTGTAATATGAACATTGAGGAAGATTACCTCTTCCTCCTCGTCCTCCACAATTAGATACCATTGCAGAAGTTTCAATTGAATCAATAGAATTACCTCCCACTTTTGGTGAAGGGACTCGAAGAAGTCTAGTAATTAGATTCTCCATTGAAGGGACCTCTTGACCAGTTAAAATTTGGTCAAATTACATGGTCAAAATCTGAATTCATCCCATGAAGGATCAACACCATATATAGATTGTCAAGTTTTGTCTTTATACCTGCAAGGGTGTCAGCTTCCAAGAACGTTTTTAACTCCTCAACTGCAAATTGAGCTTTTGAAACATAGGAAATCATGTCATGGTCTGATTGTTTAAGAGTGACCAACTTTTGCACTGAATCATATAGCCTTTGTATATCGTTAGCAAAAACACTTTGAGCCTTCTTCCAGAAAGTATGATAGGTTTTAAAGGTTCTGAAGTTTGCCAGAATGGTTGGTTTGACAAATTGCCACAACAAGGCACAAAGTTGATAATCAAGTTTCTCCCATTGACTACGATTTTCTTCTGGAATATCATCAGAGGGCTTTTCCAAATGATCATAGACTCCTTGACCAAGAAACCAAAGCTCTACAGATGCTGACCAAGCCAAATAATTTTTTCCATTTAGCTTTTCTGAAGTTATTGTTGGGGTTCTAGAAATAGAGAAGGAAGGATTGTATGTAGGTATCTGACTTTGTTGAGATTTTGTGGGTATTTGAGAGGCAGCTCTGGATTCCATCTCAATTTTGAGAGATTTCCAGAAATAAAGGTGAATGGGAAGTGAAGAGGCACAAGTTGCGGTTAGGGAAGGTGAATGTGATGGTAGGAATGGAAAGAGGAGAGCCGACAGTTCAGATGACACCGGTGCAACGATGATTGGACTCCGGAAAGGTACCGCGTGAAGCTCACGCGCCGACAGGTAGACAACTCCATTGGTGATGGGTCTCGGTGGGCTGGCCGGTCGGAACCATCTAAGTCGTCCGATGGTGCTCGTGCAGTGTCTCCGGTGGTGGACGGTGGCTGAGTGCAGGGCTGCTGATTGGAGACTATTTGTGACTACTGTTTGTGACAGAAACAAGACACGGTTGATAGATGATTTGCTAAGGAATCTTTCTGCCGGACCAGATGGCAGAGATTCTAAGATGGTAATCCAGAGGCGGGATCGAACCCGCTTTGATACCAAGTTAAAAAAAGACTTGAGACTTAGAGAATTTAAAAGGGAAGTTTTTAAATTGCTTGAGTGATTAGCACTCAGCAAGAATGATATATATATATATATATATATATATATATATATATATATATATACTGTGAACTAAATACAACTTTACGTTTTCAAGAACATTATTCCCTATGTACATGAATCACTTTTTCCTATGTACATGAATCTAATGAATCATCATTAACTACTTCTATTTCCTATAACGTTATTTCCAACAATATACATATGGAAAAAAGAAATTCAGGCACTCACATGAGAAGAGGAGTGTTAGACTCACCACATGTGAGTGTAGAAAACAAAGTCCCATATTGTAAGGATCATAGGAAGAAGAAGACTGTATAAACCAAGGGTGATGGGCCAAAACCATGAGGTTAACCTTTTGGTTGAAGTGGTTCCAAGCCCAAATGTTAAAAATGTCAAGTCCAAACACCTATACCCATACAACCTCTATACCAACACTCCTCTCAAGTCTAAATGCCAAACATGCCAAACACTATCCAAGCCCAAATCATGCCATGCCAAAATTCAACATGGTATCAGAGTTTCAATGATCTTAGATGGACTTGTCGACAAAGATGACTAGAGGGGACTACAGCAAAGCCCACACAAGACAGGTGATTGGGTTGACTATCATATAAGCAAATCAGTGATTAGCTGCCAAACTTGGAGAACTAGTCATGGAAAAAAGGGTCAACTAAGGATAGATCGAGAATCCAATTGTAGCCGAGCTAGAGTTCAAGTGTAGTTTAGGGGTCCCCCAATGTGAAAAAGGAAAAAAATGAAAAATGAGACAAAAAGAATATATATATATATATATATATATATATATATATGGAAAAAAGAAATTGAGGCACTCACATGTGAGGAGGAGTGTTAGACTCACCACATGTGAGTGTAGAAAACAAAGTCCCATATTGCAAGGGTCATAGGAAGGAGAAGAGACAAGGGTGATGGGTTAAAACCATGAGGTTAACCTTTTGGTTGAAGTGGTACTAAGCCCAAATATTAAAAATGTTAAGTCCAAACACCTGCACCCATACAAGCTCCATACCAACACTCCTCCCAAGTCCAAACGCAAAATATGCCAAACACTATCCAAGCCCAAATCATGTCATGCCATGCCAAAATCCAACATGGTATCAAAGCTTCAATGATCTTCAATGATCTTAGATGGACCTGTGGGCAAAGATGACTAGAGGGGACTGCCGCAAAACCCACACAAGACAAGTAACTGGGTTGACTATCATATAAACAAACCAGCAACTAGTTGCAAAATATGGAGAATCAGTCATGGAAAAAAAGGTCAGCTGAGGACAGATGGAGAATCCAATTGCAGCCTAGCTGGAGAGAGTAATGAGGAGCAGCAAGGAGTATTTACAGCTAGGTATCCACCCTGTATTTTAAGAATGGTAGGAGGCGGGGAATCTGAATTAAGAGGGGCAGCAATTAGCATTTAATTGAGGGGATTATGGCAAATGAACAGGCAGTTAGTGGAGACAATAAATAGAATGGGAAGGAAGGAGAAAAGGGGGGAGGAGGAAAGATAAAAGGGAGGAAAATGTATGGGAGAAGGCATCTAGTCATTTGAGTAAAGAATTGGGGCCTTTGGGCAGCGAGGAAGCAAAGTCTCGGAGTTCTGCAGTGTCTACCTTTTCTTTCTTTTTCTATTCTTTTTTTCAGTCTGTCTTTGAGAGATTACAGAGGCTTACCTCTTATATAAGAAGTTAATCTCCATATTTTCTTAAAGAAATCAAGGTTCCTATCAGAGCCAATCATAGTTCTTTGCCAGCAATGGGGTTATAGATATTGGGCTAACCATTTAGAAGATAAAATTGTTAGGATTGCAATGACATGTTTGTTTTACTACCCTTGTGAAAAGCTCTGAAAATACTGACAATTTGTTTATGCATAATTCAGCTGCTTGAAGTGTTTCTTGGAATTTTCAAGAAATGATGGGACAACCTGCAAGTATGGTGGTGTGTGCAAATTAAATTAAGAGATTCTGTCTCAAGAAAGTGTAAGATATCATGAAGAGGTACAATATTTGTATAGTTTTTGAGTATTTGGTTGGACTGGATGCAGACTTTAAAATCAAGCCAATATAGATATTATAGGATACAGTTATTTATATGGTATCACTTCTGGAGTTTTGCAAATAAATATCTTAGTCCATCTGGTCATAGAAATTGAAAGGCCCACCATTTTAATGCTCTGGTGTATATCTTAATTTCATTTTGTTCTCTTTTTTAGAGGTTATCTTTTCATCCTTCTTCTACTTCATTCTATCTCTTTCTACTAATTAGTTTTTTTCTTTTATCCTAGAAGAAAATGTCCATGACCATTGCCATGGCATTAAACATCAGGTTCCTCGTTCATCCTAAAGCAAGGGAAACAGAGGGTGTTTAGCTTTTTGCAGAGTAAGTAGGCAAGACCAGAAAGAAGTTTACCTTTATCCATTTAAAACAGCTCATAAAAAGAATATAACAACTAACAATAACAATACCTTAAAGTGAGACCCAATCGAAGAGAACTTGGATGATTTTGAAGACTCCTCCGAAGAACTGGGGA
Source organism: Ormosia emarginata (assembly GCA_029884605.1). Classification (NCBI taxonomy): domain Eukaryota; kingdom Viridiplantae; phylum Streptophyta; class Magnoliopsida; order Fabales; family Fabaceae; genus Ormosia; species Ormosia emarginata. Next base: position 2,024,956 of record JAQQTP010000073.1, on the reverse strand, counting down.
ACAGATCAGCCACAAATGAGCATGTTGAGGCTGTCAACAGACCCTGATGTTCTGCGACCACATAATCCTTGTTTTTGTCAAGAAACTTATCAGCCAGATATTTCACCTGGACAAAGAAATAATAGTTAAAAACAAGAGAAATGAAGCATATTTAAGCATCTGTTATAGTTAAAAATGTCACGAAATGGAACAAATGTAGAAAAGGCCAAATGTATCTACCTCCCCTCCATAATGAGATATGGTAAAACTAGTCCGGGAAAGTTTAGGTTTGATAAAGCGCTTGTTGTTTTTGAATGTCTGGTACAACTTCTGAGCAAATGTTTCATGTGTGGATTCACGAAACATACTGTGTCACAACCAAGCTAATATGAGTCCAACCAAACAACAACGTTCAGGCAATGCTTGATTGATATAAGTCCCCTGCATATCTTAATGACAACAAACTTGAAGTAGCATACAAGTATAAAACTAAGATAGTAAAATCAAGAAACTTCAGGAAAGATATAAGCATCTAGATTCTATATAACTAAGCAGTGTCAGATTAACAGTGAAATTACTATCAGCAACATACCAGGCTTCATCAAGGAGTGCAAGTATTCCCCCAGGATTCTGCAAAGATTGAATAACATAATCATCATTACCTGAATTTGTGGTGTAGGTAAACAAAGAGAGTATTTAAGTGCATTTGTACTTATAACTAGTCATAAACAAATCACATACTTCAGACAGGATAAAGAAATTATCAATGCAATAAGCAAAAGTAAAAATACCTTCTCAATTAGCTCCAAAACATCTTGGTTGTCAACAAACTCTATGTAACTCCAATTGATCTCTTCCTTGGAGTATTCTTCTTGTTCCATTTTAAAGACATGCTACAACCATTCAATCAGGGGGAAAAAAATCAAGGAAAAAATGAATTGAAAAATATAGATAACAAATTGTGCCAGAAATTACCAAACCTTATTAAAATGTTGTTGCAGCTTTTCACTTGTAAAATTAATACAGAACTGCTCAAAACTTTGAGAAAAGAAATTTATCAGATGCAAGGCTAAATATCAAACCATAAATGCCAGATGAAAGTAATATCAAACCATAAATGCCAGGTGAAAGTATTAGCTTACCTATTGCACTCAAAACTTTCAAACCCATAGATATCAAGAACTCCGATGATAGATTTGGAATTTGTATCTTGCCCAATTGAAATGTTAATCTTCTCCACAAGCCTAAAAGCAATAATGAGCAGTTGTCAGAATAAGAAACCTAGAAGATGTGAAATCTAGAACAATTATCGATCCAATCACGTAACTTTTATTTTCCAAGAGAACAATCGACAACAACCAATAACTCCAATGTGCTACTGTGAGGTTATTTCAACTATAAATATGATTATTGCATTTCTAAAGTAACATTTATAGCTGATAAGCCATATTCACAATTGATAACCATATTTAAATGTGAATATTCAGTCCTTAACCAAGAATAAAATTGTTTAGGTATCTTTATACTATAAATTGACTTGAGATATTGCCTTATTGACCTTTGCACAATAGTTCTCTAATTCTTTATTCGCATTAATTCAGAGAGTGGATTTATATGAGGGATATACAACATTGCACACAGCCACACAGAAATGGTGCTACAAGTTCATTACCAATCAAACAAACGTGAATAAATGGTTTTAGCTAATGCATCCCTGCTACCAACAGCTGCAGCAAGGGTTCTTGGAATAACCTCTTCAGGTGTTACCATCACACGCTTGATCAGTGCATCTTCCAAGCTCTTAGCATCACACCTACAATAATTTATATATTAAAATGTACAGAATACCAAAGAACCCATAATACAGTAATGAATATGAAATGCATAAAAGGATTATATTAGGGCATACTTAAGAAGCTTGGCAGTCATACTAAGATGGAACCTAGACTTCTCATCTTTGATGACAGAAGAGTCAATCTCCTCTCCTTTTGAAAATTCAATATTTCCAAGGTGTAGAACTGCTGCGACAACCCTAAAAATTGCCTCCTGAAATATATTGTTATATCAAAAAAGCAACTTCAAATGCAAAATTTTCATTCCATTAACAAATAAGGTTCAGGAAGACTAGCCTGTTTTTCCTCACTGATTCCAACAACACCCATTGCCTTTCGGATTGCAATATACTCATCTGCATCATTGACTCCATCCAGTTTATAGCAGTTGGATTGATTTAAGTAATGGAAGGAGCTGGAACTTCCCAGCTTATACTTCTCCTTTACCTACAAAATAGAGAGTTACAGTAATTGAATAGGACCAATATTTACATAACATCCTATCTTCTTGAAAAAACAACGATGCATTTCAATATCAAGAAAGGGGATTTTTACCTCAGCTGGTGCTGCACAAAGAAGGTAAAAGCAATGGTAATTTCTTTCAGGATCTGAAACTTGACAAACACGGGACCTTTCAAGCAAGTAAGTTTGTATATCTGCCCCAGAGATCCTTCCCTTGTTGTCAAATTGGATCTCAACATATTTACCAAAACGACTGCATCTCAATACCATGAGGAACATGACACGTATTATATCAATTTTGATTTTTGAACAAAAAATATTTATAATCCATTTATATTTATATTTTTCACATGGTTTACTGAATAGTGCAAGGTAAGGCTGCCTACTATGAACCCACTCAACCCTTCCCTGGACCCTGCACATAGCAGGAGCTTCATAGAACCAAGCTGCCCTTTTTTTACCGAATAGTGCAATGTAATACCAGCAAACAAAACCCAAAATCCAATAATTAATGAAATTTGGCTACTGATTATCAAGAACCAACCCTCCCTAAAGTTTAAGTTGTTAGGTGAAAGTATATGAATGATTTTATACTTAACACGCCTCGTCACGCAAGAGCCCTCTGAGCTTGAAACGTGTACAAATGCACAGACCTACTCTACCTTGTGTTGAAATGTAGCTTTTTATTATTTAAATTGCAGTTGCGCGAACATTCTTACGATTGCGAACATTGCGACTATTGCGATGCCGATTGTGGTCTTTGCGACGTGATTTTTTTTTAAGTTTGCACAAAATGTTGTGTCCGATCACGATGCACAAGCGACGCTTGACTCGATCTAGGATCTGATGCGGTCCCGATGCGGCTGCAATGCTGAAATGTAATTTTTATCACACCGCATTAGTGTTGGCAGATCATATATATCGTATATATTAATGTAGTATATTTGATTGTATTCTATATTTGGTTAAATTTGATTAGTCAAACTGATAGAGAACTTTTAGGAATCAGTTTTTATTACCTCTGTATTAAGAAAGATATTATTCTTCTGTATTAGGAAGACTCTTTATTAGGTAGAATATTTTCTCTTTAGTAGGCTGATTAGTTTCTTTTTTCCCCTCCTAGATGGAGCCTTTAAATCCTGATGTACAGTTCTGTATCAAATCAATTCAACCTATTCACGTTTTTATGGTATCAGAGATAGAAAAACTAGAATTAGGTTTCGAATTCCCTTCCTGCTCTCAAAATATCCAAAGTTACGTCAGGAACTTCTCAGTAGTCTCTACCCGAGCCTCAAGCCACCCGAGGATCATCTAAAAATCACCATATTCAGATCATTACGATCAGATTAAATGGTGACAACTACCTTCATTGGTCACAGTATGTTCGTATGTATCTAAGGGAGAGAGGCAAGATTGGCTATGTCACAGAAGACACAAAGAAGCATGACGAGAAGGATCCAACCTATGCCAATTCGGATGCTGAGAACTCAATGGTGATGACATGGTTGGTCAACTTCATGGCCGAAGAGATAAGCACAAATTATCTCTGCTATTCGACAACCAAGGAATTGTGGGACAGTGTTTCACAAATGTACTCAGATTTAGGGAATCAATCCCAAGTGTACGAATTGATCCTACAACTTGGGGAGATTCGCCATGGTGAGGACTCTGTAACAAAATATTTTCACTCTCTTAAAAGAATTTGGCAAGACCTGGACTTATTCAATGACTATGAGTGGAAATCACCTGAGGATTGCAATCACTATAAAAAGATGGTCGATGTTGGTCGTATTTTCAAGTTCCTTGCAGGTCTGAATGTCGAATATGATGAAGTCTGTGGTCGAATCATTTGAAGAAATCCTCTTCCTTCAAATGGGGAAGTATTTGTAGAGGTATGGCGAGGAGAGAGCTGCAGACAAGTGATGTTGGGTAAGAGGACTGCAAGTGCAACTGGGTCAGTAGAAGAGTCTGCCTTAGCCACTCCTGAAGCCCAAGTTAGCCGTAAAACCCCTCAGCACCAACGAGCAGCAGACAAAAATAACTTGCGTTGTGAATACTGTGGAAAGCCATGCCATACACAAGAGACCTACTACAAGTTGCACGACAGACCTGGCAAGTCTAACAAAATTGGTGAACAACAAGCACCTACAGCAAACAAGGCTGAATTAACACCATTCAGCAAAGAGCAGTTAGATCATCTTCTTAAACAGCTAAAAACCCATTCATCTCTTAATGCTTCTACTGGTTCTGGGGCATAAACAGGTAGTAATTCTTTAGCACTCTCTGTATTTAAAACCACCAGTCCTTGGATCATAGATTTTGGGGCTTCTGATCATATGACCAGTTGTTCTCATTTATTTAGCTCTTATTACTCGTGTTTTGGTATTGAAAAAGTTAGAATAGCTGATGGAAGTTTCTCATCTATTGCAGGCAAAGGCTACATTAGAATCTCAGAAAAAATTACTCTAAAAAATGTTTTACATGTACCAAAACTTGCATGTAACCTTCTGTTTGTCAGTAAATTATCTAAGGATTCTAACTGTATTGTTGTTTTTCTTCCTTCCACTTGTGTTTTTCAGGACCAGAACTCGGGGAAGATGATTGGAACTGCTAGAGAAATGAATGGACTGTATTACTTTGATGAAACAGCCTCGTGGAAAGAAAAGGCTCATGGATTGAGTAGTACTAGTTCAACCTCTGTCATTGACCAAGTAATGTTATGGCATAGGAGATTAGGATATCCTAGTTTTTCATATCTCCAACACTTATTTCCTGAGTTGTTTAAAGGAATTGATTGTTCAAAATTTCAGTGTGAAGCTTGTCATTTAGCTAAAGATCACCGTATTTCTTTTCTAATAAAATCTTATTCTGCTTCAAAACCTTTTTATTTGTTTCATAGTGATGTTTGGGGACCATCCAATGTTAAAACTATCTCTGGCAAAAAATGGTTTGTGACTTTTATTGATGACCACATTAGATTATGTTGGGTTTATCTGTTGGAAAAAAAAATTTGAAGTTGAACAACAGTTTAAAGATTTTTTTCTCATGATTGAAAATCGATTCCAAACACAAATTGGTATTCTAAGAACTAATAATGGGACTGAGTATTTTAATCAATATTTGGGTACATTTCTATCTGAAAAAGGTGTCATTCATCATTCTACTTGTTGTGACACACCACAACAAAATGGCATTGCTGAAAGAAAAAATAGGCATCTTCTTGAAGTTGCTTGTGCCATCATGTTTTCCATGAATGTACCAAAATATCTTTGGGGTAATGCTCTCTTAACTGCCTGTTATTTAATAAATAGAATGTCATCTCATGTTTTGAAGTTTAAAACACCCTTACAGGTTTTAAAAGATTTCTTTCCTGCTTCTCAGATAACTACTGACCTTCTCCTAAAAGTTTTTGGCTGCGTTTGCTATATATATATACCAAGTGTTTTCAGGTCCAAACTTGATCCAAAGGCTAAATAATGTGTTTTCCTTGGTTATGCATCTAATAAAAGGGGGTACAAATGTTTCAATCCTATTACTAATTTTCTTTTTTGAAAGTATGGATGTTAGTTTTGTAGAGGATCAACCCTTTTTTCCAGAAAATTCTCTTCAGGGGGAGAATATAGTTAGTAAGGAATATAATTTTTAGGAAACCTTACCTATACCTTTGCCAGATATTACTTTATCAGAGACAGGGGGATAAGTAACTCAAGTCACTCCATCTGAACTTCAGGTTTATACCAAACGAAGGTTCCACAAAAAAAAAAATGTTGATCCAGTCATTTCTCCAGCAAATGTCCAATTTGATTTGCCAAGAACTGATCCTATAATCCAATGTAATATTCCTTCCACTCCTATTTTTTCTCCATCTCCTGACATACCTTCCTCTGATCTTGACCTTCCTATTGCTTTGAGAAAAGAAACCCGAGCATGCACTAAACATCCTATTACAAAATACCTCTCATATGAAAAGTTGTCAAACACTCATAAAGCTTTTGTGTCCAAGATTTCTAATCTGTCTATTCCCAGAACCATTCAGGAAGCCTTAAGTGATCTGAATTGGAAATTAGTTGTGATAGAAGAAATGGATGCTCTTAAGAAAAATCATACATGGAGCATTATTAATCTACCAACAAATAAGAAGACTGTTGGGTGCAAATAGGTATTTACCGTGAAGTGTAAAGCTGATGGGAGTGTGGAAAGATACAAAATGAGACTCGTAGTAAAAGGATTTACTCAGACTCATGGTATAGACTACCAAGAAACTTTTGCACCTATTGCTAAAATTAACTCTATTAGAATACTTCTCTCTCTTGCAGTTAACTCCAACTGGCCACTTCATTAGTTTGATGTTAAGAATGTCTTTCTAAATGGAGACTTGCAAGAAGAAGTATATATGGACTTACCACCTAGGTTTGAAGAAAAACTTGGAAGGGGGAAAGTGTGCAAGCTGAAGAAAGCTCTATATGGACTAAAACAGTCCCCTAGAGCTTGGTTTGAGCGTTTTGGAGATGTTGTTAAGAGACATGGGTTCTCACAAAGCCAAGCTGATCACACTCTATTTTTCAAGCATTCCACCGAAGAAAAAATAATCATACTAATTGTCTATGTTGATGACATAATCATAACTAGAGATGATGATCTTGAAATCAACAATCTAAAGAAGAAACTTGAGGTCGAATTTGATATTAAGGACCTAGGAAGGCTAAAGTATTTTCTCGGAATGGAATTTGCTAGATCCAATGTGGGGATCTTCATCAATCAACGCAAGTATATTCTTGATCTTCTCAAAGAAACAGGAATGACTGGTTGTAAGGCAGCAGACACTCCAACTGAATTCAATACAAAATTGAAAGTAGCAACAACTAATGAAGTGGTGGATAGAGAACGCTATCAAAGATTAGTTGGAAAATTAATCTATTTGGCACACACTAGACCAGACATAGCATTCGCTGTAAGCATGGTAAGCCAATTCATGCACTCACCCAGACCTACTCACTTTGAGGCTGTCTTTAGGATCTTAAGATACCTCAAAGGAACTCCAGGCAAAAGACTCTTGTTAAAAAACAGAGGTCATCTTCAGGTGGAGGCTTACACGGATGCAGATTAGGTAGGTGATGTCAATGATAGAAAATTTACCTCAGGATACTGCACCTTTGTAGGAGGTAACTTGGTCACTTGGAGAAGCAAAAAACAAAGTGTTGTTGCAAGGAGTAGTGCTGAAGCAGAATTTCGGTCTGTTGCACATGGATTTTGTGAAGTGTTATAGATAAAAAGACTTCTAGAAGAATTGAAGGTCTCTACACCAGCATCTATTAAAGTCTATTGTGACAACAAAGCTATAATTTCTATAGCTCATAATCCAGTTCTACATGATAGAACAAAGCATGTAAAAGTGGATAAACATTTCATCAAGAAAAAGATTGACAGTGGTGTGATATGTATGTCTTACATACCTACCACAAGAAAATGTTCTCACCAAAGGACTCCCTGGCACAACATGAGAATTTGGTGGCAAGCTTGATAAGTGATATCTTCATGCCATAGGGGGAGTGTTGGCCGTATATATTAATGCATGATTGTATTTTAAATTTGGTTATATATTTGATTAGTCAAACTAATAGAGAACTTTTAGAATTAGTTTTCATTATCTCAAGGAAAGATATTATTCTTCTATATTAGGAAGATTATAGAATATTTTTTTTAGTAGGCTGATTAGTTTCCTTTTTCCCCTCCTAGATGGAGCCTTTAAATCTTGATGTATAGTTCTGTATCAAATCAATTCAACCTATTCATATTTTTAATTAGAAACATGGGGAGCAAGGATCGAACTCTTGACTACTTGGTCATATAGGCTCTAGTACCATGTCAAGAACCAAGTCTTCCACAAGTTTAAGTTATTAGGTAAAGACATATGAATAGTTTTATATCTAACACTGATGAACTAATCTGGTCCATCTTGTTCAGCCACCATTTCTGACCACAGTTTCAATGGTTAAAAAAAGCATGAAAGAACAGTTCTTTCTCATCAATACATGATCTCTCTATTTCATTCACTTTAGTAAAATAGTCACAATCACTTTCCCTAAACTATTTTACGATAAAGTTTGTTTTACTTGAAATTCCATGCAGCTGTCAAAGCTCACCTTGAATTATTGTTTCTGACTGTTTTTGCATTGCCAAATGCTTCAAGAACTGGATTAGACTGCAAGTAATTAATATAGAAGCAAGAATGAGGAAATAGCTTCTATGCTTTTTAAAAACCCTACATATCTAATAAAATCTGCAAAGAAATGAAGTAGTATAAATGAACTGCAAAGTTTATTTGGGCTTTCCATCCTGAAAGACATGCACAAAGATTGAGTATCTAAGAAAAAAAAATATGCAGCTCCATCATACTTCTAGAACTTGTTGTTCAACCGTTCGCCCTTCTACTCCAGATCGGCCCCCAAGGTAAGCAAGATAACGCATAAGCATCTTTGTTGTCTCTGTCTTACCAGCCCCACTCTCACCGCTAACCAGGATTGAGTGGCTTTTTCCCTCATTCATCATCGCTCTAACAAATATAAACATGGAAATAAGTGAACCATATGAAAATGAATACAGAAAGCCAATGATATGGACACCTCAGTTACCTGTATGCAACATCTGCAACTGCAAAAACATGGGGACTAAACTCTCCAAAAGCAGCTCCTTTATATTGTTCCATCATGCGAGTATCATATAGATGCGGTAACCTTTGAAATGGGTTTATCGCAATCAGGATATTGCCAGTATAGGTCTGCAACAATATTGGAGGAGTAGCATGGTTACATTAATCACAAGTTTCTACTTTCACTAAACTCAAAAACAATTTCAGCATTCAATGAAATAATAAAAATATTAGAATCTTACATAGATTTCATTGAGTTCATATCTAGTTGCCAAGTTGTGCAGAACTCCTGGTTCATGCAAGTATGACAGTTTTGTCATGTCATCTACACCTCCAGGAGGAGCTTCATTATCCTTGGTAAAAACTTTTGAGATATTTGTGACAACCTGCAACCAGATTTTCAGAATGTTAAAAGCATAATCAAAAGCCATAGGCACTTTCTTTAATTAGGTGAAACAAAAAGGACAAAGTCATTTAGTAATAAGGAATAAGGCTAGGATTTCTGTAACTAGAGATATAAAATAAGCATACAATACAAGGCACAATTTAATAGGATTACATCGTATATGAGAGATTTATGTAATTCCTGAAAGTGATTTAACCCAGCCAGATTCTCAGAGAATGTACTAAAAATTCAGTTGCAATAACCCAGAACAATATATAGAGTAAAGAATCTGTGCAAACAATTTTCACACACACAGAGTACAGACAATTTGACTCACTGTTTTCCCATCTGTGGTGCGAACATGGACCTCTTCACCATTGATTTTAGAAACTTCTCCACCAATCCATGCTTGCACTGGATCTTCAACCCAGACATGAGAACCGACAATGATGTTCACTGGTGCAGACTGCAAAGACAAACACATAGGACATTCAAAGCAAACATGTAAATTATTCAGAGAAACAGCACTGCCATTCCACAGTATCAACCACCAACGATATATTAATTTTAAAAGTAAATAAGAATTTCATAAAAGAGGTATTCAAAAAATGTCATTCGCAAAACGTTATATAATTTCCCATTAACTTAATATTCCCAGAAGACATGCACAAAATAGGATAGATAAAGTAGTTGTCACAAGACAGACAATCTTGTTTTGTATATATCACTTTCAACATTTAGTAGTGTTGTCATTTTCTTGTAGTTCTGGCAAGTGTCAACAATTATATGCAAAGACAAGCAACAAGGTAGGCATTCACCAAAATCATTGTCAATTGTCATATAGTAGATTGATGTCCATAATCTTTGTCATACAGTAGATTGACATAATTGGACCACTGCGAAGCATGGACCTAACATTGACAATCATTGATAGTCGTACAAATGTTGTGACCTGAGTTATCTAATGCTCGGTTTGCATGTGATGAAAGAAAACAAGAAAGAAGAGAAGTTTTTGAAATTTGAAATGAGGCGAAAATTTGAGGGAGGAAATTTTGAACTTTTACTTTCTAGAGTTCTCTTTCTCCCTTTACTTTTCTCTTAATCCAAATAAGAGAAGTTTTCAATTTTTTAAAATTTTCTTTCCTCTTTATTTTCTTTCTCTCAAACCAAACATAGGGTTAAAGTTTTGCCGATATACTTATAATCTGTTCCAAAATTCTAGTAAATGACTGTACATCAAATTTCTTTTACTTGATTGGGATAGATTTTTTTTTTTTTGTTACATTGGAGGTGCAGTGCAAGCACCTAGGTAGGGAAAGGGGGAAGGTGGCATCGTGGAGGATCAAACCTCCAACATCAACATCACACTAAAGTCTTAAAGATTTGGGCCGGTGCCAATTGAGCTTCAAGCTCGCCGGCAGATAAATTTGTTATTGTCATCCTACCCTTGATACAGAATCATCCTTGCTAAGTTCATATATGATAATGTTTCTATTCTGTGGCATTTGGAGGGGGGAGGGAAGTGAGGAAAGTCCCTTGATAATGTAGTTCAGAAAGAAATTTCTACAAAATATTGGAAATACAAAATCTCATATCATCTCTTCTTTCTTCAGTACTAATTAGCTCCCTCTTTAACCAACCATTTACATCTATTGGCCTTTACCTCGTTCATTTTTATTAGAATTTCATTATTTGAACACTTGAAATACATCACACATACGACACAATCCTCACATGTGGATATAGTACAGAGCAAGAAGTCGTTCATACGATATACGAGAACAGTAAGTCACACTCAAATGTGGCATGGTGTCCCACGCGGGTGTCATATTATGAGTATTCAAAAAACTTTTTTTTTTTTATTACCATTAAGCACAAATGCATAACATACATAACCGCCTTAAGCTTGCAAGCCAGTTCCTTGTGAAGTAGAACTTGGAGAACATTACCACTTAAATCATGGGCAAATATGCTGATTTTTTTTTTTTTTGGTTATGGCAAATATTTTAAATACTTCTCTTTTTTTATTTCTTAAAATCTTAATTTCCCTCCATTCTTCCATGTCTAATCTTTGTCGTAAATTGCAATAGTCGATTAAATTCATCAAGTTGCATTTTTTTTTTCATTTTTGCTTCTAAATTATCAATTTGTTAATACTGCCTATCCAAAACTACACCAATCTTCTTCGCCAAACAACATTGCACACGATCTTTTAGCAATGCATGGATCCACTATCATAATTTTTGACCTCTATTAAAAACTCAAATTTCATGAGAAACACGCGAACGTCAAAGAAGATAGTTTTGAAACAAAATTACACATCACAATCACACTTAACAGTTCCAACAAATAAATAAATAAAACTACGAGTCCAACAGATTCAACGAATCAGCTCAAAGAGTCAAAGGAAAATCAACGTTAATCAAGCAAAGTACATGACAGAAAGAGAAAATGGAATGTCTGGTTCGAGAAGTTAGTTACCATGGCAATTAACGTGGAGCGATCTTCTGGGTTAACTTATCCGAGGCAGAACCGAGTAGAACGGAACTCGGTGAGGCAGATAGGAGAGTGGAGAACGGTGGGTTTGAAGGTGAAATTTTGAAGCGGTGGACAAAATGATAATAATAATCAGAGGAAAACAAAGTTATCGAAAGCGAATAGAGAGTTTTGTTTCTGAAAGCTTTCGAGGTAACTGGACATTGTAGCAAAGTTTAAGCTTGTGCTCTCCCTCAAGAGTTGCCGCGTTTTTCTCTCTCATTGTCTTATTTATTTATTTATTTAATTTCCAAAAAAAAATAGAGAGTATTTTTTATGTCTATTGCTATTTTTATTAATTTTTAATAAGAATGGCAATAACTACAAATAAGTGGTAATTGATATTTCATAAAAATAACATGAATTATACAATTATAGTTATAAAAAAATATTATAAGAAATTTTAAATATATTTTGAAGAAGTGCATAAAGAATGAATAATCTAAGATGATCTTTATTGAACGAAACTTGTTAATGGAAGGTAATTAAAACTTATAAATTGAATGATAAAGATAAATTATAAATAAAATAAATTTTATTAAATAAAATATATGTAATAAAATTATTTAAAAATAAATAAATATATTAAAATATTTATGCTTGATTAATTTATTAATTATTTCATCCATAACTAGCTTTTTTTATATATAAACCACTTCTATTATTAAATACACACAATTGAATAAAATTTGATTTATACCTTGAAGTCATTCATGTAAAATATGAGTAGTGTTTCGTTAACTATGTTAAATACATGTGAAAGAAGTTTTACACTTTTAGTGAAGTTTAGAATCTCAGTAATATGATATTAATATGATTTTATGTAAATACTTCATTCTTGTTGACACATATATTAAAGTGCTTTCATGCAAAATTTCAACTACTAAGTTATAAATAAAATAAATTATAAAACATCATATATATTCTAATAACAAATAAAATTTAAATTAAATTATTAAATATTCTTGTAGAGTTTACACTCCCGTACACATCAAAATTAATATAATTTCACACTTATATTTATTTTTTAAAAAATATTTTCATATAAAAACTTCAACTACTGAATAACTTATATACTTTTATTTATATTTTCTAATTTTTTAAAAAAATTATGATAATTTGACAATAAAAGAATAATGCAATATCATACATTTGGATCGAAAAGTTTTTTTTTTAAAAAAAAAAAAAAGTCTTTCAAATAAAAGTTTTGACAATACCTCTATAGCTATAAACAAAATGAAAATACAAAATGAAAATCAACGAAGAAAATTACCACGTATGAAAGTCTTGCAATCCACACCTATGTAATAATATAGAGTACTCTTATTTGAAAGTGTCCAATTCTCTTGTGCTACTCTCTCTTAAAAAATAACACATGTTATTCTTAATTTTTTTAAAAAAAAATCAAAATCAAATTCTCTTTGAATTTAGAGTGCTTAATTCTCGTGTTACTCTCTTAAAAAATAACACATCTTATTCTTAATTTTTTCTTAAAAGAAAATTCAAATTCTCTTTGAATTTAATTATGCATATTTTTTAAAAAAATTAAACATTACTCTCTTAATCTATACTTTTTAAATTTTAGATTAATTTAAAAAAATTAAATATTTTCTCTTTTAATTTATATTTTTAAAATTTTAAATTTTTAAAAATTCGTACAATGCACATAATACACACTAATTCCTTTATTATAATCAAGTTGAGCAACCACGATAATGGAATTCCTCTTTGTTATAATCAAGCTTTGCAATTCCTCTTCATTCTACTGAATTCCTTCAATGAAATAATTTACATTACAAAATCTCAATAATAAAAAGATCCTAACATTACAAACACTATATTTATCAAACAATGCAGAGAATTTTAAAAAAACCATTATACAATGTAATCATACAATAGGTACTTAAACAATGTAAGCATATAATAAAATTTGATTAAAAACACTACTACTTAAACAATTTTTTTTTACAATGAAAAGGGCAAAAAAAAAAATAGAAACTACAATCTAAAGAAGGTAGAACCCACTGAATCAGCAAGCAGTAACAGATTTAAACCTAGAGGCAGAGTAGTCCAGATCAGAATCGTGGTTGGCTTTCTAATCAATTAATTGGAAATTTTAAAAATCAATTAATCATTAATCAATTTTCCCCTTTCTAATCAATTAATTGTTTTTGGTTGACTTTTTAATCAATTAGCTTTTCAACATGAATAACTTTGTAATTTTTTTAAAACAATTTGAAATTTAAAAATTTGGAAAGCTTATTATTTTAGGAATTTGAGGAAATGTATTTGTGTTTGAGGAAAATTAATTTAAAATCTAATTAATTAATTAATCAATTAATCCCTTTCTAATCAATTAAGAGGAATGTTTTATCCTCCTACTCAATCCTCCTACTAATCTTTCTAATTATTAAATGAAGAAAGAGTAATGTTATATCCTCTTACCCAATCATCCTAATACTAAATAAAAAAGTATTAAATAAAAAAATAAATATATCTAATGTCTTAAAAACATAAAAAGTAAATTCATTTAATATTAAATATTTTTATGTTCCTTAGACAATAGATACATTTATTTTTTTATTTAATAATTTTTTATTTAATATTAAAATAATTATTAAAATAATTTAGTAAAAAAATATAGCATTACCTATCAATTAATTATCTCTGAATGGATTTCTAATCAATTAGCTATTATAAATAGCATAAATAAATGCCACCGAGAAGAAACGCTGCCACATGGTGAGAAGTTGAGGTAGGCCAAATGTCAAAGCGGAAGACAGAAGGACAAGTCATGTATTTTTTTTTATGTTAATTAGTTAGTAATTTGTGCATTGTATTAAATATTTTTAAAGTTTTAATCTTTATTTAGAATATAATTTAAAAATTTAACTTTTAATATGCTATGCATATCTAACATATTATGAATTTCAATTCTTTAAATGGTTAACATTTTATTTTAATCTAATAGAGAAATAAAAAAAAGTGTATAAATATTTTAAATCAGTTGAATCATGTATAAAAGCATTGTATGTATTAACTTTTTTTGTTTCTCAAAGTATTCCTCATTTGATGGGTGAGAGATTAATTGTTTGGGGTACAGTCAGATGCTTAAGCGAAGATTTCTTTCATCGGTATTATTTTTATTCACATGAATCTCAATATCGAACCTAAGACTACATGCTTAATGGACTTGAATCTCTTACACTGGACCAACACACATTGATATAGCATGTTATGAATTTAAACTATTTAAATTGTTAATATTTTACTTTAAAAATATTATTTTAAAGTATCCCTCACCTGATAAGTGAGAGACTAATCATTTAGGGTACAGTTAGACACTTAAGCGGGAAATCCTTTCATTGGTGTTATTTTTATTCACATGAATCTCAAAATTGAACCAAATACCACATACTTGAAGGATCCGAACCCTTTATACTGAGACCAACACACATTGATATAGCATGTTATGAATTTAAAATATTTAAATTATTAATATTTTATTTTAAAGTAATAAAAAATAATTTTTTTTAGATTAATCAAACTATGTATAAAAACACTATATATATTAATTGTTGACTTCTTGAAAAAAATTTTTGATGTGCCTTTTATATATTAAAATATTAATATTAATATTAGATGTATATTCCTGTTGTATATTATATTAGATTAGATTCTTTTTCATAGAAAAATTATTGCATAATTATTGCAATAATAAATTTATTAATTATTATAATTAATTTAATACATCCAACTTGAATATATCAACTTTATATAAGAGTTTCTCTTAAAGTCATATGAGAGGTTGAAAAAAAAAAAGGTAATTCAACAAAAAAAAATGTCAATTAGAGAGATTATAAGAGTTTGCTTAACAATTAATATGTTAGGCAAATACCAATTATCATTCAATTAAATGAAAAAAATATAATGAAATTTGTTAACGAGTGTTTCTTAAGACATTAGTTTTTTTTTTTTTTCTCTGAGTGTCCTTCCACCCGTCTTAAGACATTAGTTAATAAATCAAAAATAATTCAAAAATATTAAATAAAAAATAAAGCATTTAACTTTAAAATATTTTTATTATCTTTTTAAAGTAATTAGAATCATTTAATAGAGAGTAAAATTTGGCTCAAACCCTTACTTTCAATATCATTTAATTTTTTTAATTTGATACTTTTAATCTTATTTAATTAAGTAAATAAACACATAAAAAAATTAAATAAAGTTGAAAGTAAAATTTAAAGTCAAATATTAGAGTCAAATTTTATTCTTTAATAGAAGTTATTAAATACTCTTTAACCAATGTTCTTATGTCATTTATTAACAAGATCTAATTGTAATAATTCAATTTGCTAGGAAATCTAATTAAAGTCCAACTTAAAGCTCCAGATTAAAATGCACGATTTCCTTTCATTTTATGATTTTTGCCTCACAAAAAAGTTTATGTTTTTTTTATACATTATAAAAGTGGGGAAAAAAAAAACTCTTATGAAATTGGTTCTTAGGTCTAGTGGCGGGGAATGCCTAATCTTGGAAGAATCGTTACTCTAGGCACCTAGAGAATCGAAACATTTATTGCTCTCATAGAGAACATGCTTAGTTTTATTAAGGTGCCAAGTAGGAGACTTTTTTATTGCAACAATAACGCATCCATACTTGTGAAAGGAGAGGTAGAGTATCCGATGGTAGCAAACAATTGACTTCGACATGAAAACGTGGTCTGTCAGATAACGTAGAAATTCGGCATCCATACTTGTGAAAGGGGTGGTGGAGTATCCGATGGTAGCAAACAATTAAAATCTAGCAAACAATTGACTTGACATAACGTAGAAAATTCGTAGTTGTTGCAAACAATTGACTTGATATTCACGTGGTCTATCAGATAATTAGAAAATTCGTAGTTGTTGAATTCTTGCCTGTCTCTGTACTAATTTTGGTTTTTTAATTCTTCTTTGAAAGATGCTAAAAAATAAATCAAAGGAATAGTATAAAGTTTTTAGACGTTCGTATGACGTACTTTGTATGATGTACTTTGTATGACGTACTTCGTATGACGTACTGAATAATCTTTAGGAAAGTGATAGAGGCTTAGATTATGCTGCGGCATATTCCAGTACTTTTCATGTCTTTTTTTTATAATAATCACAAGAAGTTACATTTAAGGAGCAATATTTATTAGCATTTAAGAAAAGAAAAATGAAAACTGAAGTCGACGTAGAACTCAGGGATTATCTATCAAATCGAAAAGCAATTAGACAGCAATCAATTATCAATATCTGGATTAGAATTAAAATAAAAATTTCCACAAGATCAATCAGTTCATTTAGCCAAAGAAACTTCGATGTTGTATGCGTTTAATTGATTAGTTAGATCAACAAATTTAATTAAAGCTATGTAACATTTACATTTCAATGCAATATTAAAGTTGTTTTTTAATATTTTTTGCAATTTATATTTTTTATAAACTTCTCTTTATCTTCTAGTCAAGTGGTTCTCTGAATCTTTTAATTTTTTTTTTTTTTTATCTTTTTATAAATTTATTTTCTTGTTAACTTTCTTACATATTTATTTTTCTTTAGTTATTTTTTTTATTTTGCTACAATTTATTTTTCATGTAAGTTTATCTAATTGCATCATTATTGCTTTTCATTTATCACTTCCTTTGCATGTTTTCTTTGTTTTCATTTAAATTATAGTTGAATTTATTCTTTTACAAGTTTAATTTTGTGTTTTTTATTTGCTTTATTTCATTTCTTGTCAAATTCAATTACTTGTTAATTGCATTTGTTGCTTTATATTTTAATCCAAACACAAATTTGTCTTTCGATTATTATTTTACTTATTTGTATCTTGTACTTTGTTATACTTTCTATTAATTTCAAATCAAATTCTTGATATTCTTCTTGAGAGTCCTTAAGAGGAAGAGATTATCTTCCTAGAATAATAATTAGAATCGAAATTTGTCTTTGACAAAATTTGTTATAAATAGCTTTACACAAAGTTAAGCAATTTGATTAAACCTTCAATGTGAGTAAAAGTAAGATAAAGAACATAATTGTGGATTTCAAGAGGAGATTCGATCAAACAGTTGAAGAATATGACTTACCAAGTTTTCGATTGAAGATTAGATCAAGCTAAAGAAGAAAGATCGAAAGAGAAGGACTAACACTTAGAAAAATTCAAGATTACTTCAAAGAATAATTCGATTTCGAGCACGTTCAACCAGTTAGATGTACAAATTTGTACAAATTCAAATTTGCTTTGAATTTGGAATGCAGTAGTTTTTAAAAGTACTTATTTTAAGGTCAAGACAAATGTCGTTGTTAGGATTAAAAAGTTACTTAAACAAACACACCTGTTAGGACCTTGTAAGATTTACAGTTAATTTCTTACCTATAAATACTCAAGAGGGTGAATGCATTAAAATGGTTAGAAACACTTGCATATATTTCTCACAAGTCCTATAAGTCACTGTTACACCTATGGACAAACAGGAAATTAGTCAAGTACGTCTTTCACCCTGCTTATTTTATGTATTTTACTCATCAATGCAAGTTTCATTTCAATCACCTTTTTCTTTTAGAATTGTTGTTTATATTTCGATCGAGTGATTATTTGGTCATTTTATTTCTTAATATTTGCATTACTTTTACTTACTTTTGATTCACTTTACATTATTTTCATTTATTGTGTTTTGTTTTGTTTGCCTTGAACTCACATTACTTTTGCTTAATTTATGCATTTTCCTTTCTACATTTCAAATTACATTGTACTTATAACAATTTCAGCCATTTCTTTTAATCAAATTTATTCATTGCATTCATTATCTTTGCTTTTCGAAGTAATCTTAGTTTTTTTTTTTATTCTTGCTTTAACATTGTCTTTGCAAATCACTAAGAACATGAGAGTCCTCAAGATGAGGAGGTTTTCTTCTCAGATTAAAAACATGAATCAAATTTGTCTTCGAAAATAATATGATTAAACACATTGATTTTTATGAGTGTGTTGATTTTAGTAAAAAAAAAATTGGAAGCCAACTTTAAAAGGTCAGGTTTGGTAGGTAAGGATAAGCTCGTTCTACTATTTTCTATAATTTTCATTAGGAATTAAACAAGGCAAAACATGTGCATCTTGAGATGAACTCAACGATTATATAGTAGCATTTACTTCTTGGTTATCTATTCATCTTATATAGTGAAGTTGGAGTGGGGAGCAAAGTGTTTGTATCTAATTAGTTATAGGACTCACTAGTTACATTAAAAAAAATTGTCTTTTTTTCTCTAACATGACCCCCTCATTATTTAACAACATGAGAGAGTCTAAATCTATCGAACTGTATTAGATGTAGATGGATTGATTTACAAAAGAAGCTTATAAAGATGAGAAAAAAAATGGAGAAGCGACCAAATGTGAGTTTTCCTAAACTTTATGTAAAATGTCTAGGTATTTATATTTTGATGGTAACACCAAGTTTTTGGTGGAACAATTGCTCACGTAATTTTGGACTAATTAAGGGTGGTGATTAGGTAAAATCTTATCCAAAGTGACAACTTTATGATTCGAACTCCTAACATTACAAGTAAAGTTTGCCTAAGGTCGTACTCTACTTATACAATGACTAACCACTATTGAGTGTAACGCCAAGTTTTGGCTATAAATAAATATAAGAAACCAATGTGTGCTAGTCTGAGTGGAATGAGCTCGGGTCCCTTAAGCATGTGGTCCTAAATGCGATCATAAGATTTATGTGTATGAAAAAATATTGTTGAAATGAGTCTTTATTTAAACCTCTCACCTATAGGGTGAGAATATATTCTAAGAAAAAAATAAATATAAAAAAATTACTTGGAAGTTCAAATGTAGAGTGTACTATAAATAACAGGATACACACATATATATTTTTTATAATTCCCTATCAAAATTTGAATCTTCAACCTTCATTAAAATGTTATCACATAACTTCTTCCTAAATGGGGCCCAAATAGTAAAATAAACATGTTGAGCTATCGAGTTAGTACTATACTTAGGAAATTTTTTATTTTTTATTTTTTTTCAGTTAACATATTATCTCAGCAAGAATATGTGATCAGATTAGATGAGAGAAAATGCTTGTAAACTATGTACTGAACTCGGTTCTTCTATTAAGTATATAGTGAGGCGCTCATAATTTCTTAGCAAAAGAAACTGACTTCACATGCTCAGGCAATCTGCAAAGTAACATAGTTGAACTTGTAGCTACCTCTACACTAGCTTTGGTTTTTTAATTCTTCTTTGAAAGATGCTCCGAAATAAACTAGAGAATAAGTGAAAGTTTCTGAACTTTTGTATCACATACTGACTAGTTCAGACTCAGAATATGTTGCGGCATATACCAGTACCATCCATCTCATTTTTCTATTATCACAAAAATAACCCGCAGATAGAACAATATTTATTAGCTTAAAAAAAAAACCACTGAACTCAGGAACCAAGTATATCAAACAATATGCAGAATGTTCAAACAGAGAAGCAATTAAGGAGCAATCAATTATTAATATCTCGATCAGAATTAGAACAAGATTTTTACATGAATTATAAGTAAGATCAATCAATTGATGGTTTGGCTAAAGAAGCTCTGATGTTATGCATTTAATTGATTAGTTGATCAACAATTTAATATCAGATTATTTTTTTATTAAATTAATATGAGACTATTAGTAATATCAACCAATTAAATTGAAGGACCAAGCAAATTTAATTAATTTTTAAACCAATGAAACAAGATCAAGGAAATTTTTTCGATCAGTGTAAAGTATGGATGTAAGTGAGTGGTTTGGTTCGATTCCTGAGGGAAAATAAATCCGAAGTAATCAAAATCAATTGGTTCGATATTCTTATTTTTTGATAGTCAAATCCGAATCAAACCGAACCGAACATCTATGGATTGGTTTGGTTTGGGTGATCAGGTTGACTATTTTTTTAACACAAAAATTAACTAAATAATTATACATGCAATACAAAAAAGTGTACATAATGTATCCTAAATCCCAAATAATATTAGAACATGGACTAACATTTAATCTTCCATCAGACAATGAACATTTAATTTCAAGTAGAGTCACACGATCATTAATCTTTGAAATTTTCTGTTTATATCAAACCCAAAATGTCAAAATAATGAAAAAAGAAAATTTCCTAAGTATCAAAAGTTCAAAACTGTACATAATATCCCTTGTACCGCTATATATCTTAAAAAAAAATTGAGTTGACACAACATTGATTTAAACTTCAGCTTTTTATTTTTAGAATTCCCTCCAAAATTCAACCAATTTGAAAAGTATCTGTATGATACTAATGATGCTGACTTAACATGTTATAAACTAAACACCTGCTCTAAGTTAATTCTGTATAGATCTAGGGAAGAGGTAGCACAAAGCAAGTCACAAGACCAGCAATCATATGTAATATCCCTTCCTATCCTGTCAAATGAAAACATCAAGGCATGTTATCATACTTTTAAAAGTTGATTAAACAAAGTTTGAAATATTATCGAGGCTAAGTAAAGTAACCTGCATGTTTACGCAGAAAGTCAAATGCAACTCCTCACATAAAGAAAATAGAAATATATAAAGAAATGCATAGACAAGTCTTATAAGAAAAATTTCTTTCACATATCTTTACTGAGAACTTAATTTTAAAAAATCTTTTAAGAAAAATGACTTGGCTAATAGTATAACTAGTAACAGGGTTTCCAACCTATAACCAAGTAGTGAAGCACACCTAGAATCAAAATCATGATATAATGACGAAAACATTGACGAGGTATTTGATATCTTCTCTACTTTATGATAATGGTACTTTTTTTTAGTATAAATTCTTTTTTTTTCACATGGTAAAAGAGATATTTGAAGAATTTTTACAAACACAAAATAGACTTTTTTAGCATCATACCAATAGACCTCAATAAGTTCCCTTCGCAGTTCCAGATTGCCACTCTTAATCCATACATTCCCATAGATGGAAACTAGAGCAATTAATCATAGCAATCAACCTCAACAAGAAGATATGAATATTTTGTACAAATCTAGATATTAATTATTCCAGTAGAGTGTGTATATTTCAAATCCAATTAATCATAACAATCAACCTCAACCAGAAGTAGAACAGAGCAGCGGTGGCAAGGAGTGCGACCAGAGCAGACCAGCAAGCAGACTAGTACGAGCAGACCAGAGAGAGCAAGCGCGACGAGAGCAGCGCAACCAATGAGTAGACCAGTATGACCAAACTAGAGCAGGAAGCGCGACTAGAGCAGGAAGCGTGACTAGAGCAGCAAGCAACGACCAAACATGGGAGAGCAAGCGGCAACTAAACCAGAGCAGGAAGCGAGCGGCAACAAGGGTAAGAGCAAGTGGCAGTAAGGTTCAAAGGGGTGGGTAGGCAAGAGTAAGGCAGCAAGCAAAGAAAGAAAGAAAGTAATGATAAAAATCAAAACTTTCTAAAGTTAAAGCAAGAGGCAGGGCAATAGCTAAATATTAAAAAAAATGGTTTGGTTCAGTTCAGTTCTCAAATTTGAAATTTTCAACCTGAGAACTGAACCAATTAAGTTTCAATTAGTTTGAATTTTGTCTGAATCAATTAATATACCCGAACCATACCAAACCAATTTAATTGGTTCAGTTCGGATTGATCGGGTTAGTCTAATTATCCGAACCAATTTACACCCCTAAGGTAAAGATTACAAAGGTCAATTATATTTCAAGAATTTTCAAAATAAATATTATTTTTTGTTGTCTATTTTATTGCGAAGAATTTGTTTAAAAAATGTTCTTATATGATGAATATTTTCATTGCAAATCATATTTTGTAATAAAAAGTTTGCCACCAAATTCAAAATTATAAGTCACTTTCGATGCAAATTACCATCTTGTATTTATAATGTCAATATATATATATATATATATATATATATATATATATATATATATATATATATATATATATATATATATCGACCTAGGTCGCGGCGGAAGTGACAAAAAATAAAATATTAGGAAAAAGAAATGGAGTCGCCACCGATTTTTTTTTTAAGAAAAATTGAAAAACTTAAAAAAGATGGTTTATGTTCAAAGATTCAGATTCAGAAGTCTAATTATGCATAGAGAATGGTGGAGACTAAACCCCACAGCACCCCTAATACATATGCCCTAAGATGATTGCCTTAAATCAGTTGTGCAATTTTTATAACTCTTAAAAATATTTATTTTATCCCTTTATAAAAGATAAAAAGAAAGTAACAAAAAAAATTATGAAAATTTAATTTTGGCTCAACAGAATGAAGATCTTGCTCCTACATATTCCTAGGTGCAATAATGAATTCAAAATCACGTCGTTCTTTAGAAAATAAGGGTGAGTTGGTTGTTTTTAATTTTGAAAAGATTTTTATTTTGAAAACTCATTTGATGTTTTTTATGTTTAGAAAAAGGTTCAAATTATCAAGCTGTCACAACTTAGATGATTCTAAAAGTTACAGGATTAATAAGTTGTCACAACTCAGCTAATCCTAATTTATTCTTGAATTAATTTTAAAATAAAAAAGTTTACAAAAAAATTAATAAATAAATAAATAAACCAAACTAATAAATGAATAAACTAAAATGAATAACACATGTATATAATAAAAAATAATAATACAAGAAGAAAAAAAATGCAAACTTACCTCCAAGGCATATAAAAAATTATACACTCAAAGAAGTTAGTACATAGGGCCCTACGCGTTCTCTTCAAATCAAACCTTGAAAAGCAACTTACTCGCAAGAAAAAAAATACTAAAGTCTTCGAGCTCTTATACTTAGTATTAACCCTAATAATGTAATTTTCTCGATCTCTTATACTTAGTATTAAGCCTAATGGTGAAATTTTTTTGGATGTCAAAACCATTGAGAACCATCCCTTTATATAAGAAGAAAGGAGGGAGAAGGAACATGACTGCTCCAACGTGTGACTTAGTGATCTAGACACCTTAGTTTTTCAATTTTTTTCTTTTTTTTTTCATTTTTTGAATTTCTTTGATGACCCGGATAAAATCGGGTGTTCATAGTTGTCCCTCTTTACTTGTTGCTTACAAGAGAATACATATAACCATAGTTTTCAAATTATCGTTATAAGAAACGAGTAAAGACATGAACTCAGATTTTGTCTGGGAATGCATAAGACAATGTAAATTCGCAAAACAAAGATGTTAATTGCAAACCAGCGAGCTCAAATGCGGATTTACGAGCTGTCGCGACATCGTTAATCTTATCAGGGTGAAAATCAGTGTAAAACCAAAGACATTACCACATTGTCAATAAGTTATAGTAGCTCAATTGACGTTTATTGATTAAAAAGAGTTTTTTTAAATTTAAATGACGTTGGGTGACTTTGTGAGCTAAAATTTAAATGACAGTGAGCTTCTGTATCCAGAAATTTAAATGACAGTGGACTTTTGTGTCCTGAAATTTAAATGACAGTGGGCTTCTGTGTCCCAAAGTTTAAAAGACAATGGGCTTCTGTGCCCTAAAATTAAAATACAGTAGGCTTTTGTGTTCCAAATTTTAAATGACAGTGGGCTTCTATGTCCTGAAATTTAAATGACAATGGGCATCTATGTCCCAAAATTTAAAAGACATTGGGCTTGACCTGAAATTTAAAAAATATTGGGTATTTGGTGTCCCGAAATTTAAAAGACAGTGAGCTTGACTCGAAATTTAAAAAGCATTGAGTATCTGATGTCGCGAAATTTAAAGGACAGTGAGCTTGGTCCGAAATTTAAAAAGCATTGGGTATCAAGTGTCCCAAAATTTAAAAGGCAATGGGCGTTACCCGAAATTTAAAAAGCATTGGGTATCTGGTATCCTGAATTTTAAAAGATAGTGGGCTTGACCCGAAATTTAAAAAATATTGGGTATCTGCTATCCCAAAATTTAAAAGACATTAGATATCTGGTGACCCGAAATTTAAAAAATAGTATACTTGGTCTGAAATTTAAAATGACAAAAATTTTAAAAGGCAATGGGCATCTTTGACCAAAAAGTTTTTGTTCTTCTTCTTTTTTCTTTAGGAAAGAACATTAAGTCATGAACCTAAATTTTGTAAAATCATGTCATCAAGTTAAGGACTTAGATTTTTTTTTAAAAAAAAACTTTGTCTATTCTTCTACAGTGAAGCTTGGCATGAAAGCAGAGATGTCACTTTCACGAGCTGTTGTAGCTTATTGTCATTTGATCATGGAAAGATGTTGCAATGTTCATTCCTACAACTCAAAATCTAAAAATCATGTCAATAGATTGAAAACATGATGTCAAAATCTTTCACTTGTATTTTCAATGCTAATTGTTTTTCTCAGAAAATTTTGATCCATCAAACCCAGGCGCAGGCTCTTGCAAACTAGGGCTTATTAACTTGTTTAAAATTCCTTGGGATCTTCAAACATTAAGTATCTTTCCTTTCACGTTTGATCATCAGGCACACAGTCCATCTCTTCTTCTTAGCTTTATTCAAAATCTTCATTTTCATCTCTCTTTTTTCAGGTACCACTTGTTTCTGGGTTATCCCTTAGGATAACATTTCCCCTTCAATTAGAATTTACATGTTCTTTTCAATCTGAATTGTTTATCAGGGAGTTACCATTAAATGGTCAAATCATAGTGTTGTACTCATGTTCACTTTACCTGAAACATTACGTAGCAAACATACATGAATTCAAAAGTACAACAGGAAAGAAGTGAATAACTTCTAGATTGCACTTGGAAGTTTCACTACACAAACAATGGTATGAGATTTAATGAGGTGTTGCCCCAGTATGAATTAGTTCGACCTTTATGAAAATGATCTTTAGTTGCCCACTAGACATTATGGCCAACGATTTCCTTCTACTGAGCATCTACACTAACCCAAGTTAAACCAAAGAGAATTTTGGCCCAATCTAGGACTGAATTGAATAGGACGAAAGCTAACCGTAGTGACCAAAAGATTTGTCAGAGTGTAGGTCAAAATGAACTAGGGTAAAGAGAAATTGGCCCAGTTTAGAGTCGAATCGAGCATGGTAGAAACTTGTCCTAATATAAGGCTAAATTAAATTAAAGAGAAATTTGTCCTTATCTAAGACTGAGTTGAATAAGGCAAAAACTTGCCCTAGTGACCAAAAGATTTGCCTCAGTGTAGGTCCAACTGAGCTAAAAAAAATTTGCTCCAATGTAGGGCCAAATTGAACTAAAAGTTTTGCCCCAGTATAGGCCAAACCAAGTAAGAGAAAAAACTTGCTCCGGTGTAAGTCTTTTTTTTTTCCTTTTTTTAATTCTTTTTTTTTTAAAGAGTAATGAACTAAATACTTGGATGAGCATAACCTTTTGCCTCAAAATTAAAACTTATGAAAATAAAAGTAATCATTCATTGATTAGAATAGACTTTTTAAAGATTGTAACGTGGCCAATGTTAATGGTTATGAAATGAAAAATATAAGGTTCAAATAAGTATTTAAGAGTTGAATAGGACCAATGATCCTTTTCGAAAATAAATTTTGTCAACTACTTTTGCGCTTTCAAATACACTTTTCTCTTAGTGGTCTCCATTTTTCCCCTTTCTTTTCACTTCAATCATTCACCTTTGTCATGACCCATTTCATTTCATTTTCTTCCTTCTTCCTTCCCTTTTTTTTTAATGTTTTTGTTCTTGTTTTTTTACCTCTTGCCCATTTCTTCCTTTTCTTTTTTTTTTTCATTATGCTTTAAAAATAATCACCATGACAATCAATATTTGTTTTGTGTTATCTCTTAGTCTAGGGATGATCCTTGTCTAGGGTTTATTAAAGAAAAACTTTAAATGATCAAGTTGTATATTCTATTCCAAAGTTGGCCCAGACAGGCTTTCATGAAAGAAATTGATTAGGAATTTTTGATCCTGTGACCAGATGATCATTTTAGTGATGTAAGTCTTCAGATGAAACTTGGGATTGGTGCTTCCATCGTACTTTGAGAAATTTGAAATTTTGAAGTCCTTAGAGATATTGACTTCAGCCTCCGGGCACAGTTCATTGATTCCCACCGAATCATACAAGTTAATTAGAGCCTTGAATAACTTTAATTTGTGTTTACATCTTTTTGATAAATTCATCTCTTAATTTTTCTTTTTCTAAGTTGTTGTTCAGGAATATCTTCACTGGCTGCTCATGAGCAGCTTATGCATTGTTATTCTTCCTTTCATGATTTTTGCTCATTGAATCATCCCCTTCGTTTACATCTACTTCAATGCCAGCAGAGGTTCCATTTGTTGTTCTAAGGGTTTCAATTAACTGTCTTAGTAAATTCTCGACCATTGATTGTTCTTCTGCCATTGCATCAATTCTTCCCCTCATTTCATCCATCTCTCGACCTAAATTTTTCTCTGAGTCTGACATCTTTTGCAGCCTAATTTGCGACCAAGTCTCATAGGTCCGGGTTTGTGCGATTTACATTTTTCGAGGATGAACAATGGTGCAAGATTTTTTTATTAAAAAAATTAATATTAATGGAATTAAAAAACATTTTTTTCCTTTTTTTAAAAAAGTGAACATATACAAGAATGCATGATGATTTTTTTTTTTAATTTTTATTTCAAAATATAGGATGAATGCAATAGTTGGTCCTTTAATAGTGACTTGCCCCCTTTTTTTTGTAAAGAATTTTTTAAGCAAAAAAACTTTTTTTTAGAGGGGTATGATTGTTACTTTTCATATTAATGGATCACACTGCTTTTGATGTATATGTACAATAGAAATTATGACATGTATAAATTTAAAGATAACGAAAATGTATGTTCCCTTTGTGCCCTATAAGATTGCCTTAGATTTGAGGAGTTCTATCATAGGGATCTATGAGTCTTTCTCATTTCAAAATGTTGACTACAAATAGTGGGTAAACCACTAAGTGTGAGACATTCATGAAAAAGATACGCTCTAAATGAGGTCTTCACAATAACTAAACAGGATGTACATCCAAAATAGTTACTATTACGCAACCTCTACCTAACTTAGGCTTCACTCAGACCCAGGTATAGGACCCCACTCGAATGTGTATGAGAAACATGTAAGTGCAGTGTGTGAAAGGTGCATACAAACCTTCATAATTCTAAAGACTACTTGCATCCTGCAAAACAAAACAAACGCAAAACATATTCCAAAAAAAGCCTATATCCTAACGTTTGTATAATAACATAAAATTATAACTAAAGTAATCAATAAACAAATTAAACAAAATAGAAAAATAAAACTAAAACAAAAGGGTAAAAACAAACATGTAAATGTCACAAAAATTTGCACAACCAATTTACAAAGGCTTGACTCTCAAGTGTCCCCAGTGGAATCGCCATCTGTCGCGACCTAGATCGTGGCGAGAGTGGTGACAAATAAAATATTAGGAAAAAATGGAGTCGCCACTGATGGGATATAATTATATAGTTTCAAACCCAAGTGTAGGTTGTCTTAAGTAATAAATTCTCGGGAGTCCGAGGTCGATCCACAGGGAATTGATGAAGGAAAACTAATTAATTGAGGTAAAGAAAAGATGTGTCACAAAATTAAAGATGATATGAGTTGTTCACAAAGGAAAAGGATTTGCTTGGGTTAGGAGATCCACTCTTGGTAATAAATTAAAGATAAGATTATTTCGTTTTATAACTCAATTGAAATCATGCATAATGAAGATTCCAATTGGAAGATTTAACATTCAAAGTTCAATTATGTAATCATATAATGGTTCCAATAACTATCTACCAATACTTGTATCGTCAAAAGCATCCACCGTGCCAATCCTATTGTCTACAATGGATCAAGATATTCATTATACAAGAAAAGTTTCTAAATTAATTGGAAACAACATACAACTCATATAAAGATCACATAAAAATATATCATTTAAAGCACAAGAAAGAAATTAATCTAACCTTAACTTATTACCAAGAGCTTCACCTTTTCACCCAAGCAAGATGAAAATTTAGTTACTCATAGACAAGAAGAAAGAAAGAGAGAAGAAGAGAAAGATGAACATAACTTCACTTAAGAACAAGAGAAAATTACAACAAAGGAAGCAATCAACATACAAATATTAAAGTAAAATCTAGACTAACACTAAGCTAACACCCTCAAATGATCAGCCATTGCCTCTTTTTATAGACTTAGAAGAGTACAAATAGCCAAAAGAGATGATGGATGATGATAACAAAATGATAAAAGAGATAAATGGTGGGTGGATTCTTGTCTCCGAAATGTTTCCCTTCTGAACTCATGGCATGCGTCATTTTTGAGTCAAGTAGTCTTCATGAAAGTTCTAGCACATTGTCTCAGCTTTCCAGAGACACCAAGTTTAGCCAAATCCAATAACCACAGCCCAAGATATGGCCCAATTACTGCTCATGGGTCAGGCCCAACATCAGCACCTCTGTTCTGACTTCTAAGCCCAATATCACCTTCAAGGAATCCGAACTAGCTTTTGTGTTCTTCATGAAAGTTGTAGATATGGGTCTTAACCTTCCACTGTCAAAATTTCAGAATTATTGAACTCCAATAGCCCGAGATATAGCCTAATGAGTGCATAAAGGTCAAGCTGTCAGGTTCAAAATACTAGATTTTGCTTCAACTCCAATTTGAGTTATCCAAACATGTGTTTCTGGTCTTGAGGCCTTCATGAAAGTTGTAGAAATTTATCTTAGCTTAAAAACAAGACCAAAATCACATTCATCGGATATTTGTAACTCAAATTATAGCCAGTTCTTGAAAAAGCCAAAGTAAGAAGGTTATACTGATGAATGAAATATATTCTTATTAATGTGGTTCTTTATATCAGTGAATAGTTATTAGAGAATTATCTTAACTTTCCAACAAGACCAGAATCACATTAATCGATAATTACAACTCAAGTTGTGGCCACTTTACTTAAGAATGCAATCACCCAAATTAATGATAATTCAAGAATAATTTCTTCAATGATCCAATTAAGCTTAATTTCATAAAATGTGACAAAATCAACTTAATTAAGCCAAATTGAACCTTAAGAAGCCTAGTTAGAGGATTATAAAATGCATAAAATACATTGTTATCAAATTCCCCCACATTAAACTTTTGCACTCCCGAGCAAAACACATAAGAACAAAAAAACTAAGGAACAAAAAAAAAAATGACACAGACTCAAAAGCTAAAAATTCTAAAAGATTTAATGAAGCAAGAAGAGCAACCAGTCATTCAAGGGAACAAAGCAATTTTTTTTTTTGAGGTAATATTTCTTCACATCTCAAACCAACAGCAAGGAAACTTCGGTTAAAAGAACGAATCAAGAATGATAGATCCTCTCAAGATTCACTCTTAATCTTTCAAGCATTAAAAAGGTAAGTATTTCACTCAATTCAACCCATGAAAAATTACTACCATAAGCTTGCTTATCTTCTACTTCTCCACTACTCGAGAACACATGCACACAAAAATCAAGAGGACTTTATTCAAGGTTGTAACGGGGTCAAGGTAAAGAAGGAGGGATAATATGGACATAAGAAGATAAATACCAAAGAGAATAAAAGAAGCGTTATGGTATAGTTAGAGTGGAAAAGATATTTGAGAACATTCATCAATAAGGACAATGACCAATATTTGACTAATGTTTTGTTGAAGATTAATCCCAAATTGATGAGTTGAATTCATTGTTAGGCATAAACCTTCTCCTTCTCTCTTCCTGTTGTTTCCAAGCATCCATCTTTATTCTAGATATGGATATGTTACATAGTGTATCGGATTCACTCTTTCTTTCTTTTCTTTTCTTTTTTTTTTTCTGTTTTTTTTTTTTTTTACTTTTTTGCTTTTTTTTTTTTACACACACACACCCCCACACTTGTTTAAGAACAAAGTCAAGGTGCTTCTCTTATTCCCTAAGGTCGGTAAAAACATGTTCTTTTTTTTTTTTTTTTTTTCTTTTTTTCTTTTTTTTTTAAAGGTACGTAATAAGCTAAAAACAAGAACTAGTCAAATAAGCTCAAATGGGTTACACAAGGAAAAATATACAAGGATGGCTATTTGGTCAAAGTAGCTATTTTAAAATGCCTCAATCATATTTATGTATGCATGTGAAAATGTAACTTCAAAAAGAATCAAAGCAAGTTCTAGAGTAACATTTTCACGGTGAAAATCACACAAGAAAGAAGAGAATGGTACAAATGTTCAATCCATTCATCAATAGGCTCAAAATCTCACAAGGCATATTTCTATCATTCTCAATCCATCAATTCAACATTCATATCCAAGCATGTGATTTATAAGAAAGAAGAAAATTTATGCTATGACCCAAGATATGCTTTTTGCTACTTCTAAAATGGTTTTTTTTTCCTCAACTATGATGCGTCTCAAAAGTAAAATTACCTTAAGGGCAAAATTTACTCCTTACTCTGCCATCCTTAATTGGTTTTGTTGTAGGTTTCTGACAGTCATCTCACTAAACATACTTTCTTCAACTAAAATGCGTCTCAGGAGTAAAATTACTCCTTACTCTGCCAATATTCATTGGTTTAGCAAGTTCATGAAAATCATATCATACTTCCCTACTTTTTTTTTTAACTATCCTTATCCTTCCCCCAACTAGATTACAACATTGTCCGCAATGTTAAAATATAGATGAGTAAAGGATAGAAGATATTACCTGTTTGGAGAAATCGACACAAATTTAAACCGAAAACAAATGACGATAAATAAAATCAAACCCATTAAAGATGAAGTGTCGAGATCTGGCTTTTTTTCTTCTTTGCTTCCTCACCGCTTCCGATGACCAATTTATCGAGCTAGGACCTTATCGGTTCATACTCGAAAGCTTCTAATTTATCAATGAGCTCATCAATAGTGGAGGCGAGAGATAAGAAGTTTTCTTCTTAGCCAAGGAGTGATAAATTTACGTTCCACTGACTTTATCAAGAAAAAATAACAAAAGATCAAAGAAATTATTAACATTTAACAAACCAATGGGTTTATGGTGGATGTTCGGTTGGGCCAAGAGACAATTTGAAAAATTTCTTCCAAAGTACCAAAACCACCTGGTAAGGCAATGAATGCATCGAGTTGTCAAGCATTGTTTTCATTCTCGCCATGCATAGATGATACCCGAATTTCTTCTCCAACTGTCTTGCCGGTGATGTTATTTTGAGCTAAAGGTGTAGGAATGACACCTAAAACTGACCGCCTCCTAGAAATGCGAGAGAGTGATACTGACCCCCCCCCATTAACCCACGACAACCACCCCCATATACAACATGAATATTCCTTGCAGCAAGTGTTCGACCAAGAGCGCTTGCTACACTTACAAACTCTAAACTCTTCCCATAACTTGACCCACAAAAAACACAGATATTTTTAATGTTACGAACAGGAGGTCCCATAATTTCACCTTCTCTCTGAATGATTATGAGTTGGAGGAAAGTGAAGAGAATGAAGTATTTAAATAGGGAAAAGAAGGGAAAAAATAATCATAGCACCTATATGGGTAGGTTGGTACATTGTCAGAAAAGTTTGAAAATAAAAAACAAATTTTTTTTTTCTTTTTCCTTTTTTTTTTTCACTATTTGATTTTTTTTTTATTTTTTTTTAACTTCAAGAAAACCATCAGGGTAAAGAAGTCTAGAAACCCCTGAAGGACCCTGCTCAAAGGATCGTCTGTCCAAAAATCAAAATACAACAAAATCATACAAAGATAAAAGAAATATAATAATAAACGAAGACATACCTGTATGTACAGTTTTCATGGCGTATCTTTATACTGCGTGTCATGAATGCAGTAGTGGCATGTATTTGAGTTGCGTGTCACCAGTGCAACATATGAATTCCACAAGGATTGCCGAACCGACAACAAGAACCTTTGAATCCTTTCCGTCCTGCTTACGGAAGAACAACCCTCTATCTTCCTTCAAACCTAATTAAAGGCATGTATTCTAAGAAGATGGTACCGACCGCGCCGGTCGAAACTCGCCATAGAGACCTACTAATTAAAGTAAGTATACAAATCGGATAACGAGTTTCCGTTCACTTTGTAAAGAAGGACGCTTCTTTCTGTCCATCGGCCTTCTGAGCCTTGGTTCCAAGAACGGGAATGTAGCACACGGCTCTCTGAGCATGGCACACGAACTTTATTTACATACTTGGCGTGTGAAGGTCTCCTCCCGAGTCTATGACAGACGGGCATCCGCCCGGGGCTCCTAATCTAATTAAAGACCAAGTACAACCGTAGTTTCGTCCTCTATTTTTTTTTTTTTTTTTTAAGTTGTGAGAAACCTGATGAAAGATGGGTGTATACTCACTTGAGATTGAGATGGAGGTAGTCTGCTCTTTCGGCTTTGGGCCAAAGCATTGTTGACCAAGATATTAGACCCATTCAAGACCAAATATGCAACATAGGGCTCCCAAAAGGGACAAGTGGCCATAATACGATTGTGGCTTTGCCTCACATGTGGGATACAATCTACCTTCTTTGTTTTCCAATTAAGAAGGCTTTGATCAGGATGCATGCATTTCCCCATTCACGTTGTGTGTTACCAAAGCCAAACCCAAGATGTATACATACTTTTTTTTTTTTCTTTTTTCTTTTTTTCTTTTTTCTTTTATTTTTTTTTTCTTTCTTCTTTTTTTGATTTTTTTTTCTCTTTTTTTTAAACATGAAGAAGAAGAAGAAGAAGAAGAAAAAGAAGAAAAAGAAAATATGTACATGTTGTTGTGGATGTGGCTCACATCTGCCTCAGTTTCACGTCCAGAAGCGGCTTAAACGCCTTCTATGAGTCGAGGATAAGCTTCCCATCCAATTTTCTTATAAATTGGCAAACAGAGTCTTTTAGAGTCAGATTCCCAAGACTATATTGCTTTTGTTCATCCTTGAAGAGATTCCACAAATTAAGAAGTTCACGATGCACCAAACCACAAGAATGCGTATCAAGAGTCAATAAGATATCATCTAATGACTCTTTACTCAGTCCATTCTTAATGAAGAAAATTTTATCTTCTCTGTTTTTGGAAACCATCCCCAAAGAACGACATCGCTTGTTACAATTCCATCGTCCACATATGTGACAGGACTTGTAATCTTTTTGCTCTTCTCCTTTTAGAATATGAACTTCTACCAAGACCTGGCATGTATGAGTCAAATGAGATTGAAGACTCACCAGCTAATCGGACCTTTGCTTCGATTATCCAACGTACATCTTCTGGTATACCTTTGTGCATTAACAATCTCAATCTTTCACATCTAGCCTTGTAAATTTTTGTTAGAACATTTTGAGGAAGAGAAGGAAAATGTTTTCTCAGGTTTGAGAGAATGATATCCATTTTGAAGAAGAAGAAGAAGAAGAAGAAGAAGAAGAAGAAGAAGAAGAAGAAGAAGAAGAAGAAGAAGAAGAAGAAGAAGAAGAAGAAGAAGAAATCGCTTATTTTGAGAAACGAAAGAGAGCAAACCGACTTGAGAGTCACGAGTACCGTCATCCGCCATTTTACCGGGAGCTAAAGAGCTACACAACAAAATAAAGCTACAAAATTAGAGTAAATTTTTCACATAACAAGGATCGAAAAAGGGAAATGAATTCTACCTCAACAGCTTGATTTTCTAGAAATGGTTTAAGTCTTTGTCCATTGACCTTAGACACATTACCATTCCTAGGATTCTCAATGTCTATGGCCCCATAAGGATATACATGTTTGACAATAAAAGGACCAGTCCACCTAGATCTCAATTTTCCAGGGAATAGGTGAAGACGAGAATTATAAAGCGAGAACTTTTGACCAATTTCAAAAGATTCCTCAAAATAGATTTGTCATGAAAAGCTTTTGTTCTTTCTTTATAAATTTTTGAGTTTTCATATGCATCATTTCTCAATTCCTCAAGTTCATTTATTTGCAATTTACGTAACTTGCAAGCATCATCAAGATTTAAATTGAAAGCTTTAATGGCCCAGAATGCTTTATGCTCCAGTTCTACAGGCAAGTGACAAGGTTTTCCATAGACTAACCGATAGGGTGACATACCTAAAGATGTTTTAAAAGCAGTACGGTAAGCCCAAAGTGCATCGTTTAGTCTTAAAGACCAATCTTTACGATTTGGATTAACTGTTTTTTCTAAAATTTGTTTAATTTCCCTATTTGCTAATTCTACTTGTCCACTTGTCTGAGGGTGATAAGGGGTAGCAACTTTATGGGTAATACCATATTTCTTCATTAAAGATTCAAATGGTTTATTACAAAAATTGGTTCCCCATCACTGATGATAGCTCGAGGGATTCCAAATCGACTTAAGACATTTTCTTTTAAAAATTTGAGAACAGTTTATGATCATTTTGTCGACATGGAATTGCCTCAATCCATTTTGAGACATAATCAATCGCAAACTTAATATACAAATATCCAAATGAGGATGGAAATTGACCCATGAAATCAATTCCCAACAATCAAAAATTTCAATGACAAGGATAGGGTTCGGAGGCATCATATTTCTTTTAGAAATGGACCCTAATTTTTGACAATTTTCGCAACTTTTGCAAAAGGTATGGTGTCTTTAAATAAAGTGGGCCAATAAAATCCACACTTCGATTTTTAGCAGCTGTTTTCTTTGAAGAAAAATGACCTCCACATGCTTCGAGTGACTAAATTTTATGACACTACCTACCTCATTGTCGGGTACACATCTCCGAAAGATTTGATCGGGAGAATATTTGAACAAATATGGGTCATCCCAATAAAATTTTTTCACCTCGGTCAAAAACTTTTTCTCGTCTTGATATGACCATTGAGGCGGCATCTTTCTTGTTACGAGAAAATTAACTATATCGCAAACCAAGGCATAGAATTAACATAAAATAAAAACTCATCGGAAAAGAATCATTGATAGGTGTGCTATCAAAAGATGAGCTGTTGTAAGTCTGGACAAATGATCTGCGACAACATTTTCAAATCCTTTCTTATCTTTTATTGTGATGTTGAATTCTTGAAGCAACAAGATCCACCGTATCAACCTAGGTTTGGCATCCTGCTTAGACATTAAATATCTAACAACGAAGATGATCAGTGAAAACAACAGTAGAAGAACCAATTAAATGAGCTCGAAATTTGTCCAATGCAAAAATTACAGCAAGTAGTTCTTTTTCAGTAGTGGTGTAATTCATTTGTGCACTATTTAAAGTTCTACTTGCGTAACAAATCACATGAGGCTTACCTTCCTTTCTTTGGCCTAAAACAAGCCAACAAAGAAAATCACTTGCATCACACATTAATTCAAAAGGCAAAGACCAGTCAGGGGATTGCATGATAGGAGCCGATGTTAGAAGACTAATTAATTTTTCAAAAGATTTTTGGCATTCTTGAGTCCAATCAAATAGTGCATCTTTTGTCAGAAGATTGCATAATGGTCTAGATATGACACTAAAGTCCTTAATGAATCTTCGATAAAATCCTGCATGTCCTAAAAAGGAACGAACTTCTCTGACTGTTTTTGGGGAAGGCAAATGAGCAATTAATTCAACTTTGGCCTTATCAACTTCAATTCCTTCAGAAGATATCACATGACCTAACACGATTCCTGAAGTAACCATATAATGACATTTTTCCCAGTTTAAAACAAATCCTTTTTCTTCACATCTTTTAAGAACTTTATCCAAATTATCAAGACAATTTTCAAAAGAATTTCCAAAAACTGTCAGATCATCCATGAAAACCTCTAAATAATGCTCAATCATATCACTAAAAATACTTAGCATGCATCTTTGAAAAGTTACCGGAGCATTACAAAGACCGAAAGGCATTCGTCTATATGCAAAAGTGCCAAAGGGGCACGTAAAAGTAGTCTTTTCTTGATCCTCTAATGCAATTGGTATTTGATTATACCCGAATAACCATCAAGAAAACAATAGTATGGATGTCCTGCTACTCTTTCTAGAATTTGATCAAGAAATGGTAAGGGGAAATGATCTTTCCTAGTGGTTGCATTCAATTTTCTAAAATCAATACACATACGCCAACTAGATGAAACTCGCGTAGGTATTAACTCACCTTTTTCATTTTCAACCACTGTTATTCCAGATTTCTTAGGCACAACTTGTGTAGGGCTTACCCACTGGCTATCGGAAATAGGATAAATAATTCCAACATCAAGTAATTTAAGAACTTCACCTAACTACCTCTTTCATATGTGGATTTAATCTTTTTGAGGTTGTTGTGATGTTTTAGCATTATCCTCTAAATGTATTCTATGTGTACAAATTAATGGATTAATGCCTTTTATATCTGTTAATGTCCATCCAATTGCACTTTTATGCCTTTTAAGTACTTCTATCAACATACCTTCTTGTTCTTCATTAAGGATTGATGAAATTACTACTTTGGAAAGCTTTGGTCTTCTCCCAAAAATGTGTACTTCAACCCGTAAGGTAATGGCTTTAGTTCCATGTGGGTACTTCTTCATGAATATTATCATTCATGGGTTGTAACTCTTCAAATCTTGGCTTCCATCCTTTGTATTCCATTGCTTGTGTACAATCAAGCAAAGAGCATATTTCGGAAATATCACCATCTACTTGCATATCTGAATCAAATGAATTAATTAAACAAACTTCTAATGGGTCAGAAGAACTCCCTTTTAGAAGATGATCATCTACAATGGTCTCAATCCCGTCAGCTTCCTCATTTTCATCATTGACTTCATGTGGTTGCTTGCATAAGTTGAAAATATTAAGCTCAAGTGTCATGTTTCCAAATGTTAACTTCATCAATCCATTTCTACAATTTATCAAAGCATTGGATGTTGCTAAAAATGGACGACCTAAAATAATAGGAATTGACTTGGAACAATTAATCATAGGTTCAGTTTCAAGACAATAAAATCCACAGGATAAATGAATTTATCAACTTGTACCAACACATCTTCCACTATTCCTTTTGGAATTTTAATTGATCTATCGCAAGTAGAAGAGTTACGTGAAGTTGGTTTTAACTCTCCTAGATTGAGTTGTTGATAAACCGAATATGGAAGCAAATTAACACTAGCACCAAGATCAAGTAAAGCTTGTTCAATTATATGTTCTCCAATAATGCATGAAACCGTAGGACAACCAGGGTCTTTATGTTTCAAAACATTATTGCTTTGAATAATGGAACTTACCCTTTCGGTCAAAAAGGCTTTCTTTTTCACATTTAATTTTCTTTTAACAGTGCATAAGTCTTTCAAAAATTTGGCATAAGAAGGAAAGTGTTTGATGGTATCTAACAACGGAATATTGACCTTCACTTGTTTAAGAATTTCAAAAATTTCAGTTTGGTGGTCCAATTTCTTTGGTTTGCTTAATGCTTGAGGAAATGGAAGTGGAGGAGATGAGAGTTTGGTTTCATTTTGGCCAGATGACATATCAACCTCTTCCTTATCTTGGGGAATTGATTCACCATCTTTCTCACAAGGTTCGAAATTTCTTTTTCAACAACTTTCCCACTCCTAAGAGTTATCACGAATTGACTTGATTTATTTGTTGGTTTTCGAACTACCATCATTTAGACTATGTTGACCTTTGGGATTCGGTTGAGGTTGAGAAGGAAATTTTCCTTTCTCGTGAATGGTGAGTGCAAGTAAGTTTGGAAAGAGTGTCTTTTATGTCAATCATGGTTTGAGTGTTTTGTTTATTGATGGCCTCTTGCTTTTCTATGAATGCACTCAATGTTCCTTCAAGGTTTTTCCTATATGGTGGGACATAAGGTGCATATCCTTGAGAATCTTGAGAATCTTGTTGCTCCCGAGGAGGCGGTGGTTGCATTGCATAAATTGTGCTTGATTATTATTCCTCCAACCAAGTTCGGGTGATTTCTCCATCCTGGATTGTAAGAATTTGAAAAAGAAGATGTGAATGGCTTTTTAAAATTGTTCATTGCATTTACTTGCTCATGCACAACTTCTTTAAAAACAGGAATATTAGGACATTCATTTGTCGAGTGTCCTAATTCATCACAAATGCTACAAATTTCTTCATTTTGAACAGATTTGACTTCTTTTACTTTGCCTAATTCCATGGATTCAATCTTTCTAGCCAAACTAGCATACTTTGCATTTAGATCTTCTTCTTGACTAAGATGGTATTTTCCTTTTCCTGCATTTGCAAGGTTATATCTAATTGAATTTTCAAAAAGATTAGTACCATGCCAAGATTGAGAATTTTCAGCCAAATGATTTAAATAATCTAAAGCTTCTTCGGGTTCTTTATCAAGAAACTTCGCCATTACACATCGTTTCCACAAATTGTTTAGTTTCGGGTGTTAAACCTTCATAAAAGAAGCTTATAGTCCGCCATTTTTCAAAACCATGATGTGGGCAAGAATTTAACAAATCTTTAAAACGTTCCCAACTTTGAAAATACGCTTCATTTAAATTTTGGGAAAAATTTTGGATTTGTCTTTTCAAAGCATTGGTTTTATGTGTTGGAAAAAATTTCTTTAAAAACTCACTTTGCATTTCTTGCCATGTGCCAATTGATCTTGGTTTCAAAGCGTTAAGCCAGTTTTTGCTTTATCTTTCAAAGAAAAAGGAAACAATTTAAGCTTGACAATCTCTTCACTGCAATTTTGATCATTGAAAGCAATACAGACTTCCTCAAATTCTTTTAGATGTAAATATGGGCTTTCATTTTCTAAACCATGAAAATTAGGAAGTAAAGAAATCATACCCTACTTAAATCTAAAATTATTAGCAGTAAGTGGAAAGATAAAACATGATGGACTAGAATTTCGAGGTGGTTGCAAATATGCACGCATAGTTCACAATGGTTGATTTCCTTGTTCATCATGTATACTTTCATTTTCAGCTCGTTGTGTTTGATTATCATGTTCAATATGTGCACCTTCAAATTCAGCCATTGTGTTAATTGTGTGTGTTTGTGATTCAAATAAATCAATATATAAGTTACTTGGATTAATTTTAACCAAACGACCAGAATTTGAATCACGATACCAGTTAAGCATAAATAAGTGACATAAAATAAAAATAATATACAAGTAGGCGGTATACACCTAGTTAAATATTAAGTAGGATGTGGTATAAACCACCACCCAAAAATAAAAATAAAAATAAAAATGCATAAAATAAAGTGCTAAAAATAAAATAAAAAAATAAAAATACGAAATAAAAATGCGAAAAAAAAAGTCTGAGAAAAATAAAGTGCAAAAAAGTAAATTTAAATATGAAAACCTGGAGAGAGTGGCAAAGCCCCACAGAAAAGGCGATAGAGAAGAGAAGAAGAAATATTATTTCATTAAGTTAGAGACGAAAATAAATGACGAAATTTAAAAGTTAGAGGATTGAAAAAATAAATAATGAAATTTAAAAGTTAGATTGTAGAAAATAAATGACGAAATTTAAAAGTTAGATTACAGAAAAATAAATGAAAGTTAGATTACAGAAAATAAATAATGAGAATTTAAAAGTTAGATTGCAGAAAATAAATGAAAGTTAGATTGCGAGAAAATAAATAGAATTTAAAAGTTAGATTGTTAGTAAGCGAGAAAGCGTAAATAATAATAATAATAATAATAATAATAATAATAATAATAATAATAATAATAATAATAATAATAATAATAAGCGAGAAAATGTAAATAATAAAAAAAAATAAAAAAACGAAAATAAAATAAAAAAAATAAAAAAAAACGTAAATAAATGACAAAAATATAAAAGTTAGTTAATAAGTTAGTAAGTAGTAAGTTAATTAGTAAGTTAGTTAGTAAATTAGAAATTGAAAAGTGTAGAGGAAGAATATACCTGTTGGTGAAGTTTTCTTACGAGAGAAGGAACCTTAATATATTAGAACTTCAAATCAAGTTCACGAAGAACGGCGCCAAAAACTTGATGGGATATAATTATATAGTTTCAAACCCAAGTGTAGGTTGTCTTAAGTAATAAATTCTCGGGAGTCAAGGTCGATCCACAGAGGGAATTGATGAAGGAAAACTAATTAATTGAGGTAAAGAAAAGATGTGTCACAAAATTAAAGATGATATGAGTTGTTCACAAAGGAAAAGGATTTGCTTGGGTTAGGAGATCACTTCTTGGTAATAAATTAAAGATAAGATTATTTCGTTTTATAACTCAATTGAAATCATGCATAATGAAGATTCCAATCGGAAGATTTAACATTCAAAGTTCAATTATGTAATCATATAATGGTTCCAATAACTATCTACCAATACTTGTAAATCGTCAAAAGCATCCATTTGTGCCAATCCTATTGTCTACAATGGATCAAGATATTCATTATACAAGAAAAGTTTCTAAATTAATTGGAAACAACATACAACTCATATAAAGATCACATAAAAATATATCATTTAAAGCACAAGAAAGAAATTAATCTAACCTTAACTTATTACCAAGAGCTTCACCTTTTCACCCAAGCAAGATGAAAATTTAGTTACTCATAGACAAGAAGAAAGAAAGAGAGAAGAAGAAAAAGATGAACATAACTTCACTTAAGAACAAGAGAAAATTACAACAAAGGAAGCAATCAACATACAAATATTAAAGTAAAATCTAGACTAACACTAAGCTAACACCCTCAAATGATCAGCCATTGCCTCTTTTTATAGACTTAGAAGAGTACAAATAGCCAAAAGAGATGATGGATGATGATAACAAAATGATAAAAGAGATAAATGGTGGGTGGATTCTTGTCTCCGAAATGTTTCCCTTCTGAACTCATGGCATGCGTCATTTTTGAGTCAAGTAGTCTTCATGAAAGTTCTAGCACATTGTCTCAGCTTTCCAGAGACACCAAGTTTAGCCAAATCCAATAACCACAGCCCAAGATATGGCCCAATTACTGCTCATGGGTCAGGCCCAACATCAGCACCTCTGTTCTGACTTCTAAGCCCAATATCACCTTCAAGGAATCCGAACTAGCTTTTGTGTTCTTCATGAAAGTTGTAGATATGGGTCTTAACCTTCCACTGTCAAAATTTCAGAATTATTGAACTCCAATAGCCCGAGATATAGCCTAATGAGTGCATAAAGGTCAAGCTGTCAGGTTCAAAATACTAGATTTTGCTTCAACTCCAATTTGAGTTATCCAAACATGTGTTTCTGGTCTTGAGGCCTTCATGAAAGTTGTAGAAATTTATCTTAGCTTAAAAACAAGACCAAAATCACATTCATCGGATATTTGTAACTCAAATTATAGCCAGTTCTTGAAAAAGCCAAGTAAGAAGGTTATACAATGAATGAAATATATTCTTATTAATGTGGTTCTTGCTATCAGTGAATAGTTATTAGAGAATTATCTTAACTTTCCAACAAGACCAGAATCACATTAATCAGATAATTACAACTCAAGTTGTGGCCACTTTACTTAAGAATGCAATCACCTAAATTAATGATAATTCAAGCAATAATTTCTTCAATGATCCAATTAAGCTTAATTTCATAAAATGTGACAAAATCAACTTAATTAAGCCAAATTGAACCTTAAGAAGCCTAGTTAGAGGATTATAAAATGCATAAAATACATTGTTATCAGCCACCAATTTTTTTTTTTAGGAAAAATTAGAAAACTTAAAAAAGATGGTTTACGGTCAAAGATTTAGATTCAGAAGTCTAATTATGCATAGAGAAGGATGGAGACTTAACCCCACAACATCCCTAATATATATTTGTCCTAAGACGATTACCTTAAATCAGTTGTGCAATTTTTATAACTGTTAAAAATATTTATTTTACCCCTTTATAAAAGATAAAAAGAAAGTAACAAAAAAATTATGAAAATTTAATTTTGGCTCAACAAAATGAAGATCATGCTCCTACATATCCTCAAGTGTAATGAGAAATTCAGAGCTACGTCATTCTTTAGAAAATAAGGGTGGGTTGGTTGTTTTTAATTTTAAAAAGA
Organism: Ormosia emarginata; assembly: GCA_029884605.1. Taxonomy (NCBI): domain Eukaryota; kingdom Viridiplantae; phylum Streptophyta; class Magnoliopsida; order Fabales; family Fabaceae; genus Ormosia; species Ormosia emarginata. Next base: position 1,982,205 of record JAQQTP010000073.1, on the reverse strand, counting down.
TTTATATTTTGAAAACTCGTTTTTTTTTATGTTTAGAAAAAGGTTCACAACTTAGATGATTTTAAAAGTTACAAGATTAACAAGTTGTCACAACTCAGTTAATCCCAATTTATTCTTGAATTAACTTTAAAATAAAAAATTTTACAAAAAAATTTAATTTATAAATAAATAAACCAGACTAATAAATGAATAAACTAAAATGAATAACACGTGTATATAATGAAAAATAGTAACACAAGGAGAAAAAAAAAACACAAACTTACCTCCAAGGTATATAAAAAATGATATGTTCAAAGAAGTTAGTGCACAGACCCTCATGCATTCTCTTCTAATCAAACCTTGAAAAGCAACTTACTCGCAAGAAAAATTTTTTTTACTAAAGTCCTTGAGCTCTTATACTTAGTATTAAGCTCAATGGTATAATTTTCTCGAGCTCTTATACTTAATATTAAGCTCAATGGTAAAAAAATTTTGGATTTCAAAATCACTGAGAACCATCCCTTTATATAGGAGGATGAGATAGAGAAGGAACATGACTTCTCCATGTCAGACTTAGTGATCTAGACACCTTAGTTTTTTAATTTTTTTCCTTTTCTTTATTTCATTTTTTGAATTTCTTTGATGACCCGAATAAAATCAAGTGTTCACAATATATATATATATATATATATATATATATATATATATATATATATATATATATATTGACTGAAACGCTAGTCAAACATTAGTTGGGGTTAATTATAATTTTTTTTCCCACAAACTAAAGTCACTTCAATGCAAAATTTAGTATTCTTATAGAACATTATGATTTAATATTTATAAAAACATGATAGGAAGTTTTCCAATAACATACCCAACAGCTACGTTGAGAAATTTGGCCATTATATATTGATCTAAACTAGTATCTTGGATTTAGGCTCAACGTGAGCAGTCCAATTTGGTCGGCCTAATCGCTGCTCCAGGCTGTTGCAGTCTTTTATGGGCATTTACTTACTCACCAAGATAAACTTATATCTTAAGAGAATTCTTCCTTAATGAAGATATTTAGGGATCAAATCTCCTTCATAATTACTAATGTCAATTATATTTGAATGATATCTCTTCGGATATTACTTAGCCTGTAAGTAAACTCACTCTATAAATACAGAGTTAAACTGCTTTTGAATGCATATACTTTAATACACTTTTCTCTCATAGTGCACAGTCTTAGCTACACTTTTCAGTGTGCAGCCTTAACTTGAGCGTCGAAGCCTTACAGGTATACCACCCCTTCTTCGCCACTACTGCTACCACACAATGAGAAAACCACTATCTTTGACATCACTTAGAGACGAGATTAGATACACACTTTTGATCCCAACTCTGAATACATATTAAATTTTGAGTAAATTGATTTCAGAAAAAGAACCACAAGACAACCTTGAAAGTTGTAGCCTTGGTGGGTAAGGGTATAAATTAGTTCTACTATTTTCTTTAATTTTCATTAGGAATTAAGCAAGGTAAAGCAAGTTCCTCTTGAGACAACTTCAACGATGAATAGGTAGATGGTGTTTCCTTGTTTGTCATCATCTTATAAAGTGAAGTTTGGCATGGTGAGGTGGAATGTCGACCAGATGTAGATGGCTATTAAAAAAATGATACTGATGAGGAAAAAAAATTGGAGAAGCGACAAAATTTGGATTTTCCAAATGTTTATATAAATTGTAATTAAGCTGACACAAAGTTTTGTTTAGAGATGGCACATGTTCAGGGTTGAGGTATAGTGTACTTTTCCACTTCTTGTCCTCGTGTTCCTAATTTCTTTTATCCTTGTGTCTAATCCTTGCCTCGAAATATCTTTTTTCTCTGTATTCACATTCTCCTACTCCTTGTAGGGACCTGCAGGGACCTCAAAATTATAAAAATATCTGAAAAAATTCAAAAAAATGGAATATAGATAGAAATTACTAAAATGAAGAAAATATTAATACATATATATAGTACAATCATTAAGAATAATTTTGTAATTTTTAGGGATGGGTACCCCGTTGGACAAGGGATACGATCACCATTGATCCCCGCCTTCATCCTTGAATATGCCTGGGGGGATTTTTATCCCTGATAGTTGTCGAGACTATCAAATTATATCAATTTATAAATCGATTCACCAAAATACTTGTAGTATAAGACACAATCGGATCGAGCCCTTAGATCACTCTAATTAAGCAATCAGATTAAGAAGTTAACAAATCGGGAAAGGTTACAGAATTAATTAATAGAAAGTAATTAAAAATTGTAAACGTAATTAAGTGAATAATTAATCTAAGGAAATAAACTATTCTTGAATTTAATTCATCATTTATCACTAAGAATCCATTCAATTGCTAACCAAGTTTTTGGCTTTAGATTACATCAAGAAGCCTTAAGATGATCAATGAATTATCTACTAGATAAATATCTAGAATTTAATTAATCAAGGTTAAACGAATTAAGCACCTATTTAATGACCACATAAAAAAGCCTTAAAATGATCCATGAATTCTCTACTAGATAAACAAATAGAATTTAATTAATCAAGGTTAAATGAATTAAACACTCATCTAATCCTAAATTAATCTAAAATCCAAAATTCAACCAAGCTTAACAATCAATATCCAAGAAGCCTTTGATGCATTGTTTAGTCTTTGTAATTCTCATTAACATGTGGTAATTATGTAACTATTACATTAACACCCAAATCAAATTAACCAATTCAATTCAGATTTAATAAAATTAAAAGAGGTAAAGGGAAACTTGATTAACAAGTAAAAATGAAACTTGATTAATAAGTAAAGAAAAACTTGATCAACAATTAAATATAAAACAATCAAAACAAGATCTCAAAATTAAACATCAAGATTGTCAATCCTTAGGATTGATTAAAATGTTCTTCCCTCTCATCCATGGATGAAAGGGAAGATAAACATAAAAGAAAAGAAGCCTAGAGAGAAGAGAGAAGAAGAAAGTTGAAGAGAAGAGGTGCAAGCAAAAGCGGTTAGGAGAAAATTAGGGTTGAGTTTCGTGATTACTGCTACTACATAAATAACTATCTTTAAAATTAAAAATATAAGTTTGCCCTCAAGTTAAGGTTAATCCTCTTTCTCTTATCTTTATTTGGACACTTAATTCGTATAATTTGAGCTTAGGATGAGGGAGTTATATCCAAAACATTCTTAACAACTCTCTAAACCTGTCAACTGACTTCAAAGGGTTAAAATACTATCAAAATGTCACTATTTTGATAAGTGGTCTTTACAAGAATTTAAAATATTTGTCTCAGCTTTTATATGGCATAAGTTTCAGCTCTAAACGGACCTATAACCTAAATTATGGCACAATCTTTGCACATCATCTAGGTTCCAGCAACAACATCTCTGTTCTAACTTCCAGACCCAATATGACCCACTAGACATCTGATTCAACCTTCAAGTTCTACATCAAAGTTGTAGAGTTTTTTCTCAGATTTCCTACAAGGTAAAAGTAATAAAATTTTTTATGTCTAGAACTCACATTATGCTCGAAATACATAAACAGTGTAAAATTTCTAATAATGCTAAAATATACAATTAAGTCTAATTTGAATCCAAACTTATAAAATATGGCCAAAATTAATCAATTAAGCATATATGAGGTCTAAGAGATTAAATATGAGGGTTAACTAATGTATAAAAAATATTTTTTTCCAAATTGCCCCCCACACTTAGCTTTTGTACTTTCCAGACAAAACTAGAAATTCAACACAAGGAACAAGGAACAACAATACAAACTCAAAAGTTAAAAATTAAAAAAGACTTACTTTCCAATTATGTTCAAGAATGCAAAAGTCTATGAGCAAGAAGAGCAACCAAAACATCAAGGAATTAAAACATTCATGATGTTACATTTCTTTACAGCTCAAATTAACAAGCAATGTAACTTCAATTGAAAAGCATAAATAAGGAAAGATAGAACCTCACAAGATACACTCTCAATCCCTTAAATATTTATAAGGTAAGTGTTTCACTCCATTCAATTCATTCAAATTTGTACTACCATAAGTTTACTTATTTTCTACTTTTTTACTATTCAAAACATATGCACATACAAATCAATAGGACTTTATGCAATGTTGTAATGAGGTCAAGGCAAGGGAGGGGAATAATATGAAGATGACAATTTAAGTACTAAAGAGAATAAAAGAACATTGGGGATAAGTTCGAATAACAAACATGAAAGTTTATTCTAACTCCATGTAATGCAAATTCTCTTTACATATTCTTTCCCCCCCTTTTTTTACAACCATTTCCTTTGTTTTCTTTTTTTTTCAATTTTCTTCTATTTTTTTTTCAATTGGCCACTCTTTCCTTTTCAACAAACACTTTGCATACTAATTAGCACACTCCCACACTTGTTCAAGAACTCTTCCAATAATAATGCTAATGCTCTCCTGTTCCCTAAGGTTAGGTAAAAATATGATTTTTTATTTAAGACATGTAATGAACTAAAAACAAGGAATGATCAAATATGTTCAAAGGGGTTAATCAAGGAAAAATATGCAAGGTTGGCTATTTGTCTAAAATAGTTAATTCAAGAAAAAATGTCTCAATCATGTTCATGTATGTATGTAAAAATGTAGCTTAAAAAAGAATATAAGCAAGTTTTAGAGTAATAAATTCCATGAGTAAAAATCACACAAGAAAGAAAAGAATGTCACAAATGCTCAATCCATTCATTAAAAGTCGCAAAGTCTCACAAGATATACTCTTATCAAACTCAACCTACCAATTTAATTTTCATTATCAAACTAGTTAATTTCAAGATGAAAGACAATTTATTCACTTATGTTATAAACATTTAACTTCAATTTATGCATGTTTACTGTAACATCCCAATATTGTTATCCCGATATATCCGACATATATAAGAATAACCAATACTAGTCATGCTACTTCAACAACATAACACAAACTAAACCCATAACATTTATACAAATAATTATAGAGAGTCACATTAACCAAAAGTTATATATATATATATATATATATATATATATATATATATATATATATATATATATATATATATCATTGCCTCAAAAGGGCATACTGTCATACATAACTTTAAACAATTAAGCAAATATAAAAATATTACAAGCTTAGCCTAAAAGAACATTTATACTATACGTCTTCAAACGACTTCCTCTTTCCTTTTGATACGCTTCTACTTGGATTTACATGAAAACACAGACGGAGTGAGAAATCACAATTTCTCAGTATAAGCATTTCAAACCAACATTCACAATGAATAAACCAAAAGTGAACATCAAGAATAGGTTCACAACCAGTATAAGAATCATTACTTCTTCCAAAAGAATAACTCACATAGTAACTCTATGCAGTATTCTCAAGCTAACCATATTCCCAAGCATACATTAAACAAAACTATCAACCATATTATACAACCTCCCATACAATCGTAAATATCATTGATTAAGGTAACTGCCCATACAGTTACCATGCAAAATGCTTGTTATGTTGTATGTTTATACCTAACATGTCCTAAGACAATGGATATGCAATGAAGTAAAATAGTGTTTGTGCAATGTCATGAAACTTGACTATTTCTAGGAACTTCGTTCCTTGTATTTCTCTGAGTAGTATGGCTCTGATCATTTAACACTACCTGGTAATGAATGGACTATTCCATCTCATGATAATGAGTGTACTCTTACCATCTCATATACCATTCACAGATACGTGGAAATAGCAAATGTGTGAGAAAACATGTAAAGTGATATTTAATACACATTCAACACCATATCAGATACTCTCCCACATGAGTTCATAACCAATGCCCTTAAACGTATCTATCCTCCTCCACAAGGCTTTCCAACTATTAAATTAGGAATACTCACATACTTGCTCTATGTGTCATTCTCATCACGTATCAACATCACACGTGATAACTAAAACAATCCCATATGGATCAAGAGTCTAGGTGTTAGCCTATGGCATTTCCCAAACTATTGGTTGCCTAAAGTTTCACACTTTCATCACATAACTAGGTAGTAATTTCCTCCTTGAAATACTCTCATAGATGCCTCAACACACTTTAGAAGGTATAAAAGAGTGGTCCTATCATTTAGGAAATTTCAAAACATCAAAAGCATAATGTTGGAAGATTTAGCAACTCACGCTGCAGCACACGACGGCCATGCCTAGGGATGGCAAAATTACCTGTACTCGCGACGAGGCGGGGGATGGGTACCCGTTTAATCAATGGGGGCGGGGGCAGGAATTATAGTACCTGTCCCACGGGTACCCGCAAACCCGTTAAGTGTACTTCTTTTATTTAATATATATTATATATTATGATTCTTTTTTCTTTTTAACTTTGAGATGAGATGAAAATACATATATTTTTATTATTTTAAAATAAATTTTTTATTGAATGAGCCAATAATGATAAAACTTGTTAAAAAAATATATACTATTTATGTAATAGTTATTTATGTAAATTGATTATTACAAAATATAATTGAATTTAATTTGTTATTTATAATATTCTTTTAATTTTGTAAGAATCTTAGATTATTAAATAAAATTGTAGTATGTTGTGTTAAAATTTATTTTATTTATATTTTTTTGTAATTTTTAAGATTTTATTTTAAATTATTAATTATCCGTATATACCTACGGATATTCAATCTACCCACGGGGATTATAAATGGGTACCTGTGATGGGGGCGGGGGGGGGGGCGAGGGAAGCACTACCCGCCTTCGCCCCTGCCCCACCCCATTGCCATCCCTAGCCATGCCTGCCCTCTGCCCACTCACAAGCCGCGGCATCACACAACCACGCCACGACGCCCTACTCTAGAGTTCAAAAACTGGAAGTAGCATCACTCGCACTCCGCGACGTGCAACACCCTATGCCGCGGCACAACTAGCAGAAAATGGATTCTGCAGAATTCTACATAACCTGGGTACTGTTCCATTGGAACTAATCACGGATTTTGACCACTCTAATTCAATTTCTAAGTGATTTAAGGTCCCTAACAAGTTTACTAACACATAAGAATCAATAATCACCAACAAAAAACCTCTAGATTGGATCCAAGGACAAAATTACTCATCCAAGACCTAACTTTCTCACTTTTAGCATCAAAGGTTCAAATGACAAGTTATAAGTTTTCTAACTCAAACTCCTTACATGAACAAGTCACAAACAACCATTGAAACTCAACCAAAGAAGAAAAACAGTCCAAACAACCCTAAATTCCAAAATGACCTATTATGCATCTCATATGCATAAGTGGTGAAGATGGAAGAAAAAATGTTGCAAGAACACAAAAACCACTACCTCTTGTGTCAAAGATGATGAAGCCTTGGCTTTCCCCTTCCTTTTCCTTTCCTCTTCTTCCTCCTTCTTTGCTTGGTTCTCCTTTTCCTCTCCTTTGGTAGCTATGTTTGCCCTTTTATGTACCGCAAGTGCACGGGTCGCATAAGTATAATAACATAATAAGTAAAGTTTATTCCCACGAGGATAGTGAGTAATTTCAATGCTAAATATTAACCAATAGCTTATTTAATGCTATTCAAGAACATTCAAATTGAAAAAAGTTTGTGTAAGTAACTATGAAGTAAGTAACTATGAAGTAAAAGAATTAAATGTTGTAAATAGGGAATAAAAGATAATGATTAGAGAATAGAAAAACCTTCTTCATCCTCTACTTCAATTGATAATATGCAATCCTCTTAAGCAACATAAATGAAAAAGAATTTGTTAGCTTGAGAAACTAACTTAGTTAAAAGCCTATGTCTAGGTCATTTAATCATGCTTCATTTACTTAGTTCACTATGTTTCCATGAGAGCTAGTGCAAACTCCACTCATTAAAATGATTCTCAACAATAGTTATGCATGACCAATAGGTATATGCCTATCTCATTAACTAATTAGCTCATCCTACCAATTGAATGAAATTAAACATGCATTAACAATATCTATGATCTCAAATCTAAATCTCTATGTCTAGTTCAATAGATTTAACCAAATCACATTAAATGTTGACCAAACACTCAAGAACATTAAGAGAAATATGGTTAAACAAACCCAAATCATCTATATTAATTCAAAGGGTTACAAAATCACCAATATTCATAGAAGGATCCAAAGAAATCCCTATATACAACTTAGCTACACATGACACACTAAAATTTATATATCACAAATAATCATGTTCATGGCAATAGAAGAGAAGAAGTAAAAGGAATAAGATAGGGAAACTCAATAGATGTGTTCTTTGATGCTTGAATCTTCCTTCTTGAAATAGATGACCTCCAACTTTGCTCCCTTTAATTTCCTTTCAACTTCAAATATAAACCCTAACAGTTGTGTTCTAATTTTTAAAAAGCTCTTTCTACTGAATTGCCTTAAATCAATATTTATAGGCTCATTTTTCAGTTTCATACACAACATGGCTCTTTTATTGAATCGCCTTAAAACATATTCTACTTGCTTTCTATTCAAGTTCTATTATCTTCATGATGTTTCTATTCTAACATCGAAAGATTCTGTAGTGGTATTGGCCTCGTTTTAATCAATTATTTTTTCTACATCTAGATAGATCTTCATGTTATAAGATGGAAGATTGAGGTAACATTACTATTCAAGAGCTTCATAGTAGACATGGAGATAGTAGGTTTAGTAGTAGAAGGTCGTACTTGATCAACTTTTGTAAGTTTGTTCAGTTATAACAGAAATGAGGTTTCTTGGTCAGAAATTTTAAAGCTGGAAAATTTTGTGCAATATCTGTCTTTACATTCTACTTGTTGAGATCTCACAATTCATGCTCAAAGTTCATAAGGAAAAAAAGAAGCTACAGATGTTGAAATTTGTGCTTATTATGGAATTTGTGTATGCGAAAACACTATAAAGGACCTTCAATTGCTATCAACCAGGATCAACCACATAAAAAAGGACTTAGATTTAAATGGCCTTTCTAAGCAGATAGTTTATGACAAAACACAATAGCGTCATTTGATCCATGTAGCCGACTTCACCTAGTAGAAAAAAGGTTTTGTTATTTACTTGTTGCAATATTATATTCTCTTATTTTCTGCTTCCATTCATGTCAGTCGTAGACTCGCAGTCTTGCTTCCCCCCCCCCCCCCCCCAAAAAAAACCATCCTTCCTGGGGCATTTCCATTTCTTTGCTGTTGATGTCCACCATAGTAGTAATTTACCCTCATCCGATCCTATCTTCTATTGAAAATACTCCTACCTATTTTCAGATGTCTTCATTTCTTGTCCTATGCTTTCTTGTGCTACTTTCTGTTAGATATAAAACTATTCGTGAGCCTTTACTTAACAATATCTACCTGAATTCTTATATCCATTCACTATATTTTATCCTGTATATTTTGAAAATATGTGATTTAAATATTTCTTGATCTGTGGGACAGCTTGAACTTCTACATAGAAATCACAATATTAGAGAGATGCTACCATTGGATTGAACTTGTGATAGACATGTCAACTTTATGTTTCTTATTGTATCCATTTTTGTTTTTATTATGCCTTTAATGCAATAGTTCTTTTCAGGATTGGTTTTCTTTACCATTCGATGGTGGAATCCTGCAACCTTAGAAGCCATGCGACCAGAGGGAACTGCTCAAAGAGCTACATGGCCTTATGTTGAAGATAAATCCTTTCCTATCTCTGGACGTGGCTGTTTCTGGTTCCCTTAGTAGTTTACACTCTTTGGCAGGCTCTATACTTCCTCATCGTCAATGTCTTACGCCGACAAAGGCTTTTAAGAGATCCTGAAGTCATGACTTCGTACAGGTAATCAATGAACATTCAGTCCTTTGTGTGTATGTGTGTGTGTTTTAGATTGGTAGACTAGATCTTTCTTTGACATTTCTCATATTATTGACTTCATTGTTTCATGGGGAACTCTCCATAAAGGCTCAGAAAGCAAACGATACGTGGTGGCGCTTAAGTGGCTTGCTTGGTGATCAAAATCGCTTGTTAATATACATTGTTCTTCAAGCCATATTTACTGTGGCAACCATGGCACTGACTGTTCCCATATTCTTCTCATATGAACTGTCTGTCGTTTTCCAAATACTCAAGGTTTCTGCATCAGTGTGGAATGGAGGAAGCTTTCTGTTAGAAGTAATGCCTAGGCAGGTAATTCTAAAGGAGAAGAAGAAATCAGAGGTGCAACCTGTTCAAATTCAAAAAGACCAATCAAAGATGGTGATGAAAAATGGTAGAAAGTTCAACAATTCTCTTGAGACATCTGAGTCCTGACGTTGACTGATTATCCATATAGTCTTACCATACTAATCGTACCATGTACTAGAAGTTGAGGTTGTAGTTTTTTTTTTTTTTTGGGTTACATTTGAGGTTGTAGTTTTACCGGTCGTCCATGGTTCAGAAAATACGAATGAAGTGGGATATACCAATGCATATTCTTTTTTGTTTTTTCCTTTGATCATTCCACGTTCATTTATTCAAAAGATACTCTGTAGATAGAACAAAGTCTTGAAAAGTATGATATCTCTGATGTAGTTTTCTCTACACCCCCGAATTTCAGTTAGCTTTAGTTTTATACGAGACTTAAGTAGTGATTTTTAGCACACATACCCTTAATGTCACCATCACATATTTCTGCATGTCACGTACAAATGTAACTTAAAAATGTACAGGGAAATTGATAAATGAAAATATCAGATCCATCTTGGGAAACCCATCAAGGCATCAACACGGAGGTCAAGATGAAAGTTCCATTCTTGAGTGTGTTAGGTAACACTGTTTTCAACTTGAACCAGTTTTTTTTTTTTTGGAAAAAAAAATATTTCAATAGTATTATAACATGTTCTATAAAATTAGCTTTAACTTTTATACAAAATTCAATATATTATAAATGTTTTTTTTTCATAATATTGAAGATTGAAACTTATGATTCTAATTTATTGATTATTTCTTACATTTTAATATATAAATATTATTTTGTCTTCAATCAAATAATTTTTAAAATTATTTTATACTTATTTTAATAATTTAATGCATAAAAATAATCTTTTTATATTATTCAAACGAAACAGATTATCTTAAAATTATTTTTTAATTAATATATCCAAACATAAAAATGAATCAATTATAACAAAAAAAATTATACAATAATCGATTATTGAAATAATCAAATTTTTACAATTATTCCAAACACACACTTAATCTCTTAGAGGAGGCAACTTTTAGCTACAAATTGCAATACTTGTGTTAAGACCCAATTGCAAGATATGAGACTTAAGCCTCATATCGGAAGTATGAGATTCCGGTGTCGGGTTTATATGATCTTAGGCTCTCTAACTACAATAGCTAGCTTTTGTGGTGTAGTTCTCCTAAAGTTCGTATCAATTAGTATCAGAGCATTTTACTATACTTCTCAACTGCAAACGACCGGCGCGAGTGGTGACGCCGACATTGCAATGTTCGCATGAGATAGTCTGAGGGTTAGTGACCTAAGACTAGTCTGAGGGTTATGGAATATAAGGATCCAATTGCAAGATATGAGACTTGAATCCTATATCAAAAATATGAGATTCCAGTGTGGGACACAATAAGAAAATAATAGAACAAAAGAAATTATACTAAATTACCCTCTACTCACTCTCAACAAAATCCTCACCTTTCTCTCTCTCTACCAACTCATCAATTAATTACAGCTAAAATCTTGTACTTGATTGTCTCTCTTCTAAAATAAACCCTAGTCATTCTTGGGTTCCTATCATCTTGTAACAAGAAAATGGTAGCCCTCAGAAAGTTAGCCCTCCAAGCAGCTTTCAACGTGATGTATTTTAAGACGGATACAGAACCTTGAAGTACAGATTTCACACAAAAACAAGAAGAGCCATTGATGATGGAAATGAGGAGAGAGAAAAAGAAAGAGAAAGAAAAAATGAATGGTGAGATTTGACTAGTGTGTGATTTCTGTAAAAAGGATGTCTCTATTTATCAGTATCCTTTGAAGATATAGTTAAAACTTGAAAAAAAATAAATGAAACTCTAATAAATGTATAATCTGTACAGTTGCACTGAGCCATTTTTCATTATAACTCAGCCTTTCAAAAAATACAAAAAAATACAAAAGCAATACTGCAGTTAAATACAGATTGCACCAGCATAGAACAAAATAACAAATAATGGCCTATAAAATATATCTAGAGTCACTAAATAACACCCACCTATAACACTTGAAAAACACCAGCAATATGAGAAAAGAACCTTGGGCAGGTGTCACAGTAGTGCCTGACTGCCTAGACATACCTATGATCGCCGAGTCACATCAACTCTGATATGGCTTCTAAACAAATATCCCTTCTGTTGATGAAACTTACGGGGTAATAATGAATCAACCCAGGCAATAAATCAATACTAGAAGCCTGGGTTGGTGAAAATATATTATACACACGACGACAATGAGATTATATGCACAACTTTCAGCACTTGCAACTTTGTGCTGTGCCCTGGGGCATCGGAGGCAATAATCACCGATTATTTGCGTCACTCTGAGCGTGCTAGTAAGAACCCAAATCCAGAGTTATCACGTATCAATGGAGGTGGATCCACGTCTGCTACTTCTACTTGTTGCATTGATTTGGAAATGTCATCCACCGAAAATGGAATGCTACATCCATATTAAATTGTTTAAGAACAAAAGCTGCAACTAGGACCAAGACACGCAATGAAATATAAAATTGTTTGATGTTTATACCATACCTCGAGTCATCATCTAATAGGAAAGAACTGCTGCTAACAGCATTGTTAGAGTCCTCAGACATCATTGCTCTCATGTTTGTTATAACCTGCATAATCAGGAGAGGTGTTCCATGTTGAAATTTATAACATTCACGTGTTTCTCCTTGGGAATTGCACAAAAGATGTGCACATTCAGCTAGAAAAATACTATGAACAGATCAGTATCACACCAAAATCAGCAATATTAACTTACCTCTGTAGACACACTGTGTGTGCCATATTTGTCATCCCAGTACATTGTACTGATCCTGTATAACTGTTGTATACTGAGAACCTGCAGCACCAAAACATCATACTTAGGAAGAGAATCAAAGCAAATTATGATCTAATAGATAGTCAAAAGTAAGAAAGAAGGCACCCACAGGGCAAAGCTCCTTTGTTATTTCATTCAAGGTCTTTTTGGGTTTTTGATGTATCACCTGAGATGTAAGATTGAAAATCAGTCGATAATGTGACGAGCAATATTGAACTAAATTGAATTTGAATTTGAGTTTCTATAAAAATGACTCTTACTAGGAATCCAACAGCCTGCCTGATATGTTTCAGTTCCTCCCAAGCTGAGCCAGCATACTGTACATGCCAGATTCAGGTGAAGCATAAAAATGGAAAAAGTAAAAGGTCTCAAATGGTTGATTGGTGCTCACCTCCTCTGTTGCCTCAACGCACCACTGTTCTAATTCACCCAAACCAGTCTTTACAAACTCCCCATTACTGAATGAACAACATTCGCGACGCAACAGAAGACTGTGGCAATGATCACATTAAATCCGTCAAAATGACTGCAATCTAGTTGCAGCACATGTAATGCAAAGACACACACACACACAGAGAGAGAGAGAGAGAGAGAGAGATTACCTGTTGAATAATTGAACATTAATGAAAGAGAATATTTGAGTGAACACTTTACGGACCAAGAAAGGGGGCACCTATTGAGCCAGAACTTATTTAATTAAGAATTTAAGATCATATTCAGACAACAATGGAAATGCAAATATCCAATGCAAAACTTTAGAACTCACATAATTTGCTTTCATTATCTTTAGATAATTGTTTAAGCTGTTCACAATACTTTGCCAGTGAGCAATTAAAGCTTGCTGAGCAACTGCATTAGCATGTGCACGTCCTTTTACTAAACTTTGCCGTGAGGTCCTTGGAGCCTGGGGTTCGTTTATCATAAAGAAAAGAAAAATAATAAATAAACCCAGAGAATTGTGCTTCTCAATTAATTGGAAGTCTAACCCACATATGTGACTACTTGCATAGACAAAAGACATATCCATGAAGGTACTAGTAATTTAGGGATTACTCAAACAATTTTCCTTTTTTAAGATAAGCAAAGAAGGAAGTTTAGGAACAATATAGCAGATGAGAACTTTCCATCTCTATGAATTTCTTTCTGACTTATCATGTAAAGAGGAAAAATATTTTCTCTTCTAGTTAGAAAGCTTCAGCAGTCACTACAAGCATAATGCCTCCTTCCCATATATATCCTGCGTTTGATATCCTATAACAATTTTTATTTTTTCAGATTTGGATACAACATTGTTTATGATTCTTAATAAATAACATGATATTCACTTAAAACCCACATATGATTGCCAATTGCTTAAACATCTTAACCATAGAGAAATACTCATAATTTTGATTTTGATTTCCCATAGCATTTATAAAAAGAACAATAACTTGTCATAATCTACCTGGATACACAATCCAAGTAATGGAGATATCTCCTTTTTTAGATTGTCTCTTATCATTCCATATATTTTTTCAAGGAAGGCAGTGAGCTGTTGCTTAAACAGAAGTGCCGGATATTTTGCTTCCACTAGCCGTAAATCATCCAATCTGCCATGCCCTCGACTGTTTAGTAATGACACAGCACTTTGGGGAGATGCCCTTAGCCCCTAGAATCACAGAAGGGAAACATATTTATAGAAAGATAAAAGAAATTTAAATAAACATATAAAAGCTTCTTCAGAAAGGATAAGTAGTTGCTTCATACTTGAGACATTCTTCCAAACAGAGAAGATGATGCTGTTCTCCGCCGTTGGGGTGTTAAACTAGCTGCCCCACTTGCTTTGAGAGTGCGTTGGAGTAGCAACAACAAAGTAGATGTATTAGACAACCAATAGGCTAATACATCAGTATTATCCTGAGCCTTAAATAGTACAAAAGTCACAGTTAGTGAAATATTTTTGGTGTTTTCAGCAATAGATTTAAGGACTTTTAAATGCAAAACCACTGCATCATGAATGATACACAAATAATCCAAAAAGGATTAAGTTACCTCAACGACTGAAGCAATTGTTCGAATGATACGGTCAAAGACACTTGTTCTTTCGACTTCAAATGATCTCCAGTGAAGAAGGCATTTATATATAACACATGCAGCAACAGGTTTGTCTCCAGAAAAACCCAGATCTTGTGATATGCACTTGATCAACAAATCTTGGTTCTCCTGAATCAGAAGATCAGATTTTAAGAGGAATGGACAAGCAACAGATAAAACAATTGAAATTTGCAAAGGTGATCTGAAGTATGTATCACAGATTCATATTTTTAAGTGCATCTAACTAGCCACTCACTTGCTGCTTCTCATTGAGAGATTTTTGTGGTTTTCCCTCAGATTCAGGCTCACGTACATTTGATACAGCAAGAGTCATATCCTAAAACACATAGAAGGTAAACATTTTACATATTAAACCAAACCTTCCAATGCCAAAAATATTGCTGATTATATATATATATATATTCATCAAAGGCAACAATTTCCTCTTATTGATCCAATTTTTGCTCCACCATTTAGAGCATTCCCATTTTCTGGTGTCCTCTACATATTGTGCACAAAAAATATCATTGTAAATCTCTTTTCATATGTTACAATTCTGAGTAAATGACCTCATGCTTGTTTCTTACTTGAATAATCACTGTCTTTGGTCTAGCAGATAGAGCTTTTGCAGTTGGAGATACAGCCAGGGCTTGCTGACGAAGAACTTGATTTTCTGACTCTGCATTTGAAATTTTGTCCTCCAACCTGAATCATACACGGTGTTTTTTCAAAGAGAAGTTAAATAAATTTTTTATCAATGCAGGTGTAGATGGTTATTCATGGGGGAAGGACAGAGCTATAAGTGTATTATGCATCCAGAGGCACAAAAATAAGTACACAACAGAAGAACAGTTGTATGATAAAACACATTCCTAGGCTTGCATCTAACAGCTTAAGCTTTTGGAATAGTTGTTCTTTGACAAAAATGAGATGCAGTTTGGGATTTCTCCGAATGGAAACTGATACATGTTTAATTGGATAGGGACAGGGAGTAATGATGAGCCCTCTAGACACCAAAAACTCCTATACCCCTGAAAGTAAATGAAAATACAGCTTTCTTTATTCTCTTTTATTTTCTTACTTTTAGAGGTCAGTAAACAGTATTATTACTGATGAAATGTGACCACATAAGAAACCAAAGCCCTTATCTAAACCCAACTAGAGAATGGAAATTTATCACCGAAGTTTCAGTACAATTCATGTAAAATAAAGAAAGGGAAGCTTACAATACCAGATGGGACCTGAATTTTAGTTTCTTCTAGTGAAAGTGTAAACTGCATGCAATTACTATGGAACTTGTACTCATTAACTATATAGATCTTTACCCCTCAAGATTTTTACTAACCTCTGAACCAATTCTTGGAGTTGATCCACCTTGCGCTCATAATCATCAACTTTTTTAACCAGCTCCTCATTTCTAGCCTCAGCCTCAACCTGAGCTTTTCTAGATTCTTCTTTATCCTTTCTTTCCAATAGCATCAATTCCTGTATGATTAATCAGAGGATTAAATCAGGAGACTCAATACGTTCCCAGTCATTCATTGCTAATAAATTTTCAGATTCCTGATAACATCCAATGATAACAGCTTTTCTTTTTCCCTCTTCTCTAGGTGTAGAGGGTGAATCGATTCTATTCAAGCCAGTTATCAATGAATGTGTCTTACAATAGAAGCTTGATAAGTCTAATTTTAGTTGAACTCACCCATGGCAGGATGAGCTGTCTGCATATAATCATGTAATTATAATTCCTTATTTCAATAATTTTGGGATATGAATGAACTCCAAGGATTTTTTGGACATTGAGAGAATCAATCAGAAAAAAATTGATGTCCAGGAAAAAACGTGAGAAACAAAGTAGAAGCATTCGTGTAATGTCAATTGATAGTTTGCTGCTTTGATTAAAGAAAGCATCCATTTGCCTTTTCAACCAGAATTTTTTTCACAAGAAACCTCCCCCCAAAACAAAAATTCATGGCTAATGGCAGTATATGATATAAATAAATGGTGTATTATCTATATAATCAAAGATTGCTTACCTTCAAACTATTGACTTCAGCCATCAAAGAATTGATCTTTTCAGTATCTTGAATTATAACAGGAGTCTCCTTAATAACTGGAGGTGCTTCTTCAATAGCTTTCCGAGCTGCCTCACGCTCTTTGATGACCCTGCCATTTGCTTCTTCTACTTGTATTTGCATTGCATGCAAAGCATCTTGTAACTTAGCAATTTCTTGTGCTTTTTCCTCTTCCAAATCAGTCTGTTAATCAGACAAAAACGAGATTAGCTTATGGCATAAAAATTGCAACATTCATATGAACGATAAAGACACAATTTGATAATATATAAATATATGATAATGAGGTTACTCTCAAACGCTTCTCAATTTGCAAACGCCATGTAAGTTCTTCAACACGCTTTTCTAGTTTGTCTTTCGCTTCTTTAAGGGCCCCTGTTTCTCTTGCAGCCTGAATGAAGTTATACAAATTGTTACTCCCTGCAGTAGCTTCTTTTAAAGCAATATTAAGTACATTATATTACACAAACACCACAAAAAAGAGAGCATAATTCAGACCATTTTAAGCTTTCTAAGTTCCCTCCTAGCAACCCTTCTCCTCCAACCACACTGAGTAACAATTGCTGCCTTTTGCAATTTTCTATAATAAGAATATGCAATTTGCCGTCGTAAATGAGCCTGAAGAGATTATCACAAAAGATCATTATGGCAAGGCATATAAAAAAGTTGCATGGTCATTTTCTCAACTAAGAGTCTATAAACTATGAAGAAGATCAACAAGAGCACCTGGATAAGAACTGCAGCCTTTGTTTGCTTTCTAAATCTGAATTCATCGCGAGCCTTCATAGCCCTTAAACCTGTCTGTAATGTGATTGCAGATGATCGTGCTGTTAAGTAAGATTTCCTGGCAATGTATCCTTTGAAGTTCTTTTCTATTTTCACAGCTGCTGCTTCACGCCGCAACTGCTCATAGAGCTTCCGAGCCAATATGCCTATTTGTTATTGAAAAGCACCATAAGAATCTATAGCATCATATTATGATAAGCAGTTCATATAGATCAACCCGTAAGCAGAAAGAAACCTAGTTTAGGAGAAAAAACAACTACTTTAACGCAGCATAGATTCTTGAATGCCACAAACACTATACCAACATGGGGTTTGATGAAACATAGGCTTAATGAGCCTTACAAGGCTTAATTGTTAATGTTGAGCTGTGAGTCTGAATAAATACATTCACGTTTCCTTTTAGTTCCCACTTCCCAATTTTGTAGCATTAGTAAAATAGGTAATTTTCATATATTCTGGATATAGGTTTTGTAAACAGACCTATGGGTCTTTTTACCATCTCAGCATCACTTTAGCTTTAGAAGTTTTCATGTTACTAGTCCAAGTCATTATCGAAAGAATAAGTTTTAGAGAATATCATCAGCAGCTACAGCAATGTAATATTAGTTGCTACAGCTTAACTTGAATTTTGGCAAACAACTTCCTGACTTCACTTTCTGACCTCCAAAAACCCTTATTTTGAATACCTACAAATCCCTTAATCCCTTATTCATCAAGAAGCCTCCAAAATAGCACAAGCCACAGTGATGCCATTTGCGGGTACTGCTTACAATCCCAGAACAGATCTGACTTACCACAATGACCAAAACTCAATGTTTCCTGCAAACTAGCCTTTCAACCACTATACATATGACCATTTTGTTTTTGCTTCAATATAACTCAATTTCTATTCCAAATTTCTAGTTACAACGATGCCACCATATTTCCAACAATTAAATGGTGCACTTCATCTGTGACAAGCACTTCAATGTCACAAGCAGTGTAAACCAGAGTCAATTTTTATTATTTCAGTCATGGTGCTTCCCTGACTCCCCCTGCAAACATGTTCATATTTAATGATCATGAAAATACATACTTGGATACACCAAGTACCATGTCTCCCAGGATCTAATTGGCTTTCCTAAAAGGTCAAAAAGAATTTGTTGAGTGGCACCATCAAGGTTCTATTCTTTATGAAGCTTTTAGAAGACATAAAACTTGGGTAATCTGCAAATCTAAAATCAGTACAGAAGGATAAATGAACCAAGCCAGTAGACACATTTACATAATTCACAAGAAGACAAACACCTTGTACATACAAGAGATTGACTTACAGGAACTAGCAAACAAGGAAGCAACGAAAATCAAACCAAATGCCTTAAGAGACAACTCAGGATACCTCGCAAATTAGATTGCAAACGAATTGCAGCTTGACGCAATTCAATGAATTCCTTGCGTGCAATATGAGTGCGTATTTGTCTCTGGATGGTTCTGGCTGCATTTCCAAGAACCTCTGCTCTTCTTGCATCCAACTCAGCCATCTGACCAGCTCTTAGGAAAACCTTTGTCTTGCCTATCTGTCAAACCATAATCAATCTTGAATGACTTTGGAGTTTACAAAGTCCATTGGTATAGACTATAGATAGACTTCCCCATATTCTGATAAACTACCAGATGTAAAAACTAATCTTCAAGACATAAAAAAAAAAATCAATTTAGAAATTCAGGAGTCAGTGGAAGATGTATAGAAATTATGGAGAGATTATAGCACTAACACTCTCAATGAAGTGAAGTAGAAGTGCATTTTTATGCAAGAAAGTTTTTACTTCTATTTTATCCTTTTTCCAACCATTGTCCCTGCACAAGCCTACAACATGATATAGTGAAAGGTTATTCGAAAGGCTTCAATAAACCTCTTAAGACATTTGGGGTACTCTGGATGCTTCAATGTCATAATCATGCTCTTTGCTAATCAGACAAATCATTTTTGCTGTAGGTGCTAGGCAGTGGATAAGCCACCATGTATTAGTAAATGAACAATTCTCAGATGGCTATACATATGAAGGGTGTCATTTATTTAGGCAACTACTGGGCCTTGGCTTACTGATCCTTGCTTTTCAAATTTTGTCCCTTCCATGCACCACCACCAACATATTAAGTTACAAGGAGTACTGAATCACCTGATAGCCTGTCATACCCAGTTTATCCAGGATCTTTTGGCATGCAACCTTGTCATCATAGCTGAAACAGAACAATCAGAAATAATTAACGAGGGGGGGGAATGTATGCAAGATAGACCGAGAGTTAAAACAGAGATAAAGCAGTACAGTTCCTGCTCTAGAAATCAGATATTTCGGACAAATATGTAAAAACAGAAAAGCCATTTGCCAATTTGAAGACAAAAACAGCCTAAAAAGGAGATGAAATTTTACTTTCCATCTAGAACTTCAGGGGCAAGAACACCAAATCGGTTAAGAAACTCATAAAAGGTCCTTCTGGTAGGATATCCAGCACAGCTGATTCTAATTGCCTCAAGAACACCCTAAAACAAATAACAGTATACAAACAATCACCAAATGTAAATGGGTGCCAAAGATATTGCTCCTTTGCACGCTCAATTAAATAAAGCCAATGACAACATAGAAAGACCATGATATACTCACACCACAGCGTAATTGTTGAATGATATTGAGATTTTCAAAAATAGCAGGCTTGAGGACATTGTTCGGCTTCACACATCTGATATAGTGAGGTTCTGTTGAATTTAGGGTCTCCATCAAAGATTGGAGTTGTAACTGCACTTTTCATAAACATGTATTATTTACTCATCACAAAACATAAAAACAAAAGCTTCAGATACCTGAGACAGGGATGTCAAAGATTGTATTATATAGTGAATAGTAAGAGGTTCATATAAATGCCATGAATATCTATCTAGCTTGTATCATCAAGGTTTCTTTTCTCAAAACGGGTAACCAGAACTAAAAAACAAGTACAGAAAGTTAAAGGCATGTAGAATCAAATTTTGATATCGACAATTCATTCTTCACATAATAGTTTTTTTTATAGAAAAAGAAATTTTATTATATCAGAAAAGAAGAATACAAAGAGAGAGGACAAGACATCCTTACAAACAAACAAAGAAACAAGAAAAACCTATGAGATTGAGTCATGCAACAAAGCATGCCAATCTCTCTCCATGTCTAACAAAGAAACACCCTTAAAGAGACCATGAACAGAACACCAAAGCAAGGCCAAAAGAGTAACCCTATCCCAAATGAAGTCTAGGGTCGTAAAAGAGTTCTTGAAAATTCTAACATTCCTTTCCAGCCATAGACACCATAGGACAGCATAGACAAAGCATTGCCATAAGATTTTTGCTTCTTTATGAGAGACAAAACCTCTAAACTTAGTAAGGAGAAATTGATGCAAATCCATAGGGCAGACCCAAGACTCTCCAAAAATCCCAAACAGCTTATTCCAAAGAAAAGTTGCAGCAAAACAGTGCAAAAAGAAATGAGCCTCAAATTCCGAATCAGAACAGCACATTATACACACATTAGGAGACAAAGCAGTGAGAGGTTTGCGCTTCTGGAGCACTTCGTTAGTGTTAATCCTGTTAAGAACAGCAGTCCAGACAAAAGCTTTGATCTTTGACGGAGCTTTGAACTTCCATATGGGCTTGTCCAAAAGAAATCTATCTCTATTAAGTAATTGAGTCAAGAACTGAAAATACGGTTTACAAGAGAAAACTCCCAAGGAGTCAAGAATCCAAATTCTTGAACCAGGATCTAAAGATAGATGAATAGAATCAAGCAAAATCAAAAGTGATTCAAGCTCACTAACCTCTCTATTATGCAAGTTTCTAAAAAAATGAAGGTTCCAAGATAAGTTATCCTAAGAATAAAACAGACAAACATGGGCATTATGTAAAGAAGATAGGTGAAAGAGTCTTGGAAAAGCCTCAGAGAGAGGAACAGTACCAACCCAAAAATTAATACAAGAGCCATCGCCCAAATGCAAGGACAAGAGAGAACTAAAAGAAGGTAATCCCTGAAAAATAAATTTTCAAGGACTAACATGAGTAACTCTACTCGCAGAATTGGTGTCCCACCCATTCGGATGCAAACCATACTTACTTCGGATAACTTGATGCCATAAAGAAGAAGACTGTAGAGGAAAACGCCAAAGTTACTTAGCTACCAAAACAATGTTCTTGGTCATCAGATTACCAAGACCCAACCCTCCTTCTTTTTTTGGTCTACAACAAACCTCCCAACTAACAAGGTGGTCTCTACTAGAATCTCCTGCTCTTGACCAAAGGAAATCCCGCATAATTCTCTCTATTTTCGGAGCCACACCCATTAGTATCCTAAAAAGGGAGAGAAAATATAAAAGGATGCTAGAAAAACAAGACTGAATAAGAGTATCTGACCACCCAAAGAGAAAAAGGCACCCTTCCAATAGCCTCACCGCTTGGAGATCTTATGAACTACCAAATCCCTAAAAGAACGAGGCACGAGGAATTCCTCCCAAAGAAATGCCAAGATAAGTGAAAGGTCATTTAAGAGACTGATAACCCGCCAAAGTAGCAAAAGCAATCAAAATCTGACTGTCCACATTCACACCTACCAATCCACTTTTGGCCAAATTAATTTTAAGATAAAAAATGACCTCAAAGAAATTCAAAATAGACTGAATATTAACAAAAGAATCAACATCTGGTTCCAAGAAGAAAATAGTATATGATTTTTAACAAATTAATAAAAAGGAAAGTAAAACAACTGAAATACCTTTGCTCAACCAAATATAATTATATTTACATAACTGGGTCATCAAGAAAGTAATGAATTGCTAAAGGATGTCATATGAAAACTTTTATGGCATTTTCCAACAGCAAGCGATACAATTCAAGGGTAGCTAAAGTACCTATGTGTTAGACTCACCACATGTGAGTGTAGAAAACAAAGTCCCACATTGCAAGGGTCATAGGAAGAAGAAGACCGTATAAGACAAGGGTGATGGGCCAAAACCATGAGGTTAACCTTTTGGTTGAAGTGGTTCCAAGCCCAAATGCAAAAAATGTCAAGTCCAAACACCTACACCCATACAAGCTCCATACCAATACTCCTCCCAAGTCCAAATGCCAAACATGCCAAACACTATCCAAGCCCAAATCATATCATGCCATGCCATGCCAAAATCCAACATGGTATCAAAGCTTCAATGATCATAGATGGACTTGTGGACAAAGATGACTAGAGGGGACTGCCAAAACGGCCACACAAGACAGGTGACAGGGTTAACTATCATATAAACAAACCAGCAACTAGCTGCCAAATTTGGAGAACCAGTCATGGAAAAAAGGGTCAGTTAAGGACAAATGGAGAATCCAATTGCGGCCTAGCTGAAGTTCAAGTGCAGTTTAGGAGTCCCCCAATGTGAAAAAGGAAAAAAATGAAAAATGAGACAAAAAAGAAAAAATATATATATGGAAAAAAGAAATTGAGGCACTCACATGTGAGAGGGAGTGTTAGACTCACCACATGTGAGTGTAGAAAACAAAGTCCCACATTGCAAGGGTCGTAGTAAGAAGAAGACCGTATAAACCAAGGGTGATGGGCCAAATCTATGAGGCTAACCTTTTGATTGAAGTGGTTCCAAGCTCAAATGTTAAAAATGTCAAGTCCAAACACCTACACCCATACAAGCTCCATACCAACAGTCCTCCCAAGTCCAAATGCCAAACACTATCCAAGCCCAAACCATGCCATGCCATGGCATAATCCAACACTATGGCTTTCCAGTATGTGCATATATAACCAATGTAACAAGTAAGTATTTCCAATATTATACCACTGTCCAAAGAACCTTCGGCAACCAGCACAAAAAATAATCCCCCATTCCAATTATAGAAGAATAATCATAAAGATCTTGAATCAATAGTTAATTTCTAAGCAGAATGTGAGCTTGATAGGTATCCACCCATGACAAGGGTGTATTTTAAGAATGGTAGGAGGGAAAGCAGGGAATCTGTCCCTTGCAATCACACAGTTAGAGAGGAGAGCATGAGTCAGCAAGGGAAGGAAGGGAATTCTAATTGTTACCACCTGTCTGCATGGAAAGTTGTGGATGGTCAGGTTGTTAGTGGGAGTGGAAAGTGTAATGAGGGGCAGCAAGGAATATTTACAGCTAGTGGGAGTGGAGAGAATTAAGAGGGGCAACAATTAGCATTTAATTGAAGGGATTATGGCAAATAAACAGGCAGTTAGTGAAGACAATAAATAGAGGGGAAGGAAGGGAAAAGGGGGGAGGAGCAAAGATAAAAGGGAGGAAAATGCATGGGAGAAGGCATCCAGTCATTTGAGTAAAGAATTGGGGCCTTTGGACAGGGAGGAAGCAAAGCCTCGGAGTTCTGCAGTGTCTACCTTTTCTTTCTTTTTCTATTCTCTTTTTCAGTTTGTCTTTGAGAGATTACAGAGGCTTACCTCTTATGTAAGGAGTTAATCTCCATATTTTCTTAAAGAAATCAAGGTTTCTATCAGAGCAAATCATAGTTCTTTTCCAGCAACGGGGTTATAGATACTGGACTAACCATTTAGAAGATAAAATTGTTAGGATTGCAATGACATGTTTGTTTTACTACCCTTGCGAAAAGCTCTGAAAATACTGACAATTTGTTTATACATAATTCAGCTGCTTGAAGTGTTTCTTGGAATTTATTTGGAATTTTCAAGAAATGATGGGACAACCTGCAAGTATGGAGGTGTGCGCAAATTAAATTAAGAGATTCTGCCGTACAATATTTGCATAGTTTTTTAGTATTTGGTTGGAGCGGATGCAGACTTTAAAATCAAGCCAATATAGATATTATTAGGATACACTTATTTATATGGCATCACTTCTGGAGTTCTGCAAATAAATATCTTAGTGCATCTGGTCATAGAGATTGAAAGGCTCACCATTTTAATGTTCTGATGTATATCTTAATTTCACTTTGCTCTCTTTTTTAGAGGTTATCTTCTCATCCTTCTTCTACTTCATTCTATCTCTTTCTACTACTTAGTTTTTTTCTTTTATCCTAGAAGAAAATGTCCATAACCATTGCCATGGCATTAAACATCAGGTTCCTCGTTCATCCTAAAGCAAGGGAAACATAGGGTGTTTAGCTTTTTGCAGAGTAAGTAGGCAAGACCAGACAGAAGTTTACATTTATCAATTTAAAACAGCTCATAAAAAGAATATAACAACTAACAATACCTTAAAGCGAGATCCAATTGAAGAGAACTTGGATGATTTTGAAGACTCCTCCGGAGAACGGGGGAACAGACCAGCCACAAACGAGCATTTTGAGGCTGTCAACAGATCCTGATGTTCTGCGACCACATAATCCTTGTTTTTGTCAAGAAACATATCAGCCAGATATGTCACCTGGACAAAGAAATAATAGTTAAAAACAAGAGAAATGAAGCATATTTAAGCATCTGTTATAGTTAAAAATGTCACGAAATGGAACAAATGTAGAAAAGGCCAAATGTATCTACCTCCCCTGCATAATGAGATATGGTAAAACTAGTCCGAGAAAGTTTAGGTTTGATAAAGCGCTTGTTGTTTTTGAATGTCTGGTACAACTTCTGAGCAAATGTTTCATGTGTGGATTTAGGAAACATACTGTGTCACAACCAAGCTAATATGAGTCCAACCAAACAACAACGTTCAGGCAATGCTTGATTGATATAAGTCCCCTACAAATCTTAATGACAACAAACTTGAAGTAGCATACAAGTATAAAACTAAGATAGTAAAATCAAGAAACTTCAGGAAAGATATAAGCATCTAGATTCTATATAACTAAGCAGTGTCAGATTAACAGTGAAATTACTATCAGCAACATACCAGGCTTCATCAAGGAGTGCAATTATTCCTCCAGGTTTCTGCAAAGATTGAACAACATAATCATCATTACCTGAATTTGTGGTGTAGGAAAACAAAGAGAGTATTTAAGTGCATTTGTACTTATAACTGGTCATAAACAAATCACATACTTCAGACAGGATAAAGAAATTATCAATGCAATAAGCAAAAGTAAAAATACCTTCTCAATTAGATCCAAAACATCTTGGTTGTCAACAAACTCTATGTAACTCCAATTGATCTTTTCGTTGGAGTATTCTTCTTGTTCCATTTTAAAGACATGCTACAACCATTCAATCAGGGGGAAAAAAATCAAGGAAAAAATGAATTGAAAAATATAGATAACAAATTGTGCCAGAAATTACCAAACCTGATTAAAATGTTGTTGCAGCTTTTCATTTGTAAAATTAATACAGAACTGCTCAAAACTTTAAGAAAAGAAATTTATCAGATGCAAGGCTAAATATCAAACCATAAATGCCAGATGAAAGCATTGGCTTACCTATTGAACTTAAAACTTTCAAACCCATAGATATCAAGAACTCCGATGATAGATTTGGAATTCGTATCTTGCCCAATTGAAATGTTAATCTTCTCCACAAGCCTAAAAGCAATAATGAGCAGTTGCAGAATAAGAAACCTAGAAGAAGTGAAATCTAGAACAATTATCGATCCAATCACGTAACTTTTATTTTCCAAGAGAACGATTGATAACAACCAATAACTCCAATGTCCTACTGCGAGGTTATTTCAACTATAAATATGATTATTGCATTTCTAAAGTAACATTTATAGCTGATAAGCCATATTCACAATTGATAACCATATTTAAATGTGAATATTCAGTCCTTAAGCAAGAATAAAATTGTTTAGGTATCTTTATACTATAAAGATATGGAAGTGCCTAGGAGAGAAAGGTATAAACTGGCTCACAAAACTATTTAACGAGATAAAGAGGTCTAAGAAAATGCCAAATGAATGGAGGAGAAACACTTTAATCCTTATTTATAAGAACAAGAGAGACATACAAAACTGTGCAAATTACAGAGGGATTAAGCTCATGAGTCATATCATGAAGTTATGGAAAAGAGTAATTGAACGGAGATTAAGACAAGAGACTCATATTTCAGAGAATCATTTTGGTTTTATGCCTGGGAGGTCAACCATGGAAGCGATCTATCTTCTACGAAGATTGATGGAGAGGTATCAAAGGGAGCAAAAAGACCTACACATGATTTTCATTGATCTGGAAAAAGCCTACAATAGGGTACCGAGAGAGGTCTTGTGGAAGACTCTAGCGAAGAAAAGAGTTCGTATCGCTTATATTCGAGCAATCCAAGATATATATGATGAGGCTAAAACTAGTGTGAGAACACAAGGTGGGGTCATAGAAGATTTTCCTATAATTATAGGACTGCACCAAGAATTAACTTTGAGTCCTTATCTTTTTACCTTGGTCTTGGATGTGCTTATTGCACATATCTAAGAGTCAGTGCCACAATGTCTGTTTTTTGCAGATGATATAGTCTTAGTTGGAGAGTCGAGAGAGGAAACAAATGGGAAGCTAGAGCGATGGAGACGAGCTTTGGAAGAACATGGCTTCTGTTTAAGCAGGAGTATATGAAATGTAAGTTCAGTAAGAAGCGTGCTAATACTAGCTTAGCGATGAAAATTAGAGACCATACCATACCACAAATCACACGGTTTAGGTATCTTGGATCTATCATACAAAATGAAGGAGAGATAGAAGGAAATGTAAATCATAGGATTCAAGCTGGATGGATGAAATGGAGGAGTGCTTCAGAAGTTATTTGTGATAGACAAGTGCCTCTCAAGCTTAAGGGTAAATTTTATAGCACAGCCATAACACCCGCGGTGTTGTGTGGTACTGAATGTTGGGTGGTAAAAGGCCAGCAAGAGCATAAGATCAATGTCGTTGAGATGAGGATGTTGCACTGGATGTGTGACCATACAAGACAAGATAGGATTAGAAATGAATGCATTAGAGAGAAATTAGAGGTAGCACCTATTGTGGAAAAGATGAGAGAATCTCGCCTAAGGTGGTTTAGACATGTAAGGACTAAGGAGAAGACTCTTAGAAGCCTCTGTAAGAAGAGTAGATCAGGTGAAGGATAGCCCAATAGCTAGAGGTAGAGGGAGATCAAGAAAGACTATAGGTGAAACAGTTAGATTTGAATGACATTTCTGAAGACTTGGTTTATGATAGGGCACAATGGCGTCATTTGATCCATGTAGCCGACCCCAACTAGTGGGAAAAGGCTTGGTTGTTGTTGTTATTGTATCTTTATACTATAAATTGACTTGAGATATTGCCTTATTGACCTTTGCACAATAGTTCTCTAATTCTTTATTCACATTAATTCAGAGAATGGATTTATATGAGGGATATACAACATTGCACACAGCCAAACAGAAATGGTGCTACAAGTTCATTACCAATCAAACAAACGCGAATAAATGGTTTTAGCTAATGCATCCCTGCTACCAACAGCTGCAGCAGGATCAAGGGTTCTTGTAATAACCTCTTCAGGTGTTACCATCACACGCTTGATCAGTGCATCTTCCAAGCTCTTAGCATCACACCTACAATAATTTATATATTAAAATGTACAGAATACCAAAGAACCCATAATACAGTAATGAATATGAAATGCATAAAAGGATTATATTAGGGCATACTTAAGAAGCTCGGCAGTCATACTAAGATGGAACCTAGACTTCTCATCTTTGATGACAGAAGAGTCAATCTCCTCTCCTTTTGAAAATTCAATATTTCCGAGGTGTAGAACTGCTGCGACAACCCTAAAAATTGCCTCCTGAAATTATTGCTGTATCAAAAAAGCAACTTCAAATGCAAAATTTCCATTCCATTAACAAATATGGTTCAGGAAGACTAGCCTGCTCTTCCTCACTGATTCCAACAACATCCATTGCCCTTCGGATCGCAATATACTCATCGGCATCATTGACTCCATCCAGTTCATAGCAGTTGGATTGATTTAAGTAATGGAAGGAGCTGGGACTTCCCAGCTCATACTTCTCTTTTACCTACAAAATAGAGAGTTACAGTAATTGAATAGGACCTACATTTACATAAGATCCTATCTTCTTGAAAAAACAACGATGCATTTCAATATCAAGAAAGGGGATTTTTACCTCAGCTGGTGCTGCACAAAGAAGGTAAAAGCAATGGTAATTTCTTTCAGGATCTGAAATTTGACAAACACGGGACCTTTCAAGCAAGTAAGTTCGTATAGCTGCCCCAGAGATCCTTCCCTTGTTGTCAAATTGGATCTCAACAAATTTACCAAAACGACTGCATCTCAATACCAAGAGGATCATGACACGTATTATATCAATTTTGATTTTTGAACAAAAAATATTTATAATCCAATTATATTTATATTTTTCACATGGTTTACTGAATAGTGCAAGGTAAGGCTGCCTACTATGGACCCACTCAACCCTTCCCTGGACCTTGCACATAGCAGGAGCTTTACAGCACCAAGCTGCCCTTTTTTTACCGAATAGTGCAATGTAATACCAGCAAACAAAACACAAAATCCAATAATTAATGGATTTTGGCTACTGATTGTCAAGAACTAACTTTCCCCAAAGTTAAAGTTGTTAGGTGAAGGCACATGAATGGTTTTATATCTAACACACCTCCTCACGTAAGAGCCCTTTGGGCTTGAAGCGTGTACAAATGCATAGACCCACTCTACCTTGTGCTGAAATGTAGCTTTTTATTACAAAAATGGGGAGCAAGATCGAACTCTTGACTACTTGGTCATATAGGCTCTAGTACCATGTCAAGAACCAAGTCTTCCACAAGCTTAAGCTATTAGGTGAAGGTATATGAATGATTTTATATCTAACACAAATGAACTAATCTGGTCCATCTTGTTCAACCACCATTTCTGACCACAGTTTCAATGGGTAAAAAAAGCATGAAAGAACAGTTCTTTCTCGTCAATACATGATCTCTCTATTTCATTCACTTTAGTAAAATAGTCACAATCACTTTCCCTAAACTATTTTACGATAAAGTTTGTTTTACTTGAAATTCCATGCAGCTGTCAAAGCTCACCTTGAATTATTGTTTCCGACTGTTTTTGCATTGCCAAATGCTTCAAGAACTGGATTAGACTGCAAGTAATTAATATAGAAGCAAGAATGAGGAAATAGCTTCTATGCTTTTTAAAAACCCTACATATCTAATAAAATCTGCAAAGAAATGAAGTAGTATAAATGAACTGCAAGTTTATTTGGGCTTTCCATCCTGAAACACATGCACAAAGATTGAGTATCTAAGAAAAAAAAATATGCAGCTCCATCATACTTCTAGAACTTGTTGTTCAACCGTTCGCCCTTCTACTCCAGATCGGCCCCCAAGGTAAGCAAGATAACGCATAAGCATCTTTGTTGTCTCTGTCTTACCAGCCCCACTCTCACCGCTAACCAGGATTGAGTTGCTTTTTCCCTCATTGATCATCGCACTAACAAATATAAACATGGAAATAAGTGAACCATATGAAAATGAATACAGAAAGCCAACGACATGGACACCTCAGTTACCTGTATGCAACATCTGCAACTGCAAAAACGTGGGGACTCAACTCTCCAAAAGCAGCTCCTTTATATTGTTCCATCATGTGAGTATGATATAGATGCGGTAAACTTTGAAATGGGTTTATCGCAATCAGAATATTGCCAGTATAGGTCTGCAACAATATTGGAGGAGTAGCATGGTTACATTAATCACAAGTTTCTACTTTCACTAAACTCAACAATTTCAGCATTCAATGAAATAATAAAAATATTAGTATCTTACATAGATTTCATTGAGTTCGTATCTAGTTGCCAAGTTGTGCAGAACACCTGGTTCATGCAAGTATGACAGTTTTGTCATGTCATCTACACCTCCAGGAGGAGCTTCATTATCCTTGGGAAAAACTTTTGAGATATTTGTGACAACCTGCAACCAGATTTTCAGAATGTTAAAAGCATAATCAAAAGCCATAGGCACTTTCTTTAATTAGGTGAAACAAAAAGGACAAAGTCATTTAGTAATAAGGAATAAGGCTAGGATTTCTGTAACTAGAGATATAAAATAAGCATACAATACAAGGCACAATTTAATAGGATTACATCGTATATGAGAGATTTATGTAATTCCTGAAAGTGATTTAACCCAGCCAGATTCTAAGAGAATGTACTAGAAATTCAGTTGGAATAACCCAGAACAATATACAGAGTAAAGAATCTGTGCAAACAATTTTCACACACACAGAGTACAGACAATTTGACTCACTGTTTTCCTATCTGTGGTGCGAACATGGACCTCTTCACCATTGATTTTAGAAACTTCTCCACCAATCCACGCTTGCACTGGATCTTCAACCCAGACATGAGAACCTACAATGATGTTCACTGGTGCAGACTGCAAAGACAAACACATAGGACATTCAAATTGCTTTGATTCAAAGCAAACATGTAAACTATTCAGAGAAACAGCACTGCCATTCCACAGTATCAATCACCAACGATATATTAATTTTAAAAGTAAATAAGAATTTTATAAAATAGGTATTCAAAAAATGTCATTCGCAAAATGTTATATAATTTCCCATTAACTTAATATTCCCAGAAGACATGCACAAAACAGGATAGATAAATTAGTTGTCACAAGTAAGTAACCACAGCTAATATAGCCATATACAAGTTACTACTTATTAAGTAAAGTTGTTGGAATGAAATAAGAGGAAATGAATGGAGTGAAATGTGCTCACCGTCAACCCTAAAGATTTAATATACAAGAGTATGCACATAACACTGAACTTCATTTTCAACAACAAGGACAATAATGAACAACACGAGAAAGAACAAAAAAAAATTGAATATTTAAATCAACAAACAAAAAGATAAAGTAACAAGTGTTGTTAGATAAAAAATTAATTAAAATGGCAAATGATCATTGTAATCAATCCAATAATTTTTGGGAGATTCTGCACAAATTACTATCACATTTGTAGTCTGTCAGATTTAAAATTTGACATTACATCTTGATGATCAAAATGTTTAAGTCAATAGATTTGCTTTATCATAGTTGTGCAGTAGGGTGTATGCTCGGACCAGCTTTCACATCAACCGAGTCTAAGTCCTCTACCCAGGCAAAGTGCTGGCCAAGGTTTGAACTTCAGCCATCAAGACAAGGAGAATTAATTCTCCAAAGTGCTGGCCAAGTTTTGAACTTGAGCCGTCAAGACACGGAGCACACCTCTTTAACCACTAATGGCATGTTGGGTTTAGCTTTTGAAAGCCCCATACCATGGTCTGGGCAAAAGCTTGTCTCCTGTGGCTTTTGCCCAAAACATGATTTTGGAGTTCCAAAAGCTAAATGAAATATACACTAAACCAACTCGCGGGGTTTCAATACATTGTTTTGTATATATCACTTTCAACATTTAGTAGTGTTAGTGTCATTTTCTTGTAGTTCTGGCAAGTGTCAACAATTTTATGCAAAGACAAGCAACAAGGTAGGCATTCACCAAAATCATTGTCAATTGTCATATAGTAGATTGATGTCCATAATCTTTGTCATACAGTAGATTGACATAATTGGACCACTGCGAAACATGGACCTAGCATTGACAATCATTGATAGTCATCCAAATGTTGTCTGACCTGAGTTATCTAACGCTCGATTTGCATGTGATGAAAGAAAACAAGAAAGAAGAGAAGTTTTTGAAATTTGAAATGAGGCGAAAATTTGAGGGAGGAAATTTTGAACTTTCACTTTCTAGAGTTCTCTTTCTCCCTTTACTTTTCCCTTAATCCAAATAAGAGAATTTTTCAATTTTTAAAATTTTCTTTCTTCTTTATTTTCTTTCTCTCAAACCAAACATAGGGTTAAAGTTTTGCCGATATACTTATAACTTTTATAGTTTGAAACATACCATGCATAAACAATTTCACAAATCTGTTCCAAAATTCTAGTAAATGATTGTACATCAAATTTCTTTTACTTGATTGGGAAAGATTTTTCCCTTTTCTTTTTTTTGGTTATATTGGAGGTGCAAGCACCTGGGTAGGGAAAGGGGGAAGGTGGCATCGTGGAGGATCAAACCTCCAACATCAACATCACACCAAAGTCTTAAAGATTTGGGCCGGTGCCAATTGAGCTCCAAGCTCGCCGGCAGATAAATTTGTTATTGTCATCCCACCCTTGATACAGAATCATCCTTGCTAAGTTCATATATGATAATGTTTCTATTCTGTGGCATTTGGAGGGGGGGAGGGGTTGAAGAAACTCCCTTGATAATGTAGTTCAGAAATAAATTTCTACAAAATATTGGAAATACAAAATCTCATATCATCCCTTCTTTCTTCAGTACTAATTAGCTCCCTCTTTAACCAACCATTTACACGTATTGGCCTTTACCTCGTTCATTTTTATTAGAGTTTCGTTATTTGAACACCTGAAATACGACACCATCCTCACATGTGGATACAATACAGGGCAGGAAGTCGTTCATACAGTATACAAGAACAATGAGTCACACTCACATGTGGCATGGTGTCCCACGCGAGTGTCGTATTATGGGTATTCAAAAAACATTTTCCTTTTTATTGCCATTAAGCACAAGTGCATAACATACATAGCCGCCATGAGCTTGCAAGCCAGTTCCTTGTGAAGTAGAACTTGGAGAACATTACCACTTAAATCATGGGCAAATATGCTGATTTTTTTTTTTTTTGGTTATGGCAAATATTCTGAATTTAAACACTTCTCTTTTTTTATTTCTTAAAATCTTAATTTCCCTCCATTCTCCCATGTCTAATCTTTGTCGTAAATTGCAATAGTCGATTAAATTCATCAAGTTGCATTTTTTTTTCATTTTTGCTTCTAAATTATCAAATTGTTAATACTGCCTATCCAAAACTACCCCAATCTTCTTCACCAAACAACATTGCACACGATCCTTTAGCAATGCATGGATCCACTATCATAATTTTTGACCTCTATTAAAAACTCAAATTTCTTTAGAAATACGCGAACGTCAAAGAAGATAGTTTTGAAACAAAATTACACATTACAATCAAACTTAACAGTTCCAACAAATAAACAAATAAAACTACGAGTCCAACAGATTCAACGAATCAGCTCAAAGAGTCAAAGGAAAATCAACGTTAATCAAGCAAAGCACATGACGGAAAGAGAAAATGGAATGTCTGGTTCGAGAAGTTAGTTACCATGGCAATTAACGCGGAGCGATCTTATGGGTCAACTCATCCGAGGCCGAACCGAGTAGAACGGTACTCGGTGAGTCAGATCGGAGAGTGGAGAACGGTGGGTTTGAATGTGAAATTTTGAAGCGGTGGACAAAACGATAATAATAATCAGAGGAAAACAAAGTTATCGAAAGAGAATAGAGAGTTTTGTTTCTGAAAGTTTTAGAGGTAACGGGACATTGTAGCAAAGTTTAAGCTCGCTCACTCACTCAAAAGTTGCTGCGTTTTTCTCTCTCATTGTCTTATTTATTTATTTATTTAATTTCGAAAAAAAAATAGAAAATATTTTTGTATGTCTATTACTATTTTTATTAATTTTTAATAAGAATGGCAATAACTATAAATAAGTGGCAATAGATATTTCATAAAAATAACATGAATCATAAAATTATAATTATAAAAAAATACTCTAAGAAAGTTTAAATATATTTTGAAGAACTGCATAAAGAATGAATAATTTGGGATGATCTTTATTAGGAGTATCCATCATCTTTATTAGGAGTATCCATCAGGTTGAGTCGATTCACGAATTTGTAGGTTTTGACCCAACCAAACTTATAAAATACGGGTTAGGTTGGATTCGCAGATTGGGTCGGGTTGAAAAATATTTCAACTTACAGTGTATGGGTCGGGTAACGGGTTGGAACACTTCTAACCCAACCCAACCGACCCATCCTTAAAAAAAAAAAAGTGGCCTAAATAGAATGTGCGTTTTGCTTGAAAAATACCTTTAAGATTCGTAAATATCTTATCTGATATAGCTAGGAATAATGTTAGACCATGTAAATACTCTAACAAATAGAGGCCAAAGTAGGAAGAGAAAAAAGGCATCAAAATCCTATCTATCTACTCATTCTCCACTAGCCTCAGCGCGGCTAGTAGTTCTCTCTTCTCTACAACTAGAGTCTGCAACTAGTTCTTTGCAGTACAGTCGTTCTCCCAAGCTCCCAGCATTTGCGCGTTAAGTTAGTGACCATTGTTTCTTCTCCCACCCGATCTCCCAATTTCAGCGATTGCGCTATCGCTTTAAGTCTGTGACTATTGCTTCCTCTCGCACCCGATCTCTCAACTATTCTCTGCAACTAGTCACGCCACCACATAACCATGCATTCCTCTTCCTTCTTGCGATTTTTTCAGTTTTTTGCACCACGCAGCCCCAGTAGGTAAGCCTTCTTCCTCTGCTCTTTTCATGTAAGTCTGGAACATAAGAGAGAGTGCAGTTAGGTACAGTGTGTAACACTCTAATACAATTATCATAAAATAAATGAAATATTTCAAGAAAAATCGCATTAAACATGTCACTTCTAAGAATGCATATAAATAAAACTCATAATAACCTTTACAGTCATTATAGAGAGCCTTGTATGATAAAAATATCATATATACAAACATCACTGGCTAACAAGTCACACTGTATACATAAACTTTTACAAACTATTCAGCAAGATACATATATACATGTTGAATTCAAAAAGAAATAAATCAAATAAACTAAGTCTTTCACTTCTTCTTTTACTTGCTCTTGCCTTTTTGAGGTTCTTCACATGGATTTACATGGAACACACAGGGGTGAGAAATCACAATTTCTCAGTATTTGCATACCAAGACTAACAATTAATCAATTCTAACCAATTAATGAACTAAACACATATTAATACTCTATATAAAAGAACATCTGATTAGTCAACAATACTAAATAATCGTTCATACAATCTTATGATATTATTGAACGAGCAATAAAATAATCAATCTATCAAGCAATGACAACTGCTCATACAATTGCCAACCATGCAATGCTTTATGTTATAAGGTATGTTTATGCTCAAACAAAGTCCTAATACAATGAATGTGCAATGCTAATGCAGGTTTTAAGTTTTGAAAACCAAGTTACTTACTTATTTCTCAAGAACTTACGTTCATTGTATTTATCTTGGTAGGTTAGGTAAAAGAGTCATCACACTACCTTGTAATAAATGGATTCCTTCCTCTCACAAAGTAAGAGTACTGCTATCATCCTCATACCAGTAACCTTGACTATACAAGCATAAATGCAAGAAGAATTTAGATCAAACATCTTGTTCTCAAACCATATGATTGTACACATCATCTAAGGTTATAATACATAGGAAATTAGCAAATACTAAGATTGAAAACCAAAGGTACATAAACCATCTCAAATCACAATTAAGATCATCACAAGATTCTCATAACCAAGTGATAAAACCAATACTAATACATGTAAGTCCTAACATCACTTATCCAACAAAGTAGCAAGAACTATGTAACTAGCATTTCTATACCTAAAACCTCTCACCATCACTTCACAAGTGATTTTTAAGTCAATCTCATGTTGATCAAGGTTTTAGTTAGTCCTTAAGGCATCCTACCTCTCAAAGAACACCTAAGGTTTTTCACAAATTCTCATATATGGTAGGAGGTCAATCTCTCTAAGAAATACCTCCATTAGTGTCTTAACACACTTAGAAAGGCATATATAAGTGATCCCACCACTTAAGAAACTTCAAAACCTCAAGAACACAATCTTGAAAAATTCTGGAACTCACGCCTAGGCGTGACATTCCCACGTCTAGGCATGACATTCTCACGCCTAGGCATGACATTCTCATGCCTAGGCGTGACCCTCTCTGTCTCGCCTGACTGGAAAAAAAAATTGAATACCCACGCCAAGGCGTGGTTTAGTCACACCTAGGTGTGACCCTGAGACAGTAGCTTCTGCAGAATTCTACAGAAGTGTGGCACTGTTCTATTAGTACCACACACGAAATTTGATCATCTCAAATCTGTTTCTTGGTTATTTTAAGTCTCAAACAAGTTTACAAGCATAAGAGAAATATAAAACACCAATTGATTTCATAAAAAAATGGATCAAAACACAAAATCATCCATCAAAACCCCAAATCCTACACCTTAAGCATTTTAGGTCCAAAATGGATAGTTTTAGTTTCTAATCCAAACTTTTTGCATAAACAAGTCATAAACAACACTTATAACTCATTCAAGCAAGAAAATTACATAAAACACCTCTAGAACTCAAATTGGCATATTAAACCTCACATAGGCCTAACATAGAAAATTGAGGAAAAAGATGAAGTTGAGCTCAAGAACCCCTACCTTTAATCTCCACAACTTACTGAAATGATAGAGATGATGAAGGAAATGATCACAAGTATTGAAATTTTAAATGATCACAAGTATTGAAATTTTCCTTTCTCCTTGGTTTTCCTCTTCTTCCTTTCCTCTTCTCTTCCTTGTTTTTTCTTCTCTACTGCCTCTGTTTTCAGCTATGAGAAATGAGTGAAAGCAAGTGAGAAAGCTTAGAAATATCACGCAAGGGTCAACAAAAATGGGCTGCCATCCGTGGATGGCTTATGGCCATTAATCAAAACACTGATACTTCTCGATCTGCTAAAAACACTCAACTTTAGCTAAATCAAGTTTTTCAAGTTCCAACAACTTTAAAATAAATCATAAGATTCATAAAAAATATTGTTGCACCAAAACCATCATTTTTCATATCTGCGACTAGTCATTCTGACTTTAAATAGATAACCAGTATGCCTAAAAATATCAAACTGACTTAAAAAATTCTCAAACTTTAACCACATCACAAAATACATATTTGTGACTTAGAAATAAATTATCCACATCTATTTCTATTAGCTAAGTCATTTATGCTAATATATGAGTTATTTTAAACTACTTTTTACCTTTCAGCTAGCAACAAAGTGCCTAAACTAACTCATATTGTCACAAAAATTAAACATGCATATTAAGTAAGTATTAAGCTACCTCTGTAACCATTTACAAGTCAATATGCTAAAGAAGATGTTACACGATGCAGTTGCACCGTACGGGAAAGGAAGTTACTAGGAGCAGAGCTATGGGTACGAGCATAGTGGGCAGGCGATGAATGTAATATCGCTGGAGAAGAAAAAGAGCTAGCTTAGAGTGTATGATTGCACTTGCTAAAATGATTATCATTGATGAGCTTCCATTTAAATTTGTTGAAAATAAATGCTTTAAAAGTTTTGCTTAAGTTATGTAACCTCAATTCTAAGTTCCTTCTAGACAAATTATCGATAAATATATTATGTAATTGTATGTGTTTGAGGCTAATTTGTTATTTGAATTATGACTAACTTTGTTTAATTTATTCTATACTTAATAAGACTTGTTAGTTATTAGTTTGTTATGCACTTATTGACTTATGGTGTTTAGTTTATTTGAGATTAAGATTTATGATATTAATTTATTAGATTTTGTATTGTGACTTTTTTTATGATTTTTTTTTAAAAAAAATAACACGTCGAATCTACAGGTTCGACCCAACCTAACCCACTATTGAGTGGGTTGGATTGGATCAAGTTGAACAAAAAAATCTCTTCAACCCAACTCAATCCATCTCACTGTTCTAGTAAATGGGTCGGATCCAAAAACATTGTTGAGTCTACCCAACCCAAC
This sequence comes from Ormosia emarginata, assembly GCA_029884605.1. NCBI lineage: Eukaryota > Viridiplantae > Streptophyta > Magnoliopsida > Fabales > Fabaceae > Ormosia > Ormosia emarginata. The sequence continues at coordinate 1,943,498 of JAQQTP010000073.1, read as the reverse complement.
CCACGGACACCCGTAATCGAAACTTGCTAATGGAAGGTAATTGAAACCTATAAATTGAATGATAAAGATAAATTATAAATAAAATATATGTAATAAAATTAATATATATATATATATATATATTTATGCTTGATTAATTTACTAATTATTTCATCCATAACTAGCTTCTTTTTATATATAAAACCACTTCTATTATTAAATACACACAAATGAATAAAATTTGATTTATACCTTGAAGTCATTCATGTAAAATATGAGTAGTGTTTCATTAACTATGTTAAATACATGTGAAAGAAGTTTTATACTTTTAGTGAAGTTTAGAATCTCAGTAATATGATATTAACATGATTTTATGTAAATACTTCATTCTTGTTGATACATATATTAAAGTGCTTTCATGCAAAATTTCAACTACTAAGTTATAAATAAAATAAATTATAAAACAACATATATATTCTAATAACAAATAAAATTTAAATTAAATTATTAAGTATTCTTGTGGAGTTTACATTCCCGTACACATCAAAATTAATATAATTTCATGCTTGTATTTACTTTTTTGAAAATATTTTCATGTAAAAACTTCAACTACTGAATAATTTATATACTTCAACTACTGGATAATTTATATACTCTTCTTTATATTTGCTATTTAAAAAAAATATGATAATTTGACAATAAAAGAATAATGCAATATCATACATTTGGATCGAAATTATTATTATTTATTTAAAAGAAAGTCTTTCAAATAAAAGTTTTGACAATACCTCTGTAGCTATAAACAAAATGAAAATCAATGAAGAAAAATACCACGTGTGAAAGTCTTGCAATCCACACCTATATAATAATATAGAGTACCCTTACTTGAGAGTGCCTAATTCTCGTGTTACTCTCTCTTAAAAAATAATACATGCTATTATTAATTTTTTCTTAAAAAAAAATAAAAATTCAAATTCTCTTTGAATTTGAGTGTCTAATTCTCTTGTGCTACTCTCTCTTAAAAAATAACACATGTCATTCTTAATTTTTTCTTTTAAAAAATTCAAATTCAAATTCTCTTTGAATTTAATTATGCATATATTTTTTTTAATTTTAAACATTACTCTTTTAATCTATTCTTTTTAAATTTTAGATGATTTTTTTAAAAAATATTTTAAATATTTTATCTTTTAATTTATATTTTTTAAATTTTAAAAAAAATTGTACAATGCACATACTACACACTAATTCCTTTATTATAATCAAACTGAGCAACCACGATAATGGAATTCCTTTTTGTTATAATCAAGCTTTGCAATTCCTCTTCATTCTATTGAATTCCTTCAATGAAATAATTTATATTACAAAATCTCAACAATAAAAAGATCCTAATATTACAAACACTATATTTATCAAACAATGCAGAGATTTTTTTTTTTAAAAAAAAAAACCATTATACAATGTAATCATACTTAAACAATGTAAGCATATAATAAAATTTGTTAAAAACACTACTACTTAAACAATTTTATTTTATTTATAGTGAAAAGGGGGAAAAAAAGAAAGAAAAGAAAAAAAAAACTACAATCTAAAGAAGGTAGAACCCATTGAATCAGCAAGCAGTAACGGATTTAAACCTAGAGGCAGAGTAGTCCAGGTCAGAATCGTTGTTGGCTTTCTAATCAATTAATTGGAAATTTTAAAAGTCAATTAATCATTAATCAATTTGCCCCTTTCTAATCAATTAATTGTTTTTGGTTGGCTTTTTAATCAATTAGCTTTTCAACATGAATGGCTTTGTAATTTTTTTGTAACAATTTGAAATTTAAAAATTTGGAAAGCTTATTATTTTAGGAATTTGAGGAAATGTATTTGTGTTTGAGGGAAATTAATTTAAAATCTAATTAATTAATTAATCAATTAATCCCTTTCTAATCAATTAATTGTCTCTGATTGGATTTCTAATCAATTAGCTATTATAAATAGCATAAATAAATGACACGTAGAAGAAACGCTGCCACATGGTGAGAAGTTGAGGTAGATCAAATGTCAAAACGGAAGACACATAGATGAAGGAGAAGTTATGTAGTTTCTTTGTATATATTAATTAATTAGTAATTTGTGCATTGTATTGAATATTTTTAAAGTTTTAATATTTATTTAGAATATAATTTAAAATTTTAATTTTTAATATGTTATACATATGTAACATATTATGAATTTCAATTCTTTAAATCGTTAACATTTTATTTTAATCTAATAGAGAAAACAAATAAATTGTATAAATATTTTAAATTAGTCCAACCATGTATAAAAGCATTGTATGTATTAATTTTTGCAAAAAGTTATCCATGAAAACTTTCTATTTGATTAAGCAAATTAATCCAAAAAAAATTAGAGAATTGATTGATATGAAATTAATTGTGTTAATAGGCAACAGACAAAAAGTAGGAAACAATAAGAAATATGGTTTAAGGAGAGAGAAGGTATCCAAAGATGAATTAATTACTCTCAAATATGAGTACTCAATTTTATAATTAAGGATGGATTGATAACTATCTATGAAGTACAGATACGGACACAGACACGGAACACAATATAGACACGAATACGTAGACACACCAAATTCAAAAATTATAAGATACGTATTACGATATATATATATATATATATATATATATATATATATATATATATATATATATAATATTTCAAAATTTAAGAAAAAAGATTCATAATTCATTAATATCATTTCTATAAATTTAAAGATTTATAATATTTTAATATATGTCATATGTGACAATATTTACTACTTAATAAGCTCCTTCTAAAAAATATAAAACATAATTTCTATTGACATATTCTAAAAAGTCTCCTAAATCAACTTCTCATAATAGAACTAATCATGTATAAATACATGGGCATAAAAAAATTAACTAGAAGAAATATTGGTGTGAGACAAGTTTCGATGACAATGAAATTGACGACTTAGTACGAGTAGAGATAGAAGGAACAGATGAAAATAGTAGTGTGTGAAAAGATAAAATTTAAAATACTTCTATGTAAAAATTGTGGCTTGGGACGCTAGTCATGTGATTGAACTTAAGTGGGTTACGGGCTTACTAATTGAACGTTAGTCATGGAAAAACTAATTTTTTTTTAAAAATATTAATGAGTCGTGTTCAAGTTGTATCTTAGTTATATCTAAGCGTGTCCGAACATGTCCGATAAGTGTTCGAACGTGTTAGAGACGTGTTCAGACTTAAAAAAATAATCTTTTTAATCGAACATATTCGAACACGCAAAATACGTGTGTCATACGGGTGTCTCCATATATATATATATATATATATATATATATATATATATATATATATATATATATATATAATATCAAAACTTTCAAAAAGAGAAATTTGTTAAAGGCAATTTGGCTTCGGTATAAAAAAATATAATGAAATTTCTTAACGAGTGTTCTTAGAAAATTAGTTAATAAATCCCAAATAATTTAAAAATATTAAATAAAAAATAAAGCATTTAACTTTAAAATATTTTTATTACCTTTTTAAAGTAATTAGAATCATTTAATAGAGAGTAAAATTTGGTTCTAACTTTTGACTTCAACCCTTACTTCCAATTTCATTTAATCTCCATTTATTTGTTATTTTCAACTTCATTTAATTGAATTAATGGACACATAAAAAGAGATTAAATGATGTTGAAGATAAGAATTAAAGTCAAAAGTTGGAGTCATATTTTGTTTTTTAATAGAGGTTATTAAATACTCTTTAACCAATTTTCTTACATCATTTATTAACAAGATCTAATTGTAATAATTCAATTTGCTAGGAAATCTAATTAAAGTCCAACTTAAAGCTCCAGATTAAAATGCACGATTTCCTTTCATTTTATTATTTTTGCCTCACAAAAGTTTGTGTTTTTTTTATACATTATAAAAGTGGAAAAAAAAAAAACTCTTATGAAATTGGTTCTTAGGTCTAGTGGCGGGGAATACCAAATCTTGGAAGAATCGTTACTCTAGGCACCATGTTTAGCTAGAAAATCGAAACATTTATTGTTCTCGTAGCGAACATGCTTAGTTTTAAGATGCCAAGTGACTTTTTTATTGTAACAACAACGCATCCATACTTGTGAAAGGGGAGGTACATAGTTGAGATCAATTGGATGGGATCTTGAGAGTCAAAGTGACAAATGAGTTTCTTTACTCTTGACTCTTGAATCCCATGCCAAACTAGTACTGTTTTTATACCTGGCTCGAACCAACTGGTTCGATCAGTAAATCAGCGAACCAATTATTAGGTTGGTTCAAGCAGCACAATGGATTTGAAATGCATTAAACTCCGTAATTTTAATGTGACTCGACTAGTTCAATCGCTATTAGCCGAGTGAGGAAGGAGAACACATTTCTTGAAGACCTGAACCCTTGCTTGCAGCCACCAGTTCCAACCTTTACTCACAAGTCGCCGTTGTCGTCGACAGCCAACTCGCAATCGTCGTTCCCATCGCTAGCCAGGTCCCAGTCCCACGTCTTGCTCGCAGGTCCTTATTCATCAAGTAACTCTCATTTATGGATTTTAGTTTAGTTGTTAGAGAACACTCTTATGGGTGGCTAAGGTGGCGAGACCAAGTTTTAATTTACAAGGAATGATCATTTAGGTGTAGATAAGGCAATTAACAGCATGCATGTTATAGAGAAGTGATAACATTAACTAAATGAGTATCGTGTTGGTTTTGTCAATTAAGTGAATTTTAAATAATAAATTAAAGAAGAAAGAGGAATTCAAACTTCTATTTTAGTTATAGTTATTGCTTTGACTATTGACTTTCTATTAATATAGTACTTAATTTTATATATATATATATATATATATATATATATATATATATAGTACTTTATATTATCTTGTAATTGTAAATTTTGCAAATTATTATATAATTTATTATTTTATATATATTTATATACGTAATTATTTAATTTTTTTATGTGATTTGACTAATGACTAAGTGGTTGAACTAGTAACTTATTGACTTAGTATTATGATCAAGTCAATAGTTGACTCGGATTTAAAAACATTGCACCAAATGAAGGCCTTGAAGCTTGGGCATGAACTTGGCATGAAGGAAATAAATAAATAAAAAAGTAAAACTAGAGTTTTAAAAATAAATTAATAAACAGTCAAGATTTCATAGAGGCTTAGATTTCACACATCATTCCATTGTTAGTGACACGATAGGAAGTGGATGTTAGAGTCTATTAGATTATACAAGCAATATTTTGAGGAAAAAAAATTATCCTTTCAATGAATAATGTTAAGTTCATTTAAGTATTTAACAGTTTAATGCTTTTCAAACCAAAGCTAAATCAAACTAGAAAAAATAAAGACAAATAAAAAGACTTAAAACAACAAATTGATGATTTTTTTTTGTCATATTTGTTGATATGTTTAAACTGAACTAAATCAGCTAATTTGATTCCATGTATTTGATTTTATTGAGTTATACCTTGTGTTCAGTTTTGACTAAGCCCATTTGAGAAATGTTTTAAATTAGAGTTTTCATCTTTGTGCTTTTGTGTTGCGCTGAAACAAAATTTAGAGAAAAAATAGTGAATTTGTTGTGTGTGAGAGAGTGTGAGAGAGCGCAAAGCGCAACATACAAGAGAGATTAAAAAAATTGATAGCTATCATTTGAAGTGTTGTGTAAGGTGGAGAAAATTTGTGAGTGTTAGTATTTTTTGTTAAAATGCTTGATTTGAGAGAAAATATCACTTTTGTGAGATTTGGTGTATTGGGGTTTTGAGTTTGTGAGAGATATTTCAATATTGACGATTGTAATTATTGTTTTAATCTAGTGGATTGATTTGTGAAGTCGTGGACGTAAGCAGTGAAGGCCAAACCACGTTAAATTTCTTATATTGTTGTGTTTGTCTATTTGCTTATTTTCTTGTAGGTGGAAGATTTTTTTCTCAACATCTGGTATCAGAGCGGGTTCCGATCTCGCTTTTGCGTTTCTGTCTTTTTTATGGCAAAAATTCAAAGTTTAGGAAATAGCAAATTTGAGGTGGAGCTCTTTAATGATAAGAGGAATTTTAGCTTGTGACAGAGCACTGCGAATGATATTTTATTGCAGCAAAGACTGGTTAAAGCTTTAAATGGGAAGGAAAAAAAACTTGAGAATATGACATATGAAGAATGGGAAGAGCTGGAGATAAAGGCAGTTAGTATGATTTAGCTATGTCTCGCACCTGAGGTAAAATACAATATTTTGAATGAAACTTCTGTTGTTGATTTATGGAAGAATTAGAGAATATATATATATATATATATATATATATATAAGTCTCTCACAAATTGCTTTTTTTTTTTTAAGAAATAATTATATGAATTAAAGATCGATGATGGTGCAAACATTAGAGATCACTTGAATTATTTAACAAAGTTGATTACACAATTATTTAGCATTGGTGTGAAAGTTGATGATGAGGATAAGTCTGTTGTTGTTGTTGTCGTCTTCCAAACACTTATGAGAGTTTAGTCACTACATTATATATATATATATATATATATATATATATATATATATAAGTCTCTCACAAATTGCTTTTTTTTTTAAGAAATAATTATATGAATTAAAGATCGATGATGGTGCAAACATTAGAGATCACTTGAATTGTTTTGCAAAGTTGATTACACAATTATTTAGCATTGGTGTGAAAGTTGATGATGAGGATAAAGTTTTGTTGTTGTTGTCGTCTCTTCCAAACACTTATGAGAGTTTAGTCACTACATTGCTAGTTGGAAAATAGACATTGAATGTAGATGATATGATTATCGTATTATTGGAGAATGAAAAATTTAAAAAGTCAGGTGTTCAGTTTGAATGAGGTATTTTGGTTGCTAGATCTGATAGTGGTAGAAGTGTGTCTCATGGAAACTTTTCTGGTAGGGATAATTCAAGTTCAAGTTATATGTCAAGGCTGGATTATAGAGAAAAGCAGTGTTATTATTGTCAAGAGATAGGTCATATTAACTTTTATTGCAAGAAACTAAAAGTAGACATAGAAGAATTTGAGAATAGTAAAGGAAAAGAGAAGTTTGAAATTATTATAGTTGTTGTACAAGAACCTTTGGGTTATGAAAATAAGTTATTGATGGTTGAAGAAGACAATAGTGCCTATGATGATTGTTGGGTTTTAGATTCTGCTTGTTATAATCATGTTTGTTCAAAGAAGCAATGATTAGACACGTATGATGCAGGTGGTGATGAAGTTGTGAGATTGACTAATTACGAAATGTATTATGAAAATTAAGATGCATAATAGTCTTGTGAAAACACTTAGTGATGTGAGATATGTGCCTACAATTGGAAAGAATTTGATTTCTTTGGGTAGACTTGATGCATTGAGATACAGATATTCTGTAAGAGGTGAAGTTATACAAGTTTGTATAAGTTCTTTGGTGATAATGAAAGGTAAGAAGACTGATAGTAATTTGTACAAATTGATGGGAGATACTTCGATTAGAAAGGACCATGGTGGAACATGTAGTAATGTGAAGAAAGTGGAGCGTGTGTATATGTCAAAGAAGAAAGTAACATTTGCAGATACTTTGGTAAAGCCTACTGGCACTTGTAAAGGATAACAGTTAGAATCAGTTAGGAAGCTTAGTTGACAGTTATGAAGTATGTTAGAAAGTTAGTTATCTGTTAAGTGTTGTAATACTCTATATAAACACGTTTTCTGTAAGTACATCATTCAATACATTCATTCAAGATTCAGTATCATTTCTTTTCTCCTTTCTACCAAACTTTCCTTCGTTATTCCTTTAAGCCTTGGCTCTGGTACCTTACATGGTATCAGAGCATAGCTTCAATAGAGATCACATCCAATTCTTCTTCCATGCAATCTTCTACTCAATTTACTCTACACACATTCTCCAATCCAGTATCAATTAAGCTTGATGAAGAAAATTTCTTACCTTGGAACAGCAAGCTTTGGCTACAATCAAGGGTCATAAGCTCCACAAAATTATCACAGGTTCATCGATTCCCAGAAGTCTGGCACTAGGGAAGATGAACTTAATCACAATCTGAGTGAAGAATTTATGAATTGGCAGCAAGATCAGCTATTAATGTCATGGTTGTTTTTCCTCGATGAACAAACCATTCACCATAAGAATGGTTGGATGTGAATATTCTCATCAGATCTGGAAGAAATTAAAGGAAATTTTTGCTTCTGAAAGTAAAGATAAAGTGAGACAGCTCAAACTTGAGTTGCATAACACAAGGAAAGAATCTTCAATTGCCTCTTATCTTCCTGAGATCAAGAAAACTGTAAATACTTTAGCTTCAATTGGTTCATCTATAGATGAGTCTGAAGATATCGAATCAATTCTAGATGGTTTAACAGAGGAATATGAGTCATTTGTGACAGCCATAATTTCAAGATCAGAACCTTTTTATTGTGAGCCAACTTGAGGCACTCTTAATGACTCAAGAAGAAAGGATTGAAAGATTTAAGAAATCTGGTATTGGTACTATGCAAGCAAATACAGTTCAGTTTGGTCAAGGAATACAACAACCAAGAAAACAGTTTTTTAATGGAAATAGTAGCAGATCACAAAGTTCTCAGTATGATAATAGTAGATCTAATTCGAACTTTCAGAGTAGGTTTAATTCAAATTTTAGAAGACATGCCAATTTCTGAGGTAAAGGTGGCAAGACTGGAGGTTGATTCAATACAAAAGTTTACTGTCAGTTATATGACAAAGGTGGTCATTTAGCTTATCAATGTTGGCACAAATTTGATCAGAATTTAAATGCTTCCCAAAATCAAAATTTCACTAGTTCTCGAAATCCAAATCAGAACTTCTCTTCTGTTGTTCATCTTGCTACAAGCACTGAATTGACCACACCTGCAACTCTTTTTGATCAAAATTTGTATCCAGATTTTGGTGCAAGTCATCACTTGACACCAGACTCATCTAATTTGTCCAATAAAATGGATTATGGAGGATCAAAACAAGTGGTTGTAGGTAATGGTTCAGGTCTGTCTATATCTCATATAGGACACTCCAATTTATATTCTTCAAATTCTCCTTCTAGATCATTTTCTCTCAATAATTTGTTGCATGTTCCCTCTATTACAAAGAACTTACTTTCAGTGTCACAATTTACTAAAGATAATGGTGTTTTCTTTGGATTCCATCCTAATACATGTTTTGTCAAATGTCAGGTTACCAAGGAGATCCTTCTCCAAGGAACCATTAACAATGGACTGTATGCATTTGAAAACTTTCAACAGGTTTCATCTACTGCACCAATTTTCTCCAACATTGCTTCAACCAAATCTGACTCATTGTTTCAGTTATGGCATTCAAGACTTGGTCACCCATCTCCCTCAGTTGTTTTCAAAGTTTTACAATTGCGTAATATACCTGTAAATTGAAACATCACAGATTCTGTTTATTCTGCTTGTTGTATGGGAAAGTTGCATCAACTTCTCTTTCCAGTTTCTGATACTATATACACTAAACCTTTAGAGCTTGTGTATTATGATATTTGGGGTCCAGCACCCATCAATGCAATAAATGGTGCTAGATATTACATACATTTCATTCATGCTTATTCTAAATACACTTGGATTTATTTGTTGCACACAAAGTCACAAGTCCATTATGTCTTTTTGCAATTTAAACAAATGGTGGAATTACTTGGAGTCAAAATAAAGGCAATTCAAACTAACAATGCCAAAGAATATTTATGCCTTTCCTCATTCTTAAACTCAAATGGTATTATCCATCGATTGTCATGTCTATATGTTCATCAGCAGAATGGCACTGCTGAAAGGAAGCATAGGCATATTACAGAAGTTAGTCTTACTTTGTTAGCTAATTCTTCACTTCCTCTAAGATACTGGGGGGAGGCTTTCCTCACTGCCACTCAGCTCATCAATTCCCTTCCAACTCTTCTTCTTGGTCAGCAATGTCCTAAGCAAATTTTGTTCCATAGATCTCCTGCTTATGAATCTCTAAATTTTTTTGGTTGTGCATGCTTTCCTTTTCTCAGACCATATAATAAGGCTAAAATGGATTTCAAATCACAGCTTTGTGTTTTTCTTGGCTATAGCAGTGCACACAAAGGCTACAAAAGCCTTTCCTCTACTGGTAAAATCTTTATCACTCCTCATGTAGTTTTTGATGAATCTGTTTTTCCATTTAAGCATCATTCTGAAGTATTTCCATTTTCCTCTTCACCTTCTTCTGCTACTGATCAGTCTTTTAATTCAACTCCATTCATTCCCATAATTCCATCTTGTATCTCATCTAGAGCTAGACAGCCTGCACATACCATCACTACAACTATTTCTACTACTAATGACATATCTGAGCATATATTACCTGATCAATCCACTTCAATGCCTCCTCACACTGCTAGTACTGCATCATCTTTACCTACTGTTCCTCTTAAATTAAACCATCATCATATGGTTACCAAGGCCAAGGCTGGTATCTATAAACCCAAAGCATTTCAAGCTTTTCTTGAACCAAACACTGTGAATCAAACACTCTCTGATCCTATATGGAAACAAGCCATTACAAAAGAATATAATGCTCTCATGAGAAACAAAACTTGGCATTTTGTGCCACTACCTCCAAATTGAGTTCCTATAGGCAGCAACTGGATTTTTCGTGTCAAATAAAACTCAGATGGCACAATCCAAAAGCATAAGACACGGGTGGTTGCAAAAGGATTTAATCAAAGACCTGGCTTTGATTATTCTGATACCTTTAGTCTTGTTGCGAAGCCTGTTTCCATCAGATTAGTTCTCACCTTAGCATTGAGCAGAAATTAGTCAATTCACCAACTGGATATTAATAATGCATTCTTGAATGGTGAGTTGCAAGATGAGGTCTACATGACTCAGCCTCAGGGATTTGTTACTGGTGATAGATCATTGGTTTGTAAGCTTGACAAAGCCTTATATGGCCTAAAACAAGCTCCACGAACCTGGTTTCAAAAATTATCTAGAGCTCTTATTTCTCTTGGCTTTGCTGTAACCAAGAGTGATGTTTCTTTATTCACTAAGTTCACTTCAACCTCAATTGTTCTGATTCGGGTCTATGTTGATGATATCATCATCACAGGGAGTTCTTCAACTGAAATTTTAGCTCTCATCAAAACTTTACATTCTAACTTTGCTCTCAAGGACCTTGGACCTCTGCATTACTTCCTTGGAATTGAAGTCCAACCTACTAAAGCTGGTGGTTTACTTCTTTCTCAATCCAAGTACATTCATGATCTACTCCACAAAGCCAACATGACAGATTGTAAACCTTATTCAACTCCCATGACTGTTAATCTCAAACTATCAGCTACTGACAGTAGTCCTTACTTAGATCTAAGTTTATATAGATCCATTGTTGGCAACTTGCAGTATATCACAGTCACCAGACCTAAGTTAAGCTACTGTGTGAATCGTGTTTGTCAATTCATGCAGCAGCCTCTTGAATCTCATTGGAAAGCAGTCAAACGTATCTTGAGGTATTTGCAAGCTACTTCCCACTTTGGTCTTCACCTACAGAGGTCTCCAAATCTCGAGCTCACTGGTTTTCTGTGACTCTAACTGGGGTTATGACTAAGATGATAGGAAGTCTACCTCTGGATATTGTGTTTTCTTGGGGTGTAATCTCATCTCATGATCTTACAAGAAGCAGCATGTCGTGTCCTGCTCAAGCACTGAAGCTGAGTATAGGAGCTTGACTTCCTTAGTAGCTGAACTCAGTTGGATTCAATCTCTACTTTCTGAATTACAGCTTCCTCCTTCTTAGTCCCCTATAGTGTTTTGTGATAATCTCAGTGCAGTGCTTCTGGTTGCAAATCCTATCATTCATTCTCAGACCAAATGTAACATCCCGGGACTGCCTATAGGATTGATGAGTGTCTCCACAAACCAACACGGGTCTTTTCAGTGTACTTTGTCCTCACTCACACGCATCCTAGGAAACTTCCCAGGAGGTCACCCATCCCACAATTGCTCCAGGTCAAGCACACTTAACCATGAAGTTCTTATGTTCTAGACTCCCGAAAAGAAGTTACAACTCGTTGATATGGTTACGCCTAATCAATTCCTTTAAGCCATCTTCAACTATGCAGTCTCATACCTGCACAGTCTCTAAATCCCTCTCATTCCGGTGCGTATTCAGTTCATTCATGAGACCTTTCGCCTAGAAGCCTGGCAGGAGTCGCTCCTTGTACGTGCTTATCTTACACCGGCGTCCACTCCCCGCCCTCGTCGGCCCCAGGACACCACATGTCCACCAACTTTCGCTTGGTTCGTCCCCGAACCACACCGTACTGGGAGAGGTCCCATCTCTGATACCATCTGTAACATCCCGGAACTGCCTGTAGGATTGATGACTGTCTCCACAAACCAACACGGGTCTTTTCAGCGTGCTTTGTCCTCACTCACACGCATCCTCGGAAACTTCCCAGGAGGTCACCTATTCCACAATTGCTCCAGGTCAAGCACGCTTAACCATGGAGTTCTTATGTTCTAGACTCCCGAAAAGAAGTTGTAACTCATTGATATGGTTACGCCTAATCAATTCCTTTAAGCCATCCTCAACTATGCAGTCTCATACTTGCACAGTCTCTGAATCCCTCTCATTCCGGTGCGTATTCAGTTCATTCATGGGACCTTTCGCCTAGAAGCCTAGCAGGAGCCGCTCCTTGTACGTGCTTCTCTTACACTGGCGTCCACTCCCCGCCCTCGTCGACCCCAGGACACCACACTAAACACTTTGAATTGGATCTATACTTTGTTCGAGAAAGAGTTATTCAGCAGAAACTCTTCATTAGTGACATTCCTTCTCATGAGCAAATTGCTGATATCTTAACTAAGGCAATTTCCAGCACTCAATTTACTTCATTTTGAGTCAAACTCAAAGTTGAGGATTCTCACCTGCTGAGTTTGCGGGGGGATGTAAAGGATAACGATTAGAATCAGTTAGGAAGCTTAATTGACAGTTATGAAATTAGTTACAAAGTTAGTTATCTGTTAAGTGTTGTAATTCTCTATATAAACACGTTTTCTGTAAGTGCATCATTCAATACATTCATTCAAGATTCAATATCATTTCTTTTCTCCTTTCTATCAAACTTTCCTTCGTTCTTCCTTTAAGCCTTGGCTCTAGTACCTTACACATTTGCTATTAACACTTGCAGTTTATTTCAATCACAATACAATGTGGAGATTTCTTGGGTTATGCCTTATGTTGGGTTTGGGTTAAACCCATTTGAGAAAGATTTTAAATTAAGGTCTTCGTCTTTATACTTGTGTGCTGTGCCGAAATAAGATTTGAAGGAAAAATAGTGAATTTGTTGTGTGTGTGAGAGCGCAGAGCGCAACGTGAGAGATTAAAAAAATTGGTAGCCACCATTTGAGGTGTTGTGTGAAGTGGAGAAAATTTGTGAGTGTTGGTATTTTTTGTTTGAATGCTTAATTTGAGAGAAAATATTACTTTTGTGAGATTTAGTGTATTGGGATTTTGAGTTTGTGAGATATATTTCAATATTGATGATTGTAATTATTGTTTTAATCTAGTGCATTGATTTGTGAAGTCGTAAACGTAGACAGTGAAGGTCGAATCACGTTAAATTTCTTATGTTATTATACTTGTCTATTTGCTTATTTTCTTATATGTGAGAGATTTTTTCTCAACAGATTTTGACAAGTTCTGATTGATTATTGAAGATTTCTATTGAAGTAAGTATATGATTTTAAGATTATAAGCATGAATTTAGACTTAGGTTGAGTCCACGTACATTTGTTTGATTTTTTCTTCCTTTAATTTTTTTCTCGTCAAACATGTTAAATTTGTCCAATATAGATATAATAAATTCAAAGACTATTATTGTAAAACCTAAGTCTCTGATATTCAACATATAAAAACATGCCAAAAATATATACAAATGTTATCTACAAAAGAAAATTTCAAATAAACTTAATTAATGATTGTACCAACCATTGTGTATTTTTTATTATGACTATTCTTAAAACCTTGGATTATTACACCATATCAATGTAAAACATGTTATTGATGGTTGTTGAACACAATAATGCCTATGATGGTTTTTGGGTTTTATATTCTATTTATTCTAATCATGTTTGTTCAACGAAGGAATGGTTTGACACGTATGATACAGGTGATGATGAAGTAGTGAAATTGACTAATGTTGATTGCTTAAATGTTGTTGGAAAAGGTACTGTGAAAATTAAGATGCATAATGGTTTTGTAAAAACACTTGGTGATGTGAGACATGTGCCTGCACTTGGAAGGAATTTGATTTCTTTGGGTAAACTTGATGCATTGGAATATGAATATTCTGTAAGAGGTGAAGTTATACAAGTTTGTACAAGTTATTTGGTGATAATGAAAGGTAAAATGACTTATAGTAATTTGTATAAATTGATGGGAGATACTTAGATTAGAAAGGGTCATGGTGGAACATGTAGTAATATGAAAAAAATAAAGCGTGTGTATATGTCAAAGAAGAAAGCAACATTTGCAGATAATTTGGTAAAGCCTACTGGCACTTGCTATTGACACTTGCAGTTTGTTCCAATCACAAGACAAGGTAGAGATTTCTTGGGTTATGCCTTGTGTTGGGTTTGGGCTAAGCTCATTTGGGAAGGGTTTTAAATTGAGGTCTTTGTCTTTGTGCTTGTGTATTGTGCAGAAACAAGATTTGAAGGAAAAATAGTGAATTTGCTATGTGTGAGAGAGCGCAGAGTGCAACGTAAGAGATTAAAAAAATTGGTAACCACCATTTGAGGTGTTTTGTGAGGTGGAGAAAATTTGTGAGTGTTGGTATTTTTTGTTTGAATGCTTAATTTGAAAGAAAATATCACTTTTGTGAGATTTGATGTATTAAGATTTTGAGTTTGTGAGAGATATTTTAATATTGGTAATTGTAATTATTGTTTTAATCTAATGGATTAATTTGTGAAGTCATGAACATAGACAATGAAAGTTAAACCACATTAAATTTCTTGTGTTGTTGTGCTTGTCTATTTGCTTATTTTCTTGTATGTGAAAGATCTTTTCTCAACAAATTTTGACAATTTCTGTTTGATTATGGAAGATTTCTATCGAAGTAAGAATATGATTTTAAGATTATAAGCATGAATTTAGACTTAGGTTGAGTCCACATACATTAGTTTGATTTTTTCTTGCTTTAATTTTTTTCTCGTCAAACATGTTAAATTTGTCCAATATGGATATAATAAATTCAAAGACTATTATTGTAAAACCTAAATCTCTAATATTCAACATATAAAAACATGCCAAAAATATATACAAATGGCATCTATAAAAGAAAAGTTCAAATAAACTTAATCAATGATTCTACCAACCATTGTGTATTTTTTTATTTTGACTATTCTTAAAACCTTGGATTAGAACACCATATCAATATAAAACGTGTGCACCTTCAAAAATTAACCTAATAATTTATTAACAAATATTCTAAGAATATTTGTTAAGAATATTAAAATAAAAAAAATAGATGAAAATAAGACATTTAATATATTAAAAATTAAAAAACTCTTACTTTTTCATTTAAAAACTCTTTTTATATATTACTTATTATTAGTATAAATTATACTGTCATCCAATTATATATTATCATGTTATTAAAAATATTTAATTTTTACAATAATTATTTTAAAATGTATATATATAATAATATATAATTGATTAATAATATAAAAAATTTTATAATAAAAATGTATTAAAATTAAACTTTATATATATATAAAATATTTTATGTATTCTAAAATATGCACATTATATTTATATTATATGTTAATATAAAAAAATATCAAATTATATTATATGTGATTGTAATATTTTTATGATATATAAATTAATTTTATAAATAAAATTAAACATATTTTAATTATATATCGGAAATATATATGTATATCATACACCGCTGAAGTTGCTCTTTTTCAACAATAACGGATATAACCCAACCTGGGAAACTACAAGAAATCTGTGCATGACAAGCGTTACGATTCCATTCCAACACCACTCACACAGAGATTCGGAGACAGAAATATAGTTAACATTTATTATTACCGCACGAAAAAACTATCCGCTTTTCCGGCACGTGCATTAATTAATTTATTTCCGCTCAACTTATTTCCGTTCCCTTTCCCAGTATTTATTTATTCACACCCACACCCTCTTCCACAACCCCCCACCATAATAGTCCCACTCACGCGCCGCCACATCGCTGCCGCTACTATCACCACCACTCACTTCTTTTAATGGCATCCTCATCTTTATTGAACCCCTCCTTTTCCATTCTCACCCCAAAACCCAATCCCACCACCACCCAACACCGCTCTCTCCCGCTCATGATTAAATGCACATCCTCCTCCACGTTCAATACCTCTCCGCCAGCAAATCAATTCCGCCCCGCTGTGGAGAACCTCAAAGATGACTGCGGCAGCGGCAACAATTTCACCGCCAAGTATGTGCCTTTCAACACGGGCTTCGACTCCCCGGAGTGGTACTCGCTCGATGATATTGTGTACCGGAGCCGCTCCGGTGGGCTCCTCGACGTGCAGCACGACATGCACGCGCTTGCCAAATACGACGGCGAGTACTGGCGCTCCCTGTTCGATTCGCGCGTGGGGACAACCGCGTGGCCGTACGGGTCCGGCGTGTGGAGCAAGAAAGAATGGGTCCTTCCGGAATTCCACCCAGACGACGTCGTCAGCGCCTTCGAAGGAAACTCGAACCTCTTCTGGGCCGAACGGTTCGGAAAACAGTTCCTTAACATGAACGATTTGTGGGTGAAGCACTGCGGAATCAGCCACACCGGTTCATTCAAGGACTTGGGCATGACCGTTTTGGTGAGCCAAGTGAACCGGTTGCGCAAGATGAACCGGCCGGTTTACGGGGTGGGTTGTGCCTCGACCGGTGACACGTCAGCATCACTCTCTGCCTATTGTGCCGCTGCGGGTATCCCTTCGATTGTGTTCCTTCCGGCTAATAAAATCTCAACCGCTCAATTGGTTCAGCCAATTGCCAATGGTGCATTGGTTTTGAGCATTGACACTGATTTTGATGGGTGCATGAAACTCATCAGAGAGGTTACTTCTGAGTTGCCAATATATTTGGCTAACTCTTTGAACAGTTTGAGGATTGAGGGACAGAAAACTGCAGCTATTGAGATTTTACAGCAGTTTGACTGGGAGGTACCTGATTGGGTCATAGTACCTGGGGGCAATTTGGGTAATGTATATGCTTTTTATAAAGGGTTTAAAATGTGCCTTGATTTGGGGCTTGTGAATAGGATTCCTAGAATTGTGTGTGCTCAAGCAGCAAATGCAAACCCTTTGTATTTGCATTATAAGGCAGGGTGGAAAGATTATAAGGCAGTGAAGGCTGGTTCTACTTTTGCTTCTGCTATACAGATTGGAGACCCGGTGTCTATTGATAGGGCTGTGTATGCTTTGAAGAATTCAAATGGGGTTGTGGAGGAAGCAAGTGAGGAAGAGTTGATGGATGCAATGGCACAAGCTGATTCTACTGGGATGTTCATATGTCCACACACTGGGGTGGCATTCACGGCTCTGATTAAGCTTAGGAACAAGGGGTTGATAGGGCCTAGTGATAGGACTGTGGTGGTGAGCACTGCACATGGGTTGAAGTTTACACAATGTAAGATTGATTATCACTCTGGTGGTATCCCTGAAATGGGTCGGTTTGCTAACCCACCTGTTTCGGTCAAGGATGATTTTGGATCGGTCATGGATGTGCTCAAGCATTTTCTGTTGAATAAGGCCCCAAGGTATATTGGTAAAGATTGCAAATAACCCTAGCATTTGTGTTATTATGTTTAAAACAAAACTTGACTCTAATTTGAGAAGAATGAACTCTCTCCAATCTTATTTAATATGTTGTTATATGTTATTTTTAATTTCATTCAATTGAGTTAATAGATACGTAACAAAAGATTAAATAGAATTTGAAAGAATTTTCTCTTCTCAAGATTAGAATTAAATTTTGTTCTTATATTTATATACTTAAATTTTTTTTTATTATTATAAAAAATACATAAATGTCAATTACTAGAGGACTTGACTTGAATTTTACTATGATAAATTCCTTCATATAAGTGGAACTTCCTGAGAAAGTTCTAGTTTCGACTATTTGACATACATACAAATGCCCAGTTACACTATAATTTTCAATCTTCTATGTTTTGTTTTCTTTTCTGGTTTTTTAGGGATGAGAATGATGTAAGATTCTGTGGACTGGAGTTTCAGTTCATGTTTCTTAAGTCTACCATTGAAAATCAATCTTTCTATAGCCACATGATATTATTTTACCATGAACGTTTTATTATACGTTAATAATCTGAGCGAGGAAAACGTATGACGATACAATACAATTATAATTTGTCTCGACCTTACAATTAAGGCTTTTTATGTTTTTCCTATAGGACTTTGTAACTAATAGTCTAATACCAAAACAAAGAAACAAGGAACTATATCGATACGACTTACAAGTTTTGTAAGAAAGAGTAATGCTACACGGTCATATTTATTTGTTAGAATTTATCAAAATTAAAAGATAGTTAGATAAGTTAAAGTAAAGGAAATTATTTATTTATCATCTAAAAGTTTAAAATAATGTTAAATCATTCTGACAAAGAAATTCTAATTATTTATTATTTTTCAAACCCTCCAAAAACCAGTACAAAATGAATTTATATGGAGTAGCATTTTTTTCAAGCCAACTGCTCACGTTGCAAAATGAGAAAATGCAAACGTGGTTTAAAACTTCAAATACTCCAAATTGCATTTGGTTTTGACTTTTGAGCAGAATGTATAGTGACTTTCCCAATATAATACTCATTATCCAGCAAATTTGCAGACTGATTTCGTTTCGAGATGCTGCTCGTTGGAGTCCTGACAGTAACACATAATGAACAAAGAATTACTCAATCAAAATATGGATACAGCTTGTAAAACCAAATGTTTTCTTCAAATCAATTTGTAAAGAAAGCAATGGCAAGTTAATAACCTTCTAAAAAAGGTACAAATACAGGGTGTCCTCATTCTGCATCCCACCTAAGTCAGGAATAATCATAAAGTGATATGCTCTTGTCATCTGATACAGTAGCAAGCTGACCACCTCGAACATCATTCCCTCCAGGTGGTCTAAAAATGCCACTCCCCATACCCGATCTAAGTGGTTCCTCAATATCTGCACAGATGCCCTCATGCTAAGATCCCATCAGGGCTGACAGTGACATCCACACAAAATACTCAGCTAGCATGACCAGATAGAATAAATCCTGAGGTAGATATGATCAACCAAAGATACTCAATAATTATTTAATATGTATAAAATTATTAAATTTATAATAAAAATAAATTTATTTTTAAAAATATTTTTATATATATTAAATAATTATTTAAATACTTAAAAATAATATAACACATCATATGTACTTAAAAATTAAATTTTGACATGATTAGATCCAACTAAAGCTTTTTCCTCAGTATCAACTGAAGTTGAGAACAGAAGGCTTGGATCATGAGGAGAATAAACAAGAGACCGCGCAGGCAGGTGGTGTAAGAATTTGGCACGAGGTACAACAACAACAAATATGGTTTTATTTAGAAGAAAAATAATTATCTTATATTTTTTTAAAAGTATAAGGTATTATTTATATTTTTTTTAAGAGATGTGATTGAATGAGAAAAAATAATAAAAAAATATATATATTAAATAATATTAAATAAGGTGTAAAAATAAATATATATACTGTTTGATATAAAAATATAAGAATTAATTTAGAAATAACTGATACAACTCTTAGGCCGTTACATCGGTCAAGAATAAAGACCTGCATGTCGAAAAAAATATAGATAACTTTTTTTTGTTTTTAACGTGTTTTAAAGCACATCGAAATACTTTAAAATAATCATAAATGCGTAAATGATGTGAATCAAATCAATTTGAAAATTTTGAGATTTTTTAAAACTAAACTTATCCAAGAGATTCAACTTATTTAATTCATCTTAATCATATATTTTGAGTCAAAAAACACTCATTTATCCATGATTTTTTTACTCTACGATTTCCTTCTCCTATTTGCGATTATTCTACAACTTTTTTAACGACTCTTTGACTTCCGTCTCCAACCTTTGTTGCACGTGTTGGTGTTGGTGTAGGTGTGGAGTAGCTCACTGTAGTGCTAAAACTCATCTCTCCTTGCTGGAAGCTCGTCTCTCCCTATTGAAGCTCGTCTGTCTTTGTGATTCTCTATTTTAAGTCAAAACAAAGACTTTTCACTCATCTATCTTCTTGACTCTATGTTATTACTCAAAATTGAGACTTTTTAGCACTTATTAAAACTTTGTAAGGTTCATGACTCTCACTCTCATTTTTGTTATAATTTTTAATATTTAGAAATTAGAAAATGCTTAAGGCACAGAGCCTTTTTCGAGAAACAATATATGAAGTAGTAAAAGTAAGCCACCTGTGTGTACTGTTTGGTCTGTATCTTTTCTTTTACTAAGTTTTTTTTTAAAAAAAATATTTATCAAGAGAAATGGGTGGTTAAACTTTTGCTATGGGTGGCTTTGTGAATAGCAGTTCACAACATATAACATTGCTCTTAGAAAATTTTTAATACTGATAAGTTTCTTTAATTTTATAATATTAATCAATTTTAGTATTCGATAATTATTTATTTTATATTTTGATTTTTTTATGATTTATTTATTAATATTTAATACTTTAAATTATTTAAAATAATATATTTATGATTTTATATATATATATATATATATATATATATATATATGTATGTCATATTCTATCGTATTCATAACTTAATTTTTAAAAATTATCATATATTTGTATCATAACCATAACCATATGGTATCAAATACCCGTACTTATATCTGTCCATTATAAAATTTCATCCATTGAGCCATAAGCAAGTCGTTTCCCATCAGGACTTCATGCAACTGATAGCACAAACTTCTTGCTGCCGCTTTTGTCGGATCGAGAGTTTGGGCCCTTCTGGCCGAGGAATTGATCGAGTGTCCACAAGATCCCATGTGGTAGTGTGTCCCATAGCTTAACTGATGCACTACCTCCGCCAGCAACTGCCAGAAATGGCACCCTGAATGTAGAGAACTTTAGTTAATAAAAAATAACTCTTGTTAAATTATAGACTCTGGGCTAAATGCTTATTTTCACTAGTATCACATAACATCAAGACAATGAATGATATCTTCTATTTTGCAAGATACATTATTTTTCTTCATACATTATTTTTTATACTATTTTTTAATAATTTTGATTAAATAAGAGAAAATTATAAAAATAATAATATAATTATTAATATAGAAAATAATATAAAAAATAATATGAAAAAAATAATATAAAATAATCATAGTTGTTTCTACCATCGTGGTTCAGGTACAGATTCTACAAAAAGGCATCTAAACAGAGAGTAATAAAGTCGAGAGAAAAATATATTAAAATGTTCTAGAAGCTTTGAGTGCAATAATCGAAGAAGTCCCTGTAAGCAATAATAATAATAATAATAATATAATACAATTGTGAAACCATAGTTTTTATTAAAAAAAATTGGTGGTGGAGGGACTAGCATATATTCCAAAGCCTTTGAAGAATACAAGAAACTAGGCATTATATTCTTAGAGATAAAAAAAAATATTAAATTTCACATCAGGGCAGTTGATAACTATTAGAGTTTCTACTTGTTTTAGTCGTCTCATTAAGCTCATCACTCCACTACAAAAAATTTAAGAAATTGCCATGCAGGAAGCACCTAATCAAAACCCTTTCTCCCCCGAAGTTAAAAAAAAAATGGTATAAATATATATTGGAATGCAATATTCCCGGTGATTAAGTGTTTTATGAGTTTATTGTTTTACAAGCCATCAGCAACAAATACGTTACAAATCAATGCAACAAGCATTTAGATTGCAAATCATTTTTTAATCCTGATTTAGCAGTTGGATCTTGCAGTTATCATAGCATTTCAACATCAGAATCTATCACTTCCCCAGTTCCCCCACAAACAAAGTCAGTGTTTGCAAGCAAGGGAAAGTGCAAGACGTGATTTTATAAACCATAAGTCAGTGTTCTGATACATATTAAGTTGGAATAGTCTCCCATCTTGATTTCGTTCTTGAGTTGACTAATCCATACACCAATTTTCACTCTGTTACAATGAATTTTTACAGTGATAACAATGAATTTTTAAAACAAAGCAATTTTTCAAACAGTTTATAATTAAAATTTTAAAACTTAAAAAATAAAGCAATTCTTCCCAAAAAATTAATTAAAGAGCCCGTTTGAACGATGTCATTTTTTTAAAAGGTTTTTCTAAAAAATAAATATTATTTTATATTTAAATTTAATATTAAAGAAGTACTTTCTTTTTTTAAAAAAAATTATTCAAACATAATAAAATGGACAAAAGTATATTTTTTTAAAAATATTTTTATATCTAGAAAAGCATATCCAATCAAAATCGAAACCAAACATGTATTAAAGTTTTTAGCACCAAACATGTTGTCAACGAGGGACATTGCAATGATACACCCTAACTCAAGAGGGTGTATTATACTCTTTCTATTTGACTTGTTATTATAAGTATTTTTTTTAATAGATTTTTTTTTTGCTTTTATTTTTTTTAATACCACTACCATTATTAGGCAGTGGCTAGAGTTGCCGGTAGCTGGTGGTCGGAGGTTGTAATTTTTTTTGCTTTTTTTTTTTTTTTTTATTTTTTTTTGGTTTCTTCCAGATCCACCGTTGGCAAGACTGGAAGTTCGCGAGGAGGTCATGAAGCAGCACATGGTTGCGAGAATGCCCAGATCTGGATGGCACGGCTGGTTCGACGTCGCCGGTCTGGTGCGGATCTGGTGCGAGCTACGCGGCGTCGCCAATCTGGTCGAGCTGTCCGCGGGTAGTGCGGTTCAGGCGAGCTGGTTCCAGTGGTGTCGGGTTGGGTGGTGGGCGCTTGCGAGGCTGTCTAGTCTGATCCAAGCAGCTCGACGGTCTGGAGCTGCACGGCTTCGTCAATTGTGTTGCGCGGATTTAGATGAGCCGACTGGTATGGAGACCGGCGGTGCGATCCTGGTGGGTGCGGGCTCGACATCGACGGTGGTGTGGGGTGAGGGCGTCAACACTGGCTTCGGTTCATGCTGGTGAAGTGAAGGTTGTTGGCCGGACTTGTGCGGGCGGTTCGGATGGGTGGTTTCAGCTTGGTGGGATGGTGGTTGTTATGGTGGTTTATGGTTGTTAGTTGAAGATGGTTTGTGGTGGGTGTTTGAGGTTGATGGTGGGTGGTGAAGGAGGTGAATGGTTGGTTTAAGGTGATGTGCTTGTTGATGGTGGTTGTGGGTGAAGATGGAGGTGATGAAGTTATGGCAGAGATGAAGGAAAGTGGGCGGCGGTGAGCGGTGAGCGGTGGTAGGCGGCGGCAGATGGCAGACGTGATGGTGGCCGCCGACAGTTATGGTGGTGATGGTTAAAAAAAAAACTTACAACAAAAAAAAAGTTTTCAGGTAGTTAATCTTAGCCATTGATGTGTTTTTCAACATATTCAATGGCTAAGATTATCAAGGTGTTCCATACACCCTCCAAAGGAGGGTGTATATTAGAATTAGCTTGTGAACGAGGCATACACTTCGTATATAAAGCAAAATCTCCATTACCTTCGGGTGGAACCGCATTTGCCTTGCCAGACTTCAGAGGATGGGGCCTTAAGGGTGGCGTGAATCGACGTCGAAGACCGAAACGAAGCTGTCAAGAGAAGAGGAGACGGCGATGGAGCTGAGCATGTGAGGCGCCGCAAAAGCCACATCGAGGTAGTGGCCATTGTTGGTGTGCTCCCGAACCACCTCATCGGACCTCCACACCCTCACTGTCTCGTCCAACGATCCCGTCAGTAGCACTGCATGTCCCATGGCAATTGTCATCGTCCACGTCATTGTCCACACCAAATCCTCATGTGCATTCTCCACCGACTTTATCCCGCCAATTTCATTGCCAATGTGTTGCTCTGTTCAATGACAATGAGAAGAAAGGTCGTATCTATGACCATAATTGTATAATCTACACTGAAAATTAACCCAGTCAGAAGGCGAAGTCATTGGGTTAACGGTCCAACTGATGGTCAAACGATCGAATTGAAAAATTCGATCAAAGAAAGAAATATTTTTTAAAAAAATATTATATTAAAAAAATATTAAACAAAAAAAGTATATGAAAAAAATGCTTCTAAATAAGTAGTAATAATAACTTATTAATTAGATAATAATATATATTAAGAAATTGAGAAAATACTAAATAGGAACATATAATATAATCTAATCATAAAATATACTTCATGAAATATACTTCGTAATAAGGACTTTTAAATACAATATTCAAATCTTAAAAGTTATGTTTTTTAAGTTTCAATTCTTAAAAAAATAAATAAATTAGGTCAACTTGTTTAGCGGGCCACTGAGTTTGGCCAAGTCGATTAGATTTGACTGAGTCAATAAAAAAAAATAGTCTGCTTAATTGATTGACCAACCTAAAACTCGAGTCATAAGTTTCTTAGACAAATTGGCCAAATGAGTCTAATTTGGTCCGTACAATTATGTCTATGTGACTATAACACTGAGGAGAAATTCTTACTTAAACATGGTGTATTATAGTTGGGTGTACTAAGTCAATCAGGATTTAATATTTTTATGGATCTTTGTGTCTCACAATTAATTTCATAGTACTCTATGAAAATATTAAGTCCTAATTGGTTAGTACACCTAACTGAGTGCACTATGTTTAGGTAAGAATTTCTCCAACAATGAGTCAATGACATAGACTTTGTAGGGAGAGAAAGTTAGAGTTGGTAAAATGGGTTTAACTCGTTGGGTTAATCCACCAACCCGCTATTTTTAGGCTGTTGAGTTTAATATTTGAACCCATTCTTATTTTTCAACCCGCACAACCCGCCCCACTTAACCTGCGAGTTAAGCGGAGCGGGTGCGAGTCAACTTGTTGGGTTGTTAGTTTTTTTTTTAAACATTTCTATTTTATTTTTTTTTTTAACTATTTTCTCTTTACTCTTTTTAGTCTTTTCTTTCTATTCCAAATCTGCATATACTCTTTTCATGAGTGAGGATCATGACTCACTATTTTTGTGTCTCATTTTATAGTATTTTTTATTTTTTATATATTTTTTTATTTTTTAAGCGAGTTAACCAGTCAAATTTTCTCATTTATGTGGGTCAACCTGCCCACCCGTCTTAAAATGGTGTGAGTTAACTTTTCTAACCAAATTTTCAAAATATGCCAACCCAATTCATACCACATTTTAACGGGTTAAGACGGTGTGGAACGGATCCAACAAGTCAGTCCGTTTTGCCACATCTAAAAAAAAGTACAAAAAAGAGAATGACATCATCTGCGCTTTTGAATCGTGGTTGACTCTGGGATCTAGGCCATTTTTTAAAACTTTGTTGGGGCCTAATTAATAGCTTTTCCAAACACTTCAACTCAACGAGTTGGGTTGTGGCTAAGCCCATTGATACAACACCAAAAGACAAATCATTTAATTATTTTTTTAGTCTCTTCAAATATAATTATTTTTAATTTTGATCTTTTTAAAAATTTTTTATATCATTTTGATTCATTTAAATTTTAAGACAAGTGGAATTAACTCTTAAAATAAGGTCATTGTAATTTTGAGACAAGTGAAATTAATCTTTAAAATAAAATAATGACAGAAATTAATTTCACCTATCTCAAAATTTAAATAAACTAAAATGAAATAAAAAAATTTAGAGAGATTAAAACAAAAAAATGACTATATTCAAAAAGACTAAAAAGATAATTAAACCAAAACCAAATCTTAGGTCAATTTAAAGTTAGATAGTCATAATATTGTTTTGCTAAGTTGATTTAATATGCTTGATTACTCGGACTAGTGAGTTGTCCACACTAAAAAGATAATTAAACCAAAACCAAATGTTAGGTCAATTTAAAGAAAAGTGTTAGATAGTCATAATATTGTTTTGCTAAGTTGATTTAATATGCTTGATTACTCGGACTAGTGAGTTGTCCTGAACACTTTATTCTGTTCAACAATCACACTTACATTTATTTGATTTTTTTCAAAATTCTGACCACTTTTTATTTTGTTACATAGCATTCTAATTCAAATAAGCTTTTCTATGGAAAAAGGTCTTTTTTTTTTAGTATTGGTATTGAGAACTAGATGTATGTTGATCTCTGGCTAAATGGGAAATTTTTCATTGGTTTATAGGTCATTGGTCAATTTTAAAACTTATGATACAACCAACTTTGTGCTTATAACACTGTTGTAGAATCAAGTGCACACTGGCACTGCTATTTCTGCAGCAGCTTATATTAACAACATGCAAGCTATTTGTAAGTCAGGAACCTACAAAATAATATTAACAGGGTGTTTTGGAAAGGACTTTTAACACCTTTTTCTTTTCTTCTAGTATTCATGCAGGTAAACGGCAATCTTTCTACCTGAGAGTGGAACTGAAGCAACAGGTTTATTGAGATATCTTCATCGATAGGCTACAAACAGAACCGAGAAACACTTTGTAAAGCTTTTCCACTTCAGTTCATAGCTTTTGTGGACACTTCAATTAAAGTATTCAACCAGCTGAGTTGAGGCTAACAATTGATTCAACACCATAAAACAAAAGTTTAAGGTAAGGTCAGTTAAAATAAGCTTTTCTATGGAAGACTTTTTTCTTTCTTTTTCTCTTTTGTATATATATATATGAGAATGAGAATATGTGATTTGGGTTTTGTTCGCATAAATTAGGATATGGACAGTTCATATTTGCCGGACCAACAGAAAGCAAAGATTCATAGTGGAAGTGGTTCTCTTCAGGCCTCGAAAGCTATAGTACACGCTTGAAAAATGAAAATTGAAACCTCTTTCTTACCTCTTTGTGATCCTTTACTCTTTATGTATACATCACTAGGAGAAGTCACCATCAAAAATGTTCCCAGAACACAGTTGAAAAGTCTTCATAGATGAATCCAGCTAGCTTAATATATCCAGTAGAAAATCATTTCTATTATTCAACAAATACAACGCTGTTACTCCCAAGATCAAGAGAATGAGAGATATTGATAAAAATAGAAAAAAAAAGGTTAAAAACAAAATACAATCAGAGGCTCAGTGCATATTATAGAAACATACAAACTGCCAAACCAGAAGTTGGTGCTCACACTAAATCTACTATAGAGGCTCCAACAGGACATCAAAAAACACAATTAGAGCCCCAGTTATCATCCTATACAAATATGTTATATGTAAATTCTAATGCATCTATAGGACCATAATAATGCCATCAATCAATCAAAGTATATGAAAACAAAAAAACAAAAACAGAGCAAACCCAAATCCAAGACTCTTGAATCATTATTTTTCTTCAGTAGGCTCTAATAACTGAACTAAAAAACCATAATTAGAGCCTAATTTCTTCATTCATTTTACAAGTTGTAACCTGTCACAGACAATAACGGACCATTACCATTGCCTTTCTCCTTCATGGAGTTGATCTTTTCCAGCTTCCACTTGCCTCTGAGCTCAGCAATGAAAGTTGTAGCCTTCACATTCACATCCGGGCTGGGACAGAAAATGGACCCACCCACTTCGCCGTTATCCATAACGGCGGCGGTGGCAGTGACGGTTTCGGACTCTTCCACGGTTGATGACACATCAAAGTCCTCCCGATCCGGGGAGCTACACCGCGAGCTGTGGTTGCTACGTATCTTAACAAAATCCCCACGAACCACGAACCTCATCGCTGGCATCTTGAACGGCGGAAGCGGCGGCGGAACCGGGATCAATGGCGCCTGGTTGCCGGCGTTGTTCATTGTCTCAACGTTAAAGTTGCTCACTTTATTAGGCAATGGCGGCCTCCCGGCGTTTCTCCTCCGGATGGGTTCCGAAGCCGGCGGTGGCGGTGGCGGTTGAGGTGGGATCTGGCTCTTACGCTTTGTCCATCTGCTTGAAGATGTCAATGGAGGTGGTGGTGGCGGCGGTGGCGGCGTTGTTGATACTGAATGGATTTTCTTACTCTTGCCTAGTCCCTTTCTGAATAAACTCTGAAAAACTGAAGGTGGCGGAGGCGGAGGTGGCGGCGGCGGCGGCGTTGGTGCTCTTGTGTTATTTGTTAATTCATCAACATTATCGTAATCGTGATTATGATCATGATCACTCTTTGTTCTCTGCTTCTTCTTCTTCTTCTTTGTCTGATTCGAGAGTACCGAAGCCCAAACCATTGCTATCTCCCTCTTCACGTTACTCTTCCTATGCTTATGCTCCGATCGCGTCTTCACCGACGGCTGCGGCGGAGGTGGCGGCGTTGGAGGAGCTGGCGGCGGAGACCGAATCCTCGTGAACTCATGATCGTCAAGTTCAGTTATCTCACTTCCATTTTGCACTTTCTGATATGTCCGTCTCGGTTTACGACGAGCTTCAACCGGCGGAGGAGGAGGTGGCGGTGGAGGAGGAGGTGGTGGCGCCGGTGACTTCGGCTGCTGTTCCGGCGGCATCGGTGAAGAACGAATCTCGAAGGTGTCCACTGGAATTTCTTTAACGCGAGCTTCTTCTTCAACTTCTTCAGATTCCGGCCCCCGCTTGCGGTGGTCCACGGCGGGAACATGGTCCCTCGCCGGAGAGGAGCGAAACTTGTCGATCTCGAAATCGTCAAAGAAACGAAACTTGTAACGGTCATCGCCGGTTTCCCAGTGCCGCAGATCTGGGTAAGAGCTGCTGCTCCTTCTCAACCGGGTAACGCCGGTTGCCGGTGACTGCAACCGGATCGGAGGGGCATCGTAAACCTTCCTCTCCTCAGAGAACCCGAACCATTGCTGCGAAAAGTAACTTCCTCTTTCTCCTTCTTCTGACGACATCGTATTGTAGGAACCGTTGTTTTGAGGAACGGCGTCGTTTATGGTTTGTTCGTGTTGCGGCTGGGGCGATTCGTCGTCGTTTCGTCTGGCGAAAACGCCGAAGAGGATGGCGACAACGACGAGGAGGATGTTGAGGGAGTCCCAGCTGTTCTTGACGACGGAGGTTGGTCGGAGAATGTGAGAGGTGGCGGAGAGGAGGGGAGGCACGGTGAGGAAAAGGACAGTTAAGGTGATGATGGGCAAGAGAATGATGAGCAGTGGAGGGCTCATGAAGGGTGGTGATGAGAGCCATGAGCCACGGCGGTGAGGCATGGTGGTTGTTATGGGCCCTTCTCGGTGCTGGTTAATTCTCCTATGTTTTGTTTATTTCATTTGTTTTGGCTCCCTGATAGATACAGGGCATATTGGCATAACATGAATTGTTATGTTATTGTTATAAGAAAATTAATGTGGCAACTGGCAAGCTCCTTTATACGACTCATAATATACTTGGAGTAACAGTTAGACATGCACAATATATTAAACTTGGATTTAATTTTAATTTCATCTCATTTCATCCGATATTATCATATTATCAAAAATATTTAATTTTTATAATAATTATTTTAAAAATTATATATTATAATAATATATAACTAGTTAATTATGTAAAAAAAATATACTAATAATTATTAAACTTTCCTAAATTCCCATTCTAAGGTAATGGGTAAATTATCTACAATATTTTTTTTTTGCAATGAAATTATCTCATAGTATATTGCATTATAATGAGTTCCGAATTTTGTACTTTATTTTTCATTGTATTATTTGTATTATTTTTTTATGAACAATATTTGTATTATATTTTTACACAATGATTACTAAATACTCATCATTCTAGTTCAATGGCCTCTAGTTAACATATCGGCCTTTCATTTAACAGTAATTTTAGTTATAAACATATTATAAGTAAAAAAAGACTTATAAGCCGATTCATATATGTTTTAATGTGAAAAAGGATTCATTCCAAACCTAAATCAGGCTTTGATGTAAAAAAAAAAAAAAGGTAAATAACAATTTACTTATTATAATTTCATTATTTATCACTCGGCTTCTCTAATTTTTTTTCCACTAAACCCCCTTAAAATTTTAAGTTAAAGTGATAATGTTAAATTATATTAATTTTAATGTCCATAAGTCTTAAAAAAACTAAATAGCCACAATTTTAATCATAACTAATTAGTTTAAAATTATAGTTAAATTGTAAATTACATTTCATTATTGTCTCGACACATGAAACTCTCATTTGATTTGGTTAATATTAAAAAGGTTGTGTAATAGGATGATAGCATATCCAATTTCTTCATCATTTATATACATCATAGTAGTTGCCAATTAAATAGGACAATTTTGTAGTAACTATAAAATAATGAAGAGACTGAATTTATTATCACTGACTTGTAAATACTTCCCTTATCATCAACTTATAGACAATGATGAATGCATATGTGTGAACACAGAACATTTGTACGATAACCATGATGTATATATTTTCAATTTAGCCACAATTTTAGATTAATTAATTAACTACAATTAAAACCATGAATATTAATTTTTTTAGCGACGATAAAGTTAATATATATGTAGTTTAAAATGATATGCAACGCCCAATAATGTGCCTGGGTTACGACCTATTTCATATTTCTAAGTTTTAAATCTATACTATAATAGTTATCTTAAATTTTTTTTACGGTATCTTAAAATTATTTATAGTAATCCATTAATTCTATAAAATTATTATGTAGTGTTTATTAGGGAAAATTATTCCAACCAATGCATGATATAATAGTTGTTTTTAAATAAAAAAATTATTTCATTAAACACATTTTCTAACAGTGATTAAATTGAGAAATCTGATCATTGTGTTCTATAAATTAAATTAGTAATTTTATTAACAATTTTAATAGCAGCAGAACTAAAACAATTATTATGGGGTGCAAATGGTGTAAATATCTAATATTCTTATAATTATTTTACTGTAGAACTGATGAAAATTGTAAATATTAAAGAAACTTTATATTTATAGGTTGTAAATCAAATTAGTAGTGAATTTCAGAATGATAAAAATATCAAAAAAAAATTGCAGTACATTGTGTCAATTAATTCAGAGTAAAATAACTCATTTAAAATAATCACTAAAACTAAGTTACATAAAGGTTATAAATCAAATATATAATTATTATTATTTATATTCCTTTGTCGCATTAATCTACTTGCTTGAAGAGCAAGTTTGGCTTTGAGTATGTTGAATTCCTTGTGGAGGTATGCTTGACTGAACAAGACACAGATATTGTGTCACAGAGTCACAGAGATAATAATGAAAATATTAAAATACATATTTAATTTCTCCCCCAAAAAAGTGAATTTTTAAAAATTAGTAAAAGAAATATTAGTAATATTTTTTTTTAATTATTTATTTTATTATTAATTTAAAAATAAGTGTATTAACATTTTATTTTTAATAATTTTTTTAAGTATATGAAATAAATTCATAATAAAATATGTATTAAAAAAATTATTACTGACATTCGTCATCGTTATCGTAAATTTTTTCTCGGATTCGTATGTGCAACTTGCATG
This sequence comes from Ormosia emarginata, assembly GCA_029884605.1. Taxonomy (NCBI): domain Eukaryota; kingdom Viridiplantae; phylum Streptophyta; class Magnoliopsida; order Fabales; family Fabaceae; genus Ormosia; species Ormosia emarginata. The sequence continues at coordinate 1,911,849 of JAQQTP010000073.1, read as the reverse complement.
GAAGTTAAACAAAAAAAACCTACATACTTTACGTTTTCGATTCGTTATTAAGTTTGAATGAAAGTATGTTTGTAAACTTAAATTTGATTAAAAGTGAGTTTGTAATAATGTGATTTATGTTTGAAAACTTTTATCTCAAAAGTGAGTTTGACAAAATAAATATAAGAAATAAAAATTACAAATAGAGTAAATGTAACTCAAAAGCAAGATTTTCTTGCCTTTGAGCAAACGTAAGTTTGCAACAAAAATGAGTTGAAATAATACAAATGAAAATAAAGCCAAACAAAATTTCATTCCCTTCAAAAAAACTCAACTTAAGTTTGAGACTCCCAACTGAAAACCAAACATGCACTAATTTGGTGAGAGAATAATATAACCACATTTTGGATGGGTTGGTATTGATTTGACTCGAAACTTGAGCAACTCATTCTTAATCGTTGTTACCCTTAACGTTATAGAGAGATGGATGTGCTGACTGAATGCCAAATAAATTGAAATCACTGTTATAAAAATGTTCATGTCTTAGAAATTAATTATATTAACATTAGCAAAGATTAAATTGTGTTTAATGGAGAGTTGTTACACAACCTTCAGGTACCTGCAACAGATGAGGAAATTTAATGGTAATCAATAATAGTATCTAGCACAAAGAAAATTAAAAGCTAGTTAGTAAGCTAAAATAAGTTTGTCAAAATTCTTTTATCTGTAAAATATATAAGACAATAAAATGTTAGCTATAACGGAATTTTTAAATATTATTATCATGTTCTTTACTTGAATGTTACTATCTCTCTTTCCCCTGCTTCCTTATAATTAATATTGTTCTTAACTTAAAAGGACATTTCTTTATATTATATTAATATATAATATACAACAATTTCACACACACACTCTCTAATTCTACTATTTAAGTAGATGTGAGAGAGATGTATATGAAATTGATGTGTGCTTAACATTTTTCATTACTGTATAAGATTGAAAATATTAACTTAAATTGTGTAATGATTAAACTATTAATGAGATTTAACATTGTTTTGGCACTTGGACACCAACCTTTCAAGTGATCTTCTATTTTCTCTTTTTTTTTTCTTACTTGAACTTTCCAAGCACCTACTATAATTATTTATTTATTTTTATATATAATTATTTTAGGAAATTCTACCAATTTTAATTTTTAGCTAATAAGTAAAGAGAAAAATATGTGAAGACAAAATTTAATCTCAGATTCTTATATTCACTTCGGCAAAACTGACACCTTCGCATCTGCATATATGTTTGCGTATAGTATAATAACTTGCATTAATATAGCATTTATCCAATGACCAATATTGAATGACAGCAAGGTTATAATATTCATCTACATATTAGTAATTTAGTATAGATATAATTATCATTTTTTAGGTATAATTTCAAGGTTTAGTAGTGATTTCTTCAAATAAAGTTATTTATTTATTTTTTGTATTGCTGCAAGCGATTTTATCAACTTTGTGTAATAGTTTCTTTTCGATTTAGTTGCAGCAAAAAATTTATGTTGAACTCAGTAAAATTATTAAAATTTTACTTCTCAACGTTAATAGTACAAGTAAGAAGAAGACTCTTTTATCACATTAGCCAACCATTAAGGTTAACGAATTCATTATATTGAGGCTTAACTTACTGTCACTCCCCTCCACCCCCCCCCCCCCCCTCCCTTTTTTAAAGTTAGATACAAGTTGTGAATTACGTATAATTTGTTTGACAAAATATTACCACGAAGTATGTGCACCAATTGCCATCTATAGTGATGGGGGAAAATACTCCATGGGTCCATGATGGGTATTATACCTTTTACCTGTCTGATCATGAATCATGAATCGTGAATCATGATTCATGTGTGTGGTCTTAAGGAGGGAGACGTTTTAAATATTTTTAATGAAGTTTCGAGCGTATATGCTTCATGTTTTTTTAGTGTTGATTGTTTGGAAAAATTAGTTAATTTTATATCAATGATTATTATTATATTTTAGTTGTAATCTTTTTAACAGATAAACTATCTAATTTTTTTTCTCTTATTTTTCTCTCTCTTTCTTTCTCTTTCACCTTCCCTTTTTCTGTCTTCTTTTTTCTTCTCATCCTGTGCAGACATGTGATCATCAACCAAGTGAATATATTAAAAACTTGAATTCTGTGGCAATAACTGGTGATTTTATCACCCCTGAAGATTTTGCTTCAGGTGGTCACACTAGTAAATTTTAGAGAGTTTGCAGAAGATAGTGTCACAAGAAAGATCAAAGAAAGTTCTGCTATGGAAGAAAGTTATGGTGCATTTTTTTATATGTTTTGTGATGGAGTTGTTTACAAACTTTGCTCTTACAGTTGACATCTCAGTCCACAACTTCCTCCTCGCCGACACCCCTCCCTCTGCTTCCTAGAGGTCCGCGTTGTTGTCGCCCTCTGCGTCGTCGCCCTCCCTTCGCCTAATGACACACTTACTTCGACCTCCTCGACTGACTCGCCCTCTTCTTAAGACCTTCACCCATCTTTATTAATGGAAGGAAACCACATCTGAAATTACTTGTCTTTTTTTTTTAAAAAAAAAACTTAACAAGTCAAACGAAATTTTACCTATAAACACAGATAATTTTCAAGAGAGCATTTATGCTCAAATCTTCATTAATTTCATTCTAAATACCTCTCTTAGGCTGTGTTTGGTACACCTGATAGTATAAAGCATGATAGTATAAGACAATATAATAAGGTCTGATAATATAAATAAACTGATAAGCTCTTATACTATCAAGCATTTAGTACATTTAGTATAAATAACTTGATAAGTATATATAATTATTTATTATGCTATATTATCCTTAACATTTTTTCTATCACACCTTTTACTTGTCAAACTACTAATGAAATAATAATAATAATTATTATGAATTTAATAATAATAATAAAATTAAGAGTTTAATAATAATAATAATAATTATGAATTTAATAATAATAATTACAAATTTAATAATAATAATAATAATTATGAATATAATAATAATAAAAAATAATTATGAATTTAATAATAATAATAATTATGAATTTAATAATAATAATAAATAATTACAAATTTAATAATATTAAAAGTGAAAGAATAATATTATCTATTAGAAGATAAAAAGTATTATTAAGTTATATCCTATCAAGTAAGAGGGGGATCCGTTTGTAGTAAAAAAACTAATTATCAACCGTTAGTCTTTCATCTAATTGGTTAAGATTATTTCATTAAAGATAACCATTAGAGATAAAAAATTAAAATTTTTGGAAAATCAACTTACACCTTTTCTTTTATCAAGTAAACATATTAAACGTCTAATAAAGTCTGATAATATTAATTTATACTATCAGATCTTCTTTATACGACGCACTAAACATAACATTAAGAAATAACAACTGCATTCAATCAACACAGTTGCGTATATAAGATGACAGAACAGAACCCGTTAGCTTGTTACGATCTCAATCCAATTTTTGTGTGAAACTTATAGGATTATTCAAATAATTTGCGTTGTCTTTATCATCTTATTAAAACATGTATAAAAAATAAGAAAGAGGGTGAAGGAGAATAAACATTTGAACTAATACATAAACAAAAGAAAGCAAAATAAAAACCAAAGACAACTTTGCACCAAAAAAAAAAAACCAAAGACAACCCTATTTTGCAACAATCTCTTAGTTTGTCTTTAAGTAATTAACTACTCTTATCTATATATGCAAGCTATGCATATGCTAATCAGCTAATCTAAGTTCTTGTTATCGTGTTCAATTGTTTTATGTATTTTTTTTTTCTTTATTTGGGTACATATTTTATGTATTTTTCCAACTAGCGGGCTAGGAACTTTATGGTCACGTGTCATACGACAAAAAAGTACTAGAAACTCGTATTCGTACAATTTTTGCTTACCCTGAATCATTGGAGCGTGGATGCAATGATTGAAAGTCTCATACTTTTTACAACAAGAATGGCTTTACGGGGGCGCACTTCGTCAAAAGAGGGAAACCCAACCGAAACTTTTTCAAATTTTTACCATTTGACTATTTGTTACTAAAAGCGTTACAATATAACGGACAAAGGGTTGTTAGTATTGTTTAAATGTGTGTTGAGTGTGTGGAAATATGTTTTGACATTTTTTTAATGAATTTAATTTGAGTGTAAATTTAAATTTAATCCTTCAAATGGAAAAATAATATTTTGTTATTTTTACATTAAAAGAAAATTGGTTTGTATGCATAGATAAATATATTTTTATAATTTAATATTAAATATTATTTTAATAATATTTTAATATTAATTTGTGGTTGATATGACATTAAATTTAATTTTTATATTTTCTTAACTTAGCTTGAATTTTAAAATTTTAATTTAATTATATTTTTATGTATATTTAAATTTAACTATAATTTTTTTATAAATATAATTTATGCATTTTGTTGATATTTTTTTAATTTATATTTGCTATATATATAAATTGTTTAAGTATATTTAAAAAATGATGAAATAAAATAAAAAAGTAATATTAATGTTGTAATATAAAATTTATACTATTTTAATTAATTACACATTTAAAATTGATTTTGATTAATATCATACAAATAATATTCATTTTGTTAAAATTACTTTTGAGATAAAAAATTCTTAAATATAAATTATGTTAATTTATAAAATTAAGTTCATTCAAATTCAAGTTTATTGCAATCCAAACACACATAAACCGATTCTATCCTTGGTTTTAGGCTCTATTCTAATCTATCTCTGTTTGGATCTAAAATGTGGATTAAGCAAATAGTGAACTTTGTTCCGTGATTCCTCCATCCATATATATATTGCACGAACTCAATTGCCATGCTTTTAACTTTTTTATCCCTTCCATTTTGGTGCAAACTCGTGACTTAACCCAAGGTAGAAAGCAATGAAACAAAGTTAAACAAGTTGAAAACCCACTTTCTAATATTAGCAACCAATTATGCCCACCAAAGCAAGTTTTTTGTTTTTTTTGTTTTTAGTTTTTGAAGGAGGAGTGAATTGATAAAGTACTCGTATATATAGCATTAATATTTTAAAATAATTATCGTATTAATATTTAATATATATTATATCAAATATTTTGATTATTTTAAATAATTTTTTTATATATTTTTAATTATTTATTAAATTGTTAACCAAATCAACATATTTACAATCATATCCTATTCGTATGCAATGTCTATATTCATAGTTCTTAAATCTTCGTACGTGACAAATACTATTCCTCATAACAAATGTTAGGCAGCACCAAACAAACACTGTTTTCTGGTTACCCTGAATCACAAGGCTTATCTACCCCATCGTCCACTTGTTGGGGCCTTGAGGGCACAATTCTTATTATCCTATAGGCTATGGATACTTCTGCTAGATGACCATGGCCTCATCATATGCAACCACGGTAGATGACACCATCACTTCATCTTAAAAATATCCAACATTTGTTTGCATCCATTGGGTACGTGGATAGCACACTACTAAAGACGAGTGGAACATAATTGTGCTTAGTTTTGTGTTTCAACGAAACTTTTCTCGTGGGGTCTTCTCTTTTTAGGGGATATATTTTTTTAATAAGAGAGAGAGATATAAGTTGGGAAGGGAAAGCATAGCTACACCTACAGGCAAAGAACCTACCATGTGACCCCTCAGGTATCTGCCAGTCCAAGGCTCTAAGCCTCAAACAGCTAGCTTCCATTGCACAACCTGTTCTTCCTCAGATGGAAAATTGGTATTGCACTCATTGGTCTTTTTTCATTATTCGTAGTTTTAGAGAATTGATTAGAGTTTAGGAGCACAATATTTTAAAGCTGTATTAGTAACTGGCAAGATTGTCAGCCACCATGCATGCGTTAAGTAATGAGTAATCCACATTTTTTAGTTGAATTAAGACGCTAGTGAATATGTGCGAGTTTGCAGTTTGGTTATGCCTTTCCTTTTTTCTATGAAAATAGTTTTTTTTAAAAATTATTTTAACAACATTATAATATGTTTAATAAAATTAACTTCAACTTTTATATAAAATTTAATTTATTATAAAAAATTTTTATAATACTAAAGATTAAAATTTATGATTCTTAATTATAAATTATTTTTTACATTTTAAAATAAAAATATTATTTTATCTTTAATTAAATAATTTTTTTAATTATTATATTTATTTTAATAATTATAATGTATAAAAATAATTTTTTTTATCATTTAAACAAAATAAATTATTTTAAAATTATTTTTTAACTAATATATATAAATATAAAATTAATTCTATTATAATTAATTATAATAATAAATTTTTATATAATAATTAATTATTAAATAATTAAATTTTCACAACTTAACTAAACACTTCTCGCGGAGAACAAAGAATATGGGTTTTTGAAGTTTACTACATATATGACATTCCTTGGACGAGGTTCAATGATTAAAGAATTGACTTCTAATTTCATCAAAACTCAAAAGTAATGAAGTAATATCGGTTTATTTTTATAATAAATTGCGACTAAGGAATCTCCGACGTATATTTTTCATACCAAAAGTCAAATCAAATACAAAAGCATTACGAAAAATATGGTAAGGGAAAAAAATACATTCAGTTCAGTTTTTTTTTTCTTTTATTTTTTTTATTGATGAAAGTTTAAGAGGAGAGAAGTTGTCCCATTCTTTGTGTTGCTTTTATTTAACACTTGGAGAAAAAAAAACAATACACAACTTGATGCCAACATGTTTGGCAAATTTGGCACAATCATGTGATTTTTGGTATATATTGAGAAACAATATGAAGATAGAGGTAACAAAAAGGGTTTAACATATTGGATTAACTCGTTAATTTGTTAATTTTTGACAAGTTAGATTTAATATTTTAATTTATTTTTATTTTTTAATCCACATAATCCATCTCGCATAACTTGCGGGTTAAGCGAAGCGGGGACGATTGATCTGTTAGATTGAGTTTTTTTTAAAAGTGTTATAAATGAGTCTTTTTATTTATATTTGTAATATTTTTATATATATGATATTAATTTTATTTTAATTTTTATTTTTTTAGTCTCTATAAATTATAATTTTTTATTTTTTATTTTTTAAATTTTTATGAAAATTTTTTGTTTTTTATACATTTTTTAGTGGATTAGATAAGTTGACTGTCGGCCATAACTTCTTTTTTTTCATTTTTTTCTTTAAGCGAGTTAATCTGTACAAATTACATGACTCATCTTAAAATGAAATGGATTAGTTCTTCCAACTCATTTATCAAAATGGATCAATCCATCCCGTCCCATATTTTAGCGGGTTAAAGACGAGGGCGGGAGGGACGTGACATGTTGACCCATTTTGCCACCTCTATATAAAGATATCCTTAATTTCTTTATAATCTAAATTAAAACACACAATCGAATGCCATTTTTTTTCATTAAATTATACATTCAAACAAGATTTGTGTTCTGCCACATTAATGGCACTTGGATGTAATAAAAAAAATGAAACTATTCATTTAGCTCTTAAAATTTTCTAAAAAATTAAAATTATATAGTCTAACAATTTAGCACCAAATAAATAGGTCTCCGTAATTTTTAAATAGTTAAAATTGTCCACATGCTATATGTCACCGAAAATGTTACTTTTACCTAGTCAAAAGCACACATAAGCATACTTGTATAATTTGAACATGAAGTTGACTTAGTTAGAAGGTTGTGTCAACATATCAATAATATTGTAAAAATGGTTGAATATTTTGGTTAATAATATTTTGATAAAAATAATCAAATTTAAAATGTAATCAATTAATAATAATTATCCAACTTTAATTTTTTAAAATTAAATTTGTTAAATAATAATATAAATTAAAAATTAAGAACATTATCTATTAAGAATATGTGGTTTAATGGCAAAATACATTTTATTAAAATAATGTTTTAGGTACCTATGTTCAAATTTTACAAATTGTTTTTTGAAGCTTACAATATTAAAAAGAATAAAAACTCAAGTTTGATCATATCGCTAAGAAAACCTATTGTAACTAAAAATCAAACTGACCTATAGGTTAGATCATAGGTTTTTTAGCTGGACCGATTCGTAAAACTATACTAACAAGTCTCACATAATACACATCATGGATGGAGAAAAAAAAAGTTGGTTGGTGTAATTCTTTCGATAAAATATACACATTCACTAAACTTTACTTCATTTTGAAATAACTATCATTAACGTTCAATTTTTGGATGAAAGGCTTGTCAATAGACCCTTCCATACATAAATTTGACAAACACCATTCATCAAATGACTTATATGTATTAATTAATACACATGATAATTTTTAATTTATTCATATTATTTAAAAAATAAAAAAAAATAGTTAATTTTTTTACACGCCTTCTATCGCTTTTAGGAGACATTTGGTTCAAAAATTAATTTTTCATTCTTAGATATATTACTCTTGGGAAATGGGAATGATATTCATGAGAATTTATCAAACTCACATTTGGTTTTTTTAACCATTGGTGAGAATGTTTAATTTTATTTTTAGGAATTTTGTATTTTTATATAGATTTAATTTTGATATACTGTCATTAAAAAAAATTATGCTATCATTCAATTACGTATTGTCATATTATTAAAAAATAAATTAATTTTAGTAACAATTATCTCAAAAATTATATATTTAATAATATATGATTAATTGATAATAATAATAACTTTACACGGACAGTGTATCAAAATTAAATTACTTTTATATTTGGTTTAAGATAAATTTTTCAAAATTGTTTAATAATATTTCAAGAATGCCGTCAATAAGTGATAATCAATTGCCAATACACCCAGCACGCAGATGAATTATTCCAATTGCTATCTCAACCTTCTTGCTACCACTCATTCCTCCTCCAAATGAATTCTTTGCTTTATCACCCACAACGTCCATGTCAGTGTAGTTAATGAAGCAACCATTTGCCGGTGCTAGAGATAGAGAACTTCTAGGAAAAGGAGCTGGAGATGAAGCAGGACTCGAACTGCAAAGAAGGTGTCGACAATGATGAACCTATGGGCGAGTTGGCTGGAGAATGATTTGATGGGAATGTTGATTAAAAACCATGCTTGGGAATGAGTTATGGCTAAGAATGTTTTTTCATATCTTATTACAAACGTGGGATTACAACATTTCTATCTCAACGTTCCCAAGAATATAAATAGCTATTATACCAAATGCTCCCTTAAGGTGAGCCTGAAGATATGTGATTTAAAAAAAGTAAGGGATTAGAACTCTTAGCTATGATGCAAGAAAAAATCTTATTAAAGTAAGATCAAGATAACCTAACTTTGATGGAGAAGACAGATATATCTTATCTCATTCACATCTTTTTCCCCCTTAATCTTTATCGTTAGGATTTTATGAGAGAATTTTGATGTTTTTGATCTTTTTCTTCTTTATGCTATGGTGTGTCAGAGGCACATTTGAGCTATCATTTCATACTTGTTAGAAATGATTTATGTAATAACTAGTATTTTTGAATATTAGAACTTGGATGAGGATCCTCTCCTGTTAGACAAAACAAGAGAAGATCCTGTTTTGCTAAAACAAGAAAAAATGAGGAGATGAGGATCCTGTTTTTCCCTCCCATCCCACCATCATCCTCCCATTTTTTCCTATTTTAGCAAAACAAAATCCTCTCCTCTTTTGGTCAACAAGAGAGGATCCTCATCCTTAGAACTTGAATATGACATGAATGGTACAAAAGTATGGTAAAAAAGGCCCAAGCACAACTTTGAATGGTACAAGTGTGCCAAGCCTAACAAGGATATCAAGCAAAGGCCTAAAGTTGATATTAATATGTGGTTATTTGAGCGGCCTCAATGGTTTTGTAGATAAACTATGGATGCACTTTATTTTTTGGGTTACATATTGGATGCACTTTTTAATACTGTGATATTAAGTAGATCCACATCAAAGTAAATGTCTATCAAAATGCCCAAATATAAGTCTCAAACATTGTATGAGATAGCCATAATTATCCTTGGTTTTATAGTTTGTATCCTTTTTGGATGGAAATTGGACTTCTAAGTTGATATTCGTTACTTTTGAATTTTCTTGCTATTTTTGAAGTTTCATGTGATTGTCAAGGCCTTAGTTTAAAACTTCATGTGGTGTAAATAAAGAATGTAAATATTAACTCAACCTTCATTAGGAAATTCAAGCCACTAAGTGCAATGCGTGACATGTTCCTTTGGTTACTATGGGAATATCTATGAGGTTTTGTGACTTTAGACTAAGTTTAATGTAAAATAATCTGAGTTGCTTGTTGGTAAAATTTAGAACATCTTTGTCAATTTAATTGGTTTCATCTACTTGGCATGAACATGGTTAGCAGTAAATTGCCTGTTCTTTTTCCTCTTCATTAATTAAAATCTTTTAGATTTCAATATTTGAGCCTATGAAATATTAGTGTCAAGTGTTAATTGCAAGAATCAATTCATTATCTGAGATGCTCTTTAATATTATTGTCAAGTACTAACTCTCCCAAAAACTAAAGCTATTAAGTGGAGGACCAACAATGGTTATATATTTTCTTCAACAACTATGTTATGGTGATTAGTGGGAGCAGAGCTGAGCTTGAGCTTGGTGCTCAGAATCTTAATCAAAAGAGAGAAGTATTCTCAATTTTTGTTGCACCCACTACAAAAAAAAAATATTATTAGTGGTGGTTCAAAATTATGATTAGCTGCGGTTTTAATCGCTGTAAAAAAATAGCAGCGGCTAACCGCCACTGATACAGGGGTCTTTAAACCATTTAGCGGCGGTTGTAGACAGCCATTGGAATAATCCCTGCTATTATTTTTTTAGCAAAAATTTTTTAGTGGCAGTTTTGCCAATTTTAACGGCGGTTAAACAACCGTTAAATATTTTATATTTTATTATTTTTATTTATAGAGGCGGTTTAAAACCGATGCTAAAATTGAAAAAATAGCTAACATTTTTTTATGGCGGTTGCTAAAATTTTGTATTCCATTATTATTTATTTATAGTGGCAATTTGCAAACCGCTTCTAAAATTAAAAATAGCTTACTTGTGGCTTTGCAATCTTTGCAATTCAAAAGCTACAAGTAACTAGAAACCATCAAAGAAAAAAAATGGATTTGATGCTTAATTTGGAGATGATGACCCTATTTAAAATAGCAGAAATGACAATTCAAGTGAGATGCGATTTGGGAAGTAATTTAGAGTGAAGGAGCAAAAGCAAAAGCAGGAGAGATCCATATGAAGAAAGAAAAGATAATAGAACAATCTTATTGTATGAGTGACGTCAAAAAGAAAATAAAGTGGAAGAAGCTTATCAAATCAGCCTAGAAATCTGTATGTATTTTGGATTTTGGAATAACATGCTTGTTTGTTTTACACTTGATTTATCTTAGATGTTATAATGACTTTTTTTGTGTTCGTTCTTAAGAAAATAAGTAGAAGGAGGCTAGAAGAAAGAATTACAGTTAATTGGCAGTTGAATATGTATTGTTGTATTAAAAAGAGTACAATATATATATACATCTATATCAATCAATTCTACCTATTTCTAAGGACTAGAAATCGTGATCCACTATTAGAGGTAGGGGTGGGCAAGAAAACTAATAAACCAAACTGAACCTATGAACCAAATTGAAGTGAACTACAAATAACTGAATCATTTAAAATTGGTTCTTTTCAATCCAGTTTCTTTTTAGCTCCAAACAGATATGGTTATCCTTTTTGCATGTGGTTCAGTTAACCAATAATACCCAAACCAAACCAGGTGATGACCCTTCAAATCTAATCTAGTAAGTTGCAAACGTGCAATGCAATAACAACCAAACCACACGTAACAACTAATAGGTGATTCGCAACTCCAAGATGTTGCCACTTATCCTCCCCAACCCACTGCCATCATCGGTGGGGCCATCGCCAAATCTAAAGCCACAGTCATCAGATCTGAAATGGAAGTCGCCTCATACACCTTTCGCACCTTCATCAACGCCATAAGGGTAACCACCATACTCTGCCAATGTTGGTGGCAGCACACCATAAGGAGAAGCGTAGTAGGAACCACACGCACGATAGTCAGGGTTTTCTAACGGTGACACTAACGTTAACCTTGCTTTGCGACCTGTTGGATGGTGGCTTCAGCGTGAGGATATGGGTGGCGCGCTGGCCAATCGCGACATTGCTGAGGTTGAGTCCAGCGGAGCCGATGAGTGGCTTAGTGTCTTCTTCGGAGCCGGCGTGGATGATGTTGACATGGAGAGTGAGGTCGTGGAAGGGCTTAGACTCATGGCCTTAAAGGCAATGCTGAGGCAGGGCTGCGGTGGCAGAGGACGAATTCTGAGCTGCTATTACTACTTGAGTGACACCGTGAACGAAAACCACTTTGCAATCAAACTGTGTGATCGAACTTGGCGTTTCCTCTTTGTGCACCGTTGTGAATGTTCGAATCCATCAACGACTTGAATTTGAGAGAGAACATCATTGCCGTCCATCCACCATGAAAGTTATGATGGCAACCACCATTAACGATGAAGACAACCAAAAAGGTTTTGGCATGGAGTCAAAGGCACATCAGATTTCAATCTTGTATTTGAATCGGTAGAACTATTATTAGTAAAACTGGTTAACCAATTAACTAAACTAAAAAAACTGGGTTATGAAATTTGGATTTTATTTCTTATAAGAGAAAAATAGTTTGGTTCAGGTTTTAGAACCACATATATGGTTTCAATTCAATTTGGTTCAGTTTTCCAAAATAACCAAACCATGCATAGGCCTAATTAGAGGGGTCTAATTTACACTACTTTTTCTACACTGATTTAGGAAAGTAAATATTCAAAGAACATTTGCAATCATATTTCCCAATACTCCCCTTCAAGTTAGAGAGTGAATGTCATGAAGTTCCAACTTGTTTTTTAGTGTCACAAATTGATCATTTCCTAAGGCTTTTGTAAAAACATATGCAAATTGGAAGCATGTAGGCACATATGAAGGACTAATCATTCTAACTTGCAATTTTTCTTGAACTATACGACAATTTATTTCAATGTACTTTGTATGCTAATGAAAAACAAGATTTGTTACAATATACACAGCTGCTTGGTTGTCACAGAACAATGGTGTAGGAGCTATCTGCAAAACCTTTAAATCCTGTAATATATAGCATAACCAAGTCAGCTCTAGACATGTGTTAGCCATAGCTCAATGCTCAACTTCTACTGATGATCTAGAAACATTGCTTTGTTTCTTAGATTTCCACGAGATGAGAGAATTTCCAAGAAAAACATAGTATGATGTAATTGACCTCCTAGTAGCTTGAGAACCTCCCAAATTTGAATCACAAAAAGCTTTCAAGGCAAGACTATTTGTGGAAGGAAATAGTAAACCTTGACTAGGAATACCTTTAATGTATTTGAGAACTCGTATAGTAGCATCCCAATGAGGTTTTTGAGGCTCATGCATGATTTGATATAGTGTTCGAATAGAGTACACTATGTCAGGCCTTGTAACAAAAAGATAAATTAGTCCCTCAACCTGTAACATCCCAAATTTTCGTATCTCTTAAACAGTAATTTTGACAGTTTAGTAATTTCTGTGCACTGTAAAATTATTTTGTTTATTCCATCAGCGTATTTGATCGTTTTGAGTGATTTACTCCGTGTCAGGAAAATAAAAATTTTCGGGCCGGAGAAAACTTTACGTAATTTAATTTTTACCGTTAGGTAATTATTTTACGTAATATGATGTGATATTTGTGCATTTTATAATTTTTGTGATTTTATGGATGATTTTGAAATTTTTCCTGTCTGTGGGCCCCGCAAGGGGTATGTGGGCCCAGGTGGCCATATGTGAGCCCAGGTGGGTCCCACAAAGTGAAAAAATTTTCTACGCATAGAAAAAAATTGTACTGTTTAGACGAAGACAGGGGATCTTACTAAACCTGAATCCGGAGACAGTTTTAGAAAATTTCTTGTACTGTATTTTATCTTTGTATTTAATTATTGGATGATAAAAATACAAAGAAAATATTATTTGTAGGATACAAGAATAAATATTATACTGCGTTAGTAACAAAGAGAGAGCTGACTTGATTTATACTTGGATGAGAATCTTAGTTTGAATATTAACCATTGATTTAATCAAAGGTTAAAAAACAAACTTAATAAAGAAAGCGCTCGGATAATAACATTGATTTAATCAATGGTGTGAGAATAAGCTTAGTTAGGAAGAAGGCTTTGATATCAACCATAGATGTAATCAAAGGTGTAGAATTGGTCTTGAAAAATGACAAAGACCATTTATAACCATTGGTTTAGATTAAATCAAGGGTGGAGATTTAATCTTAAAAAGTAACAAAGATTTATGACCATTGGATGAAGAATCAATCAATGGTGGAGATTTGGTCTTCTAAAGTAAAAAAGACTAATTAGGACCCTTGGATTTAAAGTTTGAAGGAGCAATCTTGACCTTTAATTTTGGAGACATCTAAGGGCTTTAGAATTTAAAGGAGAAAAATCCATGGCTGCAGATTTAGTCTTCTAAAATTAAAAATCTACCCAAATCCAACCATTGAAGTAATCAATGGTTAGAGATCTTCAAATAATGGATAGAAAAGATGACAATATTAATGCATGCAAAATGTAAGGAGGGGCGGTTTTTGTAGTGTTTTGGTGACAAAGAGACAAGCTTTATGCATGTCTTGATCAATTAGTCATCATTCTTGACTATTAGTGACTACTTGCACTCCAAAGAATGCATGAAGGGGGGGCACGGTTTTTGAAGACTTTAGACTATAGGAAAGTGTTTCATTACTATCATCACTCATTCTTGGTCATTTATGATCATTTCAAAAACTTAAAACACTTAGAAAAAAATTCTCTCATTCTCCTTCTCTAAGCTCACGGCCATGACACCATCATCTACCTTCTATCACTCAAAAATTTCATCCAACTTGATTTTCTAAACCTAAACATCATTCTAAGAACATCTCTAGTTATGAGTTTTTCCAAAATCATTCATCTTGATCTTCAAATTCAAGCTTCAAGTTTCTATCAAAAATCAAAAATTTCATCTTTGTGCTTCAAGAGAAACCATTCGGTCAAGACCCCTAAAATCATCATCCAAGCTCTTTTAATTTCATCCAACCTTAGATCTTGAATCTCCATGATATTCTAAGCAACTTTCATGTTGAAGACTTCTTCTAAATCACTCATCTTCAAGGAGTTTCTTCAAGATCAAAGTTATTGAGTTTTTGAGGTGAAATATAAGGAAACTTCATTTTCTTCTCTCTTTTTCATGATCTAAGCCATGTTTGATCCATGGTTCCTCTTAATCAAGCTTAGTATACTAATTTTTTATGTATTTTGTTTTGTATTTGAGAAGCCCTTGGTGGTGAAGGACTTGGAAAAAGAAACAAATCGAAAGCTTTGGAGGATCTTCAAGAGGTAAGAGGAGATCCATCTCACCAACCAAGCATGGTGGTGAGAGATGGTATTTTATTTGATGGATGTGGAATCCATGTGAGGATTCATATCCATGGTCATGTAATTAATTTGTGGGTGTTTATGAGCTTTGATTAATTTTCTATGCTTGATATGCTTTGCATGATTTTATAGCTTTGATGATATGCTTTGATATGCTATACATGCTTTTATGGCTTTGATGGTATGCTTATATTATTTATGATGAAATATATATGTATATGCCATGACTTGATGGTGGAAAGAAAATTGATTTTTGGCTCCAATAGCTAAGGAAGAGGTACGGTTTTGATGCCCTTGATTAGGGTTCATGTTGAAAATTTTCAAGAACAAAAGAATTGATTTTTGAGTACTTAGAACATGGTGAATTTCGAACAAGACACCTCAAAATAGGTGTTCACAAATTAATATTTTCATGAAAGATGAAAAGGGATGATTTGAAGAGTATGGAAAATAAACAAAGGATTTATTTTTCAAGAGAACAAGAATATAATTTTTGGAGGAATTTTTATTGATTTATTTTGTGTAAAAAGATGCTAAGTGTTTTTATAAAAATGAGTTTTGAATGAAACAGACAAATGTTGATTTTAAGGATTTGCAAAGAAAGTGAAAAAGGATTTGCAAAGAAAGTGAAAAAGGATTTGTAAAGAAAGTAAAAACGAATTTGAACAAATGGGTTTGGTTTTTATGACCATAAGACTTACGGTTTTGAAAACAAAATTTTAATGGTTTTGTTTGTGTAAAATCCTATCAACTTAGAAAGAAAGAATGTTTTCATGATTTTCAATAGTCATGTCCACGTTTTTGAAGGTTTGTAATGTCTTGATTTTATAAACAAGTTTCCAAAATGAAACAAAAGAGAATTTCAAAGTAATTTGATACAACAAATTTGGAAAGGGAATCAGTATTTTAATGCTTGAGGAATTTTTGAGAAAAATGGAGAATATGATTTTCCTAACGTGTAAATCATACTTTGGGTTTTGAAGAGTGATTTTTTAAAGTTAAAAACATTGATTTAATTCAATGGAAAAGTGATTTTATGAATTATATTTTGGGAAAAGGATTTTTTTTGAGAAAAGAAATGTGGAAAAAGATTTTCCTGAGTAAGAAAACATGAAAAATGAAATATAAAGTTATATTATTTTGAGAAAAGTTGAAAAGGAATTTTTGAAGGTTAAGAAATATTTTCTGTAATGAAATTATGATGAAAAATGTTTTACGTATCTTAAAAAACGTGATTTTTAAGCTACGCAATTTTGAACAATGTGTTAAAAATGATATTGATTTATTTAAGTCCAAAATAGTGTTTTGGAATATTGAGGAATATTTTACGTGATTGTAAAATGTTGAAAAATATTTTACGTATCTTAAAAATGATTTGAAATACAAGAAAATATTTCTACGCGATTTGAAAAATGTTTAAATATTTTTACACGATTTGGAAAGCGTTTAAATATTTTACTGCACTGAAATATTGTTGAAAAAAATCACTACGTGATTTGAATAGTGACGAATATTTTTACGTGATTGTGAAAATGATGAAAAATTGTTATGAGATTTGGAAAGTATTTTAAATATTTTGAGAATGATAGAAAATGAATTACGTGACGTAAAAGAATGATTTTTAAGTTACGCGATTTTGAAACAGTGGAAAAATACTATGCGATTTGAGAAACGTATGTTTTTACGCGATTGAGAAAAACGTTAAAAATTAGATACGTGGTTTAAAAGTGTGAAGAGTTGCAACATTTTGAAAATATAACGAAATATTACTAAATTTTGTAAACATAACAAGATGAGTGTTACGGTATTGTAAAAACGTAATAAAAACGCTTTTGGAATTTTAAAAACGTAACAAAAGTGTTACGGTATTGTGAAAATATAAAAGAAATGTTATGGTATTGTGAAAACATAACATAAACATTTTTGGATTGAGAAAACGTAATGCAAATGTTACGCGATTGTGAAAATACGGTAAAAGTGTTTTACAACTATGAAAACGTGATAACATGATTTTTCTTTGTTGAAAGTACAGTGTGATTCTTGTTGAACCAGGTGTCCATACTTGTTTGTGAGAAAATGACATATTTGTCTGTGATTGGATTTGGTGCATTATACATGCATTGGAATGGTCGATGAGGATTGGATATGGTTTGCCTAGGAGAAATACACATGTTGAGTGGGTGCAATATGCGTAGTGTAAGTCACTTGTTGACCTTGGGGCATCGGGTGCGGGTTGCTTACACGGGTGGTTGGTCGCGCTTCTTCCCGTAGGTTAGACCGATGCAACACACCGATGATCCGACCGAGACACTATTCTTAATCAAGATCTCGATAAAGACCGTCGTGTATGTGCTTGATGTGCAAAAATTGAAATGAGAATTAAAGCACGTGGTCGAGGCACGTGGTACCCGTGTCTTTTCGATCATTTCTCCGACCTGAGTTTAGCTCCATGGAGTAGAAATCGAGTCTTGTGTACATGCATAATCCGAACACTTATATCCGTATGATATATTAATTGAGGAATATTGGCTATGACAACCGTTTTGAATACTTGGATTGATATATGATTGGATGATGATAGTTGATTAATATTGAATATATTATTGGAAGTTTGGTATGATATCCCTGTATGATATTGTTGTTTGTGTTATCTCTGTGTTGCCATGTTGGTATTGGCGTAGATGATCTCATCTCTTTGTTATGTTGTTTTGCTGTGTCTGTACTGTTAAAATCAAATAATAGAAAGATCGAGTTGTCTTAGACATAACGAGCGATGGATACTCTGAGATTGGTGACGACAATAAGGAGTGGACATTCAGGACTCGAAGGAGTGCAGTATTGACAAAGAAGAGATGTCTGAGGACAAAGAACAGATGTAGAACAGATGTTTGATGCATCAAGATGAATACACAACAGAATACGTATGTAGAGTTATTTTTATCGTTAGTGTTGTACCGTACTATTAAGTAGGACCCGTCATGGGGTTTGCTACTGTAAAAAAAAAAAAGTCTGTTAGTTTTATATTTCTCTTTAAATTGTGAAATATTAATTGGTGTCAATGTTATATATTAATCAGTTTAAATATATTTTCAGTGATACTTATGAATTTCAGTAAGTTTATGTTTCAGTAAAAAAAGAAATTTTAAAACCCATCTTTTTATAACTCAAACCTTGTGTGAACTTCTTTACAAATTTTGAGTCGGGAGTCAGACATGTGATACCCTAGGGAGGGTGTTACACAACCAGTCTTCTATATTTAGTTGGATCATTCAATAATATTCCATCAGTGGGAGTGAGCTTCAAACTTTGTTCCCTTGGAAACTTAATCAGGCGTGCTCCTAAAAGACTCGAGTCTTGTAAAATGTCTAGTGCATATTTTCTTTGAGATAGGAAAATAACTTTCTTGGAACAAGAGAATTCAATACCCAAAAAATATTTCAAGTCTCAAAGATCTTTGATGCGAAAGCATTTGAAAAGAAAATCTTAGAGAAGTTCAATTTCTTGAAGATCATTCCCTGTGACAAGTATATCATCAACATTGATAAGAATTATAGTAAATGAGCTACCTTGGCCTTGGTGAAAAAGTAATAATCAACCTTTGATTGTTGATAACTAGCCTTTTGAATGATATTTGAAAAAGCGAGGAACAAACTTTTTTATGATTGTTTGAGATCATGGAGGGATTTATGGAGTCGGAATGCAATGTTTTCCCCCTGCTGATGAAGACTAAGTGGAGGCTCCATGTAAACTTCTTTATACAAGTCTTCAAGAAGAAAGCATTTTGAACGTCTAATTGGTGGGCAAACCAATTTCGAGCAGCAATAATAGTAAGAAGGTAGTGAAGTGTAGTGAGTTTAGTTGTAGGAGAAAATGTTTTCTGATAATCGATGCCTTCAACTTGAGTGTATCCTTTTGGAACAGGACAAGCCTTATAGTGCTCAATGGTGCCATCAGACTTATATTTAATTTTGTAAAACCATTTGCAACCGATGGGTTTATGATCATCATATAGGGGAACCAAACTCTAAAGGTATATTTGGATGGAAGATTTTGGAAGGAAAGGAAATGGAAGATTTCTAAATTAATATAATTATAAATTATAATTTATCTTTCATATTATTCATTCATTTTTAAAAAAAATCTTAAATATCAAAAATATTTACTTAAAATAAAGAATAAGTCCTCCTTTTTCTTTTTCTCCAAAACCCCAACTTGCAAACATACCATAAGTGTTACTTTGTTACACTGCTTCTAATTCTATATTCATTGCATGTTTTCAATGTAGATCAAGGATAGCCTGAGCACATGAGTGAGGCTTGGTATGACATGTAATGTTAGTTAAAAAGGTACAATGGATAGCAGAGATACGAGAGTATGAAAGAAAATGAGAAATAGGATATTGAATACCTAACTTAAAACTTGGTGTCAAGGAAGAATGATTGACTTGGACCAGCAATATATAGGCTTTATGCCATGCTGGAGAGGTTGCTTAGATCCAAGGGATTGGCAAAGATGCAACATTGTAAAGTTTAACATCACGGGTTACGAAAAAAAAATTAGTCTCCAAGTTGTAAAGTTTGTAACCTTTTTGACTAGTAGGGTACCAAATAAAGATGCAGCGTTTGGCACGAGGATCAAATTTATGAGTAGGATGAACAATAATTGCATAACATAGACAACCAAAAACTTTCAAATGATCAATTGATGGTGAATGATTGTACAACAATTCAAAGGTGATTTAGAAGATAATAATTGTGATGGTAGATGATTAATGAGGTAAGCAACTATCAATACACATTCTCCTTAAAAGGTGAGGGGTAAGTGAGATTAGAGGAGTAGTGCTCGTGCTATGATTAGAATATGGCAATGCTTGTGTTCCACTACTCCATTTTGTTGTGGAGTGTAGATACAAGTGCGTTGATATTCAATTCCACAAGATTGAAAAAAACTTTTCATGGATATGAACTTAGATCCATTGTCTGCTCACTAATGGCTTTGATTGAGGCTTGGGAATAAGCAAAAGTAACAAAATACTAAAATATTTTGAGTTCTAGATTTATGTTGCATAAGAAATTCCTATGTGCACCTTGTGTGGTTATCTCAGTGGTCAATCTTCTTATCTCTATTCATTTTGTGCTTTCATCTAGTTGCAAGAGGGAAATGTGTAATATCTTTAACTCATCCCAAAGGCTTTTGAGTTTTGTGAAATAGGTTGAGATTATCATGGTACCTTGTGTGAGAGAAGCCAATGATTTTTTAATTTGATAGATTGCTGGTCCATTTTTTTTATGAGAACTGATCTTTATAATCTTCCCATACTTGATAGGCGGTCTTGGAATGAATGACCCCTTTGGCTAGATCAGGTTCCACAGAATGAGTGAGCCACGATAAAATTATGTTGTTGCACTGATTCCATAAAGCATATTTTGATGGGCGACGTTTAAAATGCTCCTTTATAAGTTTTGAGCATCGGTGTTCCTTTGAATATACTGACTATAACAAGTTTGGTTGACTTTTGTTACTGGACAAGCTTTCTATTATTTGCCCTACCAATTATCCCATTATTCCTTTTTTTTCTAATGACATCTCATCCATTTCTCATGTCTATCCCCTGCACGTCTCATCCATGCACTGGGTTGCATGCTTCCTTCACGTTTTCTTAGCTCCCTGCTCTTAAGCCATGGTCGCTCATTGCATAATGTGTGTGTGAAGAGCACCACCAATCGTTAATTCTGATGGGCACCGCCGGTTAGGATCTGCACTATGACCAGTAGTGGCACTAGTGGTGGTGCATGAAACAATGACTGACATTGTTTTTGGGAAAACGCCTCTGGCAACAATCTCCCTAATCTGGTCCCGATGATGTCAGTGTTGTCCAGCATTGGTTAAGAAACAGAGTGACTCAAGATGATTATGTCATCGGACTCTTAATTAAAGCAAATTAAGCCACCTAAAACCAAATATTTACCATGTGCCATGGAAATTGTAAATCTAGTAAATGATTTCACTAATTGGAAAAATTAGTAAACAGTTAAAAAAACAAAATCACTCTAAAACATAAACACTATACAATTTTATAACATTGTTAATTGATTAGGACAAGGAAGAATCAACCAGAGAAAAAAATGGACAAAAAAAATCCAAAATTAATGCATAACAAGTAGTGTAGAAGTTGACAATGTTGTAGTTGTGCTTGCTGACAATGTCTGAGAAGTTGGAGTTATCCTATGTGACCACGAATTCTAGTGCCTCCAATTCATCTGCCATTGACCATGCACGACAACTCCCACTTATCTCATTTTGGCCATTTCTTCCATCAGACATGCAAATGGGCCTGGTCAACGTAGCAAGAAAGTCGTACAAGGTCGATGAACGCCAGGTAGTGCTACTCTGTTACTGTTATGGCCAACCGTACGAGGCATTCCACACTTTTCCATCAGCATGACTAATTGAGGTTTGATACATTTTAGAGATCGATTCGTAAACTTCATGTTTTCGAGGACAAACCAAGTGATTAGCCATTGTGGACCAAATAGAAAAAATTAAACAAAATCACATCCTCAAAAGGCAACCTATTTCACAGGTAGCATGTAATAATTACAAGTCATTGATCAATTTTCTTCACAAATCAATGGTGATGAATTTTGGAGTATGGATGCTCCAAACTTATTTAGGAGCATTGTAAACTTTTTTTCATTCTGATGGTTGATATGTTTTTGAAGGTTGCTTGATGGATCCATTGATGAAGCCAATTTTGTTTTAGGCTGCGATAGCATGAATCATGGATTTGCTCCATGATGGATAATTAGCCCTATTCAATTTGATTAGAACAAGCATGTGGCTGGGATGATATGAATGATGAATAAAGTACAGGTTGGAGGGATCCATACTAAAACTGTTGTTAATGGTGTCTGAATTTTTGAAATATGAATTTTCTAGTTGTTTTTTTTTTATCATTGTATGAATTTTGGGTTAATTATCCCAAAATGAGTAGGAGGAGGCTGCAGGGTTTTTTTTTTTTGTGATATTAGATCTTCTCTTACCATTTTGAAAGACTTAAGTAAACAGGCACTAAAACACCTGCTCTGATACCATCTTAAGAAAATGAGTAGAAAGAGGCTAGAAGAAAGAATTATAGAGAATTGGCAGCTGAATATGTACTGTTGTATTACCAAGAGTAAAATATATATACATCCATATCAATCAATTCTACCTATTTCTAAGGCCAAGAAACCATGATCCACTAGTAGAGGGATCAAATTTACACTAACTTTTCTACA
Organism: Ormosia emarginata; assembly: GCA_029884605.1. Lineage (NCBI taxonomy): Eukaryota > Viridiplantae > Streptophyta > Magnoliopsida > Fabales > Fabaceae > Ormosia > Ormosia emarginata. The sequence goes on along the minus strand of JAQQTP010000073.1, from coordinate 1,889,040 downwards.
CTGATTTATATACAAAGAATATTTACAATCATGTTTTCCAACATTGGAAAGAGCATTGGATGCTATATAGAACTAATGACATCTAAGATAGATATACTTCTCTTGAGTGGTGTTGTAATTTTGAATTGGGAGTTGCTATTAGACGATCGAGCCATTAGATGCTAGAGCATTTGGTTCGTTAGATGACAAAACTTTTTAAGATGCGCAATGTTTTAAATGAACAAATTAAAAAAAAAAACTAGTTTACACAACAGAAGCTCAAGTGTTATGTAGAAAATCCTTTTTGAATTATAGAAAACTATTTAATATAATATACATTTTTCAAGATAGTATGCGCTATTTGCCACGCTAAGAGCCTTTGTCGCGACAACTACGTTATGCGCCATTAATAACTATGGTTAAAGCAACTAGGGCTTTAACCATGGCATTTATAATGAGTTTGCTTTAAATTTACATTATTTAATATTGATCCGTATATATAATTTACCTACACTAGTTACATGTGCTTATTTTTTGCTAGTTGGTAGCATCTTGATGGAATTTTGAATTTTGAACATGAGAAAAGTTGTTGTCAAAGCACTACAAGAATCTGACTTTGTAGTAAATGAAACCGATTTTTTTGTGGCACTTTAATGAATGTAAGACCATCTAATGGATTGTGTTTCTATTAATTAGTCCTTTTTTCGTTAATAAGGGTTTCTTGTAAAATTTTGTATGGTGAAACTGATTAATTCTAGCTCCAAATTTGTAATTGAGTACAAGTATGTGCGTTTGGTGGCCAAAGATTGAAAGCAATAGTTAGTGCTCTTATGACTAGAAGTCCTTGGAAGTTAGAACTTTCTGGGAATTTCTTGATGCGTGGAACATTCAACCCTCACATAAAATTAAGGTGATCGGGCCCGTGGTTATTCTTGTAGAGCTGGCATGGGAGAAGTGACTAGGTGAAGCTTGACAATGACAATTCAGGCACTATAGCAAGCGAATCAGATTCGGATTGGGTTAGATAGAGCCAAATTTAATTTGGACTAGTAAATTGTTGGCTTAACTCAATCATATGCGTGTTGTGAGCAATTCGAACTGATCTATTAGTCAATATTTTTATTTATTTATTTATATTATTTGAATATAAAAATGTCAATTTTAAATATTTATTTGATTAAATTATATTAAAAAACTTAAATTAACTTGTATTGAAAGATTTCAAAAACCAGACTAAGGAGATTGGCTTCGTGGAAAGGTAAGCAGCTATCTTTAGGTGGTTGAATAGTTCTGGTAAAATATGTTTTATCAAGTTTGTCTTTGTATTTTTTGTCTTTTTTCAAAATTTCAAAGAAAGTTTTAAACATTTTGATTGAGATTCAAAGAGCTTTCTTGTGATATGGTACTGATGACTGTCAAAAAATAGTTTGGGTGAGCTGGAATAAAGTGTGTCAACTAAAGAATTGTGGGGGGTTAGGAATTAAAAACTTGGAATTATTTAGCCTTAGTCTTTTGGCTAAGTGGAAGTGGCAGTTTCTGGTGGATTATGATATTGTTTGGTATAAATTGTTGTCTCATAAATATGTCTCTCTGCAGCAGGTAAATGTGTCTAGGGGGTACCGAAACACTTCTTCTATTTGGTGAAGGGATCTTTGTTCCATTGAAGGAGTCTCTTGTGCTCCTCCCCTTTGGTTTTCTTCTACGGTGGCTAGAAAGGTTAAGAACGAGGAATACATAAGTTTCTAGCACGACCTTTGGATTGACAACTCTAGTCTTAAGGATGCTTTCCCTAGACTACATCAAATCTCCTCTGATAAAAATGCATGTGTTGCCCATATGGGTGAGTGGTTAAATGAGGTGTGGTGTTGGAAATGGAGATGGAGGCGGAATCTGTTTATGTGGGAAATAGATCTTTTATGTGAATTATCTTTTTTGTTAAGCTCAGTAAGTTTATGTAAGGAGGAGCAAGGCGAGTGGATTTGGAAGGAAGACAACTTTAGGATTTTTTCTGTCAAATCTACTTATTCTTTTCTACAAGTTTAGCTGAATTATGGGGCTTCTAATAGTTTGGATGTCGCGATGTTTAAACGTTTTTGGAAATGTTATGTTCCTTTGAAGGTGTTAACTTTTTCATGGCGTGTACTGCTTGATAGACTGCCTACCTGCCTAAACTTACTTCGGAGAGGGGTCATAAATGAGCAACAGGGGGTCTCTTGTGTCTTCTGTTTCTTGCAGGATGAAGACTCTGAACATTTGTTCTTTTCCTATCTGGTATCTTATCAGGTTTGGTCTAATATTTATATTTGGTTGGGTTTCTTTACTGTTTTACTGTATGGTGGTCATGACTATTATCTTCAACATGTTAGTTGTTTAAGAGGTAAACGGTTTAGAAATTTTTGTCATATTTTCTTCATGCAGTTACTTGGTTTATATGGTTGATGTGTAATAAGATTTTGTTTTAAGAGAGATCCTTTGATTTGATTAGTGTATTGGGCCTTATTAAAGTTAGGTCTTGGTCTTGGTTTATGGCTAGGATAGAAGGCTTTCGATGTAATTTCTCATATTGGTGTATCTATCTTATTGATTGTATTAGGAATTGCTAGTAGTTTTTCTTCTAGTTGAACTTGTGTATACGGGTTAAAGTATCCCTTGTACTCTTTTTAATATATCTTTTGCTTATTAAAAAAAAAAACTTACTCATTTTATCGGTTAATCAGTTGCATTTGACCCATTTTCACACGAAATCTCCCCGTCCCCCCTCATTTCTACTTCCAGAAAAATTTTGGGAACCAATACTGTAATATTGATCTGCACAATTATTCAAGTATTATCTTCCCGTAGAAAACAATGAGTGTTGATCACCAAAAAGAAAATATCAACACATAGACTTGTTTTATATGTATGTTGAATTGCAAGTAAATAATATAATTTAGAGATGGCGTTGATTGATAAGGGACATAAATTCTCTTGTGTGCACTCCTCCAGACGGGTTTGTTAATCTTGGTTTACTTTTTAGGGCTCGTTTGGTGGTCAGGATATGATAAGAGCAGATAGGATAAGAGAGCAGGATAGGAGTAGGATAGGATATTAGCAGGATAAGCTGTTATCTTATCTGACGTTTGGTGTCACCAGATAACCAACGGGATAACATTATAATTTTAGTATTTTTAAAATTTTTCTTTTTTATTAGAAATATTTTCATATTTTATTTGATTTTATTTTTTTATAATTTTAATTTTTTTAAATTATATAAAAAGACAAATTTATCCTTATGATAAAATTACATATAATTTTTAAAATTTTGAAAATATTGTTTAACTTAAATTAATTTTTTATAATTTTAAATATTCATTTTTAGTTTTTACTTTACATATAGTTAAAATATTAGAATAATTTTATATTTTTCAGTTTTTAAAATAATATAAATAACAAAATTAGCCTTGAGACAAAATAAAAATAATTTTTAAAATTAATTATTAGTATTTTATTATTTTAAATATTTTATATTTATTATATATTTTTTTATGTAACCATGTTATATTTTATTATACTTTAATTATTTTATATTTAAAATATTTTTTTATATCATACTTTAAATCATCCTTATCCTATCCTCAGCTTAACCCAAATATATAGGATAGAATTTGAACTAAATAGTGGATAGGATAAGTGACATGATTAATTTATCATATCCTGCTGACTCACCAAACAATAATTTCAAATAAGATATGATAATTTATCCTATCCTATTTCTCTTATTCTGACCACCAAACGAATCCTTAATGTATGAACGCTAGATTCTCTCAAAAGAATGATGTCTTTTCACACCAAGCACTTTTGCTAGCGTCCGTTAAGATTTATTTGCGATGTATATAGTAATATAATCGAAAAAGGAGGTTGAATAATATTCATTCCAAACGTGTTTTTACTTTTTAATGATTCCATTATCCCCACCTCCTAACCAAGGGGTACTCTTCCAGATTTTGAAGGTTTTGGAGCTAGCACAGTATCCCTGCAGAAGAAGCTTATTTATTTAAGATTCTGTTTTCTTGTACATACATGTACTTTTGTTTCAAGACAGTTTTAAAGGATGAATCTAGAATGAGAGTTTGAAAGTTAAGATTATGTCTTATTTTGGATATTACAATATCTACAGAATATGTACCCGAAAAACAACATCAACAAAATATCTTAAAAGAAAGAATGATGCATGCATAATAGAATAAAATAATTTGTGTTATGTTATTTTAAGGATAATTGTGTTACCTTATTTTTAGGATCTTATTCTTTTACGAATCTTATCTTATCTTTTATTAGTTATTGATTAGCAGTACGTGTTTATCAATTCAGATTTTTTATTTTTATCAAGATAAAAAAATAGTGATGAATATTGTTTAAATCATCTTTTTTTTGTATTTATCTTTAAGTATTTAAATGAAGAATAAAATGTATTTATAATCTTATCTTTTTATATTTATCTTTAAAATTTTAAATAAGTAATAAGATGTAATTATAATTTTATCCAATTTTTATTTATCTTTAAATTATTAAATGAATAATTAATTAAGATAAAAAATAAATAATGATGAAAATTATTTGAATTCTCCTTTTGTATAATTTATCTTTAAAAGTTTAATTAGGAAAAAGGATGTTTTATAATTTAATCTTTTTTATATTTACTTTTAAATCTTCAAATGAATAATAAGAGATAATTATAACTTTATCCTCTTTTTTATTATTTTTAAATTTTTAAATGAGTAATTACTAATGGTAGTTATAGAAAAACAAAAATTGAATGCAGAGAATTGTTCTCTTATTTGACTAGGATTAGGAGTGTAGTTCTTAGCCTAATTCTTAATATTTTTTTTTTTGTCTTTGATCGAGAAGTATCTCCGATAAGAATGACTAATCTCTACAATTTTGAAAACTCAAGAAAGCGTATCACTTAAGGCGGGAGTTTCCTTTAACTTGGATTTTTTCCATACGCAAGAGCCGAGATTCGAATCCCAAACTACTTGTTTAAGGGAGAAGAGCCCCAACCAGCTCATCCCAACCCAAGTTGGTGCCTAATTCTTAATATGAATAGGGGTTAGTGTTTTGTCTTTATTTTTATTTATAGTTTTTATCTTTTGTATCATATCATAATACATTATATTAATATTTCTTGATAAAATATAAATTAATATCAACATAAATATCTTATCATTCAGACTCTTTATTTTTTCTTTTTTTTTCTTATTTAAACTTTATAATTTCAATATTAGAGCGGATATCCTTCATGAGTTAATCTTATCACTATTTCACTGCCGAGATCCCAAAATCTAGAACTCCACTACAATAATGTCTTCATCTCCATGATTCTTTTCTTCTTGTTGGTCATGCACTAATTACGGTAATCAAAACTCTTTTTTTCCCTACTACCCGGTATTACTTTGTCATGTTTCTTTTTCCTGCGACCTTTTTCCTTCCTTTCCCAATATGCTCTTATTAAATTTTTGTCTTTGCTCTCTTCCCCTATTTGCTATTATTGGTTTTCTAATGCTGGCATGGCATTGAGGGGGAGAACGATTATGATAAAGCTGCAATCTTTTACTGTCAATGATCATTCCAATAGTGATATCTCTTCTTAAACTCAGTAACCACATGATATATGTTCTCAAAGGCTGTGCATATTTCATCTCTTACCTTGACTCTGTTAAAACAATTTTACCATAGGCAAATATAAGCAAAGACTATGTTAGGTTGCTTCATACGATAGATTAGTCCTGGAAATATGTAAGACCCTCAAGCTGTATATGGGGAACTTGACATCTTCCCATAATCCCATTGTGCTTTCTCAAGTTATGAACCAAAGTTGTTTCCGGACTAATCTATCGTATAAAGCAACCTAAGATAGTCTTGCTTATATTTGTCTTTGGGAAAATTATTGACTAGAGCACACAGCCTCTGAGAACATATATCTTATACTTATTGAGTTTCCAGAATGATCGTTGGTAGTAAAAGATTGCATCTTTATCATTATCTCTCTCCCTTTAATGTCATGCAAGCAATGGAAAACCAATAATAATATCAAAAAGGAGAAGAGAACAAAACAAAAATTTAATAAGAGCTAGCAGGGACATCTCAACCTACTGATGATTTTTCTACAGTAACATCTCCTCTTGTCAGACAATAATTTCGGCAATGACTTTAGCCAATAATGATCATATCAATGGTGACTCTTCTTCCCATCGTGAAGCATACTAATGGTGATATCTCTTATCTCATCAGTCAATCATATCGATGATGAATTATTTATTGGTTGTATTCACATCAGCCTTAGTCTTGATTTCCATGGTTATATGATAATAGCCTATTTTTTTATATATATATATAGATATTATTATATCTCAATATATTTAATTTTATTGATTTTGTGACATTATTATTTATTTCTTTGAGATTAATTAATTACTAAATTATGTGTTAATTATAAATATTTAAAAGTAAAATTTTTGCAATAAGTAAGATGTTGAAAACTGTTATAAAGATAGAGTTTTTAAGAGATCTTATCTAAATCTTATGTCTCATTTAAAGTCTTAATTAGGTATGAAAACTTGAAGATAATGATAATTGAAGATTGGATAAGGAGCTTTAAAGAGAAAGAAATTTGTTACAAATTTGGATTCAAATCGTATTTTATGACCTTGCCGCTGTATTTGGACTATATCTTGGGTTACAAATATCATATTAACGTGTTTTAATTTGAGATCCTAAAATTATTCTTTACTTTTACATTTTAATTTGAATTATTTTATTTAAATTACTTATTTAATTTAAATGTTTAGTTTAGTACGTAATTTAAATTTTTAGATTAATTATATTAAATCAAAATTTCTTTTCTTTTTATTTTAAAATAATTTAGATAAATATTAAATTTTAACTCTTTACAAGTACTTGTGTACTTACAAATAAAAAAAAAATATTATTTGAAAATTCTCTATTACTATGACTCACACAAGCCTTAGATTCAATTTCCAAGTTTGTAGGTCTCCTAAATTTTTCTGTTGTTTAAAAGCCTCCAAATGTTGTTTGGATAAATTTGGGCCTTTCCGTGTTTGATTGCTTATCAAGAAATTTCTGTCAAGTTGATCATCATTCCAGCGGTCTTGTTTGTTGAGTTATCTTTCTAGCAGTACTCATCTCTCTGGTATCTCCAACATCCCTAACTTGTTTTTCTAACCATGTTTTATGGAGCCCATTTTTTTTTTTTTTCTGGTGCAGTAGACAAAGAGAGAAAACAAAAGAAAGGCTAGTGCCTACAGAATATTACACCTGAGGCATCAGCTAAGACAAGATAGAGCAGCTCGCTTGAAGGATCATTCCAGGTCGTGAAAGAGACATTATCCTCCCTTCCTCTTTTAGCCAACCAACCAGCGCTAAAATTGCATTCATGAAGAACATGGGTCAAGGTGCACTCCCAACCACGCCTTCTCATCATGCTTTGGTCATCAGAACAGCAATGATAGAACCATATTTATGGAAATGAATAATAGCATTGAACTCACACAAAATTAGCCTCACAGCCTCTTTTGAATAAGATTGACACATAATCTTCATTAACCCCATAGACCATGCCACACGCAGCCCATGGAGAATAGCTACCAGTTCAGCATGTAAAATCTCAGAGGATCCAACGAAGCCGGAGAACCTGCTAATTGCCACATATAACCTGCTAAGAACCTGATATTTGCCCATAAAGGTGAGAGATGTTAGGACCCCCTCTAGAGATTGAGACGAAGACCAAAGACCACTTTATTGAATTTTACGGCATCCTCTCTGACAATATTCAACCCAGAAACTGCACCTTCATGACGCCGGTTCCAAGCATCCTGAACAATACCATAAAACTCTGGATGACTGACCCAAGCGGCTTCAAAACAAAAAGGTCTATCACCCATTCTTTTAAACAAACTCCCACACACCTCAGCAACAAGGGATTGTGACCAAAATGATGTCTCTGGAGGATTACGCGCAGTGACCTTGCTGCTATTAGCAATCAGTTTTTTGACTGGAGTGACTTGAGGTTTGATGGGCTTCTTTGTCTGGACATCATTCTTTCCAATAGAACAACTAGCAATGTGCCGATCAACTCTAGTACGTTTCCTTGTGGCCCAAATCTTCTTTTCAGAATTAGATGGGCCATTAACCCCCCCCACCGCCTTTTTGCTAGCTACTAGGCCCTTTTATGTGCTCCTTGCAACGTCTCCTTCCTTACCCCCATTGAATTCGCTTGATTGCGGAAAATCATTGGCTGACAAATCAACCTTAACATCCTTTGATGTAATCGCTTTATTGATATCACGTGGCCTAGAATTTTTCTTCCTCCTAGTTACCACTTCAGAAGTAACCTTAAATCAATTTCAATACAGATTCTAGCAAAACAACCTCTCTCTACTTTTAGGTTACGTTTAATAGACATGATAAGAAAGACTTAATAATATTAATTAATACTATCAAACTTTATCAGATGTTTAGTAGTAGTTTAATATGATAATATAATCAAATCAAGTGAAATCATTTTATCATATTCTAACCTGATTATTTTATCATCTCCTTTATTTCTGATTAGACCTAATAGGAAATCTTTTTCAAAGTCATTCCCAACCTTTCATCTATCTTCTAAACCTTTCCATCTCTCTTTCAGAAACCTTACAAAATCTGACCAGCAACCACCAAAAACTGCTCAGCCTCTTCTTTGTCGCGTTGTTGTCATGCTCCCTTACAAATACCACAGCTCAACCTGTGACACCCAAAATCACTCGACCTCTGCTCCACTGCGCCGCTTCGTCGTGCATGACCCAAACAGCAACCACCGTGCAATACACCATCGTCCACCACACACGACCTCAATAGCATGCGCAGGTGCCGCCATCCCAATCGTCACAACCGCACATCGCTACGTCTAAATTGGCGTCTGCGCTGCACCCCCAAGCACTGTCAGTCTCACTTCGTGCTCCCCTGTCGCGACCGAGCCACCACTGTGGACTCGCACCAAACTCGGAACCCCATCAAACCCCATTGTGTGTCACCACCGAGGACCACCCCTATGTTCTTTTCTCTTCTTTTCTGTGTTAAGTCATGTCTGCCTTTCCAAGATAGGATCGAGTTAAATGATGTACAGCTTGATTGGTGAAGATTATACTGCTTTTTTAGATTGAGTTGTATTTTTATTTTTATTTTTTTATATTAAAGGGTATTATAGTCATATTAAATAATTATTATATTATCAGAATTCTTTACTATTGGACACCAAATGTCTGATAATATAAGAATTTATCAACTTCTTTATCTTATCAAATTTTATCCCTTTACTTAATACTATCAGGTGTACCAAGTATAGCCTAAAAGTATTAGAGTCTATCTTAATTAGTCTACCCACCGCCGAAGTCGTTGCCAGAAGGAAACTTTCATCATAGTACATCAAGTTCAATCCGAGAAAACGAATCCAAACCATAGTGCACTCAACCGTTGCCACCGGAGATACGAAGTTGAGAGACTAAGTGGAAATTGCAAGATAATGGTCATACAACATCCATGGGCCTACTCACATAACATTTTCTTTGTCCTCTTCTAAATCAAATTTCACCATAAAAAATGCCTCTCCCAAAGTCCATTATCTCAAAACCACCAGATAATTTCCAAAGGGCCTTAAGCCTATCATTTGTCAATTTGAAACCAATATCCTTCCTTAAGAGCTTGATAGGCAAGGCGTCCTTCCATGGCAAACATTGTTCATCAAAAGCTCTATCATCCAATTGCACCTTAGGCAAAAGCCTATTACCTCCTTCAAACTCAGCTTTCACCAAACCTTGTTGGATAAGATCTTGCTTCTCATGCTGTGGAAGGGGAGCTTTGCTCCCTATCACTTTGTCTTTAAAGGAAATCTCTGGTTAAACTTTTCCACCCCATCCGGCGACTTTTCCAGAGGAGAAGGGTTTGTCCCAGCAGAGAACTCCAAAAGTATTCATTCTCAATTTTAAGTGTTCATTTGTACTTCTTCCATTTCAAAATATCTCTTATTTTAGAGAATAAATTTTGTGTCATTTTATCTTGGGTTTTAAAAAATCAATAGGGTATTAATTATTTTTTCTCAATTTTATCCTTATTTTTTGGTATCTCTACAAAGGAATGAAAAAGTGTATTAATGGAGTGAGAAGATAATTTAATCAAATGTTGTTATATTTCTCTAAAATTGAGAATATTAATAGCTTTCTTAATCCTTTTGCAAGAAATTTAAATGACAGATATTTTGAAACCAGGATAGCAACAAGTATAAAGCTTAATAAACTTTAATTTGAAGAGGAATGTTATAATATCTACATAATATCCAAGAGGGAGAGGATGATGCATAATAAATCACCATAATTTATGTTATGTTATGTTGTTTTAAGAATAATTATGTTACTATATTTTTTAGGAATCTTATCTTATTCTTGAAGATTTTATCTTATCTTTAATAAGTTTTTCGTTTCCGTTTCTTATTATAATTAGAAGTGTAGTACTTAGCTTAATTCCTAATATAAATAATGATTAGTACTATCTTTTAAATCACATCATAATACATTATATCAATCGAAATTCTATTTTTCAGAGTCTCTATTATCTCTTTTCTTCATTCTCTACCTAAACTCTTTAATTTCAACATTGAGATCATCTATAAATCTATTCTTTACTATGCTGCCCTTTAGCCACACCCTTGAACATATGTTATTATCCAAAATAACATTATAGCAAAATCAGTAGCCCAAGTGACCTCTAACATAGAAATCTCTAAGTCGAAAAAAAGTAAAAATCTCTTGGTCGAAAAAAAATCAATAGTAAAAATTTTGTGAGATTTGTAATCACTCTACACTTACCATAAATTTACCAAATAATGACATGATTTATCATCCTTCTCTCAACTTGCGGAACAGCCTACAGATATCTTGCCATGACTTACACTACCAGTATGCAAGCTTCTTTTTTCTTCATATTTTGAAATTCTTATATGCATGTATAACTGTTTCTGATATCACATCTTAATCGCTTCTCAATTTTCACGGTAGTACTGGAATTAGAATGAACCGCAACAGGAGAATAGCTGCTACAATCAGCAATGCTACAGCCTATAGAGCATACTAATGCCTGCAAGATGATCACTAGGGCATTTAGAAAATCATGAACCAAAGTGAACCACAATAATTAATACATACCATGCTTTCCATGCCAATTTAATTTATGTTTGCGCAAGTATATTATAGCCCAATTACAGAAAATAAACTATCATCCTTCCTTGCAAATTTATTAGATGAAAGATTAATGTCAACGATTTGGCAAGAAGGAACACATTATATCATGAAACTCTTTCATTCTTTTGGCAGTTTTTTTTTTTTCAACTTGTCAACAATTACAATTTTATTATAACTGCAGCATTAGAACCTTATAACCTAATTTCTTAAATTATCCAATCAACGATAAACTACGTGTAAGGCCTAAAAGATATTAGAGCTGATACTGTTCAAACATCGAATTTCTCCTATAGGAAACAATGAGTTGATCAATATCAGCACATTTAGTATACGTTGAATTATAAGTAAATTGCATAATTTAAAGAGCATTGCTATTTTACACGAATTGGAATTCGTGAAAGACAGCACGATAGTGTAAAAATAAAATGCAACTACCGCATGATACATGAATTTTAGTTATTTTAAATTTTAAAAATAAAAACGATAATGATTTATAACTAAAATTTTTCATTCGTGTGTGTTTCACGAATTTTAATTCGTGTGATTGATCATTACTCTAATTTAAATATCAATTTCGTTACTCACACAACAAATTCTGTATACATTTGAAAGATAATGTTATTCGTATATTTAAAATATGTATATTATATTTACACTATAAATTTATTTTAGATTGTATATAATTATAATATTCTCATAAAATATAAAATAAGTTTGTAAATGAATTAAAAAAATTAAAATATTTTTTATAAACAAATAATGTTGTTGACCTTTGAAATACTTGTTAATAATATATATATTTTTAGTTAATAATATATATTATGTGATTAATAGAATTAATAATTAATTACTATCATTTTGTTAATAATATAATATACATTATTAATAAAAAAATATATATTGTTAACTGATATAAAAATGATGTACTGCACTTAGTGTGTATTCACCATTTTTTTCTATATATTGTGATGATTGATAAAGGACAAAAATTCTCTCCTGTACCCTTTTTTTTTTTTTTTTTTTTTGAGGAACTCTCGTGTACCCTGTTCCAGACGGATTTGTTAATCTAAGTTTACTTTTTAATGTCTGGACATTAGATTCTCTCAAAAAAATGATATCTTTTCTCACCAAGCACTTTTTCTAGTGTCCATTAAGATTTTAATTTGCGATGTATATAGTAATATATCTATAAATCTATAAATATTACAAAACAAGTGAAGTTAATTTACTGTAGCAACTCTTATAATAAATAATTCTAATATTTTTATCATAAATAATATATATATATTTTTTATATTTAATCTAATATTATTTATTATTATTTTTTTATTTTTTCTCCTTTAATCACATATTTTAAAAAATATATATATACACTATTTATACTTTTTAAAAAAATATAAAACTACCATTATTCTATAATAAAACATATTCTTTAAGATGAATTTTTCTAGGTGTGTAGGCAAAGAATGATAGTCTACGCCTATTGCTGTATTCACATCATGTAGTAGGCTGTCCGCTACAAGTCTTATCTTACGTATGGTCAAATCTTATATTAGTTCTCCTTCTATGTATTATCTATTATATTATTATATAATTTTTATATTCTTACATTAAATAATAAATAAATATATATATATAAAATCATATTTTTAAGAAAATATATAAATAATATATATTATTATTAAAAATAATGTATGGTTATTTTTTTTATTACTATATGCCTATATCTTAAGAGAACTACCATCCTTTTACACGTGTTAACTTATGGGAATAAATTTTTATGTTAAAACCTCTTCTTTTTATTTATTTATATTATTTACATATTTTATATTAAAATTATTTTTTATATATTTTTCATAAATAAATGTCAATAGAAAGCATGCATATAGTACTTTTTGTTTTCATCTCATGCACTTATTTATGATCCTTGTAAAAGAAGCTTATATTTATAAATATTTATAGGTATTTAATAAATTAATAAAATATTTTATAAATCACTAAAAAATATATAACTAAATTAAATTTTAACATCTAATAAATTTACTTTAGCCAAATTTTATTTACTAAAAATAGTTTTTTCTAAAAATTTAATGAATACAACTTTTTATTGATTACATTACAAATTTTATTCTTATTTTTATTTTTTTTACATTGTTTACACGTTTGCAAATAGTAAAGTTAACAGGACGAAAGTGACTAGTGCTTCTCTCACTTTTATTGTACTCATGGGTAATTGTAGATATTTAATAATTTAATATAAAATTTGAAAAATCACTAAAATAAAACATAAAAATAAAATAAGTATTTTAACACCCACTGAATTTGTTGAGGTCAAATTCTATCCACTAAATATAATTTTTTTTATTAAAAACTCAATTAATAAAAAATTTTATTGTACTCATGGGTAATTGTAGATATTTAATAATTTAATATAAAATTTGAAAAATCACTAAAATAAAACATAAAAATAAAATAAGTATTTTAACACCCACTGAATTTGTTGAGGTCAAATTCTATCCACTAAATATAATTTTTTTTATTAAAAACTCAATTAATAAAAAATTTTATTGGCTACATTATTATTATTTTTAATTTTCCTATATATCTACATTACTTACACGTTCAAAGATGATAATGTGAGCGGGGCGGGGGTGATTAGTGTTTCTCTGATCTACATTGCGGGTATCTATTTATGATCTCGTAAGAATACTTATAGGTATCCGTGAATATTTAATAATTCAATATAAAATTTTATAAATCACCAAAAGAAAATTGAAATATTTGTTGTATATTTAATATGTTTCATTATTTCAGTTTAATCCTGATGCATTGCATATGTATAATTTTTTACACCAACAATCAATCATACATTGTCACACGAGTGACTTTTGAAGTGATTATTGTAAAAATTAGACATTTTTAATAATGTGATAATATATAATTTAATTAATGGTCTAATAAATTATTACATTGACGATGCATATAAATTAAATCATTATTTTTATGGCATTGTCTTTTTGCAATTGTTATTGTACAATTTTTTAATTACTTTATCCTTCTAATTATTAACTTATTAAATGAATCAACATGTTAAATTAGTATTTATTTTTAAATAAATAAATTATTATTGAAATAATTAAAATAAAGAATAACTCATGCAATCGCATGGGTAAGAATGACAAAACACCCCGTTGGACACGGATCCTAGCGAGGACCTCCCCGAATAGGGCCTCGAATGTCGAGAATTTCTCCCTACGAGAATGGGGACAGAGAGAAAAATCTTCTCATGCGTATATTCGGGGACGGGGACGGGGACCATACTTTGTCGTCTCGCAGTCTCCGTCCCTTAAATTTTTAAAATATCTTTTATAATATATATATATATATATATATATATTATAAATAAATATATGTATTTTAATAATTTCATCTTTTATTAAATTTTATATTTATTTAAAATAAAAATATTAAAATAATTTATTTTATATTTTATTTATTTTTTAATTTTTTTGATATAGCATAGAATCCCTGCGGGTATCTGCGAAGATTCAGGGAACGGGAATAGAAAGAAAAATTCCCCCACGATAGAAAATGGAGATGAGGACGGGGAGAAAGTTGGAGTGCGGGGACCTCCCCATTCCCACCCCGCGGGAGTGCCATCTCTACGCATGAGTATTATGTTAGTATAATCAAAAGAGGAGGTTGAATAACATTAAATCCAAAAGTTTTTTTAATGATTCCATTATCCCCGGCCCACCTCCTTCTCGAACCAAGGAGCACCTTGGTTCAAGATTTTGATGGTTTTGGAGCTACCAGAGTATCCATGCAGAAGAAGCTTTTTTTATTTTATGCCTCGGCGGTCCTTCAATTAACTCAGGATTCAGTTTTCCAGCACTTACATGTCCTTTTGTTTCAAGACAGTGTTTTGGAGGATGAATTTAGAATGACAGTTTAAAAGTTAATATTATCTCTTAATTTTGGGTGTTGGAATATCTTAAAGGGAGATAATGATGCACCATTGATTAGAATAATTTATATTCTGTTATTTTAGGAATAATTATATTACCTTATTTTTAGGGATTTTATTTTTTATACATATTATCTTATTTTTAAGGAGTTTATTTTATCTTTAATAAGTTATTTCTTCCTTTATTTGATTTGGATTATGAGTTTCGTACTTAATCTAATTT
This sequence comes from Ormosia emarginata, assembly GCA_029884605.1. Lineage (NCBI taxonomy): Eukaryota > Viridiplantae > Streptophyta > Magnoliopsida > Fabales > Fabaceae > Ormosia > Ormosia emarginata. Next base: position 1,873,601 of record JAQQTP010000073.1, on the reverse strand, counting down.
TTAATTATTTTTTTGGTGCATAAAAGTTTGGGATGAGGGAAGATTCTTCCATTTCAATGGTAAGACAAACCATCAACATCATAAAAAATTAATAGTAAGATTACATATTATTTATTAATAGAAGAATCCAAGATTAGAACCTAATTCCTAGCATTAACAGGGATTTAGTGTTTTGTCTTTTTGATTTTTTTAAAGTTATGGTGTTTCATCTTTTGTATCACATCATAATACATTATATCAATATTTTTTTTTTATAAAACTATTAAGTATCCCATGCATTACATAGGTCTTTTAAATTTAGTTTGAGAAAATGTTTAAAATTGAAAAATGTTTTCATTTTAAAAAAATAGATAGAATTTTAAAAATATAAATTAAAAGAGAAAATGTTTAAAACTAAAAATGGAATATCAATAATTATATCAAAAGAGAATTTAAATTTGAGTTTTTTTTTCTATAAAATAAGAGAAGTTAAGAATGACATATATTATCTTTTGAGGGAAAGTAGCATAAGAGAATTAAGTCACTTTCAAGTAAAAGTAATATAATGTAATGCATAAGAATGAATAAAATATACATTATAATACATTAATATCAATATAATATCTTATTATTCAAATTCTCTATTATCTCTTTTCTTCATTCCCTATCTAAATCCTCTAATTGAGTAAACCTTCACTTTATTCTCTGAAATTGTATGCACCAGTCACATTCGTCCATGACTTTTAAAAATTATCAACTTAATTCCTGAAATCTCAAAACGTCAGTCACATTGGTCCCTGCATCAGTTGTCATCAGTTAAACTTAACGAACACACACACGTAACATATTAAGTGTCAAGTTGAATGTTGACGTGGCTTAAACGACGCAGTTTTACTAACGTGACTTTTTCGCTCTCCCTCAAAAACTAAATATGACAAAAAAAAATAAAAAAAGGAACACAGGGGGCTGCTTCTTCTCACAACGCAGGAACAAAGGAGTGGCTCTGTGGCAACGACATCCAGCATGGAGGAGGGCGGCTGTCTTGGTGGTGTGGGCGGAGCTGCACGAGTAGCGGTTCGCGGGTTCTAGGCTGAGAGATTTTTCGGGTGAGGTTGTGGCTAGAAGGTTGGAGCAATGATGATGGCATATCCGACATGGCTGGGGTCATGGGTTTTAGGTGGCAGTGCGATGTGGCAGAGGATGGTCATGACGTGGTGGCTGGAGACAACGGCGACGCGAAGGTCGTCACGGATCTGGTGGCGCGATGGTCTGGTGTGGCTCCTGGGTTGGTTCGGGGTAGACGATGCATGGATCTTGTTGAGGCCATGGGGTGCTACGTGTTTGGGTGAAGCTTGGACGTGGTTGCGGCATTATATGGTTATAGTGTGGGAAGAGCTCAGATCTGGTGTTGGTTGGTGGTGGGTCACGGTGAGGTGGAGCAGATCTGCTGGTGGTGTGATAGAGTTGTGACTATGGTAGTCGCGGGTGGCGTGCTAATGGCTGAGTTGTGGCTTGTGGGTGGAGCATGATCTGCGCGCAAGTGACTCGATAGAGGTTGGTGGTTCGCGCGAGGTGATGACAGGCTCAGGTCACTGTTTTAAGCAGCGGTTTTTCGATGAGAAATGATAATTTTGGTTTAGAACCGACAATAGGGTTCGCAATGGTTAGGATGTGGTGGTTTCGGGTTTGGTGATGGATGGTGGTGAAGGAGAGTGGATGAAGGACGATGGTCTTGCCATGTGTGGGTGATGCAGGGGAAGAGCGTGGTAGCTCGGTTTGAGTGGTGGTTTTGTGATGGGGGTGGTTCTGTTTTCATTTGATAGCAAAATGACGTCGTTTTGGGAGATGTAAGCCACATCAGTATCCAACTTAGCACTTAGCGTGTCACGTATGCGTATCCGTCAAGTTTAACTGACGGTAATTGATACAAGAACTAACATGACTAACGTTTTAAGATTTCAGAGATTAAGTTGATAATTTTTAAAAATCAAGAATGAATATAATCAGTGTATATAATTTCAAGAACTAAAGTGAGAGATTACTTCCAATAATAATTTTAACATGATGTTAGAATAGTACTATTCTCTGCCTTGATTCTTCCACTACGAAGTTCCTAAAAATAACTCCACTAAGTTTATGTCTTTAACCCCATGATTCTTTTCTTAATGTTGGCCATGCACTAATTACGACAATCAAAACTTTTTCTCCCCTTTCTACCCTCTATTACTCTGCTGTGATTCTGTTTTGGGTTTTGTTCCCCTTCTACTCGCTATTACTTTATTGTGTTTCTCTTTTTGGTTTTTTTTCATTATACCCACTATTACCTTGACGTGTTTCTATTTTTAGCGTCCTTTTTCCTTCTTTTCCCAGTATCCTCTCGTTGAATCTTTGTCTTTGCTCCATTCCCTATTTTGCTATTATTATTATTTTTCCAATTTTGGGATAAGCATTAAAGGAGAGGGCAGTAATGATAAAGCTGCAATCTTTTACTTTCGACAATGAAGCAACCTAAGAATGTAGTCTTGCTTATATTTGTCTTTGAAAAATTTATTCCGACAAGAGTACACAGCCTTAGAGAACATATATCTTGTGCATATTGTGTTTAAGAAGGGATGTCATAGTCGGAATTATCGTTGGCAATAAAAGATTTCAGCTTTATTATTATCATTCTCCCTTCAATGCTATGCCAGCATTGGAAAACCAATAATACCAAAAAGGGAAAGAGAGCAAAGATGAAAATTTAATAAAAGCATTTCGGTAGTAGCATCTCTTCATCTCTATGAGCATTCCGGTGATGACAATCTTTTTTACTGACAATCTTTCTGGCGATGACTTTACCCAATAACGATCATATCAATGACGACTTTTCTTCTTATCATGAATCATATCAATAATGATTTCTCCCATCTCAGTAATAAGTCATGCCAGTGATAAATTCTCTATTAGTTGTGATTCACACTATCTTCAGTCTTAATTTCCATGATTGTGATTTGATGTGCATAATATATATATATATACCTTTGAACTTAATGAATTTATTAATTTTATGACTATTTTAATTAATTTGATCTCATTATTTAATAATTTTATTTTACAGGTGAATTTGTGTAAAAAGTAATGAAAATGTAATTTTAGAAGATAAAGTCCAAGTTACACAACTCGTAAAAGTACAGCCATGATAAAAAAATTAGATAGGAACAATTTTTGTGGCAAGCCCAAGTTGCAAATTTGGGCCCGTGAAAAGTTGGCCATCATGAAACATCTTGGAGAAAGAATGCATCATCAAAAGAAGAAAATATAAAAGCCCAGCTAAAAGCACCTGTGGGCTCCTCTAGCTCTTGTATTCCACTCCACTTGATTTTAAAGTGCTTGTTAACGTAAGGCTAGTCAGTGAGGAACATAAAGCAATGTTTAAAAACAAACACGAGCCCAGATGAATGAACGGGTTGGAAAGGGCCCACAGTTACTCTAAGAAAAATATAACCAAATTTAAGTGGGCTGAGCAAGCTATAAATATTAATAAAGGATCAAATAGAAGGAGGGAGCCAGCAGGACGTGCCAAGCAGAGGCACCTTGCGTGGAGAAAGTTGAGCCATTGGTTTTTTATTCTACTTTCTTCTTCCATTCCCTTTTATGAGCGATCCATTTTCTTATGGCAATATTTAATTTTATTACGAACTAATTTTTTATTAAAATTTTTTAATGTAACTTGAATCTATGAGTATTTATATTTGTTAAATTAATTTTTTTATTTATGCAAGAGTTTATAATCAGAATTATATTAGGAAATTTTTTTATTGATTTGAAATAAATAATAAACTCTATAAATATATAATCGAAATGAAAGTAAAAATTTATCTTGCAGAATTAAGTTGGTTAATCATAAATCTTAATAAGTTTATTGATGCTTATTATATCAATATGTTTAGTATGACTTAGAAGAAAATATTAAATAATTTAAGATTATCACCCCATATATGAGATGATTAAAATTAAATTATCAATCAATTAAGTTAAATATGATTAGTTCAAGTAAAATCAAAATACCTTGGTTTTATTTATATTACTTTGGTCTCTTGTTAGTTTCTTTCTCATTGGAATTTAATTCATTAGTTTTAGTTTTCTTTAATTTTAATTTAATTAAAATCTCTTTTGATAGTTTAAATAATAATATAGTTGGTATAATTTTAGTACTTAGTAAACACTCTATGTACAAATGATATCTTATTTATTATTTTATTACTTGATCAATTTTGTATACTTATAAATTTACCTATCATGATTCACATCAGCTTTGGATTCAATTTCCAACTTTTTAGTTCTTGTTGGGAAATGTCAGCATAATTTTCCTCCTCTAACTCAAAAAAAAAGATCACATGTGTCTTGAGCGTAAAATAAGAGTAATAACACCAGAAAATTTTTAGCGTGGAAAACCTTCTCAATGTGAGCAAGGAAAAAACCATGGGACCCGTAGGCCGCTTAAACTTCCACTATATAAGATAATGGGAATACGAAAATACAAGAATATTGTATCCTCAATTTGCGAATAACACAAATTGGCTCACTCCTTTTTTCTCTTAGAAAACTCTCTCTAAGGTTCTCTCTATTTTTTCTCTCACTCTCATTCTCTTGTGAGGCTCTGTTGTGTGTATCTAATGAAGTAATGGTTCTCTATTTATAGAGAACCATTCAAGCCTTGCAATTAAGGCTTTTGCCAACCACCACCAATCCACCGAATATGCACATGCCATCCACCAAAAAATTCTTCCTTCAATTGTTGACAATAAGTCACCGAAAAATGAATGGTTGGACTCCAACAATTCTCCCCCTCCAGCCATTGGGAAAATGTCCTTAGATTAATTTGGGGTTGATGCTAAGCTTGCAACTTCTTTGCAAACTTCTAACTTCTCTTTAGGTAGAGCTTTAGTCATCATATCTGCCCCATTGTCTTTGGTATGTATTTTCTCAATCCGCAACAGTTTATTTTTCAACACATCACGGATCCAATGATATCTTACATCGATGTGTTTCGACTTTGAATGAAATGTCGAGTTCTTGCTGAGATGTATTGCGCTTTGACTGTCGCAATATAGAATATAACTTTCTTGATTCTGACATAACTCTTGCAAAAACTTCTTCATCCACAGGATTTCCTTGCAACCTTCAGTGATTGCGATGAATTCTACTTCTGTGGTGCTTAAAACAATGCATTTTTGTAGTCACGATTGCCATGAGATAGCTCCCCCTGCAAAAGTAATCAGGTATCCTGATGTAGATTTTCTTGAATCCACATCTCCTGCCATGTCTGCATCTGAATACCTAGTGAGCATTAGATTTCCATTGCCAAAGCACAAGTACCTTTTGGCAGTTCCTTTCAGATACCTTAGTATCCATTTCACAGTATTCCAATGCTCCTTTCCTGGATTCGATAGGAATCTGCTCACAACTCCTACTGCATAAGCAATGTCTGGTCTTGTACAGACCATTGCATACATAAGACTACCCTCTGCAGAAGAATAGGGCACTTTGCTCATTTCTTCTTTTTCTTCCTCATTCCCTGAACATTGCGTCTTGCTCAGTTTAAGATGACCAGGTAATGGAACGTGCATAGGTTTGGCATTGTGCATGTTGAACCTTTCAAGAACTTTCTTGATATAGTCTTCTTGTGACATCCACAACATTCTTTTAGAACGATCTCTGATGATCTTCATTCCAAGAATCTTCTTTACTGCACCCAGATCTTTCATGACAAATGATTTGCTCAATGCCTTCTTGAGAGCAGTTATCTTTGTCTTATCTTTCCCAACAATCAACATATCATCAACATACAACAATAGTATGATGGATTCACCATTTTCATAGTTCTTCACAAACACACAATGGTCTGCAGAGGTCTTCTTGAAATTGTGTTGGGTCATGAAGAGATCAAACTTCTTGTACCATTGCCTTGGAGCTTGCTTCAGACCGTAGAGGCTTTTCTTCAGACGACACACTAGGTGTTCTTTGCCTGGTTCTTCGAAACCTTCTGGTTGTTCCATATAAATTTCTTCCTCTAAGTCTCCATGTAAGAATGCTATTTTAACATCAAGTTGTTCTATTTCCAAGTCTAGTTTTGTAGCTAGACCAAGGATCGCTCTAATGGATGTCATCGTCACTACTGGTGAGAAGATTTCTTCAAAATCTATGCCTTTCTTCTGGTTGCACCCCTTCACGACAATCCTTGCTTTGTACCTGGGGTTTGGGTTATTCTCTTCAGTCTTGAGTTTGAATACCCACTTATTTTTCAATGCCTTTCGTCCATCTGGTAATCTCACCAGGTCATACGTTTGATTCTCTTTCAAGGACTGTATTTCTTCTTGCATGGCTTGCATGCATTTTTCTTTATCATTTGTCTCAAGGGCTTCCATGAAACTTTGAGGTTCCCCTTCATCAGTGAAAGTGACATAATCATCTGAGAAATACTTTCTTGATGGTTGTCTGACTCTCGTTGATCTTCTCATTTGAGGTTCTTGGTCTACCTGATCAGTTTCCATCTGTTCTCCCTGCATTGCTTGACTTTGTTCTGTTTGGTCAGGTTGTTCCGTCTGATCAGGTTGCTCCATCTGATGAGGTTGTATTGTCTGATCAGGTTGCTCATTCCTTTGAGGAATCTCTCCCCCTGAATTGTGTACCACAATGGTCTTTGATATGTTTTATTATTTGAGTTTAATCTTGATGTATTGTTTATGTATAATTTTTTACACCAACAATTTGGCTTCTTAGATTGCTGAATATCCTGGATTGTCTGATCTTCATAGAATACCACGTCTCTGCTTCGAACAATCTTCTTGTTTACAGGACCCCATAATCTGAAGCCAAGTTCATCACTTGGTGAACCAAGGTATATGCATTCATTCGTCTTTGCATCAAGCTTTGCTCTTTCATCTTTAGGAATGTGGACAAATGTCCTGCACCCAAAGACTCTCAAATGACCATAAGAAGCTTTCTTTCCAGGCCATACTTCTTCTGGAATCTTTCCATTTAAAGGTCTTGAAGGAAACAAATTGATCAAATCAACTGCAGTTTTTACTGCTTCACCCCAGAATGCTTTGGGAAGTTTTGCATGAGAAAGCATGCTCCTGACTTTCTCTGCAATCGTTCTATTCATTCTCTCAGCTAGTCCATTCATCTGAGGTGTCTTGGGGGTACTTTCTCATGTCTTATCCCATGAGTCTTGCAATAATCCTCAAATAGACCTCTATACTCTCCACCATTATCAGTTCTCAAGCATTTCAACTTTCTTGCAGATGCTCGTTCTACAGAAGCTTGAAACTCCTTGAAAACTTGAAGAACTTAATTTTTCGTCTTCAATGAATACACCCACACTTTCCTGGAGTGATCATCAATGAAGGTAACAAAGTATTGGGCACCGCCAAGGGACCTTTCAGATGTTGAGCAAACATCTGAGTGAACAAGATCCAGAATCTGCTTTCTTCTTCTTGCATCATCTGATCTTTTGAAAGATACTCTGTGTTGTTTGCCTGCTAGACAGTCTTCATAGGATTCAAGTGGCTGCCCTTTTATGTTTAGAAGATAGTGTTTTGCTAAGATTTCTAGACCCTTCTCGCTCATGTGACCCAATCGTTTGTGCCATAATTCCTTGCTTGCGTCTTGAGCAACATTCATCTCCCCCTTGCATATCTTTCCCTGCATAATGTACAGAGAGCCTTCCTTTCTGCCGCGAGCAATAATCATGCTTCCTTGGTTGAGTTTCCATCTGCCGGCACCAAACTGGTTTATCATCCCGGCTTTAAATTTGTTAGTTTGCACTGAGATAAGGTTTAGACGCATCTCAGGTACATGTCTTACCTCCTTCAGCACAAGCTTGGTTCCATTCTCACTTATCAAAGTTACTTCACCAATGCCAACGATTTTACTTGTGACATGGTTACCCATCTTCACCGTACCAAAATCTCCTTTTTGGTATGATGAGAAAAATTCTTCATGAGGTGTGACGTGAAAGGATGCTCCAGAATCAATTATCCATATGCAATCATCGGATGCAATATTTAGATATTTTTCTTCTCCGACAAGAAATATATTCTCATCATTTGAGGCCACCGCAGTAGTTGTTCCTTCTTCCTTCTTTTTCTTTGGGTCTATCTGGTTAGGATGGACTGTTTCATCCTGTTGATCTCTCTTCAAGAATCTGCACTCAGACTTTCTATGGCCCGGTTTGCCACAGTAATAACAACTTAGTCTAGTGCGAGATTTGGATCTACCTTGTGATTTCCCACGACCTCCTTTTTCACGATTCTTACTCCTTCCTCTGTTGTCAACAACGTTAGCTTCAAACTGGTTGTTCAAGCCTCTTTCCCTCCATCTTGACTCTTCATTCAGCAAACTGTCTGTAACAGAATTCATGCTAAGCTTTCCGTCTAGAGCAGAATTGCTGAGAGTGACAACTAGAGTGTCCCAACTCTCATGTAGAGAACTGAGGAGTAGAAGAGTTTACAACTCATCATCTATCTTCATTTCGGTCTTCGTCAGTTGATTCACAATACCTTTGAAGGTATTCAAATGTTTGATCATGTTATGACCGTCCGAGTACTCCAACTTCACTAGTCGTCTGACAAGGTGGGCTTTGTTTCTGAGCGTTTTTTTTAATCAATGATTCAAGTTTGGTCCACAACTCATACGCATTTGTATAAGTTGATACATGCTCGAACAAACTGCGATCAATGTATTTGCGGATCATAGCTACTGCCTTCCGATTCAGGAGCTCCCAATCTTTGTCGTTCTTCCCTTCCGGTTTATCCTTCTGGGTAATTGGCTTATACAAATCCTTGCAGTATAAGTGGTCTTCCATCATCGGCTTCTAATAGGAGTAATTTTCAGTAGTTAACTTGAACATATCTCTATCATGAGTAACAGCTCCCTCCATCTTGAATTACACAGGCCAATACTGTATATATAAATAGTACCGTACAACTGTATACTGAAACAATAACTGTAGTATGCAAACAGTGCACCAGGTAAGCTCCTAGGAAAGAGAGGTGGTTCACTAATGGATACACTTAAATACCAAGTCTTTCCTAGCCAGAACTTTCCTAGACAACACTTTCACACTACCACACGTTATTTCCAGCAACGAGAATGATTCTTTTCTGATGTGGAAGATCAGACAATGCTGCAACCACAGAGCATACTAAGAATTTTCTTATAAATCTGGCACCTAGCATCCGAGAGCTCTGAGAGCTCTGATACCACTGTTGGGAAATGTCAGCATAATTTTCCTTCTCTGTGAACTCAAAAATAGGCACTATGCGGAAGCGTAAAATAAGAGTAATAATACCAGAAAATTTTTAGCGTGGAAAACCTTCTCAATGTGAGCAAGGGAAAAACCACGGGACCCGTAGGCCGCTTAAATTTCCACTATATAAGATAATGGGAATACGAAAATACAAGAATATTATATCCTCAATTTGCAAATAACACAAATTGGCTCACTCTTTTTCTCTCTTAGAAAACTCTCTCTAAGGCTCTCTCTATTTTTTCTCTCACTCTCATTCTCTTGTGAGGCTCTGTTGTGTGTATCTAATGAAGTAATGGTTCTCTATTTATAGAGAACCATTCAAGCCTTGCAATTAAGACTTTTGCCAACCACCACCAATCCACCGAATATGCACATGCCATCCACCAAAAAATTCTTCCTTCAATTGTTGACAATAAGTCACCGAAAAATGAATGGCTGGACTCCAACAGTTCTCCTAAATTTTTTTGTTGTTTGAAGCTTCCAAATGTTGTTTGGAGAAGTTTAGGTCGTGTTGTACTCAATTGTGATTGCTTGTCAAGGAATTTTCAGCAGATGATCATCCCAGTTGTCTTGTTGAGTTATCTTTCCAACAATACTCATCTCTCCAGCAACTCCAACATCCCTCAATTGTTTTTCCAAATTCCAACCATGTTTTATGAAGCATGCTTTATATTTAAGTTGTTTTCTTTTTCTACTGTGTTTATTTGTAACAAGCACAAAACTTAATATGCTTTGAATTAAGAAAGAGCGTTAGAATATCTACAAAATATTTTAAAGGGAGAGAATGATTCATAATAAATTAGGATAACTTATGCTATATTATTTTAAGGATAATTTTGTTACCTTATTTTTAAGGATATTATCTTTTTAAGAATTTTATTTTATTTTTAAAAATTTTATCTTAGCTATATTAGGTTATTTGTTCCCTTATCTTATTAAGATTAAGAGTTTAGTTTTTAACCTAATTCTTAGATTACATAGGAGGTAATACTTTCTCTTTTGTATCAGATCATAATAAATTATATCAATTTAATAGCCTAGTATTCATTATTTCTATTTTCTCTTTTTCTCCTTCCCTACCTAAATCCTATGATTTCAACTTCGGGATAATGTATAAATCTATTATTTGCTTTGCTGCCCTTGAGCCACACCCTTGAACATATGTTCTTATCCAAAATAACATTATAGCAAAATCAGTCGCCCAAGTGACCTCTAACATGGAAATATATTGGTCGAAAAAAAAAATCAATAGTAAAAATTCTGTGAGACTTGCAATCATTTACCATAAGAGTTTTTTTGTTACACTTAGTACACAAATTTACCAAATAACGATATGATTTATCATCCTTCTCTCAACTTGCGGTACAACCTATAGATATCTTGCCATGCCTTAGGCCACCAACAATATGCAAGCTCCTTTTCTCTTCATATTTTGAAATTGTTATGTACATGTATAATTGTTTCTGATATCACGTCTTAATCGTTTCTCAATTTTCACGGTAGTACTGGAATTAGAATCAAAGGGACCGCAACAGAAGAATAGCTGCAACGATAAGCAATGCTACAGAGCATACTAATGCCTGCAAGATGATCACCAAGGCATTTAGAAAATGATGAAGCAAAGTGAACTACAATAATGCATAATATCCGCAGTGCAAAGATGAACTAGGATGACAAGAATAACTATAAAGAAGAACTAATCTCATTCAGCTGATCACGCTCAGCTACACTTGACTTCGCTTATAACAATCCTATTTGATGGCTGATCTTATTCTAGTGCATAATGTTGACATTTGCAATATGATTTATGTTTGAGAATTTTTATTTCAAAAGCATGATCAAAATATATGTTAGAAAAAAATGAACTTCAACGGACAAAATTGTTACTTTTGCCCAAACTTACGTTTGAGCCAAAAAACATGTTGAAATAGTACAAACCAACAAATATCCAAACACACTTTTGCACCACCAAACATGATATACACAAATGCATGCATCATCACACCCACCCACCCACCCACCCACATGGGTGTAGTAGATACTCTAAAGTGAAGGGTACACTTTAAAAAGTAAAGTGGGGGATTGTTATCATTAATGAGAAAATTAAGGGTGTAAGATTTTATAAGTCAAAGATATATACTTATGATTTTTTCATCAATTATTACAATCTATCACTTTACTTTCTAAAGTGCGTTCCTGACTTTAGAAGATCCAAATCACGGATTTAAATCTTTTTAAATTTTTTTCTTTTTCAAATGATCAAGTGGAAGAGATAAATAGATACAAATAAAGTTATTAGTAGAACTGGTTATAATATTGTGAAATTTATTTTATAACTCTTATGTTTATTTTCCTCCTCTACTTGACTATTTAAAGAGAAAAAAAAATTAAGATGATCTAAATCCCCAAATCACACACATACAGAACATAGAGAGAGAGAGAGAGAGAGAGAAATTACAGCAATTGCAGAGGCTCCCAGCCCTGCCCGTTCCCTAGGATCCTTCCGATAGTAATTTCCAAAATAGAGAATTGTTGCATAGTACCACAGTGGTGGACACAGAAATCCAAGAAGAAATCTGTAATTAAACAAACAAAGCTATAAGACAAGAAGAAGAAATTGAGGAAGAGAGTTGATAAATTACTTACGAGAACCACCCAATTCCACATCCATAACATGGAAGGGGTTTGTCAAAAAGTCCCATTTGCAAGTCCTCTGGATCTCTAATTAGGGTATACTTGCCCTTTTCATTGTCTGCAGCATCTGTTGCTTGACCTGTCATGACCACAAAATTTGTCAGTGCTTCAGAGCAAACTTATTTAAACAATTTTAGTGATGAATATAAAGAAGACACATTTGCTTTAAGTGTGCAGTTTATGCAAAAAAAATAAAAAAGGACTTGCATTGTTATTACATGTTTTAAATAAGTCAGTCCTGTACGTTATCATCAATTTGTTATCTAACCCTGGATTGGATCTTGTTCTTCAAGGAGCTGCTTGGCTAAAAGTTATTAGCATATGTCATAATAAATAGTCGAGTAAGTTCATTAAACTCCAGCAAGAAGAAAACCAGGTCCAAGGATCCAACTCAAAGAACTAAGGTTAAGATTATAAAGGGATTTGCCTAGCTAAATATAATAGAAGCACAAATAGTACCACTGAAAAAACAATGTAGAATGATGAATGTTACATTCAATTATACAAAGAGAAACATGTTCTTTATGATGGAAGGGTTGTAAAGGGAAAAGGAGCAAGCAACTCGATCAGAAAAATAACCGCAACTTTGTTAGATTTTGAACATTTACAAGTTTAGTCTAGAAGACAATATATCCCCTGCTGCATCCCCTCCCAAAAAAGAAAAAAGAAAAAAGCAAGGATGATCTAAATCCTTTGAAGCCATAGGCATACTAATCCTTGCTTTCCACTTTAAATAAAGTATTCAAGCAAATAATATATGAAAATTAGAAACAAATAGTAAAATCATAAGAAACTAATTTCTGCATTCCAGTTATATTGACATATCAATATATCATCAATTTCATAGACAGTCATTACCTCTAAAAATTGAATAACTTCGAACAGATGGCCTCAGAAGGTCAAGATGCTTATCAGAGACAGATGTCGCCAATTCCACACCATTTCTCAAATCGACAGTCTCCACCAAACCAGCTTCTGTGACATCAAAGGAAATCACATTTCATGGTAAGTGCATTGAAAGCTTGTTTCAATGAAAAACCATACTTTCCATGCCAATTTAATTTATGTTGGTGCATGTATATTATATCCCAACGACAGAATAAACTATCATCTTTGCAATTTTGCAAATTTATTAGATGAAGGATTAATGTCAACGATTTGAGAAGAAGTAACACATTATATCATGAAACGCTTCCATACTTTTGGCAGTTTGTTTTTAACTTGTCAACAGTAACAGTAACAATTTTATTCTAACTGCAACATTAGAACTTTATAACCTAACTTCTTAAATTATCCGAATAATGATAAACTAAGTGTAAGGCCTGAAAGAATTAAGGGCGGATACAGTACAAATCTCAAATTTCCCCAGCATGTCACTCTGGTGCCAAAAATTATTTGATATTTTTTTAAACAGTAACCTTATCTCTCACTTACCAAATATATATATATATTGATATTTTTTGAAAAAATTCACTGGCTATATGAGAAGGATCAATACTGAGTAGGAATAGTCAATACATGACATCACATTCTGCAAATTGGAAAGAAGAGATAGATAACCAAGTACCATTAAGCTGTTTTCTCATTATAATCTATTAAGCTTATAAGCTTATGCAATTGTATTTAGAGGAATCAGTTGCTTAATAATATTAATAAGAAAACATTTTGAGTACCTTTATCCATGGATTGTGGAGCTAGTTTGCAGACTCAGGCCTTCAGCTGTTCAAACAACACTCAAAATTCCTGTTTCACAAAATTCAATAACATCTTTAGATAAAAAATCATGATTTGTGAGACCAGCATGTTTCCCCTTAGAAGCAGATAAAAGAGAAGAATACATGAACCTTGCAAGATATGGCATATCGGTTTTGAAGACTTTGAAACTCAGAAAATCTTTAGAATGCAAGATTTTAGAACTCTATAAACAATTATGCATAGCCGAGAAATACTTGCCTAGACATAGTCTACACAAGTTGTATAGACTAAACCAATTATAAATTGACACCATTATTTTTAAAAATAAAGTATTTGTTTGGCACATATATTCATACAACTAATTAATATAAAATGATGATTTATCTGTATGTAATTGGTTTAATCTACACAAGTTGTGTAGACAAAGTCTAAGCAAGAATTTCTTTGTGTAGCCACTCACAACTCAAGTCACAATGGAGGAGCAAGGAGTCCCATATTTTTCTGAGAAAAAGTATCTGATTTTTTTTAAAAAAATTTTGCAAGAGGCATAAATAAATGTCATCAAAGGAGTACCAAACTTCCGTAACTACAAAACTCTTGTCAGTTGTTCTGAGGAATTGGGAATTTCTACTTGTCCTTCAGACCGCATCAGGATTGAAATATGTTACAAAGAACCTTTGTTCATGGCTCCCCGTAGAGGCAGGAGGCTTTGAATTGTAAGGTAATAAGGTTTAATATTTATGAGATCAAACCATTTGAATGGACAAAACTAGTATTCATCTATAACCCCAATCATGACAATTAAGACACTGATCGAGCATTGTACAGCAATGGATATCCAAATCAGAAACAAAGGGTGGAAAACATCTGCATAAAGCTAGCCAGAACATCTCACAATTCAGAATTTCAGCTCACATGAAACCCACTGAAATTCTATTAAATGACAAAACATGTAAGAATATAACAAAATAATAAAAAATAATGGTCAAAACAAAAGAACCAAAATTTCTGAATCTTAGGCAATCTTAAAGAAGAAAAGCTCTTAAAGATGGCATAGAGACACACCAAAAAAAAAAAAGGAAACTTTTATGCAAGGAATTCCCAGAAGGCAAAATGAAATACTCATTAAAGAAAAGCAAACTTGGAATTGAACAAACATAAGAAAACTGAGAAAAATCAAAGAAACACTTGCCTTGGAAGAGCAACAAGAAGTTCCAGTGATCAGAACGAAGAAAGGAACAGAAATAATTAAAAGAGAAAGGCGCTTTATATTGGACAACTGCTGCTTTTGTCTTTTATTGGCACATGTCCCTCATCTCAACATTAACCAACTAGAAAAAAATTGTTGAAAGTGTGTAAATTTAATATACGAATAGGAATAATAAAAATTAAAAATGTTATCAATGTTGAAATGACAAAACAATTGCTGTAACATAGTAGTATGAATTAGATTAATCTAATAAAAAATACTTTATTTAATATTTTAATTCAACTACTTAATTTGTAATTGAACTATTAATTCAATCACTCGACAGACTGAGTTAATATCTAGTTCAAATTATACAATTACAACTTACTAATTACAATAATATCTTAGTATTAGAAATATCTAGTCAAACACCAAAAATTATGCAATTTCGTATAAAACTAAAAGATGACATTTTAGTTATTTACGCTGCCTCCTTGCGTTGACTGCTTCCACATTTTTTTCTTTCTTTGTCTTTTGTCCAAAATCTTAAACCTTAACTTATTGTGTGAAAAAAAAAAAATGGAACTAAATTTTAATTGACTATTAAGCCCCTGGATTGGCTCTCGATTTTTCTTCATAACGGTGTCTTTTGATTGGTCAGCACTGGCTAGTGTTCGGTGGTTGTGAAATCATTTTCCTCTTTTTTTTTCTCTATTTATAATTTAATATTGTGCAAATAATAGTATAATAATTCTGAGAAAAAATATATGGCCAATTGTCATTGCATTTGCATTTGGTGAAAAAAAATTTTAGGAGTGTCAAAATTCGAAAGTTTATTATATACTTTAATTTTTGAATATTTCAAAACATAATACTTTAATCTCTAAAAAAATAACATATATTTTAATCCTTAAAAATTTTAAAATTTTATCATATTAATCTTTTTCAGGAATTAAAATATTATTTTTTAACTATAAATAACTAAAATGTGTGTTATTTTTTAAAAATTAAAATAGTATATCACAAAATATTCAAGTATTAGAGTACATATTTACTCTAAAATAAAATTAGAATATGTCAGCTGATATTTTACTGAATATTAAACAAAACAACAATTTTTTTTTGCTTTAGTTATCTAACATGGTATTTTAATGCCATCGTCTATGGTTGAATCGTGTTCAGAGTGAGCGTATGATCCATTCATTGATTAATAATTAATAAATAGTAAAATAATGCTACACAGTTAAAAATAGAAAAACTAAATTTTGACATAATATTAGAAGAATTGTTAGATAAAGTAAAATTGTACAGATATTACACAGAAAAAACTAAAGTAATATTAGAAGAATTGTTAGATAAAGTAAAATTGTACAGATTACTCGTCAATACAAAAGTCAACAAATATGCTATGTTTATTTTTTCTGCAACATCCAAGAATTAGGTTGTAATTAGATCGATATCGCGAGAGATGATATGTTGTGTTGGATGTGTGGCCATACGAAAGATAGGATTAGGAATGAATCGTTAGAGAGAAAGTAGGGATAAGACCTATTGTGGAAAAGATGGGAGAATCTCGCGCTTAGGTGATTTGGACACGTAAGGAGAAGACCCTTACGATGGAAAATACAACAAATGGTTAAAAAAGATCTAGATTTGAATGGTTTTTCGAAGACTTTTATATATAAACGTCGTCGAAAAGTTTTGGTTGTTGTTGTTGTATCCAAGAATTAGCTTGATTACTACAACATGTATTTTATATATAAACGAAAAGTTGTCAAAATGAGCTACGAATGACAACGGGAGCAGACGGGGACAGCGTCCTTTATTCTCATTCTCTTCGTGAATACCTATTTATAATTCTAATCGGGAAGGTGAGTATATGTAAAAATTTACGAATATTTAATAATTTTAAATAATTTTTTTTAAAAAAAATAAAATAATTTTTAATATTATATATAATAATATATTTTAATAATTTAAAATTTTTATAAAATTAAATAATATCACAAATAATATATTAAATTTAATTATATTTTATAATAATTAATTTATATAAATAATTATTACAAGAATAATATATATTTATTATTATTTTTTTTGTAAAATAATAAAAAATATAATTTTTTATCTCATTTCAAAGAGAAAAAAAAATATTATATATATAAATTAGTGGGTTGGGCGGACCATTTTTTTTTTAAAAGTACAATAATCTAATTTTAAAATATTTGAAGCAATGAAAAATAAGAAGTTTAGGTGACTTAATTTTGAGCCAATGACAAATAAATTAAGGAGATATCTCAATTGTTAATTGAGTTATAATTTTTCAAAAAAAAAAATAGTGGCATGCTCTTAGGTGATAATTTGTTAGAATATACAATAAATTAACTTTCAAACTAACGGGCTGGGCCAACTTGGCAAAAGCAAGCCGACCTGATTTCGAGAAAGACCAAGTCAGACTAAATTAAATTCGAACTTGCATTTTGTTATCTCAACCCACACATTTCGTCAGGTTATTCGTGTTAACTCATTAGACTCGACTTATTTTAACAATTATATATAAACATTAATGAAGATCTTTTGACAATAATCAATATAATATAAAAAAATGAAGATATATGATTTGAAAATCTACCATATGTCTTCCCAGCCATCATCCTAATGTCTTAAAATTTTGACATGTGGCATCAATGGTAGCTATTTTTATGTCATATATCATTGATGTGACAAAAATTTCCACGTGTTATATGATGTGGCAATTGTCACATGTAATAAAAAAAAAAATAATAAAATTTAAAAAACATCAATCATCATATTACAAAATAGAAAACGAAAATGAAGAAAAAGAAACTCAAATACTCATATAAGTTAAAAAATAAATAAAAAAGGATTAACATCAAAATGAAAAAAAAAATCAAACACCTAATAAGTTAGATTGGTCAACAGTGAAAAAATAGATAAAACTTTAAAACTCAAACATCATTTGTAAAATAGATTTCAATGAAAGTGATTGCCTAAAGAACATAGCTCCAACTAATTAACCTTTAAAAATAATACATGATTTTTTGTGAGTTTATGGGTTTCAGTATCTTTCTTTATTTTACTTTTCCCAACATTTCTTTCTTGCTCTTCACCATAACCTGATTGAGATCTTACCATAACTTGAGGTTCATGCAATTTTTCCTTTTATGGTAGAATTTCTTGTAATTTTCCCTTAATCTTATAATCGGCAACTACCTACAAAAGCAAAGTACAACATGAGGCAACGCCATATGAGGCAGGTCGAACGGTGCTTGGGCTCTTGGTGGGTGATTTTTAGGTTGGGGTCTAGAACCATAGGTGGCAGTGTGCAATGGTGCACCAAATGCTGGCTTCAATGGTAGCACAAGTTCGATGTGCGGATGGGGCAGGAAGCTTGTGGCAGCTGTTTGGGATTTTAGTGGTATGAAGGAGTTGACGGTTGTGGCTTGACGCGAATGAGTGACTGGCTACCTGTTGTTAGGTAAAAATTCATCCTCATAGTCTTTTGGTTGTATTTTTTTATAAGGATTTGAGAAATTCAATTGCTTTTAAAAAAATTTGAATTTTGATATTTGATTTAGTTACTTGTCAAACACAAATGTTAATTGATTTAACAAAAAATTTGAAAATAATTTTTACTACAGCGCTTGAAATGAAATTTGAAAAATAAAATATTTATTTATTTTTATTGAGGCTATCCAGTGATAATTGCATATTTTATGGGTTCAAAGAATTTAGAATTAACATAAAATACAAAATAAATCTCATTAAATAATTTTTGTTTAAATGTAAATACAATCTAAAATTTAATTAGGAGTCATGTAATTTGAAACTGAATATGTCATCAATAATTAGTTGATCATCAATCTCTATAAGTATAAAATATAATTTATTTTAATCTACAAATGATAATAATATATTTGATTTTAAATATGAAATATTAAAAAGACTTAAATAAATGACTGACTCCTCTAATTTGACATGAAATTAGGTATTATCCTATAAATGACACAAGTATTAAATGATGATGAGAAAAAAAGTATTATATTAATTTTACAAACATGTGCACCACGCAACCACTTATTTAAAAGACTATTGAATCACTCATGTTATTGTTTTCACATTGGTAGATTTCTCTGCTACCATTAGGGGTGAAAATAAGTCAGGTCAGGCTTTGCCTTAAATAGACCTAACATGTATCTTAATTATAAGGCCTTAGTCTAATCTGTGAGCCTGTAATATGCTAATTTTTAAGGCATGACTTGACCTGAAAGTCTATTTAAAAGTCTACAATGAGGTCTTTAAATAAGTTAACAGGACTACCTTTAAGTAGGTTAACAAGTCTTTATATAGGTTAACAAATCTACTTTTAAATAGGTCAACATGCCTTTACATAGGTTAACATATCTACCTTGAAATAGGCTAACGGACCTACTTAAGGCTAATAAGCATTTGTTATAATTTAATATTCACCTTCTAATTTTATAGATGCTCACCATTTTCTTACTCTAATCTTTGATCGATGTGAGACTTGGAGATATACAAAGTTGTAAAATTATTATAGGCATATAGTTGTAACTTGATATATCTCCAAGTCTCATATCGATCAAAGATCAAAGTAAGAAAGTAGTGAGTATCTATAAAAGTAAGGAGTGAGTGTTAACTTATTATTTTTATTCTAATAAATATATTACATTAAATATATTAATAAATATGTTATTTATATTCTAACTTACTAACTTAAGTTTTAGTTATTGATTTTTATTAAAATTTAATTAAAAAATATATCAATATATTATAATAAATTAATAACTATAATTATAATTTTAATTTATAATTATAATAATAATATATATTATATTATATATAGTTAAAACATGCTCAAGGTCGACCTGTCAAGCTTAAAAATCCTATTAGATGGCTTGATATCTAACCTTTTTAGTTAAACAAATTTTTTAAAAAATCTTGGTGTAGTTTGTTTAGTAAACAGGTTAGGTCAGACCTCAAGCATGTTAGGTCATAGATCCCTGACGGACAGCCTGATATATTTTTACTCCTAACTACCAATTTGCTTTCCCTACAAATATTGTTATTGTCTTGGTGAATAAAGTTAAGTATAATACTTCATCCTCTTTTTCAATTATTTGATAGAACATTCACCTCTTGCTGAATTTGTTAATATTTTTCTCTACATTTCTATAGAAAATTATTAGTCAATTTTTTATAGATTGATATCATGTTATATTTAATTTAAATCACGTACTTTTAATTCAAATATTGTATATAAATATTTTTTATTATTATTATTATTATTATTATTTTATGTATATATTTATTTATTTATATTAAAAATCTTTTAAAAAATATTTTTGTGCATAATAAACTTATTTTTTATTTACAATTTAATCTATCGTTATTGAAAAATATTTTAATGAGATTAAGTTTTATTTTATTATATTTATATTATTTTATAATTTTTTACTTTTAATATTACTCCGTATATCATATAGGTGCAAACTATAGTTTAATCAATGAGTGAAGGCGATAAGCAGGGCTTAATTGAATAATTCTTATATAAATTGAAACATTTAAGTTTGGTATATTTAACTAATCACATTATTAATTAATAAATAATTATATTATAATAATTTATTATAATTTATGATATGATTGATTTAATATACTTAATTTAATTACTCTAAATTTATACAAGAATATGATGACTCAACATATTTTGTAAATCAATCAAATGAATATAATAGTAGGTTCACTGAACATGTCTCTATGTTTTCTGCACTTTGATGTAAATGTAATCTATCAAAATACTCCACAACGACCATGTACCAAGAAAAACATATATATACCGTAAATAATAAAATAGAAAATTATCATTTTATTACCTCCGCTTTAAAATAATTGTTGTTTTAAAAAATAAAATTTGTTTTATTTTACACTTATTATTATATTCTCCTTAGTATAATAAATATATATTTTAAGATAAATTTCTACCATTAATTTTAAATTAGTAACTTAAATTTTATTTTTGTTTAAAATTAATGATAATTATTCTTCTTGGAGCATGTATCAATTATACTCTAAAAGCATGGTATAATTTCTCTTCATTTTATTTGTCACTATGAAAAAATAAGAAAATATTAATTTTTTTTTCTAATTTTATTCTTGTTCCTTGATATCTCTACTAAATAAAATAAAAGAAAGTATTAATAGAAAAAGAGAGTAATTTAGTTAATATAATTATATTTTCCTAAAATTAAGAATAATTAATAACCTTTTTAATTTATATGTAAAAACTTTAAACTACAGATATTATGAAACGAATAGAGTATTTTATTTATTTTTTGACTGGTATCTCAATCATATTCAAGACAAAAAGAGAAAACAATTCAATCACTCCACGTATCTACCTTTACTGCGTGCCGTTTATTCTGAACTGGAAGGCCAAAGGCTACTATATTTTTTTCTTTGTTTCTTCTTTAATAATAATAATCATTTACAAGGAAATCCAAAACGCAAAAGCAGTAAACAACTTTTAACAATAGAAATGGGTGAGTCTGAGTGGTTGTTTGGTTGGTGGTTGTTTGGTTGGTGGTTGCTTTGCTTGACTAGGCTTAAAAGTTTTCTTTGTGGGGGCTAAACAGGCTTGAGAATCTGAATATTTGGCAAAGTCACTGTTGATTCAATCAATTTTAGCCGCGATTAAAGCTAATGTTGTGTAATGCACCGAAAATAATAATAAAAAAAACTAATGTTGTGCAAAACTGCAAAAACTTATAATTGATTATAGTTATTGTGTAAAACTTTATTTTAGTACTTGAAAGAAACTTTGTTATTAATTTAGTCTTTTACATATTAATTTTATTAACGTGATTTTTCAAATTTTAAATCTTTAATATTTTAGTTTTTTCATCAAGTTTTAATCTACATATTATTTACTTTCATTATTTGGCTGGAGGGACTAAAATATTATAATTTTGAATTTTGAGGGATTAAATTAATAAAATTGACGTATAAGAGAGATTAAATTAACAATAAATGTGATATCTAAGCTCTCCTCCCTCTCAATCAAGGATTGGCCCAAACCTCTCTCATTACCTGACCAGGATGCCAGTGGAATAAAGAACAAGGACTTGGATGTTAAGAAGAGTGTGCAACACGAGCCTGGCAACACCTTGAGCTAGATCCAAATGATACCATCATAATAAGAGGGTCTTTATCATTTGGATGAATATTTTTTTATTTAATATATTTATATATAAATTTAAATATATATAAAAATTATTAATTAAAATTTATAAATTTTTTATTTGTATAATTATTTATAAAAAAAATAATTTAATTAAATTTATATACGAATATAAATATTATTAATTAAAATTTATAAAAATTTAATTTTTAATTTCATCTATTAATTTATTTTAATAATAAATTAATAACTAAAAATCAATTGTACCATCCATGAATCAATTTGATATTAGACAAATTCAATAATAAGTCACAGGCAAAGTTCCAAAGAAGTCCACGTCAAGGCTCGTGGTGTGCAAATCAACAAGCACTACCCGATGGAGCAGTCTTCTCACTCTTGAGATGGTGTAGACCACGCCCTCTTTCTCCTCCAATTGTGCAATTCCTGGCACAAAATCTAGCCACCATCCCCTCAAGGAAGGCCAGGAAGAAACCAAGAATGGCTCCAACTCAAAAATCCCAAGTAGGAACCTTGATGCACACCCTTTTGTTGGACACACTTCTATGGAGAACACAGAGTCACCATTAAAGAAAAGAAGTCGTAATGACATGGAGACATGAAGGGAAGAGATTGTGCCTAGATTCTTCCCCTCCCCCAACTTAAGAGCCCCCAAGGGGCGAAGGCCAAAACTAAATTAGTAGCATGGTTTCTGAGTAAATTAAATAACTTTCATTGATTGAGAAACAAAGGCAGTAACCTACTTACATTATAGAATCTGGTACAACAGGATATGATAAGAGATCAAGCTCAAACCTAAGATTTACAATTTAAAAAAAAAAATACTGTAGCACAAAAAAAAAAAACAACAATATCATTTTACATCACATAACAAATAGATAGTAATAAACAAATGAGATCGTTAAATCTTTGATCTTGATATTAGCAGTATCTAAACACCCAATTATAACGACACTAAAAAAGGGTTTAGGGTTATATTAAAGCAAAACAATAACTAAATACATAATTCTACTAGTCCGAACGCGGGAGTCCCAAGCTCACTCCATAGTACACATAAACTCATTGGCAAAATTAAAATAACTGTACATTCCAAACTTATATTCAATTGTACTATCACCTAAAAAAAAAGAGAATAAATAAAAAAAGAAAAACCTCCACAAAAAAGGAAGGAAAACTTCTACAAAAGAGAAAAGAAAACTCCTATGAGAGAAGAGAAAACTCCTATGAGGAGAGGGTATTTACAAAGAATAAGATTGCTAGAAACCACCATGAAAAGAAAGATTCACCTCCATGTGGCGAATGACTATCCTAAGAGAAAAGAGACTATTGCTGTTGGCGCTCTTCTGTGATGGGGTTTGAAAAGGAGGAGAGAGATCTAAAACACATCAACTAATAACAATGCTCTTTGTGATTTACTTTTGGGTTATAACTCAAAAGGTCTCATGTTTTTTGGGTAATAGTAAGTGGCCTAGGTCCAGGTCAAGTAAGATTAGAGACAGCTGGAAAAGCTAAAAGAAACAAGCAAGGGGAAAAGAGCCCAAACCGAAAGACAGTAATTAACAACTGGGCTCAGCCTTAGGAAAAAGCTCAAGAAAATTATCAGAGAAAGCATCATAGTATGAAGCCCATGACAATAAGAACATAGCCAACCATAGAATACATCAAAGTATTAAGCCTAAGAACATATGTGTCAATGCTGTGCTGCTGGGTTTTGGGCCATGGGCCTTGACGCTTTTGTTTTGTTGAATTTTAGTAATGCTAACCCAAAAAAAATGAAAGACTTAGTCATTGTGTATGTGTAGACGACAGTGTACTCTTGACTGTAAAATAACCAGGCAAGATTTAAAAGATAAATTAGTGAACAGCAAAGATTTCATCTGCATAGATGGTTCAAATTTTGTTACGTTATCTTTCTAGTGACTTAATGCAAATAGATGAAAATGTTTTTTGGTATAATTATTATTAATTAAGACCATTTAAAAATTCATGATAGGACGATTTTAAAATTTAATGGTCTATTTTGACTCTTAAAATTAAATATGTAATTAGAGAATGAAATTAAAATAAATTTTTTAATTTTAATTTTTATATTTAAATGTTATTTAAAATTAAAATTGTAATTTTATAAATTAATTTTATAAAATTAAAAATAACTAAATTAAGTATTTATCAATTCTTAATTTATATATTAAGAATTATCAATTTCAGAGTTTAAAAATTAAACTTTTTCTCTCTATCTCTATATTTATTTATGAATAATCAATTATATTTGTTGATATTTATATTTATATAAAAATTATTTTATATTTATATAAAAATTATTATAATTATTATTTATTTCTAAAAAATATTAATGAAAAATTTCTTAATGAAAAAAATATAATTATTATATTATAAAAATATTATTGTATGTATATTTTTTATTAATTTTAATACTTTAGATCATATTTTTAAATAATAAAATTATAATTTAATTTAAAATTATAATTTTTTATCTTAATTCTTTGATAACTCTAAACATAAAATTTAAGGTTATAAATTATTAAAATTAAAATTTTACAATTTTAATTCCAATTCTTATTTGTAAATGAACTAAACTCTAGAGGGTTTGTAATGTATGCACTTTTTTTCTTAAAAACAATATTATTAGATTAATTTTAGATGGATAAAAAGATGCTATGAGACTATATAAGAAATTTTCCTTGTATTAACTGTTTGGTAGAGTTGTGTGCCGTCAAGGTCCCTCTGGAACGCCACGTTGGATAACACTCTCCTTCTGGAACGTAGACACGTTACCAACTTTGCACTCTTTTCTTCAACCTTCTTCTTCTCCTTCTTTCTCTTTCCGATCCTTTGACACACACACTATTTAGCTTTCTCTAGCAATTTCTTTTTACAACTGCGTTTAATTCAGTGTAGATTTGAGTGCATTCCCAAGGAACGAAAAAAAAGGAAAGGCTTTGTTGTTGTGGTTTTTGGGTAGTGATGGGGGAAGAGGTGGGTGTAGTGGGCGTTACTGTAGCAAACGCTCTCCATCATCAAAACAGCGGAAGAGATGATCGGAGTCTTGAAATGGACATATATCCTTTGAATCGTTACTATTTTGGATCCAAAGATGCCATTCCCTTCAAAGACCACACCTTAGCTGACCGAGTTCAGAGGATGAAATCCAAGTTCGTTTCTTTTTCCCTTCTATTTTTGCAATTTACATGTCTCTGTTCCGTTAATCACTTCATATGTTCTTTTGACTTTCTTTTTTACTTTTGCATATTAGCTATGCTGCCCGTGGAATACGAATTTGTGTGGAAGCTGTCATACTGGTTAGCCATTCGCTTCTTGCATCCTTTTTTAATTTCATATATATAATTTCATGTTTAATTTTTTCAGATTAGAAGTACTGCAATTTTTTATATATATGGAACTAAGATGAGTGAATTAGGTCGTTAAATTGTAGATATGGATTATCTCCTATGTACCACTGATATTTTAAAATGGTCGCTGTACTGATATGGATCAGATACTTTTTAATCTATATATTTTTTAATTATTTTTAAATTTTTGTCATATTATTGTATCCAAGTCATCCTATCCGTGTCCTATATTTGTACACGTGTTTCTAGATTATCTCTCACACACACATATATATCAAACCTTCAACATCAACATGATCATTTTAAAAGTGAAGATAATATTTTAAAAAGTCACATGACTTGACCTTAATCTTAATCTATGCAATGATTCAGTCCACTCATCTCTTACAATAACCATTCTCTCACTTGATATTTAATACGTCTCAGGTATATATGTGTTTGTATCTGTGTGGTTCCACTTACTCTAGGTGTAAGACTTGTACAATTACACCATTGAATGTGAATTTTACCAATTAATCTGTTGAACCATGTGATATTATGGTGATGATTATGCATACAAAATTTAAGATAAATTGGACATTCATAAGTATTTAAACTAATAGTTGATATTTACCTATATTTTGAAAACATATTATACGTTAAAATAAAGTAATTCAATAAAGAACCAATTAGTTTTAAAATTCTATGAAATTTTATGGGCATAATCTACCTCGTGTGAACTTTCAATTTGGATTGATGAAATTTGACATTTATAAAAAGTTATTCGGTGGAGTTAGTGTGGTAAGTCTTACACTTAGAGTAAGTGAATCCCCACTATATGTTGTTATTAGAGCAAGATATGTTGATATATGATCGGTTCTTCACATGGTATTGATACGAGAGCCTTCTTTTAAACCAAGATGATCTCAAGTTAATCCTTGCCATCAGCATGTTCTTCATGAAATTCGAGCCAAGGTAATAGTCCAAAGGGCTTTTGCAGTGAGGGGATGTTGAAAACTATGAATAAAAAACGTTCATAGCACTTTTCTTCATAGATTAAGCACCTTTGTCAGGTTCATTGTCTGTTCAGAACAACATAAATACTATGAGAACTAACCAAGGTTGCTTTTGGTGCTACCCATCTTTACGTACACTGAAAATCTAAGTCCCCCCCTCCCCCTTTTTTTTTAAAAAAAAATTTGCACATCCTTAAATTCTTCAGATCTAGGTGATATATTACAACTTACAAGCTTGTCGCATTGTTGCCACACTGACTGTTTACCATCATTATTTGTCTTACCCTAATAGATTGTGGGTTTTACCAGAAAAATGATGTTCTTTTGTGACCAGCTCGCTGAGATTGAGCAATTAGTATATTTTGCAATATTTTGGTATCTCTTTTAACTTTTAAGATCATCTTCTATAGCCTCTTGAGGTCCATTTTCCCTTCCAAACTTCCTTTCGCAGGTAAACTTATGAAATTTCTTCTTGAAGATTGAGGTTGGGGAAGGCATGGTTGACTGAAATTTTCTTGAAGTTTTTATTCATACTCTTTGTCTTTAGTTATTGATCATTTGGTTTTGTCACCAAAGTGCTTGATATTGTCAAATGTTAACCGTTTATGCCTATGGGTCAAAGTTTTGCAATATGAATCTGAACTGAGAATGTAACTATGCTTGGGTCAGGTTGAGTTGTTCAAACATCCTCATTTGTTGCTGTTGCAAGTAAGAAATTCCACTTTTAAACTCCCTGGTGGTCGCTTAAGGCCAGGTGAATCAGGTATGGGAGGAAGCTGTCAAACATTGAAATGGAAAGCTTTGGGAATATTTTCCTGAGTTTTTACTGAAGCTTGGATTTGTGAATTTCCAGATATTGATGGATTAAAGCGTAAGCTGGCAAGGAATCTTTCTGATAATGAAGATGGGGATGGGACTGAATGGGAGGTATCAAACTTGCCTTCTTTCAGTTGTCACTTTAACCTCACAACATATAGAGCAGTTGAACTGTAATTTACTTGATTTAGGTGAGTGAATGCCTTGGAATGTGGTGGAGACCTGATTTTGAAACATTACTGTATCCCTTCTTGCCACCTAATGTAAAACTGCCAAAGGTACATAATTCTTTTTCGTTTTCATTTTTTTTAGCAAGTTCTGATGGAAGATGTCCCAGTCTCATAGTCTTGCTTCATGGTGTAGGAGTGTACAAAACTCTTCCTTGTGAAGCTGCCAGTGAGTCGAAAGTTCATTGTGCCAAAGAACCTAAGGTTGCTTGCAGTCCCATTGTGCCAAATTCATGAAAATCACAAGGTATATGGACTATGGATTTCCATTGGTTTTGGACAGTATCTAGGGTGTTCGGATATTCCAATGGTGCAAAGATAGTATGATTGAGCCTTCTCAGTAGTATTTGAAAGAGTAAACTCCTGTTTTGGTCCTTGAAAGATTTTCAGAACATCAATTTGGTTCTCGAAAGATTCTGTGTACTGGGACCAAATTGATATCATGCAATGACCATAAATCATTGTTTGAGGACCATTTTGAGGTTGCTAATCTTTCAGGACCAATTCCAAAAATCTTTTGAGGATCTAGTTGGGTTTGCACTCTATTTGAAATTAGCATATCTGGCTGGTCTGGTGTTTATCTATTTGATTTCATTCATGTTTATGAATAAAAAGTTTATCTATTTGATTTCATTCATGTTTATGAATAAAAACCAAGTGTTAAGGATAACATGGCCAAACAGAAATTATTCAAAGATAACAATTCCTTTTTTCTTATTTTGGTGATTGTGGTTATGGCGTCACATGGCAGTACTGTTTTGTTTTCCAAAATGCTATATAGGAAATTGGATGGTTATGGTCTGTTGTATCCTATATTTCCTATGAGAATTGCTGTAGTTTTTAATTGATGACTGGGTTGACACCTTTACCTGTGGATTTTGCAGACATATGGGCCAATTATATCAGGGGTCCCACAGCTGCTCTCAAAATTCTCTTTCAATATGATTGAATCTTAATACCTGCCTCTAACCTGTTTTATCATCCAGAGTGAAGTGATCTCATTAGGCAGCCGAACATTGTCTGTGACTAAGGATTTACCCCTTAGCATCCGCTCCTCATTTGGAGTCTGGACAGGGACTTGTATATATCATAGCTTTCTATACAACAGTGATATTGTAATGTTGGAAACAGCAAAATATATGTTACTTGCATGGTGGTGTGAAATTTTCTTCGAGTAATGAAGTTGTGATACCCTTTTCGTTTTGGCATTTGTTTTCACTTGACATGATAATACATTAATATATAAAATTCGCATAAACACCGGATAATTATTATCATTTTGCTTCTAAGCTTCTTGAAGAATGTAGAATGTAGGGAGTTAGATCTTCATTACGAACTGGCTGATCAATAACAGCTATTTCATTAGCAAGTAACTTGATAACTCATAAGTATTCAGCGACAGACTTAGTACCTCTGACACTTTGTTAACCATGACACGAGATCTTGACTTGTTGGCATAGAATCTTTAGGACTTCCCAAGCAACACGTGAGGTTTTGGGACTTGAGATGGTGTGTTGAATGGAAGGATCCAATGAAGCAAGAATGGCATGCCTAAGCAGTTGATATTGGCAATGCCAAAAAGATAGTGTTAGGCTTACAGGTGCAATAAGGATGGGGTGGGGAATATTGAGAGTTTTAATGTTAACGGGCTGGAACATTTATGTGATAATTAATGGAAGAGAAGAAATTATAGGGTATTCAATATGTTAATGAGTTGTAGCCTTTATATGCAGCCTTTATATGACAGATAGTTGGAGTTGAGAGAATTTAATAGGGGCAGTACTTAGCATTTACCTAGGAGTTATGGCAAATGAATAAGCAGTTAATGGAAAGAATAAATAGGAAAGTGGAAGAGGAGAGAAAGCATACAATCATTTGAGTAAAAAATTGGAGCCTTTGGACAGGGAATAAGCAGACCCTCGAAGATCTGCAGGTTTCTTTATTATGTTTTCTATTTTTTAGTTTAATCCAAAGGGGTTTTCCCTATTGTAAAGAGCTAGAGTCCATTGTTTCTTTCTCAGTAAAAGCAGTACCTATCAAATTGGTATCAAAGCTCTCGATCTCAGGAGCCCTAGTTCAAACAGACAAGAATGGAGGATGAGATGGAAGCTATAATGGAGAGGATGGAAGGAATTGCCTAAGAGAACCTGGGGCGGCTCTAGCGAATTGAAGACATGCTGGTGGAGTTGATAAGGCACCAACAAAAGAAGTAACTGACATATTGGGGTGGCTGGACAGGGTGGAAGAATATTTCCACCAGAAGGCCATCAAGGACGATCAGAAGATACAGGCTGTTCAGTGGGCTTTGAAGGGGCGCGCATTGAACTGGTATGGTTGGTGGGGGGGACGCACCACCTGGGCTGCTTTCATGGCAGCCTTTCATGGCAGCGATGGTCCACCGTTTCAAATCCAAGGCAGCGATGGTCCACCGTTTCAAATCCAAGGCAGCGTCGGAGCAAGGTAACAGTGAAGGCCCATTTGGAGTAAATCACACAAGCGAAGAATGAAGGTTGCTATGTCACAACGATAAGAAACCACAGTGTCACACACTTGAGGAGAATCTGCGAGGTACTCTCGCGAAAGAGGTGAAAGAGGTATGTGAAGAAGGAGCTCTGCTCTGCGTCACAACGTAGGTGGTGGTGAGAACGAAGGGGTGATGTCGGTGCCGAGCAAGCTAGAGAACACACGACGATTGAAGCCCAACAGTCAGGGCAGTGAAGGCGTGAATGGTGGCTGGCTTGATAGTGATGGTGGAAGGAGGGAAGTTGCTAGGGTAGAGAAGGGTGAATTCAGAATGGAGACTCTTCTAGAACAAATGGGCCAAGCCCAACTCACTAATGAGAGGAAGTGGACCTTAAGAAAGAAAGGAATAGATTTGATACAAAATGAAGGATTCTCTTCAAAAGAGAATCTGACTATCTCTAGACGTTGGGCCACTTTACTTGACCTTGAGCATGGTCCAATCTTCAAATCAACCTTAATCTGCAAACAGAAGTAGGGTAGATGACTCGAAAGGACTTCCCGCCCTTGGGCATTAGAATCGGCTCTCCCTCACCGTCGCCGGAGCCACCATATTTGAACCTGCACAATTCCACCACCACTGGAGTCGTCAAAGCCCACACATACCATGTAATAGATGAACACGTTGAGGTAATAAATATGGATTTGAAAAATATCACAATTATTATCCCTGATATACATCCAAGTTCTGGTGCTCTAAGGACTCTAGATCTCAATGGAACTCAATTACATAGGCCGTTTCCAAAATCTCTTGCTAATTGCATGACATTAGGGGTATTAGACCTTAGGGAAAATCATATTCTTGCTGGATGTTTAGAAGCTAATGGGACTTGGCAAATGCTTCAAATTATCAACGTGGATTTCAATCATTTTAGTGGCAAGCCACCAGGAAAATATTTCATAACTTCAGAAACAGTAATGCATGAGGAACAAAAAACTATTTTAGAGTTTGACAACATCTGGTTCCAAGCACCAATTTCTCTAGTTCTAGAGGTTGCAGGTGATGGATTCGAAATTAGAGCTATTGGTAATGATAATGGTGAGAAAGGTTCCTATCACATGATTTTGGGTCTAGATCAACATAATATTAACTTCGACTAGTTGGACAACTTCAAGAAACATTTGAGTAATAAGGTTATGATTACTTCACCCAAGCTTATGGAATTTGTTCCTAAGAAATTCCCTAATTTAAAAGTTAAAGCTGTAATTGATATTGCTCGGGACTGCTTGGTGTCTTATTTGAAGGAAGTTGAGGCTAATCAAGTTTCATATCACTCAAATACAGTTCATGTTGTTTGCATTCAACTAACTTCTACAGAATATGATCTTACAATAAGAAATGGGTTGTCCTTTTTGCTCTTCCTTCTTCTGGGAATTAGAGAAGGTCAATGGGATCCAAGTAGAGGTTCTTGTGTGTCAAGCATAACTTGGTCATTATACTTCAAGCAGTGGGACCCTGGTGGAAGTTTCTTGCAGTAGTTACAGGACCCTCACTTGAATCTTCACCTTGAGGATAAGGTGAATATTTGGGGGGGAGTATTGTTAGGTTTACATTTGCAATAAGGATAGGGTGGGGAATATTGAGAGTCTTAATGTTAATGGGCTGGAACATTGATGTGGCAGTTAGTAGAAGAGAAGAGCTCATGGGGTATTCAATATGTTAATGAGTTGCAGCATTTATATGGCAGCTAGTTGGAGTGGAGAGAATTTAATAGGGGCAGTACTTAGCATTTACCTAGGGGTTATGGCAAATGAATAGCCAGTTAGTAGAGAGAATAAATAAGGAAGTGGAGGAAGAAAGAAATCATCCAATCATTTGAGTAAAGAATTGGGGCCTTTGGGCAGGGAGAAAACAAATCCTCGAAGATCTGCAAGTTTCTTTGTTATATTTTTTGTTTTTTAGTTTAATCAAAAGGGGTTTTCCCTATTATAAGGAACTAGAGTCCATTGTTTCTTTCTCAATAAAATCAGTATCTATCAGATAGTCTGGACTGACTTTGGTAGGTGCAAGAGAGGAACCATCAATGTTAGATCGAATCTTCGTAACCAACTAGTGTGGACTTGATGGAATCAACTAGGATGATCATAGGAGTTTTTTGGACTTAAAGCGTGGATAATACACAAGTTTTTTTTTCATGTTTTGAAATTTAACTTTGTCGTAGAACAATAAAGGTAACAAGGATCAAACTCTAAACTATTTAGTCATAGAAGCAAACTTAAGTTGTTAGGTGAAGACACATAAATGGTTTCATTATATCTCTAACAAATGGATAGTGCATAAGAATTGATAACAGACAGTTGTTTGGGGCCAATGGCGGTGGGAAAGGAAGTAATGTTAGAGTTGGTTGCAATAGGGGCAATTTTTGGATTGGGATCTTAGGACCAAGATAAGTCATAAGGAGTTTTGATGTGCACACTGTTGAAATAAATAGCTTTTGTTAAATTTTACTGATGGGTATGTACTAATATTTATAGAGATAGATTATAACAGATAACATTATATATTCCAATACAACTGCTAAAATCAAAGCTAAAATAAAAAGAATATAGAGATAGAGTTTTGCAAGGATTCTGCAGATAATGCAGTTTAGTTAACTGAGGTTGTTTCGATTGCATGAGATTTGACTTGGTCTTGTGCTTGTTCCATTACAATTTTATTCCTAAACTTTTTGGTGTTCATCAATCAGATCGTTATAATTTTATTAACATTATCCTAATATGTTAACTCCATAAGCAACCAGAAGGGAAAGCTCTGTTAGTAGGAGGTAGGTTTCGTGTGCTTTATTCTCTTTGGCTTATTGCGGAGTTGGGTTGGGGCTTTTGGAGTGAGCGAGATGGTGTGTGGGGTTATATCTGAGAGGGATAGATAACTTCTAGGTCACCAGAAGAGGTAGCTAGTGGTGTAATTGTGGGCGTACATTTTGGAAGCATTTGCACTATGAAGCACAGACACGCCGATTATGAGGTTTGTCCACGTGTCGGATACGTGTCCGTGTCAGACACATGGAGACACCCGTACGACACCTGTGTCTTGTGTGTCTGAATGTGTCCAATTAAAAAGATTATTATTTTTAGTTTGGACACGTCTCGAACACGCTCAAACACTTCTCAGACACGCTTGGACACTTCTCGAATACGATTTGGACATGACTTGAACACGACGACCTGTTAATATTTTTTTTAAAAAAATAATTTCCATGACTAACATTCAATTAGTAAACTCGTAATCCACTCAAGCCCAATCACATGACTGACGTCTCAAGCCACTATTTTCACATACTAATATTTTAAGTTTTATCTTTTCACACGCCATTATTAGACTTTTAAGCTTTATCTTTTCACACACCACTATTTTCATCTGCTCCTTCTACCTCTGCTCGTACCAAATCGTCCACTTCGTTGTCACCGAAGTTTACCTCACATCAATATTTTATCTAGTTATTTTTTTTATGCACATGTACTTGTACATAATTAGTTCTATTAAGAGAAGTTGGTTTAAGAGATTTTTTAGAATATGTCAATAAAAATTATGTTCTATATTTTTAGGAAGGACTTACTAGATAAAGAAATATTGATATATATTAAAATATTATAAATTTTTAAACTTATAAAAATAATATTAATGAATTATGAATCTTTTTCTTAAATTTTAAAATTATATATTTTATATATAATATTATATATAATATTATATATATATATATATATATATATTCATATCTTATTTTAAAATTTAATATATCTCTATATCTATATCTATATCATGTCTCTGATGTTCGCGTATGTCCTTCATACCACTTGCATAAACTTTTCACCTCTTTGCCGTTTATTTGTCCACCTAACATTAGGGACGTACTTGGTGGGTTTGGGGTAAATGCCCCTGTTTAAAAAAAATTATTTATATATGTAATACATCATTTTTATCTCTCACAAAATTTGAGAGAATTTTATTTAAATACAAAATTAATTCGATAAATTTTAATTTTAACAAACTATTGTCAATTTATCTCTTTCAAATTTTGTCTAATTTCATTCACATGGCGTTAAATTGTTAATTAATTCTTTACTTGCATATAGTCATATTTATGTGTATAATCATTAATTAATCTTAGATAATTTATTTGTAAATTTATCTTAAATAAATTAGCATTTATACACAAAAAAAAGTCACATTAATACTACATATAAAAAAA
Organism: Ormosia emarginata; assembly: GCA_029884605.1. NCBI lineage: Eukaryota > Viridiplantae > Streptophyta > Magnoliopsida > Fabales > Fabaceae > Ormosia > Ormosia emarginata. The sequence goes on along the minus strand of JAQQTP010000073.1, from coordinate 1,839,387 downwards.
TACATAACAAATATTATAATTTTTAAATAAAAATTATTCATCTGATAAAATAAAAGAATTTCTCTCGTTAACAAAAATTTTTGTATTCGCCAATGCCTAGCATCATTATATTTTGATTGATTACAATTGGTTGCCTCCCAACACTGATAGCGGCCATCCCTAGCTGCATCATCGGAAATAGGCAAAGAAAATGATTGAAGGGCTAGTTAACTGGTTCGAATAATGCTTTATGTAAATCTTTTGAGTGTATATTATCTCACATAAGGTATAAGTGTCAAAATTAACGTATAGATATAAAAAAGTAAAATGTGATCAGTTATTATTAAATGGTAGAAATTATATTGATGTGATGTGAATATAAATATATATGTAAGTGATATGAGTAATATTATTCGGCAAGATTGGAGAGACATGAAAGAAAGTCTTTGGAATAATAATTCAGACTCATTCATGCATGGTTCCTTTTTCTGATTTTTTCCAACCACGTACTTCCTAGTAACATTCCCTGCAAGATTCTTTATTGACTGTATTTTGTAATTTACTTGTCTTTTATTTTTTGCTCTTACGTTTCCGGCTATTCTCTAGTCGTTGTGTTGCAATGAAATTTGTAAAAAAAAAAAAAAAAAGATTATATTAAAAATGTTTTTTGTATTCTTGTATTCTTAACTGGATAGCAACTCAGATTGAAGAACAAATGTGAACTACTTTTTTTTCCTGTGGTGTTCAATATAAAAATCTGAACTAATAGAATTATTTTTGTTTTTAATTTTTTTGGCTGGATTATTCATAATTATCTAATGACCTAATATGGTTTTCGTCATGCTGACACGAGTTAACAAGCTATGCATAAAATATGTGCAATTCAACGTTGAAAATATGAAATAAAGAAAGTATTGCAATTATTTTAATTAGGGGTGCACAACCCAACCTAATAATCTGAGAACTCGATCAATTTGACTTGACCTGATATGAAATATTCGAGTTGGTTCAGGTCAGTTTAGGTTGAATTCGATCAACCCGACCTCTTATTAGTTCGGGTGACGGGTTCAATAAACCAATCTGATGACCCGAAAAAAAAACGACGTAGTTTTGCAGTCCCTAATTCTAAATATTACCTTCGTCCTTCTCCTTCGGTTTTTGCAGCCTCCCTCTCTCATTCTCAATTTCTCTCCTTCCACTTTCCTCCCCTCCGCTCCCTAAATCCCTCCCTCCCCCTCCCCTCCCCTCCCCTAACCCTAAGTGTCAAGCTCTTCTCTCTCTTCGTTTCTGATTTCCCAATTCCTTCCATGTTCCTGAACCCTAGGCCCCCTCCTTGCCAGTTGTCACTTTCGTTTGTCCTCCCTAGTCCCCACCATGGCCGGCAAATATTTGACCAGCCACCATGAGATTCAACCCGGTGAGGTGCGGATCTGGTCGATGGGTGAGGTGAGGCGTATCCGCCAACCCGTAATTTTTTGCGTTGCTCGTTGTTGCTCGGTCAAGATTTTAACCCATTTTTAGATTTCCAATTCCAATTTCCTCGCATTCCACTCCCCTTCGATAACCCGCGGGTTCTAAAGCTATGAACGTTGATGGGGTGGAAGAAGGTTTTGAACTTTGGTCGTTTTCTTGCTCCTCCTTCAGTTTTTTAAAAAAGTATTTCAAATTAGTCTTATTATTTGTGTTTAAGATATTTTTGCGAAACAGAGGCCGCTTAGTGCAAAAATGGTGGATGGGTCATGGTATGATAAAACTAAATTTATTTTATTTATTTATTTTTTTAACCTCTATAAATTATAATTTTTCTATTTTTTTTCCAATTTTTATGATTTTTTTATAGACTAAGTTTTAATTGATAATTTTTTATACATTTTATTTTATTTTTAATATAAATTAGGCATCAACTTTAATTCTTAAAATTTTTTTTTGAATTTTTATTTCTTTTTGTTTCAATTTCGCTCTTGATATCTCAAAAAAGTTTTAAAGTTACCTTTATTACATATGTCGTATATTTTCCAAACCCTAACACATTTTTCAAAACGATGTAGATCTCACGCACATGACCATTTTTGAAAGTTGAAAAATATGGGGACATAAATAAGACAAAACAAAACTTTTATGATCAAATTGCCACTCTACCTCCTTGACATAAGTAGGATTTTAACTTAATTAAAACCATAAACGTTTTTTTGTCCTCCCGGACATTAGTCCCCATGTTCCAAATATTTCATGAAACTCTCGAAATGATGGCTGATATCCAACTAAAGTCACCATGAGATTCAAACAGGTGAGGTGTGGATTTTCGGTCGATAATCCAAGTGAACCGATCCCAAGACATTGAACCAACGCAAAACTTAGATCAAACAAAAACACACGCCACCATCCACCATACATCGTTGCTTTCAATTGTTGCTCGGTCATCAAACATAACGCGGATCATAGACAACCAAGTTCCACCATCGTTACCTACGTGCGACATAGATTTTCCAAATGACCATTGCTAACATGGTTGTTTTGCACTTGATGTAGATCTCACGCTTTAACTTCAAACTTTTGATTTTTCGTCGTTTTGTGGTTCTAAAAACATGAACGTTGATGGGGTGGAAGAAAGTTTTGAACTTTGGTCGTTTTCTTGCTCCTCCTTCGTGTTCTTCACGCACCACCATGAGCGTTGTTTTCCATCGCCAATCACCATAGGGTTCCACCCATAAGATCTATTTAGGAGCACCTTGTGTGCAAAGTACAGATAAAGATGTGCTAATCAGAGCTTGTGCAAAACCAGAGGAAGATTCTTTATTGTCTTCCCATGCGAGTGCGAAAGCTCAGAGGCCGCTTTTGGTGCAACAATGGTGGATGGGTCATGGTTCATGGTTGGTTTAGTGCAAAACATAGATGGTTGGTTTTATCACACTTCTTGCTTTTTGCTTCTTCTTTGTCACGCTCTAATAGTACATTGCTTAGAGAGTATTAGACTACCCGATCCGAACTAACCCGATTATAATCGATGATTGGTTTACGATTTTAAATAGGCTAAATTTTTTTCCAAACCCGACCTAACCCGACTCGACCTCACTTAATTGGTTTGGACATTTTTTTCCCTAAACCCGAACCAACTCGACCCGTGATCACCCCTAATTTTAATTAACGTTTGTCTTCACAAGCAGAGATTCTTTGTATAGACTAAGTAAATTAGTAATTGACATATTATTGTTTTAAATATAAAATAGCTATGTAGCATAACAATTTAGACAATTAATTAATATAAATTAGGCAAAAGTTTTATTTTAATTCTTAAAATTTTTGTAAAATTTGAATTTAATTATAAAAGTTCTTTTTGTTTCAATTTCGCTCTTGATATCTCAAAAAAGTTTTAAAGTTACCTTTATTACATATGTCGTATATTTTCCAAACGACGATGACTAACACAGTTGTTTTGCACTTGATGTAGATCTCACGAGCACATGACCAAAATTGAAATTTTGATAAAATATGAGGGACATAAATAAGACAAAACAAAACTTTTATGATCAAATTGAAACTTTCGTGAATGACATAAGTAGGATTTTAACTTAATTAAAATCATAAACTGCAATTGTTATTTTTTGGATTGCAGACATTAGTCCTATATGTTCCAAATATTTCTAGTCTGAAACTCTCTAAATAATTTGATGGCTTTAATGACGTAACAAACTAAAGTCAACTCAAACTCAAACAGTAAGAGGTGACAAACTTGATTTTCTCACAAATCCAAGTTGAACCAACTCCAAGACATTGAACCAACGCCAAAACTTAGAACAAACAAAAACACAAACAAAACCACCACCACCCACCACTGCAATTTCAATTCCACTACAGTCATCAAACATAACCAGCACCATAGACAACCAAGTTCCTCTCTCTGTCATTACATATGCCGTATATTTTCCAAATGACGATGACTAACATGGTTGTTTTGCACTTGATGTAGATCTCACGAGCACATAACCAGATTAAAACTTTTATGAAGGACATAAGTAGGATTTTAACTTATTTAATCTGCCATCATAAAAACACATAACACAATCACCATTCTCTGAATCAACGCCAAAACTTAGAACCAACAAAAATACAAACAAAACCACCACCATCCACCCCTGCAATTTCAGTTCAACTACAGTCATCAAACAGAACCACCACCATCGACAACCAAGTTCCTCTCTCTTCCATCATAAAAACGCACAACACAATCACCATTCTTCCACCCAAGTCAAAAGTCCTATGTTCTACACCTTTCAAGTCAAAATAGTGACTTTCACAACCCCTCAAAGCCAATATGAGTCACCTCTTTTATTGTCTTCCACCGTCCCTATCTCTCCTCCGACCACCGTAGCTCACTGTGCTACCTCAACCTATATTTGGAACAACTTTGGTTCTAAGTTTTGGCGTTGGTTCATCTTAGGATTTGTGAGAAAATGAGATTTATCACCTCTTCTTGTTTGAGTTTGGTTTGACTTTAGTTTGTCACGCGTTTGAAGTCATCGAATTGCTTAGAGAGTATTAGACTACAAAAATTTGGAACAGATGGGACTAGTATTTGAAACCCTAAATTGATGATTGATGTTTACGATTTTAAATAGGCTAAAATCTTATTTACATCACTCATGTTTCATGAAAGTTTTCATTTCGTTCTAAAAGTTTTTGTTATATCTTACTTACATCTCTCATGTTTCGCAAAAGTTTTAATCTAGTCAGGTGTCACATGGAATCCACATCATGTGCAAAATAGTCACGTGGGATACAAATGGACATGTAGACATCACATCAGTCAGCCATTGCCATTTAGAAATAGACGATGTCTGCAATAAAGACAATATTGAAACTTTTTTCATATGTTAAGAATAAAATTGAAACAAAAAAATTAGTACTATATTGAATTTTTGTGAAAACTTTAGAGACTAAAATAAAACTTTTGTCTATAAACTATAAAGTGATAGTGTGTATATTATTTATTGGTTTAGTGTACTTAGGTTTTCTTTTTTGGTAAAGGCCTAAGCCTTATCATCTAAGCCAAATAAAGCTTCTAAGCAATCCACTAATAGAGCCTTTAGGAAGGGGTGCAGCTTTGGGAGGGATCGAACCTATGAGGATAGATAAAGGCCAATTGGTTTTTTAAAAAGAAAGAAGACACTTATCTGGATAGGCAGAGTTGCAACGGGCAGCAACCTCCTTTTAATTTTTTTTTTGTTGCAATGCTAATTGGGCCAAAATGAAAATTGGGTCAAAAATAATAAAAAAAAAGATTAAACAAATTATTATTTTAAAAGAGATGGGTTAAGCAAACTCTTTGGACCAAGCTTAAAAAAAAAAAAAAAAGATCAAAAAACAAGAACATTTATTGTCATAATATTTATAACTCTCTTCTTCTTTTTTTTTTTTTAAAATTCAGTGTCAAAAAGCTTTAATGATCCTAAAAATGACTCCATTAATTTTTTTAAAAAAAAATTAGTTTCCATGACTAACGTTCAATTAGTAAGTTTGTATCCAACTCAAGCTTAATCACATGACTGACGTCCTAAGCCACTATTTTCACATACCAATATTTTAAGTTTTATCTTTTCACACGTCACTATTAGATTTTTAAGTTCTATCTTTTCACACACCACTATTTTCATCTGTTCATTCTACCTCTGCTCGTATCAAGTCGTCTACTTCGTTGTCACTAAAACTTGTTTCACATTAATATTCCCTCTAGTTAATTTTTTTTAGATGCACATGTACTTGTACATAATTAGTTCTATTAGGAGAAGTTGATTTAGGAGATTGTTTAGAATATGTCAATAAAAATTATACTCTATATTTTTTAGGAAAGGATTTATTAGGTAGCAAATATTAACACATATGATATATATTAAGATATTATAAATCTTCAAACTTATAAAAATGATATTAATGAATTGCTATGAATTTTTTTTCTTAAATTTTATAATTATAAATATATATATATAAACCAAATTCTTTAATTTACTTTAATATTAATTTTTATATATATATATTTTTATATCTATGTCTTATAATTTTTTAAATTTAATATATTTTTATATCCATATCATATTTTATATCTGTGTCTTTGTCTCTGTCTCTGTCTATACTTCATAGCTATCCTGCATCGGGATGACCGTTTGTGCTGAAGCTCATGGTCAGTTATTAAGTTTATAAACCAAGTCCACCATCAGGAAAGGGATCGAACCATTCTTAATGTCAATTGGGTTACTTTTCTTGTAATAAGAAAACTAACTAAAAGCAACATTGACAGCGTAATAGATAATGGATTAGGCAGCCACACTGTCTATGAAAAAATAAATATGACAAACAGCATTGTGTATGACCTTAAGAAACATGCTATCTTACACAATTTTATAATCTCAATTGCTTAACGTCATAAATATCAGGAATAAAATATCCCCAATGATGTAATTAATTTTCTCTTTAATTTCCCTATTCAACTGCTTGTAAATTCTATATGATAAAAAATAATCCTAATGATTATTTGAGCAATAGGTTTTTCTTTAATTTTTTTTCATTCAAGTGCATTCATTATTTGTTAAAAAAAGAACAAAAAGTATACGACTCTCCAAAATTTGATTTTTTATAAATTATTATTATGAACTTTAAAATATTTTTAATTACTATAATTTTTAATTAATATCTTAATAGATACTTCTATTAATTTCTTAATGATAATATTATGTATAACATTTTATCCGTATTAATATTAATTTTAAATTATTTATTAATTTATTTATTAAATTTGATTATAAATATATTTTATTATTATAAAATAAATAAAAACAAATTTTATTTTAAAATAAATTTAATTTTTATTTATTTTTAATAAATAAAATATATTTAAAATTAAATTTTAATAAATAAATTAATAAATAATATAGAATTAATGTTAATATAGATAAAATATTATTATGTAATATTATCTTTAATGAATTAACAGATTCAAATTAAATAAAATGAATTATTGAACATTAATTAAAATTTAAGAATTAATTATAAATATTTTAAAATTCATAGTAATAATTTATAAAATGATCAAAATTTAAAAAGTCTTTATACTCTTTTCCCAACAAAAATTTGGGTGATGTCAAAAAGTCATAATTTTTTGTGCAGACTTATTGAATTTTATGTAAAGTTGTGTGAAATTATTTGATAGAAAAATGTTTCATACATATACACTTACACATTAATATGAGATGGCAGAATCATAATTGACATGCACAAATATTTTGGTAGGACCAATTGGGATCAAATGATAATAATAATTGTGTAGATATAAAGTGATGTGGGTATAAATATGTGTAAATAATAATATTTTATTTAGAAAAAAAATATACAACTCCTTTGAACTTTGATCATTTTGTAAATTATTATCCACAAATTTTAAAACATTCATAATTAATATATAAATTTTAACTAATGTTTCAATAGATACTTCTATTTATGATTTGTTAACTCACTAAGAGTGATACTACATGACAACATCTTATTTGTCTATTTACATTAAATCAAGAATATCCATTAATTTATTCATTAAATTCAAATTTTAAGTAATATTTAAATAGTTAAATCGATAGATAAAAAATTCTAAATGAAATAGTTAAATTAAATTTATAAATAGTTAAATTAATAAATAAATTAATAAACAATTCATATTTAATATAAATAGACATATAAGATGTTGTTATGTGACATTATTGGCGTTAGTGAGTTAAAAGATTCAAAATGAAAGGATTTATTGGATTATGAATTACCATTTAGAGACTAATTAATAAGGTTTTTAAATTTATGACAATGATTTAAAAAAATCAAAGTTTAAATGATTATATACTATTTTTCCTTCTATTTAATATAAACATGCATATAACTAGTAACAAATTTAATTATATATATGTTATTCTATAATATAGTATTTTGGGCAATTCTAAATGGACAAGAATTATATAATTGTATAAACAAAAAACATAAATATGTGCTCTAGATGTAATCTCCTAATAATGCATGTAGGAATACTCTTTAAACTAAAGGCATAAAGAAGAAGAAAAAAAAAATAGTTATCACTTAGCAAGTTTATACATCAGTTCACACTACGTCTAATATTTAAGGCTGGTATAGGTTTTGTATAAATAATTATGAATAATTTAATTAGTATTATTTTTTTTCTCTCGTAGCTAGTAAGAAAAAAAAAAAAAAGAAGACACACTATCTTGTTGCTAATGAAAAGAACAAAGGGAAATTTGTGTTTTCAAAATGCATGTGAGAACGCAAGAAGAAGACGACAGAACAGCGGTACTCCGGGGGTTAAGAGTCTGAAAAGTCAGTCAACAGAAGTCTCCATCTTCAAACTTCAAACTTTAAACTTCATTGTTTCTTTCTCCACTATATCAATGGTGACACTTCTTTAAAGAATTCTGGAAAGAATCTGAAAAGTCAGAAAACAATGGTGAACCTACTCTCCCAGACTCTTTACTCTGGGGGATAAAGAGTCTGAAAAGTCAACAAAAGTCTCCATCTTCAAACTTAAAACTTCAGTGTCTCTTTCTCCACTAGGTCAATGGTCACCCCTTCTTTTCCAACCGATTAGAAATAAAATAATAGTACCATGATCCTCCAATATATAGATCCATTCATTCTTAACTTAACACTAGCATATACTATATAATATATCATACTCAGTGTTTTTTTTAATCCGAATATCATAATCAGTTATTCATAGAAATATTTTGATTATATACATATATAATCTTACTATAAAGTTTTTCTTGCTCTATCAAACCAGAGCTTGGGAACCCCATTAGGATCCCCTAATCATGAAGAAAGGATGCTTAGGCCGCAGTCTCAAAATCACTGTTCCAGCATCTGATCAGGCTTCTTTTGCCAAGTTCCTGTGAGTCTCTCTTTGTGTGTGAATGTGCATGTTTTTTGTGTGGCTTTGGCTAACTGGAATTGTGGGTTATCTGGCTATGTGGTAGGACTGACAGCGGAACGTTTAAGGATGGAGACCTGCTTGTCAATAGGGATGGAGTTCAAATTGTCTCTCAGAGTGAAGTGGAAGCTGTAACATATTCCTCTCAACTTTTATCTTTTGCACTTGTTTATGTTTTCTTTTTCTTTTTTTTTTTTTCAATATTTATCCAATTGGGTTGCTCAATTGTTTCTTTTTTTTTTTTTTTTTTTTTTGCATTTGATCTATTGGATATAGTGAAATGCCTTGTGTGACAAGAAGAGATTCCTGAATTTTCTATAGTTTCCCTATTTTGAGGTTTCCAAACCAAAATGGAGCACTACTTGTTTAGAAAGAAAAAGACTTTTTTATCATATGGATTATTTGGTGTTTTCCCCTTACAATAAGATATTGATTAGAATATTTGGATTGGGAAAAATGGGGGGTTGCTAATTGAGCCTAGTTTCCCTAGCTTTTGCTAATATTTTGGATCACATATTGTTAGTGAATTTAGTGTCTGGTATAATTTCTCCTCTTACCTGCGTTTTGTCCGTAAACAAATGGAGGATAACCTGCAAGCTTATGAAGTAAAAGATTGTGTTCAGTAGACATCACCCACTTCATGAATCACTAAATAGAGTTTTTAATTTCGTTTCAATTCCATCTAAGAAAATAAAAATGTTTTGGTGATTTCTAGACTTTATAAAATTTGTTGTATAAGTTGTTTGCATTCTGAGTTAAGGCTATCACATCACTTAGACCCTCTTCTTCCTCCTCCTCTTCCTACACACCTTTTTTATTTTTCCTTGGTTGAGTGCATGTAATGAACCCTGCGTTTCTGCCAGAGTGTTGTGTGAGTTTTCAGAATCAACAGAAAGTACCATCATTCTTTCAATGCTTCTATTAGTTTCTAATGGATTAATCTATCAGTCATAGTAAAAACCTTCAAACTACGTATTACATTAGAAAAATGCCTATGCATACTTTTATGGTGGTCAAAATATTTTAGAAAACAGAATTACGTTTAATAAATTACTAAGCCATTATGTTTCAAAGAAAATACTACGTTTAATAAATTACTAAGCCATTATGTTTCAAAAAAATTACTAAGCGATTATCTACCCAAAACTAAATATATGCATTGCCAACATGAATGAATATCTTCTTTTAAGTGATGCTATCCTACACAATGTTATAATCACAATTGCCTATGTATATGCATTTAAATTTAAGTAATTTGATTATAGCTTTTCATGTTAACTCCATACATTTCGTTATAATCAGTTGTAACTCTCAACCATTGTGGTTTGTGCTACAATGATGGCACGGAAGTTTGAACCTAGGACTTCCTGCATATTTTTATTTGGTCTCAATGCTTATGAAAAAAGATTTGCATGCTGGCTGAATTCTGGTAATTTGTTATTTGAGTTTAATATTGGTGCTATTTTCAGCCACCTCCAATCAGGCCACTAGACAACCAGTTAAGTTTGGCAGACATTGACGCGATCAAAGTGATCGGAAAGGGAAATGGCGGGATAGTGCAATTGGTGCAACACAAATGGACTAATCAATTTTTTGCACTAAAGGTATACTTGCTGCATACATATTCCTTGCTTTGAGTTTGCATCTTCTTTTTCTTTCTTTTTTCTGGTTAATTTATTTTTTTTTTACTGGCATTGTCGATCTAAATTTCATATTTTCAAAGGTAATGTCATTCTCATTCTCCATAAAATACATTTCATTGAGCACTCAGGTATATTCAACCTAGTTTAGTTATTGTGAATTTTAAAACTTGTTTTCTCCGTGCAATCAGTGTTGGTCATGGGAACACACAGTTTCAGAAAATATTGATCTCAATTAGTGTTTAACGAGTTAATTTCATAAGGAGTAAGTTCATTTCATTCAGCTAGTAAGTTAGTTAAAGAGTAAGTTTTGTCCAACCAAAAAAATAAATAAAGAAAGAGAAAGTTTTGTTCCAGTTGGTTTCTTGTCCATTATGTCAGAACATCATCTTGTTGTTCACCCAACATTAGACCTTTTAATTTCACTAGACATAATGATTGAGATGTGGATCTGATCCCTTGGAACTTCCATATTTTAATCAATCATTGAACGGGATATGGTCAGAAAGACTCAGAACAAAGAAGACATCTGCTGGTGTCATAATTTCTTCTTTGTTATTCATTGTATGCTTTTACTAATATTTGGAATTAGAGCAATTACGGGGTAATAAGTCCCATATTGGTTCTTTCTCCTGCTTTTAGCATTTTGAAATTTCAATTATTTCCCCATGTGCATGTTTAGTTTAACAATCTGGTCTTTAATAGCTTCAAAGTCTTCTGCATCTGTATCATTTTCTTAATCTAGGAACTTGTACTTATGAACTAGTTTCCTGTTATCTGATATGCTCACAATATAAATCCTATCACATACTCCCATTCCACTTTGTTCTTTTGTCACTTATGATGTGTTCTCCACAATTCAGGAAATTCAAATGAATATTGAGGAGTCCAAGTGCAGGCAGATAGCACAAGAGCTAAAAATTAATCAATCAGCACAATGTCCTTACGTTGTTGTCTGGTACCAGTCGTTCTATGATAATGGTGTCATATCAATCATCTTAGAGTACATGGATGGAGGGTGCTTAGAAGGTCTTCTGAACAAAGTTAAAACAATCCCAGAGCCATATCTTGCTGCCATCAGTAAGCAGGTGAGGAGTAAGCAATTGTACTTCAGCCTTACAACTAAGTTCTTTTTCTCTGAATGCCTAACTAGACTATTTCCCTTTCTTTTCTTTTCTTTTTCAAATGTAGGTGCTGAAGGGTTTAATGTATCTTCACCATGAAAAACATATTATCCACAGGGACTTGAAACCTTCTAATTTGCTTATAAATCATAGAGGGGAAGTAAAGATTACTGACTTTGGTGTGAGTGCAATCATGGAAACTACATCTGGTCTAGCAAAAACTTTCATTGGCACATACAACTATATGTCTGTGAGTAAAATATGCGAATATATTTATCATTTTCCTCTGACCAACTAGGTGTGCCACCACTGCCTGGAATATAACTTATCCATTCTGCTCATTTTACAGCCAGAGAGAATCAATGGAAACCAGGATGGCTACAACTACAAAAGTGATATATGGAGTTTGGGACTGATATTGCTCAAGTGTGCTACGGGGCGGTTTCCATATACACCACCAGATCAAAGTGAAGGATGGGAAACTATTTTCCTGCTTATTGAAGCCATTGTTGAGAAACCTCCACCCAGTGCTCCATCTGATCAATTTTCTCCAGAATTTTGCTCATTTATCTCAGCATGGTAAAATATTAAGTATGCTTCTGTAACTAAATTTTGTGCAGTCTCAAGAATCTTGGCCCACCAAAAGAAAAAGACTTAGTGCTCATCCTGAAATTAGTTGGGATACATGAGGAGCCTATAATTTTAAAGTGGAATGAGTATGTACTCAAAACAAATAGTAAAAATGTAAAACACATGCCCTAACTAATTGTGTGAAGCCTTATATTCATATTTTATTTTGAGATATCTTATATAATTTCATGGAACGAACCTCCATCTGTGTTTAAACAAATCTAAAAGGCTGGCACCTTCAATCACTATTCAATTGGCTATTTTGTCATAAATTTCATGTCATTGCATTTTATGAGGCTTCTGATCCTCCTTGACTTGTTTAATCTTCTTTGTTTAGTTTACAGAAAAATCCAAGTGATAGACTGTCAGCTAAGGACCTTATGGTATGTATAAATCTTATCTATATGAGTATACCATGTAAAATAGGCTAAATAGTCATTCTTACAGTATATTTCTGATTTAAATTCCAGAGACATCCTTTTATCAACATGTATGAGGACTTGCATGTGGATCTGTCAGCTTACTTCTCCAATGCAGGATCTACACTTGCAACCATATAAAACTTGGCATGTTCCAATCCTGGACTCTAATCAAACTCAAAGGTAAAAGGTTATTCTAATTTACACTATGTATCATTTCACCTGGTATTCTTGAATGTAGATCACTATATAAACAAAATGTGTTGATCTGTCACAAACAGCAGGAATTTTGCTTCTATATTGAGGAAGTGGTTTACTAGTGTAAACTGTAAACAATGCAGGTGCTCATGTTTTGGTGCTCAGAAATTATATGACTAATTTTAATTTTCTATTAAAATGATTCTTTGTGTTGAAAGCTTGTATCAGGTTGCTTAGGAGATTGAAACATTTTTTTTATTTTTTTAAAGCCAATATATCATCCATTTATAGATATAACCTAAACTACAAGTAACTGTAGGATGTACTCGTTTGCAACCTTCCAATTTTCGATACTAATTTTCTGGATTATCTGAGAACCTCCTATTTTCTGAACAGTGAGATTCATAGTACTCTGTCAACTTGGCAAGCATAGGGATGGCAAAACTCCCCACTGGACACCGATCTTAGCGGGGACCGCCCCGAATGGGGCTCCGAATGCGAGGAATTTCTCCTTGCAGGGATGGAGACGGGGAGAAAAGTCTCCCCGTGATATATTCAGGGACGGGGACCAACACTCCCCATCTCGCAGAGTCCCCGTCCCAGTTAAATATTTAAGATAACCTTTATAATATATATATATATATATATATATATATATATATATATATATATATATAAATGCTAAATCCTACGAAATCATTTTCGTAGAACGACTCACAAGGACACAATTGTAAACTGTGTTTTTTGCGTTTAATAGGTAGTTATGTTTTACCTTATAACATTGTTAATTGTTCAATGAATACCCACCGTGTATTCCGTCTTTCGTGAAATTCGTAAAATGGTAGTTCGCGATAAATAGCATTACTCATATATATATATATATATAGGATTTTACTCAAGTGAAAGGAGTGTTTATTGTAAGAGGTGAGAGAAAGACATATCAATTGGATCGGATCTTATATGAATGGTCAAGATTAGAAACATAAATCGCACGCGACTTTTTAAGTGGTTACACGACCTTTAAGAATCTTTTAATCTCGACCATTCATGTATGGTTGTATGGTCAATTTATTCCTCTCACCCTCTCACAATAAAAACTCCTCTAACTAGATATATCCATATATTTATTTAAAATAAAAAATATTAAATTTATTTCTTTTTTTTTTTTTTTTTTTTAAATTTTTTTGATATAGTAAGGAATCTCCGCGGATATTCGCAGAGATTCAGAGAACAGGGATAGGGAAAAAAATTCTCCCGCAACAGGAAATGGAGACGGGGACGGGGAGAAAGTTGGGGTGCGGGATTGGGGAGTGGGAAGGTACTCCCCGCCTCCGCCCCGCACGGGTGCCATCTCTAGGCAAGCACTACTGCCACCTGGTATGTAACTGCAGTTTTGATTCCTTTCTTTGTAGAGTCACCAGTTGGATATGACCAGCATTTGCAGGATGGAGCTAAAGAAAACCAGCTCCTAAAATTATGTAGAAGAATCTGTGTTTTGTTGTTGAGTGATTTAAGTTCAAGAATTTGTTGAGAGAATCTTATAAATGGGAATGCCATGAGATTGCAATGATTGGCAGTTCATGAAGAATTTTAATGCTGAAGATTATCGGGGTGCTTACAAGAAAATGTTTGAAATTTTATGATTGCAACAAAAAGTACCACCAAGGACACTTCTCCCCTCTCCCCCGGTCAACAAAAAAATAATAAACAAAGGATAAGGTGTCACTTGAATTTGCCAACTTCTAAGAAAAAAGGTAAAGGCACGTAATAAATTTATGCCTGTGTCAGATTACTGTTAGAAGGTACTAGGTTAATAGTCTTATTAGTAATGAACTTAGACTTGTACTAGTAGTCGTACTTGACCTACTTAATAATATAAATAAGTGCATTAGGTTATTGAATTTGTATGTGACACATTCTCGTCAATCATATCATATTCATTCTTCTATTGCTAGTCGTCATTCTCTCTTTTCTCTCTAAACCCTAAAGTTTCAACAATTACCTTATTAATTTTGGAGTTTTCATTATTTGAACATAACTAATAATCTAATTCAAGAGTGGTTGTTTTGATTATTTGAACAGTTAACTTGAAAATTTTACATCTTTAAAAAATAATTTAATTTCTGATGTGGGCAGCTCTCACAGTGATAACTCATCTTAAGCTGAGCTATCCTTGTACATTGCAAATTTTAGTATACATAGCCCTGGTGAAAAACTGAAGGGCTAAATATGCTACTGACTGAAAAATACTTGTAAAACAATAGTATATCTGTAAATATTCCAGATGATAGGTATCTACTTTATACTTTTCTCTTAAATTTTCTTTGAGCCTTCAAGTCTATAACAATAACAGAGATATTATCTTTGCTTCCCCTCTGGAAGGCAAGTCTAGATAGATATTCTGCAGCAGACTGAGCTGCTGGATCAACTCCATGGTCTTGTCCTGTTGATACATTGTTGCCATTCTTCTTGTGCCAAAGAAGGATTCGCTTTCGTGCAATGTCACAGGCTTCTTCATTTGTCATGACATCCCATAAACCATCGCTGGCTAGAATAAGGCACTCATCGCTTTTTGCTCGATGGACAAACTTGACTTCTGGTTCAGGAATTATCCATGGTTTCAAGTATCTATCACCTAGTGGACAGGAAGCAAAAATGCTCTATAACAAAGATGACTAGAATAAGAAGATAAGGAAAATAAATATTAAACTAAAAAAGGCACAGATATAAAGGTGTATAGAAGTGCTTCCTGGGGACACAATAGGACGAAGGAAACTTACTAGAATGCATGAAGAAAGAACAGTTAGTCACTTTGGTCAATTGGTGTCTCAGTACAAATAGGTGTGAAAAAAATTAGGGATAAACTCAATATAAAAATTCTATGAATAGTTTATCACTGAATATTTCATTTCCAATTTTAAGAATATCCCCAATTGACTCTCACTGGGACAATTTTTTCCCCCCTTCTTAAACAATAGTGCATTAACGAATAATGATGATCAGAAAATAATGTTCCTCCCCATTACAATCTGACTAAGCGCAACAACCATGACATATGATAGCAGCAAAACTGTAAAAAGCCCTTTGATTGATTATCAAGAGAAAATGTTAAATGAACAATACTTACAAAGGAGATTTAAAAAAAATGACAATAAATCTGCACAGCAGTGTATGTAGATTTGTGACACTGTACAGATACAGAAATAAATCTAATGATGCAGAGAAGAGTATAACTTTGTTATTGCCACTCAAAAACATTGCCATAAAGACATACCTATGGACCTTGACACTGCCAAAACACCAAGAACTCGGTACCCGTTCCACTGTATGACCCTTCCTCCAGCAGCTTCTATCCTTGTCCACTCATCCTCTCTATTTGGCTGCAAATAGGAAATAAAATTTCCTCCATCAGAAAACTTCAGCTTCCAAAAAAAGTCCAGCAAAAAAAAATAGCGAAACTAGAAAGAAATGCCTTACTTTGTGGTCAGCAGACAATGGCAGTGCTTCTTTTCCGCGACACAAAACTGCTCTTGAATCGCCACAATTTGCAACTATTATGTGGGTTTGACTTAAAATAGCAACCACTGCAGTGGAGCCAACAGTCTCAGGAGCAAGAGGTTCAATACTAGACTCAGATCCATCATCAATATCACTGTTGCTTCCACTATTAGCTGCATGAACTCCTCCAACCTCATCATCTACTTTATGAAAACAATTGGAGAATGCTTTCTTCCAATGGTCCTGCCAATTGTCTCTCCCATTCTTTTCAGCCAAACTTGATTCTGCAGCTTCTATTTCCTTAATCAACACTGAATGAAGATGTTCCTGGCAGTAATTGGCAACCTATGAAAACAACACCCTCTTAGTGAAATGGATCAACTTCAACAATACAAACAAATTGGATAATTGACAAGAAGGATTTCAAGGCATACCTGACAGCCCCCATGTCCATCATAGACTCCAAAAAAGTGGGCTGGTGAGTATTTTGTGTTGTCATTCACATGGTCATCCATTAGCATCTGTGAAGGGACTTGAAAAGGTTGAGGCTTAGCAGCAATAGCATCTTCCATCTCCTGTCTCCTTCCACAAACTGATGAGAAACCCCAAAGAGGGCCACCACTCAATTCCAAGGCGTTCTGGCAGCTTGTTCTCCATGTTTGCTTCTCTGGCATCTCAGCAGATGGTTTTGGATCAGACCTATCTGATCCACTTCCATCTTCACTCTCAAGTTCCATTGCAACAGAAACCATGTTCTGCACTGGCTCTAGCTCACCATGTGCCTCGGTCAAATTGGACTTACCATGGATATTATCATCACCCTTGATGGTAATTGGTGACTCTATTTCAGAACAATTAGTCCTCAAAGTAGCAGATTCCTCCCTACAAGGACTGCTTTTGTCACTAGCAGCAGATTGAGAGCTTGGATCATGTAGACACTGAAAATCCTTAGCAAACATGAATTCATCTCCATTTCTTGCCTGGTTATGGCTTTCAGTCAGGACCCAATTACTGTCACAATCAATAACCATTTCTGAGACAAGGTCAGCTCCAACCTGATTCTCCTTTACCTCTGCAGATAGTATAATTTGGTGTTGTGGACTAATATCTGTGTGGTTTTCAGTTCCAACAGAGTAAGATTGACAACCCTCAATTGCAGGATTTAATATTAAAGCTGCTGATGTATTTGCCATAAGCTTTAGACCAGTTATCTCCATGTGAGTCGTCACTGATGACTCCTTTTGGATTAAATTCCCATGTGTAAATGGCACTGCAACCGTCGGAGATATTTCCTCCATAGATTTACTTTGCTTTGTAGCAATAGCCTTATTCTCTAGAATCCTATAACTGCTAGCCTTTAAACCACGTTTTCCTTGAGCCTCTTTTCTAAGACATGGAGTTCAATTGGCATATAAACAAACACCAAGAAGACTCCTAAGGCAAGAAATTAAAGGATCTTAGAACCAATCTTCTCAGAAGCAGTCAACTACTGTGTAACAAAACCCATTTAACGTTATGCTCTTTAGGCATCAAACTAATTAGTTTATATTGAAACAGCTAAGCTAGATGCTAGAATAGCCCTCTAGATCCTTTCTGAATTCAGCTGTTTTGGACTTCTATATTAAATCCTATCAGTCTAGAGGGCCCAGGCGGTGTCCCAAAATCTTCTATTTCTACCTCCCCACCAACCAACCCTTTGATTCCTGAAAACAGAAGGCAATAGATGACTCAAGAAACCAAATCAAATAATTGTTAAGTCAGTGCCTTGTGTCTCTCTCTAGACGACAAGGAGACAACGGAAATGGGGTCATTGAAAATGAACAAAAAATAACAACAAATGGTACAAAAATGAGAATAGAGGTTACCTGGAACAAAGGCAACCCACATCTACCATTGAAATTTGCCTGGGTTTACTTCTCTTCTGTTCCTTTCAAGTGTCAACTACAACATGCCACCCATCCTCAAAATGATATCAAACTAGAGGTCAATAATATTGGTCATGTCAACCCCCACCTACTTTGTGCCATTGCTATCTATGATGAACTCAACTATGCCTAGATTTATTTTCTAATAAGTGCACTGGGATTAATCTCTAGAAACAGTGAAAGCACAGAAAAGATAGTAATTCTCAGTTGCTTACCTTCACAAACTGGATATAAGAGTGATGGAAGGGAATAAATTAAGGAAGAACAGCAACCTCAACATTTATATGCCAGTATTGGTTATTTACATCAGACTTTAAACAATGAACCATTAGTATTTTGAATTTTCTTCATCATTCTCTGTGCTGAAAAAAGAAGGATTTTCAGCCTATGAAAACAAACTAATCCCAAAGAGATGATTGCCTTTTTTCTTTTTTTTTTTCTTAGAAAAAAAATAAAATTTCTAACACAAACATCTTTTCTTCACCAACAAAAGGAGGAAGGAGAAAGAAAACGTAGCAGGCATAATTTCCATTTGTTCCCTTGCTGAATGATGCAAGAATTTGACACATAGTGCGTTCGTTTCATTTTTTAATTGTTCGGTTAGGTTTGGTTACATCATTTCCTAACAAATATCTCCGAAAGGAACTCTTTCTTTAATATCACCAATACAATACAAGATTTAGACTTATATGTTTTAAATTTTAATGATAATATAACATATTTTAAAATTTATATTTTTTTAAACTAATGATAAATTATAAGATTTTTAAATTTAAATTAGTATTTTTTTTATATAACATAATAATATTTGTATATTGATATAATTTATTTTTTTAAAATTTTATAACTTAATTATATATAACATTTAATTTTATGTTTTTTTTATATAATTATCAAATTAACTTAATTTTAACTCGGTCATTACTTGAACTATAATTAGATCAGATTTGAATTTGAAAAAATGACTCAAGTTAAATCAGTTGCAACCAATCTTTAGTCATAGGGGTCTTACCTCTGATGGGTTTATATTAAAAGAGACACAAAAAGGAAATTATAGAATTTTGCCATTACAAATCAACCACATCCTCTTTTTTCTTCTTTTTGGTTAACAATACGGTGCGTTTTGCATCTGTGGAACCTTGGTTTATAGCGGCATGTTTCCAGTGTGATCTGCATTGTCTCGTGAGTTTTCCAGTCTTCAATTCAGGACCACCGTCGTCGCAAGAGGCATTTTCCGATTCAAATGTTTCACGGTGATGACAAAAATAGGAGCATTTTTTTTTCGTTTTTTTTTAATTAATTTATTTTAAAAATTTTAATTTAAACATATTAAGATTCACTTCTAAAATTTTAATTAAAAAAAAAAGAGATTAATTTTCTCCCCAATTGGAAACCCATACCATCGCCACGAAGCCACAGCATCTCAGCTTCAACCTTCAGAGATCCCACCGAGAACCGCCGCGCCGTCGTCTTGCACCACCAGTGCACCATCCAACCCGATGGTTCTTTGCTACTCGTTCTGTCACTACTGGAAGCTCGGTCTCTGCAACTTCAGTGTTCTGTTATTAATTTTATAGTATAATGTTTTATTTGCTAACAATAACTCGAAATCATTATTAATAAAAAGGTAATATAACACACACAAAATTACGTAGATCATTAAGTACTAAGAATTAAACTAAGTAGACTATTAAGTATTAATTATTAATTTTATAGTATAAAATTTTGTTTGCTAACAATAATCTGAAATCATTATTAATAAAAGGATAATATAACACACAAAAAAAAAAAAGATTATGTGAGTACTAAGTATTAAACTAAGTAGACTATTAAGTATTAATTATTAATTTTATAAAATAATATTTTGTTTGCCAAAAATAACTCATAATCATTATGTATAAAGCTTAATATAATATAAAATAAATATTAAGAAGATTTTTAAGTATTAAGTATCAAATTAAGTAGACTATGAGAGTGAATATCAAACTAATTTCACAAGCTTGTATTAGTCATTTAAGTAGTAAGTATTAATTTTATAGAATAAGATTAATTAGTCTTTCCTTAACCATGAATTATACTATTTGTCAATAATCATAAACTATGAGTATTTATTTAAGTATGGATAATACAATTTGTCACTAAGTATCGATAATGAGTCTTTTCTTAAATATGAATTATACTATTGGTACTAATCATGAAGTATGGACTTTTGTCTAAGTATGAATAATACAATTAATCACTAAGTATGAACAATGAGTCTTTTCTTAAGTATATATTATACTATTAGTCACTAATCAATAATCATGGACTATGGTCTTTCCTTAAACATTGATAATACAATCAATCACCAAGTAAGAACAAGAAGTCTTTCCTTAAGCATTGATTATACAATTAATCACTAAGTATGAACAAGAAGCCTTTCCTTAAGCATGAAGTATACTATTAGTCACAAATCATGGACAATAGATCTTTGCTTAAAAATGAATAATTCAATTAATCACTATGCATAGACAATGAGCCTTTCATTAAGCATGGATTATAATATTAATCACTAATCATGAACTATGGGTCTTTCATTAAGCATAAATAATACAATTAGTTGTTAATTATAGACAATAGTCACTAATAATGGACAATATATTTTTCTTAACCATGGATTATAATATTAGTCATTAATCATAGACTATGGACATTTCCATAAGTATGGATAATACAATTAGCCACTAATTATGAATAAATTATACTATTAATTATTAACCATGGATTATAGGTTTTTCCTCAAGCATGAATAATGCAATTAGTCACTAATCATAAATAATGAGCATTTTCTTAACCATAAATTATACTATTAGCCACTAATCATGGACAATAGTCTTTTTCTTAATCATGAATTATAATATTAGTCATTAATCATAAACTATGAGCATTTTCTTAAGCATTAATAATACAGTTAGTCACTAATAATGATAATAGACTTTCCCTTAAGTATGAATTATACTATTAGTTACTAATCATTGATATCCTTAAGTATACAAGGAGTTTTTCCTTAAGTATGAATTATACTATTAGTCACTAATTATGGATATTGGGTCTTTTCTTAACTGTAAATTATAATATTAGTCATTAATAATAGATTATGAGTCTTTCTTTAAGCATGAATAATACAATTAGTCACTAATCACAGACAATGAATTTTTCCTTAAATATAAATTATGCTATTAATCACTAATCATGGACATCCTTAAGCATGGGTTACGTTATTAATCACTAAACATGGACAAGATGTCATTTCCTTAATCATGAATTATACTATTAGTCACTAATCATAGACTGTGAATATGATTAGTGACTAATTATATTATCCCCCCTTAAGTATAGGCCTATTGTCTATTATTATTGACTACTAGTATAATCCATGCTTAAAGAAACACCCAATGTATAATTAGTGACTAATTGTATTATTCATGCTTAAAGAAATGTTTATTGTCCATGATTTGTAAGTATTAGTATAATCCATACTTTAGGAAATTTCCAATGTCAATTATTAGTGACTAATTCTATAATTTATGCTTAAAAAAAGATCCAATATCCATAATTAGTGACTATTTATATTATCCATGCTTAAGGAAAGGTTCAATGTCTATAATTAATGAATTAGTATAATTCATGCTTAAGAAAAAACTCAATGTCTATGATTAGAGACTAATTTTATTATAAACTATTTTTTATATATAAAATTATTTTATAATATAGAAAGAAAGAAACTAGAGAGAAAAGTAAATGGAAAGAAAAAATATATTTTTTCTTGGTATGTTTGGATGAAGAGAAAATGAGAGAAAAAGAATATAAGAGTTGAGTAAAAAACTAAGAAAAGAAAATATAAAATTATGCAAAATAACATATATATTCTTATCTTTATATAATGAAATTTAAATATTTTATTTTATTTTATATCTCTAAATTAAACATATTAGTTTGCAAATTGTATAAATTATTGTATTTTATAATAAATATTAATTTAAAAATTAATTCATTTATATTTTAATTATGAGATTTAATTTTAAATATTTTGTAAATAAAAATATTTAGCACTAATTATTTATGATATTTAGTGTCTAAAATCCCAAATAAAAAAAAACAAGCACATAAAGTGAGTCAAAATGTTGTTACAAAAAATCATAGTATAGTAGATTGTAAAAAATTGTGAGGACCTTCATTTTTACACGTCATACAATTATTAATGTATCAATTGTGGTACCTAAACCACCAAAAAGTGCTTGTTGCCCGTAGTCCTTACCCTTCCAAATACCAACACACGCATAAAATGACCATTAGGATTCCCTGCAGTTGTGAAAAATTGCAGAGGAATACAGTTCTTGATCTCACCCTTAAAAATTCTTGAATTACATTTATTTTTAATATTTTATTATATAAAAATTTGATTTCAATAGTTGAGATCCTCTCCAGTTATTTTTCAATTGCAGAAGATCCTAATCCTAAATAATGCTAGTATAACTTGACAAGAAGGCAATCAACCCCATTCAGAATTTTAAAGACCTTGATCAATGTCAATGAGTGGGGGGACAGCTTGCAGGCAATACATAGGAAAGAGGGAGACTGTCGCTCTATTCTTCTGTACCTTACTGCTTTTCAAGTATATCTATCAATTTATAAATTCTTAATTTGATCTTGTGATAGTGAAAATTATAAAAAGTCAATCAACAAAATGGTACTGCCAGATTAAAGAACTGTAAAGTGAAATCTTTGTTAACACCATGATGTGAAGTGGATCAAATTTGAACTGTCAACAGGAAGCCTTCATGCATTTAAATAAGCATCAACATGAACGGAAAAGCTCATACTCAGGAGGCAACGCCAGAGGTGAGACTAAAAGGTATTTCTCAAGGGTGCTGAGATAATGTACTTACTTCAACTCATAAAACTATTATATTACCACCGATCAATTTTTTCTGTATCCAAGTTCTTGAGTTTGAAGCAGATGTGCATACAAAAATTGAAACAAATGTGTTAAACCCACACATGAACGCAAAGCAATTGAGAATTCACATCAAGTCTCAATATAAAGCTAAACCCTGGCTCCAGCGACGCAAAGCATATAACTATATAGAGGAAGGCAGGCTTAAGGAGGAAGATAATCATGCGAGCCACATGCTATTAGTCATCCATGGATAATATCCAAGTTTTTTGAGTGTTGATATCCCAAAGGAATTTTACTAAAAGATCATTGTACTGTCTCTTCAACAACAAACAGATGAGAACTAAAAACAAAAGATGAGTCACGAAGGCCGAGAAGGATTCAAAGCTTACCTCCCTATGTAAGAGGAACAGCTCAATTACGTTAGGGAATAAAATCCCTTTGCATATTAATTTCTCAGAACGGTGGATCGTGTCAAGAACATTCGACATAAGTTTCCAACAAGATGCCGGCACAATCTTCAGATCTTGTAATTCACCCAACTAAGGAATCCCTGAAGTCAAAATCAACTAGAAGGATATGACGATCAGGAAAAATGTGTAATCCACATTCACTTCGAAAAAGTTAATGAAAACAAAATAAGGAGCTTTAGAGTTGCAGCTAATAAATCAGACATTAGATAGCTTGAGTGATGACAGATAACCAGATCTGTTTCACACATTCAAAAACATAAGCATGAGAGCAACTGGACAAAGTGAAGAGCAGTACTCATCATCAGATGAAACACAGACAACGATCACATTTAAATATTAGTCATCAATTTCTCCCTGCCTCACAGGAAAATCTGCACGAACACCTGGATGAAGCATAATAAACAACTTGAACTGCTTCATGTTGAGGAAATATATCTGCAAAATGCAAAATACCAAAAGCAAACCGGGAGGGGGGAGGAGGGAGATGAACAGAGAGTAGCCAGCCAGGTGTCATTTCAGTAAATGAAAGATGATTTTATTAGAAATATTAAATGTATGTACAAGAGGCCTTGTTCTCTGATTTGAAAGAGCTACAACCAGGATACAGTGTTTGGTAACATATAATCGCTAGGAATACTAACTTGTACCTTGAACAAAAAAGATCTCTACAGTGGAAGTCACAAACTTCAACACAAGCAAAATCCGAAACAGCTGGAAAGGCCACTGAAAAACAACTTGGAGGGGCGAGTCTACCAAAGAATCTATATAACCTAATTGAGGAAAGGATTAACCATAGGACCATCCTATGTAACTAGTCAATTCTTAAAAGTACCTTGTTTCCTTTGTCATTGGTATAATGAACAGTACTATACAAAGAAAGCAGTTTCAGACCATCATATTCAAGTCTGAAAGGTCATCCATGGGAATTTCAAGGCCCATAAAATCATGATCTTGTAATCCATCGTCATCAATATTCAACCATGAACCAAGATCCTGACCTTGGCCATCAAGATCATCAGGAACACCGAGTACATCCATTCCAGGTAGCTGCAGGTTGGACAAATCAATAGTCTCATGGTCATCCAATTCACCCAAGCCATACTCATCCTTTTCCTTGGCATTACTATTAGTAAACATTTCATTAGACTCTGAAACAGAAGGTAATACTGGTTTTGGTTGCTCTGATAGCTTGCCAAGGAGGCCATTTACAGAAACAGAATGCTGAGTTGCTTTCTGCTTAGGCTTTGCTTTGGATTTCCTTTCTCCCTTGGCACTAGATAACGCTGGCCTACCGATTTTGGTAGTTCCATTTCTGGATAACACTTCTCTGCTCTGCCCTTTTCCATCTCTGTCCCTCTCACTCCTCTTTCCTTTTGCACTGCTTGATAAAGAACTTCCAATGACTGATGGGGCACTTGAAGCGCCAATAGTAACACCAACATCATCAAGGGACAATTCCCTCTTCTTCACCCTGTTTGACCATAGATCTTCCTTCCCACTAGTTTGTTCAGATGAATTGTTTATAGCAGGAATAATATCTGATGAATTGAGATCATGATTATCCACATTCTGACTAAATTGCGAAGGGCTCTGCTGTGAACCCATGGAAGCTGCAGAAAGAAAAACAAACAAATTAAAATATCAAAATCTGGTCTGTACTCAAAGGAGCAAAAGGAAAAACAAGAAGACTTGACTTAACAGATCAGGCAAAGAAGGGATTTCCAATCTTCTGTCCCCTCCCCCTGTCCCCCATTAAAATATTGACAACTAAGACAAAATTACACCTCTCTCTTAGTTGACAGTTACCTCTCTCTTAGCTGGCAGTGCTGCAGTAGTTTTTGTCTTAGTTCGTGGTATTTTATTGGGGAGACAGGACTGGAGACAGGGAGAGAGGACAGAGGAATTGAGTCCACAAAGAAGATGGTATATACAGTTAAAGCCATCTGAGAATGTTGGCTAAAATGGTCATATAAAACACAGCTAAGATAGAAGAAACATAAAATAGATTAGAGCCCTTATTCAAGAAGGTAATGAAGAAGACACCTGTTCTTGCTTCCAGAGAAAAGGAAGCAGTATATGGTTTTGCAGATTCAGCCTCCATGCCATCTAATTGCCGAACAATACTCAGCTGGGAAGAAGCAGCAAGGAACATATCCTTGAATAAAGGCTCGTTGAAGCAGCTCTTGCCTGTACCTTTAAATTGATGGCACCGTTCCAATGTTCGTTTAACAAATCCCAATGCAGCTTGCTTGGCCATTTTGTTGCTTGAATTTTTCCCACCTGAGGGACTAGGACCCCAACAAGCCTGCCAATCAATTATTGTCAATTCACTCTGCCATATAGCCTAATTATAAAATAGAGCATTTTCTAATATGATAGCATCTTTTAGGCAATGGAGTGTTCAACTCTTCTTCCAAGACAAATTTAAATTATTTTAAACAAGATAATAAGGTAAAGCACGTATTTTATTTTCTCTGATAAAACACTAAAATAAGAATAGGTCAAATAAGTCATAAAGTCTGAATTAAAAAAGCAGAGTAAGACTTGATTGAGAGTTGATATTCCCTGTAGTGAAGAATGTTTGGGTTTCATACTGTAAACAATCTCAACCCTCTATATACAAGTTTTATAAGGACATTATAATCACCTGCATTTATATGTGTATGATACATTCCAGCATCTGCATTTAAGGCTACACACACTATACAACACAACACAGTACTGTACACTTTGATGTGTCTCTTTTTCTACTTCCCACCCCGTACTTATACCTGGACAATCATATAGACCATGTCCTCACTCTGTATCCATATTACCCATTAGTCTAATATAAAAATCCCCAGCCTTTTCAATAACTATTGTAATACAACTCCTAGTCTTGAGGTTGACTAGGTTAGCATCCAAAAATTTATTCTACAACTGTAAACTAGATTATGTACAAAAAGTGACATTGAATGTTAAGAAGGTTACCATGTATTTCTCATAAGCCATCACAATGAGTTTGTCTAGTGCACGATGTTCAAAATCCCTGTTAAACAAAATTTTATATTTCCATTCAGAACAATGACCCACAAAAGGCTAGATTAAGAAAATAATCAGGGCACAAATAGCAGTGCAATTACTTTTCTTGAAGTTCTTTTGTCACTGAGGCAGATTTCAACAATCCATCTAGCAAGCCTTTCTTCTTGCAAATCTATGATATACATGAAAATAAAATCATAAGGTGGGATACGTAAAATCAAAATTAAATTCATTAAGTTTTGAATGATATTGATAAATCAAATGTGTCTGATTCTAAACCTGATCTATATTTTTGCATACAATTGGAAAGCAAAATATAAATATCAGTTGTCTGAAAAGTTAAATAACAAATAAAAAAAATATCGGAAAAAAGATCTAGATGGTTTGCAGTTAGCATAATAAAACTTGGCTTCAGCATCAGTCAGTACCTGTCCTAGGTAATGCTCCTCTAACCTAGTGATATCCTCACAAATTCCTTCATCATCTGCTTGCGACATTTCAGGCTTGAAAAACAAAAGTAAAGACAATGAGTATCAAACAAACATGATAAACATTTAACAACAAGGGCAAAAAATTTTGAAGTAAATTCATTAGGTCTATTGATAAGTAGACTACAGACAGAACAACAGAACAAACTAGAACAAAATATAATAGAATTTGATAATGATTCATAGTTCCCCAATAATGAGATTACATGAAAAATAGGACAGAAGTCCTTAGGGAAGTAAGCTTACCACCGGTTCTGGAGCAATTCCAATGCTTTGAAGCTCCAAGAGAAGCTTATCATTCATATCCAAGGAATCATATTGCAAATCTGAACAGGTCAAGCTAGGCATTAATGCTTTGTCATGAAGTAAACCGTTTACAGAGCTACCAAAGCTTGAATTCAACCCAGCTGATGGAATATCAACTATATCACTTTCAGTCACATCATGTTCTGGCTTCCCATTTATCCTATAGCCATTGTAAGTAGAATGACAAGCAAACTGATAATTAGCACGTGAGTGGTGATCCAAACTGCTCAGTTCTAACTCCCCATCTGTCTCAAATTCGGTATCATATGTATCAAACTTGAGATCTTCACTTTCACTGCTACACTCCTCTGAAATTAAAGCAGATATCAGCCTTTGACAGAGGGGAATTACATTATGATCTCCTTTAGCTAGTTGTAACTGTTCTGTAACAATTCCTGCACCCCTTTGAACACCAGGTCCAACATCACTTTCGCAGCCAATCAACCCAAACCCACTAACAGCTTCACAATCATCTATATTTGAAGGAACTGGAGTTGACATTAATCCGCTTGATTCAAGATTTCTCTGAAAGACAATTGAATTATTAAAGAAGTTTGAATATTTTGTCCCCATGACAGGTTTGCCTAAGAAACTCAAGAAATCCAGGCCATTGTGTGTGTCTATATATATAATATATATATAAAATAGGGGATTGCTAGCCTCCACATCTTCCTCCACATTTTGTTTTAGACAAAAAAGACCAAAATCTTTCTTTATAGTCTTAAGGGTATTTTAATAACTTAGATTATCAAATTTAATGAAGAAAGAGAATACTAACACAGATTTTAATGATGAGAGAGAATTTGACTCTTCTCATTAAATTAAAAAGGAAAAAGATAAAAAAAATTAATTAATTATTTCATAAAAATTTAAATTACATATACAAAAAAAAGTTTATAAGATAATTTTTTGGTGCATAAATTTATAAGATAATTTTATAAAATAAAAACAAGTTATAAATTATTTAAATAATATATAATATATAAATATAATACAAATCAGCGTATGTCATATGTGTTCGATTTTTTTCATTTAAAACTTTCTTTAATTATTTTATATGCTATATCTTTTTTATCCTTTTTTTATTTAATTTATTAATTCATATATCATTAAATATTTTAACACATTTTAATATATAATTTAATAATTAAAAATTAATTAATAGAGTTAATAACAGAGTCAGATTCTCTCTTTTCATTAAAACTGAATTCAAGTATTATCTTTCTTCCTTAAAGTTAGCCTCCACCATTCTCTTCCTCTATTGAATGAGCTAATTTGAACCATTAAATAAAAAAAAAATTAAATCTCAGATCCTAGTGTAAAAGTTTAAATGACTAAAATACAAATAAGTTTAAGTTGTTTTTAAACCAAACATATGGGGCTTTTTGTCCAAAATGAAATGTGAAGGTTGCTAAACTCCACATGAATGTGGAGGTTAGCAATCCCATATATATATATATATATGGGGACATATCTAGTGAGAGGAGTTTTTATTATGAGAGCGTGAGAGGAGTAAATTTTGACCATACAACCATAAATGGATGGTCAAGATTAAAAGTTACTTAAATGTCATGTGACTACTTAAAAAAGTCACACGCATTTATGTTCTAATCATGACCATTCATGTAAGATCAAATGGTCAAGATTCACTCCTCTCACCTCTTGCAATAAACACTCCTCTCACCAGATACGCTCTCATATATATATAGGGAATATATCAACTGAGAGGAGTGCGAGTGAGAGGAGCAATTTTGACCATTAGATCTTAATGAATGATCAAGATTAAAACTTAAAGTCATGTGACTTTTTTAAGTAATCATGTGACCTTTAAATAACTTATAAGTTTTAATTTTGATCATCTATATATAATTTAAGGGATAAAATTTGCTCCTCTCACCTCTCACATTAAATCACCCCTCTCACTAAATATGTCCCAGTATATATATAAGAATAAACACAATATAACAAATAATAGAATAAGAAACAGTAGTAGTAAAAAACAATAAATTCTAACTCCGGAATAATCAACCAAAGGTCGCATCAGTGCTATAGTATTAAGTAAATTTGTTGCATCAAATTACTAACAGCCAAAAACTTTTATCCTATATCCCTATTATAGATGACAAAATTAAAACACCACCACCACCTTCCCAGATAAAATTCAATTACAGTAAGCTTCTCCAGATTCTGCCTTACGATACCCAAACAAGTAGCACTGCATTGTGCCTATAATGAACAACCTTAGAGTTAACAAATGACCTTGGATGCATACAGAACTGGTCTGTGTTCCTTCATGTCAATGATATATCCAACTACAACCATCAATGGTTGGGCAACATTTCTTTCTTTCTTTTTTTTTTGATAAAAGAAATTTTTTAAGATAAAGAGAAAGAATTACAATGAGTGAGGAGGATAAGGAATCCTCCTAAACAAAAGAAGAAAACAAAAACAAAAACAAACATGAAAAAAGAGAAAATGAATGTAACAAGCTTCCCAATGCCTCAACATATCTGTTAGAGAAACCCCATAGAAAAGGCCATGAGCTTTGGACTAAATAGATGCCAACCACCTAATCATATCCCAAATCAATTGATGTACCGAAATCAAGTGATGCACCGAATAAACCTCTTTAAAAATACGAGTTCCTCTCTAACCAAATACACCATATTGTAGCATAGATTGCACATTGCCACAAATATTTAGCCTCCTTACTTTTACCAAAACCATGAAAGCTAACCAAAAAAAAATGGTCCGAGGACCTAGGACACACCCAACGTTCACCAAAATGCCGAATAAGGAGTGTCATAAAGAACCGGCAGCAAAACAATGTAAGAATAGATGAGGTATAGATTCTCAGCAAGCACCACACATTACACACATATCAAGGGAAAGAGCCTTATGTGGCCTTCGAACCTGCAACATGTCATTAGTATTAATTCTATGGAGTACCGCTGTCCAAATAAAAGACTTGACCTTAGCAAGAACTTTGGATTTCCTCAAGGGTTTATAAAGAAGAAAAGTATCCCTATTCAAGGAATGGGTGAGGAACTGATAAAAAGATTTACACGAAAAAATTCCCCAAAGGATCAAGGGACCAAATCCTTTTATCCGGGTGAAAAGACAAATGAATAGAGTCTAGGACGCCCAAAAGGGACTCCAATTCAGAATATTCCCTATCATTTAAATTACAAAAAAATTGGAAATTCCATGAAAAAACAGAATCTTGGACACTAAAAATATTGTGAATAGGAGAATTATGAGTTGGGCCGGATTTCTTCTACTAGATAATATTTCTATCACCAAATATATGTCTAAACCAAAAGGCAAAATTGAGTATTTCTTCTAATTGATAGTCAACCATTCTCGATAATAGTAGTGATGCACAACAGACATATCATTGAATCCAACAAAACTAGGAAAAGATCTAAGATTAAATAAACCTACGAGAAGCAAGAACAACATATTGTTATTATCTTCCTCTTTAAAAATTACTTATGCATGATATATCTTGACAGTCAGAATTGGCACATTATATGGAGTTGTAATATTATGGACACCATCACAAAAATCTGAAGCCTTGTTGAACTGTACTCTTTTCTTACATATGAAAGTACCATAACTCGATAAGTGTGACAAGAATCATGCTAACCACTGATCCAACACAAACTCTAAGAAAAATAGCAATGACAATTGTCACTCTTAATCACTGATAAGGTAAAGGTGAGTACCTTTTGCTTCCAGTAAGTAATATCCTCCTCAGTTATCAAACTGAAGAAAGGCTCCATCTGCCTCCAGAATTCACTGGAAAAGGCACGAGCTGCAGTAATAAGAAAATTCAAAACTACTTCATCAGACGAAAATATTTAGGCTACACTTATAGACAGTATTTAGTAAGATTCATACCAGAGTTGATAACACCCTTTACAGCAGCCAATAGCTCTTCATGTCCATCTTCTGACCCAACTAAACCAATGAAACCAAAGTGAATAATGATAAACTCATATTACATATGAAAAGTTGAGTTCATGAGTCTTTTCTAGAAGCATAAAATAGTACCAAGAAAATCTGCTGCTGCACTAATAGCTGTATGCTTTTGACGTGCATATGCCTTACGATCAGAAAGTTTCCTGGTTGGTGGACGACCTGCCTTGCTGCATGGATTTCATGAAAACTTAAGATTTTAATCCATGTGCCCTAACAAATTGTCAAACAACTTAAACAATACATTTAGATAGAAGGCTTTTAACCTTTCATTCTTCTCAAATCCTAGTCTTGAACTTCTAAGTTGTTTTGCAGTCCCTATGTTTCCAAGTTTCTCAGATGTCATTGGCATCAGTGACCTTGTGGTAGGAAAACTGCGTCCTGTCCTCCCTTGCCTCCGAACACCATCTCCATGTTCTTCCCCAGAGACAAGCTTATTTTTTCTTGTTGGAAGGACCAAGTTAGACATCTTTTGAATATTTTGTCCAGCTTTCTGATCTATCTCTTCTTGTTTCCTGCCCTTCTCTTTGGGTTTAATCTCAGCCACCCCAGACTCTTCACTTTCAGATAAGGCAGCTGAAGATAAAGAATCACCTTTTAATTTAATTTGCTGAGGAGAACTGCCAGCCATACGTCTGGCAAATCCCAACCCAAGATCATTACCAGCCACATCAGATACAGAATCCAAAGCAGGTGAATCATCATTACTTGAAACAATGGGTATAAAATTTGTTCTTCTGGCAGTGCGGGAGCTCTTTTGCGGCCTCTGCCAATGGACAACAGGTGGGGAAGATGATCGTGCCGATGCCACACGTTTGCGATTGTTAGTGCCAACACCAGCAGTGGGCTTGGTGGTACAATGAGACAGCTCCCAATCATTAGGAACAGCCGCTCTATGGACAACTGGTGACAACTTGGGGGCAACTCCTGAACCTGATCGTGGTGCCCGAATAGAAGTATTCATTTTTGCACTTGAATTAGGGCTAGCTAAATTAAAATCATCACGAACAGTTGCCCTGAGTATGGAACAAAGGTAGAGACTAAATCAATTATAGAATACATAACAAAAAGATGAAGAAAGAGCTTTGAACACTAGTCACAATTCAAAGGCTCCATAAAACAAGGAAATGGAACAAATGAACAACCCCATCAAAACAAGAAAACAAGGATAAAGCAACATGAAGGAACAAAAAGTTGCAAGGATAAAAGAAAATTTTCTTTCTGATATCATTAAATCATAATAAGAAGAAACAAGCTCCACAGTGTGCTTACTTGTTAATGGCTCTGAAGTTCACCCTTTCCTTGTCCGAATTAACAGGACGGTCCCGCCTATCATTGGTGGCAGAGTTATTATCTAGGTCACTTCTAGGGGTAGAGACACGTATGCCCAACCCAGTTTGTTGAGAGATGCCATCTGATTTTCCAACTCCAACAGTTCCATTAGAAACCCCTGGCCTAAACAGAGATACATGAAAGTATTATATTTATAGCCTATACTGTAGGAAGAGAATGAATAGGAATAATAAAAAAAATCTTGTTACATGATATCTTCCATCAAAGAGTTCAAATCCACGATCCTTAAAATCGGAGAGAAATTAGCAAAATCCCTCACAACAATATTCTCTTTTTAACTTCAACTACAGGTGGATTTGAAGCCAACATTAACAATATATGGAGAGAAACCCCAACAGCTGTCTCGTTTATCTTCTTTCATTCTTCCATCATTGGATTATAACCATAAAGGGAAGAGAATTCAACAAATTACCATTGGTAGAGCAAGGGGGCTGTACCTATCCTAACACATAATAGGTGATTCTTATTATGCCAAGTACTTCTGCTATTTGGCATCTTATTATCAGGCATTACATGAGTATAGAACCAGTAATAAATTGCTAATATGTAATACTGATATTGGAGAAACATGTAATTTAAAATTTACATTTGCAAAATATAATGCAAATTCACATTAAAGACATTGTTGTGCATTGTTATATTGAGTCTAAACCACAAACTTTTTGCAAAAATCCTTGACGTAAACTGCTTCACTAATTATACCTTTGTTATTCAATCTACTTATAGGCACTGGATCAATAAGACATAAGGAGCAAAGGCTTAATCTCTAGTTACAATTGATTAGTATATTCACAATAAGGCAATACTTGAGCCTGCCTTGCAATGAAATTTAACCATGAACATTTCAAAGTTCAATCTTAAGCTGCATGGAAGTTTTCCGATCAACACTTGAGTTCCAAAGTAAAAAATATCTATACAAGGATAATGCGACAATGCGAAATAAAATTTATTGCTACATAAAAAAAATAAATGGAAAAAGTAGAGAGCAGATATTCCCCATATATATGTGTCTCATTATTTCTCTAAATCTCCAAAGCTTCTGTATTTTTTCTTTTCAGATATAAAGACCACCAATTCATTTATTAATCAATTTGCTAACTAACACTATTATATGAAAGCAAGGGAGCAGATATAAGCTAGTTATATGTCCACAAAAGTATAAAAGCATATAAATACATTCATACCTGAAAGAATGAGAATCATTACTCAATTTTGACCGAGCATCAGTAGCAAGTCTTTGCTGCATTCCCTGTTTAGTTTCATGGAAAGTGTTAACAGGTTTTGTCAATGCTGTACTTGGAGACCCATCTGGTTTGATGCCAGAACGCTTCTTCTTCATTTTTGACTTTTCCCAACCATCACCTCCAATAGGTAAAGTTCGTTCCTCGCCCTGAACAGCACCACTATTGGCAATCCGTAGCATTTCCTTATCTCTATCTACAGTCCCAGATGCCCTGACAAGAGAATTAGACCGCACATCCATCTAGAATTTATCAAAACCCAAGTCAGTTTTGTTTAACAGGTTTTAAAGCATACCAAGTTAGTCTGAAAGCTGACTCTCCATATAAAGAAAAGTACAAACAAATTTGAAAAACCACAAGATATACTCATATACCTTATCAGACCAGAAAAAGGGTAAAAAACAGAGTATTCTGTATTTTGGCAATTTCATATAAGCAATCAGACAGGCATAAAAGAACGTAGATTTCATTGAAGACATACATACAAGCTTAAGGGTGGAACACAATTTATATAATATGTATACAAATACACATACCTTTACATCAACCAAAGAAGTTCTAGTGCGCTTGTTTGGAACAACATTTTTGGTTCTTTCTTCCGACTTTTGCTGCTCATGTTCAAAACCACCTGTGACAGCATGACCTTGAACTCCAACCTTACCTATGCTTGGCCCCAAGACTGACTGATCACTTAACGTGAAACTAGAACGGTCATTAGAAAAGCCTTCAGCTCGAGATCTCTTCTTTGAAGTTATACTAGGGAAAACTTTGTTGAATCCAGATAAGGCTTCATTGAACATTTTAGCACGTTCCCTGTTGAATTATGCATTATTATTACACAGCTCTAACTTTAATGCAAGTAGGAAAACATACAAAGAACTACCTTGCCCTCCTAAAGTTTGCGTGTAAACCATCCCTGAGTCGTTTGATATCTTCTGGTACTGGGGATGACAATTGCTTGCTTTTTGCAGAACTAGATAGAGATTCATCAGGAGGAATTCCAAGAGCAGCACTGATATGTCGTTTATAATCCGTATGACAGTTAGACTTATGCTCTGGAGCTACCAACTTTGGATCAAAACGCACATAATTGAAGAAGCTCACCACATCCCCTTGTGTTGCTGAAGAACTGCTTCTTGACATGTTTGGAAGAGAAGACAGAATTGGATTTTCGATGCTTTCACGAAAGCTACCTGATCTATCTAATGAAGCAGCTATGTGGGATCCACGCTGCCCAGTGTACAATGGTCTATCTGGGCTGCTGGAAGATAGATCAAACTTACTAGATGCTGCCATTGCACTAATTCCCACACATCCTTTGAGTAAAAAATACAGAACAGAGAGTGGTGCATGACAAAGATGTGGCACTATAGCACATAAAGGGCAAATCTAAATTGCAAGGGAACAATTGGACAATGCACCTGAAAGGATCAAAATAATAACAAAAATAAAAATTAAACTCTGTTGGCTGAAATATAGAGAGATTTATGTGTAAACCAAATATATGACTTGGGGTTGCAAATTAGGACTCATGCTCAAAAGCACCTCAAATTCATACACCAAGAACACAAAAGTTTTTCAAATTTATCAAAAGCTAATGGATTTGTAACACAGCATATAGAGTTTGTCTGAATAACTCAATTCTATAACATTCTCCAAGTCCCAAGCCCTATACTCCAAAGTAAAAAAACATATACTTGGCATTTATACTAATTATTTCCATATATTACGAAAACAAGTGCACAGAAATCTCTAAATGCAGAGGAATAAATAAAACTATAAGCACCAACATTCTTATAAAAAGCTACTTAAAATAGAGACACAAAAATTTCCAAAGAAAAAGATTCATTATAAATTATATCCTTAACACCATCTACTTAAAAAATCTCATGACAATATTGGATAAAATTGCATGATATATATCTCCCCATTCTGCTCTATATAAGATCTGGTCATCATTCTTATATCACTAATCTATGAGCTCTCTGAATAGTGTACCACCTCAATTTCAAACTTAATCCCCACAACAAAATATCATTTTAATAAAATATACCTTTAAGAGTGACCATAAAAAGACTTCATGGCACATGACCCCTCTTGTAAATGACTTCAACTATCTCACTTACAATATAATGAAGAAAGATTAAGGTTAAAATTTTATTTTTAAAGGCAAAAATTTGATTAGATGTAATATATTTACCTTTAGTGTTAATGACAATTATCTACCACTAGACAACCTCTTGCTATAAATGTAGATATCTCTTGAAGTGGCAGATTACTGAATGAAGAAAACTTGATGTTTAAGGCAGATTATTATGACAAATGCTATGAAGATTTTGTCAACAACATACTATATGCAAGCCAATTACTACAACAACTTACAGTCTCGACTTCAAAAACATATCTTGGCCCCATTAACTAGATTTCATTATCATATTCCTAAGACAAACAGATAGTCAATCTTTAGTTCTTTACAGATAACTATTGTCTCTTTCAATTAGAAATAATCAACAATTTCTAACAGTCACTTTGAATTGAAAGTGGCATCAAAACAATTGAATCCTACTCCTAGAATTCGTCAACCAGTAAAATCAGATGCACACCATTGTTTACAAATTTTCCTTCCTACACTCACAGTGGTCTACTCTTGCTCGTAAGTTCACTTCCTCAGTTCAATGCATGATCTGACATTATATCGGGAATGGCCGTGCAGTAAAAAAATAACAATAAAATCCTATGCCCGCTGAAGTCCAAGCATTTTTTTTTTAATTTTTAAATTTCAGCATATAAAATATTCTGATAAAAAGCCAAATTTTTTTTCAAAAAAAAGAAATATGTAACTATCAACGACGTAACTTCTGTTGCACATGTTCTGGCTACTCCATGCATGCAGACAGATACTCTTTCTCCTCTACTGCCTCAATCTCTGTTTGTTTGAAAGTTCAATTATAAAAAATTAAAAATTATAAAAAAAAAAAAAAACACACACACACACACAGAGACAGAGAGAAGTAAGAACATGAAGAAACCCTAGGGGTTGAATCAATACAAAAACGAAAAATTGAAATCACGAACTATCTTCATAACGCGGAAAAGGCATTACGAATTCCAAAATCAAAAACCCTAGAAGCTGAATAAAAAATGAAGGAAAAACAGCAAACTCAAAAATTGAATAAGTAAAAAAAGAAATAATTTAATTTAATTATACCTGGAAACTTGCAATGATGTTAATGGTTTTGGGATTAGCTGAGAGAATTGAGAGATTGAGAGAAGAATCGAATGATTTTGTTTGGAGCTCCAAATCGAAGTTCGTACAAAGCCATGGTGGAAGGAGGAGCCCCGGTCTTTTGATCGGCAATGAATTGGACCGAGTGGATATTACGGTTCTGCCCATGTTTTGTATTTTTGGGAAATTAGGATCGCTTTTCAGCTGAGGCATTTTCGTCAGAACGGTGTTTAATACGGTATATAACTGGCATCAGGTTACATGTGACTATTGTATCATCAATAATGTACTATATATATTTCTATGAACAAAATAATAATAACGTTAATAATAACTATAAACTGCACACAAACTATATTTACGCAATCAATAGATTACTAGATTGCGTCGTGAAGATTAAAGATTTTGTTAGGGGTTTTTCTTTGAGTTTAATTTTTATACATTTTTAATGTTAAGTTTTTTATATTATTAAACAATTATATATTTTTATATGTATAATTTTAAAAATAATTATTTAAAAAAATAAATATTTTTAATAATATAATATTGTGTGATTAAATAACAGTATATAAAAACATAGAGAACTGTGTTATCAACTTGGTTCTTCTTCTCATTCAGTTAAATTATTTTTCTTTATCAATGTACAAATATTAAGGGGCTCTTATAGATGAGGATAAATTCAGCCTAATCTTTATTATAAAAATATTTTGTCTATTTATAGTTCAATTATTCTAATAAAGATAGCAGTTGTATTTTTTATTTGGATTTTTAAAGTATCTCTTATTTAATAAGTGAGATATTAATATTTTAGGATACAGTTAGATATTTTAAGCGAAAATTCCTTTTAACAGTATTTTTTCATACATAAGAATTTTGAGATTGAATCCAAAATCATATATATAAGGGACTTAAACCCTTTCTACTCAGACTAACACACGTTGATCTAAGTATGTAGTTTTTGAACTTTGACTATTTTACAAATCATCACTACAAATTTTAAAATCTTTTCAATTAGTTCATAAATTTTAACTGATAATCCAATAAATCCTTCTGTTTAAGATTTATTAACTCACTAACGGTTATATCATGTAGCAACATTTCCTCCATCCATTTTACGTTAAATTTAGACGTTTGATTAAATTATTTATAAAATTTAGAAAAGTAATTTTTATATAGTTAAATTAATAGATAAAAAACCCTATAATTTAAAAAAACAATAAATACATTATAATTAGAAAATATTACCAACCTTATACCATTTAATGAATAAATTAGCAACAACATAGATTAATGGATGAATAAGATGTTGCCACGTGGTATCACCGTTAGTGAGTTAACAAATCTTAAACAGAAAAATTTATTAGGTTATTAATTAAAGTTTAGAGACTGATTGAGAATTACCTAGCCTATTTAGTAAACAAGTTATGGTTTAAACTTTTAGAAAGTCATATTTAATTATGTAGATTAAGACTTGAATTTTTGAAAATGTCTATTTAGCCTACCAAATTAACCTATTTATATATTTATATTTTATATAATATTTTTTGAACTGATTTTATATATATATATATATATATATATATATATATATAAAAAACTAAAATTTTATACTACATACATAATTTATTAACTATGTATATATCCATGCCCAGCCCTATCTTTTTTTTCTTCTCTTATTATGACCTTTTTCATTTTATGAGAGTGCAAGAGCGGGAGGATGTCGTCCTCCTTCTTTGGTGACAGTCCCACTTCTCCTCTTTTTTTGTTTTTGTGTATTTTTTAATATGTGGTTTATATATGTTAGATTTTGAATATGATTGTCTAGATTTACTTCTCTCAATGACATATATTGTGATTTTAGTTTTATTTTTGTTGTTCCTTTTGTGGATGTTTTAATTTTTCCTTTTGATTGTTCCTATCTTAATGGTCTTGCATGTGGGGGAGATTTTCAAATCTACTTTAAGAAGAAACGTAATACACTCTTCAAGTTATAGTACTTTATGTGTTAGTCTCCAATGTGAAATATGCTTAAACATTGATAGTCTTCAGGTAAGGAGTAAGACTACAGATTGTTAGTTAGTTCAGATTGTAGAATGTATGTATTTTCTTATTCTCTTTAGATCTAATGTATCTTTTTTTTTATTTGTAAGTGTCGTTAAACTTTGTTTGTAATGGATCTTTTTTCTTTCTCGTAAAAGAAAAAAACAATATGTTAGAATAATATATAGATTTAAGTTTCTTGACCTATATAAAAGTATTTATGTAATGTAAGTTTTTGAATAAACTTTTAGATTATGTCAAACTTTTATGTTTCGATAAATAGGGTTGGCCAAGTTCAAAAACAAGCCTATAATAGATAACAAGTTAAGTTTAAGTCAACGATTTACAAAATAGTCCTATTTAGACAAAAAAAAGTTTAATCTATCTTAACATCCACAACTTGGGGAACCTATGCGAAACCCTAACTTTGTAGTATGTGAAAATGGCGATGCCGTTGCTTTCCAAAAACATTGTTAAGAAGCGAGACAATAAGGTCTCGTTTGATACATATGATAGTATAGTATATGATAAGCTGATATGATAGTATAAAGTATGATAGTATAATTAATAGGATAAGATACAATCCTATCTTTTGTTTGACAACAAAAGGATAGATTAGTTAATTGTATAATATATTTTTTTACAGACCAAAATGTCCTTTAACATAATTAGAAAAAAAAAAGCCTCCCTGTGCCCCTCCACACACGAACCAACAGCTCTGCCCCATGTCCCTTCCCTCTGCTTCGCTCGTTCCTCCGCCAACCACCACCACCATCACGACCACGTCCGTCGTTGGCTCCTCCGCCCTCCACTAAAACACCAGCACTTGAAACATCAACCCCCACAACAAACCAAAACCAAACTTATCTAAAGCATCAACCACAAGAACAGATCACCAAACAAATCAAAGAAATGCAAACAACACAAGACATAGAATTTAAACCCCAAATCAATCTCAAAAAACCCAGAGCTGGCTGACCACCAAACAAACCCCCAACCTTCCAATCTTACCACTGTCAAACCACCCAAACCAAGGCCGTCAAATCCACCCCCTCACACCACGACAAGCCAGCCACCGTGTCGCCGCACCATTCCCTCTGTAATCTGCTGATAGGTTTTGGTGAGAAACGACGTCGGAATGGATCTTTGAGATTCTGCTGTGGCGGTGGAGTCGCCGTTATGTTCCACCGGTGGCAGCGAGGCCATAAAGCGAGAGGAACAGATCAGTCGAGGTGGTTGCAGATTTTGATGGGAAAGTGGTGGTGGCCAGTTCGATTTTGCTGTGGTGGTGGCCAATTTGTTGTGGTAATAGAGATAGGGTTTGGCAAAGAATGGCTTGGATTGAGAGGGATGGAGTTGAGGGGTAGTGTAGGAATTTATCAGATTTAATCAGGGGATAAGGGAAGGATAGAGTAATCATGTTCGAATAAGATAAAAATGTTTGACCTGATTTGATTATACTATCAGGTTAAAACATTAAACACTTGATAAGGTCTGATAGTATTAGTTAATACTATCATGTCCTCCTTATCTTATCCACCAAACTCAGCCTAAGCTTAAAAGGCCTCAAAGCCATCACAAATTCTCCGTCAATGTATCTAATTTCCTTTTTTCTTTTTTTTTTAGCAAATGTCTCTTTTTTTGTGCTCATTGGATAACGATGTTTTTCTAAGTTAGTGTGATTTGTAACCTTACAATTTGGGTATTGTTTGTTTTGTGTTTATTTACCCTTTTCTTTTACGCATCATAGTCATTAAAAATTTTTATTTTTATTGTTTATTTAGGTGTATATCGTCATAGAGGATGATTACTTAGTTGTCCTTAAAGGATATAATGATAGTTTTTGTCATCCCAGTCTTAATTTTTTTTTGGTAAACATACCAATCTTAATTTGCATCACAAGGTGTAAGACGATAACTGACACTTTTATTTGGTCCTTCAATCTTCAAATAAATTTGATTTGCCTAGTTTTAAATTTTTTATTTTTGGTTTTGCCTAAATTGTACTTATATATCTTCAATTTCTTATCTTTGTCTCTTTTCAATATGTTTGTGGTCAAATGAGATATAAGGATAAGTTTTGACATCCACTCTTACTATCTATTATTATCATTCATGGTGAAAGATCGACTATCTGGTTTAATCAGGGGTAAGAAGATAATAGAGTAATCAGGTTAGAATAAGATAAAAATATTTGACCTGATTTGATTATATTATCAGGTTAAAGCATCAAACACCTAATAAAATTTGATAATATTAGTTAATACTATCAAGTCCTCCTTAACTTATCCACCAAACGCAGCCTAAGATCGATTATCTGATCCCATACATGCTAATTGTAAACCATAATTTGTGTTCTATCGAGTTGAGTAGCTCATGTTCTTTTATTATTTGGATTTCTTCCTCTGTTTTTTTAGAAATATATTTATTTTTAAAATATATGTATTTTTCATTTTTTACATGTGGATTTGATAAAAGTTTTTGTTTTTCTTTTTTTGTACTAGGAATTTGATAGGTTTTAACACCCAGTCTTAAAAATTAACTATCTGATCCTTTCATGAATATTAACAAATAGACCCATGTTATTGGGAACAACGTTATTTGACACCCAATCTTGTATCTATTGATAAAGTGTTGATTGTTTATGTTTATATCTAAACCATCATGCTTGTGTTTTTTATTTTTCGCAAAATGTAAATTTTTTTATATCATGACGTGCAATGAGATATGATGATGTTTATCCATCAATTTTGCTTTTATAATGTTTTTTAAGGTGACAATTACATAATTTGCATTACTTCATTTTTATTCTCCCTAAATGTCTGTTGTGGAATTTACATTAGAGCCTAATACTGTTATGCATTCTGTGATGAATTTTCTTTAATATTCTGATTAATCTGTGATTATTACACTAAAATCACTATCTTTTGGCTGAGATTGCAGATCAATACTCTTAATTATAAATTTATTTTGTCCTGTTGTGCACGTCACCCTTATTAAAAATCATCATCCCTGTTATGTACCAGAAGAAAATATCATCCCTATTTGTTGCCATGTTTTTTAAGTCCAGACTTATGTCTATTTTTGTAGCTAGACATTTCTTTTGAAAACATGTAGAGATTTTATACATGGACACAGTTGGCTTGCTTTTAATGTCAACCATGTCTTACGCACATATTAAATATTAAACACGGAAAAAATGAGTTTTAGAAATACATTTTTTATCATATTATTTTTAATATACTCTTTTTATTAGATTATATAACATATTAAAATACACATTTAAATTTGATTACATGCTAATCAAGTTAATTATATATTAATTAAATTAATTATATGTTAATTAAAGTTAAATGTGTATTTTAATATATGACGTAATTTAATAAAAAAATATTGAAAAAATATGATAAAAAATGTGTTATTAATATTACTTTATCACATCATCCTTAAATTAATCCCAAGGAGCAGCAGTGGTCCTAATCAGAATCACAAATGCTCGCCCAAATAGAGATCTTGAAAGAACAAATGCAAGACACTGAATGTGAACTCGTCATTTTACATAGAAAATGTCAAAAGTTGAGCAAAAAATTTGAGTACCTAAAAAAGATAGTTGATACCCACAAGTTAAAAGTGCATTTGCAAGGCCTGAAAAAATTGTTAACAAAGATTTTAAAGGAGAAAGAGGGGCTGGAAATGAAGCTTAGACAGTAAAGGCAAGCGAGATAAGAGCTACAAGAGAAGTTTGAAGTTTTACAAGCGGCAATAGGGTGGTGAGGTTGCAAGTTGAAGAGTAAGAAGCAGAGAAAGAAGATTGGAAGAAGAAATATAAATATATGATAGAATTTACTTGTGAATTTGTTTGCCACTTTGAAAAGGAAGATGCGGTGGTCCGTGCTAATTCTAGTCTTCATCTGCCTACTGAGATAAGTGAATTCATGGAATTTTGTGGGAGTTTTGCCGAAGCACTTAGAAAGCTCTTGGAAACTTGTGATGTGGTTTGATTTTCTTTGTACTTTGTGAATTGAAAACGGATCTTTGTTATTACTTTTCTCAATGGAACAATACTATGGTTCTGCAGAATCTAATTTATGCTATGTGCACCGCTGCGTGAGAGCGTTATGCCGCAACATGAGGTTGAATATGCTGCGTTCGCTGTGGCATGAAGTGAGTGGCGTTGAAGCGTGAGAGTAATGCTACATCCAGTAATGAAACCCGAGAGTAGGGCGCTGCAGCGTGCCCAAGTTTGTGCCACGGCGTGAGGTCTTGAAACTTGCCAAAATGTTATTTTTTATGTTTTCAAGTTATTGGCTAGTTGGAATCATTCATACATACTTTTTAAAGTGTATTATGATGCTACTAGGAATATTTCAAAGAGGAAACAACTATTTAGTGTAGATGAGAAAGTTTAGACCTTTTATGCATCCAATAGTTAGGGATTATCATAGGTAAGTATTTAACACCCTAGGCATTTAGTGTTGCATTAGATATCACACAAGATGTGATGAGATAATGTAATAGATACGAGTGTAAAAGAATGAATTAGTAGCATTCACTCTAGCTAGTTGGTAAATGTATAAGCCTTGGGATATCCTAGAGTAATGGATTATCTTAAAAGGGTACCTAGAACCTTAAACAACAAAATGTTGCAAGTACTAACCACTCTTGTATTAGTTTCACTCGAGTGGAGTCAAGTTTGTGTGTTTAATTCCTAATCGGGGATGGTTGCGTACTAACTTCTCTAGTTAAGCGAGATCTCGTGTATTGTTAAATACACAATATAATGAATTATGACTTGAAAGCTTGTCATATTCACTGAGTATAGTAAAAACATGCTTAACTCTTCTAGTAGTATAGTTGAGTTGGAGATGCATGTAGGAAGAGAGTTACTTCCTTGAATACTAAGTTAAGTATGGAAGATTAAGTCGTTAGATATTCTAAGAATTAAGAGTTATCTAAAACATGTATTTGGAATCTTGAGCACTCTAGTGTGACACAGGTCACTACAAGTAGTGCATTAGTAAGAAA
This sequence comes from Ormosia emarginata, assembly GCA_029884605.1. Taxonomy (NCBI): domain Eukaryota; kingdom Viridiplantae; phylum Streptophyta; class Magnoliopsida; order Fabales; family Fabaceae; genus Ormosia; species Ormosia emarginata. The sequence goes on along the minus strand of JAQQTP010000073.1, from coordinate 1,794,914 downwards.
ATTTAGATACAAATAAGATAGATATAATTTACTTATCGAGATGCATGAATTACTCACTTGCAGTAGAATTGAGTTAAGTATGCAAAGACTAGAGAAATGCTCATTTGGCCCTATGAGATGGGTCAAAATGATGCATTAATTAAGATAGATTATTTTATAAGGATGAATTGAGTCTATAAGCAAGTTTATATACATAGCTCAAATGGAAGAACAAATCATAATTAATCAAGAATTTAAATCAAGATGCAAGATCGAAATCATAATGAGTCTAATCAACTGACATAATTGAAATTGAAAGACAATGTCAAAACAAAAAAATAGTACTTAGTGCATATTTGGCACAACTTATTTTGCTGTGCCAACAACTTTTTTTGGAAAAAAATTTGTTGTAACAATATTCTCACATGTTTGGCAAAATCAGATTTAATTTTTGTACAAAATTTAATGCATTATAAAAGTTTTTTTTCATAATGCTGAAATTTCAGCTTATGATTCTAGATTATAGATTATTCCTTACACTTTGAGATGTAAATACCATTTTGTCTTCAATCAAATAACTTTTTTAATCATTTTATACCTATTTTGGTAATTTAATGCATAAAAGTGATTCTTTTTTAAATTATCCAAATGAAATATATTAGCTTAAAATCGCTTTTTAGCTAATATATCAAAACATAAAATTGATTCTATTATAATTGATTGTAATAAAAAGTTTTTATACAATAATTGATTATTGAAATAATCACGATTTTATAACTAAACCAAACACCCACTTAAACGATAGTATTTATCAGGATTAACATATTTATCATACTGTACTTGAAATTGAAATAATAGACAGTAAGTACTTAACAAAATAATTGTAGTCAAAATCAAAGACAATATCATAACAGAAGTAACAGTAAGTACTTAACATATTTCAGATTATCAAATATATTCAAAATCAAAAGATAATTTCAGAATTGAAATTGAAATAGTAAAGAATCTAAATCATAAGTTCTAATAAAAGATAACGAGTAATTCTGCAATAATTTTGAAGGGGTCAAAAATTTGAAGTAATGGATTAAAATGAAATCATAATTAAGATTAAGATAATGAGGAAAGTTGGCTTATGAAGTTGAGTTTTAAAATTCTCAAATAAATATTGAAGAAATAGAGTTGTGTTTTCTAATAATTGGATGAATTGTTACTGATGAGAAGTGGAGGATGAGGAGATATTTGGTTGTTAAGTGTCACAAGGGGGAGGTGAAAGCACAGTTCTTTTGATTTTATGTGGGGTTCATTGTTTTTGGGAGAAGGAAACAAGTTGGTTTATATAGAGGATAAGCTTTGAGATTTTTGTTAGTCTTAAGTTCATTTGCTGACACTTGTCTTTTCTTATGTCAACATGCTTATATCACCTTGATTAACTCATCACTTTGATTTTTCTTTATAATCATGACTTTGTTTGATTTTTATTCCTTTGATTTTGAGAGTCTTCTTGAATAAGCATTATGCTTTTTTATTTTCAATCATGTTTTGACACATGTTTTGCCTATCTCATCATTCTTACTTCATCAAATTGATTTTTAACCATTGTGATTATAATTTTGTCACTTGTTGTACTTACTCATCAAGTTACCATTGGTTTTTTTTTTTCTTTGTAGTCATTACATTTGAAAAATTATTCATCAAGTTACCATTGATTTTTTTTCTTCTTTATAATCATTACATTTGGAAAATTATTCTTCAAGTTACCATTGATTTTTTCTTTTTTGTAATCATTATATTTAAAAAATAATATCTCATTACTTAATATTATTATTATTACTATTTTGAGAGTTATTATAGTGGGCCAAGGCCTAACAGTAAATCTTAGTTGGACTTATCTTTTCGAAGTCCTAACAGTGAAAATGTATTAGTGTGTGCAGTGTGCTTCTTATTCTTCAGTAAAATAAAAATCATGAGGTAGAATCCAACCGCAAATATTAGTATGTTGTAGCAAGGTGGTCAAATTTGAAAAACCAGTAACTAAATCAGAGGCGGTCCAACTGGCGACGAGGCCATCATTAAGTTCTAAAGATGGTAAGATTTTTAAGGTTTGTTTGGAAAGGAATAAATCCAAGGTTGAAGACGACACGTGGTCTTGTTTATAATTTTTTTCTTATTTTTTTTTAATTTAAGATGTTTTAGAAACCTTAAAATTGGATTTTAATGAATAAAATAATAAATATTTAAAATTTATGACAAATTGATGAGATGTTGTCACATCACTACTCTATTAATTATTTTTTATTTAACCTACTTTGTTTTTATTTTAGTAGTAACATTATCGTGCTATAACTCAAATATATGATTATTTCAATTTTAATGGAAATCAAACATATGATCATCTTAATACAATTTTGACATGAGGATAATTATTATGTAATTCTTCAGACTTTTTGGGATAATTCTAATAAGTCTCTAAACTAAAAAAAAATTATAATTGAGTCCATAATGTTCTAAAAATTTGTAATTGAGTCATTAGATCCATACATCCATTACATGTGTCAAAATTTTCTTATGTCATGTGTTATATACAATAAATTATTTTAAAAATTTAAAATGAAACTTTCACTAAAATCTTATTATAAAAAATTCAAAACCTAAATCTTTATTAGTATATATATTTTTTAGAATAATTTATTAATATATAATTACATAATTAAAATTTTAAATTTTAGAATTTGAATATTTGAATATTCATTAATATTTCTTTATAAAAACTTATTAATATTTTATTACATAATTCGAAGTTTTAGATTTTTCATTTTTTAAAATTTGTACATCACACATGTGCTAATCTAGTTTAGGTAATGATTATAGTTTGTGGCATTCCTAACTTTCTTTTAAATTTTTTTTTGCATAAGTAGTCAATACTTCGCATACATGCATGTTGCCAGTTTTGTTTAGTTGATACTGATAATTGTATATCCATATCATGTTCCCACCTCTCAAAAAAAGTAGATACTATAGCAAGAAAAACAACTTCTGCGACATCCTTACAAGACTCGTTCTTAGGCTAAGATCATGAATGAAATGGAACAGACTCAAGAGCTTAAGGATAAGGTAAACTAGCTCAAAGAACAAATGTCTAAGATGATAGATATCCTACAGTCCATGGAAAATAGAAAGAGTACATATAGGAATCCCTCAGTGGATAACGAAAGACATCTGGTCACACCTCTTCAGTCGCCTGGTTTCGCTCCAATCCTTTTGCAATTTCAAGGCTTTAATCCTCAAGGAGTTATGATGCCGCTCACCATTTACCCAAACAACATCACTAAATCCTTAATCACCAGTTCTCAGGAAACTCAGGTGCCACCATTCCCATCATATAGCCTCCCTCCCCACTAGAAAAATATGATATCTTGAGGAAAATTCCCTATCATAGCATAAGATCTTTGTTTCTGCATAGGATCTATTTCTATTTCTTTTGATTTGGTTCTTGCTTGAGATTTTGTGCAGGATTTATTTTTAAAGGCTTAAAGTCGTTGGCCTATTTAAAGATAAATTTATTAGTTTATTCAAAGACCTTAATCCAAATATTTTAAAATGACATGTTAAACCTAAAAATGAGGCCTATGTCAAGTAATAGGCTAAATTTAGGCTTTATATTTAAAAATAAGTTAAACTTATTTAAAGTAAAACCTGACCATTTCTACCCTTACCTGATGCTAAGTTTGCTTCATATTCATGTGCTTAACTACAAATATTATTTCTATCCTTAAACATCAATGACCAACCTCATTGCTACTTCACTCCAACAATCTTCTTTTGGGTCACCATTTTTTAACAAATAATTTTCTAAATAAAATTTTGCTAAAGGGAGGAATCAATTGATGTAATTCAATACTCATATATTTTAAATTCCCTAGAATTCTAGGATGCACCATCCAACACACAACCTAAATGTCAAGTTAGTTGTTGTTAGCGAAAAACAAGTCCATCCTAACTATCATCACAATGTTGCTGTGGAATTCTTTTAAACAATAGAAAATAATAAACTTTAAAAAAAAGTTAATGTGAATTAAAAAAACCCAAGATAATAGTAAGATCAAGGTAGAAAATATTATGATACCAACATAATAAGTAACGTATTAAATGTATATCATGCAGACAAAAATGATCAAAATCTAACCGAACTCACTACAAAACATACATGACTCCTCTAGCAGAAAATATTACATATAATTAGGAATGTCAAACGGATGTATTTGTTTAATTTTGGATTGGATTATAATGGATAGATTCAAAATAAACCATTAATTCATTATAAAATATTTAATGCTATCTAATCTATCTATGACATAATTTAATAGATGAATATATTCAATTCATCCATTTATAAATTTTAATGGATTGGATAGATGAATATCCAACTCATTCATTTTTAAAAAAATCTATCTCTAAAAATTTTTATTTTTTATCTAAAAAATATTTCTCTATCTAAATTTTTTTTTCTCTAAAAGTTTTCATTCTCTTTCTAACAAAATTTCCTCTCTCTAAAAAAATTATTCTGTTTAAAAAATATTTTTCTCTCTACAAATTTTAATTCCCTCTCTAAAAAATGTTTCTCTCTCTAAAAATTTCATTTTCTCTATAAAAATGTTTTTATCTCTAAAACTTTCATTCTCTCTCTAAAAATATTTTCTCTCTCTAACTTTTTTCTCTCTCTAAAAAAATTTTCTTTAAAAATTTTAGAATTCAACGCTTTATGTTATGGGCTTTTGGACTTTAATGAAAGTGAAAGTGTTGAACAAAAAAATGTAAAATACATTAGATATTCATTGGATTAGTTTTTATTGGATATCCAATAAAAGTTTTGGTTGGATTACTAACTATCCATAGTTAAATTTAATCCATTAAATCTAATTTAATAAAATATATTATTCTAACTAGATGAATGAGACTTATTTTAATATGGATGGATTAAATAAATTAAAAATTAATGATTTTTTTCTAGAGTATCAATAAATGCATATTTAAGGAGGATATTTATCATTGACTTAATTTATTTTGTTTAAAAATTATGTGAATGTATTTAAAATCAATGGTTAATATCTTCTTGAAGCATGCATTTATTGTTGATCCAAGAGCATGATATAATTTCTCCTTTTATAGACATCTAGATTTAGGGCAATACTCATATATCCATTTTTTTTATTAGATATGATACCAATCGAGCATTTTATTGGTGACTAGTTATTTTGAATAGAGTTGTAAATATTTATGATGAAACATCATTTAATAAATGCTTAATAACACCAACGTGCGTTGGTCTGAGTAGAAAGGACTCAGGTCTTTTAAGCATGTGATATTGGACTTGATCCCGAATTCACAATGCGTACAATTGAATGATCATCGCAGCCCCGACAATCCCAAAAATTAGTCTCTCATATATTTGGGGGGGGGGATATACTCTAGAAAACCAAAACATTAAGAGTGTGTTTGAAATGTAAAAAAATAAAATATTTGATTTGTAAATTAAATTTAATTAAATTTTGTGAATATTTAAAAATCAGAAATGATTTGATTTCTAAAATTTCATGATTTCATTCCTTTTATTTTAGAAATTCTATCAATTTTGATAGGATTTGTTAGGATTTGATTTGATTTGAAAAAATTTTACCCTTAGTAATCACCTCAACAACCTTTCATAAGGGTTAAAATGTAAAATAATAAAATAAAATAAAATAAATTCTCATTTTAATGAATTCTAAACACAAAATTTGATTTCTAAATCAATTCAAATCCTATTTTTTTTAAAAGTTTCAAACACAAAATTTAATTTTTAAATCAAATCAAATCAATTCATATACTCTAGAAAACCAAAACACTAAATGCTTAATAACTCACTTTAAGTACCTTATTCATCACCATCAAGCTACCATAATAATGCCCCCGAAATTATTATCAACCAGGTGCTAGGCCCTATATAGGGGTGTAAATGAGTTGAGTCGAGTTAAGCCAAATACTTAGAGCTTAGGCTTGCTTCGTTTGAGCTCGACTTATTTAAAAATATGAAAGCTTGGTCTTAACTCGTTTAACTCGTTTATGCTTTGATTATTTTTTTCTTTTATCAAATCTCTCCTTAAAATTTTTTTATTTTTAAAATTTATTAAGCTAATAATTAGTAAACATTTTATAGTAGAAGACGAATTAAAAATAAAATAAAACTTTTTTTTCATAATTCATTACATAAAATGATAAACAATTCATAGTCTTCTACTATTACAAAAAAATTTAAAAAAAAACTTTAAAATTTAAAAATATTTAACATATTTTCACAATAAAATAGTCTATTTTTTTGTACATAAAAATAAAGCTCATTGATAATTATATATATTTATTATTAACCTTTTATAAATGCTTATTAAAATAAATAAATTTAACAATCTTATAATTTTTAATTTCTTATAACTACTGTAATATATATATATATATATATATATATATATATATATATATATATATATATATATATATATATGAAATTATTCACAAAATTTTAATATCAAATTTATAAAATTTTAATTTAACTCATTTATATAATTAAATTAAAATTTAAATTTAAACTTATTTATGTAATTAAATATTTAATACATTAAATTTAAATAGTTTACAAATAACTCAGCTGATTTAATGACGTTATGCATTTGATCAACTGGAAGGAGGACCAATTCTTACTGGCCAATCCAATTTGGGTTCATGGCCCAAAAGAAACAGGGTCGGGTTTAGCAGCACTCCCGTCGCAACAGACCCTCATGTAAAAAACCCTAGACTCATCTTCTATATAAGGTTTGGGAAACCACACTTCTGCTTTGCAGGGAGTGAAAATGGCGGTGCCCTTGCTTTCGAAGAAGATCGTGAAGAAGCGGGTCAAGAAGTTCAAGCGCCCCCAGAGCGACCGCAAGATCTCCGTCAAGGTGTGCAGTGCACCCAATTTTTTCGATTTTGTTACCTGTTTTGTTTTATTTATGAACACTTGACGCTGTTTCAGTGTCCTCTTTTTCGCCTTGCATTTTGATATTGAAGTGCATGAAGTAGAACTTCAAGCGCCATAGTCATTAATTCTTTTAAAGTTTTGATTTTTATTGTTTATTTGGGTGCAACTTTATATATTGAGGAGGATTACTCAGTTGTTCTCTATTGAAAAAGGATATGATGATAGTTTTTGTCGCCCCAGTCTTAATTTGCACCACAAGGTGTAAGATGGTGACTGACATTTTTATCTGATCCTCCTATCTCCAAATAAATTTGATTTAAATTGTTTTATTTTTCTAACTTTATTTTTGGGTCTAGATTTTTTGCTTGCCTGGTTTTGTCTAAATTGTATTGATATATTCATTTTCTTATCTTTGTTCCTTTCTATCATGTTTGTGGTCAAATGGGATATGAGGATAAGTTTTGAGTGACACCCAGTCTTACTTATATATTATGGTGAAAGATCGACTATCTGATCCCATATATCCCAATTAAAAGCACTTTTTGTGTTCGAGTGGAGCATCATTGGATTTGTTCCTCCATTTTTTTTAGAATTTTGTTTTTCATTTTTAAATGTGGATTTGATTTGATGCTAATTTTTAACACCCAGTCTGAATTGCTCTTTTGGTGCTGTATGGTGAAAGATTAACTGTGTGATCCCTTCATGAATATGCATGAATAAACCTATGTTATTATTGGGAACAATGTTAGTTGACATCACGCACCATAGTCATTAATTCTTTAAAAGTTTTTGATTTTTATTGTTTATTTAGGTGCAATTTTATATATAGAGGAGGATTACTCAGTTGTCCTCTATAGAAAAAGGATGTGATGATAGTTTTTGTCGCCCCAGTCTTAATTTGCACCACAAGGTGTAAGATGGTGACTGACATTTTTATCTGATTCTCCTATCTTCAAATAAATTTGATTTAAATTGTTTAATTTTTTTAATTTTATTTTTGGGTCTAGATTATTTGGTTGTCTGGTTTTGTCTAAATTGTATTTATATATTCATTTTCTTATCTTTGTTCCTTTTTATTATGTTTGTGGTCAAATGGGATATGAGGATAAGTTTTGAGTGACACCCAGTCTTACTTATATATTATGGTGAAAGATCGACTATCTGATCCCATATATCCCAATTTAAAGTACTATTTGTGTTCAAGTGGAGCATCATTTGATTTGTTCCTCCATTTTTTTAGAATTTTGTTTTTCATTGATGGTTTATGCTTTTATCTGAACCATCATGCTTGTGTTTATGATTTCCCCCAAAATGTATAAATTTTTATATCATGACTTGCAATGAGATGTGATGATGTGTATCTATCAATTCTGCAATAGAATGATGATTACCAACATGCACTACCATCTGATCTCTTGCATATATGTTATATCTTGTTTTTGTGATCTAATACTCTATTCCATAGCATCTCATATATGCATGCTTTTATAATTTTTTTTAGGTGACAATTATATAATCTGCATTACTTCATCTCTATCTCCCTTAATGTCTGTTGTGGATTTATATTAGAGCCTAATACTGTTCTGCAATCTGTGATGAATTTTCTTTATTATTCTGATTATTCTGTGATTATTATACAAAAATCACCATCTTTCGGCTGAGATTGCAGATCGGTACTCTTATTTGTAAATTTATTTTGTCTTGGTGTGTGTATCACCTGTCTTTAAATATTATTCCTATTCCTATTTGTTGCTCATATTGTTAGTGTCCAGACTTCTATCTATTTCTTTAGCTGGACATTTCTCTTGAAGGGCATATATATATTTTATACATGGACTCAGTTGGCTTGCTTTCAATATGCCTTCTCTCACTATTCCTTTGTAAATCTTGAATCCACAGTTATTATGTTAGATAAAAATTTTCCTTGAAAAAATGATTCTTTCTCATCTGACAGAGAACCTTTTTTCTCATGATTAAAGAAATGCAGAAAATATACTCTTTTTATTGCCACTTCAGTTATTTTTGCGTGCATCTGGAGTAGTCCAATGCATTTGATTGGTTGTTCAGGTTAACTTAATCTTGTTGAACACAAGTGTTAATTGGGTTGAAATTGGTTGCTTCTGTTCTAATTTAACCATGTTTTGACTATTTTTTTGCAACAGACAAACTGGCGCAGACCCAAGGGTATAGATTCACGTGTCAGGAGGAAGTTTAAGGGATGCACTTTGATGCCAAACATTGGTTATGGGTCAGACAAGAAAACTCGCCACTATCTGCCAAATGGTTTCAAGAAGTTTGTCGTGCACAATGTGAAAGACCTGGAACTTCTCATGATGCATAACAGGTGAAGTAATTCATCCCAACTTATGTGATTGTAATTTACTGCTTTGCATCAGATCATATGCGGAATATTTTTTGTTTTTATGTTTAACTCAGGACATACTGTGCCGAGATTGCTCACAATGTATCCACAAGGAAGAGGAAGGAAATAGTCGAGAGAGCTGCCCAGCTTGATGTTGTTGTGACAAACAAAACAGCCAGACTACGCAGCCAGGAGGATGAATAGATCTGAATGTCTGGGAAAGCCATTTATGTTTTATAGTGAGCTTCGGTTGACACCCTTGATGGTAGATTTTGATCATTTTTGTTTATTTTTTCGGCTAAAACCTTTTGCATGTCATACATTTAATATGTTATTATCTTACTGTCACAATACTTTGATATTATCTTGGGTTTTAGTTCACAGTAACTGTTTTTTTTTCAAGTTTATTGTTTTTTAATGTCTGAAGAATTCATCGGTAACATTGTGATGATTGTTAGTATAGTTGTGATTTTAGTTAATGACAGCTAATTTTAGGGAATTTAAAATGCAAGATAATTGAATTGCATCAATTTAATATTTTATCATTAGCAAAATTTTGTTTGATAAATATTTGTTAAAAACATAAGTTGTGGCTCTTGGATGGAGGGTTGTTGGAGTGAAGGAGCAATAGGAAGCAGACCCAGCAGGCCACAAAGAACAACATCAACAGTGTGCTTGTGGTTAATGAGTACAACGCGACCATATACAAGATTGAAAGAGCAAGAACCCACCATTAATGATAATTGGATAGAACTTGAGCATGAGCATCATCGAGAGATATACAAGTTCATACCAAAATTAAAGAAACCAAAATTTCAGAGAGCGTATAGAGATGATGATTCACATCCTTAAAAAGCCATGCGAGGGAGGGTTACATAGAAGAAACGAGGAGGGGGAGAGTATGTGCAGATAGGGTATTTCAGATAGGAATGTCTCTCCTTTGTCATTGGTGGCCTCTCCTTTGAGTGTAAGGGGCAACAACTCTCGTTCAGACGTGAGGAGAGAGTGTTGCAGCGTTTTGGGTGAGCAACTCCTCGCCGATGAGGAATGTTGTTGAAGGAGTGGAATCATGGGTGAGGGTGAGGGTGAGGGTGTGAGCGGCTAGGGCCAAGGGTTGTCTCTGCCAGAATCGAATGGCTGAATTGAAATGGGGAAAATTTGTAACTTTGAATGAAATACCATATGTAAAATGCTGTATCTAATAATGTTTAAAAAGAAAAGTGATCGGGTCTCAAGTTTCATGATTATTGATTGGTTTTGATCTAGTTTTATCCAATTAGATTCGATCACTCCAACTAACTTAATTGGTTTGATTTGATTTTGAGTTTGGTTGGTCTAATATAATGAACATCCCTATTATAATTTCTTTTTTTTTTGGGGGGGGGTAATTCATCTGGCCCATATTAAAATTCCATTTTGTTTGCACTATCTTTACCACTTTTGTTTCTGTTCTTTCAGTGGAATTTATTAGTTTTTGCTAGAAAAATAATCTATAAGCTTATGTCGAAAGAGGAATAGTAAGTTATAATTTTCAAGAAACTTGGTACTATTTAAAATAAGAATGGCCGAATATTAAAGTTTTATTATAAAATTTATATTTTCGTTTCTACTTATTGAAAATCCTTTTCTGTTTTTGTGAAAATTGAAAATCTTTTTTGTAGACAAAATTGTTATGAGTCTCACATTGAATAAAAGATGGAGTTTAATGTGATTTAAATCATGAGGTTTTTTTATCTAATAGACTAGTCTTTTGAGATGAGTTCTTTTCATAGGTTAAATTATAACAATTATTGTTTTAATTGAGAGATAGTCGACCCAAAGAGGGTGACTTGAAAAATAGCAATTTGGGAAAGGGCTACCTTCAGCAGGAATCTCAAAGTGAAAGTCACCTAGAGTGGGGAACCAAAGTGGGAGTGGGCCGTCGCAGCTTTCGAAAGAGGTGGTAAGGTTATGAATCTCATATTGAGTAAAAGATTGAGCTCAATGTGGTACTTAAGTCATAAAGTTCTCTTGCTTAATGATTTAGTCTTTTGGGTTGGGAGGTTAATGTGGTATTTAAGTTATAAAACCCTCCTACTTAATGGATTAGTTTTTTAAGTTGGGTTCTCCTCATGAATTTAAGTTATAACAATTAGTGTTTTAATTGGGAGACGGTTGACCCGAAGGGGGTGACTTGAAAAAAAGCGACAAGGGAAAGGGTTACTTGCACCAGGAATGTAGTGGGCAATCAAAGTGGATTGTTGTGATTTTCAAAAAGGGTGGTAAGGTTATGAGTCTCACATTAAGTAAAAGATGGAGTTCAATGTGGTATTTAAGTCATGAAACTCTCTCATTTAATGAATTAGTCTTCTGGGTTAAGAATTCAATGTGGTACTTAAGTTATTAAACTCTCCCACTTAATGGATTAGTTTTTTATGTTAGGTTTTTCTCATAAACTTAAGTTATAACACAAATTGTACATTCTCCCCCCCCCCACTTTAAAATGATATCTTCATTTTATCTGTTAATTTGTGTAATAATGTAAGGTTAAAAATATAATTAAATAATTAAAATGAAGTAAAAGACTTTTGGTTAATTGCATGAATGTGGTATGTGCTCACTTCTGGAAAAAAAAAACTCTACTTGCTTTTGAACATGAATCACTTATTAGAGAATTTTAATATGGACCACTTTAGGGGTAGTCTATAAATAAATTAAGTGTAGATTAATCATTGATTTATTGTTAAAATAAATTAATAATTGAGATTAAAATGTTATATTCAACTAATAACACTCAGATTCACACATAAATTTAGTCAGATCATTTTTTTTTTTATTTAAGAATAATTGTATATATAAAAAATTTACAAATTTTAATTAATAATATTTACATATATCTAAATTTATATATAAATATTATCAAATAAAAAAAAATTCATTTATAGATCACTTCTCAAGTGAACCATAATAACCTTATCTGATTATATCACACATTAACACTCTATGTACCTATTTGGATATGGACTAATGCTGCGGTGCATCCTGTAATATTATGGAGTTTTAGTGCACCCTAGGTGTTACCTGCTATGGGAAGTCTCATATTTATTTACCAGTAAAGGTGGAGTAATTTGTCTTTTGCCTGCAAAAACTAACTCCACTTTTGCAGCCACGTGCAGCCATCCCCCTGTGGCCCTCTCTTTTCTTTCTATCTTGGTTTCAGATCTGCCTTCAAATTTCAATCACCAATTCACGCACTCCATTTTTTGTATGGTGATTTATTTATTGTTTGACTGTCACTTGTTGTGGTGTTGAGTTCTGTAGAATTGGGTGTGATTTTGAATCTGAATATGAAAGGATGGTGTAATAGACTTGGCGTTGGCTTCCCTTTGTAATTTTCAGTTATATTACATTCATTTGATGAGTGAAGTATTTCTTCGAACGAAGGGAAAAAAAAGAAACAAGAAAGGATACACTGATGGAATCAATGTGCAAACAAATTTCAGCAAATGAGAATGAAAAATCAACAAGAAAAATGACTTTTTTTTTTCTAAGTGGAGGAAGGATTACTTCGTCTTTCCAATGGACAAGCACAAACATGTCACTGTACAGTGCTGGTAATTGTGTTAAATTGCCTTTTATTTTCCTTCGACCGGTTATGCAATTAGCCGGTAATGAATCCAAGCCATTGATGAAAATTTTAACATATCTAATGGCTTATATACGAAGAGCATCCATGCTCTCTAGGGGTGTCAAAACGGGTCGGTCCGATTTATTCAGGCCAGCCTATTCGGGTTCGGGTCATTTTTGGGCCGGTCTATTTGGGCTACATAAATTTCGAGTTGGTATTTTGTTAGCTCAGCTCAGTACATTTAGTTTTATGTAATGTTAAAAGAATGCACTGACCGACCCATTCGAATTTCAAATTTATTCGAAATGATGTAAGGTTAAGCTAACATTTTATTAAATTCACCATTTTTTATCGTTAATCGGGTACCGATCCATCGACCTATTTTTTTCGCCATTTCTAATTTTCCCCGACACTCCTAGGAGCATGTTCCTCGACAACCTTGGGATTGCCATTTACGTTTTAGACAAAACCTTGGGTATTGTCATTTACGTTGAAAGCCAACCTCTGGTTGTTCGAATGAGTACTACTAATAATACGAGTTAACGGTATTTGTGGATTAATGTCTCGGATTTGTCTAATATAGACTTCAAAGTATATGGTTCATTGATATACCAATGATTATAAATATTTAATTTATTAATTAAAAAATTAATAGTTGAAATTAATTACTTAAAACTTTATAAATTTTAATTAATAACTCTTAAATTCACATATAAATTTAGTCAAATCATTATTTTTTAAAAATAATTATATATAAAAAATTATAAATTTTAATTGATAATATTTACATATATCTATCGATAAAAAAAAAAATACATCCATAAACCCAAATATAATAGATCTATAATAGTAAACTCCTTGTGTCCAATGTCTTGAAATTTGGGAAGTGGCAAAACATAGTCAAAACAAAATGATTTTTAGTTACAAAGAATAATGATTAGGCATGTCATTACCAAACACATTATCTTATATAAGTGGCAAAATCAGAATTTGTATATGTAAAAAATAAAATAACATAAACTATAATCATATAATAAAATCTATGTAAAAAATAAAATAACATAAACTATAATCATATAATAAAATCTATGTAAATGTAAAATGATACTATGTTTAACATTACTGAATTATGAAACTAGGGTGTTGTCTAATATATACCTTTCAAATTAGGGTGTATTGTGCACCTTAAAATTTGGGTCGTTGAATAAATTGTATAAATTATTAATGGCTTAGATTTATTACTGGATACTTGCTTGTCTAGTGTTTCATATTTATAAACTTTCTCCATTTGTCTTCATTCATCTGTTATCATTTCTTTTTCGTCCACCGCCGTAGCACCTTCTTCGGTGACGATGTGGCGACTCCTCTTCTCCATCATCTCCTCCCCTTCCACCTTGCTTTGCAATCCTCACCATCATCATAACAAAAAAAAAATTCAACTTTCAAGCATAATCCAGAAACCAAAACAGAAAAAAATAATTAATAGATCTGCTGAGTGCATTTTGATGATGTCGCAAAGCTCTAGTGAGTGTGTTCCAGATTTTGCATCGCAACTCCCAGCACCTTCTTCGTCCACTGCTGGTTGTAGTTTGGCAATGCAGCAGCTACAATTAGTTGACTTGTGGTTTCTTTGGCTAAATTAAGAGGCAGATGGCGAGGAACGATGGCTCAAGGGTGTCGGGGACTCAGAGCTGGAAGTACTGGCTGGCATGTGTGTGTGTGGGACGCGATCAGGTCGGGTGCCTCAGACAGGTCGATGGAGACGTGGAAGAGGACTTGGTGGCAGGCTCGACCTCGAAGAATGGGGCTTGGGTCCAGACGGTGGTGTCTTGGTGTACATCGGCGGATAGGGTGGCAATACGGAGGTGGCAATGGTTGTTGCAAAGGTTTAGGTGACAGTGAGTCAACACCCATACCGCTGTCCAATCTCGTCAAAACTCAGCTCCGATACCATCGTTGTTGCAATCTAAACCTAGAGCCGCCGTGAAATCGCGAAGCCACCATGCTCACTGCTGTGTAGATCCGACGAGTTTGGAGTGTATGGTCAAAGAGGTGGAGAGTTTGAATCTAGATCCGACAGGTTTGGAATGTCTGTCCAAGTATGAGTGATGATTAGTTAAATTTTTCTGGTTAAACAACAAAAAATTGAACACTAGTTTAGGTGAAAGTTAAATAGGAGTGTCTGTCTCACTGGTTGAATCTCACCAAAAAAAGAATTGTTCAATCATAAAAAAAAAGATGGAGAAGAAGAATGCCATAAAAATAAATAACCATAACACAAGTGTCTAAAAATAATTATTAAAATGAGAGAGGTATTTTTAAAAATATATTAAAATTGAATAATAACAAATAAAGTACAAGTTATATCATACACCATAACTTGAGAGAGTATATACTAACACTTGCCATGAAACTAGACATGGATATATCATATATTCATGTGATGTGACTGACAACGAAAATAAAAAACGGTACAAAGTTGTCTTTGATATAGAGGCGGCTCAAGTTATTTAGTGGCCTATAGCAAAATAAAAAATGAAAAATTAATTTTACATATTAAGCATAATATATTTCTATTTGGATTTTTAATTACACTTGTTTTAATGAATTAATTATAATATATCTTTTCAGATAATATAAATAATCTACATTAAATCTTTTTTAAAAAAATTGTTAATCTTACAGTAAAAAATAAAATTATTTTAGAGTGAAAATTTATTATTTGATTTACAATGAGGAAAGCATAATTAGAAATAAGATATTATAAATTAAAAAATAATTATATAAGAAAAAGATTAATTATTTGATTCCAATAAATACAATAATCCTGGTTGACTGAAAATGAGAGAAACTTTCATTATACAAATAAAAATTAATAAGGACTGTGCAAAGTCAAAGATAATAGAAATTTATAAGGACAAAAACTTTAATTAGAATATTTATTAGTTATATTAGCTTTTTCATAATTTAATATATTATAATTAATATATAACTATAAAATTGTGAGACCTAATAAAATAGGAAGCCTATAGCAATGGCCTTAGCAGCCTTACCCTCCAGCCGGCCATGCTTTGATACCACTTACTTTGTTATTATGTCAACATTACATTGCCATACTCAACAACTAGAACTTCATCTAAATTGTTGGAAGCAAAAGGGTTATTTGCTGTTCTGCTGAAGAAGTGCCTAAGCTGTTTTCAGTTACGTTACTATAAGAGGAATTAATAGAAGAGAAAAGGGGTCAGTGTTTGCAACACTTGATGGCATATGTTTCTTCGCCAATCTGGGCATATTAGTGGTCATGACCCAGTGACAAGTATACAAATATCTACTTGGCTTCAAAACTTTCACATATATGACTACTTGTAGAGCTACCAGTGAACCAATTCTTCAAGGTACACCCAGATATCCCTGTACACTAAGCTCTGCATGATAGGTGGCTGACCACTTTGTTGGCATTGAAAGTAAGGCAAACCCGGCTGAAAAATAAGCAGGCTTACCCACCACCATCACAGAAGGTAACATCTATTTGTTACACAAGCAAGTCTATACATGGGAAAAAAAAGTTGTCACTGTTCATGGTGAAAAGGCATTCCAAGAGGGTGCAACCATCTATACTTTTTGTGCTGTCCATTTGAGTATCAGGTCGAATAGTCTACTGCAGAATCACCTAGAACAAAATGGGTCTGTTAGAATAGTTTAACTAAACAGAAATGATATTTGCACATAAAAAAACCTACGTCATTCTTACACTATCCCCTTTTCAGGTAATAGAGAAAAAAAAAAACACATACACACATTCCAATACACTCTACCTTTTTTTTTTTACCAAACAAGCAAAGTGTATAAATGGTTTAGGATTTTTTATGTGCAAATATCATTACTCTTAACTAAATACACTGAAGAGTAGTAATCAAAGTTAGGTCCATTACTGTGTGACGAGCCAACTGATGACCGCTGAGGTGAGAAGCTCCCCGTATCTGTAACACTCCAATACAAGTGGTAGAATATTCATTAGCTATAAGCCTAGAAAGAAAAACTTGTATTATAGAATGAAATATCCAACAGGTATTTAAAGATCTCATCCAACGATTATGCTCTTTCTATCCACAAATGCCTGTTGAAGTTGTCATTGTCATTAATAGAAAGCTAATGGAAAAGAAAGGTCAATACGGCTACTTGAAACCAATGAAAAGCTCAACGAAGCAATAATTCCTCTATCCCATTAACTCAAGTGTGCATCTTGTTGTCAATCTTTTTATAAAAAAAGTAACCTTCCCCTTCCGTTCCTTCCAAACCACTCCATCCAAACATACCGTTAATAAGGACCAATTTGGTAGCACCTGAAGGAACACTTTGATGGCATTATTTGACATTGAAGGACCACTTTGATGTCGCCATAAATGGAGGACCAATGTAATGTTGAGCATATCTTTGGACTTGGAGGGCCAAATTGTACGTTTACTCAGAAGAAAAAAAGAAATGTGCACATAGAGGGAAGTACTATTATTTCTATGCTATTTCCTTCTTTTTTTTGGGAGGGGGCGATTGGTAGCTCTTTTCAAGATTTAGTGATGAGCTCACCGTATAACTTATCATCTCAGATTGTTCTTATAATCATCACAAGTTGACAACCACAAAGATTAAAACTTAAAGCAAAAAGAATCTCCTTTTAATTAAAACTTGTTTGCCTGTTATTTGCTTGGTTCAGATTTAAAGGCTCTGGCATGTCTCTTCTCAGGGAGAGAGTCATAAGAAGCAATCATTCTGAGAAGTCATATGGAAACAAATTAAACCTCAATTTTTACATGTCCTAAATTTATTGTAAGCTGAATGCCACCCATCTCCATAAGCTACTCTGTATCCAAACTTTAGAACTTCTTAAGGTTAACTTGGTTACACATGCATGCATTAGTTTGTTGATTTAAGTCTTTGAAGCATATTACTATACTTGTAATGCATATCTAGGTCATCTTGGGCAGATAACATTAATCAGTTGATCTCATGAACAAAAAGAAAATGGAAAATGCCAACAAGGTAGAAATACAGACAGCATTGTAAGTCTTTGACTGTTAACAAGTGGTATCAAAAGATTAGGACTTAAGGGAGATGGATTAGTAAAATATTATACTTTAGGAGAAAAAAAATCACATACCGGCAGAATGACGTATCCCCTTTACAGCAGCAAAATTCTTATATGTATAGCCAACAAAACTCAGATCTTGAGGAGTCAACAGCTTCTGTGGACAAAGAGGATATAATAAACTGTAAAGGAGTTTTATGAATACGACAACATCGATCAACGAATATTTAGCCTGAAACAAATTTGTGTCAGGGTAAACAACTAAAAATGATGAAGTCAACAGGTGAGAGAGTAGGAGCTTATGAATTAATGGAAAGCCACAGAAAGCAAATGTATTGTTAATTTATTACCAATTTTTTCTAAAGCACCATCAACCTTCAAAAAATATACCACATCTTTAAAAAAAGAAAATTATTGAGATGTATCGTACCCTTGAGAATCTGAACAAAATTGCTATGATTGTATTGGAACTAAATGTTATATGTGTAAATTCATGCAGTTATTCTTACATCCCACTTGGATGAGGACTTAAGTATTTACAGGTCTAAGATGAAGAGCCCAAGGATTATTATGATGGTATATTCTAAATGAGATGAAATTGTCCACTTCGAATTGAATGATCCATAAAAGCAAACAACTGAGGCAAGTTAATTGACTATTGCCTGACAAATCTTATGCCTCCTTCAAGCAAATAGAGTGTATACCTTTCTAAAAGGTCCAGATCCAGATCTAGCTGGTTTTGGTTGTTCAACCTATTAACACAATTACAAACAAGTCACAATTCTAGCTAATAAAAAGATAATAACCCAGAAAAAGCAAAAGATATGAAAATACATGCACATATAAATAAGAAAGCATAAACAAGAAGGCAAATTCACAAACAATTACTTCATCCATACTGTTTCTGGAAAAAAAAATCATTATAGTAAAGAATGATATACTAAAGGAGACTGAATTTAAATGAATAAATATTACACACAAATATTCTTGCAAACAAACATGTATCCATGTACAAATGTCAAATAAGCAAGTTCACTGTCATACAAGAATATCATTCTGAAAAGCTGGGACATGGTTCTATCTTAAATTTTTATTGAGTTAATTGCAATTACCCTAATCTATAGTCCAGTTGCACAGTCTCCATTGATATTTTTATTTAAGCATATTACCCTGTAACCTATTTGTGTTGTTGGCAATGTCGCCACTTTCAGTACCACCACAATTTAAATTAGTGGTCATCTCTAAACTTATTGCTCAAAGCATGACACTCACCTGCCAAATATTTTGAACGTAGCCATATTGTGCAACATGGTAGCAAATAGGGGGAAATATGTGCGATTCTTATTGGATTGATTGAATGTAAATGTGTGAGAATTTGGCACAATATTTAAGGAAATGATATATTAGAACATCTGACTAAGTTTTCTCTTCGTAATTTGTCGGTTTTGCTAATCTAATTTGTCTAAATGTGCCTAGTTTTGGATTATTCAGGGGGGACACATTGCAAATAATATAAATAGATTAGGAGATAACGCGCTCATGTTGAAAGATCAATGGGGAAGTACAATTAGACTAATCTATCAGGGTGGGGAAATGCTCATTTTTCATAACTTGTTTACTGAGACATGAAGAAAGGAAAAGGTAAAAACCATATAATACTCAGAAAAATATATTAGACTTTATGGTTACATTTCCAACAGACAGACAAATGCAGCTTATGCAGGGAAGATCAGAGACGAAGACAGACCCAAGGCCATTGCAAAAACCAACCAAGCTGCTAAATTAGGAGAGGCTATCTGCTTATTTATACGAAAGCTTCCTATAACCCATCCTGTGATTAGATTATTGATAAGATAGTGTTGGGTTTGTGCCAAATTTCATTGAAGATTGTTATCAATAGTTTCCAATTATATTGATAGATATGAAAGATTTGTTAAAAGAATTAAAAGATATGTGAGAGATTTGAAAGATATGTAAAAGATATGGGTAAAACATTATGTGCCAACCACCAATGGCTTTAATGGCACCTACTTCTCTCCTTAAGAACAAGCTGGAAGGACCAAGACAGAGTTCACAGAACAGAAGTCATCGATATGAAACCTACAAGGGGTGTAGGTGAAAGAAGGCACAGCAATCAAAAAAGAATTCAAAAATCATAAAATCTTACCTCATCAAATTTCATAAAATTTTGAGTGTCAAGCTCTCCATTGACTTGTGGTTTAAATGCTGCCTCCATTTCATAGAGCTTGTCCCATACGACATCTTTAAACCAAGGATGAGCCTGGTCAATTAAGAAACAGTAATATTATCAGGGAATATAGTGATTTAATAGTAAAGCGTTATAGTAAAACACGAAAGAAAGAAAATCACATTTTACATACTTTAATTTCATCTGCTCCTTTGGTACCAAGCCTATGTTGAACATCACAAAGCAACCTGCATATAAGATCCTTTGCTTCAGGCGTCAATCTTGCCTCCTCTGGAAATTTTAAGTGATTTTTCCAATGCACAATCTGAAGACACTCATCACCAAGGCCCCAGAAAAAAAAACATAATTTAAACCATTACTGTTAGTGCTACTGAAAAAATAAGGCACTAAATAAATGCTAATAGATTTAAATGGCTTTTCTAAAAACATGGTTTATGACAAAACACCATGGTGTCGTTTGATCTATGTAGCCGATTCCATCTAGTCGGAAAAAGGCTTTGTTGTTGATGTAAATAAATGCTAATAAATACTTTGACAAGTTATAGTGAGAACAAGGTCACTGACTAATAACTACAAGAGAAAATAGAAGAGACAAAAATTTAACCAACAATATTCTAAGTAAATACATAATTGACATAAAAAAGAATGATGGGTAAGACTTAAGAATAAATCACATGATATTGAAAAATAAAGCATGAGTAAGACAAAGTACCCGTAAATAGAGTTCATGCTTTGAATTCTTAGAGTCCATTGAAATGTTCAATAATTAAATCACATAAGACAAGGGAAACAAGAACTACACAAGAATAACATGCTCATTATATGTCTACGATTTTCTCACTGTTTAATTTATTTCAAGAGCATGCATCTTTCATGGATCAAAGTCCATGAATGTAGAACTTCTCTGAAAACATTTATGAGACAATTAATCTAGTGGCACAGTATGATTATCTAGATATAACAAATAAAGTGACAATCTAGATGTTTGAAATGTTAAAAGCATTTATGACGGTGAGGACAATTGAATCCCCAAATAAAGCAACTATAACAAAAGCAATCTCTATCAATCAGTTTTTTGCATATCAAAATTTGCCTTTTTTGCCAGAAAATTGCCAGTTTTGTAATGTCCAATTTTATATTTATCTCATGACTTATAAAGGACAACAGACTTGATCATTGATAGTCAAATTGAATCCCAAAAAACTGCTATTGGACTCTTATGAAAATATATAGTACAAGGAAATGAGATTAATCCTATATAATCAAAATTTTATTGTTTGGTCAAGGGGCCTGGGAATTAGTGTCTTCAACAAATATTGTGAGTCCCCAAAGAAAAGGTCTAAGTGGGGAAAAAGAAGGGGAAAAAGAGCAAAACCTTTCTGCATGTTGTTACTGGATCATCAGAGTAAAATGGGGGATAACCAACAAGCATCTCATACATTATAGCACCAAGAGACCACCTGCAGCAAGGCAGAACTCATGTCAGCAACAAAGAAAGATATTTCATTTCAACACAGACATTACTAGAAGTCCTTAAGAAAAACATATATTTACATGGGACACAAATAGCAATTTTCCAGGTAAAAGCAACTATAAAGAAGAATAATCTATGCCAGATACCAGTACAACATTTTTAAGAATAATAGATTACACATAATGCGAATTGTCTTCTCTGAGATACAGTACAAAATTCAGACACATCATTCTAGAACTATCATAATAAATATGAAAATGGAAAAGGAATATTTCCATCCATATTCTCTTTTAAAAATTTATTTTATTTTATTTTTTCAAGAAATTATAATTATCTTCTTACTCATTTAATTTTGTTCCAATTCTCTTAATTTATGCATAACATGATATCATGTTCATAAAGATCAACAGTGGCATAAATTTTGAAGCTAAAATTAGCAGGCACCTAATACCAATCTAGTGTAATAAGACTTGCAATTGATCAATAAATTTGGCCACTCCGACTAGTTAATGTTATTCAAATCAATTTATCTCAGTCTTGAATAAACTTTTCTTATTAATCAGACATGCAAGAACAACCAAGCAATCAAATTCCTGTATTTTTTCTTTCACCATTCCATTTATGTAGTGGAAGATCTTTATCATCTGCTAACAGCCATCTTTCTTATTATCCAAATGTTTCTTCCTTGTTTCCATTAGAGAAAATTTAGTTCCTATTGAGAATCACATAAACTGGCAGAACATTTATATTAGAGATAACAGGTCAGCCAACTCTGCATTCAAATGATTATCCCTTCTATATATGCAGGAAAATCCAATTCCAAAACTTGATGCTGAATATTATAAGAACAGGAATATCTGAGAGCACCGTGCCTTTTATATAACATTTGGACAGTCAACTTCAAAAAAATACCATAACTGGATTAATATGACAATGTAAAATTTCAATTCAATGAATACAAACGGTTCACTGGATCTGATATAACCAAGTATAAAGTTACAAATGGATGACTATAAAAGGTTCATATCCAGTGCTCCAAATCTCTTTAAACGGATAATTCCCAGTTCAAGTTTATAATGCTTCAACTTTTTCTTTAAGAAAGATGACAAGACAATTCCTATTCATGATCCCTGTGGATTGGAGTGCACATTATCAATTGCTGAATCTCTCAAAAGCTTAAGCTATTAAGTAAAGGCTCATGAATGGTTTTATGTATATCTCTAACACATCCCCTCATGCAAAATCCCTTTGGGCTTGAATCGTGGACAATGCAAAGGTCCACCTATTTTGTGCCAAAATTCAACTTCCTATTAGAAGAATGGGAGGCGGCTTTTTTTTAAAAAAAATAAAAATAAAATGGCAATTATTGAGCTCATGACCACTTGATCATAGAGGCTCTAATACTATATCAAGGACCAACTCTCTTAAACGCTTAAACTGTTAGGCGAAGGTTCATCAATGAATTTATTACATCTCTAACTCGCCGCATCATGCAAGAGCCTTTGGAACAGGCTCATCTATACCATGTGCGGAAATTCAATTTTATTTAGAAGAATGAGGGTGGTAAGAATCAAACTCCTAAAGACCTAAAGACTTGGGTATAGAGGCTTTCACACCATGTCAAGGATCAACTCTCCCAAAAGCTTAAACTGTTAGGTGAAGGCTCATGAATGGTTTTATGTATATTTGTAACACATAATATCCAAAAGGTCATGACAATCTTAAAACTGGACAGAAAAGTTCCTTTTCTATAGTATTTTAACTTTTAATTAAAATAAAAAATAAGCAAACTGGCTACAAAATAAATTTATGCTCTAAAATTTTGGCCCACACACATTGTAAGGTGCTTCACTTATTGCACTCTGGCTTAACTAACTACCTGTTTATCAACATTTCTTAGCATAAAGGTATAACATTTGACCTATTCCAAAACAAGCCATTCTAGGGGCTCTAAAGTTTGGATAGATATCATATGCAAACATTCAACTGCTGCATCATACACAGAGTCCATGTGCAATAACTTAGAACCTTGAGCTTTTCAACTACTCTTAACCACTGAAGCCAAATAAAAAGGGATTGCAAAGTTATCATCTGCATTCACTTCAAAACGACAAAACTATTAAAACAGAAAATGGACAGATGCAACTCAAACAAAAGTAAACAAAAAGAGAATATCAACAAACCAGTCGCACTCCAAACCATAACCCTTTTTCAGTAACACTTCAGGAGCAATATAGTCTGGAGTTCCAACAGTGGAAAATGCCTGCCATGAAATGAATAGATAAGTTTGAGAAGGATATGCATGCAAGCATATAAAAACCATATGAGACAATTCAGGAATATCACACGTTACACAAATTAACTGACCAACATATTAATTGAATAAGGAAAGAAACAGGAGTCTTCTACGTAGTAAATAACTAAGAATTTTACCATTATGCACGATATGAGTGCAAAAGAAACAATCATAAATCTTTCATTCTTTACTTTGATCCATCATTTCTCATTGATGACATATTGACTGGGGCAAGTATGTTCATGCAACAGATGGCACCTCTAAGTTAAATGCACTATCATTTTGTGTAATAGAACAATTACCTATTGCCATTACGAATTTGTAAGAAATCAGAAATAAAAACCAGGCAAGCATCGAATACAATTTCTAAATGTCGGCAGAAGGCAATTACCAACTTCCTCCTGTTCATTTGCCAATGCTGAAGCTGTTCAAGGGGACTTTTCCAGCGCCTTCCGTTTCTGCTATTTGAGAAGGTTCCATCAACGTCCATGGTATCATTCAAGTTCTCATCATCCAGGACCTCATTTTCATTTATAGATGATAAATTTGAGCAGTCAAGTGGCTTACAGAGACCAAAATCAGAGAGCTTCATATGACCATTTTTGTCCAATAGAAGGTTGTCAGGTTTTATGTCTCTGGGGGAAACAGGAAGAAACTTATAATTGCAAATTATGGTTTATAAGAATAAGACCATAATGCAGTTCAAGATGTAACAATACCAACCGATGAATGTAGTTGTGTTTATGAATAGACTCTATGGCCAAAATGCTTTGGGCAATGTAAAATCTAGCCACAGTCTCAGTCAAAGTTTCTTCCCGAATCAACAAAGTCATTATATCACCACCAGGTAAATATTCCATTATCAGATATAAGTGTTCAGCATCTTGAAAAGAGTAATAAAGTTTCACAATGCAGTCACTAGCAACTTCTGCAAGTACATTTCTTTCAGCTCTAACATGCTCAACCTGTGATGCAAAAACACCCAGGGAATCGAAACAAATTCAATTCAGATGATGAAACAGAAAAAATAACAGCAGAAAGAACTTTATTTATTTTTTAATAATAAAGTGAAGATTGGAAAGAATAAAATTTCATACTACTAATGAAAATATGAAAATTCACCTGTCCCCTGCTGAGCATTTCAGACTTTCTCAACTTTTTCATGGCATATATATTACCTGATTTCTTCTCCCGACAGAGTCTCACCTGTGAAATCATATTGTATAAGCATTCAAACAATTTCACAGTCAAGAGGTATACAACAAAAGTAAAATGACAATCCAAAACCATACCATCACTTATGACAGGCATATATAACCAAAGATCAATTATAAATCAATAGCAACTCAGAAGAAAAAGGAAAGACATGAATATGGTAATAGGATGACACAATATTAAGAAGGTAAGAAGAACTTCAAGAAAAGCCATCTGTTAAAGCACAATCAAAAGTAAAATCCAAACCAAGATTCCTAACACATAATTTGTTAGAAATTCATAACTTTTATTTTTAGCATCCATGATTTGCTGTCATATTTAGAGAGTCCTAAATGTACTGGGATAGGAGAGAAAAGCATAAAGAAAACCTAAGTTTCACTGGAACTCAGTTTTTATTTGTCCATTCTTTTTATATCACCATGATTTCATTTCCAATGAAGATTCCTGAACTATAAAGAATAACAGATTCTCTTATCTCAACGATAAGTGGATTTTAAGACCCTCAGTCACATTGTTTCTTTTAGATAAATAGTTGTTACAGATGGATCATTGAGTGTTTTAGTTTCCTTACTATTTCAGTTAACTTATATATTCTTTTGTAAAGTGTTGTACAGCTGTATAAGCTTGTTAAGCAAGCTCTCTCTGAATAATAAAAATAGAGCTAAGTAGCTGCACAAGCCACACATTCATTCTCTAAACCTTGGGTTTATTTCTTACTTTTCTTTGTTAAAAGTTTCAACTCTGGACCCCTCTCCATACATGACTCCATCCAGTAACAATTAAATTACAGCCTCAACACCTATCTATTGCAAAGATGTCTTCCCTACTATTTTACAATTACCAACAGAACTTTTACAGCTGTTTCCATCATGAGCAACTTAATTGGTCCAAATTCAGCTTGACCATCTTGTGCCTGAACCATAGTTTCCGGATTCGCTCAACATCCTAGCAAATCGCGTACCAGATTCACCGTACCACGTAGTACTGTATTCTCCATAAAGAAAGTCTTGTAATATAATCACAAGAAGTGATGAATCACATACCTGTACCCATACTGCGCATCCCCATGTACCGTTTTTGGTAACAATGGCCCGAACACCTGATGCACTGTTACACAATGATGATGTCATGATGATAGCCACCAAATGATGGGGCAACTCATCTTCACTTATTCCCTCAAGAAACTTGTTTCTTCCTTGGAATTTTGACCATAAATGACTTTCTGAACCCAACCACATCAACTCACAATAAGTAGCACCTCAAATTTTGCACCACATTCCTATGCTTTTGCCAAAAAGAACATCCTTGGCACTTCAACACCATGTATTAACTATCAATTCAATGCCTTTCAGGTTTTCTAGACTAAACGCGTGAATTTTTTTCTTTCTGAGAAAAAAAAGATGAAAAAAAAACAAACAAACTGCTTGAGAAGGGAAATGACATTGCAAGATCATAACTTCCAAATCTATAAGAATGTAGAAAAAATGGAACTCAACAAGGTGCGCGGCTAAAGAGTAATTTCAGAAAGTTTTAATTCCTAGGAACATAATGTTTAGCTCTTCTAAGTAGAAGAACCATATGGTAAATATTTTTTTTTATTCAGAAACTTTTAATTGGGTATTATCCATATTACCAACCAACTTTCAATACCATGCTTAAATGTCAACCAAAAAAGTAAGGCACTAATTATCTAATATGATTGTGCATATTTCTACCTCCGCAAAGGCTCCCCTGCCAATAATGGTTAGAAGGTCAAAATCATCAACACATATTTTATGTCTTTTTAGCCGCATGTACTCAGTCTCCTTGCGCTCTAAATCCTTCAGTAGATTGATCTGTTCCTCTTCTGGTACATGAGAAGATGCTAACTTCTTTTGTAGCACTGAACGCCTGCAAATAATAAAATCATCTTCAGTAGCATATCAAGATTAAAAAAAAAAAGAAGAGCAAAACAAGATGACTACATACATGTAAGTCCCATCATTAAATGCATTAATATTCTAAGAAAATGAAAGGGAAATGCTGAGGAAAGCTCGAGAGTAGATACGCTCGAGCCCCTCAGCCATTGATTTCGTCTTTTTAAACTTAAATGATGTTTTGAATTTTGTTTTTTTAAACTTTAACAAACATCCAAAGGCTGAGGACGCGAGCAGCTGTGCGCTTGAGCATCCCTCAGCACTGCCCAAAATGAAATAACTTCTTTGAAAAATAAAGCTTTCTAGTACTGTAATAATTGAAATCATTTTTGTGTGTGCATGCATGTAGTTGTGTGCCAAAAGGCTACAAATTACATAATTAAGCAGGCGGGCATGGGCAGCACTGATGCATTGAAACTCAGAATTTTATTGATGTTCTCTGCATAGATGCATGAACATTTTTGGGTATCACAGAGGATGGGAAGAGGGGTCAGCTTAAATGTTCTTCAGAATCCAAGTTAAAGTGCTCAGAAATACATTCTGCTTAAAAAATTAAAATGTCCTAGAAAAGTTGCACTCTCAATGTACCAAAAAAATAAAAAGTTGCCTTTTCCTCCAGCCCATTGACATATAACGCTAAAGTAAATGAACTGCAAGATTCCTTGTAAGCCAATTTTCACCAACAAAATTATTTAACGTTAATAAGCGTGCAGCGATCACACCCAAAATATGTCATGTACAACACACACATATTAGGATTAGCAAATTCACATTAATAAATACACATTTCAGAAAAAGGAAATTTTTTTTTTTAAAAAAAAGAAAACTCAAAACATTTTTCCACCATAAATCAAGCGCCAAAAGATAAAGAAATAAGAAGCCTCCAAAAACATGCAAAAAAAAACATAAACAGAAATGATCATAGCATAGACCATAGAGGGAAAACAAAAGTGCATGGCGTTTTATTTAACCTCTCCTTGCGTTCTTGGATGTGCTTCATCTGAGCCCTATAATGGTTCTCAATGAATTTCTTGGCTGCAGCTACCCTCTCCATGGTCAAGGTGGAACCCACCGCTCCATCATCATCCTCCTCCTCCTCCTCCACCTCTTCCTCTCCACCCATGGGCCCCACCTCATCATCCTCCTCCCCCACTTGTACTTCCTCTTCTTCTTCTTCTTCTTCCTCCACCTTATGATTCTCCATGCCCCCAAAAACACAAACCCCACCCTCCCCTCTTTTTCTTCTTCTATTCTTTGTTTGCCCCTTCCCTCTCTTTCTCTGTGGTGGTTTGTGAATTGGGATGATTGTGAGAACAAAGCTAACAGAAAGGAAGACCCTCTAAAAAAAAAACACACACACACACACAGAGGTAGGGAGCCATGTGTCTCTCTGTCTGTTTGTGTGTGTGACAAGTGTTGAGGAATGGTTGGGGACAGTGTTGGGGTCTGTATGGTAGCTGTCGAGGTGGAAGGCAACATCTGGAGTTTAACATGAAACCTGTGATCCTACGGTCTGTGATTGTCGATGAATCCGAGGTCTATAACATGAGATTCAGATTGAATGTAGTACGACTGTTACTCAGGTCAGCATCTTGTGGGAACATCCATACCCACCATATACTTTATTTAATTCGTCTTGATAAACTCAACGACTATTTTTTTATTATTATGTATATATTTGTTGTGAAAGATATTTTTCAGAATCTTTCGGAGCTAATGTCTAATAAAATTTGATGTTTCTAGTTGCATGGAACGGTCCTGTCGATCAGAAAACTTGTGATCCGAATTTTGGATCAGTTCGGTCCTTGATTACAACGATTTTGTTTATTAATCTGGTCAAATTCGGGTAATTCAACGACCTATCGGTGGTTGATTTGGGAATTTTTTTTAATATAAATTTTTTAAAAAAAATTATAAGATTTTAATATAACACTTAAAAGACTTATAGAATGAAATATATTTTATTATTAAATTACATGTATTATTAAATAATATTTTTGATTTTTTTAATTTATATTATTAATTAATTCAACTTTATAAAATTAAAGTTTATTAATTATCATTATTAATTATTTGTTCACATCATTAATATTTTTTATATAATATTTTTTATGTAATATTTTTTTTATTAATTATCATATATTAATTTGTTTACATTATTAATATTTTTAATCCATATCGAATCAATAACTTTTTTGTTGTGATAAAGTATAACTTAATTTTCACTCGCTTGAAAGAATATATTTTTTTAAAAAAAGAGAGACTATTTAGACTTTATTTAAATTTTGTTCTAAAAATTTAACTAGAGATTTTTTAATTGTAAAAATCAAAAACGAAAAAAAATACATCCCTCAACCCCCACCTCACCCCACTTCCTTTTTGCTTGTCTTTCTTCCTCACCCACTCCTTCTCCCATCCCTTTATCCAACCGACAGGAAGAAGTCATGGTCACTTGATTTATTGACTTAATGTTGTGATCGATCAACTTTCACTTCAGATTACACAATTATAATTTTCACTAGCTTTTGGTGGTCGAAATAAGAAGGAACATATGAAATGTGACACGGATCCGGACAAATTATACGTGGAACAGGTTGGGGTGGTTTCGGTGAAGACATTTTTGGCTCGTCAAGGCGCGGCTGAGGCGCAGTGGTTCACGATGATCTGTTTGGGTTAGAGTCTGGGCGCTGATGGAGGCAATGGACGGTGGCGGCTCCGGCCAGGACGCACCATGGTTGTGATTCAAGGTTGTGAGGATGTACTATTGAGAGGGCATAGTCTCTCTTTTTCGCCCATTTTATCACATAAATCTAAATTTTCTTTTCACAAAGTCAAATATACAACGTGCAGGTAAATTATTATCTTTGGCAATAATGAGTTCCCCAATACTGCATAAATTCTTATATATTTTTAGAATAATAGTCTTAATGCATATATGGTTATATTGTGTGATATGTTATGTTTTTAATAGATAGGCATAGTACATAAGAATTTCTTCCAATACTAGCCCTTTGCCAAGCACAATATTCAGTATTGCCAAGTCCTTTGTCAGCTTTTTCCAATTACCAAACATGGAATTGACGAAGTTGAAGGCAAAGGTGGCAAACTCCATTTAAAGGAGGGCGGAGACAAAACTGATCTCCAACTCTTTCAAAGAGTCTTAGCTTCTGGTGTGAAAAGGAGAAAGTTGGGGCAGGGGATGAAGCAGAGTCTGCAGAACTGTCAGAATTGTCTAGGAACAATAGTTCAAAACGACTTCTGAGACCAACAATTTTCCTATTCCAAATGCAAAGATGCTCCAAAAGATTCAATTGGGGGAGCCAGAGTCATGGAGTTTGGGGCGTTCTCTCTCTTAATCATTTATTTTTAAAATATATATATATATAAAACTTATACTTTTTAAAAAAATATAAGATCATCACTATTTTTCTCTCTCTACTCCCACAAAGGAATATGAAGGGCATCCGCAGGAGGCTAATGAATTCTAGAACCACCGAAAATAGCAACAAGTACTAAAGGCAAACTCCGGTTTTGAATATCTTAGTACTTTAAAAGAAAAAATAATCATCAATTTCTTTAGAATTTTATATTTGCAGCTTTTGTCAGAGACAGGATTCTTCAGTGATCCCTGCCTCCCAAGTTCCAACAGTACTGAGTAAACAAAAGTCAAAAGCACAAATCAAATCTTTTTGGGTTGGAGAGCCAGAGTTTAAGAGGGTCAAACATTGTGGGACACAGCAGAACAACGTATATGATGGCACCAGAAATGGAGAAAAGAAACGCGGTGGCATCAAAGCATAGACATAGTAATTGATGACAACCAGTGAAAACTTCTACAGCATAATTTAATTTAACTACTTAAGATCTAACAAAATTCAAGTATCCATGAATTTTTTGGTTGGGCAAAAAATCTCTCTATACAGTTAGTTATACACGCATAACATATACCCATAATAAAGTAATATGAAGATATTATTCTCTAATGTAACTATAATAACAAGACATAGCCAAAAGAATTACAAAATCAGAGTAAAATTTAAAAAAACATGTGCTACACAAAGCTAGTCCCTGCACGGCCATGGTGTAACAAATTGTGAGCTATGTGATCTCTAGCCTGCATTGAATTGGCAGACCTTATGCTATTCTGAGCAACCATCTCATCATCAAAGAGATCAAACTTCCACTCAGGATCCATCTCTTCATTCATCATCTCACAAATATTATGCAAAACACAACAAGCCCCAAGCACCACAGGCAAGTCCTGTAACTTAACCTCAGTTCTCTTCTGCAAACAAGACCACCTCCTTTTCAACCTAGCAAAAGCCTCCTTGGCCACCATCTGAATCTCCCCAACCTTCTCATTGAAAGCATGCTGAGTCCAAGTAAGGTTCTGGTGTGTATAAGGCACCAAAACCCAATCCATAAGAGGGTGCCCAGAATTTCCCACAATCCAAACATCCTTCAAGCTACCCCTTTGTGCTCTTTGACTCAAAGCAGATTTCTCCAACACCTGATCATCAGGCATGGAACCAGGCCAACCAATGCACACGTCAGTGAAAACACCTTTAGGATCAACCACCCCTTGAACCGTTATAGAGTAAGAAGTCTTCTGGTTCCTCTCAGTGTGCCTCTTATTGAAATAAGCATTAACATTGATCTTAGGTGCTATAATAGGAACATGGGTAGTGTACATTGCACCCCCAACATTTGGAATTCCCGAAATGCCCTCAAACTCTTCCTTGTTCCTCTTCATGTTTGCTTCATCAGGCCAACGAACAAACTTTGGCATGAGAACGGTTTTTATAGCGGAACAAACCTCAAGGACGAGCTTGTGGCAGGTTGAAATACCTAAACCGAACCGTTTTGAAACGAGCCGGAGCGGGTCACCCGTTGCGAGCCGCCATATGCAAACCGCTACACGCTGCCGAACCGGGATCGCGTCGCGCAGCATGGTGTTCCTCTTCATTATTACCGGCTCGAGCTCGTCGCAGATCATGTCGAACGTGGTCTTGCTCATCCGGAACCACCGCCGGAACTCGTCTTCGGGGAAATCACGGTGGCTGCAACGTTCCCACCAGTCCTTGGACCGGTCCTTCACCCACAGTCTCCTGTTTTGCTGTTGCGGTTGCTGCTGGACCGACGAACTGATTCTTGAACTCGGTTCAACTGAACCGCGGTCTGAACCAGCATCGTCTGAACCAGCAACCGCAGCAGCATAAGCAAGAGCTGAATGACGAGCCCTTTTTGCTCTGTTCTGATCGAGGTCGTCCAATTGGGCGAGTTGGGATTGGGACTCAGCGATGTAATGGTTCATGGCTCGAACTTGATGGTCGTAGCTGGCGTCGAAGATAGCTCTTTGTTGCTCTGACTCAAAGACCCTGTTTTGTTCCTCTTGTTTCTCTTCTTCGTCTAAGAGAATTAGCGAAGCGAGTATGTCCTTTAAGGTAATATTACTATTACTATCACTATTTCCACTGCTATTACGCTTCTTGTTGTTGTTGTTATTGTTGTTGTTGGTATTGAGATTGAAATCCATGTCTGGGAACAAGTTATAGAAATGAGAATAATCTTCTTCTTGGGTGAGAAATGGGACAGGACTGATTTCCATGTGATCTGAGGAATCTATGGGTATTGAGAGTTTTGGGGAGTTAATTTGGTGATAGAATTTTGAAGAAATGTGTGAATGGTAAGTGTGAACGCTGAAGATTTCGCGTGAAGGTAAAAGTGGGGGCTTTGGGAGAGATTTATAGTTGGAGGAAGCGTGTGGGTAAATGTGAACGCGGTTGGTGGGGACTAAGAGGGTGCTTTGACGGTGGCTATGACTTGTGCTTTCGATTTGGAACCATAAACAATGATTAAGTGTTTGTTGTTTGTACAAAAAAAAAAGTTAAGTGTGTTTTTGGAGAAGCGTGGTTTTTAACGCGGTCGAATTGAGGGTTTTGGAATTTTGTGAGTTTGATTGTTTTGGAATTTTGTGAGTTTGAAAAACGTTGAGAATGGAAAAAAAAAAAAAAGTGGAATTTAAATGGAAGGGTGTAGAGAAGTTTCGCTTTTGAGATTGGAGTTGGGACTCGGAGAGGAAGAAAAGCCGAAAAGTCGGAAAGCCGAAAAGCGAATAAAGGGAAGGAGTTGAGAAATGAGGAGTACTCTCTTGCCAAGTGGCAATTATTTTTTGTGAAAAATAAGAAATCATGGTTGTTGTGAAAACGATATTAGATTTCGTGGAATTTTCTTATACATATATAAGAGATGTCGTGGAACTTCTGCCGAGAAATAGTTTGGACGTATGATATTTTTCTTAGACAAAAGAGTTTTCTTATCTGCAAATGTAACTTTTTATTTATTTATATCAAATACTCTTTATCTTTGTTACTTTTAGACTTTTTTATTTTCATTTTGACATGAGCGTTTTACATTTTTTAGTAAATTAATAAAACATATAGGATTAATTGTACCAAATGTGAAAACATGTAGGACTAAAAATTAATTAAATAATTAAGATATTTTCATGTTATTTTACAAAATTACATTATTTTTTATTTTTTTTTCTCTTTTTACCCATTTTATTTTTTTATTTATTTTTGACTTGCACTCATTTTTAATGTGCACTCTACATCTAATAAGAAATGAAGAAAAGCTTGTACTTATGTTTCTTGTTTTCTCTATTTTTTATTTTTATTTTTTTTATCTTAATGAAGCCTTAATTTTTTTCTGCTAATGAAATTGTAAAAATAAATATAGTATCTTGGTGCTGTAGATGTAAGTTTGTTTAAATAATTCCTTTTTAATTAAATTATGTGCATGCGTACTGACTTTTTTGTTTTTTCCCACTGAAAACAAAATAATTCTATCTTTTTTTCAATCTAGAATTTATGTGCATTTCCTCTACTTCTAACTATTGATTCTCTCCGATCTTTTTACAAGCGCTTATTTTCCTTACACGTCCAAACCACAAAGAATCTTTTTCAAATAGGTGCTAAGATCCTACTTTTTCTACTAATGTCGTTAAATTCATTCATAATCTTATCTTTGTCTAAGATGGTAGCACACATCCAACGCAACATTCACATCCACAAACTGACTTTTTTTGAAAACAAAAAAATTGAAAGATAGAATAAGATGATAAATAGATAGTAATGTTATCGTCGGAGAGAGGGAATGTTTGATAATTTGCGAAAAGACAGTGAGAATGAGAATGTTGCTAAGAACCACTTTGACTAAGATCCTATGTATCATTGAGATTTTGAAGTTTCTACCAATAAAGAAAGAAGGGAAATTAGTATGGAGGTTTGAAACAAGAACCTTAATATCGTTAAGAATGCCAAAAAATCATTCAGAAACCATTCATCCACATAAATTACTCTGTTTATCTGAGCACAAACGCAAACTGATTTAGAAACAAAAGAATAGAGTAACATCCACATAAATATAAAATTTCAAATTAATTTAGGGAAAACTCACACAATGCCCACAAAACACGTGAAGTTGCCATTTTCAACAAGAATTTGTTTTACATTTGAGTAATTTTAGTCACATACTTCTACTCACATTATTTTATATTTGTATAATTTTCATCATTTAATTACAATTAGTTCCACATCATTTTCTATAAGCATATTTTGATTTTGCCTTATAAGCAAATGTTATCACTTGAGCAGCTGTCACTTCAACAACAATTGGTCATGTCACATAGCTTATATAAAGAAGCTCGTAGAACTCTAACATTAAGTTAGTTATTTTAGTACTTAAATAGTAAGTTATCTTTGGCAGTGTCGCGACCGAGAGATCGCTACGAAATAGTAACTTACGAGATTTTAAGATGCAGATAAAGTTGTCATTAATTTTATTTAAATTTGAAAAAATTAAAAAACATTTCTTGAAAATAATCTTTAAAAACCAGATTGGATTCGAGAGTCGGTAATAAATAGAAAATGATGAAAACTTAATCACACAGCACCCCTAACACACTCATCCTAAGGCAGTACCTTAAGTCAATTGTGCAAAACTTGATAATCCACAAATATATTTATTTTACTCCTCTTAAAAAAGATTTTGTAATTATTTTTTTTAAAAACAAAAAGAAACAACCAAATTAAAGAAATTTAAATTTTAACTTAACAAAATAAAGATTCAGCTCCTACGTATCTTCAAATGTAATGAGAAACTTAAAGTCACGTAATTCTCTAAAAAATAAGTACAAATTGATTGATTTTAATTAAAAAAGAATTATTAAGTTGTTACAACTCAGATGATTATAAAAAATTACAGGATCAACAAGTTATTATAACTCAATTAATCCTATTTTATTCTTCTAAAAAAGACATTCAATTATTTCATTTTTATTTTGAAACTTGAATCATCAAATTGTCATAATTCAGATAATTATAAAGATTACAAGATCAACAATTTGTCACAACACATTTAATCTCATATTATTCCTTCTTTTTTTTTTAAAAAAAATAGGTTCTTTGTGTTTTTGCTCACCTCATTATTTTTATTTATATACTTATTTATTTTCTTAAGCTTACTTTCACTTTTTTTCTCACCAAACATTTTTTCATTTTTTGGTTACACCAACATTACATATAAGATTAATTCTCTAACCACATCCATTAAAAAGTAAAAAGTAAAAACTAGATCGGTTAACAAACTTTGACCCAATATTATCACCTGAACAACATCTCCTTAATCCCAAACTCATCTTGGATCAAGCCTTCAACTTAGACCCACTAACAGCCTATTAACAAAATCACTTTGACCAAAATAAAGAAAAGACCCAACACATTTCAAAATTAAAAAAAAAAGCAAGTTTCAGAAACTAACACTAAGAATGAGGGGAAAGGAAAAATAGGAACTCTGGCCTCATGGGTGAGGAACGTGCTTCCAAATCTGGTCAGCGGCTTGAGGGGTTGTGCGCCGCGATGCTCGACGGCGACTGGTGGAACGCGGCTCGGATCTGGCGGTGGAAGGTCGCGGGTTCGATGGTCACTAGCGGTTCAGTGTGCGGGTTGCGGATCTGGTTTGGATCTGGCTCGTAGATGGATCAGACGTCTCGCTGGTCGCGCAAATCGGGCGAGTCGGAGCGGTGGGTTTGTGCGGAGCGGCAGTTCGACGAAGGGGATCTGGTTCAGTGGGTGCCGAGTTTGGTTTCCGGCGTGACGGGTTGCTGGTTTGAGGACGGGCGGCGCGCGACTGGCTTCAGGGAGAAGCTCAACGGCGGCGTGACTTCACGGTGACTGGTGCATAGTGGAAGGTTCTGACAACTTCGGTTCGAGGCATGGTCTAGAGCTGCTTTGTCGGTGCTGACTGGTATATGATTGCTGAGTTGACTCGGTTGGTGGTGCTTTTGATGGAGCAAGATCGTTACGAGATAGATGGTTTTGGTGGTGGGGTGTGGTTGTTTTGGTTGCCAAGTGATGGTTGTGGGGTTAGTTTGGAGTGGTGGTGTGAGGTGTTTGGAATGATTGATTTTTGAAGATGATTTTAATGGTGGTTTGAAGTTGGTGGTGAGTTGTGGTTGAAGGTGAAGGCTATGGAAGTTTGGAGGAAGATAATAATGGTGGTGAAGGCTTGGGATAGTGGTTGTGAGGTGTTTGGAATGGGTGGTTTTTGAGTGGTGAAAGATTGAAGATGAAGGGTGAAGTTGATGGGATGTGTAAATAAAGAGTGAAGATGTCTTTTTTTTTGCTGCAAAGATGACTTTTGACCGTGGTTTCTTGTGTGTGCGAGAGGGTTGCAGAGGATAAGGGAGACGTGATGAAGGATTGCAGAGAAGTTGAGTGTGAAGTGAGGATTGCGTGTGGAGTGAAAATCAAGCTAAAAAGTTTTTTTTTTTAAAAAACAACTGAGATATCATCATCTTTTTTCCTTTTTTTTTAAATATTTTTTTAATTTTTCTTTTTTTACATTCAAAATAAAATAAGACAAAGTGATAAATGGATTAAGACGCAATTAAAGAATTTAGTTAAGAATGCAGACAATTATTAATTATTTTTTTCGCGATCCAAACAAAATTGAGTGTTTACATGCGGTTATGGTTTGTTAGAGTTACAATTCATCACTCACTGTATATAAGCTAGAACAAATGATGTATTCAGTAGTTGGGGTTTTTGACTAAACTGTCTTTTGTGGCAAAAATATTTACTAAAATGTCACTGTTTTCAAACTATTTTTCAGAATGCCACCGTTTTGGCCATGGTGACATTTTTTATTCTTTGTTGGGTCACGTGGAATACGCCAGAATGCTTGACGTATCCCACTTGGATACGCTAAATGTTCTGGTGTATCTTACGTGGATACGTCAAGCGTTCTGGCGTATCTTACGTGGATACGCCAAGCGTTCTGGCGTATTCTACTACAACCCCTATAACCCCACATCTCCTCTCCTTCCCACGACAACTTCCCTCATTTATCAAATTTTCACATTCTCTCTAGATTTCACTATCTTTAAACTCTCTCTCGAACTCTCCTGTGACTGTAAGTTGTGAGAGAATCATATTTGTAAGTATTTTTATAATTAAATTATTATTGTTATTGTTATATATATTGTTGAATATTTTAATTATTAGAATTATTGTTTATGTTTTTGAGTTATTATATTAATTATGTTTTGTATATTTGTTTTATTTTTAGAATTATTATTTATGTTTTTGAGTTTTTATATTAATTGTGTATTGTATATTTGTTTTATTGTTAGAATTATTGTTTATATTTTTTTTAGTTTCTATATTATTTATGTATTATGTATATTTGTTTAATTGTTAAATAATTGATTATTTGATTACTATTATTATTATTATTATTAATTATTATTATTATTATTATTATATTATTATTATTATTATTATTATTACTTAATTGTTTTATTATATATGTTTTATTGTTTTTAGTAGGTTTTTGGAATTTGTTTATACAAAATTGAATTGTTTTTGTTATTATTATTCAGAAGTGTAAGATGACCAAACACCTTGTTGTTCTCATTTACTACAATGGGAGAACGTATGAAGATGAAGAGAGTCTAATGTACAAAGGTTCTCGTCCCAAGTTTATCATGATTCAACGTGATACGACTGTTAAGCTTTAAAAAGGAGAATTCATTCAAAATTAAGGTTCCAAGAAAATTAAGTTATGTCTAGTGTTGTGTACAGATTTCCACAATGGAGTAATGTTCTAAGATGGATAGCTCTTCCATTAGAAGATGATGAAGATGTTGCTTGCATGATTGATTGCTTTGATCAGCATCCTAACTTAACTTCTATGGAGTTGTATGTCGAGACAGAAACAAATGAGCACAATGAGCATGCTAAAGCTCCTTCTGAAACAGGGTTACAAGTTGGTCTTTCTAATCTTGTTGAATCATTGTACCCTATCAACACTCAATTCTTCATGACACATGCCCCTGTCCTAGTACAATCTCAAGAAGTTGGTACGTCTGCAATGCCTGAAGGGAGCTCATTTAGGTTGGACCTTGAAACCGATAACTCGCTTATGGCAGATGCATTATCTGACACAAACGATGATGAAGGGGAGATGCCTGAGGGTGAAGATACAGACACCGACTTAGAAGAAGATCAATCTGACCCTGAAGTAAATATACTACAGCTAGTCCCTCCGTTGGTAGTTGCTCCTGAATCTACGTATGTGCCTCCATGCCCTCAATTTTTTGAAATCAATTGGGATGCGTTGAGTACACCTGATAATCTGTCTGAATTAGATGCTCGTGGTATTTGGAGTCCAGATGAAGAATTATATGTTGGGTTACAATTTTCCTCTAAAGATGCTGTCAATTTGTCCCTAAAATATTATTCCATTATTAGACATCAGAATTACAAGGTTGAGGATTCTGATACACATCGGCTAACTGTTACGTGTCCCAGAGCTACTGATGGTTGTAATTGGAGGGTCAAGGTCATTCTAAGCAAGAAATCAAACATGTGAAAAATTAGAAAATATAATGGGCCGCACAACTGTGTCAACCCAGCCATTTCACAAGATCATCAGAAGTTAGACTCTCGTATGATCTGTTCTTGCATTCTGGAGATGGTTAAGCAAAAACCCGATGTACCTGTATGCTTAATTATTGAAAAGGTTCGATGTCAATTCAGATATGACGTGTCCTATCGGAAAGCTTAGAAGGCAAAACAAACTGCCATTGTGAAGGTATTTGGAGACTGGGATAATTCTTATGCGGTATTGCCTAGATGGTTACTTGCCATGCAAAGAGACATGTCAGGCACAGTGGTGGAGTTACAAACCGTTGATTATGTCGAGACTAATAGAGTTGACCGTTCAAAACTTGTATTTCATCGCTTGTTTTGGACATTCAAACTATGTGTTGTTGGATTTCAATACTATAAACCCATTATTCAGATTGACGGCACTCATTTGTATGGTAAATATCATCATAAACTATTGATTGCAACAACACAGGATGATGATAGAAAACCTCTGCCTATTGTATTTGCCATTGTTGAAGGGGAAACAAAGGATGCTTGGAGTTAGTTCTTAGCATTAATTCGAACACATGTCACACAACAACAGCGCCTGTGCTTGATATCTGATCGACATCAAGGCATCATACAATCAATGGCGAATCCACATTTGGGATGGCAGCCATTGCATGCGTATCATATTTTCTGCATTCGGCATATTGGTAGTAATTTTAATAACGCCTTTCGCAATCTAACCTTAAAGAAATATCTGATTACACAAGTAGTTAAATATTTGACATTGTTTATGAGTTTACTATATTAGTTATCAAACTACAATTTAGTTGCTAACACCAACTCATTCAATATTTTAATATCAGGGTATGAACCAATGACATACAAATTTGAGACTAGGTTGGAAAAGTTGACTGCTACTCCTGAAATGGCAAATTGGATTAATTCGATTCTAAAAGAACAGTGGAGTTTAGCATATGATGGTGGCCACAGATTTGGTCATATGACGACAAACTTATTTGAGTGTATGAATGGAGTGTTAAAAGGTGGCAGAAACCTACCAATAGCAGCACTTGTTCAGATGACATATTACAAATTGGTAGAGTTCTTTGTTAATCGAAAGGATGACGCAAACGAGAAACTTGTTGATGGGGCAGATTAGTCTGGTGATTTTATGAAAAGCTGGAATATCAACGTGCTCAAGGTAAACTCTCACCAAGTCCGTCGATTTGATATACAGTCAACCCGATTTTTAGTCGAAAAGACATTCAACCCTATAACACAACAGGGTGGAGTTAAATATTCCCTAAACCTTCAAGAAGGTACGTGTGACTGTGGCCTATTTCAAGCATTGCATTTCTCTTATTCTCATGCAATAGCAACATGTTCTTCCAAGAGACTTGACACTTTTTAATATGTGCATAGTATTTATAAAATGCATACTTTGTACAAGGTGTATGAGGCTAATTGGGGTATCATTAAGGATGAACCATGGTGGCCACCAGCCCCGACGATTACATTGGTACCCGATCATCAATTGCTTCGATTTAAAGGTCGACCCAAATCAACTCGACTTAGAAATGAGATGGATTGGCGCGAACCAAGACCGAGACAAAGATGTAGAAAATGTGGTGAATCTGGACATAATTCTTATAGTTGTCGTCGTGGTGGATCGACTTCTTTGAGGAATGACCAAGCAGGGCCATCTACTTGATTATGACATAATTTAATACCCATTGTATTGCAATGGATGACTATCTATGTGTAATTAAAGATTTTCAGTGTGTAATTTGATAATCTACATGATTATTTTTTATTAATATCATTTTGATATTATGCTTTTACTGGTGTCTATTAATTTATGCTTGATACACTCATGTTTAATATGTATATTCGATTCTATAGTATGTTTTATTATTTGAAGACTTATCCAATATTCTTGTCTGTTGCTTGATTACAACGTGAGGCATGGCTTTCCACTTGCGCCCAAGCCCAGAGGACCCGTCAGTACTGGACTTGCAGGACTTTTATGTTTCACAACATATATGGCAAGGAAGACCAGATCGTCATCTGCGTGTCAGACGTGCCCATAAATTCAGACATATGGACCCAGATGAGCAGATATTGCCATATCTAGAGCTGTCTGGTTTCGTGGGGGTTGCCCATATGGGAAATTGCACTATCGATCACTCCCTCATTATAGCATTAGTTGAGAGATAGCACCCTGAGACACACACATTCCATATGCCTACTGGAGAGTACACCATCACATTGGAGGACATAGGTATTATATCGGGACTTCCCATTGACGAAGATGTAGTTACTGGTCGTATATCCCATCTAGATTGGATGTAGCTATGTGAGACCTTGTTAGGATCGCAGCCGCTTGAGTCACATGTATTAGGTGGACGTATTGATATGTCATGGCTCTAGAGCGCATTCCGTACACGACTTACTCAGGCTGACGGAGCTGATTACGTGATGCAGTGTGCACGAGCATACATACTTCGGTTGATCGGGGGATTACTATTTCCTGACCATTCTGGTAGATACGTGCACATGATGTTCCTTCCTCTATTGGAGGACTTTTTTCGCTACCGAGAGATACAATTGGGGATCTGCGGTCTTGGCCTATTTGTACAGAGAGCTGTGCAAGGCCACGGATTACAGCGTGCACGAGATTGGAGGTGCTTGCATACTATTACAGTATTGGGCATGACACAGATTTCCACCCCTTGTCCCTACACTTGTGCATGATACTGATCCTGTCTTTATGGCTGCCTACGTTGCTGCCCGTGATCCCCTACGTCCACTAGGATTTCGGTGAGTTTCTCAACATATCTATACATTAGTTTGTTATATATACTACTTGTGTTGACATCATATGACCTTGACATATATATAGGTGGCATAAACATAAAGTGTTGACTGAAATCCCAATGAGGATGCTTCTGTATTATCGTTGGTTCTTTGATCAGATGAAGAGTGATGAGGTCAGTATCTGTTTATAGTGATTTAAATAAGTTAATTGTCTTGCTTTCTAATTCTTTACCCAATTGTGATTGCAGATAACATGGCGACCATACATGGATGAGATTGTGGCTTCACTGCCAGTATTCTGTGTCGCTGGTAGAGACATTATTCTGGCAGTGGTTCCACTTATCTTTTTCCACATTATTGAGTAGCACCAGCCAGACAGGGTGATGCGTCAGTTTGGTCTGGACCAACCAATACCACGGAGACCACACCAACCTGACGAGTTGCACTCGATTACATTGGTCGGACGTCACGGCGAGGACTGGCGAGCCACACACCTTGCACACATAGCCATCTAGGATACGCGGCGAGAACATTGTGTTATTGGTTAGCCTTTGGAAGCTCCCCTTACTGCACAGTCTGAGTACATGCGCTGGTACAGACAGATTACTAGGCATTGGATTTCCTGAACTGATGCATCCATTGGGTTTATGGTAAGCTTTTTACTAATATGTTCTGCTATTTATTTTGTACATTTTGTATTTTATATTAATAATGACGTGTTATATCTGTATCTTAGGCTGACATTGTAGAGAACGTCCATGCGTCGGCCAGGAACCCTAATTCGGAATTTAGTATGACTAGCCT
The DNA here is from genome assembly GCA_029884605.1 of Ormosia emarginata. NCBI lineage: Eukaryota > Viridiplantae > Streptophyta > Magnoliopsida > Fabales > Fabaceae > Ormosia > Ormosia emarginata. Next base: position 1,752,216 of record JAQQTP010000073.1, on the reverse strand, counting down.
TCAACAGTCTATGGAGGACATCTTATCTTCAGTGAGAAAGCATGATCGCATCACATTAGATCACCTTCGTCCAGCTCCTCCTGCAGATGAGATTCCCAGACCATCTGAGCAGTCCGATGAGCAGAGGCCACGCCGTAGACGGAGATGGTTAGCCAGTACTCGATCACGACTACGTCTTCCGGATGACTCTGGTTCTTCTGCTATGCCTAGTACTCAATCACCGCCCACTTCTACTGCTACTTACCGACCGTCTCAGCCACCACCTTCATCGTACCCGCCATATCCAGGTTATCCACCATCTACAGCATACCCACCACCTACTTACCCTTACCCACCATATCCTTATACCTTTACCCTTACACCGTAATTTCCATATCCACCGTATACGGGTTACCCACCATATCCTCACCCATCACAACCAGGACCTTCTTCTGATCCCCCTCACAGACCACCACATTCTGACCCTGACCTTTCTCATTGATGTATATGTACTATATTTTATTACATTTACTTGATTTAGGATGACTGTATGTATATATACCAGATTTTTCTGTTATGCTTATGCATCTTATACGTGTTTTGTTTATATGGATTCAATATATATAAATATGTTTCATTATATAGGATGAAGTATTTTTGGAAACGTCTGATTTTTAGGGAAAATGCTGTCAAATTTTTTATAGAATCAGAATGTTTAAACTATTAAAGTTAATTGATTTTGTTATGCTCGCTTGACTAGTATTCTAGCTCATCAATTTAAAGTGTAAAGCTTGATTACAATACGTTAAGGGTGCTCACTGCTAGATTTAGCTAAGTTTAACTTCATAATTTCATAAACTCAATTTTCTAAACCTGGGCTCGTCTTAGATTTAATTGAGTCGAACATTTTAACTTAAGCATACTAAAAGTCAAAAGCTTTACTTGAGTAACTATGTCAAAAGGGGCTGTCAAAGCCCATTTGGGTCGTCTCAGCCCATTCGGGTCAGTCTCAGCCCATTAGGGCCAGTCCCAGCCCATTCGAGCCAGTCCTAACCCAGCCTATTCCGGTCAGTCCCATCCCGGCCCAACTCATTCGAGCTAGTCCCAGCCTATTAGGGCCAGCCAAGCCCATTCGAGGTCAGGCCATTTTCGAGTTGGCCGATTCGGGTCATGTAAGTTTCGGGGTGACATTTTCCTAACTCAGCCTAGCCATTTTGTTGAGTTATTCGGGGCGACCCATCTGACTACAGGCCACGTCATGGGATACACCAAAACGCTTGACGTATCCACGTAGGATATGCCAGAACGCTTGACATATCCACGTGGGATACGCCAGATGTTCTGGTGTATTCCACGTGGATACGCCAAGCGTTCTGGCGTATCCTACGTGGCCCAACAATCATTTCTACGTTCTGGTGTATCCCACGTAGATATGCCAAGCGTTCTGGCATGTCACTGTGGCCAAAACGGTGGCATACACCAGAACGTAGGAACGCTCGGAAAAATAGTTTGAAAACAATGATATTTTGATAAATATTTTTGCCACAAAGGACAGTTTGGTTAAAAATCTTCAATAGTTGTATCAATCATTTCTCTCTTAATAAGAAATTATTCTTTTATACTCATATTTTCATTTTATTATGATATTAGAGCTGTAACATCTTCTTTTTAGTATGTTAGATTAGTTTATAGTTGCAAAAGTAGTATAACATTTGCTAAACATGTCAGCTTATTTTTGTGACAAACTGAGTTAGTTTAGGTACTTTGTTGTAACCATGAGTATGAAAAGTAACTTAAAATGACTCAGATAATAATATAAATTGCTAAGTTGAGGGATATAAATCTAGAGAATTTGTTTCTAGGTCACAAATAGGTAAAAGAAGATGTAGTTAAAATTCGAGAATAATCAGAGTTAATTTGATATTTTAAGGCATATTGGTTATATGTTTTAATGACAGATTAACTAGTAACAGATATAAAAAAATAGGATGATGGTAAAATAATAATTTAGATGAATGTTAGGATTTATTCTAAAGTTGTTAGAAGTTGAGAAACTTGATTTAGTAAAATCTAAATGTTCTTAACAGATCAAAAAGTATCAGTGAAATATCTTAGTGTTATGAGTCACATACGGTTAGCAACCTCTTATGTTGACTTTTGTCACCTGATATTTACTCATTCTCATCTCCTTTCACTCACTTTTCTCTCACGAAAACAACAGCCAAGACAGCAACAACAAAGAACAAGGAAAGAAAGGAAGAGAAAGTGGTAAACCTTTAAAAAGTTATGATTTTACGGTTCAAATTCTGGGTGTTTCATTCTCCTTTAATATGTTTAATTGAGTTTTATCTTTAAGTATATTATGTTTTTATTATTTTAAATTGTTCTTCTTATTTCATATTTTTTGTGTTTTTGATAGGTATGTGTGTAACAGCTTAATATTTGTACCCTAGTATAGGCTACCTTTATAACCCGTTTACTAGCCTAACATATTCTTGAGGGTGTTACAATGTGCATAGGGATGAAGATTGGGTTGATCACAAGGAAGAAATGCTGAAAAAGCTCTTTGGTCATTCAACGCTTAAGCGCTCAAGAGCTGGCAAGGCAGAACGTGGGATTCTCTCTGGTGTCCCAGCGCCTGAGCGTTGGGAGTTAAGCACGCAATTGGCAGAATGGAAAAAGATCTCCAATAGTTCAAAGCTCAGGTGTTGGGAAGCCAGCGCTCAGGCGCGTGCATTATGGGAAATTGCTTTCTGGTAAGATAACGCTCAGTCACTGGAAAGTCAGTGCTTAAGCACTAGGCGCGTAACAGCAAGTGAATTTTCTATTATAAATGGAAAGTTACGCCAAATTCAACATACACTGACATACATCGCAACAGCCGTCAAGACAACTCAATACTAATTTAGCGTGGGCGCATCAAGACTTGAAGATTAGGAATTTTCTTCAACCTTTCCACAAATTATCAATGAAGTTTGTCATATTCTTCCATTTGTTTTGTTTTTTTCTTATGTGTAACTAACTTACCCTTATTAGGGGGACGATGGATCTTGATACTTAGATGATGTAACTTCTTTTATGGGTTTAATTCATATTTTTATTTCATGATTTACGTGTTTATCTCTATTCCTAATGGCTTTCTAAATCTGATCAATTTGAGAATAATTTTTAAGTTAATGTATGATTTGGAAAAATTTGCATAAGCCCAGAACTTATGATAAACACCATAATTTCTGCAATCGCTAGGAATAGACGTTGTGAGTTATGTAGTCTTTTTTTTAATTCCCTTGTTCTTGATAATGCCTTTCTATTTAGGATTAGACTAAGGGATTAATTAATTCTAAATAGTGTAAGAGAATTAATATACCAAGGGATTGTATATTGATTAATTTTGAGAATTGACCATAAATCATTGAAATAGAACATGATTAAACCAATATTTGAATATGCATTTAAATAGTTTAGGTGAAGTCTGAACTTTAACACTTTCTCATTATTGTTTTCAACTCTTGTTTAGTTGCTTGAATTTACTTTGTTTAATTTTAATTACTTTCTTTTAATTATGGTTAATTTTACTTTTGTCAACTCTCACCTTTTTGGGTAGCCTAGATAGTATTAGTTTAACGAATTTGGTAATTGACAATATAATCCTTGTGGGACGATACTTTTTTCACTACTTTATTACTTTTTGTGATTTGGTGCACTTGTCGATTTTCACATCAGAAAGCTAAGGGGGAAGAGGAGAGAAAGAAAAAGGAATTAAAAAGGAAGGTAAAAGCTTGATCATCACCATCATTTATCACTTGAGGTAGGGGTTCTTAACCTTAAATTCACCAACTCTATAGTTGATATTAGGTCACATAAATGGAGAAAAATGGGTTTGAGATGTAAAAATCTATTTTATTTGTTAGTTCTTGTTCTCATTAATTGGAATTGGTCATTTTCAACTTAATGAATGCAAGATAGTTTTTTATCTTTTGATAAAACTAAGAAGTTCTTTAAGTTGGAACATAGAAAATAGGTATGTGAGGTTATGGTTTTGGCCATTAATCCATGCTTAAGCGAACCAACAAGTTGTATGAGTGCTACAACATTTTTAGAGGGTGTTAATGATATTAAAAATCACCTAGAAGCTGTTTTTGGATGTTTGGAATTTGCTATGTTCCAATGGAACAATAGCAGAATTATGCAGATTCTATGTTGGGCGACCAACGCCTGAGTTGGGCGCCCAAGCGCCCACAGGCCAAAGAGATTTCTACATGTAACAGAGCATTTGGCGGTCAAGCGCCAGGTGCTGGGGCCCTTAGGCACCAACGACAGAGCAGAACAGGGCAAGTCTCTGCCTAGTCAGCGCCTAGGCGTTGAAGAGTAGCGCCTAGGCGCTGGTTCCAGAATTGGCTAAGGCCATTTTATGGACACTTTGAGCTTCTCAACCAGTTGGGATTCTTAGTATATGCTTTCTAAAGTGTGTTAAGACACTTTTAGGGATATTTCACAAAGGAAATAACTACCTAACATATAAGAACAAGTTTGAGTTTTTAAGCTTTTCAAGAGTCATGAATTGCTTGAATTTGATGTCTAGAACCTTAAGCACATTAGTGTGGCTTAGAATACCACTTATGTTGTAATTGTAAGGCAAACTAGATACAAGTTTGATAAGAAGGTTAGACTTATCATAGAGGCATAATTTACTCTCTTATAATCAAAGTTGAACTAATTATGCTAGTTTCTAAAGAAATACTCTATTATCTCATTAAGATGAGTCGAAATGGAGTGTTAGCAAAGAGTAATTCCTTTATTTGATAAAGTGGAACCATAGTACAATTATCCTAATTAAGAAAGTGAGTTAAACCCATTAACCTTGCAAAAGAGAGAGTAAAACTCTTTGTTAAGGAGGAAGTTGTGAGAGTAAAGTGTCTGTACAATACTTTACCTAAGACAAAGTAGTGAGTTAAGTTATTTCTTAAGTAACATGAGGAGTGAGATCAACCTTTATGTAAGTGTAGTAAAATGAGTCAAACTTACTACCAAGAGCATTAGGATGAGTTAAGTCCTAAGTTAGGCAAAGAAGCGAGTTAAGTAATTTGCCAAGTATAGTTGATGTTATACAATTGTATGGACGATTATATAATATTGAGACAGTTTAGACTTTTATATGTTATACAATTGTATGAGCGACTGTGTAATATAGAGATAGTTTAGATTAGTATGCAGTTTACATTGTTAATGCCATGAAATATATGTATATTATTGAGAATTTTGATGTTCTCACATCTTTCTGTGTTTCCATGGTAAAAGTAGGTTAAGACTTTTCTGAAGAGAAATAGAAAATGAAGAAATAGCAACAAGATTAGATAGTTTATTTTTATGTTGTGTGAACAACTCTTGTAAATTTTACTTTGAGTTGAACAATGTTGTATATATAACACTCTGCCCTTGAGGCTTTGGATTATATATATAACATTCTTTTATCGTAACTCTCTATATTTAATTGTTAATGATATGGGATTAGAATGATAGTAAGAAAAGTAGTAACATGATTAATGCTTTATCTCTTTATATATGTAAGTTATATCAAGATATTTGTATTAGGGTTTTTCAAGAGCTCTCATCATGGGATCTCAGTCTCTGATCTTATTCATTCTTCAACTTATTCACCATGGTGGATTACAACAATGATCCATCAAATCCTTTCTTCTTGCATCCAAATGAGAACCCGTCATTGGTGTTGGTTTCATCTCTGCTCATTAAGACCAACTACCATTCATGGAGTTGTTCAACGGGAATGACGTTGGTGTTTAAGAATAAGATGCGATTTCTTGATGGTTCCATTCTTGTTCCAGATGAAAATGATCCAATTTTCTTGGCTTGTGAGCTCTACAACATAAAGATCCTTTCGTGGATCATGCATGCATGTTGTCTCTCTTGATACCGCTTAATGCATTATATGGATTGATCGAGCAATAGCTGTTTGGAATGATCTCAAAGATTAATTCTCCTAAGGCGATATACTATGAATCTCTCAACTTCAAGAAGAGATCAAATCCTTGAAGCAAGGTGAAAGATCTATTCGAGCTTATTTCATTGAATTCAAAGTTCTATGGGATGAATATGAAAACTTCATACCACTTCCTCCATGTTCTTGTGATTTGTTGTGCAATTGCAATGCGTTTGCCACAGTTAAGTACAAAGAACATGACCATGTATTGTGTTTCTTAAAAGTGGTCAATTTGCTAACATCAAGTCACAAATCCTTCTCATGGATCCTCTGTCAAGCTTGAACAAAGCTTTCTCTTTGCTTGTTCTATAAGAAAGGAAACTTAGAAACTCCATGGAGCTCAAATTGGTTGCTGTTGACGCTAATAGAAGTTCCAATGAGTAAACCTTCGGCTGATTCAAGAAGAGTCAAGGAATGAAGGCTCCACCTGTCAACAATGGTAAGGCCTATACCTACTATGGCAGAAAGGGACATAATGTTGATGTTTGCTACAAGAAGCATGATTTCCCTCCTGGTTACAAATTCAAGAATTCCAAGGGCTCAGCGAATTGTGCTAGTTCTAGTTCTAGTCAGATCTCAAATTGCACTATTGAGGATCAACCAGATGAAGTCTCCAAGAATTTAGATTGTGTTATTACTCTAAAACAACATCAAGAATTGATGGCTTTGATCCAAGATTCAAAGTTACAATCAACTACACATACTTCTAACCAAGTAAGCACCACACCCCATACCTCTTCTTCTCTCCAACCCTTTTTAATCCCTTAAACTCAGGTAAAGCATTGATCTCCTCTTCCAAAGCGCATTAGTGGATCCTTGATACTAGGGCTACTGATCACATATCCCACTAATTGAACTCTTTCACAATGTACAAGAAAATCAAACCCATTTCTGTTAAAATGCCTAACGGTTCACATGGTTATGCTCATTATTCTGGTACAGTCCATTTTTCCCAAATTTCCATTTGAGTGATGTTTTGTTCATACCTGAATTTCCCTTTAATCTCATATTATAGTTTCCAAGTTAACCTGTACCCTCCGTTGTTAACTGACTTTTCAAAATCATACCTGTTTGATTCAAGATCTGAGTACATCGTAGAAGATTGGTTCAGCTGATGTTAGAGGAGGGTTATACTACTTGATTGAACCTGCAATTCCAAAGCTAGAATTTCCTTATGTTTCCCACTCCAATTCTGTGTAATAATGTTAATTCTTTTGTCTTTGATCTATGGCACTGTAGGCTAAGCCATCTTTCACATGATAGATTGAATGTAATTCAAGTACAAAATCCATTAATTCCTTGCAATAAAATCTTAGTTTATGATACTTGTCATCTTGCTAAGTAAAAAAAGCTTCCTTTTCCTAATAGTACTTCCAAATCTGTCCGTCCTTTTGAACTATTGCATGCAAACAAATAGTGAGCTATGTGATCTCTAGCCTGCATTGAATTAGCAGACCTTATGCTATTCTGAGCAACCATCTCATCATCAAAAAGATCAAACTTCCACTCAGGATCCATCTCCCCATTCCTTATCTCACAAATATTATGCAAAACACAAGCAGCCCCAATCATCACAGGCAAGTCCAGTAACTTAATCCTAGTTCTCTTCTGCAAACAAGACCACCTCCCTTTCAACCTAGCAAAAGCCTCCTTGGCCACCATCTGAATCTCCCCAACCTTCATTGAAAGCATGCTGAGTCCAAATAAGGTTCTGGTGTGTATAAGGCACCAAAGCCCAATCCATAAGAGGGTGCCCAGAATTTCCCACAATCCAAACATCCTTCAAGAGACCAATTTGTGTTCTTTGATACAAAGCAGATTTCTCCAACACCTGATCATCAGGCAGGGAACCAGGCCAACCAATGCACACGTCAGTGAAAATACCTTTAGGATCAACCACACCTTGAGCCGTTAAAGAGTAAGAAGTCTTCTGGTTCCTCTCAGTGTGCCTCTTGTTGAAATAACCAGTAACATTGATCTTAGGTGCTATAATAGAAACATGGGTAGTGTACATTGCACCCCCAACATTTGGAATTCCCGAAATGCCCTCAAACTCTTCCTTGTTCCTCTCCATGTTTGCTTCATCAGGCCAACAAAGAAACTTTGGCATGAGAACGATTTTTATAGCGGAACAAACCTCAAAGACGAGCTTGCGGCAGGTTGAGATACCTAAACCGAACCGTTTTGAAACGAGCCGGACAGGGTCACCCGTTGCGAGCCACCATATGCAAACCGCTACACGCTGCCGAACCGGGATCACGTCGCGCCGCATGGTGTTCTTCTTCATGACTACCGACTCGAGCTCGTCGCAGATCATGTCGAACGTGCCCTTGCTCATCCGGAACAACCACCGGAAGTCGTCTTCCGGGAAATCACGGTGGCTGCACCGTTCCCACCAGTCCTTGGGCAGATCCTTCAACCACAGCTTCCTGTTTTGCTGTTGCGGGACCGACGAACCGATACTTGAACTCGGTTCAACTGAACCGGTATCGTCTGAACCGGCATCGTCTGAACCGGCATCGTCTGAACCAGCAACCGCAGCAGCGTAAGCAAATGCTGAACCAGCATCATCGATGTAGTGGTTCATGGCTCGAACTTGATGGTCGTAGCTGGTGTCGAAGATGGCTCTTTGTTGCACTTCTTCCTCTAAGAGATTGGCGAATCGAGTATGCCCTTTAAGGTACTATTACTATTAACATTACTATCACTATTTCCACTGCTAATAATTCCTTTATGACGCTTATTGTTGTAATTGTTATTGTTGTTGTTGGCATTGAGATTGAAATCCATATGTCTGGGAACAAGTTATAGAAGTGAGAATAATCTTGTTCTTGGGTGAGAAATGGGACAGGACTGATTTCTATGTGATGTGAGGAATCTATGGGTGTTGAGAGTTTTGGGGAGTTCGTTGGGTGTTAGAATTTTGAAGAAATGTGTGAAAGGTAAGTGTGAACGCTGAAGATTTCGCGTGAAGGTAAAAGTAGGGGGTTTTGGGAGATTTATAGTTCGAGGAAGCGAGTGGGCCAATGTGAACGCGGTGGAGAATGGAAAAAATTGGAATTTAAATGGAAGGGTGTAGTGAAGTTTCGCTTTTGAGATTGGAGTTGGGGCAGCGAGTATGGGAAGGAAGGGAAGGAGCTGAGAAATGAGTTGGAAAGAAAAGCCGAAAAGCGAGTATGGGAAGGAAGGGAAGGAGCTGAGAAATGAGGAGCTTTTGTTTGTACTCTCTTACCGAGTGGCAATTACTTTTGTTAAAAAGATATCAGATTTCGTGGAATTTTCTTTTATATATATATAAGAGATGTCGTGGAACTTCTGCCGAGAAACACTGTGGACATATGATATTTCTTACGCAAAAGGGTTTTCTTATCTGTAAATGTAACTTTTTATTTATTTATATCAAATACTCTTTATCTTTGTTACTTTTAGACAATTTTATTTTCATTTTAACATGAGCGTTTTTCATTTTTTAGTAAATTAATAAAACATATAGGACTAATTGTACCAAAAATAAAAACATTTAGGACTAAAAATTAATTAAATAATTCAGATATTTTCATGTTATTTTACAAAATTACACTATTTTTCTATTTTTTTTTTCGTTTACTTACTTTACTCTTTTATTTATTTTTAACTTGTACTTATTTTTATTGTGCGTTCTACATCTAATAAGAAATAAAGAAAAACTTGTACTTATGTTCCATATTTTCTCTATTTATTTTTTTTGTCTTAATGAAGCCTTAATTTTTTTTTCTGCTAATGAAATTGTAAAAATATAGTATCTTGGTGCTGTAGATGTAAGTATGTTTAAATAATTTCTTTTAAATTAAATTTATGTGCATGCTTAATGACTAAAATAGTATAATTTTATAAATTATTTATTAAATTTGGGTAGTTTTAAAATTATATACCAGTTTGGAATTCTTTTTGTACAAATGACTTCATATTTTATTTTATTTTTTGTCACGTTATGTAACAAGTAACTTGAAGTTGTTCTTTACAAAAAGTTGTTATCATATTTTCAATCAAAAGAATAATCAAGTTTAATAATATTTTAATAAAAAGAGTGAAAGAACAAGATCAAATTGTTCTTTTCAAATTATGTCAGATTCAGAAGAATCAAATTTAATAATATTTTAATAAAAAAGTGAAAGAACAACTTAGAGTTGCTCTTTCCACATAAAATGACATGTGACTACATATAACTCATTAGTTCCACCAAACTCTTCCTTTTTAAGCGATGTCGGTCCCCAACAAACTCATCAACATGGTCTTCTTCATAAGCAGTTCCTAGTTAAGTATTCATATGATATGAATACGCAAGTAATAATGAATTGCGTACAATGTTTATCTCAACGTACAGTTCTAATGTTGTCATAGTAGAGTGTTGATCAAAAGCGTTGATCATGCACTCAACATCTTTATCATCAAATATTTCAAGAGCAATATATTTGCTCTCTCATTTCGAGATATCAAAAATTTATATGTAAGACTAGAAATGATTTAATGAAAGTTTAATTTAACATGAATCTTTCTTTTCAAACTTTCCCTTGTGGCCCTTCAAACTTCCTACTATTTGAATAAAGGAAAACAACAAATTGACTCATTTTTAAAAGAAAATTGAAAAATGTAAGAATCTATGAAATATGAGACAAAAGAGATGGGAAGAGTGTAGAGTGCATGCCCGAGTTGGGATTTAAATAGAGAGGGCATCGACCATGGAGTGGTGCAGAACAACTTTTATGAAAGAGCAACTTGGAGTTGCTTCTTTCATTTTATTATTAAAATACTTATTAAACCTGATTCGTATTTGACTGACGGGAGTTGCGTTAGCTTTTGAAAAGAGCAACTTAATTTTGCTTTTTTACTTTTTTATTAAAATATTATTAAACTTAATTTTTCTGAATGTGATTTATATTTGATTAACACAATTTAAAAGAATAATTTGATCTTACTTTTTTACTTTTTTATTAAAATATTATTAAACTTGATTATTTTGAACTTGATTATACTTGACTAACACAATTTGAAAAGAGTAATTTGATATTGATCTTTTACTTTTTTATTAAAATATTATTAAACTTGATTATTTTTTAGCAATTTCAAGTTGCTCTTTACGCGACGTGACAAAAAATAAAATAAAATATGAGGTCTCTTGTCAGCGTGACAAAAAAACCTAAATTAATAAATAGTTTTAAAATAACCACAATTTAATATATAGTTTATAAAATTGCACTATATTTTAATAAAAAAGTCAAGAAAGTTTGATAACTTGCTTAAAGAAAGTGAGAATGAGAATGTTGCTAAGAACCACTTTGACTAACATCCCATGTATCATTGAGATTTTGAAGTTTCTACCATTAAAGAAAGAAGGGAAATTAGTATGGAGGTTTGAAACAAGAACCTTAATATCGTTAAGAATGCCAAAAAAATCATTCAGAAACCATTCATCCACATAAATTACTATGTTTATCTGAGCACAGCCACAAACTGATTTAGAAACAAAAGAATAGGGTAACATCCACATAAATTTAAATTTTCAAATTACTTTAGGGAAAACTCACACAATGACCACAAAACACGTGAAGTTGCCATTTTCAACAAAAACTTGTTTTGTATTTGAGTAATTTTAGTCATACACTTTTATTTACATCATCTTATATTTATATAATTTTTATTATCTAATTATATTTGTCTAATTATATCTGATCTCATTTTATTTTATATATATATATATATATATATATATTAATTCTATCGTATAGACAAAGATATATATCACTTAACTGAATTGTCACTAGCGTATGAATTTATCACCAAACACCTAAAGGACAAAAATAATATCAATCTTCAATGCCAAAAACAAAAAATAATACAAAATATTTGTCCTCATTAACATTGATGTGAGTCCCACCAAGTGATCGGCCGTGTCTGGGTTGTATGCTCCGGGCCATGTAGTACTCTACATGAAGGGTTGTATCCTCCGGGCCATAGAGTACTCTACATGAAATTTATGATACATTATTGAAAATAATAATCTTCATCTTATTTCAAATAATATCTACATCTTTTTTAATATTATATGAAATTAGTTTAATGAAGTAAAAATTATTAATTAATGAATATATATAAATATATAATTCTTTTAATTTGATTCTCGTTAATTAATTTATATACGTTATTAATTATTTTTTTATTTTTTATTAATTAACTTTTTACATACTTATTAATTAATTTTTATACATCATTAATTATAATTTATACATTATTAAATAATTTTTTATAATGTGAAAAGTGATGTGATTATAAATGGATAAGAATATTATGGTTGTATTGAAATGTGACCAAAATCTAAGCCCTATGTTGTTTTTTATTAACGAGAAAAACTTTTATTTTTTTAAGTAAATATGTCATATCTTTAAAATTAATGGCTTTCAATTTTACAAAAAAATCCTCATCCCATCAAATCTTTTTTTTTAAAAAAAAACCTCTTAAATTAGTAACTTATTTTATTTTAATCACTGTTAGGTTAAAAAACCAATAATTTTTATTCTCTTATTTCTTTTTTGGACTTTTCTTTCATGTAAATATTTTCAAAATGTTAATCCTCATTTCCAAAAAAAAAATACTAATAAAAAATATTCATTCTCGTTACGAAAAATAGAATTAAATTCAAATGTGTTGTTTCCCTTGTCATTGAAATGAATTGGTGATTTAAATAAAATTTGTGTTACATTGAAATGTGCCAAGAATCCAAGCCGAATGTTTTTTTTTATTAATCATAAAAGCTTTTTATTTTTTGATTAAATATGTTAAATCTTTAAAATTAATGGCCAAAAAAAAAATCAATGGCTTTCCTTTTATAAAAATTCTCAAACCATCAAATCTTCTTGTTATAAAAGAATCTCTAAAATTAGTAACTTATTTATTTAATCATTATAATGTTAAAAAAAAGCAATAACTTTTATTCACTTATTTCTTTTTTGGACTATTCTTTCATATAATCTTTTTACCTCTCCTTTCAATTCTAACCAAATAAATTCAAACGCCTATTTTTTTTTTTTAAAGAATAAGAAATTTGGTTTAATACCTACCAAATATTTAAATATTTCCCTTTTAATATAAAAATTTATAGCAACTAAATAAAATTGGAGTCCCCTCCCACTATAAATTTACACTCACAATGTGCTCTAGCCGTTAGCCTTGAACCAAGAACGAGAAATTTTGCGTAGAAAGTTATTGTAAGGGGAAGTAATTCCTCGTCATTCTCTATTGTATTAATAAACTTATATTTTATAATTTTAAATTGGATAAATTATGATGATTTGTTTATGTTTATTAGTGAATTTTAAATGGATCATTATCATTGTCTTCGTTTTTATATATTAAAGAGGTATATCACATTTGAAGTGAAAGTAGATAAAGATACTGCATTTTTATAACAAAAGATGATCATTTACACAACTGATAAACACCATTTTTTATATATTAGTTAACCCTCATATTCAGCATTTTAGACCCCTCTTGTACGTAATCGATTGATTTTGGCCACCATTTATAAGTTTGAGTTTAAATTGGACTTAGTTGTATTTTTCAGTATTGTAATAATTTTACATTATTTCTATATTTTGGACATAACTTGAGTTACAAATATCTAACAATTATGAACTTTACCTTGTAGGAAAGCTGAGAGAAAGCTCTACAACTTTGATAAGAGTTCCAGAGCTGAATCGGATGTCTAGTAGGTCATATTAGGCCTGGGAGTCAGAACAGATGTGTTGTCGCTGGAACCTGAGTAGTTTACAAAGATTGGGTCGTATCTTGGGTTGTATAAGTCATAATGGGATGAAACTAGTGACATTGGAAAGCTGAGACAAAACCCTTTAACTTTCATAAGATCACTTATCCAAACGGTAACATTTTGATAAGGTTTTTAACGTCTGAAATTAGATAGGGCCCTGTGTCAACTCATAAGCAATTAAGGAGTTAGACCAGTCCCTGTCTAACTTGAAAAATGCTTCTGCCAATGACACACGGTTGTGTCTCTAGGTCACACGGCCGTGTGTCCCCTTATGGTGTAAGTTACGTGATTTTCTAAGTCACACGGCTGTGTGAGGTCTTCTGGAGCGAAAAATAGACAATTTTACCCCCAAGCTATTATAAATAGAGCAAATTCCTAAACCTAGGCAGACTTTTGCGATAGCAAACTTTTCACGATGGCTGAAAGTGAGAGGCAAAGGGTTTTGAAGACAAGTGCAAGAGCAATTGAAGTTCAACTATTGAAGACATCTTCTCCTTCTTCTCTATTTTCTTAAAATAGAATCATGGTTGCCTCTTCAACTTTTGTTCTTGTTTGTGCTACATTAGCCTTGAATGGCTAAATTACTTTTTCTAAGATTAGGATACAACTCTTTACTTTTCAATGTTAAATTGTTAATTTGATTTTTTGTTAATGAAAAAAATTTTGTTCTTGATTTATTCTTAATATGCTTAATGCTTGTGGTATGTTGCCGACCATATTTACATAATCTTAGGCTTTAGGTGAAGGATCGAAAGATGAAGTCTAATTACTAGATAATCTAAGAATTGAACTTAGGAATTTAGACCTAGACATACGCTTAAATCCTTCGAGGAGCAAATGATTGTCATAAAACTTAATGAGTTAGAACTTTAATTAATTACCATGAGAATGAGATTGATAGAGTTTTAGCATGTTTTTAGTATCAAGAAATTGAGCTTTAAACAATTTAGGACAAACTGCCTTCAAGAACATAATTGAACATTAGTAAAGATAAGATTACAATTTATCATAAGAAGTAGTGTAGAGAATTCTTAGTCCTAGGCCTTTAAATCTTTGTTGAATCTTAACTTTTCTAGATTTATTTGCTTACTTTATTGTTTTGATTTTCATCTTGACTTTAATTTAGCTTTCACTATTGTTTTTATCCGCTTAAATAATCAAAATTGCCGTAAGAGTTAGTAATTAATCGATCCTCGATGGAACGATCTATATTTTACTACTTGTACTATCCGTGTACTTGCGAAAAATTCACAACAAGTTTTTTGTGTCGTTGCTGAGGAATCGTTTTGATATTAACACAAGAGGAAATTTGGTTGATTTAAGCATTTTTTATATTGTTTTATTTTATATAATTTATTCTTTGAATTTTCAGGTGTTATTTCTTTCTTATGTGTAGAATAAGGAGTCAAGAAGATCTTACTATCTCCGTTGATCTTAAGATCGAGAGGACACTTCGTAATGTTAGAAGGGAAAGAAGAACACTGAGAGTTGAGGAAGACCACATGGCGAATAACAATAACCAAGTCACTAATCAAGAGCGAATGCTGAGGGATTATGGAACCCCCAACACTAACACTCGCCAGCCTTCCATTGTAAGGCCACAGGTAAAGGCCAACAATTTTGAGATCAATACGTCATTAATCTAGATGGTCCAACAATTGCAATTTAGCGAGTCAATAGTGAGAACCTAAATCAATATTTGGATGAATTCTTGGAGCTATGTGACACGATTAAGATAAATGAGGTTTCAACTGATGCTATATGGGTCAAACTTTTTCCCTTTTCTCTTAGGGGGAAGACAAAAAAATGGATTTACTCGGAAGTCTCAAATTCATTTATCACATGGGACTTAATGGAGCAAGCTTTCTTGGACAAGTACTATTCAGTTAGAAAAACAATCAAGCTTTGTCATGACATCACTACTTTCTCCCAAAAGGAATATGAATCGCTTTATGATGCATGAGAAAGGTATAATTATCTCATTCATCAGTATCCACCCATGGCTTACAAGATTTTGTTGTTATGCAAACATTCTATGTTGTGTTAACTTTTTCTACATAGACAACTCTTGATATTGCAGCTACCAGTGCTTTGATGGTAAAGACTCCATCAGAGGCAATGGTTTTGATTAAAGAAGTCACTTCAAACATTTATTTGTGGTCAAGTAAGAGATCATCTTCAAAGGAAACAAGCCGAAATGATAGAGCTTGATGTTATTACTATGTTGAATGTCAAGTTTGATGCCTTGACTAAGTCACTTGAGAAGCTGAATGTCAATGTTGTCGCTACTCCTAACATAACTTGTGAAACATGTGGAGGAGAGAATTTGGCTTCGAAATGCAATGCAGTAGAAACTTATTCTCAAGACCTGTCTTTGGAGCAAGTGAATTATGTGCAAAATGACAATTTCAAGGCTCAAGGAAATCTCTTCTCTAACTCTTATAATCCTGAATGGAGAAACCACCCTAATTTTTCATATGGTACCCAACAAAACAAAGGGGCTTTATCCAATAATAGACCCCCATCCAGATTCCAACAACCTCAACAATATTCTCAAGGTACGAAGCCCAATTATAGAAGCTCTCGTGAAAAATTTCATAGTTACTCAAAAAGAATAAAATCAAGTCATTCAAGCATAAATGCAACAACATAGGGGAATCCATTAAGAAATCAATACTCGCCTAGATCAAATGGTCACTCACTCCAAGATGTTTGAAACTCAAATAGCCCAACAAGCAAGCTTGTTCAACATGATTCAAGGGTGAATACTAAGTCAACCGAAAACTAACTCAATGTAGCAACTTCAACCAATTTCATTGAGAAATGGTAAGCAACTTGAAGGCCCCACAAGGGAAGAAAAACTTGAAGATAAGGAAACCCATGAAAAAGAAGAAAAGCAAGAGAAGAACGATGACAAAAAAGGAAATAAAGAAAGCACTAAAAGATATATTCCTCTAAAAACATATGTTCCACCTTTATCCTTCCCTCAAAGGTATCAAAAAGCGAAGCTTGATCATCAATTTAGAAGATTTTTGGAGGTCCTTAAGAAGCTTTACATTAACGTTCCTTTTACGGAAGCTCTCTCCCAAATGCTCTCTTATGCTAAGTTCTTAAAAGAGATTCTCTCTAATAAGAGGAAGCTTGAGGACTCTGAAATCATTACTTTGACGGAAGAATATAGTGCAGTATTCAAAACAAGCTTCCTCCTAAGCTTAAGAATTCAGGTAGCTTTTCAGTTTCATGCTCAATTGGAAACATGAATATTAACAAGGCTTTGTGTGATCTAGAACAAGTATGAGTTTGATACCCCTTTCTATTTGTGAGAAACTTAATATCGGAGAGCTCAAACCAACCACTATCTCTCTTCAATTGGTGGATAGGTCAATCAAACATCATATTAGTATATTAGAGAATGTACCATTGAAGGTGAGAAAATTTTACATACCAATCAATTTTGTTGTGCTTGAAATGGAAGTAGATATTCAAATCCCCATCATCTTGAGCAGGTCATTCCTAGCCACTGCTGGAGCCGTTTTTTATGTGAAGCATGGGAAAATAACCCTCAAAGTAGGTGAAAAAGTTGCTGAGTTTAATTTGTCTCAAGTTTCCAAGCAACCAGTCATTGTTGATTCTTGCTTGAGGGTTGATGTGGAAGAAAGGCTAGCTAGAGATGTGCGCACTAAAAGCCATCCGCAGGACCCCTTAGAGAAGTGTTTGGTGCACAATAGTAACACTAACTTTAAGATTGCCAAGCTTTGCAAGAAGAGACCAAATAAGCAGCATGACAAGTGTATCAAGTAGTGTGAGTTTAAGATTGAGGATAAAATTCTTATCTGTAACTCACGTCTTTGTCTTCTTCCTAGTAAGTTTTGGTCAAAAGAGTGTGGACCATATGAGATTGTTTGTGTCGTATCATACAGTGTGTTTGAGGTGAAGAAAGAAGGTCACAAGACATTCCTGATTAATGGCCAGAGAGTGAAGCACTATGATGAAGAAGTAGGGACTGAGCACCACTCCATTGGTATCACCTAAGCATGGAACCGGTCAATAGTTAAGCTAATGATTATAATTTAGCGCTTCATAGGAAACATCCTGTGTTTCTATCTTTGTATTTGATTTTTTGGTTTTTGCTTTGTCTTTCTTACATATATATTTAAAAAATTATCTTGACCCTTTTTGTTTCCCGTGTGCGGTTTTTGACAACATATCGTCGCTTAGTTAGATAGATATTTAAGCTCATGGCTACACGCCTTCCCCAAGCTCTACCCCCTCAACTCCTTCATGATTTTGTGTTTAATTTTCAGGGAAGTTTCGTTATCCTCTATTCTATTATTTTATTTTATTTTTTTCACATTAAGGACAATGTTCTTCTTAAGTATGTGAGGGTACATTTAAATTTTTATGTACTTAACTATTAATTTTGATTACATTGAATCAATGAATATTTGAGTATTGCTAGTAATCAAGTTGGAATTGTGTGTTAATGTCTTGATTAATTTTGAGCTGATAGAAATATGTTTGAGAGGAGAATCCACTACTCATTAACTGCTTTTATGCAAAGGAATCTTTTTCAATTAAGTATTGAAACATTTAGCATCTTATTTGAAAATTAGTCATATCTGCTTGCATTTGTTCTCTTTATTAACATTATCTAGAAAGTAAATTTTGAGCTTTATTGTATGGATATTTCATAACAAAATCCTATTTTTCTTCTGGAGTGAGATTTCTCTTGATTGATGTGCGCTAGAACTTGCTTTGATATCTTGTTGAGACTTTAATGATTCACATACATACTTGAACATGATTAAGGCAATTAGGCTTAATTCTTTCTTGACTTCTAGAGTTGCATTAATAAAATAATCTCTTAGTTATCCCATTTAAGCCTGAAATTGATTTATTTGGATACCTAATTGAATAATTAGGTTGGATTCTTTGGAGCATTTGATGTGTTAATTGAAAAATCATTAAGGGTTGTTCTTTTGTCTTCAAGGGTTTATTGCTGGAAAAAAAAAAGAATAGAAAAAGGAGAAGAAAAAAAAAAGATTGTTGGTGAAGAATAATAAGAATGTTGGGTTGAAAGTGAAAATCTGTTATACCCTTGTGCAGTATGCTCTATTTATCATCATTTCAACCTGATTTTGTGTTGTATCAATTTATCCATAAATATTCTTTACATTTATTTATCTTTTTCCTACCTTTCATTATTCCCCTTGGCCTTGTTACAATCAAAGGAAGTCCTTTTGATTCTTGTTGTATGTGAACTTGGAAGTGGAGATGAGATTGATAACCAAGCTTATGGTAATGCATTTTTCAAGAGAAATTTGAGTGATCTCTTTGTCCTTAAACACTTAAGTGATGGAAAGATGAGTGATATCAAATGGTTGGTAAAGAGAAAATGTGCAAGTTAGACTCCAGCCTCTAATTATATTAAGTGTTAAACTATCTTGCTTGATTGGATTTGATTGCCGAGCTTAATTGAATTTTTAAATTGTGAAATTTTCCTTTATTCATATTTCTTGATGTTAAGTTTAATCTTGTTTTTTATGCTTATTCTTTGCTTGAGGACTAGAAAAGCTCAAGTGTGGGAGATTGATAAGCTTATATTTTATAGTCTTAAATCAGATAAATTATGGTGATTTGCTTATGTTTATTAGTAAATTTTAGATGGATCCTTATCATTGTCTTCGTTTTCGTAGATTAAAGAGGTTTATCACACTTGAAGTGAAAGTAGGCGAAGACACCATGTTTTTAGAGCAAAAAATGATCATTTACACGGCTGATAAACACAATTTTTTATATATTAGTTAACCCTCATATTCATCATTTTAGACCCCTCTTGTGCATAATCGATTGATTTTAGCCACCATTTATAAGTTTGGGTTCAAATTGAATTTAGTTGTATTTTTTAGCATTGTGATAATTTTACACTATTTTTGTATTTTGGGTATAATTTGAGTTATAAACATCTAACAATTATGAACTTTACCTTGTAGGAAAGCTGAGATGAAGCTCTACAACTTTGATGAAGAGTTATGGAGCTGAATCAGATGTCTAGTGGGTCATATTAGGCCTGAAAGTAAGAACAAAAGTGTTGTCACTGGAACCTGAGTAGTTTGCAAAAATTGGGTCATATCTTGGGTTGTATGAGTCATAATGAGCTGAAACTAGTGACATTGGAAATCTGAGACAAAACCCTTCAACTTTCATGAAGATCATTTATCCAAACGATAACGTTTTGATAGGGTTTTTAATGTCTGAAGTTAGACAGGGCCCTGTGTCTACTCATAAGTGATTGAGGAGTTAGATACGACCCTGTCTAACTTGGAAAACGCTTCTGCCAAGGACACACGGTCGTGTCTCTAGGTCACACGATTGTGTGTCCCCTTATTATGTAAGTTACGTGATTTTCCAAGTCACACAGTCGTGTCGTGTACTCACACGGCCATGTGAGGTCTTCTGGAGCAAAAAATATACAGTTTTGCCCCCAAACTATTATAAATAGAGCAAATCCTAAACCTGGGTAGAATTTTGGAACAGTAGACTTTTCGCGACGACAGAAAGTGAGAGGCAAAGGGTTTTGAAGACAAGTGCAAGAGTAATTGAAGTTCAACCATTGAAGACACCCCCTCATTCTTTTCTATTTTCTTAAGATAGAATCATGGTTGCCTCTTTAACTTTTGTTCTGGTTTGTGCTATATTAGCCATTTGTAGCTAAATTCCTTTTTCTAGGATTAAGATGTAACTATTTACTTTTCTATATTGAATTGTTAATTTGATTCTTTGTTAATGAAAAATTATTGTTCTTGATTCATTCTTAGTATGCTTAATGTTTGGGATATGTTGTGCGTCATATTTACATGATCTTAGGTTTTAGGTGAAGATTCGAAAGATGAAACCTAATTACTAGATAATCTAATAATTGAACTTAGGAATTGAGACCTAGTCATAGGCTTAAATCCTTCGAGGGGTAAACGATTGTCATAAAACTTAATGAGTTGGAACTTGAATTAATTGCCATGAGAATGAGATTAATGAAGTTTTAGCACGTTTTTAGTGTCAAGAAATTGAGCTTTAAATAATTTAGGATAAATCGCCTTCAAGAACATAATTGAATATTAGCAAAGATAGGATTACAATTTATCATAGGGGGTAGTGTAATGAATTCCTAGTCCTAGGCCTTTAAATCTTGGTTGAATCTTAACTTTTTTAGATTTATTTGCTTACTTTATTGTTTTGATTTTCATCTTGATTTTAATTTAACTTTCACTATTATTTTTATCCACTTAAATAATCAAAATCACCGTAAGAGTTAGTAATTAATCGATCTTCAAGAGAACGATCTTTATTTTACTATTTGTACGATTCGAGCGCTTGCGAAAAATTAACAACATGTGCAACATCCAATTTTACACAACAGAAATTGCTTGGCTACCCCAGTCTAGAAATGTCATCTTGAGCAACAAGGAACTACTGGACCATCATGGGATACATCAAGTGAAGTGGGACATCATCACACCTCCCAACAGGTTTGGTAGACTTTGGAGTCCACAAAAAGTTCCTTGCAAACACAGATAAGCTATTGTGGTGTGCCAAGAATGTTGAACTCATTTCTCATCAGACCTAACAACAAGATGTTATTTCCACTGCTTTTGAGCAAATACCACTTATGGGTCATGTTCCGCGGTTGATTAGTTAAGGCATGCCTATGGAGTATGGAGGGTTCCCATAAGCTCAACGTTAGTAGCAGTTCACTTCGAAAGCGGGGAAGGACAAGTTTTGGAGGTCTTGTTAGGAGCTATGATGCACAGATATATAGGTGCGGGTATCAGATGTAACATGGATACAGTATAAAAATACGACTTTTGTTAAAAAAAATAAACAAATATTTATCAAGTATATAAGTATTTGATATGATATCAAATATGTATCCGACATAAGTATAACAGACATTATAAATTACTTGTGCTTCATTGGTTATGAGTCATATGCATTTATGTTCTAATCTTGATCATTCACGTCAGATCCAATAATCAAGATTTCACTCATATCACCTCTTATAATAAATATTTCTCTCACCAGATATATATATAAGTTAAAACCATGAGAGAAATTTTGACAAGTGTCACTTGGAAGAAAGGCAATCATGAAAAGTATCACTTAGAAAACTTGAGAGTGATTATTGGAGAATGATTAATTAATAAAACTTTAATGAGAAAGTAGTGATAAAATGCATGACATTATTTAGAATTAAATGGCAAAACACATCTTAAAGTTATAGATTCAGCTTTCTTAAGAACACATTAAAGCACTTACATACATTGAAGAAAAAGTAATGCATCAACAAAAGACGAATCGCTGTATAATATAAGAGCTATTAAGAGAACTAATGCATCAGTAAAAGGAAGAAGAGGAGGAAGAGAGAACCAAGGAGAAGAAGAAAGGGCTGCTCAAGTTTCATTAGAATGCAATCAGTTTTCTAGGTTATAATAAATAGCAAAAGCAATAAATATAAATAAGCAACAAGCAAAAGACTATACTACCCTTAAGACATAAATAAATAAATAAACTATATTATCTAACATCTCCCCTCAAACTCACGATGCATCAACAGGAAGCATCGAGAGTTTGCTAATCAAGAAACGAAAACGTATAGTGGAATGCGATTTTGTGAACAAGTCAGCAATCTGCATAGAGGAAGAAACAAAGGGCAAAGTGATGGTTCCCTACTGAAAATGATACCTAGTGAAATGACAATCAATCTCAATGTGTTTGGTGCGTTCATGAAAGACTGAGTTGCGAGTAATTTGTATAACACTCATATTATCACAATACATAGGAGTTGGTACAGAAAAAGAGACACTCATAGAGTCAAGTAACCAGCGCAACCAAACGATTTCTGTAGTAGTGGATGCCATGGCACGATACTCAGCTTCAGTAGAAGATCGAGAAACAACTGCTTGCTTCTTATTCTTCTAAGAAATAAGAGAATCTCCTAGAAAAATGCAAAACCCTGTGGTAGATTTAGGATCGGTGGAATCACCACCCCAATCAGCATCTGAGTAAGCACGCAACTCCAATGAAGAAGATGAGAGAAATAGAAGTCTCTGAAACTGAGTGCCTCGAAGATAACAAAGAATGCGAAGAACAACTGCCCAATGAACTGTAGTAGGAGAGGAAACAAACTGACTAACAATATGCACTGCATAAGCAATATCAGGTCTAGTAATGGTAAGATACACTAAGCTGCCAACAAGAGTACGATACAAAGTAGGGTCTGGCAGAATGACACCATCAGATGACAAATATTGAGCATTAAGCTCAAGGGGGTGTCTGTTGTTCGGGTATCTGAGAGACGGGCTTGTGCAAGAATGTTGCCAATATACTTAGATTAAGAAAGAAGGTAACCTCGAGGAGAGTAGGCAACCTCAATCCCCAAAAAGTAACGAAGAGTACGTAAGTCTTTCATCTCAAACTGTCTGGCTAATTGTAGTTTCAAATCGACAATTCCATCAACATCATCCCCAGTAATAATCATGTTATCAACATATAAAGAGAGCAAGATACGACCATGAGGAGTGTGTGTTTGCTACGCAACAATGAAGATGTATTTTGATGATAACAAACATGAGGATGATGAGAAGACCAAGTCCAAGTATTTAAAGATTAGCTTTAGGACTTAGGATCTATCATGTATGGAGCTGTTAATTAAATATCTCAAATGATTAAAGATAACCTAAATTGAAAGTTTTAAAAGATCAAATGTTTTAAAAGTTAAAAACAAGCATTTCAAGCTTTTTGGAAAGGATTTTAAATCAAAGTTTAATCGAGGTATTCGAATACCTCAATATGGTATTCGAATAACCTGATTCGTAACTGATATTCTCTGCTGTGCTAAAACAGAGGCATTCGAATACCTCATATGGTATTCGAATACCCCGTTTCAGAATGAACCGTTTTAAATGAGGCATTCGAATACCCCATATGGTATTCGAATACCCTGCTTTCGAAACATGCCTTATTTTAATGAGGTATTCGAATACCCTTGACTGGTATTCGAATAACTCTAACTTAAGCGCTTTTTAAAAGAGTTTTTGATAGAGGTATTCGAATACCTCCTTCAGGCATTCGAATACCCCACGAGAAACAGAGCTACGTTTTTAAACAGCATACGAAGAATCAGAAAGTTTTTAATGTTATTAATTGCTCCCAACGGCCATATTCTTCCACGAGCTCTATAAATAGAGGCCTGGGACTTCTCTGAAAACTCCCTTAACATTGTGATCATTTTTTGCTTGCTTGAAAACGTGCTCTACCTTATTCTCTCTTTATTTTCTGAACTTATAATTGCTTAACTCTTGAGATATTTGAGAAACAGCTCCTTAGTGCTTCAATTTGTATTTATCTACTCTTAGCGAGAGTTTCACTTCATCTCTTTATCTATTTCTGTATATTGAGGGTGAGGTATCCCCAAGGATTGTATAAGGGTGAGGTATCCCTTTTGTTTGATTGAGGCTTGAGCACAAGGGTAGAGTTTCCCGTGTGTGAAAAGTGCTCCGTATTGTAAAGGTTGCAAGCACCCGTTGTTTAAGCTTGTCTTGAATAGTGAAAAATCTCGAACAAGTGTTTCGGGACTGGACGTAGGCCACAAGTGGTTGGTAGTCGAACCAGGATAAATACTTTGTGCCTGTTTTTCTTTCCCTTATTCTCTTTATTTTATGCACGTTATTTATTGATTCCTGCAATTTATTTATTACTTGTTCTTCTTTTTTTTCTCATCTCTTCCACATTCTTTAATAATTATATTGAGCAAAATTTATTTGTGTAAAGCTTTTGCAAAAGTTTTTGTTACTCAATTCACCCCCTCTTGAAAGACTTGGAAGCCACTTGGTAACAAGTGGTATCGTAGCTAGACTCTTGTATAAAGAGCTTAGCCGCTTCAAGAGAACATGGCTTCCTTAAATGGTTTTTCTGAGGGATCTTCCATAAACCGACCACCCTTTTTCAATGGGGATGGTTACGCATATTGGAAGGAAAGAATGAAAATCTTCATCGAAGCTATTGATCTAGATGTGTGGGATGTCTTTGTCGAAAACGGCGCATTTATACCTACACGCGTTGTCGATGGTGTAAAAACCGAGACACCTAGAAGTGATTGGTCCGATGAGGATAAAAGAAAAGTCCAATATAATTTAAAAGCTAAAAACATCATTACCACTTTGCCTTGGGGTATGATGAGTTTTTAGAATTTCTAATTGCAAAACCGCTAAAGAAATGTGGGACACTTTACAAGTCACCCATGAGGGTACTAGTGAAGTTAAGAGGTCGAGAATCAATTCTCTAACTCGCGAATATGAACTGTTTAGAATGAACCAAGGAGAAAGCATTCAAGAAATGTAAAAGAGGTTTACCCACATTGTTAATCATCTTTCATCTTTAGGAAAAAGTTTTACTAACGAAGATTTGATTAATAAAGTGTTAAGGTGTTTAAGCAGATTTGGCAGCCCAAGGTGACAAGCAATTTCGAATCAAGGGACTTGACAACCATGTCATTAGCCACCCTTTTGGAAAACTTCATGAGCACGAACTAGAACCGAGCAGATTAAGTCAAAGCGAAGAAAATGATAAAAAGAAAAGGGGATAGCGCTTAAAGCCACTTCCACAACAATTGACAATGATGATGAAGAAGATGATGAGGAAAGCTCGAGAAAACATTGAGGTAAACGAAGAAAATCTCATCTGTTAGTTAAAAAATTTGGTAAATTTCTCAAGAAAAGGGAATGCAAAGAAGACCTCCCTTCCTCCGAAGAAGACTCATTACAAAGGCGAAGGAGCTTCATCAACTCCTACTTGCTATGAATGTGGCAAGCCTGGTCACATGAAAATGGAATGCCCAGTTACCAAAAGAAGAAAGAGAGACTTGAGAAGAAGCCCTTCAAAGAAAGAAAAGCAAGAAAAGCCTATATAGCATGGGATGAAAACGACATGGATTCAACTGACAAATCGTATAGCGAAGAAGCTCAACTCTGTCTCATGGCCAAAGGAGAAGAAGAAGAAAGCGAAAATGAGGTGTGCTTGAAAGCCGGAGCTCAAATTGGTATCTCGACAAATGGTACATTTGTTCCAAGCACATGACCGGAGACGACTCAAAATTCACCATGTTTATTCCCAAGAATCATGGACATGTTACTATGGAGACAACAACAAGGGAAAAATTCTTGGAGTCGGAAAAGTTGGCAAGAATCCAAATTCCTCTATTGAAAATGTGTTGCTTGTTGAAGGCCTAAAACATAACCTTCTTAGTATTAGCCAATTATGTGACAAAGGTAACAAGGTAATTTTTGATTCAAATTGTTGCATAATTGAAGATAAAAATGATAAACATGTTAAATTCATTGGTCATAGAATAAATAACATTTATATGATTAGCCTTGATGATATATCTTCAAATGATGCGAAATGCCTTTTAAGTAAGAATGATGATTCTTGGCTATGGCATAGAGAATTGCACACATTCACATGGATCACCTAAGGAAGTTGGTCTCTAAAGAGCTAGTAATTGGACTACCAAAGCTTAATTTTGTTAAAGATAAATTATGTGATGCATGTCAAAAGGGTAAACAAATAAAGGTCTCTTTTAAATCAAAAAATATAGTTTCAACTACTAGACCTTTACAACTTTTGCACATGGATTTATTTGGACCCTCTAGAACTATGAGCTTTGGTGGGAATTACTATGCTTTAGTGATTGTGGATGATTTTTCTAGGTTTACATGGACTTTATTTCTTGCAAATAAAAATGATGCATTTCTAGCATTTAAAAGACTTGCCAAAGTTATTCAAAACGAAAAAGGTTTTCAAATTTCTTCTATAAGAAGTGATCATGGTGGCGAATTTGAAAACAATGTTTTTGAAAATTATTGTGATGAACATGGCATTAATCATAATTTCTTCATTTCTAGAACTCCACAATAAAATGGAGTTGTAGAAAGGAAAACCGTTCTTTAGAAGAAATGGCGAGAACTATGCTTAATGAGGTCGCTTCTTCCTAAGTATTTTTGGGCGGATCTTTGTCAAATACAAAACTTGTTATGTTATGAACAGGGGCCCTTATAAGGCCTATTTTAAAGAAAACCCCATATGAATTATACAAGGGAAGAAAGCCAAATGTCGCACATTTTCATGTTTTTGGTTGCAAATGTTTTGTTTTAAATAATGAAAAAGATAACCTAGGCAAGTTTGATGCTAAGTCTGATGAAGGTATATTTCTTGGTTATTCAAATCATAGTAAGGCTTTTCGTATATATAATAAAAGAACTATGACTATTGAAGAATCTATACATGTTGCATTTGATGAAACTGACCCAAATGGATCGAGAAAGGATCTTGTTATTGATGATGTTGCAGAAGCCTTAGCGGAAACACATTTGGATAGCAAGGAAAAAGAAATCAAGGAGCAAGAAGATAAACAAAGACAAGAGGATTCACAAGCTTTGGAGCTTCCCAAAGAATGGCGTACCTCAAAGTATCATCCGCTTGATCAAGTAATAGGTGATGTATCCAAAGGTGTAAGTACTCGAAACTCCATTAGAAATGCATGTAACCACTTAGCATTTGTTTCTCAAATCGAACCTAAAGACATTAATGAAGCCTTTAATGATGAACATTGGTTTCTAGCTATGCAAGAAGAATTAAATCAATTTGAACGAAACCAAGTTTGGGAACTAGTTCCTAGGCCTAATAATCATCCTATTATCGGTACTAAATGGGTTTTTAGAAACAAACTTGATGAAGCTGACATAATAACAAGAAATAAAGCTAGACTTGTAGCAAAAGGCTATAATCAAGAAGAAGGTATAGATTATGAAGAAACCTATGCACCTGTAGCTAGATTAGAAGCTATTAGGATGTTACTTGCTTTTGCTTGCATCATGGATTTTAAATTATATCAAATGGATGTTAAAAGTGCGTTTTTAAACGGATTTATTCAAGAGGAAGTATATGTTGACCAACCTCCAGGTTTTGAAAATTATGATTTACCTAACCATGTTTTCAAATTGAAAAAGGCTTTGTATGGCTTAAAACAAGCTCCACGAGCTTGGTATGAAAGATTAAGTAAGTTCCTTTTAGAACACGATTTTACAAGAGGTAAAGTTGACACAACTCTTTTTATTAAAAATAAAAACCATGATATACTCCTTGTACAAGTGTATGTAGACGATATCATATTTGGTGCTACTAACGAAAATCAGGCAAGGAATTTGCCAAAATCATGCAAAGCGAATTCGAAATGTCCATGATGGGAGAACTCAATTTCTTCCTTGGACTTCAAATCAAACAAACAAGGAGTGGAACGTTCATTAGCCAAACAAAGTATTGCAAAGAACTTCTCAAGAGGTTTGGAATGGACAACTCAAAGCATATGGCTACACCAATGAGTACTTCGTGTTACTTGGATAAAGACGAAGGTGTAATTCTGTAGAAATCACTAAATATCGAGGTATGATCGGATCTCTTCTCTATCTCACTGCTAGTAGGCCTGATATAATGTTTAGCGTATGCATGTGTGCTCGATATCAAGCTAATCCTAAAGAGTCGCATTTAAGTGCTGTAAAACGTATTATGAAATATCTAGGTGGCACTACACAAGTGGGCTTGTGGTACCCCAAAGGTGCCACTTGTAGTCTTATTGGTTATTCTGACTCCGATTTTGCTGGATGCAAATTGGATCGGAAAAGCACTAGTGGAACATGTCACCTGCTTGGCAATTCCTTAGTTTCTTGGCATAGCAAGAAACAAAATAGCGTGGCTTTATCCACCGCTGAGGCTGAATATGTGGCAGCCGGAAGTTGTTGTGCTCAAATTCTATGGATGAAGCAACAACTTTTAGACTTTGGTCTTCAGCTTAATCACATCCCTATAAGATGTGATAATACTAGTGCAATTAATCTGTCAAAGAATCCCATTATGCACTCTAGAACTAAGCACATTGAGATAAGGCACCATTTTATACGAGATCATGTTCAAAAAGGTGATTGTGTGTTAGAATTTGTTGAAACCAATAATCAACTTGCTGATATTTTCACAAAACCTTTACCTAAAGATTCGTTCTTTCATTTAAGAAGAGAGCTTGGCATTTTGGATCAATCGTGTATTTAATTTGTTAAATTTAATACTCATTGTTTTATTGATCTTTAATTGTTACTGACTTGAGCGTCGGAGATACCCTCCATTCTGTTTTGCAGGTACTCATTTAATCGGGTAAGCTTTAATCTTCAAAATTGCTTCTGGACGTAATATTTGGTGTTTTTCTATCTAAGTTATTCGAATACCTTCATCTGGTATTCGAATACCATCATGCTTTCATGATTTATTAACCAGAGAGTATTCGAATACCTTAGTGGTTATTCGAATACCCAATGCCTCTTGCTATCGCTTTTGTTCCTGTTCTCGTGTATTCGAATACCCTAAGCAAGATTCGAATACCCGCTTATCCGGGCCAATCCTTTTTGGATTATCTATTCGAATACCTACAGAGGTATTCGAATACCTTCTTTCAAGAGAGCCCGACCTTTGCGTTTCCAAACAAGAGATTCGAATACCAATTGAGGTATTCGAATACCTCGTGTCCGAGCTTTATATAAGCCCCTTCGTTCACCCGTTCACTCATCTCATTTTTCATTTCTTCTCTCTCGTTTTTCATCTCCTATTCGAATACCTGATCCCTCGTATCACCCAACCGTCACTCCCTCTCTTTTCAAACCCATTCCTCTCATCTTCAACCTTCATCCATGGCTTCCTCCTCCAAACGTGCTCGCACAAAAACCGCGCCTTGCAACAACCCATTGGATCTGCGAAGGCTCTCCTCTCACCCAGAAACTCTTGGCCGATTCATCTCTCATTTCCGAGAACGTAACCTTGTGCAGCCCAAGTACCTGGATTTGGCCTTCTTTGAAAAAGAAGGTGGCTTTGATTTCCTACACCAGCTGGACATCCAGGGCGTGCTACGTTTTTGCTCCTATAAGGAGGTCCTCTATCCCGATTTGGTCAAAATGTTTTACTGCAACTTGAGGATTGAAGGATTGGAACTTCATTCTGACGTCTGTGATCAGCACATTGTGATCACTCCTCATGATTGGGTTCGCTTCTTCTGGATTAGAATCTGCCGGCCGTAACAATGAAGACCGTGAAGAGTTTGTCCAAATTCGACAAGATTCGAGCCATTGAAGATGTCCTTAGACCTGGGTTGGCATTACCTCCGACTCAAAAGGGAGTCAAAGGGGGCATGATGAAGAGCCAGGACAGGCTCTTACATTATGCTTATGCCCACATCTTAGCTCCTAGAGGTGGGAACTACGCCTACCTGAGTGAAGATGATGTGTTTATGCTGTGGATCCTGAAGAAAGGATACCAGATAAACTGGCCCGTATTCATTATGAAGCATATGATGAGAGCTAAGGGAAAAGAACGCTCAGAGCTACCTTATGGGGTGATCATCACTGCCTTCCTAGGCAAGTATCCGCAAATTGTGGAGACCGAGCGAAAAACTCAGTTGACCCACCATAATGTGTTTGGCTCTTATACGCTGAACCGAATGAAGATGATAAAGACTGATGAAGGCTGGGTATTCCCAGTTGAAGTTGACGATGATGAGGACGACCCACCGATCCCGCCGCCGCCCCCCTGCCGCCGCCGTTGCCGCCGCTCCGCAGCCCCCGCCGCCTCGTCACCGCCGGCCCCGCCGCCCCCCCCAAAATTCGCCGCCGGTTCGAGTCCACTGATCAAGTCATGGCCACTTTACTGTGCCAACCGTGCTTACATGGAGGATAACCGAGCTTATTTGGAACACACCTTCTCGCCCGTTTGACGACTTGATGGTGTTGAGCGTGAGCAAGCTTTGCGGGCTTTGCTATCTTCACGGGGTTCCGAGTCCCTCCTCCTCCGCCGATGCCTCTTTCTAGGCTTTGTTCTTGTTTGGATGTTTTTTTGTATTAGTCATAACTCTTTCATTACATTATGTATATCGGCTAAATTATTAATACAATCAGCTTTCTTTTATGCTTATTGCCTCCTTTATGCATTATATTTTGTTGTATCTTTTTGATTATGCCAAAGGGGAGAAAAATATAACTATGAGAAAAGACAGTTTAAAATAACTATTATTGGATTCCAACATTAAGGGGAGCTACGCCACGCACATATTAGATATAAATGTAAGCCTCTTACTTTGTGAATTCCAATTATTTCAGATCGATGCTTTTCTCATGATAGTTTGTCATCATCAAAAAGTGGGGAGAATGTGTTTGCTACGCAACAATGAAGATGTATTTTGATGATAACAAACACGAGGATGATGAGAAGACCAAGTCCAAGTATTTAAAGATTAGCTTTAGGACTTAGGATCTATCATGTATGGAGTCATTAATTAAATATCTCAAATGATTAAAGATAACCTAAACTGAAAGTTTTAAAAGATCAAATGTTTTAAAAGTTAAAAACAAGCATTTCAAGCTTTTTGGAAAGGATTTTAAATCAAGTTTTTAACACGAGGTATTCGAATACCTCAATATGGTATTCGAATAACCCGATTCAGAATCGATATTCTTCGTTTGTTAAAACAGAGGCATTCGAATACCCCATATGGTATTCGAATACCCCAGTTTCAGAATGAACCGTTTTAAATGAGGCATTCGAATACCCCATATGGTATTCGAATACCCTGCTTTCTAAACATGCCTTATTTTAATGAGGTATTCGAATACCCTTGACTGGTATTCGAATAACTCTAACTTAAGCAGTTTTTTAAAAGAGTTTTTGACAGAGGTATTCGAATACCTCCTTCAAGACATTCGAATACCCCACGAGAAACAGAGCTACGTTTTTAAACAGCATACGAAGAATCAGAAAGTTTTTAATGTTATTAATTGCTCCCAACGGCCATATTCTTCCACGAGCTCTATAAATAGAGGCCTGGGACTTCTCTGAAAACTCCCTTAACATTGTGATCATTTTTTGCTTGCTTGAAAACGTGCTCTACCTTATTCTCTCTTTATTTTCTGAACTTATAATTGCTTAACTCTTGAGATATTTGAGAAACAAATTCCTTAGTGCTTCAATTTGTATTTATCTACTCTTAGCGAGAGTTTCACTTCATCTCTTTATCTATTTCTCGTATATTGAGGGTGAGGTATCCCCAAGGATTGTATAAGGGTGAGGTATCCCTTTGTTTGATTGAGGCTTGAGCACAAGGGTAGAGTTTCCTGTGTGTGAAAAGTGCTCCGTGATTGTAAAAGGTTGCAAGCACCCATTGTTTAAGCTTGTCTTGAATAGTGAAAAATCTCGAACAGTGTTTCGGGACTGGACGTAGGCCACAAGTGGTTGGTGGTCGAACCAGGATAAATCATGTGCCTGTTTTTCTTTCCCTTATTCTCTTTATTTTATGCACGTTATTTATTGATTCCTGCAATTTATTTATTACTTGTTCTTCTTTTTTTTCTCATCTCTTCCACATTCTTTAATAATTATATTGAGCAAAATTTATTTGTGTAAAGCTTTTGCAAAAGTTTTTGTTACTCAATTCACCCCCCCTCTTGAGTACTGGAAGCCACTTGGTAACAGAGTGCACCTGATAAATAAGGCAGAATCATACGGGTTAGAGTGGAAACCAAGGGATTCAATCACAATGGAAAATTTCTCAAACCAAGCACGAGGAGCTTGTTTAAGCCCGTAGAGAGCCTTCTTCAATTTACAAACTTCACCTGAATGATGAGAAACACTTGGAGGAGGAACCATATAAACCTCTTCTTAAATATCACCATTTAAGAAGGCATTTTTAACATCCATTTGCGAAATATGTCACTGACGGATAGATGCAACTGCAATAAGAGTACGAATAGTGGTCATTTTGACAACAGGAGCATATTATGTTCAGTTTAATTTTTTTAAAACATTGTACCAAAATAAAGTTATTTAAAATAATTTAAATAAAACTCAACCGAGTGAAGAAAGGAATGACTCAACTTCCTGGATAGCTTCTCTAGCAAAAGTGTAAAATTCAATATTGATGCTTCTTTTGCTATAGATTCTGGTATAAGGGATTTGGGGATGATGAGTCAAGAATCTACAATATATTTTCTTAATGGTGCTTCAATTTCTTAGATAACTTCGTGTTCTATCAAGATTCAAGAAGCAATAGCACTTCGAAGGACTTTAGTTTGTTTTGTATCTTCGATGTGGTTATGTTGATATATTTTCAAGCTTAACACCATGCGAGAATATTTTAGATATGGAACTTAGGAAGAAAAAAAAGGAAAATGTTGACAAATGTGACTTAGATATGATTAAGCATTTAACTAAAATGTATGATAAATACTATTTTGTGATTATATGCATGCGTGTTAAACATTTATTTGCGATATGCTAAACATTAATTTGAGACTGCACGCATGCATGTTAAACATTAATTTGTGAAAAAAGTTGGGAGAAACTTTCTAGATGTGTCAGTTAGAGAGAAAATGTTGAGAAATATCACTCAGAAATTTTGAAAAAGAGGAAGGATTAACTTATACTAGTGTAAGTCTTTTTTGACTCACATTCACTTTTAATCATGAGATCCACTTTTATCTAATGGTTACTTTTAATGAAATAATCTCAACCATTAGATGAAAGTAGATCTCATGGTTGAAAATAAATGTAAGTCAAAAAAAACTTACACTGGTGTAAATCGATCCCCCCTCTTTGACAAATGCCAATTAGATATAATTATACATTTAATGAAAATTCATGTTAAACTTAAATTTATGCGTGCATGCTAAATATTAAATTTGTGATTATATTCATGCTCCTTAAACATTAATAATTTTGATTATTTTGGATTATTTGTGGGTTGTGGTCAGTTCATGTATCAAATGAAATACTTCAAAATATGACCTATGCAGTATTTTATTAGAACTTTATGGTTGTATCATATGAAATTCTTCTTTGTAGATTTAGCATGTATGTTCAAAATCAAAATTTCTCATTTGAGCTTAATCCTTCACGACAAGATGAATTCCTATATTTTATATAATTTTTTTTAGAAAAATACACATTATTTGATAATAATTATTAATAATTAGTAAGTTCAACTTTATAATGTTACATTTTTTATGATCCAAGCAACGCTCGGGTTCTATAATAGTATATATTGGAAGCCACTAGCTCCCATACCACCTTCACGGCTAAATAAACTTGGGGATAAAGAATGGCAAGCAAGCACATGCATAAAGAACTGGTACTGGAAATCTTGACTAAGCTCCCTGTAAAGTCTCTGGTGCGATTCAAATCCTTAAGCAAAGCCTATCATACTGAAATCACCAACAACAGTTTCATAAGTAAACACTTTTCTTGCTCCACTTTCGCTGCCAAAAACCAACCCAGCCTTGTCCTCTTTCATTTCCGAAGGAAGTTTTCCATAACATTGGTTTCTAATGATAAATTATCACAGCCCCCCATTGATTTAAGGCCACAATTCCCAATCCCAGACCAACTTCTACTTAATATCATACCTTATGGTCCTTGCAATGGTATATTCTATCTTCAAGTGAGTCTTTTAGATAACCCTGATTGGTTGATGCTATGGAATCCGGCCACAAACGAGGTCAAGGTTCTTCCTTTGCCTCATTGTGTGTACATCTCGCCTGGGGAATACTTTGTAGCGGTACATGGATTTGGTGTTGATCCAATAACAAATGACTATAAGGTTGTGAACATTGTGACGGGTGTGACATTTGACATGAAAGAAGGTTTACAACCTATTGCGCAGGTATATAGTCTTAGTACTAATTCATGGAAGATGGTTGATGTTACTATCCCTGATGCTCATAACCTAATTGACTCAATGTTTACTTCCTACCTGAATGGAAATTATCATTGGTTGATTAATTCTGAAAATGATAAGTCAATCCTTTGCTATGACATGAGCAACGAAGTATTTTGGAAAATTAATCTGCCCCCAGATTCTCAAGGCTATATACATGAGCGACTTAGAGATAGTAATGTTGCTATTCTGAATGATTCTATTGCTTATGTCAAGGAATACATGTTTTCTTCTCCGTTAGGAACTCGTATTGAGATTTGGGTAATGAATGAATACGGAGTTGAAGAGAGTTGGACTAAAAGATTTAATATTGGACCTCGTTTTGAACGGTGGAGATTTTGGGGCTTTTGGAAAGATGATGAGGTTCTTTTAGCAGAACAAGATTTGAAACGTTTGGTCTTATATAACGTTGATATCCTGCAGCCAGTGAAGACCTTTCCAATTAATGTAGGAGTAATACTTTATGCCTTTAGATATGTGGAAAGTATTGTTCCCTTATCTGTCTCAGTTGAGGAGGAAGCTTGAAGTACTAGTTTGCAAAGGTTCATGATATTTGATCATAATTGTTGCATTGTAATTATTATCACTTTAATTAGTATATCTTTCATAAGACAAGATTCATGCCACTACCCGTTAAAAAAAAAAAAATCATGCCACTACAATAAACATTAGCATGATAACATTTTTATAAAATTTTATGGAAATATTTTATTTTATTTGTGAATTTCCAATTCATGCTTTCTTTCTTCTAATATAAATGTTGGAATGATAATATTCTCATAAGCTAAAGAGAATAATTAAACAATTAGGGGTAATTTTGAGTGTTGCGGAAACAAAGAAGATTTGAGAGTTTCTTCTTTGCTTATATATCTTTCATCGTATATTTAAAGGGAAAAGACCAAAGGAAATAAAACTTATAAATTCCAATTACTCTATGAATAATACATTCTCATATTTATTAATGAGATAACAAAGTCAATATAATATATTAAATGTGGTTGGTTGCAGTAGAAATATACTATAATCTTAGATAAATTATTTAGAATATCAGGAGTTTAAATATTAAGAATTATCATTTTAGGAAATTTTTTTATCTAATTATCACCACAGTTCAAAAATTATTTTCATAATAGAAAACTTTGGTCGAAAAAATAAAAAATAAAAAAAAGAGTCAATGTAATATAAATCCTAAATGATTGATAATAAAAGAACATGGGATGTATGAGTATACATTTTCATATTTGTTAATTATTAATGAGATAACAAAGTCAATGTAATCTATCAAAAGTGGATGGTCGGTGTAGTACAGTCTTAAGCAAATTATTTGTAATGTAAAAAATTCGAATATTAAAATTATCACTTTAAAAAAAATTACCAAATTACTATCCACAACCCCCAAAGATTAATCTTACAATAGAAAACTTTGGTCAAAAACCTTAAAAAAAACCTATGTAATATGAATTCATAGCAGAAAACTTTGGTCAAAGATAAAAAAAAAAGTCAATGTAATATGAATATTAATTATAAAAAATATATATAATATATGACTAAGTACACAAATTACATATTCGAATCTTTTTTTGCGATGCACATTATTAGCAGCTAAGCAGGTTTTCACCGTACTTAATTGGAAAGTAGAGCCGAACATCACCTAACGAGTTTATGGTGAGTTAACGAGTAAAGACTAACGTAATGCTTTTATATATATAATTTTATATTTTTATCACAAATAATATATATATATATTTTTATATTTTATTTAATATTATTTATTATATTTATTTTTTTTATTATTTTCTCTCTCTCAATTATAATCATACAAAATAATATTAATTTAAAAATAATGTAAGACGATTATTTTCACTATACATATAAGACCGATAGTCATGACAATGGATCACATTTAATAGATTAAGATAGCTTAGGCTTCTTTAGCTAAAATAAATCTTATGTCCTAAATTAACGTAGTTCAAAGATTATTTTTCATAATGAATTTCTTTTTACACATTGACAAGTCAGTTTGAGTTAAATTAAACCAACTTCTAAATATGAAATAAAAAGAAAAAACAAAAAACAAACAAACGAACAAGCTGAGAAGTCGGGGTTGTTTACTTTCTATAAAGCACTGATAGTCATTTTTTAAGTGTATTTGTATGTTAGATATGTATTCGTATTAGATATATAAAGATATTAGTATGACACATGTGTCTTATGTGTTTGATTAAAAAATTATTATTTTTAATTTTTTTTTTAGTTTTAACACGTTTGAATACGTCTAAAATACGATTTAAACACAACCTATCAATATTTTTTTTAAAAAAATTAGTTTTTATAACTAACATTCAATTAATAAGTCTGTAACTCACTCAAACTCAATCACATGACTGACATTCCAAGTCACTATTTTCACATACTAATATTTTAAGTTTATATTTTTACACGTCATTATTAGACTTTTAAGTTTTATATTTTCACATACTACTATTTTCGTCTGCTCCTTCTGCTTCTACTCGTACCAAGTCGTCCACTTTGTCTCCACCGAAGTTTACCTCACACCAATATTTTCTCTAGTTAATTTTTTTAGATTCACATGTATGCACGCTGCATACGTAATTAATTATTAAAAAAATTAATTTAAAAGAGATTTTTAAATATATCAAAAGAAATTATGTTACATATTTTTTAAGAAGGGTTACTAAATAACAAATATACACATATACATATATTAAGATATTATAAATCTATAAACTTATAAAAATAATATTAATAATTATAAATATTTTTTAAAAAAATTGTAATTTTATATATATATATATATATATATATATATATATATATATATATATATATATATATATTTGTGTCTATGTATTTTTAAAATTTGATGTGTTTTTGTGTTCGTGTCCGTGTCCTATGTCTCTCTTTGTTTCTATGGTTCATAGTTTACTTCCCACCTAAATATAAAATAGCCTAGGACACCTTTTTCTGTGATTCCTCCCTTCACCGAAGAATTACATTTCACTGCAGAACTCAAATTCTGATTGGGTGCAGGGCAGTGGCATTTGTAGATTGATTTGTCTTCTTCAGAGCTTTAGCTTAATGAAGGCTTTTGTTGTCTTCGGTCTCTCTGAGTATGTGTCTTTGTTTATGCCTGTGTGTTTTCTATACTTTTAAGTTGGATAGATTCTTTCAAGGTTCATGATTATGGGCTTGAGTATGCTTATATTTTCTCTTCATTTTGGCACCTATTATTATTATTGCTAATTAAAAGAGTGGTATATATACTTTATTAACAAAGTTAATGTATGAAATCTGGTGCTTTGGTGATCTAGTTTGTTTATGGAGGCTTTGCATCTACCATGGCAGGAATTTTTTAAAGAAATTAATAGCAATGGTATGCTCCATATCTCTAGCTTTAGCTTCATCAGAAGTTTGATTTTCAAAAGGGGTTGTTTTGCACATGTGTTAGGAGATTGAGAAGTGATATTGCAAGATCTAGAAGTGTTGCTCTGAAGTGGAGCAGGGAAGGCAAAATTGCAGGCATGAGGGGAGTATGCTGATGAAGTAGTGCGGTGGAAAAAGAAGGAGAAAATGAAAGAAAGGTGGGATCTATGAGACCCAGTGAAAGTTACAGCACTAACATGAGAATGACACTGTTGGAGAACCAAGAGGAAGTGTCAAATGTTGTGCTTTTTTTTCTTTAAACTATTTCACTTTGAGAAGTCTATTTGACCTACACTAACTTCTCAATGTATTTAAAATAAGCGTATTTCGAAAAATAATTTTCAACCAGTGGTAAAAAGGGAAATAAATTTTCTTTTAGCATTATTAACGTAAAAAAGCCGCTTATAAACGTCTACACCATGCGTGTGATTACAATTGAGTTTAATAAATGAAATTTAAAATGTTAAGTACGCCATATAATATTATTCAATGAGACTATCACTGTTTCATATTTCTTTCCTCTGATATGATATTGTGGATTTTTATAACAAATAATTGAAGAGATTAAAAAAATGGGATACCAAAGCAAAGAGAACGCTTCGTTTCATTCCTGCTTCACAGAGACCACATTCACAAAATAACCCCCTCCGCAGATTACAAAGGGATGCTTGTTTTAGTTGGCAAATTGCATGAAACAAAGGATGATTTGGGTTTTATCTCACATTCTCTCTGCACAAGACTGCTTTTTGGTCAAACTGTATACACTATACACTCTATGCGTGGTGCTTCCACTAGTTGCTAACTGCCATGTTACAATTTTTGAAGTCAAGGCAACACAGAGCCAGTGTGCACCATTTTTGGAAAATTGGGAGTCATTGCTGAAAAACTCCCTCCTGATTAGCTTCATCAACGCTAGTGGGGAATTACCCATATTTTTTCTCAGCAAACAATCAATCACTAGAGACTTATACCCATGAATGAACCACTGGAGACCATCATGGAGGTGAGGGAAGATTTCATGGTTTCACCTGCAGGTGATAACCAACACTCAGAACTGCCCATTTTCTGAAACCCACTTCAAACTCCATTGATGAGCCAGTTTCTGAGGTTCTTTCATCCTCTGTTTCTTCTGTGCCACACTTTTTTGAACCCAACGTGTGGCCTTTGGCAACCCATTTCAATGGGTGGCGCCGCCCAACAGATAAATGGATTGGATGGGTGGATTCCCTTCATCCCAAGTATGAGTCAGTGTGGAAGAAAGTTGACATCTTTGAAGCAACCATGAGCACAAAGTGTTGCATACTGAAAAATGAAGACTTGACATTTGGGGTTGCAGAGAAGTGGTGTTCGAGGACAAATACCTTTGTCTTTGCTTGGGGTGAAGCAACTATCACTTTGGAGGATGTGATGGTTTTGGGGGGTTACCCTGTTCTTGGTGGCCCTGTTTTCACCCCTCTTGAAAACCAAGAAATGAAAGAGATAGAAGAAAAATTGATTCTAAAAAGAAAAGAAGCTAGGAAGAGTAAACAAAATAAGGCTAGTACATCAGCATGGATGGGTGTTTTCATCAATAGTGGAAGTGAAATTGAGCATGAAGCATTTCTTGCAGCTTGGTTGTCAATATTTGTTTTTACTCATCATAACCGCTTAGTAAGGAAGAGTGTATTCCCAATAGCTGTTCATCTTGCTAGAGGGAACCCCATTGCCTTGGCACCAGCAGTTTTGGCTAGTATATACAAGGACTTGGGTTTGTTGAAGAAAACAATCGATGGTGTGACTAAAATTCCAATTTTTGATGATGAAGTGCAGTTGGAAGTTACTCTTAGGTCACCCTTTTATTTAGTTCAAATTTGGGTGTGGGGGAGGTTAAAAAATTTGCAACCACAGCCCAAGTTGATCAATAGTGGAGACCCTATATTGGCTAGGTGGGACAGGGAGGATTTTCTTTGGCGCCCATATGTTAGATATGCTGGTAAGTGCAGAGTATTTTATCCAGAAAATGAAATGTGGGTACTATTTGACACTGATTTGGATAAAGAGCTACTAGTCTCTTTTGTTACATGCTTGAGAGTTTCTGAGCTTGTTGGATTTGGTTCAGTTAGCTGTACAAAGAAGTACCTCACACATCGAGTTGCTATGCAGTTTGGAATGGATCAAGATGTTCCAGGTTGTGTGCCTCGATTCAATGAGACTCAAGCCACTGCTTGGGAAAATTACTGCAGACCCATATCTGATAGGAATTTGTATTTTCCATCTAGGCTTTGTCAGGTAAAACGATTGCATATTTGTGTTGAATAAAATTCTCATTGAACAAATGCTGAGAAATCAGCTTATATACAAGAGAAAAACAAAAGCTTATTGCACAAGCTATCTAACTACTACAAACTAAATAACTGACTATGCTAGCTGTACATGAACTGTCATTAACTAACAATAGATTAAATGACAATCTAACTAAGTATTATCAATACAAAATAACCCCCTAGTTTGCAGAGAAGATGCTTTGAAATGGTTGAGGATCCAATGCCTTAGTTAGAATGAATAAGCAAAGGAAGAGCTGCTTTTCTCTCGTTTTATATCAATGTGCTTCGTGCGCTCATGGCAAATTTGCTTTGCTATGTGTCGCACTATCACAATAAAGAAAGCAAGAAGTGAATGGAATGAAAGTTTGGCAAATAAGTTCCACTGGATTTCATCTCCCGATATCTCTCTTCCAAGAGAGATCTAGATTTTTGTTTCTTGGTTTTCCACTGTATATAAGGGAATTACCAAGAAAGACACAATAACTCTATGTAACGTGTATCGTGTGGCTCCGAGTCCACCTTTAGTTGAAGAGCTTAAGGGATAGAAAAGGCTGACCATGAGGTATCTTAGAACTCATTTTTATAATGAGTGGAAGGGAAAGACATGAATTGAGAGAGTTATTGAACAACAAAAAACTTATGTCGTGCAAATAAAGCCATTTTTCAGGATTTTCAAAAGATCGGTGTCGAGTGGGAGTTGGTTGATCTTGCCATTGGTGTGCTGAAAGAAGCCAAGAAACCAAAGATCCCTATGTCCAAGGTGTATTTCTTTGCAAAGAGTGATGCCAAGGTGGGATCAGCAACCTCTAGGCCAAGAAAGTATTTAGTGTACCAAGGTCCTTGATTTTTTCTCAAGTAACCTTTAAATCAATGAGATATCTCATCATTTCCAGACTGTCATCTACATATGAATGAACCACTATGAACCATCATGGATTATGCTTGTAAAACATGGAATGATCATGACTTGACCGAGTGTTCACCTAGTGTGTGAGGGAGTAAAAGTTTGGCAAACCACTTGAGTCCACTGTCCCATTTTTGTCACATTTGACTCCTTGAAACCTTCACTTAAACTTCTTCATCTAAATCTCCATGAAGAAAGGCATTATTAACATCAAGTTGATGTAATAGCCGCTGAGATGCGGCTAAGGCTAAGATGAGCTGAGGTTCTTTTGCAACCCAAATGTGTCAAGATAGTCCAAGCCCTCTGTTTGTGTGTAGCCTTTAGCTACCAACCGAGCCTTATATCTCTCTATGCTCCCATCAGATTTATATTTGATCCTGTAAACCCATTTGGAGCCAATTGGAAACTTTCCTTTTGGTAAATCCGTGAGAGACCAAGTATTATTTTGGTTCAATGCAAGTAGCTCAACCCGCCCTTAATCATTTAGATAGGCCTGTTTGTATTCTATGTTGATGGACAAGGTGTAATGTAAATGAGAAGGGAAAGGGATTTATAGGATGTTTTATACATGTGGATGATGGAGCATTTGAAGTCTCTTCAAATTCCAACTAAGAATGAGTCTTGTTGATCTTCTAAGAGGTGGATTGAAAGAAGGTGGCAATCTTTGGATTGGCGCAGGAATGGAAATGTTTGATGGTCCATGAGTGTCATTGGTAGGTTCAGGATTTTCTGTGGTAATGACATGTGGTGGATGATTATTTGAGTCATGGAGGATGGTGTCAAAGGCTAAAAAATCAAAAGTATTTTGATTAGGAGTGTGAGTAGATGCAGGTTGGTGTTGTTCTGTTTGATGCTTGGAATATGGGAAGATGTGTTCATAAAAGATGACATTCTAGAAATAAAAGTCTCTCTTGTCTCATTTATATCCTTTGGGCCGTTGAAACAGAAAGGCACATTTCTTGGCTGGATCTAATTTGGTTCGAGAGTTGACAAAACATAAGCTTCCAAAAACTTTTACCTTGGGAGGTTTATGGTGTAGCATTTCAAATGGTGACTTGGGGGTGTTGGGAATTAGAAAGGCAACTATCATAGTTCTTGATTTTGGAGGAAACAAAAGGGACCTGTGATGGTTTTGGTTTTGTTGTGGAGTTACCCTTTGTGGACAATGCCATTATTAGCATAAAACCGAGTCCCTGTGAATTCAACCATTATCACTTGAATGACTTTGATTTTTATTAAACATGTGTTGACACTAAAGCAACAAAATTTTGGATAAGGTTTCTTGTTTCAATTTCGATTAAGTAGATCCAAGTTTGCCTTGTATAGTCATCTAGAAAAATTGATGAATGGATGGGATGCTAAAATCCAAATAAGATAGGAAGAGTAAACAAAATAAAGGCTTGTTTGGCAGTACATCAGCTTTATGGATTGAATTGTGTTTTCATCAATAGTGAAGGATGAAACCTAAAGTGAGATCAAAGGAATGTAAAATTTGTAAAGGCATTTAATGGATGGAGCTTGATAGTTGATTTGTCAATGTATTTGTTTTTACTCATGCATCATCTTCGAGGTAGTCATATCTTGAATTTTACAAGAAGATTGGTCAAAGGTCGTAAGTTGCATGATAAAGATGAAGTAAGTTTATGGATTGAAATGAGGTTATGCTAAAATTCATCATGTAAATGGAATGCATCGATGATTGTTCCCGAATGTTCATCTTTTGCACCATTTGGTAGTTTAACCCTAATGCATTGCCTTGGCAAAGCAGTTTTCCATGGTGCATTACCCGCTATTTTTTGTGTGACCGATATAAGACTCAAGGACTTGGATTGATTTGTTGAAGAAAATAATCGATGAGTATTGTGACTAATGCTAATTTGGTTCTTTATGATTATCATCGGAAAAGTTTCCAATTGATCATCCAATGAAGTCTCAGTTGATCTGAAGCCACATTATTCACATTTGGTCAACTTTTGTAGTTTGGTGGAAAACCATGCTTATAATAACAAGCATCCACTATGTGGCCATTCTTGCCACAAAAGGTGCAACTCAGGAATTTCCGCAATAGTTAGAGACCCCATTTCCTCTTTGTCCTCTAGATTTGATTCTGGACAGGGACCTTGGAATTTTTGGCTTTTCTTGCGCTTTACCATATGTTTGGTCATATGCTGGATCCATTAAGTGCTTTTGAGAGTATTGATTTTCCTCAAAAAGCAAATCACATAAATTTCTCTTTGTCTCTTGATACCTTTGATTAATTCACAACTACAATGGAATTGGCCTCATCGACTCGGGTAAATCTTCTTTCTCCTTGCTTCATCGAATGAACAAGCTGCATCAAATTCTATTCTTCAAATCTTCCCATTTGGCATTTTCAAACTACTTTGAGTCTCTTTTTTGTTATTCATGCTTTGAGAGTTTCTTCACGCTTGAATTTGTTCTTGATATTGGTTCTCCAAGTTAGCTGTGGTGACAAAGAAGTACCTCTCCACACATCGAGTTGCTTTCATCATTATCAGTTTGGAACTGGATCAAGATGTTCCAGGTTGTGTGCTCTCTAGATGAGATTCAATGAGACGATTGCATAGTGTTGAATAAAATTCTCATTGAACAAATGCTTATACGGGGAAAATTACTGCAGACCCATATCTGATAGGAATTTGTATTTTCCATCTAGGCTTTGTCAGGCACATGTTACCACACGTTATTCATGTTGGTGGAAGCAATTGGTATTGGGTCATCGCGATCCTGTTGAGTATATTGTGAATAGAAAGAGAAGTGCAAGATCAACAAATCATAGGCCTCAGGCATCAAAAGCAAACAGAAGTGGTAATGATGCTGATGTTCCACCTGGGTTTCCTCCTAAACGTGTTAGCACTGTGATTTCTTGAAAATCTAGTGAAGATGGTTCAAAAACTAGGAAGGGTGATAATGATGCTGATGTTCCACCTGGCTTTCCTCCCAAACATTTAAAAATTTGTACTTTTGGAAATTCTGTTCAACATGGTTCAAAAGATGATGAAAAAAGAAATGCTGATATTCCAATAGGTTGTCCTCCAAAACATAACAATCTGAATCCTGGCAATTCTTTTGAGGATTGCATGCCAACAGTCTTAGCAGAAATTAAGTGTGGTGGCATGACTCACAGTCATGAAGATAAGCACTTGTCCAACCAATCTCACAATTCTTCAGCCTCTACTGCAGATTTTGGAGCTGTTAGAAAGATATTATCACAGACAAAGCCAGTTGCAAAAGATAAGACTGAACCTTCAATGGGGGCTTTGGAGGAAGATTTTGAAGATGCAAATGGGAGCAAATAGTCAAGCCTGTCCTGTGACAAGGTAAACCTATCTGGAACTGAAGTTGAAGGCTATAGCTGTGCATCTGAA
This sequence comes from Ormosia emarginata, assembly GCA_029884605.1. Taxonomy (NCBI): domain Eukaryota; kingdom Viridiplantae; phylum Streptophyta; class Magnoliopsida; order Fabales; family Fabaceae; genus Ormosia; species Ormosia emarginata. The sequence goes on along the minus strand of JAQQTP010000073.1, from coordinate 1,707,544 downwards.
ATAAACATAGAGGTGGAACTTGAAGAGAGAATTAGCAGACTCGAGAGAGTGACTACAAAATCAAAGAGACTTGTTAGCATGTGTTACTTAAGTTCTTTACTAGCTAAATTACATGACACGAATGTTCAAAAAATCAAATGAAACATGATCTTTTAGGATCTTGGTGTTGGTTAATTTCATATTTGATGGTAAATTAATGTATTTCTTATCGGAGGAGGGTGATTCTGAATTTCTTTTTGTACTAGATTCTGTTTCTAGGTGTGAAGCATGTTGAAATTTCAATTTGACCTGTTTATTCAGTGTTTCGGGTTTTGGTTTTAGCATTTATTTAGAGGAAAAAATGGATGCTTCTGCCAATATCTAATTTATTTTCTTCTCATAGTTGTCAATTAAGTGGTACAAATGGAGTTGGGTGACCACAATTTCACTTTCTTTTAATGAATGACTTTCCCTGTGATGATTTATAATCTTGAAAAGTAGTGGACTGACTTCTCGAAGAGAAATGAAATCGGAGAAATGTTCAAATATCTTAATTTGTGTTTTCACCATTCATTGTTCATGGGTAACGTGGAATCTCTGTTCTTATCGTTGGTCTTCTATACTTCATTGAAGTGTTGTGCCATGAAGCATCCATTCTGAGAGCTTAACACAAGGTTCTGTACAAAATTGTCTAGTTTAGTTAAAATTACATGCACTTCCCTTGTATTTTCAACACGAAAAGCATACCTTAAGATGACTGTTAGATCTTAATCTTGTTCAATGCAAAATAACTTGCAATTACCTTAGATACCTATAACATAGTGGGTAAAATTACTTTAGAAAGCACCCAGGTGGATTTTCTCATCTCAAAGTTGACTGATGGAAATTTGGAAGCAGCGAAGTTGCTGCCTGGCTCTATTGTTTACTGTACTGGAAGCAGAGAACAACCCAGTATTGCGGATATAGGCTGGTAAAATTCTAATGCTGCCTAGTATCTAGGGAAAAAAGTATTCTCAAATAGAAGAGTATGCATTGTTCCTTAATTCTGGCCATAGCAGAGACAAAGACATTCTAACTCTGAATATACCATCAAAATGGTTACAACTTACAAGAAACGTACAAAATAAACACGTGCAGTTTAATAGCAGAAGGGATATAAAAAATCGTAAGAACTTCTGGTTTTAGTAAAATATATGTACACACGAGAACCTAATATCTTCTATTATGGCTCCTAATGCAATCTAACCTGTCTCCCAACATAGGGTACCTAACAAGGGGAAAAAGTTAAGGAAATGTACTATATCGCTAAATAGGTCCTTATCATAGTTGTCCCAGTTGGATCTGAAAGCAGATGTCTGACTAGACACATTCTCAAGTTATTTGGTGCTATTATGAACATGTAGAATGCAAATAAGACAAGGTCTGCAGAGGAGAGAGAGGAGCCAAGAAATCCTTTCCACATCCTGCGAGGAAAAAACATTTAAATCATTCCATACTTAAGCAATTTCTAATTTCTATCACAAAAAAATGGAAGGAAAAAAAAACAATAAGCAATGTGGTCAGGTTTGTATCGTGAAATAGCAAACTGGTTTATCTACTGCTAACAAGAAGTAAATTCAATATTAATCTTTATGCCACAGGGACAAGGTCAACATTACATACATTTTTAGAAAAAGGGCGTCATAGCATATTAGCATGTAAAGGATCACAAAATTTCAGATTTAATTTCAGGTGTCTCTAGAAGCTTTTAGTAAAGCCCGAAGCAAAGTAATTAAATACAAGCTGTTTCCCTAGTTAATCCCATTGTGGTTAACTACAAGAATTAAGATGTGGCTTTCTTTCTAGTATCATCTCATGGAAAATGGTCACCAGTGTAGTAACTACTATTGCTCTCAAGGAAAAATTATGTTCCAACTTTGTACCTATCATTCAATTTCAAATGAACCTTACTTAACCCTGGTGAAAAATTCTGGTCACTGAAACAAGATGTCAACTCCAGCTAGGGCATTACATAATAGTGTTGAATAATGATGATGTAGTATTTTGCACTAATCCATATAGCTCATTAGGTTTTCAAACATGATTTAGCCTGTAGGTATCGATCCTCAGCATCAAGTAGTAAGATGGGTGATAAGAAGAGAAGGTTTCAGCATGAGGACAAGTTTGTTCTGGGATATCAACCTCCATCCTCAAGTCAGTTACTGAATGAATCGTGAATCTACTTGAAATTGATTGAAAGAAAAGAGAAGAATAAATGAACCAAAATAGGAAAAATATGAATGGACATTGAAAAGCTATACAAAAAAATAAAAAAAGTTTACTCGCTCATATGGTTGTGGTTCCTTACATATCAAGATTATGCCTTGATTGTATATCAAGAGAACTGAAATTGCAAAATTGATTTACAGCCTCTGCTCACGTTTTGATCAGGTCCATTCTTTCATTATGTCAAAATTCATTTTGACAGCATCTAAAGTCCAAACAATGCTGTATCAGATAGGCTACTCTACTACCATGAGTTTTAATGTCAACAAAAGCAGGGGCCTCTTTGCAAATAATATAGAATTGAGTTATCTGATATGAGGTAATTGTTTGGCTTTCAGTCACTGAAGCAAAGATGGTACTTGACAAAACTGTAGGACTGAAACATAATTTTTGTATAGCTAATAGCTGAACCTACAAATCAATCAAAGGCTTTACCAAGCTCAATGCATGTGCACAATTTTCTCCTTAAAAATTATGCACCAAATCCTTGTCACATTATACTAGAAAAACATCATAAAGAAAATTCCAAGATATCTACCACATAAATGAGAGAAAATAGACCATACCAATCAGGTAAGCAGAAGAAAGTACGAAAGAATGTTCTAATGCCCTCAATGTCCAGCTGCAGAATTAGTGCTAATCCAAAAAGAAAGAATGCTCTCTGCCGTTTCCTTTCTTGTGGCCAAAGTGTATTCCAAGCTGAAAGAAAAAAATAATAATAATTAAATGCATATTCAAGAAAAAAACCTCACATCCATATTAAGTCTGACAGAGTCTTCTCTCAAATTTTGGAATTTACACAAAATCTATATCTCGAAATTATTTACAATTTTGTGCCAGATAGTAGAACTGTTTGAGGATAGAAACAAAATAAGAATAGTTTATGCAATTTTAAAGAAACCAAGTAACTTTTATGTCTAAGACTCTAAGCTTACGGTTATGGGTATACTTGATTACCTTGCATAGATAGATTCTCTTTACTTCTTTCATGAGTAATAATGTCCCTTGCATGACCCTCTTTCAAAATAGTAGCAATTACTGAAGCATATTTTGGAGCTTCTGACAAAGATCTCACAACTGAGTAACCTATTGGATAAAAACCGATACGTAAAGGCAATAATAAATTAAACCTATCCATAAAATGAAGATGTGACCATGTCATGCCTGTGGCTGGATGCACCATGCTGGCAGCTGCACCAAATGCAAGGTTCTTTTGCTCTGTGTTTGGTAAGGATCCACCAACTGGGATATAAGACCATTCCTACATAGAAATTTATAGATGAAAGATAAATTTTTTTTTAGGCACTCAAAATACAGATTCAGATTCAAGATACGCCTAGATGCACTAAAGGAACTTGTACATATCATATTATTCTTTCAGATATTATAATGCAACAACTTGAAAGAGAAGTGGAAATTGGGAATAACAGACACTGTTATCAAGTGAAGCAAAGGATTCAACTCCACAACTGTTCTCCTTTATGATACAGGCTTTCAGTGGAAAAAGAACAAGGTATTTGACTATAAAAGAGGTTAAACTTGATGACCAATAGATCCCACAAATACCATCAATTAAATTTTGTAAGAGTAAGATATGTAACAATTGTATTGAGTGGTCATTTAACAGTATAAATGAGCACACTGTCTACTATATGGAATAAGGATGAGCCCTTCTTTGACGTTATATATTCAATAACAAAATATATATATCACTAATCAAAAATCAATCCTAGCATTTCCAATGCCTTTACCTCTTCATAAGTTTTTGTAATTCTGATCCCCATCGTATTTAATCTTGAAAAGAGCTTTTTCTTTAATAAATCAAAAGGCATGGCATCCTTTGATGCCAAACAGGTTTCCTGCAATAGACATTTTTACATAAATCCAAACAGAACTGTAATACGCAATGTAAAACAGTACACTAATAAACATTGGGCAAACCTCAAAGAACACTCTTGTATGAGACATGGGCATCGCATAAAGAAATGTTGGGTAATTTGCTTCTGGATATTGAACATTTTGCTTCATGTGATCTCTGTAATCCATGAAAACCATCAGGTTTGGATCATAAGGATTGTTTTCCACCTAAAATTGTAACAAAAAAATGTCATTATTACTAGCTATAACATTTTACATACTTAAAATTTTTTAATTAAAAAGTAAACATGTTATACAGCTAAAGAGAAGGCAGAAGACAGACTAATATTTAGAGACTACCTGGACTTGGAACAATTCTGACTTGTTTACCAAAAACATTAGTGTTGTTTCTGATATTGCCATTTTCAGATGAGCACCAATAATTGATTTGCTTTAAACAGACTTATATACAAACTGTAATGTTATTAAAAATGTATGACAAAAAAAAGCACCAATATTGGTCTGATTTAAACAGACTTATAAACTGTATTATTATTAAAATGTACGACACCACCAAAGAAACAAAGATAATGAAAACAGTAGATTGTCACCAGACTGCTTCCGTTATAGAGTACAACAACTCAATCATATTAACCATACAAAGCAAGGGATTTTCCTAGGTCACACGTTGAAAACAATGCAGGACCATAGTTACCAAAAGCGCTCTCCTTCCCAACGAACCGCGTTCAGGTACGTGCGTATTAAAACGCGATACGTTTGCGTCCCGAAACGCGGTGGTACGCGTATCAGAACGTCAAAAATGGCGAATTCCTCTTTAGTTGCCGTGCAGCAGCTAGCTTCTTGAGTCATTGTTGCGATGCACAGTTATGACTGCCATGAAGATGAAGCAGCGGAGAGAAAGAATAAGGGAGGGAGGTGCAGAGGAGAAAGAAAACAAAACGCAGAGTTTGATTGATTTAGGTCTAAACAAAATTTAATATAATAGTTAAAAATTTCCCTTACATTACATACATCCACATCTACATATCAATACTGTAAAATTAAAAAAAAAATCATTCATATATCACTTGAGGTTCTCAAGTTGTCTATAATAACCTTTGCCGGCTTACATAGTATGGGGCAAAGACCATGATCCCGACCATCGTATTGAATTAAACATTTTTTAGCCTTTGCCCAATATAAGACATGTATTTTTAGGCTTATATAGTATTAAGAATCAAAATTTATATTCAAGTGTACTACGACTTTAAATGGAACGTATCACAACTCCAAATAATGTACCAACGAAGTCTACCCCAACATATCTTATATTTATATAAGTAATGTATTACTTCTCCTTATTTCACGTATTGTGTTTCTAGTAACTACGTGCAAGACAAGAGAAATCTTGAGCTTTCGGAAATAAGAGAAAAGACATACCACAATTAATGTTGAGATGTAGGATATTTTTAATGACACTAGCATCAATCTAACAATAAACACCTGGTAGAAAACTGAAAACCTTAGAGCCAGCCTACCTCAACTTCCACACCATAAGCTGTTTGGACAGACACCTTTGGACCCCCAACCTCATACTGCAACAGTTTCCCTGAAGCTGCTCCTGATGCAACAGTAACAAGCCTATAATAACATGTCAGAAGTTTCAATATATAATAGATACGTGGATAAAAATTTTAAAAGCAGGTAAATTATATTGTACCTGCAGGGCACCACAATATCATATTCACAGACAACATGACTGTGACCATTGCTAGCCTCAACAATCCTTTCTACTCTTGAGCTAAGATATGATACACCTGACTCGACACACCTAGGGAAAATTAATATGAATCATAAATATAAAAAAGTAAATAAAATAATCATTATTAGGAATTTAAATTACAATTAGTAGATTCTACCCAAAAAATATTACAATTAGTAGAAATAATAATGATGCTAAATATATAACAAACAGTTTTACCTTCTTAACAATTCCTCATGAAGCAAATGTCGACTGACACGTCCATAAGAACGTCCAATTAAAATGGGATCCTTATTATCAAGATATACAATGGTATCTTTCCAAACATGCTCAATACAACCCTCGAGTCCAAGATCTGAAATTATAATAAAGCATGTTCATTAATATGTAAAAGCAAGCAGAGTTTATGCTCCTGTCAAAAAAAATATATATCATGTTTTTTAGGGCATAAATGTCCAAACTGAAAACCATCAAAATATCAGAGTTCACTGATCATCAGGATACAGAAGCAAATAGAAATTCCTTTAAATGGAATTTATCAGGCATGTGATACACAAGATCACTAAGAGTGAGAAAATTTCAAGATCACGATTTTTCATAAACAGAAGGGTGAAACTGTAAACATAACTATTAAAAGAGTTTGTTCACGCATAAGTATTAAAATAATTTGTTCACAAGTAAGCATTGGCAGCATTGTCTCAGTTGATTTATAACCTTGTTATCCAACACTAATAAGATCTAAACAAATAGCATACCTGATACGAAGATAATGTCAGTAGAATGATGCAAAAAGAATGGTACCTTTAAATTCGTCCTCCCATACACCATAATTATTTGTAAAAGGGAGATCCGGACCAATAAGCCCGACTTTTAATCCTAACTTGCCAGATTCTGCAGCCAGAGCAAGACCAGCTGGGCCACAACCAATCACTACTAGATCCAGTATATCATCTCCTATTGAGATCGGTGGTAACTGCAAGAGTGGTTAAGCACAGGTTCTCAGAAAGAAAACAGAACTCCTAAAAAACAAATTTGTTAAGTATCTCCAGAACCCTCAGAACTGGTGCACGAAAGTTAACATAACAATGCCTTCAAAACTACAAATATTATTACCAAAAAAAAAATAGACCATGCTTGGAAATATAGGAGAGATGCCATAAGAGGCCTCACTTCACATCATTTTTATTCATAGAAGGGGCCTCAAATGGTTTTAAATTGCAGTCCAAAACTACAACACAACCGCAATTGCAGCCGCATCAGATGCATTATCTTGTAATTGTGTGCAATTTCTGTAATCGCTACACAACCGCAACCACAATTTAAAACTATTCCATCCATTGATACAACCCAAAAAAAAAGTCAATCAGATTCGGTAATTCAAATATCTATGTGTTAAAGAAATGTAACCCCATCTGAAACAGACAGCATAATGCAATTATAGAGAAATTCGTCTCAGAAAAAGAAAGTCACATACTTTTATATCTAAAGATAATAATTCAAAATAACAGAGCAACTATAGTAACCTAAAAGCAAAAAACAAAAAGAAAAAAAAAACTAAAAAAGAAAGTCCTCTGTCAACTATCTCATGATCACCACAGCTACTAAACTTCTAAAACCTTATCCTTTGAATTTTTCAACCAAAAAACAGAGACCAAATTGCAGAAAAAAATGTTCAATTCCCATGCAAGCCTCATGAAACTTTCAAGACTAATCATAGTTAAGCTCTCAACATACAATAATAACAATCAAAATCCACGAAACAGAGGTGAGAATCAGAATTCAGAAACCTTATCAGCAAGCTTGGATTGCATTTCCATGGATTTTTTCTGCTGCATTTGGACGAAAACGAGTTCGGAACCACCGGCTTTAACGTAATCTTCCTCGTCAGCGAAATCTTCCTTCGTGGCCACGCAACTCTCGCTCCCTGCAGCAGCTTTAACGACAAAATGCGAGTGTAAACGACGATGATGATGCAAACCAATGGCATGGCAGCAGAACGAGGTTCGTGTTCTCGAAAGCTTCTTCCTTCGTAACCGCAACCTCGAAGAAGCGCTTAAACAAACCGCCATTGCAGCGAAGTTTCTCGCTCCAACGCACTCCATTGTTGGGGTTTTTCTGTCGTTTTGGGTTTATGTCACTGCTTTATCAGTTACTCCTTGGTTCTCACCATGGCACTCAACTTGAGTCTTAAACGACGACGACGTTTTTAGCACGACGAGAATCTCGCTTTCTCTGTGTGTGAGCGGTTTCAGTTTCACTGTTTCAGAGGATAGGGGAATGGGTGAGAACGAGGCAGAGCGTGTTTCAATTTGCTGGCTCGTTAAACAGTAATCCAAACTTGCCACGTGGAGTCCTTGGATTGGGTGGATTTCTGAAAAAGCTACCCTTATCAGAAAAAGCATGAATGAAATCTATACCGTCTGTGACTGTGGCCCCATTAGATCCAACGGCGCCAATTTTCTATTACTATTACTAACATTTTTCATGGTCCAAACAGTGCACTGTTTGTGTTGTGTGCCGTTTATATCAACGACATCAACTACGGTGACGTTTTCTTTTTTGGGTTTATTTTATTTTTTCGGCCCTGTATTTCTGGTTGGATATGAACAACTTTTTTGTGCTGGCATGAAAGTTTTCTCGAGTAATGATAAATCATCGTAACAAATCAAATCCTCTTACATTCACTAATTATTTTTAAAAAATAAGCATTAAATAAAAAAAATAGCATTTAATGTCTTTAAAATTTAAAAAGTAAGTGCACCTTCTTCTTTAACTAATAAAAAAGATTATTGAAATAATTCATCGTGAAGATATAGAATCTTCTTATATGCGACTCCATAGCTTTGAAGAAAAATTAAGTACAGAATAGAACTATAGATGAAAAATGGCAAGAAGCTAATTGCGTTATAAAATTTAATGAATGTTTCACAAGTTTATATGTGTGGGAATATGGTGAAAATACAGTATCTAGCCCTAGCTTCTTTGTAACCTATGAATCTTTTTCCTTCTTTTAGATTGTAGAGTTGGTCATCCAAACACTAGTTAATTATGTGGGCTTTTGCCATTAATAATATCCAGCAGTTCTGTTGAAGGTAGTATTAATAAGCAGCAAAACGAATGTTCTGATTTATGAGAGAGAATAAGTACATCATCCAAAGGGATGAGGTTAGGTCTTAAACACGTGTTAAAATCGAGGGTGAGGTTACTCTGGCTAAACATATAACCTTAATAAACAGTAAGTGCAGAATTTGTAACCAAAGAAAAAAAAAATAAGTGCAGAATTTTGAAATATCAAATCCATTGAGTTCCTCCAAAGTCTAATAATTATAGTTCTTATAGTTACATAAGGATTAACATTCAGACACTAGATGGTATACCGATTCGTTGGACCTTTTTACGCGCATGCTGCATTTATAAATTAATTTTACCACTTTGGTAGAACAGATTTTAATTCCCTCGAAGAAATAAGATCAATATTAACATAAAGTAAGTCGTGAACAGCAACTTACTTAATGACAGAATCTTTTTTTATTTGAATAGAAGTCGTAAGCTCTATTCACCACTTATATTTTTTGTTATTTTTTTAAAATATTTAAAGTGAAATCATATTTGAGATTAATAACTTAGTGAAACAATTAATTTTTTATAATATTAGATTTTGTACTTGTGAAATGCACGAGTAAATTTAATAATTAAATAATAAAAATAAATATAATTTAATTAAAAATAATTTTATTAAATAAAATATATGTAATAATTAAGTAAAAAAATATTTATAAGTTTAATTTTAAAATATATAATATTTTAATGAAAAAATTTTTATTCTAATATAAATACTAAATCATTTAAATATATAATATTATAAAATAATTTATATATTTTAAAAAATATTTAAATAATTTAGAGTTTAGTTGAAAATGTATATAATGTTTGAATATATAAATATATAATATTTAATGAAAATTACATATAAATACATTCAATTTATATTAATGTAACTTAAAATAAAAAAAATAATGAAACAAATTTTGTCAAAGAAGAAATAATGAAACAAATTTCTAATTTATATTTAAATTTATTATAGAACTTGTGGTAGTTATAGGTTGAATTAAGACAATGTAATTTTCAACAGTCCATTAACTCCAATTTTGGTGGGATTTCATTTATACAAATATTAATATAATTTTTCAATAAAATTAGACGTGAAATAGATAATAAACAAGAAATAGATAACAATAAAAAAATAATTTATATAGTGAAATTTATATTAAAGGATATTAACCATATAACGTTTATCACAATATATATTATGGAATTGAACAAATTACATTATAAATTGTAAAAACTTATAAATATATATTCTACCAGATCAAAATATTAAATAATTGACTCCAACCAATACTTACAACTTTTTTTATACAATAAATTTGATAACTTAGTCTACAATTGGTTGGCAAAAAAAAAAAGTAAAAGAAACATAAATTCATCTTCTACAATAATAGAAAGAAATTAGAAATAAAAAATATAGGTATAACTTTAGCTTTCTACAATTGTAGGCTAAAAATATACAATTAAAAAATTAAACAAATAAAAAATAAAACTATAGATGCAACTTTTTTTTATTATAATCTCTTATTTAGATCCAATTATCATCATTTTGCTTCATAGATTTCATTGAAGATTTTGTGGACAATACCTGCAAAAAAAAATAAACAAACATAGATATTTTTTAAAATCATGATTCAAATCTTAATAACTATGACAATATATTAAAAATATACAAAGAAAAATACTCAAAAAGAATAGATGAAAGATAAAAACTTATTCTCTAAAAAAAATATAAAGAGAACTAAAAATTAAAAAAGTGAATAAGTAAAATAAAAAAAATAAATTCAACCAAAATAAAAAACATTATAAATCAAATAACCTAACATGAAAAGATTAAAAATATTAGAGGAACTTAAGAATGATGATTTTCCATTAACCACTTATACCAGGGTCATGCACCAGAATTTTACACCAAACGCTCAAGTCAAACACTATAATTATGCACACTAATCATGAAAAAAAAAATTTGTAGTTCACTTCCATAACTTTATCTTAAATATTAGTAAAAATTCAAAATTATAGTTATAGATGAGACTCACGACTTTATATTATAATAAAAAAAAAATTAACAAGAAGGTAAGTCGTAGTCTTGAACTACGACTTTTATTAAAATAAAATAAAAAATTATACCCTTAAATCGTGGTCATGACATACGACATACTTTATCTTATTGTTTATATTACACCATTCTAAGAATTAAATTCTAAGTTATACCAAACCGGCAACATCAAATTCTAAATATACCTATTTGGTAAAAAAAGCAGAATCCTTGACATAAAAAAACTTCTTGTGCCAATATATCAAATATAGAAATTAAAAGAAGTTTCATTCAAACTTTATTCATTTAAAATACAGTAAAACAAGGAGTAGTGATCAGTATAACGTTATGACCATGAAACTTCATTCGAGTAGAATTATAAGTTGAGATGCTTCATATATTTCCTAGTTGGCTAGTTCTTGTATCTGTCTGTAGTCTGCAGATCATTAAGAATTGATTACTCTGCAGTTCTTCCGAATCTCTCCATTGGAACCAGTTAGTGGATTTATATTCCCCATCTTGATCATGGCAGAGGCAAATTCCACAAGGAAAATTCTTTCATTATCACTATAAAATTGGACCAAAGGTTTAGTAGTTGCAGTGGCCTTATCACTAGAAAAGAGAATCTGGTCAGAGCTAAGGAGACCCTTTCCGTTGAGCAAGTTCATGAAGTAGCGGTTATCAAATAGATCCACTGAGTTCTGGTCTAGCACACTAGTTTTGTTCCCATCTCCATTTTGTGGGCACAAATTTTGCAATTCAGTGAGCATGTTAGTTTCTAGTGTACTGTCTGGTGCTCCTGTCCCTGAGAAGTTGAACAATCTATTGCTAAAAAAAGTGCACCTTGCTCGTCCAATAGTATGGGAACCTAGAGAAATATTTAACATATATATAAATAGATAAATAGATATTAGTAACATATTCAATTAGAAGGAGAAGCAAGCAAGAAATTTCCTAATACTTTGCCACAAATAGACTATCTTGCTAATTAAGATTTAAGAACGATATATACACACAAATTCCTCATAATTTTTTATATGGATCATCATTAGACAATAATTGAACCCTATACGTAACTCTTTTTTTTTTTGAATTAGATTTCAATATTTTTTTATGAGGATTTCAAATAATTTATTCATACGTTTGTGCAACTATTATTTTCCCTATTTCATTATACCTGATAAAGTAACAACGTCTTTGAGATTGAGGCCAACGTTATTGAACTTGGAAATGATGGTATCTAGTGTGTCAAATGGAGAAGGAAGTGCAAGATTTGCCAGTGTCCTATTTGGGACTAATCCATCTCTTCGTCCTAGCTGAACGTGCCAAAAAGGACCCCCACTCTGCAAAACGCCAATGCAATTATGGCAAAAAGTAAACACAAGCTCAGCTAAGAGAAAGAAGTTACTGCCAATTAACAGAGAGATTTTTCTTTCTTTTTTTTTTAAAAAAAGTTTTACTGAGTTATCAACATTTAATTGGGAAAACGTAAAAGGACACAGAAAAATGGGACAGACTTAAATCCTTGTCGTTTGAGACTTGGAGATTTACTCAATTTAATCATTGAACATACCAAGACAACAGAATCTCTGGCAGCTATGGCTAATATATCAGCACAAGACACAACTCCCCTACATGCACTCTCCACTGAACTTTTGATAGTATCTATAACTTCAAATCCTCTAGCAGAATTCAAGTTAGGAATAGCAAGTTTCTCACTATTTTTACCTCCATCCAGCAGAACTGAACCATCGCAACCCTGAAAGCGAAATATGGTGGATAAAGTAAGAAAATGAAAGTTATCAATCCCTACTACACAAATTAAGGAATTGGTGTATTATGTGGTATGTCTGTCCAAATGTTTTCTGGCAAAATGACTAAGTTTCAAACATTTCAATTTATGTTAAGTGCTAGTTTTTCTCCTAAAAAAATCAATGAGAAAATAGGTGGTTAGAAAATTCAAGTATGAGGGTACTAAAAACACGAATTGGTTGACCAAATTTAATTTAGTTCAGTAAATATGATGTATTTAAAAGTTGAAGGAACTCTATTCCAAAACTTGCAAGTTTTTTACCAAAAAAAAATTGCAAATTAAGCCATATTTATTAGCCAGTCTCAAAATTGAGCAGGCTTCTATACATTTTCTTTCTGGAGAAAAAAAAAAGAAAAAGAAAAATTAACACACGAAATTCATAGATTGAGAAATGATATGACTACTGATTAGGAAATACTTGACAGAATTACCTGCAAAGCATTTCAAGAATCAAGAGGGATTATCATATTCAGAATTCAAATGGTACATCATTTTCTATCTCACATTATTTTTTATCACACTTTTTAATAGTTGTGATTAAGTGAAAGAAAGTAATAAAGAGAAAGTGATGTGATAAATGATATAAGGAATATAGTAAAAAGTGATGTAAGAGAAAAGTGACGTAAAAAAATCATAATTGAATTCAAAATAAAGTGACACCTCAACTTACATTTACAAAGCAATCATGGAAGTGAAGCCGAAGCAAAGAAGCACCCATTCGCATCTCATTTTTTAGAGCGTTTTGAACCTCTCTCCTTACTATTCTCAAAAGATCAGGGCATGTTGTCTTATAAAAATCTGTGGTAAGTTGGGACCTTACTGCCACACTCAACATGAACAAATTCATAAGCCAAAAATATGCATTAGAGCTGCATGTTCCATTCATTGTCACTTTGTTGTTATCAAGTCACGATGTATGTGGCAAACACAACTAACAATGGCTTTATTTATAGCCAAGAAACGAGACATATAGCAATTTTTTTTATCCATTATTGATGCAACTTAATCTACTGCTCTTAGTGCTGGTGGCTGCATTGTTGTTGTATTCAAATTAAGATTTTATTGCAAAAGGATAACAGACTAGAGGTTTCAATACTACCGATCACATATTCATTTGAAAGTGGTATCACTATACTTACCATTATTCTGATAAATGTATGCCACCAATTCAAGTTTGTGAATGAAGACAAAATCAAAATCACTCATAAAAAAAAAAAAAGTTTAAAGATAAGCACAGTCAATTTCAGCTACGACTTTGGAGCACTGTGAAATTATGCACGCATTAAGAATTTAAAATTGTTATTTGCTAGCATATGCATTCTGACAGGCAAATCACAAGGGCACAGTCACAGCTGAATAATTGTTCCTTATTATTCATGCGTGGTTGGATGGGATAAATGCCAATCTATAGAAGGGTATGAGTTACCACTTGTCCTGGCATCGTGGGAATAAGCATTTTTCATAACGATATAAGAAAGTTGATAATGTTAAGCATGTTTATAGTGTAGCTTGGTTGGTGGACCATCAAATTAACATCAGTCCTATCCTTACCTTATCAATTTTTTAAACGAAGCACTCCAATGCCACTGAAAAAAAAAAACTTTTAGAGCTCTGCAAACAAGAGACACCTCTATTATTAATTCTTCAAGTTAAATTCAGCTTGCCAAGGATATAGTTAGGCCATATCATTGTGAACCATGTAGTTTAGACTTTTGACTCTGCCCCGTGTGGTTAGTTCCATTTGCACAAAGATTCCTGTTGTTAGTTGAGTAAGCCCAAAACTTAGTTCTGTTAGCGCAAAGCTCCATGTGATTAGTTTGTTAGCATAAAAGCCCTCGTGTGTTATCATTTTGTTAAATCCAAATAGTGACTAGCATTTTGCTGTAAAATGTGAGGTTAATACAAATATTACAAGCATTAAGAATTTAGAGGGTGGTAAAATGATGCAAATGATGTTTTCTAAGAGGCTTGCCAGAGCTTGTTCTTTATTGCTTTAGAAGGTATAATGATTCGGTTCCAAGGCAAAATTATATAAGATTGTTAAAGGAATTCAGGACACCACAGGTGAAGACTCAAGTGCTGGCCTATGATGTACAAGTGCTGATTCGATAACACAGGTTTATATCAACCTTTACACACAGCCGTTCACATCCTTTATGCTCTCTTTTCTTAAACTAGCCTATAGAAGGGTGATTTTAAGGGAGGTTTACTCGCTAATCTTTCAAACTGCTCACAAACCCAACAAAAAATTAAAAAATAAAAATTTCATCCCCTGGCCAACACATGAGCAATTTAGGTCAGCTCATGCTCACCTGTTAGGTCAGCTCATGCTCACCTCTGCTGGCCGCTTGGTACTATACCTTCATAAACAGCTATCTCTTGCATGAAGAGCTAACTTAACCCTTCATTAATATAGAAATCTACCTAAAAACCAAAAGTAGAGGGTGATATATATATCCCATGTGAAAACCATTAATTTAACCACTAAAATTCTATTTAGATAAACATCCACACTTCTTAAACCTCAAATTAGATCCGAAACGAGATATTAAATGAGCAAAAGCAGCCATACTCATCAGCAACAAAACATATGCTGCCAAACATCAAACAAAATTAATTTTGTAAGAATTCTGAACAACTTGTACTTGCAGAGACAAACTCAAGAAGAAAATAGAGCAAAAAGGAAATTGAAGCAGCAGATTATAACAACTTCAGGATTTTGCAATGTAAGCATATTAGCTGAAAGTCTGACAAAAGACAGGCTCTCGCACATACCCTGCAAACCTAATCTGTTAATTGCCAATATTTGCTAAGGAACAGGAAATGAGGTTGAAAGTTGAAACATAGCACGCTTAATAAACAAAACAAATGAATGGTTTTTGCCAATTACATAGCAAAACCAAAACTGAAAAATATCAAACTACAAGAGGACAAGCCCAAGTTCAGATGGTTTCAAGGCATTACGAATCCTATAATTGTACAAGTAGTAGTGAAGTTGTCCATCTCCTGGCCCAAACTTGAGCTCTTTGAGGAAACTCTCATTCTGCATTACATCCAAGGCATTGAAAACATCAAAATCCTTTTGCTTTGCTACAATTAGCACATCATTCATCAACTGAGGCAGTGGAGTTTTGGTGGAGACATTATAATAAGAATAAGCAGCTTTCAAAGTTGAGTGTGTTTGATTTCCAAGGATAGAAGAAGGAAGAGTGTAGAAGCTGCAGAAGTCTGTGATCTTGTGATTTTCAGGACTCTCGACCACAAAACTATCCACCACATTGTCATTGGGAAGAAGCCAATGCTCAACATCATTTTCATCAAAATCAGGTGCAACAACAAACTGGCTCAAGTAGTTCCTAAGCAACCGAGTAACAGCAGGGACATCCCGGAGCTCCATTTTCCTGAATCCAGGAGTAACTGTTGAATCAGGTAATTTGTACAGTTTTATAGTGCGGCTCATTGTCATCCTAGCACCTAGCCTTGAAAACCCAACATCAATAAGCTTCTTTGGATTCAACGATCTATGCCAATACTGACAAGTTGTTATCGGCGTTGGAAGAACAACTCCAGCTGTATAAGCTGCTTGCCAAATATTCTCCAAATGAACCCTCCTAGTGACTTCCTTGATCAAAACAGGCGCAAGTCTCTTCGATCTCAGCTTCTTATGGACACATAAGAAATTGACCTCTGCCATTTTCACAACATTATCATTAACCCTGATTCTGGCAGGCACCCCAGTGATGAAAGCAACCAACTTCTTCGAAGTTTTGGCACGAACACCAATGTGCCAATTCCTGTAATAACCTGGAACGCGCAGCGCCCACCTTAGAAATTCCTTGGAATAATTGAACCTGAACATGTTCTCATCATCCTCAACATAATTATTCTTCAACAGAATATAAACCTCATCGCATGTTTCTTCAGAGTCCATGTCACATGTGGTCCACTCATAAGCACTTGGAAGGTTATAAGGTTCCTGCTTGACCTCAGATAACGGCATCGGGGGCTCAATCGGACCATCGGGTAAGCTTGTGTCTCCAACATCCTTATATTGCCCAACAGGCTGAGTTTCCCAGAACTTATGTCTCTTCTCAAGAGACATTGAATCTTGAAACCTTTGTACAATGGTTTCCAATGAGCTATCACTGTCACCCTTGGAAACCACTGAGTCTCCATCAACATGATCTGGGTTTGGTTTTGGAGACTCAGATGGAGAACTGCTATCACCCATATCAATTATAAAAAATTCAACACTGCTGAAATATATTAAAAAAAAAAAAAGTTTATTTCACCACCCGGGCAGTGAAAAAGATGAAATTATTGGAAAACAAATTCAAATTCAATTTAAAATAGAGAAGCAAAACAAGCCTGATCCGGTTGATATTGAAGACGAAACAATGTAATCAATGGCAAATTCAAATAATAATAATAAAAAAAAAGGGTAAAGGATACCAACACTATTCAAATGAAAAACCCATTGTCTTATTATAAGTGATTGAAGAGGAACTATATTCAACAAGTTAATGAATCTATGAATTGAAAATAGTGAGAAGTGAAATAATGATAAACTCACAGTTTGGGATGAAGAAGGGGGACAGTGCGTGTTAGCGGCTGGAAGAGAAAGAATTAGATCGAATAGAGAAGAGAAGCAAGTAAGGGAAGGGAGAATGATGAATTGGAATATTGATTGCTTATGCTTAGTGGAATGGAATGGGAAAAGTATCTTATGAAAAGAGGGGATTGGGTCGGAGATGCGCGTGAAGAAAAAGCATTGGGGAAGGAGAAAGGAAGGGAGGGGAGTGTGCTGTGGAAGGATGAGACTGTTTGTAATTGTATCCCCTCCGGCTTTTGTAATTCTCGCTGGTGACGGGTTAACCAACATGTACTCGTTCTTCGTAGGTTTTCTTTTTTTTCTCTTTTAATAAAAAAGTCTAGAAGCCCTTCTGCTGTTTCATTACAGGATAAATACTTTAGGCTGCGTTGGGTACACTTAATCATATAAAATATAATAATATAAATAAATTGGTAAATTTTTATATAATTAAGTATTTGATATATTTAATATAAATAATTTAATAATATATATAATTATTTATTATAATTATATTATTTTTAATATTTATTATTATTATTTTTTATTTGTCAAATTATTAATAAAATAATAATAATAATAATTACGAATTTATTATTAATAATAATAATAACGAATTTAATAATAATAATAAATAATTACAGAATTTAATAATATTAAAAGTGAAGAGTATTGATGAAAATAAAATCTTATCAAGTTATATCATGAGGTTATAAGGAAGATAGTGTTATATTATTAGAGTGAAATAAAAAATTTTAATCGAATTTAACTATTCTATCAAATAAACATATCAAACGTCGATAAAGTCTAACAAAGATTAATTTATACTTATTATATCTTTCTTATATGACGCATCAAACATAACCTTAGGAGATAAAGTAATTAAAAGTGTTTAAGATTGACTTAGATCGATTTTTATATGTTATTATTTAATTGATTTTATTCAAAATGTCAAATAGTATATATCTAAAATTTAAATTGATTTGAATTACATTAATTTTTTAGTTTTTTGTTAGATATTTTTTAATATGCAAATTCAAATTTATTAAAATATAGTAAATATAACTTTTTGGGAGTAGATTGGAAAACAACATAAACAACTAATTACGAATAAATAAAATTCTTATAGAGTTAGTTACATAGCAACAAGGGTGATAAACTCAAAGGAAGTGAGTTCTAAATTTGGAAACAAACTTTACTAGATGCATCGAACTTGATAAGATTGTCAACATAATTATTGCCTTTACAGAGAGTGCAATAAGGACAAAATTATTTTAATGTGAGAAGGATTTCTTTTTTTTTTTTTTGTATTGCCTATTTATCTACACAAGTGGAAAAATTTATTTTTGCTTTTGCTTGGCTCA
Source organism: Ormosia emarginata (assembly GCA_029884605.1). Taxonomy (NCBI): domain Eukaryota; kingdom Viridiplantae; phylum Streptophyta; class Magnoliopsida; order Fabales; family Fabaceae; genus Ormosia; species Ormosia emarginata. Next base: position 1,688,767 of record JAQQTP010000073.1, on the reverse strand, counting down.
ATTTTCCCCAATAAAGTGGTATCAAGAGCTTTGATTGTTTTAATATATGCATTTAAATGGAAGAAAATCAAGGGACAAATATGATTAAATTGAACTCTATAAATTATACACTTTGAAAGACCTTCGTGAAAAATATGTTATACAACAAAGACTTATATGACCTTATTGAGGGGGACACTACACAACCTAGTGATAAATCTGATAGTGATTGGAAGATGATGAATAGAAAAACTGTTGGATTGATCAAGTAATAGTTGGATCTTAGTGTGTATCCTCACATTGACAAAGAAACTTATACTTATAGCATGTGGAAGAAATTGGTCGAGCTATATGAGCAGAAGAACATAAAGAATAAAACATTTATGATTCGCAAATTGGTCAATATGAAATATAAAGAAGAGCATATTTCATGATACTATGAATCATTTGACAATCACAAATATTGCATTAGGTGATGAATTGCAAGTGCTATTATTAATTAGTTCCTTGCTTGACAGGTGGAAAATGTTGGTTATAACTAACTAATTCAGCTTCAAATCGAAAGTTGACATTCCCAATGGTAAAAGAGAGCATGTTGAATGAAGAAGCTAGAAAAAAAAGAGCTTGGTTTGATTAGTACTTGTACTCAGTCAAAAACATTAATTGTAGAGTCACGAGAGAGAAGCCAAACTAGAAATTCCCATAAATCTGAAAAATTTGACAACCATAGCAAGTCAAGAAGTAAGTTCATGACTAGAAAAGAAGTAACATGTTACTATTGGGGCAAGAAAGGATATTTCAGAAGAAATTGCAGGTTTCTCAACAGAGAGAAGTCAAGGGAAAAAGAAGACAAAGAAAAAGGGAATGATAAAGATAGTGTTGTAGTTGCATCTGAGAGAAATGTATTTATTGTGTATGATGACAATTATGTGAATCTTGTGTGTCATGATTCTAACTAGATTGTAAATTTTGGTGCCTCATATCATGTCACTTATGGGCATGGTTCCTTCATATCTTATACTGCCAATGATCTTGGTATCGTAAAGATGGAGAATAAAGGAGTATACAAGATTATTCGTATTAGATATGTTTGTGTTGAAACCAACATTGGATGCGAGCTACATTCGAAGAATGTCATACATGTTCCTGATATCTGTCTTAACTTGATTTATGTTAAAACTCTAGACATTGAGAGCTACCACACATACTTTGGTGATGTAAAATGCAAGCTCACCAAAGGGTCACTTGTGATGGCAAAAGGAGACAGTTTCACTACTTTCTATAGGATGGCATGAAAGTTATGCAAGGAGGAGGTTAGTGTAGTTGAAGATTCCTTTATCGACTTTTGGTAGGGGTGGCACTCGCGTGGGACAGGAGCAAGGGCGGGGAGTACCTCCCTGATCCCTGTCTCCACCAACCAATTATCTCCTCGATCCCATTCCTCTCCATGGGGGAATTTTTCCCTATATCCCTGTTCCCTGAATCCCTGCATATACATGCAGAGATTTCCCACAATGTCAAAAAAATAAAATAAAAATAAAAAAATTAAAAAAATGGGAATGTCGGTTATATTTTTAAGATGTGCAAGTGTACACAGTCAACAAGTAATAAAGTGTAAGTCCAGATCGTTCCCACGAGGATTTAAATTGTATTAAATACCAATTCTAGAGTTAATTTCTTCTATTTAAATGCAAGAAATTAAAGAGAAATTTTTAAACATGTAAAGTAAATGGAGAAATGAGATATCAAAGCAGAAAATAATAAATGCAAGAAATTAATGAAAGCAATAAATGAAGTGTTCTAAATCAGAAATGGGAACAGTTAGGATTTTAATCCTTTGTAATTCTTTACTTCAGGATAACGTATGCTTCAGGATGCTACAACATTTAGTCCAGGAAATGAAATTTGCTTTCCAAAGATTAAAAACGAGTTCATTAAAAGCTTCTTATTCCTAAGTTCAATTAATTTCCCTCGGTTATCGAGAAGCACGTCCACTACTTAAAGACTTGAAGGCTATTCCTAGCTCATTCAACACAATTAATTAATTTTCAATTAACTGCTCTATCTTTATCTTCTAATCAAGTCCACTAACTTGGTTTTTCCAAACGAAATTAGTTGATATTTCAGATTAGTTGATCAAGCTAAACCGAAATTAAACATTTAAGCAGAAAAGAAGAAAATGAATAACATCCATAACATTGGATTACCCTTCAGTACAATTACAAATTCATAAAATCCTAACTAAGAAAATTTAGCTCATAATGAGCTTGGAAACAAGGTAATCAAAGAAAATGGAAAAATAAGACATAATGCGTAAAAACTGGAATTACAGACAAAATCAGGAGCTGACGGCTCTGCACAATACCAAAAAGCTCTCCTCTTAAAGGCAAGGTCACACTCACTATTTGTACTAGCTCCCAAAATAGGGTTACACTCTCTCTCATGCCTCACTTTTTGGGCTTTTACAAATTCAAATACTAAAATATTCCTTGACCCAATTCCCAAGTACACATAGCTGCTGCATTGTATTCTCTTTCTTCCTTTTAAGCGCAGCACAGCAAGTATTTTGTCTTCTAGTGGGCAAGAGCTGAGCTGGGAATGATTTTATCTTATAGTGACTCGCTCCCCAAAGTCTGCAGCATTCCAAAGCATCCCAGCAACACCTTCAACAATTACACCTTTATAACCTCGCTTTCGAAATAAATCAAACCCTCAGAATAACAGATCAGAATTTACAGCATTTCACAATTACTCAGATTAACAAAGATATTTACTAAATCAAACAAAACTTGAAGTTCTTCTCCAAAAATTGATCAAAACAAGAACAATGATTAAGTAAAAAGAATGGTAATAACTCTTATTTCTAAGAGTTATCACACCCCCAAACTTGAACCATTGCTTGCCCTCAAGTAATGACATTCAACAAGCATTAACAAAACAAAACCAGAATAGTATAAGCCAGATCCATGACAATCCTCAGATGCATTTTTCAGGATTATGCTCAACACAAAATACCATTGTCTAAATCACTTTCCATAGTGTGTGTGATTTCCCTAAGCTCTCACTCAGTTTTAGCAAGGAACTCCAACCAAACCACCTCTCAACAGTCTTAGGTGCATTTTCCAAATATCCTTTGGATGTTAGGGTGAAGACTTACTAGATTATCTTCCTAAGAACAGGGGCTTAACACACTATTGGGTTTGTCATATCGCTCAATTCACTCAACTTTATGTTCTGTGTTGATGTTTCACTCAATCATCATTCACATGCAACTCTCTCATATGCTTGACAAATTTCTATCAATCAAAAGCACATACACAATTTTCACACAAGCAAGAGGACCTTAATGGGTCAGTAATGAGGCTAAGGTTCGGGTGTGGAATTTTGGGAAGTAGCTAACTTAGGTGGAGTTCAGGATTTTTGTCAAAAATTACCTACCCCTAAACTTAGAATTTTTTTTTTTTTTTTTTATTTACCCATACTTATGGTAACAAGGGAGAAATTCCTTTTTTTTTTTTTTTTTTTAATAATCGAAGAAATAGAAAATCCTTTGATAATTTGCTCATTCCTCCCTTTTTATTGCGTAGGCACCCCACCCCCAAACTTATACTACTGGTTGTCCTCAACCATTGTGGTCAGGACTTATAATTAGGTAACTCTTTGACACAGTCCTAAACTCCACCTAAACAGGGTAGTGCATTGTTTTTCAGGGAGTTTGAGCTTGTAATGTGGCTTATCACCGACAAGAAAGTCTTAGGCTCAAAGGGGTTCGCAAAGGGTAATACTTGAGGGTTGGCCATTTAAGTCTCAATATTTAAAACAAGAACAGGTGCCTCAAGTCAATTTGTGTGCAACATGAAATATGCAATCAATCACGAGAAATAAGTCAAGTTCTCACAGAGAAAACACATGAATGGAATGCATGATGAACAAAATCTGTTAAAGCTTAAAAAACTCACAGGGATTGATCTTTGTAGAGTGCTACAAAGACTACATTCATTCTCACTCACCCCCAAACTTAGGTTGAAATCTAATTCGACCTCACCCTCTCTTCCTTGGACAAGGGTCTTTGTAACCCAATTCCTCCAATTGATTGGTGACTTTTGAAAGAAGTCCTTCTTCTAAGTCCATTTTGAGCTAGGGATTGTGGTGAGAAAGGATTAAATCAAGGTATTAATATATTTTACATGCGAGAAGGTAAAACTTGTCTTCATCAGAATCACATGGACAGCAAACACTATTCTTTCATTAACATTTTTATATATATATATATATATATTATTGAAAATAACTATTATTTAAACTGAAATTTAAAAGATAAAATAAAGGATATAAAGTCATTTCGGGCCCTCCCGATGAGCGCTTGGTTTTATGTCTTCAGCCTGACTTCACACTGTTGATTAAGGATCTGAAAGATGAGTGGTGACCCTCATTCTTGCCCACTGCTCACCCCAATATGGCTTCACTCTTTGTCCATTCACCTTGAACTCTCTTCCAGAACTTTCCTCCAGCAAATCCACAGCTCCATGAGGGTGTATTTTGACCAATTTAAATGGTCCAGACCACCTTGATTTCAATTTCCCAGGGAACAATTTTAATCTGGAATTAAACAAGAGCACGTGCATTCCTTCAACTAACTCCCTGGGTTGGATTTTCTGATCATGCCATGCCTTTATCTTGCTCTTATAGATTTCAGCATTTTCATAGGCAACGAGCCTGAACTCTTCAAGCTCATTCACCGTAGTAGTAACGTGCTTGCTTCACCAACTTTTTGTGCATCAAAATTCAACTTCTTAATAGCCCGAATGCCTTGTGTTTCAGCTCTATTGGTAAATGACAAGCCTTGCCATAAACCAATCTGTAAGGAGACATGCCAACGGGAGTCTTGAATGTTTGTTCAGTAGGCCCGAGAGCATCATCTAAGTGCACAGACCAATCCTTCCTAGAAGGATTCACCATTTTTTCAAGGATTCTTTTGATCTCTCTGTTGGACACTTCAGCTTGCCCACTGGTTTGAGGATGGTAGGCAGTAGCCACTTTATGTTTCACTCCATATTTTGCAAGCAAATTAGCAAACAGCTTGTTACAGAAATGTGTCCCTTCATCACTGATTATAGCCCGAGGAGTGCCAAATCGGTGAATATGTTCTTGTGCAAAAATTTGGTAACTACCCTGGCATCATTGGAAGGCAATGCTACTGCTTCTACCCATTTAGAAACATAGTCTACTGCAACTAAGATGTAGGCATTTCCATAAGATATAGGGAATGGTCCCATAAAATCTATTCCCCATACATCAAACAACTCAATCTCCAAAATGGTGTTGAGTGGCAGTTCTTGTCATTGGAAATGTTCCCTACCCTCTCGCATCTATCACAAAACTTGGCAAACTCATGAGCATCTCTGAACAAAGTGGGCCAAAAGTATCCTGATTGTAAGACTTTTGCAGTGTCCTTCTTCCTCCAAAGTGACCACCATAAGGAGCAGCATGGCAATCATTAAGGATAGCTTGCACTTCCTCCTCAGCAACACATCTTCTCATGATCTGGTCTTGACATCTTTTATACAGAAAAGGTTCATCCCAGTAGAAGTGTTTAACTCCGATGCATGAACCTCCTTTTCTGTTGAAAGTTCATATCCACTGGAATTATCCCACTGACTAGGAAATTCACTATGTCTCGTACCAAGGTGCTTTGCGATTTTCAATCGAAAAAGATGTTCATCGGAAAATTTTCTTTGATTTCTTCTTGAAGCTTGGATTCTCCTTTCTCAATAATTCTCGACGATGATCACCTACCGATTTTCAATTCCCTTCTTATCTCGATCTCCAAATCAAATTCTTGAAGCAAAAGCACCCATCCGATAAGTCTTGGCTTTGCATCCTTCTTGTCAATGAGATACTTGATGGTCTGCATGATCGGTGTATACCACTACTTTAGCTCCCACCGGATATGCTCGGAACTTGTCAAATGCAAATACAATCGCTAACAATTCTTTTACGTAGTGGTGTAGTTAATCGAGCATCAACGAGAGTCTTGCTAGCATAATAGATAGTATGGAATATCTTATTATGCCTCGACCTAGCACTCCCCACGCAAATTCATTTGCGTCACACATTAGTTCAAATGGCTTCTCCCAATCTGGAGCTACTATCACGGGAGCGGTGATCGGGGCCTTCTTCGAGTTTCAAAAGCGATAAACATTCCTCCGTGAAATGAAATGTACTATCATGCTCTAGCACTTGCAAAGTGGCTTGGATATTTTAGAAAAGTCCTTGATGAACCTTCTATAAAACCCCTGCGTGTCCTAGAAAACTTCTGATGCCTTTAACAGAATTGGGTGGAGGGAGTTTTTCAATCACTTCAACCTTAGCTTTGTCCACCTCTAAGCCTTTTCTTGACACCTTATGGCCTAGCACAATACCTTCCTTAACCATGAAATGACACTTCTCCCAATTTAGCACTAGATTAGTTTCTTCACATCTATCCAGCACCTTTTCTAAGTTGTCCAAGCATCCTATGAATGAATCTCCAAAAACTGAGAAATCATCCATAAAGATTTCCATAGTTTTCTCAATAAAGTCAGAGAAGATGGCCATCATGCACCTCTGGAAGGTTGCTGGAGCGTTACAAAGCCCAAAAGGCATTCGTCTGAAAGCAAATGTACCATAAGGACAAGTGAACGTAGTCTTTTGCTGATCTTCAGGTGCTACTGCTATCTGATTATAACCAGAATAGCCATCTAGAAAACAATAAAACTCTCTTCCACACAACCTGTCAAGCATCTGATCAAGGAAAGGTAGTGGAAAATGGTCCTTCCTTGTGGCCTTGTTCAACTTTCTATAATCCATGCATATCCTCCAACTCCGTAACTGTTCTTGTGGGAATCACTCATTCTTCTCATTTTTCACTACAGTAACTCCTCCTTTCTTTGGAACGCACTGCACTGGACTTACCCACACACTATCTGAAATGGGGTAGATGATTCCTGCATTAAGTCATTTAATGATCTCCCTTTTTACCACCTCTTTCATAATTGGGTTCAATCTTCTCTCGGCCTTCAATACTTGTTCTTAGTATCTTTCTCTAATAGAATTAATCTGTGCATACAAAGACTAGGACTGATTCCTTTAATGTCTGCCATTTGCCATCCAATAGCCTTTTTGTGCTTCCTCAAAAGTGAAATAAGACTACTTTCTTGCTCAGAAGTTAAGAAGGAAGAGATGATGATAGGAAGAGTTTCCTTTTCTCCAAGATAAACATACTTCAGATGAGAAGGTAATTGCTTCAATTCAAGGATGGGAGGTCTTTCAACAGAGGGAACATTCTCTGTGAAAGTGTCTACAGATATGTCTAAGGATTCATATTTTCTAATCCAAGATCTGTATGTCAAATTCCCTTCAACTGGCTGCTTTACATGTTCATCTGCAAAATCAGGTTCTTTATTTAATTCAGACTCATGCTCCAAGTCTCGGCCTGATGCTATCAATTGCTCTTGCACCAGAGCGTTAATATCAGTAATGACAGAACAACTTTCCATATCTTCATCAGGATATTGTAATGCATTAAAAACATTGAAAGTTACTTGCTGATCATTCACCCTCATAGTAAGCTCTCCTTTCTGCACATCTATCAATGTTCTTCCAGTTGCCAAGAAGGGTCTTCCGAGGATAATTGGAATTTCCTTGTCAGCCTCAAAATCCAGAATAATGAAATCCACTGGAAATACAAACCTGTCCACTTTGATTAGAACATCCTCGATCTTTCCTTCTGGATAAGCAATAGACCTATCAGCAAGTTGCAAAGTCACAGCAGTGGGCCTGGCTTCACCAATGTTCAGTTGCTTGAAAATGGACATAGGCATCAGATTAATACTTGCTCCAAGGTCACATAGGGCTTTTCCACAATAAGTATTTCCTATAGAACAGGGGATAGTGAAACTGCCTGGGTCCTTCATTTTCTGAGGAACCTTGTTCTGTAACAGTTGGCTGCTCTCCTTTGTCATTGCCACTGTTTCGAATTCTCCTAATCTCTTCCTTTTAGTAAGAACATCCTTCATAAATTTGGTGTAGTTGGGCATCTGCTGTAGAGCTTCAACTAAAGGTATATTAATATGCAGTTGCTTCAGAATATCCAGAAACTTATTAAATTGCTTCTCTTGAGCTGCCTTCTTCAACCTCTGTGGAAATGGAGGAGGTGGTCTCTCTGGAACAATCTTGGGTTCAGTCCACTTAGGAATGACTTGCTCTGTATCTTCAGGCAGTGGAACTGATTCATGTTTAGGTTCCTCAGTTTCAGCTGGTTCAGTTACCTTTGTTCTCTGCTGGTTAGATGCTGTAGCATCCTGTAGCACTTTACCACTCCTCAAGGTTACACTTTGACGTGTTCCTTCCCTTTATCATCTGAAGATGATGGAGACTCTGTGGAAGCAGGCAAAGTACCAACAAGTCTGCTAGCTAATGCAGTGGCCAATTGACCTACTTGGTTCTCCAAGTTCCTTATAGCAGCTCCTTGATTCTGGATTTGAGTTTTAGTTTCAGCCATGAAAGCTTTCAACATAGCCTCCAATGATGGCTCCTTTGCAGGAGCATGGTTCTGCTGCTGAATGTTTTGTTGTTGTTGTAGGTAATGTGGAGATGCATAACCAGAAGGAGGATTCAGAGTGTTGGAGTGATTACTTGTAGCTGAAATTAGGATGTTGCTTCCACCAGATTATAAGTATTGGAAAAAGAATTATTCCCTCTATTTCCCACATAATTCATCGACACTTTGGATTGTCGGGGCATTCTTCAAACAGATGCCTTCCTCCACGTAAAAACACAAGCTACCGAATTTACTTGGAGCCATAGTAGGTTCAACCATGACAGTTCCTTACTAGTGTTAGCCGCAGCTTAAGTTTTTCAAATGTTGGTAATGGCGACAAGTCGAGCGGACATAGCAAGCCATCTCTCCTTTACTTCATAAACACCAGCCCCACCTTTAGAAGAATTTGCTCTGCTGGTTGGCCACTGATAACTATTGACACTATGCCCTCAATTAACTCATAAGCTTCATTATAAGACTTATTCAAAAGAGCTCCTCCAGAAGAGGCATCCAACATTAACCTTGAAGGTGGTAATAATCCATTGTAAAATGTTTCCATTTGAATGCACACAGGAATGCCATGATGAGGGCACCTTCTTAACAGATCTTTAAACCTCTCCCAAGCTTCATACAGTGATTCATCTTCATTCTGCCTGAAGGAAGTAATATCATTCCTCATTCTGGCATTTTTAGTGGGAGGAAAATATTTTGTCAGGAACCTTTCAGCCAGTTCATTCCAAGTAGTAATTGAATTGGGTTCCAAAGAGTTCAACCAAGTCTTTGCTCTGTCTCTCAATGAATAAGGAAAGAGTCTCAATTTGAATGCATCATCACTTACTCTAGGGATTTTAAAATTGCTAGCCACTTCAAGAAATTGCCTTAAATGCAAGTGAGGATCTTCAATAGGAGCACCACTGAATTGCCCAACCGTTTGAAGCATTTGAAACATCATAGGCTTGAATTCAAACTGCTGGGTGGTTATTTCTGGCCTCACTATCCTAGTATTCATCGTTTGGGGATCAAAGACTGCATAATCCCTGATAGACCTTTCTCTGTCATTTGCTCTGTCGATCATACTGGGTTGCTCCTCATCATTTAAGAAAAGATCAGCCATGAGGCCTAACTCAGAATGTTGGATTTGAGCACGTTGTTCTTTGGTTCTCTTCCTTATCCTCTTAGCTGTTTTCTCTATCTCCAAGTCAATTTGAAATTCAGGTTCACCCTTACTTTGCGCATACAGATTGCAATACCTGACCTGTTGCTGAACACAGTACACCAAACTTTTAGAAGTAACAAAATAAATTAAATTAACAAAAGAATTTAAATATTCAACACCATTGTCAATCCCCGGCAACGGCGCCAAAAACTTGTCGGTTATATTTTTAAGATGTGCAAGTGTACACAGTCAACAAGTAATAAAGTGTAAGTCCAGATCGTTCCCACGAGGATTTAAATTGTATTAAATACCAATTCTAGAGTTAACTTCTTCTATTTAAATGCAAGAAATTAAAGAGAAATTTTTAAACATGTAAAGTAAATGGAGAAATGAGATATCAAAGCAGAAAATAATAAATGCAAGAAATTAATGAAAGCAATAAATGAAGTGTTCTAAATCAGAAATGGGAACAGTTAGGATTTTAATCCTTTGTAATTCTTTACTTCAGGGTAACGTATGCTTTAGGATGCTACAAAGATTTAGTCCAGAAATGAAATTTGCTTTCCAAAGATTAAAAACGAGTTCATTAAAAGCTTCTTATTCCTAAGTTCAATTAATTTCCCTCACTTATCGAGAAAGCACGTCCAGCTACTTAAAGACGTGAAGGCTATTCCTAGCTCATTCAACACAATTAATTTTTCAATTAACTGTTCTATCTTTATCTTCTAATCAAGTCCACTAACTTGGTTTTTCCAAACGAAATTAGTTGATATTTCAGATTAGTTGATCAAGCTAAACCGAAATTAAACATTTAAGCAGAAAAGAAGAAAATGAATAACATCCATAACATTGGATTACCCTTCAGTACAATTACAAATTCATAAAATCCTAACTAAGAAAATTTAGCTCATAATGAGCTTGGAAACAAAGTAATCAAAGAAAATGGAAAAATAAGACATAATGCGTAAAAACTGGAATTACAGACAAAACCAGGAGCTGACGGCTCTGCACAGTACCAAAAAGCTCTCCTCCTAAAGGCAAGGTCACACTCACTATTTGTACTAGCTCCCAAAATAGGGTTACACTCTCTCTCATGCCTCACTTTTTGGGCTTTTACAAATTCAAATACTAAAATATTCCTTGGCCCAATTCCCAAGTACACACAGCTGCTGCATTGTATTCTCTTTCTTCCTTTTAAGCGCAGCACAGCAGGTATTTTGTCTTCTAGTGGGCAAGAGCTGAGCTGGGAATGATTTTATCTTATAGTGACTCGCTCCCCCAAAAAGTCAGCAAAATTCCAAAGCATCCCAGAGCAACACCTTCAAAGAATTACACCTTTATAACCTGCTCAGAAATAAATCAAACCCTCAGCAATAACAGATCAGAATTTACAGCATTTCACAATTACTCAGATTAACAAAGATATTTACTAAATCAAACAAAACTTGAAGTTCTTCTCCAAAAATTGATCAAAACAAGAACAATGATTAAGTAAAAGAATGGTAATAACTCTTATTTCTAAGAGTTATCACACCCTCAAACTTGAACCATTGCTTGCCCTCAAGTAATGACATTCAACAAGCATTAACAAAACAAAACCAGAATAGTATAAGCCAGATCCATGACAATCCTCAGATGCATTTTTCAGGATTATGCTCAACACAAAATACCATTGTCTAAATCACTTTCCATAGTGTGTGTGTGATTTCCCTAAGCTCTCAGCTCAGTTTTAGCAAGGAACTCCAACCAAACCACTTCTCAACAGAGTCTTAGGTGCATTTTCCAAATATCCTTTGGATGTTAGGGTGAAGACTTACTAGATTATCTTCCTAAGAACAGGGGCTTAACACACTATTGGGTTTGTCATATCGCTCAATTCACTCAACTTTATGTTCTCGTGTTGATGTTTCACTCAATCATCATTCACATGCAACTCTCTCATATGCTTGACAAATTTCTATCAATCAAAAGCACATACACAATTTTCACACAAAGAAGAGGACCTTAATGGGCTTAGAATGAGGCTAAGGTTCGGGTGTGGAATTTTTGGGAAGTAGCTAACTTAGGTGGAGTTCAAGATTTTTGTCAAAAATTACCAACCCCTAAACTTAGAATTTTTTTTTTTACCCATACTTATGGTAACAAGGGAGAAATTCATTTTCTTCTTTTTTTTTTTTATTAATGTATTTTACATGCGTAAAAAACTTGTCTTCAATAACTCAAGAAATAGAAAATCCTTTGATAATTTGCTCATTCCTCCCTTTTTATTGCGTAGGCACCCCACCCCCAAACTTATACTGCTGGTTGTCCTCAACCATTGTGGTCAGGACTTATAATTAGGTAACTCTTTGACACAGTCCTAAACTCTACCTAAACAGGGTAGTGCATTGTTTTTCAGGGAGTTTGAGCTTGTAATGTGGCTTATCACCGACAAGAAAGTCTTAGGCTCAAAGGGGTTTGCAAAGGGTAATACTTGAGGGTTGGCCATTTAAGTCTCAGTATTTAAAACAAGAACGCAGTGCCTCAAGTCAATTTGTGTGCAACGGAGTGTGAAATATGCAATCAATCACGAAATAAGTCAAGTTCTGCAGAGAAAACACATGAATGGAATGCATGATGAACAAAATCTGTTGAAGCTCAAAAAAACTCACAGGATTGATCTTGTAGAGTGCTACAACACTACATTCATTCTCACTCACCCCCAAACTTAGGTTGAAATCTAATTCAGACCTCACCTCTCTCTTCCTTGAACAAGGGTCTTTGTAACCAAACCTTCAATTCCTCCAATTGATTGGTGACTTTTGAAAGAAGTCCTTCTTCTAAGTCCATTTTGAGCTAGGGATTGTGGTGAGAAAGGATTAAATCAAGGTATTAATATATTTTACATGCGAAGGTAAAACTTGTCTTCATCGAATCACATGGACAACAAACACTATTCTTTCATCAACATTTATATATATATATATATATATATATATATATATATATATATATATATATATATATTATTGAAAATAACTATTATTTAAACTGAAATTTAAAAGATAAAGTAAAGGATATAAAGCTGGGCTGCCTCCCAGTAGCGCTTGGTTTTATGTCTTCAGCCTGACTTCACACTATTGATTAAGGATCTGAAAGATGAGTGGTGACCCTCATTCTTGCCCACTGCTCACCCCAATATGGCTTCACTCTTTGTCCATTCACCTTGAACTCTCTTCCAGAACTTTCCTCCAAAGAAATCCACAGCTCCATGAGGGTGTATTTTGACCAATTTAAATGGTCCAGACCACCTTGATTTCAATTTCCCAGGGAACAATTTTAATCTGGAATTAAACAAGAGCACGTGCATTCCTTCAACTAACTCCCTGGGTTGGATTTTCTGATCATGCCATGCCTTTATCTTGCTCTTATAGATTTCAGCATTTTCATAGGCAACGAGCCTGAACTCTTCAAGCTCATTCAGCTGTAGTAACCGTGCTTCACCAGCTGCTTGTGCATCAAAATTCAACTTCTTAATAGCCCAGAATGCCTTGTGTTTCAGCTCTATTGGTAAATGACAAGCCTTGCCATAAACCAATCTGTAAGGAGACATGCCAATGGGAGTCTTGAATGCTGTTCTGTAGGCCCAGAGAGCATCATCTAAGTGCACAGACCAATCCTTCCTAGAAGGATTCACCATTTTTTCAAGGATTCTTTTGATCTCTCTGTTGGACACTTCACCTTGCCCACTGGTTTGAGGATGGATGGTAGGCGTGTAGCCACTTTATGTTTCACTCCATATTTTGCAAGCAAATTAGCAAACAACTTGTTACTGAGAAATGTGTCCCTTCATCACCGATTATAGCCCGAGGAGTGCCAAATGGGTGAATATGTTCTTGTGCAAAAATTTGGTAACTACCACCGGCATCATTGGAAGGCAATGCTACTGCTTCTACCCATTTAGAAACATAGTCTACTGCAACTAAGATGTAGGCATTTCCATAAGATATAGGGAATGGTCCCATAAAATCTATTCCCCATACATCAAACAACTCAATCTCCAAAATGGTGTTGAGTGGCAGTTCTTGTCTGTTGGAAATGTTCCCTACCCTCGGCATCTATCACAAAACTTGGCAAACTCATGAGCATCTCTGAACAAAGTGGGCCAAAAGTATCCTGATTGTAAGACTTTTGCAGCTGTCCTTCTTCCTCCAAAGTGACCACCATAAGGAGCAGCATGGCAATCATTAAAGATAGCTTGCACTTCCTCCTCAGCAACACATCTTCTCATGATCTGGTTTTGACATCTTTTATACAGAAAATGATCATCCCAGTAGAAGTGTTTAACCTGATGCATGAACCTCCTTTTCTGTTGAAAGTTCATATCCACTGGAATTATCCTACTGACTAGGAAATTCACTATGTCTGCGTACCAAGGTGCTGCAGCATTTTCAATCAGTAAAAGATGTTCATCAGGAAAATTTTCTTTGATTTCTTCTTGAAGCTTGGATTCTCCTTTCTCAATAATTCTGGACAGATGATCAGCTACCTGATTTTCAATTCCCTTCTTATCTCTGATCTCCAAATCAAATTCTTGAAGCAAAAGCACCCATCTGATAAGTCTTGGCTTTGCATCCTTCTTGTCAATGAGATACTTGATGGCTGCATGATCAGTGTACACCACTACTTTAGCTCCCACCAGATATGCTCGGAACTTGTCAAATGCAAATACAATCGCTAACAATTCTTTTTCTGTAGTGGTGTAGTTAATCTGAGCATCAACGAGAGTCTTGCTAGCATAATAGATAGTATAGAATATCTTATTATGCCTCTGACCTAGCACAGCTCCCACTGCAAATTCACTTGCGTCACACATTAGTTCAAATGGCTTCTCCCAATCTGGAGCTACTATCACAGGAGCAGTGATCAGGGCCTTCTTCAGGGTTTCAAAAGCTAATAAACATTCCTCTGTGAAATGAAATGTACTATCATGCTCTAGCAGCTTGCAAAGTGGCTTGGATATTTTAGAAAAGTCCTTGATGAACTTTCTATAAAATCCTGCGTGTCCTAGAAAACTTCTGATGCCTTTAACAGAATTGGGTGGAGGGAGTTTTTCAATCACTTCAACCTTAGCTTTGTCCACCTCTAAGCCTTTTCTTGACACCTTATGGCCTAGCACAATACCTTCCTTAACCATGAAATGGCACTTCTCCCAATTTAGCACTAGATTGGTTTCTTCACATCTATCCAGCACCTTTTCTAAGTTGTCCAAGCATCCTATGAATGAATCTCCAAAAACTGAGAAATCATCCATGAAGATTTCCATAGTTTTCTCAATAAAGTCAGAGAAGATGGCCATCATGCACCTCTGGAAGGTTGCTGGAGCGTTACAAAGCCCAAAAGGCATTCGTCTGAAAGCAAATGTACCATAAGGACAAGTGAACGTAGTCTTCTGCTGATCTTCAGGTGCTACTGCTATCTGATTATAACCAGAATAGCCATCTAGAAAACAATAAAACTCTCTTCCAGACAACCTGCCAAGCATCTGATCAAGGAAAGGTAGTGGAAAATGGTCCTTCCTTGTGGCCTTGTTCAACTTTCTATAATCCATGCATATCCTCCAACCTGTAACTGTTCTTGTGGGAATCAGCTCATTCTTCTCATTTTTCACTACAGTAACTCCTCCTTTCTTTGGAACGCACTGCACTGGACTTACCCACACACTATCTGAAATGGGGTAGATGATTCCTGCATCAAGCCATTTAATGATCTCCCTTTTTACCACCTCTTTCATAATTGGGTTCAATCTTCTCTGGCCTTCAATACTGTTCTTAGTATCTTTCTCTAACAGAATTCTGTGCATACAAAGACTAGGACTGATTCCTTTAATGTCTGCCATTTGCCATCCAATAGCCTTTTTGTGCTTCCTCAAAAGTGAAATAAGACTACTTTCTTGCTCAGAAGTTAAGAAGGAAGAGATGATGATAGGAAGAGTTTCCTTTTCTCCAAGATAAACATACTTCAGATGAGAAGGTAATTGCTTCAATTCAAGGATGGGAGGTCTTTCAACAGAGGGAACATTCTCTGTGAAAGTGTCTACAGATATGTCTAAGGATTCATATTTTCTAATCCAAGATCTGTATGTCAAATTCCCTTCAACTGGCTGCTTTACATGTTCATCTGCAAAATCAGGTTCTTTATTTAATTCAGACTCATGCTCCAAGTCTCGGCCTGATGCTATCAATTGCTCTTGCACCGAGCGTTAATATCAGTAATGACAGAAACAACTTTCCATATCTTCATCGATATTATAATGCATTAAAAACATTGAAAGTTACTTGCTGATCATTCACCCTCATAGTAAGCTCTCCTTTCTGCACATCTATCAATGTTCTTCCAGTTGCCAAGAAGGGTCTTCCGAGGATAATTGGAATTTCCTTGTCAGCCTCAAAATCTAGAATAATGAAATCCACTGGAAATACAAACCTGTCCACTTTGATTAGAACATCCTCGATCTTTCCTTCGGGATAAGCAATAGACCTATCAGCAAGTTGCAAAGTCACAAAGAAGTGGGCCTGGCTTCACCAATGTTCAGTTGCTTGAAAATGGACATAGGCATCAGATTAATACTTGCTCCAAGGTCACATAGGGCTTTTCCACAATAAGTATTTCCTATAGAACAGGGGATAGTGAAACTGCCTGGGTCCTTCATTTTCTGAGGAACCTTGTTCTGTAACAGTTGGCTGCTCTCCTTTGTCATTGCCACTGTTTCGAATTCTCCTAATCTCTTCCTTTTAGTAAGAACATCCTTCATAAATTTGGTGTAGTTGGGCATCTGCTGTAGAGCTTCAACTAAAGGTATATTAATATGCAGTTGCTTCAGAATATCCAGAAACTTATTAAATTGCTTCTCTTGAGCTGCCTTCTTCAACCTCTGTGGAAATGGAGGAGGTGGTCTCTCTGGAACAATCTTGGGTTCACCCACTTAGGAATGACTTGCTCTGTATCTTCAGGCCGGGAACTGATTCATGTTTAGGTTCCTCAGTTTCAGCTGGTTCAGTTACCTTTGTTCTCTGCTGGTTAGATGCTGTAGCATCCTGTAGCACTTTACCACTCCTCAGGGTTACAGCTTTGACGTGTTCCTTCCCTTTATCATCTGAAGATGATGGAGACTCGTGGAAGCAGGCAAAGTACCAACAAGTCTGCTAGCTAATGCAGTGGCCAATTGACCTACTTGGTTCTCCAAGTTCCTTATAGCAGCTCCTTGATTCTGGATTTGAGTTTTAGTTTCAGCCATGAAAGCTTTCAACATAGCCTCCAATGATGGCTCCTTTGCAGGAGCATGGTTCTGCTGCTGAATGTTTTGTTGTTGTTGTAGGTAATGTGGAGATGCATAACCAGAAGGAGGATTCAGAGTGTTGGAGTGATTACTGTAGCTGAAATTAGGATGTTGCTTCCAACAGATTATAAGTATTGGAAAAAGAATTATTCCCTCTATTTCCCACATAATTCACTGACACTGGATTGTCAGGGCATTCTTCAAACAGATGCCTTCCTCCACAGAAAACACAAGCTACTGAATTTACTGGAGCCATAGTAGGTTCAACCATGACAGTTCCTTACTAGTGTTAGCCGCAGCTTAAGTTTTTCAAAGATGTTGGTAATGGCGAAGAAGTCGAGCAGACATAGCAATCATCTCCTTTACTTCATAAACACCAGCCCCACCTTTAGAAGAATTTGCTCTGCTGGTTGGCCATCGATAACTATTGCACTATGCCCTCAATTAACTCATAAGCTTCATTATAAGACTTATTCAAAAGAGCTCCTCCGGAAGAGGCATCCAACATTAACCTTGAAGGTGGTAATAATCCATTGTAAAATGTTTCCATTTGAATGCACACAGAATGCCATGATGAGGGCACCTTCTTATCCGATCTTTAAACCTCTCCCAAGCTTCATACAGTGATTCATCTTCATTCTGCCTGAAGGAAGTAATATCATTCCTCATTCTGGCATTTTTAGTGGGAGGAAAATATTTTGTCAGGAACCTTTCAAAGGTTCATTCCAAGTAGTAATTGAATTGGGTTCCAAAGAGTTCAACCAAGTCTTTGCTCTGTCTCTCAATGAATAAGGAAAGAGTCTCAATTTGAATGCATCATCACTTACTCTAGGGATTTTAAAATTGCTAGCCACTTCAAGAAATTGCCTTAAATGCAAGTGAGGATCTTCAATAGGAGCACCACTGAATTGCCCAACCGTTTGAAGCATTTGAAACATCATAGGCTTGAATTCAAACTGGTGGGTGGTTATTTCTCGGCCTCACTATCCTAGTATTCATCGTTTGGGGATCAAAGACGCATAATCCCCGATAGACCTTTCTCTGTCATTTGCTCTGTCGATCATACTGGGTTGCTCCTCATCATTTAAGAAAAGATCAGCCATGAGGCCTAACTTCAGAATGTTGGATTTGAGCACGTTGTTCTTTGGTTCTCTTCCTTATCCTCTTAGTTGTTTTCTCTATCTCCAAGTCAATTTGAAATTCAGTTCACCCTACTCGCGCATACAGATTGCAATACACTGACCATTCTTGAACACAATACACCAAACTTTTAGAAGTAACAAAATAAATTAAATTAACAAAAGAATTTAAATATTCAACACCATTGTCAATCCCCGGCAACGGCGCCAAAAACTTGTCGGTTATATTTTTAAGATGTGCAAGTGTACACAGTCAACAAGTAATAAAGTGTAAGTCAAGATCGTTCCCACGAGGATTTAAATTGTATTAAATACCAATTCTAGAGTTAACTTCTTCTATTTAAATGCAAGAAATTAAAGAGAAATTTTTAAACATGTAAAGTAAATGGAGAAATGAGATATCAAAGCAGAAAATAATAAATGCAAGAAATTAATGAAAGCAATAAATGAAGTGTTCTAAATCAGAAATGGGAATAGTTAGGATTTTAATCCTTTGTAATTCTTTACTTCAGGGTAACGTATGCTTTAGGATGCTACAAAGATTTAGTCCAGGAAATGAAATTTGCTTTCCAAAGATTAAAAACGAGTTCATTAAAAGCTTCTTATTCCTAAGTTCAATTAATTTCCCTCGCTTATCGAGAAGCACGTCCAAATTACTTAAAGACGTGAAGGCTATTCCTAGCTCATTCAACACAATTAATTTTTCAATTAACTGCTCTATCTTTATCTTCTAATCAAGTCCACTAACTTGGTTTTTCCAAACGAATTAGTTGATATTTCAGATTAGTTGATCAAGCTAAACCGAAATTAAACATTTAAGCAGAAAAGAAGAAAATGAATAACATCCATAACATTGGATTACCCTTCAGTACAATTACAAATTCATAAAATCCTAACTAAGAAAATTTAGCTCATAATGAGCTTGGAAACAAGGTAATCAAAGAAAATGGAAAAATAAGACATAATGCGTAAAAACTGGAATTACAGACAAAACCAGGAGCTGACGGCTCTGCACAGTACCAAAAAGCTCTCCTCTTAAAGGCAAGGTCACACTCACTATTTGTACTAGCTCCCAAAATAGGGTTACACTCTCTCTCATGCCTCACTTTTTGGGCTTTTACAAATTCAAATACTAAAATATTCCTTGGCCCAATTCCCAAGTACACATAATTTCTTTGCATTGTATTCTCTTTCTTCCTTTTAAGCGCGAAGACAAGAAGTATTTTGTCTTCTAGTGGGCAAGAGCGAAATGGAATGATTTTATCTTATAGTGACTCGCTCCCCAAAGTCATGCAAAGATTCCAAAGCATCCCGAGCAACACCTTCAAAGAATTACACCTTTATAACCCGCTCGAAATAAATCAAACCCTCAACAATAACAGATCGAATTTACAAAGATTTCACAATTACTCGATTAACAAAGATATTTACTAAATCAAACAAAACTTGAAGTTCTTCTCCAAAAATTGATCAAAACAAGAACAATGATTAAGTAAAAAGAATGGTAATAACTCTTATTTCTAAGAGTTATCACACCCTCAAACTTGAACCATTGCTTGCCCTCAAGTAATGACATTCAACAAGCATTAACAAAACAAAACCAGAATAGTATAAGCCAGATCCATGACAATCCTCAGATGCATTTTTCAGGATTATGCTCAACACAAAATACCATTGTCTAAATCACTTTCCATAGTGTGTGTGTGATTTCCCTAAGCTCTCAGCTCAGTTTTAGCAAGGAACTCCAACCAAACCACCTCTCAACAGAGTCTTAGGTGCATTTTCCAAATATCCTTTGGATGTTAGGGTGAAGACTTACTAGATTATCTTCCTAAGAACAGGGGCTTAACACACTATTGGGTTTGTCATATCGCTCAATTCACTCAACTTTATGTTCTGTGTTGATGTTTCACTCAATCATCATTCACATGCAACTCTCTCATATGCTTGACAAATTTCTATCAATCAAAAGCACATACACAATTTTCACACAGCAAGAGGACCTTAATGGGCTGTAATGAGGCTAAGGTTCGGGTGTGGAATTTTTGGGAAGTAGCTAACTTAGGTGGAGTTCAAGATTTTTGTCAAAAATTACCAACCCCTAAACTTAGAATTTTTTTTTTTACCCATACTTATGGTAACAAGGGAGAAATTCATTTTCTTCTTTTTTTTTTTGAATAACTGAAGAAATAGAAAATCCTTTGATAATTTGCTCATTCCTCCCTTTTTATTGCGTAGGCACCCCACCCCCAAACTTATACCGCTTGGTTGGTTGTCCTCAACCATTGTGGTCGACTTATAATTAGGTAACTCTTTGACACGGTCCTAAACTCTACCTAAACAGGGGTAGTGCATTGTTTTTCAGGGAGTTTGAGCTTGTAATGTGGCTTATCACCGACAAGAAAGTCTTAGGCTCAAAGGGGTTCGCAAAGGGTAATACTTGAGGGTTGGCCATTTAAGTCTCAGTATTTAAAACAAGAACAAGGCCTCAAGTCAATTTGTGTGCAACAGTGAAATATGCAATCAATCACAGAAATAAGTCAAGTTCTGCAGAGAAAACACATGAATGGAATGCATGATGAACAAAATCTGTTGAAGCTCAAAAAAACTCACAGGATTGATGCTGTAGAGTGCTACAGCACTACATTCATTCTCACTCACCCCCAAACTTAGGTTGAAATCTAATTCAGACCTCACCCTCTCTTCCTTGAACAAGGGTCTTTGTAACCCAATTCCTCCAATTGATTGGTGACTTTTGAAAGAAGTCCTTCTTCTAAGTCCATTTTGAGCTAGGGATTGTGGTGAGAAAGGATTAAATCAAGGTATTAATATATTTTACATGCAGAAGGTAAAACTTGTCTTCATCAGAATCACATGGACAACAAACACTATTCTTTCATCAACATTTATATATATATATATATATATATATATATATATATATATATATATATATATATATATATATATATATATATTATTGAAAATAACTATTATTTAAACTGAAATTTAAAAGATAAAGTAAAGGATATAAACTCTCCTTAGCACTTGTCCAATCCCTAATTGTTTTTAATCCCTCCCAATAGCGCTTGGTTTTATGTCTTCACCGACTTCACACTATTGATTAAGGATTTGAAAGATGAGTGGTGACCCTCATTCTTGCCCACCGCTTGCACCCCAATATGGCTTCACTCTTTGTCCATTCACCTTGAACTCTCTTCCAGAACTTTCCTCCAAAAAATCCACGCTCCATGAGGGTGTATTTTGACCAATTTAAATGGTCCAGACCACCTTGATTTCAATTTCCCAGGAACAATTTTTAATGGGAATTAAACAAGAGCACGTGCATTCCTTAAACTAACTCCCTGGGTTGGATTTTCTGATCATGCCATGCCTTTATCTTGCTCTTATAGATTTCAAGCATTTTCATAGGCAACGAGCCTGAACTCTTCAAGCTCATTCACCGTAGTAACCGTGCTTCACCAGCTGCTTGTGCATCAAAATTCAACTTCTTAATAGCCCAGAATGCCTTGTGTTTCAGCTCTATTGGTAAATGACAAGCCTTGCCATAAACCAATCTGTAAGGAGACATGCCAATGGGAGTCTTGAATGCTGTTCTGTAGGCCCAGAGAGCATCATCTAAGTGCACAGACCAATCCTTCCTAGAAGGATTCACCATTTTTTCAAGGATTCTTTTGATCTCTCTGTTGGACACTTCAGCTTGCCCACTGGTTTGAGGATGGTAGGCAGTAGCCACTTTATGTTTCACTCCATATTTTGCAAGCAAATTAGCAAACAGCTTGTTACAGAAATGTGTCCCTTCATCACTGATTATAGCCCGAGGAGTGCCAAATCTGGTGAATATGTTCTTGTGCAAAAATTTGGTAACTACCCTGGCATCATTGGAAGGCAATGCTACTGCTTCTACCCATTTAGAAACATAGTCTACTGCAACTAAGATGTAGGCATTTCCATAAGATATAGGGAATGGTCCCATAAAATCTATTCCCCATACATCAAACAACTCAATCTCCAAAATGGTGTTGAGTGGCAGTTCTTGTCTGTTGAAATGTTCCCTACCCTCTGGCATCTATCACAAAACTTGGCAAACTCATGAGCATCTCTCGAACAAAGTGGGCCAAAAGTATCCTGATTGTAAGACTTTTGCAGCTGTCCTTCTTCCTCCAAAGTGACCACCATAAGGAGCAGCATGGCAATCATTAAAGATAGCTTGCACTTCCTCCTCAGCAACACATCTTCTCATGATCTGGTTTTGACATCTTTTATACAGAAAATGTTCATCCCAGTAGAAGTGTTTAACCTGATGCATGAACCTCCTTTTCTGTTGAAAGTTCATATCCACTGGAATTATCCTACTGACTAGGAAATTCACTATGTCTCAAGTACCAAGGTGTCTTTGCAAAGATTTTCAATCGCAAAAGATGTTCATCGGAAAATTTTCTTTGATTTCTTCTTGAAGCTTGGATTCTCCTTTCTCAATAATTCTGACAGATGATCACCACCGATTTTCAATTCCCTTCTTATCTCTCGATCTCCAAATCAAATTCTTGAAGCAAAAGCACCCATCCGATAAGTCTTGGCTTTGCATCCTTCTTGTCAATGAGATACTTGATGGCTGCATGATCAGTGTACACCACTACTTTAGCTCCCACCGTATATGCTCGGAACTTGTCAAATGCAAATACAACTGCTAACAATTCTTTTTCTGTAGTGGTGTAGTTAATCTGAGCATCAACGAGAGTCTTGCTAGCATAATAGATAGTATAGAATATCTTATTATGCCTCTGACCTAGCACAGCTCCCACTGCAAATTCACTTGCGTCACACATTAGTTCAAATGGCTTCTCCCAATCTGGAGCTACTATCACAGGAGCAGTGATCAGGGCCTTCTTCAGGGTTTCAAAAGCTAATAAACATTCCTCTGTGAAATGAAATGTACTATCATGCTCTAGCAGCTTGCAAAGTGGCTTGGATATTTTAGAAAAGTCCTTGATGAACTTTCTATAAAATCCTGCGTGTCCTAGAAAACTTCTGATGCCTTTAACAGAATTGGGTGGAGGGAGTTTTTCAATCACTTCAACCTTAGCTTTGTCCACCTCTAAGCCTTTTCTTGACACCTTATGGCCTAGCACAATACCTTCCTTAACCATGAAATGGCACTTCTCCCAATTTAGCACTAGATTGGTTTCTTCACATCTATCCAGCACCTTTTCTAAGTTGTCCAAGCATCCTATGAATGAATCTCCAAAAACTGAGAAATCATCCATGAAGATTTCCATAGTTTTCTCAATAAAGTCAGAGAAGATGGCCATCATGCACCTCTGGAAGGTTGCTGGAGCGTTACAAAGCCCAAAAGGCATTCGTCTGAAAGCAAATGTACCATAAGGACAAGTGAACGTAGTCTTCTGCTGATCTTCAGGTGCTACTGCTATCTGATTATAACCAGAATAGCCATCTAGAAAACAATAAAACTCTCTTCCAGACAACCTGTCAAGCATCTGATCAAGGAAAGGTAGTGAAAAATGGTCCTTCCTTGTGGCCTTGTTCAACTTTCTATAATCCATGCATATCCTCCAACCTGTAACTGTTCTTGTGGGAATCAGCTCATTCTTCTCATTTTTCACTACAGTAACTCCTCCTTTCTTTGGAACGCACTGCACTGGACTTACCCACACACTATCTGAAATGGGGTAGATGATTCCTGCATCAAGTCATTTAATGATCTCCCTTTTTACCACCTCTTTCATAATTGGGTTCAATCTTCTCTGGCCTTCAATACTGTTCTTAGTATCTTTCTCTAACAGAATTCTGTGCATACAAAGACTAGGACTGATTCCTTTAATGTCTGCCATTTGCCATCCAATAGCCTTTTTGTGCTTCCTCAAAAGTGAAATAAGACTACTTTCTTGCTCAGAAGTTAAGAAGGAAGAGATGATGATAGGAAGAGTTTCCTTTTCTCCAAGATAAACATACTTCAGATGAGAAGGTAATTGCTTCAATTCAAGGATGGGAGGTCTTTCAACAGAGGAACATTCTCTGTGAAAGTGTGTCTGCAGATATGTCTAAGGATTCATATTTTCTAATCCAAGATCCGTATGTCAAATTCCCTTCAACCGGCCGCTTTACATGTTCATCCGCAAAATCGTTTCTTTATTTAATTCAGACTCATGCTCCAAGTCTCGGCCGATGCTATCAATTGCTCTTGCACCGAGCGTTAATATCGCAAATGACAGAACAACTTTCCATATCTTCATCGATATTGTAATGCATTAAAAACATTGAAAGTTACTTGCTGATCATTCACCCTCATAGTAAGCTCTCCTTTCTGCACATCTATCAATGTTCTTCCAGTTGCCAAGAAGGGTCTTCCGAGGATAATTGGAATTTCCTTGTCAGCCTCAAAATCCAGAATAATGAAATCCACTGGAAATACAAACCTGTCCACTTTGATTAGAACATCCTCGATCTTTCCTTCTGGATAAGCAATAGACCTATCAGCAAGTTGCAAAGTCACAGCAGTGGGCCTGGCTTCACCAATGTTCAGTTGCTTGAAAATGGACATAGGCATCAGATTAATACTTGCTCCAAGGTCACATAGGGCTTTTCCACAATAAGTATTTCCTATAGAACAGGGGATAGTGAAACTGCCTGGGTCCTTCATTTTCTGAGGAACCTTGTTCTGTAACAGTTGGCTGCTCTCCTTTGTCATTGCCACTGTTTCGAATTCTCCTAATCTCTTCCTTTTAGTAAGAACATCCTTCATAAATTTGGTGTAGTTGGGCATCTGCTGTAGAGCTTCAACTAAAGGTATATTAATATGCAGTTGCTTCAGAATATCCAGAAACTTATTAAATTGCTTCTCTTGAGCTGCCTTCTTCAACCTCTGTGGAAATGGAGGAGGTGGTCTCTCTGGAACAATCTTGGGTTCAGTCCACTTAGGAATGACTTGCTCTGTATCTTCAGGCAGTGGAACTGATTCATGTTTAGGTTCCTCAGTTTCAGCTGGTTCAGTTACCTTTGTTCTCTGCTGGTTAGATGCTGTAGCATCCTGTAGCACTTTACCACTCCTCAGGGTTACAGCTTTGACGTGTTCCTTCCCTTTATCATCTGAAGATGATGGAGACTCTGTGGAAGCAGGCAAAGTACCAACAAGTCTGCTAGCTAATGCAGTGGCCAATTGACCTACTTGGTTCTCCAAGTTCCTTATAGCAGCTCCTTGATTCTGGATTTGAGTTTTAGTTTCAGCCATGAAAGCTTTCAACATAGCCTCCAATGATGGCTCCTTTGCAGGAGCATGGTTCTGCTGCTGAATGTTTTGTTGTTGTTGTAGGTAATGTGGAGATGCATAACCAGAAGGAGGATTCAGAGTGTTGGAGTGATTACTGTAGCTGAAATTAGGATGTTGCTTCCAGCCAGGATTATAAGTATTGGAAAAAGAATTATTCCCTCTATTTCCCACATAATTCACTGACACTGGATTGTCATGGCATTCTTCAAACAGATGCCTTCCTCCACGTAAAAACACAAGCTACTTGAATTTACTCGGAGCCATAGTAGGTTCAACCATGACAGTTCCTTACTAGTGTTAGCCGCAGTTAAGTTTTTCAAAGATGTTGGTAATGGCGAAAGAAGTGAGCAGACATAGCAGTCATCTCCTTTACTTCATAAACACCAGCCCCACCTTTAGAAGAATTTGCTCTGCTGGTTGGCCACTGATAACTATTGACAGCTATGCCCTCAATTAACTCATAAGCTTCATTATAAGACTTATTCAAAAGAGCTCCTCCAGAAGAGGCATCCAACATTAACCTTGAAGGTGGTAATAATCCATTGTAAAATGTTTCCATTTGAATGCACACAGGAATGCCATGATGAGGGCACCTTCTTAACAGATCTTTAAACCTCTCCCAAGCTTCATACAGTGATTCATCTTCATTCTGCCTGAAGGAAGTAATATCATTCCTCATTCTGGCATTTTTAGTGGGAGGAAAATATTTTGTCAGGAACCTTTCAGCCAGTTCATTCCAAGTAGTAATTGAATTGGGTTCCAAAGAGTTCAACCAAGTCTTTGCTCGTCTCTCAATGAATAAGGAAAGAGTCTCAATTTGAATGCATCATCACTTACTCTAGGGATTTTAAAATTGCTAGCCACTTCAAGAAATTGCCTTAAATGCAAGTGAGGATCTTCAGTAGGAGCACCACTGAATTGCCCAACCGTTTGAAGCATTTGAAACATCATAGGCTTGAATTCAAACTATTGGGTGGTTATTTCTCGCCTCACTATCCTAGTATTCATCGTTTGGGGATCAAAGACGCATAATCCCTGATAGACCTTTCTCTGTCATTTGCTCTGTCGATCATACTGGGTTGCTCCTCATCATTTAAGAAAAGATCAGCCATGAGGCCTAACTCAGAATGTTGGATTTGAGCACGTTGTTCTTTGGTTCTCTTCCTTATCCTCTTAGTTGTTTTCTCTATCTCCAAGTCAATTTGAAATTCAGTTCACCCTTACTGCGCATACTGATTGCAATACTTGACACATTTCTTGAACACAAGACACCAAACTTTTAGAAGTAACAAAATAAATTAAATTAACAAAAGAATTTAAATATTCAACACCATTGTCAATCCCAAGAACGGCGCCAAAAACTTGTCGGTTATATTTTTAAGATGTGCAAGTGTACACAGTCAACAAGTAATAAAGTGTAAGTCAAGATCGTTCCCACGAGGATTTAAATTGTATTAAATACCAATTCTAGAGTTAACTTCTTCTATTTAAATGCAAGAAATTAAAGAGAAATTTTTAAACATGTAAAGTAAATGGAGAAATGAGATATCAAAGCAGAAAATAATAAATGCAAGAAATTAATGAAAGCAATAAATGAAGTGTTCTAAATCAGAAATGGGAACAGTTAGGATTTTAATCCTTTGTAATTCTTTACTTCAGGGTAACGTATGCTTCAGGATGCTACAGCATTTAGTCCAGGAAATGAAATTTGCTTTCCAGCATTAAAAACTGAGTTCATTAAAAGCTTCTTATTCCTAAGTTCAATTAATTTCCCTCAGTTATCAGAGAAGCACGTCCAGCTACTTAAAGACTTGAAGGCTATTCCTAGCTCATTCAACACAATTAATTTTCCAATTAACTGTTCTATCTTTATCTTCTAATCAAGTCCACTAACTTGGTTTTTCCAAACGAAATTAGTTGATATTTCAGATTAGTTGATCAAGCTAAACCGAAATTAAACATTTAAGCAGAAAAGAAGAAAATGAATAACATCCATAACATTGGATTACCCTTCAGTACAATTACAAATTCATAAAATCCTAACTAAGAAAATTTAGCTCATAATGAGCTTGGAAACAAGGTAATCAAAGAAAATAGAAAAATAAGACATAATGCGTAAAAAATTGGAATTACAGACAAAACCAGGAGCTGACGGCTCTGCACAGTACCAAAAAGCTCTCCTCTTAAAGGCAAGGTCACACTCACTATTTGTACTAGCTCCCAAAATAGGGTTACACTCTCTCTCATGCCTCACTTTTTGGGCTTTTACAAATTCAAATACTAAAATATTCCTTGGCCCAATTCCCAAGTACACACAGCTGCTGCATTGTATTCTCTTTCTTCCTTTTAAGCGCAGCACAGCAGGTATTTTGTCTTCTAGTGGGCAAGAGCTGAGCTGGGAATGATTTTATCTTATAGTGACTCGCTCCCCCAAAGCTGCAGCATTCCAAAGCATCCCAGAGCAACACCTTCAAAGAATTACACCTTTATAACCTGCTCGAAATAAATCAAACCCTCAGCAATAACAGATCAGAATTTACAGATTTCACAATTACTCAGATTAACAAAGATATTTACTAAATCAAACAAAACTTGAAGTTCTTCTCCAAAAATTGATCAAAACAAGAACAATGATTAAGTAAAAAGAATGGTAATAACTCTTATTTCTAAGAGTTATCAGGGAAAAAGAAAACTAAAACACTATATTACATCTACAACATCAAATTCAAGAGTTCAACATGTTTAACATTCTAAAATGAAAAACATAAGTACATAATACAAAGCTTAAGCATAAGAACCTAAACATAGGTTTGAACAAATGCTACCAAGCTACATTTCAACTTCAAGCTTCACACCAAAAGCATACAAGTTCAAAAAATGAAAGTTCACAACTTTTTCAACTTTTACTTGTGCCATCCATCAAGTTTTCATTCTTTTCATCCCCTACGTGTCACACTTGCACTTGTCTTCAACATATTCCTTTACAACCTTACCTCAATATCATCAACATCTTTATCTTTATTGATTGTGCAACATTTACTCATTTGTTTTGGTAGAACCTAATAATTACAAAATCAAATTAATTATATAAAGAAGAAAAATTAAATAAAAAATAGATGGATATAAAATTATATTACCTTCTATTGCATTATGTAACCAATCTTGAGAACACATTAATGTCTCTACTATTTCCACAGTTAGCCTACTCTAATGAGGACTAAGAAAGCGACTACAAATGCTAAAGGTGGACTTTGAGGCAACTGTGGAGATATGAATGACTAAAAAATCTCTTGTAATTCATTGCAAAGTTAGATATTTAACTCCAATATTTTTTTAATAACTCAATATGTCAAACACATCTTCATTTAATTTATCAAACAAGGCAGGTTCCTCTAAGTAGCAATCTAATTTTGACTTGAGAGTGCTATCTGAAGCAGTTTCTTGCACATATTAAAAATATTTGCTTCTCCACTTTGCTTTCTTTGCAAAAGGACCAACTTCTGTCAAAGATGAGATGTAGTAGTTTCACTATTAGTAGGAACACTCCTCCAATCCTTAGCTTGATATTCATCTATCAAATCTTCAAGTAATTTTTTCACCTTGTGTAATTCATTAGTGCTTTCATTTCCATACATAAGAGAAAAGAAATAATACAACAACTTCATTTTATATCTAGGGTCCAAAACAACTCCTATTGCCATCACCCCATTAATCATGCCCCAATATTTCTCAAACTTGCCATAGATACTTGAAGTCATCATTTGGATGATGTCATTAGAAGAATGCAGCCACTCATTCAAAGACAATCTAATTTCGCACATTTTTGGAAAATAGACATTTGAAGTTGGATATTGAGTACCCAAGAACAACTTAGTCACACTATAAAATATTTCCAAATTTTCACAAATTTCAAATGCCATTTCCCAATCTTCATCACTTGGCAAACACCTAAATTGAGACTCATGTTGTTTTAAACATTTAAAAACTTCTTAGTATGGTAATGCAGTAGAAAGCATTAAAAATGTGCAGTTCTATTTAGTTATACAATCAAGTGCAAACTTTTTTGAATAAGTCATGTTCAACTACTAACAATTTTTTCCTCCCTCTTTGGTGTTGCAACCCAATAAGCAATAATATCCCTAATCTTTTCAATAGAACTATAGATTATTATCACATTTAAACTCAACACATGAGCACAACAACACATATGGAATAAGTTCACTTCCAAAACAAAAGAAGAAGTTGAAATCTTATAAAAAAAATATGCTCAACCATTGCATCATTAGTGCTACAATTGTCGACGAATAAGGTTGATAACTTTCTATCCAAATTTCAATCAAACAAACAGTCAACCAAAACGTCATAAAGAACCTCAGCAGTATATGGTGCAGGCACATAAGTGAATCTAAAACAAGTAATTATAAATATCACATACAACTATCAAGTAGCAAACATGAAACCTAAAAGAAAAAGATAAAAAAAGTAGATTTAAAATAAAATAATTAAGCTGTTACCTCACAATCTGAGTTTGTATAGTCTAATTGTCATCAATGAAGTGAGTTGCAATAGACATGTACCTTTTATTTTGATTGGTTACAATCCACATATCAGTAGTTATTACAATGCAGCTTGAATTTCTTTTAAGTAGCTTCATAGTCTTAGCCTTATCGCTCTCATACATATTCAATATATCATTCTTCATTGTATTGCGAGAAATACTTTGAATAAAGGTTGAAGAGCACCACAAAACTTTCTAAAACTGATATGATCAACCATAGTGAGAGGATACTAATGCAATATAATCATTCTTGCAAGTTCTGTCCTTGCAACATCTTGATTAAATGAGTAGTTACCAACTATAAGTGATTCACCCTTATCTCCTATTGAACTTGATGATTGTGCCAAAGTCTTAAGTAATGCTTGCTTTGGGTCCCTCATAGTCTGAAGCTTACAAGTCCTAATGTGGTCATGTAAGTGTTTAGTACCCTGTCTAGTGTCACCACCAAGCTTCTTCTCACAATATTTGTATATTGCCTTCCACTTGTTATTTATTTTCTCCTTTCTAAAATGTGCCCAAGCTCCTAAAGTTAGTCCATTTTTATTAGGACTTGATCGCTCGTTGACATCTTGCGTTTCCAAATTTGCTTTACTTGTTTCATTATGAGGAGGAGCCTCAGCCTATCGATTTTATTCATTCTCTTCTATTTAATTTTGTTTGTCTCATTAGGAACTTGATTGCTTCCAACATGGGTGTTAGATGATTGATCACCCCCGATCATTCTGCATATAAAATAAGTACAATATGTCATAAAAGTAAACAAAAGGTTAACATGAGTTGCACCAGTTACATGGACTGGAGTTTATGTAAACTAGGGATGACAAAACACATCAGTTAGTTAACATGTAAAAGCAAACAAAAGATTACATTATTCATCAATGAACTATTGGAAAGAAGTTTACTCTTCAACATCTACGAAGAAAAAAAAACACAACAAATTACAAAAAGCACAACCAAAAAAGTTGGAGACAATGCTAAAATTGTTCACAAACACTACAAAATGTAATGAATTTTTTCACATAACCTAACACATTGAACAAATTCAAGCATAAGTAAGAACCCAAAATTACAAATCCAATGTAGATCTGATTTTATTCTTTCCTAAGCATCAGCTAAAATGTTCACGTGGAAATCAAGCACAAGAACATGACCAAAGAAAAACATCATCTTCACAATCATCACATATATATCAAAAAGGAGAAACACCTAGATCACAAAAAACACTTATTTGCCCAAAAATCAATTCTTTTCACACAAAATTACAAAAATGGAAATGGACATCACTAGGATCATAAACCGAAACTCCGAGAAAAATAAATAAAGAATGAGAACAATTTACTAAATAGTAGCAGATTTAGAGAAAAGAAAATGAAAAATAAGCTCTAACTCACATTTGGGATTAAGTCAATTGTAGAATGCAGGACACCGTCAGAACACCGAATTTTGTCCTAGGACATTTTGTAAATAAAATAAAATAAAAAAATAAATAAAAATAAAAAATAAAAAAAAAAAAAAATAAAAAATAAAAATATCTAACCCAATCCATTAACCTACCCATTGACCCAATATCCAACCCATGACCCATTATCCATTATCCAACCCACAACCTATATCATAAACCAACTCAAACTCACCATAAACAAACACATCCTAAACAAATCCCAATACTAATCCTATACCAACCCCAACACTCATTTGAAACAAACTCCATCGCTTATCATTAACAACTCCTAATAACACTACAACTCAAACACTCCTACCTAAACCCTCCCTATATTAACCCATAACCTTCAGCTTGATAATTTTAACCTGGACTTAGCAGCTTTAGCACAAAAACCAATTTTCAATTTCTTTTTTTGCTCACATAGACTGATTTGCACAGCAGCCTCCATCACTTCTCCTTCATCATCATCCTCTTCAAACTCTTCCTCACCAAACAGAAGACCACCCCACTATTCATCATCTCCTCCAAACCTTCATTGCACTCCCTAACCTTCACTATTCCTACTCCTTCCAGTAGCAAACACCCCTCCATTCCCTCAATTCTCTTCATCTTTAAACTCTTCCACCTCCCAACACCTATCACCATTCCTTCCAAAACCCACCATCAACTAAGCCAACAACACCCAAACTAGTGGCACCCCGCCGTTGAATCGAACCTGACCCGTCACCCACCAGAGGTTGCCGGCGAACTCAGCCACCAGGACTCGTGACGCACCACACCAGCAGAGTCGCACTCCCAATCCGCGCTCAGATCTACGTTCCCGTCGCTACCTGCAGGCGACCCGCCAACGTACCGACCGCCGACGAACCCGAACCAGGACCTCCGCCCAAACCGCTGCACCGACAACATCGAATCCGGCGCCGTGAAACCGACCTGTCGCCTACGCTTCGCGCCTAACAGAACCTGCCGACTTGAAACAGAACCGAGCCGCGCTACTTGTTCCTATTGCCAGAAACTGGACTACTGTCCTCGCCTCAACCCAGACCGGCGTCGCCGTCCCTGCCTGACGCCGCTCCAGCCCAAACCGACCCATCGTGCCATACGACCCATTCCTTCTAGATCGCCGCTCACCTGCATACCGCGACTGCGCCGCCCAATCGCGCGACCCCCAGCCGGTCTCGTCGTCGCGTCTCTGCCCCCTGGTCGGTCTTGCGAAATATCCAGGAATAAGAAGAAGAAACAAATTTCCTTTTGTTTTTGTTTGTTCGTAAGTTTTGTTTCATGTTCTGTTGATTTTTTTTCTTTTCTTTCTTTTTTGGTTTGTTCTAGAATTCTAGTAGGTTTTTTTTTTAAAGTAGGCTTAATGGGCTTAAATGGGCTAAACTAAAAAAAATCTGAAAACTAAAAAAGATAAAAAGGGATAATAAATAAAATATAATAAAAGAAAAATAATTATTTTTTAGAAGAATAAAATGAGATTAACCGAGTTACGATAGCTTGTTAATCTCAACTATTTTGGATCATCTGAGTTGTGACAACCTAATGATTCAAATTATTTTAAAAATAAAACGTCATTTAATAAAAATTCAAAATTCAATTTTTTATAAATCTCATTTAAATAAATAATCAGTGGGTGACGTCTCTAGCGTGACGCGAGCTTCACCTATTCAAACCCTAATTTGATTAACAGAGTCGCGACGACCTGTTAATTCAAATTTTTTATAAAATAATAGAAAAATAAATCTTTCCTTTAAAATAAAATCAATCAACTCATACTAATTTTTTAAAGAACTACGTGACTTTGAGTTCCTCATTGCACCTGAGGGTACGTAGGAGCAAAATTTTTATTCTGTCAAGCCAAATTTTAAATTTTCACAAATTCTTTATTTTTTAATTTTTTTAATAAAAAGGGGTAAAACAAATATATTACGAGATTATTAAATTTTTGCATAACTAAATTAGGGTAACTATTTAGGACGGATATATTAGGGGTGCTGTGGGGTTAAGTCTCCATCATTTCCTATGCATAACCGACTCCCGACTCCAATCTGGTTTCAAAGACTATTTTCTAAAAGGATTTTTCAATTTTTCCTAATTTAAACAAAATTGGTGGCGACTCCTAACTTATTTATTTCGTTTCGCCGCTCATGCCGCGATTACGGTCGCGACAGATGGCGACTCCGCTGGGGATTCTTGAGAGTCAAGTCCATATAATTTTGTTGTGTAAAATTTTGAAATCTTTGTATATTTTGTTTTACCTTTCTTTTCTCTTTTATTTATTTTAATGTTATTGTTATTAAAACCTTAGGATAGAGAATTTCTGTTGGAATTTTTGTTTGTTTTTGTTTTTGTTTTGCAGGATATTGGTAGTCTTTAGGATAATGAAGGTTTGTATGCTCCCTACACCCACCACACCTACACATTTATCACATATTCGAGTGGGGCCCTATACCCGGGTCTGAGTGAAGCTTAAGTTAAGTAGAGGTTGTGTAGTGGTAACCATTTTGGATGTACATCCTGTTTGACTATTGCGAAAACCTCATCTAGAGTGCGCCTTTTTCACAAATGTCGCACACCTAGTGATTTACCCACTATTTTGTGGTCAACATTTTGAAATGGGACTTGGCTCTAGAGACCTTCATAATAGAAAAGCCACCAAATGAAAATTTTCACGATTTAGAAAAGACTCGTAGATCCTCAAGATAGAAATCCCCAAGTTAAGGAAATCCTATTAGGACACAAAGGGAGCATACCTTTTATTATCTTTTGACTTATCTGTATTATCTTGTGAGTTATTTAGTCCCTTAATGTGATGAACCATACTGGTGTCCCTCTTGATTAAAAAAAATAAAAAAGTTTTTTCTCAAAAAAAAAAGAGGCGAATCACTTTTAAAGGACCAACAACTCACTTATTATTAAATTGTGAAATCATTTTTTTTAAACCATGCATTGATAATTCTTCATCCCTAGGTTTGTTGGAGAACCATTTGAAATTCATTGGGATTTTACTTTTACCTCACTTAAGAATCTCAATATGCCTAAGGACTAGCAAAGAGTATCTTTGATTAAAAATGGAAAGTGACATGGGATCAGATCACAAGGAGGCAATTTTGAAAAAGACCCTGCAACTTAAGGCCAAGATAATGGATACAGAGAGCCTAGTGGGTTTGGGCCGATTGCTGAAAAAGGCACAACGTTTGACCTTTACCGCAAGATATGGAAAAATTTTGAATCTATTAGAAGTGGACGTGCAAACAGAAGCCATCACTGCACTAGCCCCAGTATTATGATCCATCATTACGCTGCTTCACATTTCAAGATTTTCAGTTAGCCCCCACATTAGAGGAGTTCAAACAGATCTTAGGCTTATCATTGAAAAAGGAAAAACTATACCAATATAAGGGTCACTATGCATCATTGTCAACCATAGCAAAGGTCTTGAAAGTTCATGTAAGGGACTTACAAGAGGCAAAGCAAAATAGGAAAGGAATAGAAGGTTTTCCAAGTAAATACTTGGAAGAGCACATGCGTCACCTAGCCAAGGTTGAAGACAGGAATACTTTTATGGAAGTACTAGCCCTCGCCATTTATGGTAGCATCATATTCCCAAATAGTGAAGACTTGGTAGGTTTTGCGGCAATCGATGTGTTCCTCATTCGACGAAATGATGTCGTTAATCCTGTCCTGGCCATTCTTGCCGATGTTTACTACACCTTGAATTTATGCCATGAAAAGAAGGGTAAACGAATCTTATGTTGTCTACCGATGTTGTTTGTATGGCTAACCTCTCACATGTTCAAGAGGGGGTACGAGGATCCATGTCCCATTACAAGTCTCAAGATGCTCTAATTGAAGACCAAGAATGGTCGTGAATGGGCCGAGAAATTGACCAAGCTTGAAGATGGAAAGATCGTCTGGTACCCATGGCGTAAGGAAGGGCAAACTATGATTTATCAATGTGAAGGATTTCCTAACGTTCCCCTAATGGGTTCTCAGGGGTGCATTAACT
Organism: Ormosia emarginata; assembly: GCA_029884605.1. Taxonomy (NCBI): domain Eukaryota; kingdom Viridiplantae; phylum Streptophyta; class Magnoliopsida; order Fabales; family Fabaceae; genus Ormosia; species Ormosia emarginata. Next base: position 1,653,274 of record JAQQTP010000073.1, on the reverse strand, counting down.
ATAACCCCACGTTAGCATTACGACAACTTGGCTATCCCATGATGGGACCACCCTCGAAGTTGGAGATTACTCCTTTTATTTATGACATGCAGACGGGGTGTACCGAGACACTTGGGAGAGTGCGAGACGCTTGGAGGAATATCATCAGAAAGGGTAGAGAATTGGGAGTCAGAAGCTGTGGAGTCAAAGAGAGCTACAGGCAGTGGGTCAAGGACCGGGCTCAAGAAGTAAAGTTACCCTTCAAAATTTCAGCTAGTAAAGCTTTGTCTCTGGCTCCGATAGAAGACGAAGAAGTAAAGGAAAAGCTAACAGAGGCCAATGAACAAAAGAGGAAATTAGAAGCAGAACTAGAAAAGGTTCCCCAAGCATGTGCAGTCTTAAAGCGTGAAAACTCTGAGAAAATTCACGCCCTTGAAAGAGCTAACAAGAGGCTAAAGACAGAGCAAGAACAGATATCAAGGACCAGAAAATGCCTAGAAGCTGCAAACAAAGAGTTAGGACTCAGAGGGCAAGAAAGAGATAGGATTTTGGCTGAAAATCAACTTAAAGAACAGCTCATGAATGCCAAGGCAACACAGAGTGATGCTCTTCAGCAGGTGGATAGTATGAGGCAGCAAATGAAAATGATGTCTTCAAGATACGAAGACATGATCAAAATTGAGAGGTTGCACACTGCCAAGGAAATTGCAGAGTATGAAGCAGCATTGCGACAGGGACAGGAGGACCTGTAGAAAATGATAGATCTTGTAAGGCAACAAGACAAGGACATCAATGAATGGAAAGAAGAAGCCCACTTTTTGAGAGACCGCTTTGTGAAACTAGCAGGCCTAGCTAACACGGCGATCACAGACATTCCATATTATTTAAAGGTGGTAGATAAGATGGTCGATCCTCTTAAGACTCCGGCAGAGATTAATGACTTCATTGAGTATTGCAAGAGTCTCGTTGGACAAATGAAGCAGATGATCAAGGCTCGTTTGGTTGAGAATAGTGAATTAGACTAGACAATGATGTATTGAAAATAATGTACTCCTCTCAAATGATGTTGATGATTTTTTTCAAATGAATAAAGTATGCATTATTATTGTTTTGATCCCATGGAGACCCATTTCTTTTGAACGAGACGTTTTAAGAAATGTTAATGACAAATAACTTTTGAACAAGACGTTCTAAGAATTAGTCATAACGAAAAAAGAGCAAAGATACTCACTCAAGTCCATTCAGCACAAATTAATAATGGTTTTCTAATAAACAAATAACAATCATGGTGGTTTCTAATAAATTGTTCCTTAATTGTTTACAGGAAATTTAGAACCATTGCGCAAACAAGGAAAGAAGACACTAATCAAACTCGAGTTCACAACACAAGGACTCGAACAAAGCTTTTGGCAATAGCAGCCGAAAACGAAGGAAGGAATCTAAGTATGGAAGTAGAAGAAGTGAAAGGAAGGGTGAATGAGATTACAGAGTCTCAAAGAAGAATGGAAGAGATGTTGTTAGCCATAAGGGAAAGCCTCACTTTGATGAGGGCAGCTGGAATTACAGGAATAAATGGGACACAGTTACATAACACTTCCATGAGGACAAACCCTGCGGTCACTACTGCAATACATGTTGTGGGAGGAACATCAAATGTTGCATCACTAGTACTTCCTATCGGAGAAGGATATCATTCCTTGGAAGGAGCTCGAAATGAAGTTCATGGCAATGCTGAGTGTGCATGGGAGCCACCACATATGTCTATTCTGATGCCAACAGGATTTTCTGCTGGGACGGGTCATGCGACCATCCAAAATAATAAGATAAAAGAAGAATGGATGGAAAAGATGGAAGAACAAATTAAAGCGATCAAGAGTCCAAGTACTTATGGACCCCTTGGGATAGAAGAATTATTACCTACTGTTAATATCATCATTCCCAAAGATTTCAAAATTTCAGAATTCATCAAATACGATGGAAGCACCAATCCTTTCTTCCACCTAAAAACATACATTACCAAAATGTCAATCTGGTCCAAGGATTGAAAGTTTCTGGTCAGCTTTGGAATGGTGCATCCAACAAGAGCTTTCCAAGATCTCCTCGTGGGACGACTGAGCAAATTTATTCATGGGACAATATCGATTTAATCTGGATACAGCCCCTAGCCGAGAGTAGTTGGGAACACTGAAAAAGAAAAATGAAGAGACATTCAAGCAGTATGCTCAGAGGTAGAGAGCTCTAGCTGCACAGGTGCAACCGCCATTGACTCTGACAGAAATGTGCTTGTACTTTTTGGGGACTTTAAGGGCTCCTTATATTGGGACAATGGCGAGCGCCGCTTATCGAGACTTTACTGATTTAATTACAGCTAGAGAAAGGATTAAAATTCTAGTAAAGGCCAGAAAATTGCCCACTGGCAATAATGAAAGTGGTTTCAAGAAAGGGTTTCCCCCTAAGAAAAAAGAGTCAGAAGTGAGTTACGTGCAAAATCGGCAACCTTTACAACCTCGATATTCACCGTCCTACCTTGTAAACCGAGCACCCCCATATAACCCAAACACTTACCTGTCTTATCAGATATCTGCACTGCCTTATCCACCTAGCCTAACCGCCCCTCCCACAAACGCACCTCAAGCCCAGTCATTCCAAATCAACAATGTTCATGTACCTCAACCATACACATCGACTCGCCCAACCTACACTCAATACCCATATCCACCTTCGCAAAATTTTCCAAACTACCCACAGCCTCGACCAAACTTCCAAAATCAAGGTCGTTTCCATCCTCAAAACTTACCTCATTTCCCAAAACTGTCCATTCCAAATGCAGATTTATTTCAAAGGTTGTTTGATGCTCACCTCATTTCAGGAAATCCTGTATGTTCCCTACAACCACCATTTCCAGCATGGTACAACCCAAATTTAACCTGTAAGTACCATATGGATGTCCCAGGGCACTCGATCGAAGACTGTAAGTCTTTTAAGACTGTGGTAAGGAAACTTATCGCTTGTGGAAAGCTGGATATTCAGGAGGAGGCTGGACTTAGCATTGTTAACAACCCAATCCCTAACCATGGTGGAAGGAATGAGGCGAATGCTGTGGGGATTGAAAGACCACCAATAAGGAAAGTTATGAGCCTGCGTACACCGATGACTCAAATATTTGAAGGATTGAAGAAAGCAGGTTATGTTATCACCGTGCCATCTTCATCAATGAAAGAAGATGAGAGGTATGATGAAGAGTCAAGTTGCGTTTACCATTGCGGGGGAATAGGACACGATATCGAAAGCTGTTGGGACTTTAAAGTTCGAGTCCAATGTTTGCTCACTTTGGGAGTAATACAGGCTAGGCAAGAGGTAGCTTCCTCTGAAGAGGTTAACGTGGTTGAACATTTTGTACTCAAAGTGCCACCTCTCAACCAAGCCCCGACACCAGGTAAAGTAGTGGTGACAGTCAAGAAGCCAATACTATTTACTTATAATAACACTCACTCAGTGCCATGGAATTATAAAACAAGAGTAGAGATGAAGGGAATCGAGGAAGAGGTGTCAAAGGCTCGAGTGGCTGAAATACACCAAGATGAAGAGTCTGTGACAAATATAATTACAAGGAGTGGGCGATGCTATGGCCCGGTAGAAATAGAGAAGAGGAAAAAGGGAAGTTCAAAAGAAGAGGAAAGAGGGAAAGAAGAAGAGGAAGAATTTCTGAAAATCATGAAACAAAGTGAATACGATGTGATGGAATAGTTAAAGAAGACTCCAGCAAGGATATCTCTTCTGTCACTCGTTTTGACATCTGAATTGCATCGGAATTGCTAAGAGTACTAAGTGAGGCTTATGTCAAACCCGATGTAACCCCTGAGAATGTTGTCAGCATGGTGGACCCAGTGAAGCACGTCAAAATGATTGTATTTATGGATGAAGAGATCACTTCTCAGTCTGAGAAAAACTCATGGGCCTTACACATAACCCTTAGATGCAAAAGGTATATAGTTGCAAAAGTTTTGATCGATGGGGGGTCCGCATTGAATATCATACCAAGGTCTACTCTAACCTCATTGTCAATAAGTGAGGATGAACTGTCCCCTCGAGAAATGGTGGTGCGAACCTTTGATGGAAATAAAAGAGGCATTTTGGGAGAGATAACATTACTATTAGAGATCGGTCCAAGTAATTTTTAAGTATTATTCCAAGTTATGGACATTGAGTCTGGTTATACTATGCTCCTGGGAAGACCATGGATCCACGATGCTGGTGTTGTTCCTTCTACACTGCACCAGAGTATTAAATACATTGAAAATGGGTCGGTCATCACCATACACGGAGAAGAAGAAATCATGTTGACAAACCAGTTTCGGTGCCATATGTGGAAAGTGCAGAGAAAGACGAGGAGAATTTGTGACACAATTTTGAAATAATTGAGACTGGACTCGGGAGGAACGAATCCCTGGCACAAAGTGTGAATCATGTGGTGGCTCAAATCATGGCTAACAACGGGTACCAAAAAGAAAAAAGCTTGGGCTCACAACTGCAAGGTACTAGGACACCGGTCTCATTTCCAGAAAAGCTAGACAAGTTCGGGTTGGGGTATGAAGCATCTCTAGAGGAGAGAATAGAGAATGTGACTCTGGGAAAAAGGAGTGATAGAGGCTAAATGAAGCACATTCCTCATCTGAGGGAGACGTTTCCGACACTAGCTGAGGTAATCATGCTCGAAGAAGTCCTTCGTCTCCAATATCGTCTCACTATTAATGCACTGCATGAAGAAGGCCCAGAAGAGTGCAAAGCAATCCATCCTTTTGCTAATAAGGAATCACTTAAGAACTGGCAATCTGAACCAATGATTGAAATTATTGTTGCCAAGTAATTGTCTAGTCATACTGTAATGAGCAGATATTTGAATCTAGCTATGTTTTGAGCTTATATTTACGTTATTTGAGACATTAACTAAATAAAGTTGCATGTTTATTCAGCATTCCTCCTTGTCACACTTTTGGCTTATCTTCTTTGCATTTGTCAGTTTTCTTTCTATATTTCCACTAAAAAAAAAAATCTCTCTCGCTTTCGTTCTATTATTCTTATTCTTTTTACCTTTCCAACTCCACACAAATTGCTTTACAGGGATTTGAGTATTGTAGAAGGTCTGCCTCATGAAAGGGACCTTGAAAACTTATCAATTGATTTCCTTGCAACGCTTAATGAGGAAAACCTTGGATCGGATGAAGAGGAAGAAATGGTTGAAAATTTTGAAAAGATACTGGAATACTCAGAAAGAAAATTTAATGTAGATAATGAGGTAATTGAAGTGATTAATATGGGAACCGAAGAAGACAAGAAAGAGTTAAGAATAGTAGATAATCCTGAGCGTATGGGAATGATGGCACTACTTAGGGAATACATGGATGTGTTTGCATGGTCCTACAGAGATATGCCTGGATTAGACCCTGAGATAGCGTCGCATAAAATCCCATTATATCCAGATACAAAAGCGAAAAGACAGAAATTAAGAAGGATGCATCCTGACACGTCACTAAAGATCAAAGAAGAAGTGACTAACCAGTTAGAAGCCGAATTCATAGAGGTGTCGAGACACCCAAAATGGGTAGCAAATATTGTGCTAGTACCCAAGAAGGATGGGAATGTCAGGATGTGCGTAGATTATAGGGATCTAAATAAAGTCAGTCCGAAAGATGATTTCCCGCTCCCTCATATTAATGTTCTTGTTGACAATACAACGAGAAATCATAGGTTCTCGTTTATGGATGGTTATTCTGGGTACAATCAAATTCCCATGGATGTCGATGACAAAGAAAAGATGACTTTTATTACCCCTTGAGGAACTTTTTGTTATACAGTAATGTCCTTTGGATTGAAGAATGTTGGGGCTACATATCAATGTGCTATGGTTGCATTATTTCATGATATGATGCACAAAGAAATTGAGGTTTATGTGGATGATATGGTGGCCAAATCTAAAGAAGGGGAAAGTCATGTAGAGGTCTTGCGGAGGTTGTTTGAAAGACTCAGAAAGTATAAGTTGAGACTCAATCCTACTAAATGCGTCTTTGGAGCATCTACTGGAAAATTACTCGGGTTCATCGTTAGTAGAGAAGGAATAAAAGTGGACCCAGATAAAGCAAAAGCAATACAGGAGATGCCCCCTCCTAAGACTGAGCGTGAAGTGAGAAGTTTCCTCGGGAGACTCAATTACATTGCTAGATTCATTGCTAACCTCACCAGCACATGCAAGCCCATATTCAAGTTGTTAAAGAAGCACCAACCGAGAAAGTGGGATGAAGAATGTCAAGGAGCTTTTGACAAGATAAAGGCTTATTTAATGAATCCTCCAGTGTTGGTACCCCCTACGGCGGGTCGTCCTCTGATATTGTACCTAACCGTACTGCCAACTGCGATGGGGGCAATGCTGGGGCAGCATGATGAATCAGGAAAGAAGGAGCAGACAATTTATTATCTGAGTAGGAAGTTTAATAACTGTGAAGCCCGATACATAGCGATGAAAACAACATGTTGCGCTCTAGTATGGACCTCAAAACGGCTAAGATAGTATATGCTCTATTACACTACTTGGCTGATCTCCCGAATGGATCCTCTGAAGTACATATTTGAAAGTCCTCATGTCTCATTAAGAGTCTCAAAATGGTAAGTGATATTATCAGAGTTTGATATCAAGTACATGATTCGAAAATCCATCAAGGGAAGTGCAATCGCAGACCATTTAGCTGAAAACCCTCTTGAGGGTGAACAACTAATAATGTCTGAGTTCCTGGATGGAGAAATATTGATGGCAGAAGGAGAAGAAGAAGGAGAGGAGTCTGTGTGGAAGATGTATTTTGATGGGGCAGTCAATATGTATAGTAGTGGCATAGGAGCCGTTGTTGTTTCGGCAGTTAAAAAATAATACCCAGTCGCTATCAAGCTGGATTCGAATGCACCAATAATGTTGCAGAATATGAGGCATGTGCTAGTGGTTTACAAGTGGCAATTGACTTGGGGCTCAAGCAGTTAAGAGTATTCAGAGATTCGACACTTATCATTTATCAAGTGAACAATGAATGGCAAACTAAAGACCCAAAGTTAGTGCCTTATCAAAAGTATTTGACTAAGTTGACCGAGAAATTTGAAAAGATAACCTTCTCCCATCTGACTCGAGACATGAATCAGTTTGCAGATGCCTTGGCCACTTTGGTTGTGATGACTAAGTTGGATATCCACAATAATGTCTAATCCATCCAAGTAACGATACATAATGAGCCCGCATATTGTGCCAATGTGGAAGGCGAGCTAGATGGTAAACCTTGGTATCATGATATCAAGCAGTATATCCAGCACAGAGAATACCCAACTGGGGCAAATGAGGTGAATAAGAAGACTATCCGCCGATTAGCAATGGCCTTTTTCTTGAACGGGGAGGTTTTATACAAGAGAAGTCATGATGGTACCTTGCTTAGATGTGTGGATTCTGGTGAAGCTCGTTTAATCATGACTGAAGTCCATGAAGGAATCTGTGGGACTCATGCTAATGGTCATATGATGGCACGAAAAATTCTAAGGGGTGGATATTATTGGTCTACCATGGAAACAGACTGCATAGAATATGTTCGAAAGTGTCATAAATGCCAGATATATGCAGATCGAGTCAATGCACCTCCATTCCCCCTGCACAACATGTATCTCTATGGCCTTTCTCGATGTGGGGAATGGATGTCATTAGACCAATTAACCCCAAAGCTTCTAACGGTCACCGCTTCATTTTGGTAGCAATTGACTATTTCACCAAATGGGTAGAAGCATCCTCATATGCCACAATCACTCAAAAGGTATTTTCGAAATTCCTCAAGAGGGACATTGTATGCAGATATGGAATGTCAGAGAGGATAATCACAGATAATGCTGCTAATCTCAATGGTGGTGAGATACAAAAGTTTTGTGAAAAGTTCAAAATCAAGCATCATAATTCGGCTCCCTATAGGCCCCAGATGAATGGTGCAGTCGAGGCAGCAAATAAGAATGTCAAGAAAATTATGGCCAAGATGGTCGTGAACTATAAGGACTGGCGTGAAATGTTGCCCTATGCTTTGCATGCATATCATACCAATATACGATCAAGTACTGGGGCAACACCTTTCTCTTTGGTGTATGGAATGGAAGCTGTCTCTCCCATAGAAATTAAGATTCCTGCTTTGAGGGTTTTGATGGAGGCAGAGTTAGAGGAATCTGAATAGGTAAAGACTCAGTATGAGCAGTTGAATATGATAGAAGAGAAAAGACTAGCAACTATTTGTCATGGATAATTGTATCAAAGTAGAATGGCTAGAGCCTTTAACAAGAAAGTTCATCCTAGAGAGCTCTGTTCAGGAGATTTGGTTTTGAAGAAAATTCTCCCTAATTAAGATGATGCTAGAGGAAAATGGGCTCCAAGCTATGAAGGCCCTTACGTAGTCAAGCATGCATTTTCAGGAGGAGCATTAATTTTGCAGAACATGGACAAAGAAGAATTGCCGAGACCCATAAACACTGACACCGTTAAGAGATTTTATGCCTAAAAAAAAAGAAGGACTCGTTAGGTTGAAAACCCGAAAGGGTGGCCTAAGCAAAAGTTAAAAAAAAAAAAAGAAGAAGAAGAAGTCCGTTAGGTCGAAAACCCGAAAGGGCGACCTAAGCAAAAATTAGGACAAATAAATAGGCAAAATCCCAAAGAAAGAAGGTATGAAGCTCCTTGAAATATTAAACTGGGGCAATTTTGATCTGCATTCAATCAGCTATACTAGGGCAAAATTGCTGAAGGATTAAGGGAGAGATGCACTGAAGAAAGTAGCAAAAGAGACAGTGGTTAAATTATCAAACGGTTGCAGGGAATCAATTGAACGAGGAACAAGGAACCAATACTGGGGCAAATTTTCTTTCCCTTGCAATTTTCTTTTCTTTCTATGCTTTCATCTTTCAAGCATGTGTCTTACTTGATATACAATTGATTATCAGAGAAATAAAAGGAAGTTTATTCATTCAACGAATTTCTATCCATTCATGAATGCATGTTTGACTCATTAAATTATGTCTCAAATAACATAAATTTATGGTCAATAGTTTGATTTTGATAATTCTATAGCAATGCTTCAATGATTGAGTCAGATTAAAAGATCTTGGTAGTTCAAAGTGCGATTTGCAATGTGACATTTGTGGGAAATTATTCTCGTAAGCCTTTGTTGATGAGAAAAGTCGAAGTTATAAAAAGAAGAAGGAAGACGCAAAGAAAGGAAAAGAGTAAGTTAGGAGGATTCCAAACTAACCAAGGGGCCTGATGAAGAACAACGTGTGAACAAATGGTTTGATTGGTCAAAGCTTTCCAAAATCACCGCTGGTTTGAATTACTAAAAGAAAAGAAAAGAAAGATTGTCTAACTGTTCCAGATTGTTTCCTTGCACTTTAAGTTTTGAGCGCATCGGCTCTTTCCATGTTTAAGTTTTGAGCGTATCAGCTCGTTGCATTGCATGTTTAAGTTTTGAGCGCATCAACTCACTGTTTTCCATGTTTAAGTTTTGAGCGTATCGGCTCATTGCATTGCGTGTTTAAGTTTTGAGCGCATCGACTTGTTGTATTTCTATTTTTTAAGTTTTGAGCGCATCGGCTCATTGCACTTGCATTTTCAATTTGAGCACATTGACTCATTGTATGTTTAAGTCTTGAGCGCATCGACTCCTTGCATTTTAAGTTTCGAGCACATCTGCACATTTCATTTTCGAGCGCATCAGCTCATTACATTTGCATTTCAAGTTTTGAGCGCATCGGCTCATTGCATTGTGTTTTGAGCGCGTCGGCTCATTGCATTTTAAGTTTTGAGCGCATCGACTCTTTGCATTTTAATTCTTGAGCGCATCGCTCCTTGCATTGTGTTCTCACATTGTTCTCTGTTTCTGCCAAACAAAATTTGGGTTCATTTCTTTACTCGTTCCTCACTATGATAAAATGAAAAACTGTGGTTATTCTTTTTATCTAGTAAGAAACAAGTAAAGAGGGACAACTGTAAACACCGAATTTTGTCTAGGACATTTTGTAAATAAAATAAAATTAAAAAATAAATAAAAATAAAAAATAAAAAATAAAAATAAAAATATCCAAATTTCAATCCATTAACCTATCCATTGACCCAATATCCAACTCATGACCCATTATCCATTATCCAACCCACAACCCATATCCTAAACCAACTCAAACTTACCATAAACAAACTCATCCTAAACAAATCCCAAAACTAATCCTATACCAACCCCAACATTCATCCGAAATAAATTCCATCACTTATCATTAACAACTCCTAATCACACTACAACTCAAACACTCCTACCTAAACCCCCTATATTAACCCACAACCTTCACTTGATAATTTTAACCTGACTTAGCAGCTTTAGCACAAAAAACCAATTTTCAGTTTCTTTTTTGGCTCACGTAGACTGATTTGCATAGTAGCCTCCATCACTTCTCCTTCATCATCATCCTCTTCAAACTCTTCCTCACCCAACGAAGACCACCCCACTATTCATCATCATCTTCTTCAAACTCTTCCTCACCCAATGTAAGACCACCCCTATTCATCATCTCCTCCAAACCTTCATTGCACTCCCTAACCTTCACCATTCCTACTCCTTCCAAGAGCAAACACCCTTTCATTCCCTCCATTCTCTTCATCTTTAAACTCTTCCACCTCCCAACACCTATCACCATTCCTTCCAAAACCCACCATCAACCAAGCCAACAACACCCAAACCAAAGGCACCCCGCCATTGAACCGAACCTGACTCGTCACCCACCAGAGGTTGCCGGCAAACTCAGCCGCCAGGACTCATGACGCACAGCGCCAGCAGAGTCGCACTCCCGATCCGTGCTCAGATCTACGTTCCCGTCGCTACCCGCAAGCGACCTGCCAACGTGCCGACCGCCGACGAACCCGAACCAGGACCTCTGCCCAAACCGCCGCACCGACAACGTCAAATCCGGCGCCGTGAAAATGACCCGTTGCCTAAGCTTCGCGCCTGAAACGGAACCGAGCTGCGCTACTTGTTCCTACTGCCAGAAACCGGACTACCGTCCTCGCCTCGACCCAGACCAGCGTCGTCGTCCCTGCCTGATGCCGCTCCAGCCCAAACCGACCCGTCGTGCCGTACGACCCATTCTGCCTAGATTGCCGCTCACTCGCGTACCGCGACTGCGCTGCCCAACCGCGCGACCCCCAGCCGGTCTCGTCACCGCGTCTCTGCCCCCTGGTCGGTCCTGCGAAATATCCAGGAATAAGAAGAATAAATAGATTTCTTTTGTTTTTGTTTGTTTGTAAGTTTTGTTTCATGTTGTGTTGATTTTTTTTTCTTTTCTTTCTTTTTTGTTTTGTTCTAGAATTCTGGTAGGTCCTTTTTTTTTAAAGTAGGCTTAATGGGCTTAAATGGGCTAAACTAAAAAAAATCTGAAAACTAAAAAAGATAAAAAGGGATAATAAATAAAATATAATAAAAGAAAAACAATTATTTTTTAGAAGAATAAAATGAGATTAACCGAGTTGCGACAGCTTGTTAATCTCAACTATTTTGAATCATCTGAGTTGTGACAACCTAATGATTCAAATTATTTAAAAAATAAAACGTCATTTAATAAAAATTCAAAATTCAATTTTTTATAAATCTCATTTAAATAAATAATCATTGGGTGACGTCTCTAGCGTGACGCGAGCTTCACCTATTCAAATTCTAATTTGATTAACAGAGTCGTGACGACCTGTTAATTCAATTTTTTTATAAAATAATAGAAAAATAAATCTTTCCTTTTAAATAAAATCAATCAACTCATACTAATTTTTTAAAGAACTACGTGACTTTGAGTTCCTCATTACACCTAAAGGGTACGTACGTAGAAGCAGATTTTTATTCTGTCAAGCCAAATTTTAAATTTTTGCAAATTCTTTATTTTTTAATTTTTTTAATAAAAAAGGGTAAAACAAATATATTATGAGATTATTAAATTTTTGCATAACTAATTTAGGGTAACTGTTTAGGATGGATGTATTAGAGGTGCTGTGGAGTTAAATCTCCACCCTTCCCTATGCATAACCGACTCCCGAATCCAATCTGGTTCCAAAGGCTATTTTCTAAAAGGGTTTTCCAATTTTTCCTAATTTAAATAAAATTGGTGGCGACTCCTAACTCATTTATTTCGTTTTGCCGCTCCCGCCGCGATTACGGTCGCGACAGTTGCTACAGCCGACACCGGTGGTGGTACAAGCGGCGACGAAGTGCAACCAGAGCAGTCCTGCTCGCGAGCAGCCCCTATACAGCGACAGATCAGTGCCACAATGACTGTTGAGATTGAGCCTGAGATAAGTTGGTTCAGGTCCTACCAGAGCTGATTGATTCGACGAACGACGACGTCGCTGAGAGAGAAGGGACGATGAGGTGATGCCAGAGATCTAGGATAAGCGGCACAAATCTAGGCTGAGTGAGCGGTAGACGATAGATGACATGACACGACATGACACGATAGGACGACACGACAAAGTGAGTGTGCTAGGGGGGTTGGGAATTTAAGAGAGAAATTTGAGAATATGGATTAGGAATATAAGATTTGGGAAAGTATGAGGGAGTTGCTACGCATGCACCACGCACGGGTAGGGTAAGGGTGGGGTGATTTGATAAAATCACATAATTTATATTATTTTAATATTTTTTATTTTAAATAAATATAAATTTTAATAAAAGATGAAATTACTAATATATATATATATATATATATTATGAAGGATATTTTAGTAATTTAATAGGGAAGGGGACCTCACGAGGTGAGGAGTATGGTCCTTGTTCCCGTCCTCGAATATGTCACAGGGAAACTTTTATCCCTACCTCCATCCTTGCGGGAAGAAAAACTCCATATTCGGGGCGGTCCCCGCGGGGATCCTCAAACTCTGGGGATTTTTGTCATCCCTAACTTTTGGCATATATATCTTAGCCACTTAAGTGAGAAAGGACTCAGTATCCTTGCCAGGCATAAACCTCATCTTATGAAAGGTACACCCTTAAAGACTTGCACTCATTATTTTGTTAGAAAATAGTATAGAATCTCATTTCATAGTTCTAATCCTCGTAGAAGGTCATATATTCTAAATTTAGTTCATACTGATGTTTGCACTATGGATTGTATATCTCTTGGTGGTGTTTTATATTTTGTTACCTTCATTGATAATCACTTTAGAAAAGTGTGGGTTAAATCTTAAGTTCCATTACTCGATGTCTTCAAGCACTTATATGCAAATGTTGAAATAAAAAAAGGAAGGAAACTTAAATGTGTGTAAGCAAATAATGGTGGTGAATACGGGGGTTCGTTTGAAGAGTGTTGCAAAGAACATAAGATCAGGCTTGAGAAAATAATTCCCAAGATGCTTTAGCATAATGGAGTTGCAGAGATGAACCATACCATTAATAACAGAATTAAATGTATGTTCTCTCATGCAAAATTGTTTAAATACTTTTGGGGGTGAAGATATGAGAACTTCAGTAGATTTGATTAACTTTTCTCTATTAGTGCATCTAGATGGTGATGTTCTAGATATAGTATGGATAAGGAAAGATGTCCTTTATAGTCACTTGAGAGTGTTTGGCTATAGGGCTTTTGTTCATATTCCAAGAGTTTGGTTATGGACTCTGGGATCCGGTTGACAATAAAATTATTAGAAGTCTAGATGTTATTTTTCTTGAAAACTAAACCATTAAAGACTTTAAGAAAGCTAAGAAGCCGAAACCAGTTGTTAGAAGTTATATTGATTTTGCTCTAGAGCCTTCTACTAGAACCTTTGTTAATGGGGGAGATGTACTAGTAGATGATAGGAATACAATTGATCAGTATGCACCTCACCATAATGATGTACGAGTTAAACAAGTTCCACTTGAACCACTAGTTGAGTTTCAATTGAAAAGATCTACTAAATATTGTCATACTTCTTAGAGATATCCTTTATATGAGTATGTGATGATCACTGATGGTGGAGAGGAAGAAAACTACCAAGAGGCCATTTCAATTGAGCACAAGAAAGAGCGGTTAAAGGCTACACAAGAAGAAATGCAATCCTTGCATAAGAATCACATATTTGAGTTGGTGAAATTGCCTAAGAGTAAGAAAGAACTCAAGAACAAATGGGTGTTCAAACTGAAGACAGAAGAGAATATTTCACAGCCAAGATACAAAGCATGACTAATTGTGAAATGCTTTGACTAGAAGAAGAGTATTGACTTTGAAGAAATTTTTCCACGTGTGTTGAAGATGTCTTCTATTTGAGTTATGCTTAGATTAGCAGCTAACTTGAACCTAGAGGCTGAACAACTTTATATGAAGACTGTATTCCTTCATAGTGACTTGAAGGATGAACTTTACATGGAGCAATCAGAGGACTTCAAAGTCAAAGAAAAAGATCAATTTGTGTGGAAATTGAAGAAAAACTTGTATAGACTCAAACATATACTAAGACAATGATACAAGAAGTTTGATTCTTCTATTAAAGATCATGGGTATAACAAAATTACTTCTGAACATTGTGTGTTTGTTAAGAAATTCTCTTATGGTGATTTTATTGTTCTCTTACTATATGTGGATAACATGATAATTGTTGGTCATGATACTAAGAAGATTGAAAATCTGAAAAAAGGATTTAAGCAAGTCCTTTGCCATGAAGAACTTAGGTTCTACAAAGCAAATTTGTGCAATGAGAATTACTCGTAACAAGAAGAATGGTAATTTTTGGTTTGAGTATCTTGGTAGAAGTACATTGAGAAGGTGCTAGAGAGGTTCAACATGAATAGTTTTAAACCTACCAGCATTCCACTTGTAGGTCATTTTAAGTTGAGTTCACAATAATGCCTTACAAGTAAGAAAGATAAACAAGAGATGAAGAAGTTTTCTTATGCATCCACAATTGGTAACTTGATGTATGTTATGGTATGCACAGAGTCAGATATTGCTCATACTGTTGATGTTATTAGTTGTTTTCTTTCTAATCCTTGTAAAGAACATTAATAAGCAATGAAGTGGATCCTCAGGTATCTTAGAGGTACTTTCAAGGTTTGGTTATGTTTTAGGAGTGATCAACCTGAGTTACATGGCTACACAGGTGCAAACATGGATGATGATGTTGATTTTAGGAAATCTATTTCTAAATACTTGATGACTTTTGTAAGAGAAGTGATGTCTTGGAAATCTAAATTACTGAAATGTGTTGCTTTGTTTATCACCGAGATTGAGTATATTGCTATTACTGAAGTTTTCTAAAGAATTCATGTGCATGTTAAAATTTCTATAAAAGTTAGGCTTCAAGCAAGAGAAGTTTGTGTAATTTTATGACAATCAAAGTGTCATCCATCTTAGCAAGAACCCAAGCTTTTATTCAAGGTCAAAGTACATAGAAGTACGATATTATTGGATATAGAAAGCACTAGAGATGAAGTTGTTTTCACCCAACAAGATTCATACTAATGACAATGGTGCAGATATGATGACTAAGACCTTACATATGACAAAGTTGATTTCTTGTAGAAAGAAAGCGAATTTGGTTGAGCAACACCTCCCTACTTGTGTCAGGAAGGGGGAGATTTGTCAAGTAGGTTCCCTCCCAAGTGAGACCCATCACTGAAAGTTTAAAAAATAAAATAAAATAAAAGCCTTTTGAAAAGGCTTGAAAAGTAAGTCACCAAAAGAAAAGAATGAGACAGAAAGATAGAAAACTAGAGAGCGAAAGAAAGTGGACGAGCAGCAACCACCAACAAAGGAGAGGATACAATGAGTTTTAGCCTCTGTGTTCACAACATCAAATGGGTAAACTCTTTTCATTTTTGATAAAATTTTAGTATATTGTTCTTGGTATTGAGGTCTATATTTTGGTAAGATTTATTTGTTCCTTCACCTTCTATTGTGGTTGGATTGTGATATCCAATTTTGTAGAGTTTCTATCTTAATACTGGCTTGATCTCCATCTGTTTGGTGATGTTGTTGATTGTGATGTTCCTTAGTATTACTAGAAAGATTGATTGTGTATACATTAATTTATTAGTAGAAGTTTTTGTTAGACTTAGTTTGATGGTTTTTTCTCTTACATTGAAGAGTTTTCCATGTTATAGTTATGGTATCTTTGATATTTATTTTTTTACTATTGTTGATTATCTATTTTGTGTGTTTGATGTTTTACTATCAAACATTTTTTTTGTAGTGCCTATTTATGTGCACAAATAGAAAAAAATATTTTTGCTTTTGTTTGACTCATTTTCCTCAACACTCACTACTCACAAAGGATCAAGCCTTGCATTTCCAACAGATCAAGAAACAAAAACACCCATCTCCTTTGCTAAATTGATAGAGGGAGCATAACGAAGAAGCTTAAGCTTAGGTTGAAGAATAAAGAAGAAAAATTTGCATTGCATAATGGGACTTTTCAAAAAAGGTGTATTTTCTTTGTTTTTTGTTTTATTTTAAATAAAATAATTTGATGTGTCAATATTGAATCATTAAAATTTTCAATTAAAGCTGAACTTACTTGTGTAATATGACTTGTGACTACACATCTCATTTTAGTCTAAGAAAAAGAGACAGGATTAAGCTTAACCTATAGTATTGTTGTATTTACTATTTGTTTTTTTTTTTTGTTAACAGTACTGTTGTATTGTTGGGCCAAAGTTCATTTTTCTTTTCATGGTTTCATGTTTCTTTTATAATCAAATAAATAATTAATTTTATGTTCAAATGTAATGTAAAGAAGAAAAATAAATGACTCAAACCTGTAGTTATGAAACTAAGACCTACCATCAACTCCGTCAAGGTACCGAGTTAATGAATTATTGATTCAACTAATGTTTCACTGATTAAACTACATAAATAAAATAAACATATAAATATTTAATAAAATAATTACATCAAAATCATACACATAAATATTTGGTAGATAGAAACTAAAATTAATATTTATAATTATTACTTTAAATATTAAAAAATACAAAATTAAAATAACAATTCAAATTTGAATAAAAATTACACTTTTTTTGGTGAACAAATAAAAATAATGGCATCTTAAGCCCGATTACTCCAAGTGTATATATATATATATATATATATATATATATATATATATATATATATATGTTAAGTGGACTCGAAGGTACACAGAGTCAGACGTGACGCGGTGGTTCCTTCCTTGCGCAACTGCAGTCAGGAGCACGAAGTCCAGGGGGGTGGGTACCTGCAATGGGACTCCAACGCTCAAGTCAGGCAGTGCACCAGAAGGTTAAAGCTAATGGAATAGTGTAAGGTTCCAATCCCCTCTCAGGGTAACTTAGCCTGGTATATATTGAGAGCGTGATTTGAATCCTCATACACTCCACGCAGGACAGAGGTACATTAGGATCGTGTCATGGCAGGGAATTCAGCCCATGATCGTTGAGGTCCGTCTCTGACATTGTCGGGACTAGCCCCTGATCGTTGAGGTCCGTCTCTGACATTGTCGGGACTGTTCCATGATCGTTGAGGCTTATCTTTGTGCTGTTGGGGCTGCCTTTCCTTTAATGGCCAATCCTTGTACGCAGGCAGTCGTGGTCCCCATTACTGAGAATGGGGAGATGACTCACTGATCCCAAGGTCGCAAGGCCGAAGTGGGGCGTAGTTGGCGAGTTTGGTGGTTCATGCGTGCGGGTCAATCCTTCAAGACGGGATCCCGACCACGGTCCCGGCCCGCAGCTTGCCCCCGGATGGCGCTTGGACGAGGCCCAAGTGTCAAGGTACCATCGTGCTCAAAGTGGGCGGTATCCTGGCTTTGAGGCCGGGCTTCGTGGTCTTTCACGTTGGCCGGGGCCCGTGATCTCTGAACACGAGACGACTCGGCGATTGGGATGTGGTTCGGAGGCCGAGGTAGGTCCTTACCTATATCGCCACCCCTTAGTCTCTTGGTATTCCTTCAGCTGCCCCCTGGACATAGTTCTCGGGGTCTTTTGACTTGCCGCAGCGTTCTTCATTGATCTTGAATCGTTGGATCCCTTGGGAAACGCCGCTTTGACCTCCTTGAGAATAAGCGAGTCTTTAATGGGGAGCGTCAGCTTCGTGCGGTTTACAACTGTCCGCTGCTCTTGCGACCAATGGGGAATGAGGGGCATTGAATGCAGATTTATGGTTTGACAGGTTCTTCAATGCAAAGGACTAATCAAAGCGTTCCATTTTCTCTATAAATAGAGGGTTTTTGCGTTTGATATGGCATTCCTCTTTGCATCTTTGTTTTGAGATGGCTTATCTCAGAGAAATGGTTCTTTCTTCTCCTATGCGTTACTGGAGAGTGTTGCCTCTTTCCAGAGTTTTCTTCTTGATCTTTCCTAAATTTCTGGAACTTGGTCATTTTCGTGTGGAAGGCTTCTTGAGTAGATGTCTTATTTTCTCAGCGTATTAGCGGTAGATGTCTCACTTTCCCAGCGTACTGTGATTGCTTCTTTGATATTTCTCGTCACTGGGAAAGCTTGAGGTATTTGTCATTTTAGATGGAGGCAACCGAAGGGGTAGGGCCCAACGTCGCTTCTCTCTTTCCACCGCTTCTAAGAGCATTGGATATGCGCAGAGGGACTATCGGGTCGTTCCTCGCTTTACTGTTGCTTGAGGTGATTAAGGTTTCCTATGAACGATCTTCTCATGAGAAAGTTGTGCCTCATCTATCAAGGAGGGCGCGGCCGCCTCTTCCCGCTGGCGAGGAAGGAAGTGAAGAAAAGCGGTGGGTACCAAGGTTCGGAAGCAGTGTTCCGCTCCGGGTTTCGAAACCTATCCACTTTTTCAAGATACTGCTTCGGGAGGAAGAGGCTGGTGTTAGCTCTTGGAGGAAATGTGGATGCGACATGGTCCGGGATGCCAATGGTGTTAATGGCGATTCGCACCTCCGGGGTTTCTTTCATTATATTTTCCATGTCTCTGTACTTTTCTTTTCCTTCTTTTTGTTGTAAGATGATGTATGGAATGAGAAATTTAATAAAATGGCTCTTTTTCCTTTGAATTCTGTGCCTTCTGCTTTCTTTTACTTGAGTGTGGTATTTATATTTTGCACCGGGTGAGTCCAACGCTCATTCCGCCACGCAATATGTTAAGTTGCCCCCAGCTTGGTACTTAGTCGGGGCCGGCGAAGTACCAAGTTTGGATACTTGATGCCGGGGTCTCTGTATTTTGGGCTATTACCGGGGCAACATAGTCCCGGGGTGCGAGCGGGTTTCCCGAGCTCTTTGACCCTGCGGTTGCGTGTCCTTTAACTTGTTGGATAACCGTAACGTGAGCTGCCATTATGGCAACGTGGGCCACGTGGCGCGCTCGAGTTGAAAAGACGTGCGTCGTGCTCCGCGCACTATAATGGGTGCCTTTTCAAATGCGAGGTATCTGGACGAAATTACCCTCTAACCGTGACCCCTATAAATAGGGTGTCAGCTTTTTGGCTTTGTTTCATTCGACTTTTATCAGAAACGTTGAGACTTGTAGGTGGTTTCTGACGGTCGTTGCGGCGGTGCGAGGCGATCTTGCTGGACTTCACAGGAGTGACCTCTTGCTTCTTTTCTTTTGTTACGGTAAAAACTGATTTCTTCCTTTGCTTCTTATTCCTTTGGTTTTTCTTGCTGTTTTGAGGAAAAGGTGGGGGGTTGGGGGAAGTGCGCTTTCCCCCTTCCGTTAATGGCGTTTCCCCCTCTTGGAGCACCTCCTCCGTCGCACCGTGTGCAGCGGAGGTGTCCTTCTGAGGCTTTTTGTCTTGGCGGGTGCGGAGGCCAGAACGTTTGGATCTCTGAACTTGGACTGGTTCTGACCCTGAGCCTCTGTGTGTCTTCCAGGAATTCGGATGGCTAGGAGAAGGGTGTTGAGAATTGAGGAGCCCAACCCGGATCCCGAAGCTCGCGAGCCGGGGGGTCAGGAAGCCGTTGATGAGTTAGTGCGTGTTCGCCGGGGGCCGGGATTACCTTACGCCTGGGTTGCGGACGATGCTTTTGACAGGATCTCACGCTACGAAATCGGGTCCAAATTGGACAAATTGAAAGATTACTTGGAGCTTACCGCGGGAGGTCTCCAGGATGGTGAGTTCCTGATCCTGTCTCCGGGAAGAGAGCGCGTGTGTTCGACCCGTGAGGCGGGGGAACACTTCATGTTCCTCTACGAGGACTTCTTCACACGGTTTGGGCTTCGGCTCCCTTTCAGTGATTTCTATGTTGCCGTACTCCAGACCCTTCACGCTGCACCCAGTCAGATTCATCCCAATGGCTGGGCGAACATTCTGGCTTTTGAAAAGATATGCCGGTTGCTGGGGTTGCGATGCTCCGATAGGGCATTTTTCTATTTCCACACCAAGTATTCCGTCTATGGTGTTCGCGCTCGTCAGCAGTCTTGGTTGTTCGTGCGTTCCCGGTAAGGTAGGACGGTGTTTCTTCCCTACCTAGAGAGCTATAAGGATTTCAAGGAGAAGTTCTTCAAGTTAATGGCTGCCGGCGGCACTCGGCCCTTCTGGTTGGGGAGTGACGAGGAGCCAACATTCAGCCTATACTGGAATCCGGCGGCATGGAGCATCCCCACTCAGTTGTTTGAGAGGGAGGTTTGTCACCTGGATGACGAGGAGCTTGAATGTGTCAATTTCTTCGAGACGTGGGTTGCCGAGGTCGACAAGATCCGACCCAAAGATATACTGGATGCCGTGGATGATGCGGAACTTTGGGCCGTGCTAGGTAGCAGAGGCCTTTGTTCATGCTTTATTTTCTTTGCTTTATTTTCTTTCTTTCTTGCTCTTTATGTGGACCTGATTGTTTGTGTTTGCTTTCCAGATAGCTTAGCCGAGATGTCCGGGGAGGGGAATGCTCTGGCGATTCTGGAAGCTCTGAGGGCCAAGAATGAATCGGGGCCTCCAGATCCTGCCGCGGAGGCAGTTTCAGTTCCATTGCCTCGTCGAGTCGAGGTGCCTGCCACGGAGGAGGAGCCGATCCATGTGGAGGATTCCCCCCTCCCACGGGGCGAAAGAGGAAGGCGGCTAACGAGGAAGGACTGAGTGACCGGAGTAAGAGGTCCTGGGTTGAGGAAGGCGCCGACCCGAGTGAAGGGGGGGCAATCAACCTGTACTTCGAGAATCTGGATCCCCGCCGGTTTGTTGATGATTTCCTTCTAGACAAGGAAGTGGAGGCGAAGCTGAACCAGCGTAGTGCTCCAAATACTCTCTGTAGTTTCCAAGTTCTTGGGCTTCGCCTTGCCATGGAGGCTCAGCATTTGGAGTATACAATTGAGGACTACGAGCGAAGAGTTGCTGCTGCGGAGCGGGGTAAAACCCAGGCTCTTTTGGAGAAAGAGGAGGCTATACGGGCCAAGGAAGAGGCCGCAAAGTCCATGGAGGATGTTGTGGCCCTGAACCGGGAGCTGGGGAACGAAGTGGCCACCCTAAGGAATGCAGTGAAGGAGAGGGAGGCCAGTTTGGCGGACGCCAGAAGGGGCGTGGCCGAGTTAAGAGCTGAGAATGAGG
The DNA here is from genome assembly GCA_029884605.1 of Ormosia emarginata. Taxonomy (NCBI): domain Eukaryota; kingdom Viridiplantae; phylum Streptophyta; class Magnoliopsida; order Fabales; family Fabaceae; genus Ormosia; species Ormosia emarginata. The sequence goes on along the minus strand of JAQQTP010000073.1, from coordinate 1,631,757 downwards.
GCTTTCGTGCTGAGAACGGGCGTCTCGGAGGGCAGGTTACCGCACTGAAAGGTGACGTTGGGACTCTCCTTACTGTTTGTACTGACATCAAAGAGCGACCCGAATGCCATCAAGCAAGTTCAGCTCTTCAATCCCGAGGTTGACCTGGTTCTTGATTCTCTGGATTCCGGGAAGGTAGTCCAGAACGGCCAACTCGTCGTTCCCCGCCTTGCTGCTGTGGATCCTGGTACAGTGGATTCTTCTGCCGAGGTTGGTGGTTCCGGGCCTTCTGCAGAGTGATTCACATTTTTTTTGCCCCATGTGCGGGGTTCTTTAATATGGTTGGGCAAACATTGTTCCGTTTTTCCCAAAATATTGTAATGACTTTGTTATTTTTTCGATCTTGTTTTTGGGGTCCAATGCCCTTCTCGTGTATTGTGGAAATTTGACGAGACCTGTGGTCTGGGTCCAACGCCCTATTTTGCCGAGCGTTTTAGGATTTCTCTTAGGATTTTGCGCAATGAGAATGCTCAGAAGCATTGGCATAGGATCCGATATCCGCAGTGGCTTGCCCTTTAGGAATTCGTGCCCAAGGTAAGGAACCTTGACCTTGGCTTGGAATTCGAAGGCAATGGCTATCTGGGATTTGGAGTCCGTGCCTAAGGGAAGAAACCTTGTCTGGGGTCCATTACCGGTTGTTTTAGGTATTTTAGGAGGCCGCGCAACTTATGGTTTCGGACTGGTCCTTGCCGGGGTCTTTTTGTGTGGGTGGATTGGTGCGAGAGTTTTCCCCCTGTTGGGATTTCTCTACTGCACTCCCTACCTAGCACAAGACACTACGGTTGGTACCATGGTAACTGAGTTCTTGATAATTGAGATGCTTGCTTAAATTTAAAGATTGAAAAAGTGTACAATATAATTGGGGCAGATCAAACATGAAGTAGACTAGGAGACTAGGCCTTGAAAGGTACTTAGCTGTAGTACTTTCTAAATTTGTCCGCATTCCAAAAATTCTTCACGGGCTTGCTTGTTAATGTTTCTAAAGTATAAGCCCCCTTCCCGGTACTGACTACGACGCGGTAGGGTCCTTCCCAGTTAGGGGCTAATTTTCCTTGGGAGGCATTCCTTCCGCCGATGTCGGCCCTGCGAAGTACCAGGTCGCCCAGCTGGAACCTTCTGGGGATGACCTTCAGGTTGTACCGGGCTGCTGTTCTTTGCTTGGTTGCGACATCGCGTATGTGCGCGATGCACCTTCTTTCTTCCAACAAGTCCAAGTCTTCTCTTATTAGCCCAGGGTTAGTGTCTGGTGAGAAATGTTGGAGACGCCAGCTCGGTTCTCCTATCTCTACCGGGATCATTGCTTCGCACCCATAGGTTAGTTTGAACAGAGTCTCACCGGTTGTAGAATGAGGGGTGGTTCGGTAGGCCCAAAGGACGTGGTCTAACTGCTCGGTTCAGTTCCCTTTGGCCTCATCCAGCCTTTTCTTTAATCCCCTAACTATAACCCGGTTGGCCGCTTCAGCTTGCCCATTTGTTCGAGGGTTTTCCACGGCGCTGCAGTGATGTTTAATTTTCAGTCCGCGAAGTAGTTCTTCAAAACCTTTGTCTTTAAATTGCATCCCGTTGTCCGTAACGATGGATTCCGGGACTCCAAATCTGGTAATGAGGTGGCGCCAAGTGAATTTCTGAATCCGAGCCGAGGTGATGGTGGCCGGGGCTCGCTTCTATCCACTTGGTGAAATAATCTACACGACAACCAAAAACTTCAATTGCCCGGGCGCTTGAGGAAAAGGTCCCAAGATATCCATGCCCCACTGGTAGAAAGGCCAAGGGATGGACGTTGTGGACAATTCCTCTGGCGGGGCGTGGTAGTGGTCAAAGTGTCGTTGGCACTTATCGCATAATTGAACATGTGCAAGGGAGTCTGCTTCCATTGTGGGCCAGTAGTAGCCTGCTCGGAGTGCCTTCAATGCCAGGGCCTTGCCTCCTAAATGGTGCCCGCAACTCCCTTCGTGGACTTCGGCCAGGACATACCCGCTTCTTCGGCGTTAGGCACTTCGGAGGGGTGAAGAGAACCCGCGCCGGTACAGCTGCCCACCGAAGATGGTGTATCTGACCGCGACTTTCTTCAATTTGGCTGCCTCCTTAGGGTCCTCGGGGAGGCTACCGGACTGCAAGTATTCCACCAGTGGAGTGATCCAGGTACATTCTTGTTTATTAACCTGCAGGACAATTATGTCAGAAATTGCTGGGTGGGAGAGAGTTGCCTGGATCACTGATCGGTTGTTACCTGGACTTTTGGTGCTTGCCAACTTGGATAAGAGATCGGCCCGGGAGTTTTGTTCCCGGGGGATGTGCTCCACTTTGACTAGCTGGAAGCTTGGGAGGAGTTCTTGCACTTTTGCCAGATACTTCTGTAGGAGGGGCTCTTTAGCCTGGTATTCGCCTTGGATCTGGGAGGTCATGAGTTGGGAGTCGCTGCAAAGTTTAATCTTTGTGGCCCCCAAGTCTCTGGCCATTGCCAGTCCTGCGATGCATGCCTCGTATTCTGCTTGATTGTTCGAGGTGAGAAACTCAAACCTCAGTGAGTTCTCGATAGTTACCCCTTCGGAGTTTTCCAAGATTACCCCGGCGCCGCATCCTTTTGGGTTAGAAGACCCGTCCACGAATATGGTCCAGGTATTTTCTCTCGTATAACCGGTCTGAGGTAAGTTCGGCCAAAAAGTCTGAGAGGGCTTGCGCCTTGATTGCTATTCGGGCTCATATGTTATCCCGACCCGTAAAGTTCGACGGACCGGTGATCATCCTTCCCGCTAAGTCCGGTTTGTGCGATTTGTCGGATTGGTTGATCCGTCCTTACCACAATAGGGTGGCATTGGAAATATTGCCTTAATCTTCTGGCCGTGATGATAAGTGCAAAGGCGACCTTCTCAATCTCTTGATATCTGAGTTCGGGGCCTTGCAGTGCTTTGCTCACGAAATAAACTAGCTTTTGGCCTTCGGATGTTTCCCTGGTCAGTGCTGAACTGACTGCTTCTTCGTTGACGGAGAGATATACGTAAAGGGTCTCGCCTGGTTCGGGCCTTGTGAGGACTGGAGGGGATGTCAGGAGGTTCTTTAGGGACGTAAAAGCGTCTTCGCATTCCTTTGTCCACTCGAATCCTGGTCCCTTTTTCAATAACTTGAAGAGGGGAGGGATTTGTGAGCGGCTTTGGCTAGGAATCTCGTGAGAGCCGTGATCCGGCCATTCACCGTTGCACTTCTTTGATGTTTCGGGGCTATGCATATCGAGCACCGCCTTGCATTTGTCGGGGTTTGCCTCTATGCCGCGGTGGGTCGCATGAACCCCAAGAATTTCCCCGCTTGGACCCCGAACGCACACTTTCCCGGATTGAGTCTCATGTCGTGCCTTCTCGGTGCGCGAATACTTCTTCCAGTCCGAGGTGTGTGAGCTTCTGGCCGACGGGGTTTTAACTATCATATCATCGATATAGACCTCAGCATTTTCCCCATCTGTTTTTCGAAGACCGTATTCATCATCCTTTGGTATGTGGCCCCGGCGTTCTTCACTCCCGAAGCATTACATTACCTTGTAGCAAGAACTTGCCCTTTCGGTAATGAAGGCCGTTTTGTCTCCGTCTCCTGGGGTACATTTGAATTTGATTGTACCCAGAGTAAGCGTCCATGAAGGATAGTGTCCGGAATCCGGAGAAGCTGTCGACCAGTTTGTCAACGTTCGGGAGGGGGTATGGATCTTTGGGACACGCCTTGTTCAAGTCGGTATAGTCCACGCACATCCTCCATTTCCCGTTTGCCTTTTTAACCAGGACTACATTCGAGAGCCAAGTGGTGTACGAGACTTCTCTTATGAATCCGGCGTTTAATAACTCCCTGACTTGCTCCTCGATGGCCTGTTGTCTCTCGGGGCCAACTTTCCTCTTCTTCTGGGCGACCGACTTTGCATCCCGTTTAATAGATAAATGATGGCAGATGAAAGCGGGGTCGATTCCAGGCATGTCGGCGGAAGTCCAAGCGAAAAGATCCTTGTTTTTCTGTAGGAGCTGTATCAACTTGGTCTTTTCCTGCTCCTCGAGGTTTGCTCCTATCATGGTGACTTGATCAGGCTTGTCGCCCAGCTGGAGTGGGATCAGTTCTCCTTCAGGCTGGGGTCTTGTACCTCGGATCTCTTCGCGGACGTCCAACTCCGTCATCAAGATGTTGACTTGGTCATGGGTGGTGCTGGATATTCGAGTCTTTGTTTTTCTGGAGGTCCTGCCGACCTTTAGGCTCTCGTTGTAGCATTTGTGGGCTGCAATTTGGTCGCCCTTACCCGTGACCACTTCATTGTTCCTGTTGAGGAACTTCATGGCCTGGTGGGCGGTGGAAACCACAGCGGCAATGCCGTTTAGGGTTGTGCGGCCCAGGATGATGTTGTAGGCCGAGAGACAATCTACGACTAGAAACCTCACCTTCACCGTTTTATAGATGTCGTCGTCGCCCAAGGTAAGGAAGGTCTCAAAATAACCCACTAGGGTTACCTTTTCTCCGGAGAATCCGGTTAACTCGCCCTCATATGCAGTGAGCATGGACAGGGGAAATTCCAACTTTTCGAAGGCGTCCATGAACATGATGTCTGCCGAGCTCCCCTGATCTACAAAGATACGACGGACTTCGGCATTGGAGATTATCCCGGAAATAACGAGGGGGTCGTCATGATCTCGGATAATATCGCCGTAGTCCTCTTCGGAGAATGAGATGGGCGACGCGTCTTTGTTCTCTGCATGGGGCTTCCGGGAGGAGGAACCGTACACGCCGTAACCGCGTCCCGAGGAGTGCTTTCCTCCTCGAGTTATTTGACGACGCCGCCCTTGCGAATCCCCCTGAGATTGTGCTTACTAGCCGGTTCTTCTTGTGGCCCCTGTCTTGAGTATCCCGTTCCCGGTCTTGCCTATTCTCATCGTTGTGGCGCGGAGGGGTTCGGGATCTTCTGGCAGGGCTTTTGCTTCTCCTTGGGCGCCGGTTCGGACTTCGCCGGGGGCTGCGGCTTTGTCTCTGGTTTCTGCGCCTTCCACGGTTTCCGTTTCCGCTTTCCCGAAACCTGTTGATGTATTTTTGCAAACGCCCCTCTTTGATCAGGGACTCGATACGCCCCTCTTTGATCAGGGACTCGATAACGTCCCGGAGCTGGTTGCAATCCTCTGTTTCGTGGCCGTAGCTGTTGTGCCACCTGCAATGTTTTGACTGATCCCTTTGGAACTACTTCTTTACGGGCGGTGGTCTCTTGATATTCTGGAACTCGGTTTGAAGGACCTCCTTCAAGATTGTCTCTCTAGGGATGTTCAAAGGAGTATACTCAGAATATTTGGGCCGGTATCGCTCGCTTTTTGAGGGGTCACGGGGTTGATTAGAGCTTTGGTTTTTCTTTTGGTGTGCTTCACCTTTCTCTAAGCTCTCCTTAGCCCTGGTGACTTCCTCAAGCTCAACGTATTTGTCCGCCCGTCGGTGAAACTCTTCTAGGCTTTCTGGTTTCTTTTTTGCTAGAGACGCGAAGAAGCTTGAGTTGGTCTGGAGCCCGTTCCTGGCGTAGTGGAGGGCTATCATGTCGTCTAGGTTTTCTATGCCTACACAGGCTTGGTTAAACCTTCTGACATATTCGCGCAAGGATTCGAACTTCCCTGGCGAATCCCGGAGAGGGAATCAATCGACTTTGGGCGCTCCTTTGCCATGGTGTATTGTTGCAAGAACCTTTGCGTCAGGTCCTCCCATCCTGTGATCCTTGTTCGCAAGGTGACGAACCATCGGAGGGCGTCCTTCTTCAGGAATAGGGGGAAGGCCCGACATAGAAGTTCCGGGGTGTATCTGTAGAGTTGCATGGACTGCGTATAGGCGTCCAAGTGCTCCTGGAGATCCGTTGTTCCGTCGTAGGCTTTTAGGTTGCTCGGAGGTTTGGAACTCCTCGGGACCCTGTATGACATTAGGGCGTCCGAGAATTGTTGTAGGTGGCCGGGGGCCAGATTACTGTTTCCAATAATCCCGGCGCCAGCGCCTTGGTCAGCATGCCCGTTGCGAGCCTCATCGTGTCCTCCGTTGCCATTTTCTGCCCGTGCTGATCTCTCAAGGTTCTCTAGACGGCGTCTCTGTTCCTCTAGCTGGTGCCGTTGATCCTCGATGAGAGCTGTTTGTTTACGCAACAACTCCCGGAGGCCATTTCTCGTAATCTCGGACTGGACGTTGTCTTCGTAATGAGACGTGTGGTCCCCGTTGTCGTGGGAGGCTCCCAAACGAGCGTGGACAGGGATCCTAGCTCCGTTGTTCCCTCCGCGGTTTACTCCGTGGTTTATGTTGTTGGTCTCACCGTGGGGGAAGATGAGCCTGTTCCTGATTGAGACCCTTCGAGATGGGTCAGGGCTTTCAGCGGAAACTGAAGTCTCGTGCCCATTGTTAAGGGTTTCAACCATGACAGGCCTGCTTCTGGCGACAGAGGTTTCTGGTGGTGTGATTGAAGGGAGGTTGCGCTGTGCCGCTGGGTCCTGTATCTGGTCATGGACTGCATGTGCAGCGCTCCCTCTTTTTTGGTTGTGTCTCGTGCTCACCATGGTTGTTGCGGGAATGGAAATTTATCAGATTCCCACAGATGGCGTCAATGTTCTAAAGTGGATTCAGAAGGTACCTGGAGTCGGTACGTACGCGGTGGTTCCTTCCTTGCGCAGCTGCAGCCAGGAGCACGAAGTCCAGGGGGGTGGGTACCTGCAATGGGACTCCAACGCTCAAGTCAGGCAGTGCATCAGAAGGTTAAAGCTAATGGAATAGTGTAAGGTTCTAATCCCCTCTCAGGGTAACTTAGCCTGGTATATATTGAGAGCGTGATTTGAATCCTCATGCACTCCACGCAGGACAGAGGTACCTTAGGATCGTGTCATGGCAGGGAATTCAGCCCATGATCGTTGAGGTCCGTCTCTGACATTGTCGGGACTAGCCCCTGATCGTTGAGGTCCGTCTCTGACATTGTCGGGACTGTTCCACGATCGTTGAGGCTCATCTCTGTCTTTGTCGTGCCGCTTGGGGCATTTTCCTTTAATGGTCAATCCTTGTACGCAGTGCAGTCGTGGTCCCCATTACCGAGAATGGGAGATGACTACTACGGGCCCAAGGTCGCAAGGCCGAAGTGGGGCGTAGTTGGCGAGTTTGGTGGTTCATGTGCGGGTCGATCCTTCAAGACGGATCCCGGACCACGGTCCGTAACATATATATATATATATATATATATATATATATATATATATATGATCTTACTCGAGATGAGAGGAATGTTTATTATGAGAGGATAAGAGGAGTGAATCTTGACCATTGAATCTTACATGAATGGTCAAGATTAGAACATAAATGCATATGACTTTTTTACGTGGTCACATGACCTTTAAGTAACTTTTAATCTTGATCATCCATGTATAGTTATATGGTTAAGATTCACTCCTCTCACCTTCTCATAATAATCATTATTCTCAGTAGATATGTCCCTATATATATATATATATATAGACATACTTGAAGTAACTGGGCTTAAGATGCCATTATTTTTTGGCCCAAAAAATAGAGAACATTAAGTAATTGCATCAAAGCAAACGAGTGAAATGCATCCCTGATCTGAAACAAGGCTTGTAGCAGTTAGGTGACTAGTTCACCAAATGAACGGGCCAGTTTAAGCTGAGTTTTACAACTATACTCAAACATTTATTTAAAAAAACTCTTATGATGGAGGGAGAGAGTGAGGGTTGCATCTCCTTCTTTCCTCAAACTCCAAAAATCATTCCTCATTTAATTAGATGATAAATAGGAAAAATAATATATTTTAAATCAAATAAAAAAATATAATCCATATTTTTTATTTTAACTTAAAATGAGAAAAAAACTTCTATCCATTTTACTAACAAAAATGGAAGTAATTCTCCTTCTTTCCCAATTTTTTCCATGCACTTCTCTTTTTATCCGTTCTCCTTCGTGTTTAAGAACTTTTAAACATGTTATTATAGATAAAACTTAAAAACGTAATATAATGTGTTTTGGTACTAAACTAGTAAGTAATTCGTGTAATACACTAATTTTTAAAAATATTTTAGTACGCATTAAAATTATATTTTGAAAACTAATTTTACTAATAAATAAGTAAATTTGTGTTTAATAATTTATCATTAAAATAAATTAAAAAATATTTTTTAAATAATATTGATTAAAATAACTTTTAATTATTTAAAAATTTAATTTTTTTATATTACCTTTTTATTTTGGTTTTATATTTTGAAGTACACTCATAATGTTATAATAATTATTTTGAGGAATAAATAAGTAGAAGATCATATATTTAGGAGAAGATTTTGATAATTATGTGAGATTTAAATTTCAAATACTATTAGCCAAGAAAAGATTCAAATCATAAAGGACACGTCATTTAATTAAGAGACATATGTAAATATTAGATAGAGAGAGTATGATTAGAAACAACTCTAGGATCTTAAGAAAATATCACAAAAAGGAAAAGAAAAAAGTGTGTCAATTTTCTATTCTCTTATGTTATTATTTGGTGTGAAGTAATGAAATACCATTTTATATTCAATCATCGAATTTAGAGGATTTTTGCGTGTATTAATGAAAAAAGTATAAGTTGACATTCCTATTTCAAATTCTATTCCACAAATTTATAGAATATATCATTTTTTTTAAAAAAAAAGGGAATGTAATTCCATATTTTTGTATAATAAGATTTCACATTTTATACATAATATATCCTTATTCAATTTATAAATTGACAAATGTTACTCTTCAATAATTTATTTAATCTTAACTTATCTAATTCCATATAGCCTAAATTTAACCTTCAAACCTTGTCTTTTTTGTTTATGAGGGAGATGACATAAGCTTCTACTCTTGTATAGGAGAGTAAATAATATAAATATATAATCAAAATTGATGAAAGAATATTATCATGATTTTTTTATCAAGAAAAATTAATCTTAAATATTATTTCAAAACATGTAAATTCATATTTTATATATATGGAAAAAAGTAATTTTCATTTTCTTATTAAGAGTAATTATGTCATTTATATTAACTTAGATTTTATTTTATATTATATCTCATACACTAAATTATAAAATTATTTTTCATTTCATATTATATCATATTATACCAAATTGTAAAATTAGAATAAAATTTTCATTTCAATTTATCAATTTTAATTTCTATTCATATTCTTATTTTATGAAATTTCATTATTAACTTGCACTAAACAAAACTTCAAAGACTTTACAGTGTAATAAATTTTGAGAAGAAATTTACAAATAATTCTTGCTAATTTATATTATAGGTTTATAAACCAGTAAACACTCAATTAATTAATAATGTTTAAAATAATAATTGATAAAAAGATTAGTTATAAATTAAATTAAACAACTTTGCTTAATTAATTATTATTAAAAAAACTGTTTGAGTAATTAATTGAGTATTAATCATTTATAAACTTTCTGTTTATGGGCTGGAGCCCAACTGCCATAACCCATGATCAAATATCATGATGGATTTGACTAGTGCCCGTTGACTGGGTGCAAAAGTGGAGGGGCAGGGGCAAATTGGGAAGCACGGAAGAAAAGAGCACACTCTCCCAAAGCCAATATGCGGGGTTGTTGCTATAAGCCTATAATCCTTCGCTGTTCTCACAGTTTCACTACTCACTTTAGCAAAAATAAACGCTCTCTCTCTCTCTCTCTCTCTCTCTCTTTGTTCTCTTTCCTCGACTCCGCGGCGTAGATCCGAGGAGTTTGGGAAACCCTAACCGCTCTCACCAACAACCCTTACCAGTCTCATCGCCTTCGATTTTCTCTCTCCGATCAACGACCTTTTCATCATCAAGGTTGCTCTTTCTCCTTTCTTCTTCTTTGGTTCGGTGCTTTTGTATTGCTTCGTAACAGAGCAATTCGTTTCATTCCGTTTCGAAGTTTTGTCCTGCTTCAATCGACATAGTTATTGAGCTTCTTAGTCATTGGATCTGTTCATACTGCTCTGGCTGTTGTTCTTTGTTCGTTGGTTTTTTTTTTTTTTTGTTTTGAACTGTTTTGAAGTTCTGTTGATATCTATTTTGTTTCCTTTTGCTTACTGATATCATAAGGAGATTAAGAGGAAAATTGATTAATTTCCTTTGCGCCTATGCTTCGTCTGCTAGAAATTGTGTGTGTGTTTTTTTCCCTTCCTTTCCTATGTTTAGTTCTAGATGTCAAATGTTTTCGTTGTAGGTTGATTTGTTTTTTTTTTCTTTGGAAGCGTGACATCAATTTTATTCTTTATAAAGATGATATTTTTATGTGTAATCTTGATTTTTTTTTTCATCCCTTTTAGATAGTTTTACTTATGTTGATCCAGTTAGTGTGCCCGGATTATATTTTGCAAAATTGGTTTTACAAACATGATTTTTTTAGTTAGAAGTGGGATTGAGTGAAGTGATTTGTGTTTAGAAACATTTATCTGAAAAGTGATTTTGTCATAACGAACGTTGTTTGCATAGTGTTGATAAAAATTACTTTTGGATGTGTAATTACCAAAATGGGTATGATTTATCTTGAGTTAGATTGAAAATAAATTGATGTTAAAAAATTGACTGTAAATAAATTGATTTGTAAAAGAATTTCTTTTCAAATTTGTTTGCTTGGGTATTGCAAAGAATCACTTCTGGAGTATAATCATAATATTTTTAAAACAATATTGAGTTATATCAAATTATAAGGGTTTTTTGTTAACACACGCAAATGGATTTTTTCTCACGGAAAACAAACAAAATGTTGCTTCTACAGCTGTGGTGTTAGAATGATCTTCAAGTGCAAACGTGATTTTGCCTTTTAGCACAGTGTTTGAGGCACTTTTGATCTGCAAACGGTTTTTGATTGGCTGAACGCCAAATCAAACATGCTTCAATAAATTGCATGCTAATACTGTTTCTTTTCATTTTGCAGTCATGGCAGCACCTGAGGGATCACAGTTCGATGCTCGTCAATATGATACCAAGATGAATGAGTTGTAAGAACTTCCACTTATCTTTGTCTTCTTCTTGTTCTTCAAAGTAGTAGTATGCAATCTGATTTTATTAGCACTTATTTACTGCGATTGTTGTGCATGTTTCTGTCTACTTTTAGCTATGTACTTGCAACGGGATTCTTATGTTATTTGCTTGATTTTGATAACTTGATGACTACAGGCTTACAACTGATGGACAGGATTTCTTCACATCTTATGATGAGGTTTATGATAGTTTTGATGCTATGGGCTTGCAAGAGAATCTCCTTAGAGGCATTTACGCATATGGTAGATTTATTGTTCTTTGTAGCCTCTTATACTTTTCTGTTTTCGTATTTTTAATTTTTAACTCAAAAAAGTTTTTTCATACTTTTATGTGATGACAATTTGAATTTTGTTCTGGTTTTTTGGGACATTGAAACTCAATTTTTTTAAATCTTTCAAACATATGGCGGCGGCATAAACACTTTGGACACGGTGTATGGCTTACTCTGTGTTCATGTGTAAACTACGGTGTTTATTGTCCTGCCACTGTTTTTACCCTGTAACATATGTTCAAATTTTTAAACTAGTTTGATTTACGTTTTAGGTTTCGAGAAGCCATCAGCTATTCAGCAAAGGGGAATAGTTCCATTCTGCAAGGGACTTGATGTTATACAGCAGGCTCAGTCTGGAACTGGGAAGACAGCAACTTTCTGCTCTGGGATTCTGCAGCAACTTGACTATAGTTTGACAGAGTGCCAGGCCTTGGTTTTAGCACCAACTCGTGAGCTTGCTCAGCAGATTGAAAAGGTTATGCGGGCACTTGGAGACTATCTAGGAGTGAAGGTGCATGCTTGTGTGGGAGGTACCAGTGTTCGAGAAGACCAACGCATTCTATCAAGTGGTGTTCATGTTGTTGTTGGTACTCCTGGGCGTGTATTTGATATGCTGCGCAGGCAGTCACTTCGGCCAGATTACATCAAGATGTTTGTATTGGATGAGGCTGATGAAATGCTTTCCCGAGGTTTTAAAGATCAGGTGCTTTTTAATTCATAACTTCTTTTGTCCTTTTTCACTTTTATTACTTAGTTAATTACTGATCTTTTAATCTTATGTTTGATATGCAATACCTACACGTCTCTATATTTTTGTATACTGATAATAAACTCAGTGCATGCCAAATCTTTTTATTCACTTTAATCTAGTTTCTTCCTTAGATCTATTTAATTTACTTATTTATATTTCTGACAGTTTAAAATATTTTTAAACTATCAATTGTGTTTAGATGTATGTTTCTTTTATCTGTGTGAAATTTCTTATACTAGTAGTAATAAAATCAAAATGTGAAAGTAAGTTCCTTTCCACTATCTTGGAGATCTAATTTTTATTGGCCTATTGGTTTAGTGTCCTAAAAGAATCTATGTATGCATAGGTGCTTTAACCTTTGCATTATTGTTATCAGATCTATGATATATTCCAGCTGCTGCCAAGTAAGATTCAAGTGGGAGTTTTCTCTGCTACAATGCCTCCTGAGGCACTTGAGATCACAAGGAAGTTTATGAATAAACCTGTGAGGATCCTTGTGAAACGTGATGAGCTCACCTTGGAGGGCATAAAGCAGTTTTATGTCAATGTTGAGAAAGAGGAATGGAAGCTGGACACACTCTGTGATCTTTATGAGACGTTGGCGATCACTCAGAGTGTCATTTTTGTGAACACCAGAAGGAAGGTTGATTGGCTGACTGACAAGATGCGAAGCCGAGACCACACAGTCTCAGCAACCCATGGAGATATGGACCAGAATACCCGAGACATTATTATGCGTGAATTCCGTTCTGGGTCTTCCCGTGTTTTAATAACTACTGATCTTTTGGCTCGTGGTATTGATGTCCAGCAAGTGTCTCTAGTTATAAATTATGATCTTCCAACACAGCCTGAGAACTATCTCCATCGTATTGGTCGTAGTGGGAGGTTTGGTAGGAAAGGTGTTGCCATCAACTTTGTCACAAAGGATGATGAAAGAATGCTGTTTGACATCCAGAAGTTCTATAATGTGGTAGTTGAGGAGCTGCCATCAAATGTTGCTGAACTCCTCTGATGAGATTTTTTCTTCCATCATATTAGAGGAAAGTTGGTTTCTGAGGTAAGTGTTATGTAATGTTTCTTTTCCTTTTCCCCCTTTTGTTGTATTTCTGCTTTTAAACCTTGTTTAACCTTTTTAATAGGTGTAGTAATTTAATTTAAATTGTCAGTCGTCTGAATGTCCAAAGTGATAAGTACTTGCAATGTGGAATCCCATTATTGCCCGAATTGGTATATGCCCGTTGTTGCACTTTTCTTGCAAGCAAGGTTTTCAATATACGTCTTAGTTATTCTAATATAAGATACATTGAGGTAGTGCGATTTTTTCTGTGTATTTAAAATTGATTTGCTGGCATGGCCCTGAAAAACGATTATCTGCTGGCGGTGGTGTGCCAAAGGACTCAATTTGAGATTCAAAGTGTACATGGTATGCTTTGTTTTAGGTCATTTCATTCTCTTGATTGCATAATTTGATCAATTTGAAAATGGTATTGATAAAATGGAAGTGTTCATTGGTAGCATGTTTCTAGTGATCGTATTACTACTTTCCCGGTTGAAACAGTTGTCAACTTTTACTATACGATGTTCAACAGATGGGGGAGGCGGCCATTTTGGAGCAGATATTAGGTGGAAGTTTTGTGTGGAATGCAATGGTTGGTACTTAGTACAATGCCTTAGATCTCGCTGAATCATCAATCGTATATTTTTTTCTCTGCTTGGCACAAATACTATGTTATAAGCATTGATGGAGCACCTAGTTAACTTATTTTTTTGGGTATCGTGATCTTGAAATTGAAAGATTTTAAAATAATGATGTTGGCTCTTTGAGCGGCTTCATATTTAATTTGATATGGTGTTGGTTAGCACCAAGAAAAGTTGGTAACGGATATTTCTATTGCAATTTCTTTTGTCAATGCAACATTTAAGATACTCTTCTTTTGTGGAATCCGATGACGTTCCTTTCTTGTTAATATGTCGTCAACGTTTGAACTTTAGGGATGAGAAAAGTATCTGTTAATGTACTCATACATCAATATCAATACCCAATTATTCCGAAGGAGGTTAAGATTGGTTTGAGTTTGGTATATTAGGGCTCTGCTTTCGCTTACATTATTTAATACATGATGAATAAATAGCCAAGAATGTTTCTTGGTCATAGGGGCCCTAGCATGAGAGCCCGAAGTACTTGGGCCATGCCGACTGCACTTTTTTAAAAAAGAGTTATTTTTATGTATTAAATTATTAAAATGTATATATAATGATTAAAAAAATTATTTAATTGATTAAAAAAATATTAATAATATAAAATATAGAAATCAAAAATTAAAATTTCAATTGAAAAATCTTTAGGTAGACATGTTTTATATTATTTTTTAAATATTTAAATTATTATTTGTGGCGAGTAAAAATATTAATAATTAATGTAATTTTATGATGATTTTTATTATTTTATACATGTTAAATAATGATTTAAATATTTATAATAAATCGTGTTTATTTAAAAATTATTTATTTCAGCATTATAAAAAAATTTAAAATACATTGAATGTTGAATAAAAATTAAAATTAATTTTATTAAATATAATTAAATAATGTTATAACAATTTTTTTTATTTTTTTAAAAGGTTGTTAGGAACCAAATACGATTTACGTATATAACGTCTTTACTTAGGAAAGTGCGCTTCCGTCACCTTTTTAACGGTGAAAGCTAACCTCGCAAGTGGTCAATGTACGATTTGTACAATCTCATTTTCATTCGCCAAATAAATTTGAAGTTAAAACCGATGATCAATAAGGTCTAATGGTCAATAAAACTAATGATCAATAAAGTCCAATGGTCAATAAAACCAATGATCTCATTCTCATCTGAATGCTCATGAACTGATCGTCACTATGGAGGATTGAGTAGAGGTTTAAGAAGACCACCAAAACAAAATAGGAAATAAATAAGCCTTAAAGAAAGAGACAAAATACATATTGAGGGTTGAGCGAGTCAGAGTTGAAGTTGAAGCCTTGTCCGTTTCCATGACGTAGCAAATTAAGTTAAGGCACCATTTTTTCGTAGGGTACAATTAAGGTAACATTTTTTTTTGGCATACCAATTAATATAACATTTATTGCTTCAGAAATGAAAGCCCGAGGTTACGTTACGTGTCAAGTGAAGGCGGCGTCTCCCGCGTATTTTCTTCCCTAGCTAGGATGGGAACCTTCCAACTCTGCTCTGCTCAATGCATTCACCGCCTTCCCCTTTGCAACGTCTACTTCTCTATCTTCTGAAAAAAAAACCCCATCACAAACAAACAGTCACACATCCCAAAACAAGCAAGCAAAATCGAAAAATAGGAAAAAAAAATAAAATAAAAAGCTAAAACAACATTCCAAAGCCTCTGATTAGTGACCAGAGTATTATTCTCCTCCTGCTATATGATATACCTTTTCTTCATCACACCACCACGTAACCCCTTCCACCATTGTTTGTCCTTAATTTTTTATGCCAACACATTACACATACCAAAAAAAGTGCTTAATCTCCCTGACGACATTTTTCGCCACCTCACGAAATTTCTCTCTTCTATCCCCACGACCTCGTTTTGAATCCTTTCCTTTTTAATAGATTCTGATTCCTCTCTCTCTCTCTCTCTCTCTCTCTCCATATATAAAACACCCGCAGTCTTTTTGATAGAAAGAACAAATCGATTTGCACCGTCACGTGAGTGTTGTGTGGAGAGAGAGAAAACAAGCGGTTACTCTTCGCCGATGGCGATTTCCGATGTGCCTGAAAGTGCGGGCACCACCGCCACCACCACTGTTCGAAGCGACTCAGATCTCAACGGTTCTTCTCTGCTGCGGCGCAGGCACAGCGCCACCACCGCCGGCGCCGAGAGTTCAGCGGAAGATGTGGTCAGAGATTTGGGTTCCAACGACTCCTTGAACGGCAAGAGTAGCGAGGGAGATAAGGATCTTCACAAGCTAGAACATGCAGCCGCCAATAATGCGATCCACAATGACACCGCTGATCGAGGACAAGTCACCGATGTCAAATTCGCCTACCGTCCTTCCGTTCCGGCTCACCGGAAAATCAAGGAGAGCCCGCTCAGCTCCGACAACATTTTCAGACAGGTCACAGGTTCTATCTGGCGGTTAATTTCTTGCGCCTAATTGTTGATTTGAATTGTGCATGGAATGTTTTGTGGTTCGTGACCCACTGTAATTGACTGAAAATTTTGGACTGTGTCTGATGATTGTAAATGTAACTCATCGCATTGCATTGGCGAACATAGTTGTTCAGTGTTGATGACTATAATAAAACAGTTTAAAGCATGAAGGGAAGCTAATAATTTTATGGTTCTACTTGCATGGCCTATGTTCATGAGAGTTTTCAGGATTTTGTAGTAATAATAATATATGTAGTTTGTGACATTGCCCCATTAATTTTGTCGTTGTAGTTGAGAAAATCATACCATATTTTTAAACTATAAAACAAGCTAGAAAATTGTGATTTGTGTATATACTGTTTTATTGCATTGTACATGTAAAACATATGTTGATGATTGTAAATGTAACTCATTGCATTGCATTGCATTGGCAGCATAATTGTTCAGTGTTGATACTATAATAAACAGTTTAACGCACGAAATGAAGCCAATAATTTATGTGTTCTACTTGGGTGGCCTATGTTCATGAGAGTTTTAAACATTTTCTAGTAATAATAATATATGTAGTTTGTTCTATTGCCCGTTAATTTTGTTGATTGTCCCCGATGTCATTGAGTCACTAAAATTTTGTATTTGAGAAAGTTATTTTTAAAATGTAAAACAATATTTGTGTATATACTTTTGATGGTAGTATGCAATATAAATATTTATAATTTTTTTTTTTGTTTTGGTATATAGATTTTGCCTTCATGGACTAAAATTCCTAGGTCTGTCACTACTTGGGTGCATGCGGCTTGTTTCTTTATGTGTACTGGTTGTTAACTTGATCAATTTATGTGCTTAATTAAATAAAATGGGAGAATCAAGTTATAGGGGCGTGCTTAGCTGTTTGTTTTTCTTTTGGCATCATCTATAATTGTTTTTCTTTTGGCATCATCTATAATTGTTTTTCTTTTACTAATAATTATTCATCAATGAATTACAGAGTCACGCAGGACTATTCAATCTCTGTATAGTAGTGCTCGTTGCAGTGAACAGCAGGCTTATCATTGAGAACTTAATGAAGGTTTGCCTCTTCCATTTATTCTTGGTGTCTATCGTGCATGATTTGAATTTCCAGTGTATAAATATGCATTCATCTGCGTGTGCATTTTTATCTTTGTCCTTCATTTTGACAGTTCATTTTTTTCTTTCTAAGTTTTTATTTTTATATTATATGTTTTGCAGTATGGTTGGTTGATTAAGTCTGGCTTTTGGTTTAGTTCAAAATCGTTGAGAGATTGGCCCCTCTTCATGTGTTGGTAATGAGTTTGATGAATCCCCTAAAGAATTGACTGTGTGATGCGTATCTTTTTTGAGGATTAGTTCTTAAAATGTCTTTTGACATTCTGTAACAAGATTTATACTTCTTTTGCAGTCTTAGTCTTGCAGTATTTCCACTTGCTGCCTTTATAGTCGAAAAGTTGGCAGAACAAAAGTGTATTTCTGAGCCAGTAAGTTATCTGGCCAAGTAAGCTTTTATTGTATTTCATGGGGAAAAAATTTTGTAACCACACGAATTCCTTGATTGTTCTATATATGGGAATGTTGACTTGAATGTTGCAGGTGGTTGTTCTACTTCATATAATCATTACGACTGGTGCATTCTTCTATCCAGTTTTAGTAATCCTCAGGTCAGTGTAGACTTCAAAAATGATTCTCGGGGTTCAATCTAGACTTTTTTGACATTTGTGATTACAGCATATATATCCATTTTGGAAGGATTTGCTTACATAATATGAGTTTAAGTTGATAAAGGTGTTCTAATTATGAAATTATGTCATAATCCAGGAAGGAATTTTAGAACATTACTTTTGCATTATTTAAGAAGAGATTTAAAGCCCTTTGGTTCACCTCATTTTAATGCTTGGTTCATATAATGTTGGAGTTAAATTATCTTGCAAATTATTATCATTAGAAATGCAAATGGATATGTCAAGGGAAAATTAAAAACAACTTTGTTGCTTCCTTATATTATTAATGTGATGAAAGCAGCAACCTAGCCTGTCGAAACTAAATAGGGAGTTGTCTTCTGTCAGATGCATTTGGCTGATATCCATGTAACATTTACAAGTCCTTAACCAACAACAAAATCATGGTAAATCCTATGTTTCGATGAACACAAAAAGTTGACCACATTTGTGGCATGCTTTAAAGACAGTGATTTGCCTTGTGAGAGATACAGTAAAGATGTCTACTTGATGGATAAAATAACTATATAGTCATAGGTACTTGTTCATTTAATAGATATTGATATAGCAAAGATATCTTATAGAGCTGTTGCATTTCGGTGCAGGTGTGATTCTGCTTTTTTATCAGGCGTCACATTGATGCTATTTACTTGCATTGTGTGGTTAAAATTGGTGTCATATGCACATACCAACCATGATATGAGAGAACTTGCCATTTCAAATGAAAAGGTAGTGGTTAACTTCCATTTGTAAGTTTATAGATTACTCTTGCAGAGTGTTGTTTCTACTGTTTTTGAAAAATAATATATTGAACAAGAGCATCCCGCATGACCAAACTGTAGTCTGTGGTTCTTGTGTTCTAAAACTTAATCATATTGCAAAATACTGTTTTATTTCATCTTTAGTAGAATAACAACCATCCTGTTTCCCCCTCCATTCCTTCCTTCTTGCTGCATGCTGACATTCTGCTATATTCTATGTAGAGTAGTGATAGATAAAAGTTCTGCTTTTGCCCCTTATTTAATCATGTTCCCTGTGTTATAGGGGGAAACATTGTCCAATACTTTGAATATGGAGTACCCATACATTGTGAGCTTCAAGAGTTTGGCATACTTCATGGTTGCTCCTACATTATGCTACCAGGTAGCAGCACTTTTTAAGTGAATTATTTATTTATGTACTTTTTGTTTGCAAAATTATTTTGATTTGTCATTGTTGACTCATTTGGATTTACCTCTTTTACTGACATTAGCATGCATTTTTTTTTTCCTGATTGAAGTGCATAAAAGGCACTGTTATATGGACTTATTTGCAGCTATATCTTTGGTGTGGAATGTGTTTGAGGATTTTAGTTAGAGGTCCACAATCTGTTACTATAGAAAAACAGAGCAAGGTATTTTCTCTGTATCATGTTATTTCATGAAAAGATATGTACAATATATAGACAATGGCCACATACGGGATTGGCCAATCAAATCCCATAATTTCAGGAAAGTAAAAACTAGGATTACTAATAGATGGAAACAAAATATTTAGGTTGACTAAAATACAAAACTAATCAGCCTATACTAGGAAACAAATAACTAAAATAAATAACATAATAATAGGAAACTGGATATGATCACTTGGAGAATCACACGTGACTAACAACACTCCCCCTCAAGTTGGGGAGTAGATGTTGATCATTCCCAGCTTGTAGCTCAATTCTTCAAATTTAACCCTTGACAAGGCCTTGGTAAGCACATTTGCAACTTGTGAACCAGTAGAGACATAAAGCAATTCAATGAGGCTTGAATCAATCTTCTCCTTAATGAAGCGTCTATCAATCTCAACGTGCTTGGTTTTGTCATGATGAATAGGATTCTTAACTATCCCTATTGTTGCCATATTATCACATAATACTTTCATAGGCAAGTCGTTGCTGAAGTTTAATTCCTTGAGGAGCCTAAATATCCACATTCCTTCACATATTCCAAGAGCTAGAGCATGAAATTCTGCCTCTGCACTACTCCTGGCAACCACTGGTTGTTTTTTACTCCTCCAAGTTACTAAGTTCCCCCACACAATGTGCAATAACCTGTAGTAGATCTTCTGTCAACTGCTAATTCAGCCCAATCTGCATCTGTGTACACTTCTACACCTTTATAATTTCCCTTTTTGAAAAATAATCCTTTACCAGGGGTCATTTTAAGATACCTCAGAATTCTATACACTGCCTCTAAATGCTCCTCATTCGGTTTGTTCATGAACTGACTCACTACATTGACTGGAAAACTGATGTCTGGACGGGTATGAGTTAAGTAGATTAATTTTCCCACAAGCCTCTGATATCTCCCAGTGTCAACAGGAGAACTTTCTAGTTTGAGACCCAATTTGTAGTTGGCTTCCATGGGAGTATTTGCAGGTTTACACCCCAACATACCTGTTTCTTCAAGTAAGTGAAGAGTATATTTCCTTTGAGAGATAGAAATGCCCTCTTTGGTTCGTGCTACTTCCATGCGAAGAAAGTACCTTAAGCTGCCAAGATCTTTTACTTCAAACCCATTTGCTAGGGACTTCTTTAATCTGTCTATTTCATAAAAAATGGTCTCCAGTGATTACTATATCATCTACATAGACAATTAAGATTGCTAACTTTTGATCTGGTCCTATCTTGACAAACAAGGTGTGATCAGTTTGGCATTGTTTGTACCCTTGAACTTTAACAGCAGTGGTGAATTTTTCAAACCAAGCCCTCGGTGATTGCTTGAGACTGAATAGGGATTTATGAAGTTTACATTACCTTTTTGGAGCCATTTTCATACTCCACCCCTTGTGGAATCTCCATGTAGACGTCTTCCTCCAAGTCTCCAGTTAGGAATGCATTTTTTACATTCAACTGATGAAGAGGCCAATCCAGGCTTGCAGCAATAGAGAGTAACACTTTAATAGTGTTGAATTTGGCCACTGGGGCGAAGGTTTCCTGATAATCGATTCTATGGGGTTGTGCAAACCTTTGGCTACAAGTCTAGCCTTGTAACGGTTGATGCTTCCATTTTTTTAGTGGAAGATCTACTATATCCCATGTTCTATTCTTCTCAAGAGCCATTAATTCTTCTCTGATGGCATTCCTCCATTCTTCCTTCTTTGCTGCCTCATAGAAGTTGTTGGGAATTTTCTCAAGAGCCACACTATTCACAAATGCCTGCAACTTCGGAGATAATTTGTCATAGGAAACAAAGTTGCTAATTGCATGTTTAGTACAGTTTCTTACTCCTTTCCGCAAGGCAATGGGCATATCCAACTCTTCTTCAGAACTTGAAATAGGGGAAATGACTTGACTTTGCATAGGACAAGTGCTGTCTTCAGCATCTTGAAAATCTCTTGAAGTAGGTTGCTCTGCTCTCTGCTGCAGATCAGTCTTCTTACCTTGATGTCTTCTGGTATACACAATCAATTCTTTCTGTTGTGAGGCATTAGTAATGGGTGCAGGCTCTTTAGGATGTATGGTCTGAGTTGGCTTAAGGTGAGAGGTGGTGTTTGGGTCAAAGGAACGGGTGATTTCAGGTCTATTTTGGTCACTGGTAGGGAGGATTTCAGGGCTGTATTCAGGTCTGTTTTGGTCATTGGTAGGGATAATTCCAGGGCTGTGCTGGTTACTTGTTATAGATTCTGGTGTGGGTGTGATACCAAACATCCATTCCTTGTGTTGTGTATGTGTCTCCCCCTGAATGGATGGTTGGGAGTAAAAAGGTTGGGTTTCAAAAAAGGTGACATTCATGGTGGTGTAGATACGTTTGGTGGTTGGAGAGTAACATTTATAACCCTTTTGGGTGGATGAATATCCAATGAAAACACATTTGATTGCATGGGGGTCCAATTTACCACCATGATCATTGTGAACAAACGCGGTACACCCAAAGACTTTAAGAGGAAGAGTGGACATATTTTGTATGTTTGAGTAGGTGTCGAGGAGTTTTTGATAAGGGGATATGAATTTTAAGACCCAGGAAGGCATTTTGTTAATCAAATAGGTGGCAGTGAGGACAGCTTCTCCCCAGTAGTGCTTAGGAGTATTAGAAGTAAGGATGAGAGATCTGGCCACTTCTAATAAGTGCCTATTTTTCCTTTCAGCCATCCCATTTTGTTGGGGGGTATTGACACATGAGCTTTGGTGGAGGATTCCAGGATTTTGTAGGTATGAGGTAAGTTCAAGGTTGAAGTAGTCTTGGGCATTGTCAGTTCTTAGGATCTGAATTTGAGTTTGGAATTGGTTCTGGATTAGCTTATGGAAGATTTTGAACACTTGTGTGACATTGGACTTAGCTTGTAAGAGATACACTCATGTTAACCGAGTATGGTCATCTATGAAGGTGACAAACCATCTTGCCCCATTAATGTTTTTAACACTGGCTGGTCCCCAAACATCACTGTGTATAAGTGAAAAAGGTTTAGAAGGGTGATAGGTGTGATTGGGATAAGAAGCCTTTACATGTTTGGACAATTGGTAAATTTCACATAGAGGAAAAAGAGAATTTTTATTCAGTAATTCATGATACAAGTGTTTCATGTAAAAAAAATTTGGGTGACCTAGCCTATAATGCCACAACAGTACATCATCATTTTCAGTGACTGAAGCATAGTGTGTCACATTTTCTTTCTGCAACCTTTCAGGACTTTGTAAATGGTAGAGTCCAGCACATGTCCTAGCATTGCCAATCCTCTTTCCCGATTCTAAGTCCTGAAAATAATACCCATTCATGTAAAAGTGAGCAACACACTTTAAGTCTTTGGTAAGCTTGCTAACAGATAGAAGATTATATGTCAATTGAGGAACAAGTAAAATATCTTTTAGTACTAATTCCTTTGACAATTTTACACTGCCAGTACCACTAACTTATGCAAGAGTACCATCAACTATGGAACAAAGTTAATTAGAAGGGAGGCATTACCAGACATATGGTCAGAGGCTCCTGAGTCAATAATCCAGGTATCAGATTTTCCAGTTTGAGCATGCTAAGCTGTCAGAGGATTACGTGCTTGTGCTATTGCACTACCCGTGGGTTTCTCTGGCTTGTGAGCACTGAGCAGTAATCATTTTTTGGATGATCTCCAATTGTTCCTTGCTAAACATAGCAGGTTCAAGTGAGGTAGTGGGTCGCTGGTCCTCTGTAGATATCATGAGTCCTTGATTCTCTCTTGGTTGCCGAGGCTTCCAATTAGCAGGCTTTCCATGTAGTTCCAATAGCCCTCTTTGGTGTGACATGTTCTGTTGCAATGGTCACACCATGGTTTACCATTCCTCCTAGGTTTGTTTTCAGAGTGAAAGTTGCTCCTAACAACAAGAGCAGAGGGCTCTGAAGTTGGTTCCAAGTTTTGTGGCCCATGAGTCAGTTGTTACCTACTCTCTTCCCACTGCACTGCAGCAAACACTTCTCTAAGTGAGGGTAAGCGTGTGGCCATGATCCTACCTCTGGCTACATCATACTTTGTGTTAAGGCCCAAAAGGAAGTTATAAATCCTCTCTTTTTCCACGATCTTCTTGTATGTGGCTGCATCTGTGTTGTTGGTCCATTGATGATCTTCATAGAGGTCAAGTTGTTGCCAGTACTTCACCAAGGTGTTGTAGTACTGAGTAACATTCTTACCCCCCTGTTTCAGATCCCTCAAGATGCCCTTTAGCTGTAGTGTACAGCATATAAGTTTCTCCAATCTCCATTGTCATGGAATTCACAAGCCAAGACATTATCATGTTGTTCTCAGCTTTCCATATCTTGTATGTCGGATCGGACTTGGCTGGTTGAACAGCATCTCCAGTTAGGTAGTCTTCCTTTCCACGACCACAAATAAACATCATAACAGTTTGGGACCATATTAGATAATTGGTCCCGTTGAACCGGTGTCCTGTAATCATGAACGGAGGGCTATCGGCAGCCATGGCATGGGTAAGGGTGCTGTTTGGCTGACTGTCAGGGGTGGATGATGTTTGGGATGTTGTTTGATAAGCATACATGGTGCCAAAACGAAGCATGAGCTTTTGTTCAGGCCCTCAGAAGAGGGCTCTGATACCATATAGAAAATCAGAGTAAGGTATTTTCTCTGTATCATGTTATTTCATGAAAAGATATGTATAATATATAGACAATGGCTGCATACGGGATTGGCCAATCAAATCCCATAATTTCAGGAAAGTAAAAACTAGGATTACTAATAGATGGAAACAGAATATTTAGGTTGACTAAAATATGAAACTAATCAGCCTATACTAGGAAACAAATAACTAAAATAAATAACATAATAATAGGAAACCGGATATGATCACATGGAGAATCACACGTGACTAACAACAATTACACACACATAATTACACAGCTAGGAATTCAATTCTCATCCAACAAGAATATTGCTCTATGATCGCTTGATTAGTGAGATTTGTCCAAATGACTGTTTCATTCTTGTCTTTGATAGATGCTATATCTTTTGGAAAATCTCTTCATTTCTGATCCTATCTTTCCTTTTAGAGCATGTTTGGTTTGGATTTTTTCCACCGTCCAACAGCTTTTTTTTTTTTGAAAAAAAGCTTTTTTTCAACTATTCATTGTATCTTTGGGTAATTTTCTAAAAGCTTTTGTACTAAATTCAATGCATTATAACAACTTTTTTTCATAAGCTTAAAACTTGAAGCTTTGGATTCTTGATTATAGATTATTCCAAAAGCTTTGAGATGTAAATACCATTTTGTCCTTAATCAAATAAATTTTTTAATTATTCTATACCTATTTTGGTAATTTAATATATAAAACCGATTCTTTTTATAGTATCCGAACGAAACAAATTATTTTAAAATTATTTTTCAACTAACATATCCAAACATAAAACTGATTTTATTATAATCGATTGTAACAATAATCGATTATTAAAATAATCAAATTTTCATAACAAATCTAAACACACACACAATCTCCAAATGTTGGCCATTCAACTTCATTCTTTTCAGATGTGTTAATCTTTTTTTTTGGGGGGGGTGGGGGATGTCCTTAGACAGCCCAACATTTTGTATCACCAAGCATTGTGTAATGAAATCTGTAGCAGAACTCCCAAAATTCACTCTTCTGCTTTACTTGTACCTTCCATTCATACTAAATTCCCAACATACTTCCCCATTGTAATAAGCTAGTTTCTAGCCCAAATTCTATTAGTTACATCTTCCTCAATCTCACTAATTTTGAAGGGATAAAACAGGACTTTTTGACCTGGTTGCATTCTATCCTGGTGGTTATTTCTCATTTTATATACATAGGGTATTACATTACTCACTGGCATGAAAATATAAATGTAGTGTACATTTCTGGCTCTTCTTGAGAATACTGGGTTGGCTTTGGCAGTTTCTGTTATTTTTGGTGTTTGCCCTTCTACATAAGAATTGCAGTCTTTATGATATTCATCACTTACCAATAGGGGGAGGGCAGGAAGAAATTTGTATTATGTCCGTCATGGTAGGATTAAGTTACAGAATTTTCCTTAGACTTTCTTTTAGTGAGTATTTTTCTGTAGTTCACTTTTTTTGCATTTACCAAGATAAGTGCATTTGTGAATTAAATTAGTTCTTAGAGAAATTTTTGACATTGTTTTTACTCACATGTATTCTGCACTTTTTTTTCCTATGTAATGAATTACTGTTATAGCCAAGCTATCCTCGCACTCCTTCAGTTCGAAAGGGTTGGGTGTTTCGTCAACTTGTCAAGCTGATAATATTTACAGGAGTTATGGGTTTTATAATAGAACAAGTAAGCAGTAGCTGTTAGTAAATTTAGTGTACATTTCTACCCTTTTTCCCTTTAATTTTCGATTCACTAATTCTGCATATTTTCTGAATTCTGACATCATTTTGTTCATGTAATTTTGCAGTATATGAATCCTATTGTCCGAAATTCACAACATCCTTTGAAGGGAAACCTTCTATATGCCATCGAGAGAGTTCTGAAGCTTTCTGTTCCAAATGTATACGTGTGGCTCTGCATGTTCTACTGCTTTTTTCACCTTTGGTGTGTATTTCGTCTTTGCTTTGGTTTGTGTGTGTGTGTGTGTGTGTGTTTTAACTATTAGCATGAAATCGCCTTATAAATTGAAGAATTGAAGTTCTAGTCTGTTGTGTTTATTGCCTTGAAGATTATGGCTCATAAGCACTAGCAATAGCCAAAACTTGACTTCTGCCTTGACAGTGTTCTAATGATGATGCTTTTATGTGTTTGTTATTAATTGATCCTCAAAATGATATCCACCTTCTTATAAACCCGAAGAGTAATTGCAGCATTGATGGGTAGATCTAGCTGATTTAAAGGTGCGTGCATGTAGGGATTATTGTTGTCTGAAGTATATGCTCCTTAAGATATAAAATTAGTTTTATGGCCTCTCTTTACTGCACCACCCATGGTTACTATAAGTGAGTCTCTGACAAATATGCAAAGGAATTGGAGAGCTTTAATTTATGATGAATTAGCGTACTTTTTGCTTTGGCCTGTGAGGATATCTTATTCTTCTCTTCACTCTTACCCCTTTTTTCTTCTCTTTGATAAATTCTTCTTTTATGAAAACAGTTTAGATCCACGTGTGCATGCACAAGTGCTTATGTGTCAAGTGCTGATCTGTGTCTTATTTATAGATATTAAAAGTAAAGCTTGGCTTTGAATTTTTTTTTTTTTAATTTGAGTAATATTTGAGCCACTTTTTCCTTAGGGCCACTGTTGCAATGTAGGTTAAATATACTTGCAGAGCTTCTTCGATTTGGTGATCGTGAGTTCTACAAAGATTGGTGGAATGCCAAGACTGTTGAAGAGGTAAGCTCTTTGTCCTGGCATATTCTTAGGTTGTTTAGTTACAATCCTTTCATGAAGAGAACCTGTGACTTGTCTTTGTTGAATGCATATCTGCTGCTGCTGTCATCAGTACTGGAGGATGTGGAATATGGTATGTTTCCTTTTCAGACTTGCCTCTGCACAATGATATGCTGGCCTAGTATTTGGATGAAATTCTTGCAAACTTTTATATATTTGATATAACTATGCCACCAGGGTATAATGATGGTTGATATCTAAGGCTATTTTAACCAAAGAAGGAACTAGGAACAAAGAGAACTTGTAGTTTTTTTTTTTTTCCATCTGTTACTTTCTGGCTTACCTTTCCTTCTTTTACTGAATATATGGTTCTAAAACCATGTCAGAACATATCAGCAATTGTTTATAACTTTCATATGTAGTTCTAATTCATTACTATACAACTGAGTGGATTCTTTCATATTGCAGCCTGTGCACAAATGGATGGTTCGCCACATATATTTTCCATGCATAAGGAATGGCATACCCAAGGTAATCAAGCATCCTCCTGTCTTGCTGAGTGGACCCTGAATTATACTTTCTAAGCACACTTTAGGCATCAATGAAAAGTTTGTCTTTAGAACATTTTCTGTCTTTAGGATATTGTCAGTCTATCATGATAAATGAATAATAAAGGCTTAAATATGTTTTTTTGGTCCCTGAAAATATAACACTTTCTGGTTTTGGCCTCTCTTTGATTTCAGGTTTGGTTTGCATCCAACTTTTTCAAAAAAAAATTTGTTTTAGTCCCTGCTGTTAGTGAGTCTCCATTAAATGCTTACGTGACAAATGGAGGTCCCACTCACTGATGCCACGAGTCAGTGGCTCCGTTTGCCATATAAACACTCAACTAAGGCTCACTAACAGCAGGGACTAAAAGAAAATAATTTTGAAAATGTTGGATGCAAATCAAACTCAAAATTAAAGAGGGACCAAAACTAAAAAGTGTTATATTTTCAGGGACCAAAAATATATTTAAGTCATATGTAAAAAATAATTTATAAATATGGTATATAATTAATGTAAAAGTAAATAAATTATTTTTTCATGCATTAATTGTATGTTTTGATATGTTTGGAGTAAGAATTAACATGTTTGGAAAAAAAAATTGGCTTAAATATGTTTTTAGTCCCCCAAAATATTGCGATTTTCCTGTTTGGTCCCCCATTTTCAAAATTTTTCCATCAAGTCCCCAAATTTTTTTTTCATTCCCATATGGTCCCTTTGTTAGCTTGCCGTTTAACATTGCTGTTAAATGCATACATGGCCCCGTATCCTAACATCGAGGGGGGGGGGGGGGGGGAGGGATGTTTTGCTGATAAAAAACACGACCCCATGTCAAATGACACGAGGGAGTCATGTCCTCTCCTGTTCTGGAAGAGGACATGGCCCTGTGTCCTAAGACACGGGGAAGCCGTGTTTTTGTTGATATAAAACATGACCCCGTGTCAAATGACAATGGGGAGTTGTGTCCTGTTTGAATGTCTTAGGACACCGGGGGGGGGTCGTGTTTTTGCTGATATAAAAACACAACCCTGTGTCAAATGACATGGGAGAGGGGGCATGTGGATGCCGGGTATGCACTTAACGGCGATGTTAAACGAAGAGCTAACAGAAGGACCATATGAGAATGAAAAAAAAAATTGGGGGACTCAATGGAAAAATTTTGAAAATAGGGGACCAAATAGGAAAATCACTATTTTAGAGGACTAAAAACATATTTAAACCTATTTTTTTACACCAAACCAGTAAATGTTTTCCATTGTTTAAACTAAACAACAGAATGTACAATTTTTCTTTTTCTTGTTCCTTTACTTTTATCTCTGCTGAATCGTCCATCCCAAAATTGAAGACTTAGTTATTTGTGGAAAGTTATCAACTGATAGACAATATTCAAATTTGGCATTTTCTGTTTTGTCACTTCAGATATTGACTTTGGCTTATGCACAAACATGCATTTGCATGTAGACTGACATGATTTAAACAAGAATAGTAGAGGAATTCTCTTTATTTTTCTCATGTTCTATAACCTTGTTGTCCTCTTTTTGGTCTTTGCTTTCGGCTATTTTTAATTAACGTAGTTGTTATTCTCATTGACTGATATTTGGATTAGATTTTCTTTCATTAAAGATAGATATCTTGCTTTTCTTAGTTCTAGATGTGTTTGTGATAGTGATTTTCATTATACTGTACAGGGTGCTGCTGCATTAATTTCCTTCCTGGTCTCTGCTGTGTTCCATGAGGTGTGTGGTTTGTCTCTCTCTATATCTCCCCCTCTGTCTCCCTCTTTCGGTAGGGAGGGGAGGCTGATCAAAGTTAGGGAGAAGCTTGCATTAACCAGTTTTTGTTTTTTAGTTTAGAGGGAGGGGAGGCTATCCCATTCCAAGGCATTACTCCTGAAATATTATTTCCCCTTTCCCTTTAGCAGGGTGTGTGACTGTGGGGAATGGGATTGAAAATTGATAAAAATTTGTGACTAATTTACTAGAAATGACTGGGACAATAGTTGTCTTTGTGCTGTCCAAAACCACATGAGGGTCTCAGTTACCTAACCAAGAGCTAGTTATCAACATCTCAAGTACCTGGCGGCCTGTAGCTTGGCTTAAGTAGATGATACTGATACAGCTGCTGATATCTTAAAGATGGATTCTTATAAGGCATTCAACAGACTGTTATATGTTCTAGTTTTTACCAGTGTAGTCATAATATTAATATTGGCATTGTTCTCTTTAGTCGAGTCATTTTTGTACTCATGTTGTAATTATGTTTTCAATGAAGCCTTTCGTTTGCTCCTTAAGAAAATTACATATGCAGATATGAATAACTTGTCAATTTTATTGCCAAAGACACCTGAATTTAGCAATTTTGCTCATAATTCCTCTTTCATCTGAGTGCAGCTATGCATTGCCATTCCTTGCCACATGTTCAAGTTGTGGGCTTTTATTGGAATTATGTTTCAGGTAAAGGCTTATTGTCATATTCTACCTCCGTTTGTCCATCTAACTCAGCTATTATTAAACTAAAGTATTATTTTTAGTATAAAATACTTCCCCAAACAGGAAAACAAAAAGCTGAAGTGAGAGTTTAGTTCCTGTTATTCTATGACCAAGCAAAAGAAAATGTTCCCTTACAAATTTGTGCTAGCTCAGCTATAGTTGATGATTATGATATCTTCTGTATTTTAGGTTCAGTTGACTTGATACTGATGAATGTCTTTCCTTTTTTCTAGGTTCCTTTGGTCTTGATCACTAATTACCTGCAAAATAAATACAGAAACTCAATGGTATGTCTCTGAAGTGTTCTAAAATTTAAGCATTTTGGTCTATTAATAGTGTATCTTATAACAACATTATCTTCAAATTGATTTATTGGTTTCTAATTGTTATTTTCTTCATGGTAGGTTGGAAATATGATTTTTTGGTTCATATTTTGCATTTTTGGTCAACCAATGTGCGTACTACTATACTACCATGACTTGATGAACAGGAAAGGGAATCTTGACTAAGCTGCCATTACATCATTAACCGTTCCTATGGATGAGCTTTCCGTTTTCAGAGTAAAATTGATGTAGATATGTTGCTCTATGTTTTCTATGGTGGCTGTCATCTGCCTTGACAGTGGTTCCTCTGGGTTAAGCATTTCCACGTGATTTGCCGCATCTTTTGAGGTTAATCCATCTTGATCTATGTACTGATTAACTTAATTCTTCTGGCACTTTTATCAATATGCAAGCAATTTTGAATGCAATGCACTGACAATGTCAAGTGTTAAGTAACACTATAACTGGTTTCTGATAATTAGTTGAGGGGCAGCTGTAAATGCCTAAATGATTTAGGTTCAGTATATTTCTTCATGCTCTGGAAGTTCTACTTATGAATGATGATGGCTATTATTCAGTATGAAACTTATGCTACTGCACTAGCATGTTAACTTCATAAATGAGTGATACTTGGGAAAGTTGGACAAGAGTACCTTGCTTACGTAATTCTTCTAGGAAAAACGCTACGAACTCTGCCAAAAAAAAAAAAAAGCGTTACGAACTGCAAGAATACATTTATTGTAGCTGATTCTTGTAACATGAAAGGCGGTTCCATGAGATCTCTTACTCCCAACTTCTCTACCCAAGTGATTTGAATTTATTGCCCTTCTGATTTTGTGACAGTTATTTGATTAATAATAGGGGAATACAATATACAACAACACTTCCCATTGATCTGAGAATTTTACTGCCATTGTTGTTCAAAATATCTTACACCTTATAAGAAAAAACCCCTTACACTAGAAATCCCATTCCCAGAATCATAATACCCAGCAGAGCTGCTAAATAATCCATTGGCCAATCTTGGTAATATTACTTCTTTCTCATGCCCAGTTTACTCCTAACATGATTGGTGATCCTTCCGGACTATATCATTAATTTGGTTTCGTTAACATCAAATACAAGCAAAATACAACAAATACAAATTCAAATTTTAAATACACGTCTATATTATTTGTTAATTTTGCAATACATGTTAAATTCAAAAGAGGAAATTAATTTTGGCTTGGGATATTATAGAAAATTAGAAATGTCAAAGGGGTCAACACGTCTCAATTTGTACGGCTTAGATTAAAACAGGACGGGTTGACTCGTATTTTTATTAGTTACTTCGTTAATCAATTTATAAATTTGTTTAAAAATGATAATGAGTTGTTAGGTTAGCAAGTTAGGCAGGTTGACCTTCTGAATTTAATTCCAACTTATCACATCACTTATAGGATTAAGATTCATGCAATACACTAAAGTCATCTTTCACATTACACTCCTCCAAGAAGCTCATACTAGGTTGTTAGTTGAGTTTGAGATTCGATATAAGCATCTTTCATGGGCCATTTTACAATGCTCCTTGGTCAACAAGGAGCAAGGATGCTCCATGGATTTCTAACCATTGATTGTTAAAAAAATGAGATCGATGGTAGGGATTTATCACTAGTAACTTGATGAATAGGTTGCTTGCTAAATTGTGGTTTGCACATTGGTCCCTGAAAATAACTCTCTAGTGTTCCCTGGTATCTCGCCAGAAAATTGGTTCATTTCAATTGACAGAATTTGCAAATTTCGTCTTTCCTTTCTGGTATAGAATTGAACCCTCTAGTGCTGAATAGCTGCAACCAACTCCTACAACCTCCGATGTCGACCAACTCTAACAACCTTTAGCACATTGCTCCCACTACTGCCACTTCTTCTCAACTCAAAAATACAAAATCTTATTAAACCTTTCACAACTTAGTTTTTTTTTTCTTTAAAGAAATGTTAAATTGAAATTGCAAAATAGGGAAGGGGCATTAGGTCGCAGAGAGTGTGGAGTTGTTTTTGGAAAACATAATGACTTTGTTTTCCTCCATTCCTTAGATCTATTTACTATGAATGATCAAGCTTTAGCTTACAAAGCTAAAAAGAATTTTGTAGGAAATCATAAACTTCTACGGCCAGAAAATCACATGCACAAATATTTTGTGACTTTTGGCTTTGAAGGTTGTAGTGGTGGAGGGTGCAATATGGTGGATGCAAAGCAAATAATTGAGGAACTCACCAAGAACAAACTAAAGCATGATGAATGAAAACAGGGTATTGTAGAAAAGTAAAGATGTCAAAGCGGGTTAAAATGTCACAACTCACCACATGTTAGATGAAAACAGGATAGGTTGACCCATTTTTGATTTATGGGTTAGAAACACCAACTCACTCCGTCGACCAGCTTATAATTTTTTTAGAAAACAATACTGAATTGTTAAGTTAACAGGTTAACTCGTCTAAAATTTCATAAAAAATGATAGATTAGGTAAGTCAACATACCTAATTTAATCCCAACTTATCACATCACTTATAGTATTGAGATTCATGCAGTACACTAAAGTCACCTTCCACATTACACTCCTCTAAGAAGGTCATCCTAGGTTGTTAGTTGAGTTTAAGATTCGATATAAGCGTCTTTCATGGGTTGTTTTACAATGCTCCTTTGTCAACAAGGAGCATGGATGCTCCATGGATTTCTAACCATTGATTGTTAAGAAAAAGAGAACGATGGTAGGGATTTATCACCAATAACTTAATGAATAGATTACTTGCTAAATTGTAGTTTGCACATTGGACCTGGGAAATAACTCTCCAAAACACCTTGGTATCTCGCCAGAAAATTGGTACATTTCAAGTGACAAAATCTGCAAACTTCTTCTTTCCTTTCTAGTATAGAATCGAACCCTCCGATGCTAGATAGTTGGGACCAACTCCAACAACCTCCAACACGTTACCCCCACTAATGCAACTTCTTCTTAGCCCTAAAAATACAAAATCTTATTAAATCTTTCAAAACTTAGTTTTATTTTTTGTTAAAGAAATATTAAATTGAAATTGCGAAACAGGGAAGGGGCATTGGGTTGTAGAGAGTGTGGAGTTGTTTTTGGAGAGCAGAATGACTTTGTTTTCATCCATTCCTTAGATTTATTTACTATGAATGTTCGAGCTTTAGCTTACAAAGCTAAAAAGAATTTTATGTGAAATCATAAATTTCCACGGCCAAAAAATCACTTGCACAAATATTTTTTAACTTTTGGCTTTGAAGGTTGTAGTGGTGGAGGGTGCAAAATGGTGGTTGCAAAGCAAATAATTGAGGAGCCCACCAAAAACAAACTAAAGGATGATGAATAAAATGGTGGCTGAGGTTCCACATTTGTATAAATCTAGATGAATCAACCCAATGAGTTGGTTTGTGGTGATGTCCAAGATCTTAAGTTTCCTATTTCAACCTATATATTTTAGCAACTAGAGCGTGAAGTTGCTTGGGAATGGATTATCTGATATGAGTTTTTCACATTATAGGTCAATTATATGTAAAGTAGGATAAATAGGTCGCAGTTTGCGGGTTTGATTGTTTAACACTTTAACTCGCAATTTG
The DNA here is from genome assembly GCA_029884605.1 of Ormosia emarginata. Taxonomy (NCBI): domain Eukaryota; kingdom Viridiplantae; phylum Streptophyta; class Magnoliopsida; order Fabales; family Fabaceae; genus Ormosia; species Ormosia emarginata. Next base: position 1,597,984 of record JAQQTP010000073.1, on the reverse strand, counting down.
CATAGCTTAGGACCAGACACTTTGTAGGATCGTTTAAACGCGGGCCTACGAGTCCGGTCCATTTAACTCACGGGTTAAACGGGTTGTAGCATGCTAACCCATGGGTCTACCGACGAGCTTGGTAAATAATTATTTTAAAAAATATATATTTCAACACCTTTTTTCCAATTAGTTCTCTTAGGGGTAGAAATGGGTTAAGGTAGGCTAGGCTAGGCTTTGCCTAAATAGGCCTAGGCTTGTTTTGTAATGTATTGACTTGAGCCTAGCCTGTTACCCGTCATAGACTTTTTTTAAAGGTTCGGTCTGACTGGTTTATGAAAACATAAAAATTTGATCTAGTTCGAAAATCTATTTAAAGGCTTACATTACATAAAAGCTTTCATATAAGCCAAGAAAACTTAAATTTTTTTAATTTTTAATTAGATATAATCTTCAACAAAATTATTATATTCTATATAAAATAAATATATTATACTAATATATACCTAGTAAATTATGTAAGTATTACAAATCTATAATTATAAATATAAATATTAAATAAATAGGCCGACTTAATAGACTAAATAAGCTTTTTCAAAAGCCTAAGTCTTAGCTTGCATAGTTAAATAGGCATTTCAAAAAGTTTAAACCTGACTTTTTTGTTAAATAGCCTAGGTCTATATAGGTCAAAAATAGGTTAAGTCATAGGATCTCGATGGCGGCCTTTTCTCACCCCTAGTTCTCTTGCTTAATGATTAAAAAAAAAATAGTCTTTCAAGCTCAAATATCTCTAATGACCCAAATATCTAAATAAAGTCCAAAAACAAAGTATAAAAGAAAAGAAAGATAAAAAAAGTAAAATAAAAACAAAAAAATGTAGTGAGCTCACAAAGCCCAAGAACTTGTGAACTAATGCGGTGCGGGTGTGGACTACTATTTTGTTAGCCCATTTAAAATGTGAGCCAACTTAATCCAATTCGATTATTTTTAGCTTGTCGTGGACCTAATTGGCCTATTACTCATCTTTAATAATGTAAATAGTAAAATAGACAAAAAGATCATAAACAATAGGGCCTTGTTGAAATTTGTGGGCCTCTATTTAAGAATCTTGTGTGTGTCTATTTCTTCATACAACAAAGCCATGTAAGAAATTTGCATGAGAGAATTCACTCTTAAAGATTTTATACTTCAAGTGAGAAATTTTAGAGTACTCATATATTTTTTTGAGGATATAATACCTATCAAGCATTTTATTGATTGTTAGTTATTTTTAATAGAATTTTTAAATATTTATTATAAAATCAACATTTAATAAATATTTCACAACTTACTGTAAAATACTGTATCTGTACCATAGAAATTGTTTGTTTGGGTAGAAGTTTAAAGATTCTTGATATACTTCTCCAATATATATATATATACATACTATAAAGAAAAAGGAAAAGAAATCTTAAATAAACATACACAACAAAAGGTGCCCCCTAAGATTTGCTTCGTGCACAAGTAAGAATGCTATAAAATGGGACTAAGTCTCAAGATCAATTGATCAAATAAGCACTTCAAATTTTAAAGTTGTAGCTTCCATTTGCTGCTGATTCAGCGAGTTTAATTGGTATCTATTTGGTTGTTCTGTGATGCATCTTGAAAATTAGGGTGCACCAGTGCTCCTTCTCTTCCAAAGTGCACCATAAAACGACCCTTATCTGTTAGATAATTGTTGCTAATGGCATCATTGCACAACAACCTCGGGTAACTCTGCATTTTTTTTTCCCATTCTCTCTCTCTCTGTGTTTGGGGCTTTCAGCGTAAATTAATTATTTGGAATTCGTTCGAACGTTTTTTGTTTTAGTTTTTTTAATGTTTTTCGTTTTATTGAAAGGATTGGGAACAAGAAACCCAAATTTTATTCGCCGTTGTTCGTACAAATTTGTATTTAGAGGTTCACAAGTACGGAATTGCCACCAACAACAATCAACTGTTTCAGCCTCACCCTATTTTGGTAGATAGTTTTATCATAGTTTGTAAGCCAATGGGGGTTGGTTCAATTGATTTAAGTGATTACAACAAGGCTTTGCACTCCTCAAGGTGCGTGAGTCCAAATCCCGTCTTGGCTAGTAGTCTCGTTTGGTCCTCCCAAGGAGATCCCATGGTACCTATGAGTTACAAGTGAGTAGCCTCCATGTGGAAAATCCTTTGAGTGAATATCTTAGAGGCAATCCTCTATGTGGACTTACTGCCCTTCAGAATTCCAAGCATGTTATTGGCGTGCTGACCAGTAATACTGGAGTAATATATTCTTAAAAATGCGGATCACATCATCTAATGTGGTCGTAATATTACGGTTGTGGCCACCACTACAACCGCATCAAATTATAATTGTAGTGTAAAAAAAATTATAAAAAAATTTTGTAACGTAATAACAGCTATATTAAGACTACATCGAATTGCAACGGATATAATATTTTGTACAAATTAAAAAAAAAATTACACCACAACTATTATAATCCACATCGCATCAACCACAATACTTGCAATTTAAAACCATGCTTACTATCATTTATCAGTCATCAAAAAATATATTATTTTGTAAAATTTCCACACTTTTTTTATGCTGTAAAATGTAAATTTTATATATAATTTTCCATCGTTAGTCCAAATTTTGGAATAAGAAATTCACAAGGTGTGTGTGGTACTTATGTAGGGCCAATAAGTGGTACTTATTTCTGCTTTTATCATCTTTAGATCTTTTCTTTTGTGGTTTTTTTTTTTTTTTTGAGTTATAGAGGAAATTAGACAGTTTCATATTGGTGGCATTCATGGAGCTGCTTGTTTATGTCTTCTCTACGTATATACAATCCTTAAGTAATAAGTCACCAATGGAGATCTATCATTCAATTAGGAAAATAGGATCTTGTCCAAATTTCAAAGCATAAATTGAGAAGTAATATGAAATTGTGCTGTTGTTTCCCAGTTCTTAGATGGGAGACTTGTCAACTGGTCACCATCAGGGGCTTGGCTGAAATCAGGCAGAAGGAGGTTTTTGTTTGGGATGGTGCCTCTTCTTTTAGCACAGCCATACATTGTAATCATGCCGAGGTATCCTACTTCTTTTTCCCTTACTTTTGCACTCTTGCATTTCTATCTCAAATGTCCTCTACTTTTCTTTTCATGTCTTGTTTGGGGGTAAAAAAAATAAACGTTTGGGAATGCCTTGCAGGGTAGAATGATTGATTTCTCTCCTGGGGAGAACTACTTAGTCAACCTGTGAAAAAAGGGATCAACAATATGTGAGTTGTCTACTTTGCAAACACTGGCTTCTCTTTTGTCTTTTTTTTTGTCCTGCTGTATCTTAGTGTTTGTTTTCCTACGGTAGTCTTTTCCAATATTTTTCACTCACAGGGAGCACTGATTAAAGTTATCGACATGAAAACTTGTTTGGTAAAGAAAAGTTTTGAGGGAATGGCACGGATTGATATGGGAATTGTCACTCCTGAAGTTACTTGGCCTGCAATCAGGTTAATTATTCTTTGCTATTTTGATTCAAGCAGAAGTATGTTTTTTTTTTTTTTTCATTGCATAATTGCTTTTTGGCTGACCACTTTGTGTTACTTCAGATGGGGTAGTGGAAATGATGACAAATATTTTGCCAGAATTGGAAAACACAATGTACTCTCTATCTATGAAACTGAAACCCTCTCTCCTACCCGCAATGAGTCCTTCATGTTTGAAAATGTTAGGAACTTTAGTATGTTTGGATGGAAGATTTTGGAAAGAAAGGAAAAGGAAGGATTATTTTTTATTTTGAGTAAATATTTTTTATATTTAAAATTTTTTTAAAATAAATAAATAATATGAAAGATAACTATATAACATTTCAATCATCTTTTATTCATGTTTATAAATATTTTATAATTATTTTAATTTATAAATAAAAAATAAGTTTTTCTTTTCCTTTTCCTTCAAAACCCACTTATATGATACTGGCAGTTTATGAGGTTCCACTTGGAGGCTGCAATCAATCTGGATGGGTGAGTGTGGCTTTTCAGTTTTAGAGAAATCATTTAATATCAGTCATTCTATTTCTTTCTCTCCAACTTAATTAATTATATACTTTTTAATTGAATTGAGAGATGTATTTGATTGTAAATCCCTCTTCATCTTTAGGTCAAACTGATATAAATTCCTTCTAAAAAGGTGTTGGTGGAGAAAGAGTTTTTTGGATCTCAAAATTGTAAAATGTACTGGCAAAGTACAGGGGATTACCTTGCAGTTCTTCTGGACCAGAGCTCAGACAGACATCCTAGTGTGTACATTAATGTTGCAATTTTTAAAATCAGAGAAGCTGATGTCCCACTTGAGCTCTTTGGATTTGAGAGAGAATCCATGATTACTTCATTTGCTTGCGAGCCAAAAGGCTGTAGGTTTGCTCTTATTCGAAGTCAAAAAAATCCAGTGATAAATTTTTTTACCATACAAAATTAGTCCTGGAAGAAGTTCAAGGTTAAAGCTTGCCTCACTGAGAGGCTATGCAGCAAACTCTCTTTTCTGGTCACCTGCAGCGAATGTTGTTTTAATTGTAGGATTGACACTACTCGGTGGACAGTTAACTTTCTATGACATTAATCAGCTTCAAGTCCTGGCTACTAGAAATTGCATGGCTAGGGATGTTCTGTGGGATCCTACTGGAAGGTATCTAAGAGTGTGTTTGGGACGGATTAACGAATGTTCAAGTCCAACAAAAGCTGTTGCCCAGTAAATCAACTTGTTTGGGTAATTTTTCAAAAGCTGTTGATTGTATTCTATTTGTACAGTAACATATGTTAGTGGAAAAATTTAAATTTGAGCATTTTTGCAAAAAAAGTTGTTAGATTATTTTTATTTTGAGATGTAAATATTATTTTGTCTTCAATTAAATAATTTTTTAATCAATTAAATAATTTTTTAATTATTTTATATTTATTTTAATAATTTAATGTATAAAATTAATTTTTTTATACTATAAAAAAAAAAACAAATTAATTTAAAATTATTTTTTAACTAATATATTTAAACATAATTATTAAAATAATCAAATTTTCACAACTTAATTATTAAAATAATCAAATTTTTACGATCCCAAACATACATTAAGATAATATGTCAAATGCATCTATACAAATGCCACTTTTGCACTAGATATTCTTGTCATGTTTGCCTCATATAAGTTTGGAAAGAATAACAGTTGGCTAGGATTTCTTTTTGGATTTTGTTAACGAATCAAAAATAAAAAATATTAAAATAAAAAGAACAAACATTTATGATCTTAAAAATTTAAAAAATATTTAATATTTTTTTCTTTAAGTAATCAATAATGAGTAGTAAATGTTATTTTTAATCTTATCACGTAGTTTTAACAAAACCCTTTCTTTTTATATTTTCTTGTCCCATTTAATGTTGGATTGGGAATATTTTACGAAATTACAGAAATTCAACTCCTTTGCACTGGTTTGTCGCTACCAGAAGCCCTCCCTTTTCAAGAAAAGAAAGTGGATTGAAGATTTGGTCCTTCCATGGGGAGCTACTTTATCAAATCCGAGGAACAAATTTGTCACAGGTAATGAATTGAAAATACTCATGTCTGTAGTTTCATGTAGTTTTCATTGTGCGGTTGAGTTATTCATTCTCTTGTCTATTTAGTTTTCTTGGCATCCAACATCAGAATCTTTGGCCACCCGGCATGATAAGAAGAGTCTTCATGAGAGAGAGACAGAGAGGGTCAGATTCTGAAGAATACTGGATAATCTTGTGAAGTGAAATTGGTTGTAACTGACCCATCTTCTAAACTTCTTTGTGCTTATGGTTGTTTGGGGAAGGGGAGGGGGAGGACTCAAACTGATGTATTACAATATGCTTGAAGAAAGGTGTTTGTACTCTCAAAAGCTTCCTTAAGCCGCAGTAGTTCTTGCATATTTGTAAATAGGCTTAGATTTTTTTGCCTTTTTGATTCCTCTAAATTTTTTAGTTCTGGTTTTGGTTTTTTAAAAACTTTTGTAATGATATAATTTGAAAAGCGAATGAAATTAATCACTTTATTTTAAAAGTGAGTAAAATTAATTATTTATCTCTCTCATATTTTTTTTAATTTTTAAAATAAGAAAATATTTAATATAAAAAAATTAAATTAAATCAATTTCACACATTTTTTAAATAACGACAAAGACTCATTTAAACTTTGAAATCCACACTGAGGGTGTCTGAACAACGTCCTTTACAAGGCACGAGTTGCTTAACCAAATTTTTTGGTTCAACGATTCAAGAAACTCTTTTCCTATTTTATTCTCAATTCAGGGTTAAAAGTCAGATACTCAAATTAACATATGGAGGTTCACAAATTTTGCATAAAGATGATCTTTAAATCATTTTATCTTAAAAGAGTAGCTTATAACATGGACCACCTAGTGAATGGCACATCGATGGACTATTTAGTTATAGTCGTTGATCTGAATTAAAAATAGATCAATGACTGGAAATGAACACATAACTTTTTTAACATGTACCCTTTGTTTGGATGAGGAGAGAAAATGAGAGAAGAGAAAATGGCAAGAGAGAAAATGAGAGGAGAGAAAATGGCAAGAAAAATAGAGAGAATTTTTAGTTATTTGGATGAAGAGAAAATGAAAAGAAAGAAAACACACATGAGATTAAAATAATATTTTTTTTGTAAACAAAAATAAAAAACGAAGAAGCCACCCCACTTCCCACTTCCTTTCTGCTTATCTTTCTTCCTCACCCACCCCTTCTTGGCTCTCTTCGCCACCCTTCTCCTCGTGGTCTTCGTGGTCGCCATTGTCGGCGGAGTGAACTCCCACAAGAGCTCCAACAATGGCTCTTCGTCCTCCTCTTCCCTCTCCCTCGGATCGAAGCCGCCGTCGATCTTGTTCATTGAACCGTGAGTTGCGCCACCCAACTACCAGATCCGCAAGCCCAAACGAATCTGCCGCTATCTGTGAACCAGAACCCGCGCCGTCGACCGCCGTTCGAGCTTAGATTTGGTCAGCCGCACCACCATCTTCTTCTTTCCTCTGGGTTTTCTCTTCTCGGATCTAGTTTTCTCTGCGCGCGGTTCTGGTTGTAGCGATAGGCAACGTAGGGGAGGCGTGACACAGATCTGGACGGTGGCTCGCGCGGTGGTGCGAGTGGAACAGGTTGGGGTGGTTTCGGTGAGGATGTTTCTGGCTAGTCGGGGAGCGGCTGGGGCGCAGCTGAGGCGCGGTGGTTCACGATAGTTTGTTTGGGTTAGAGTCCGAGCACTGATGGCGGTAATGGATGGCGACAGCTCCGGCCAGGACGCTATGATTGTGGTTCAAGGCTGTGACGATTTTACTGTTGAGAGGGCATGGTCTCTTTCTCGCCCATTTTCTGCGCTGTTGGGGGGAGAAAAATTTTTGGTGGGCCCCACGCCTAATTTTTTCTCTCCTCTCAATTTTCTATTGACAACCAAATGGGAGAAAACAGAATATTCTCTCCATTTTCTCTCCTTCCCTTTTCTTTCCTCTCATTTTCTCGCGTTCCAAACGAAGGTGTAAAGATTATAAAGTTTTTTTTTTTTGCAAAGAAGTCATTAGCTCCCTCCAATCTTGTTGTTGCCGTCGGTGATATGGTGCATTGTTGGAATTGTGTTGCTGTCACCAGCCAGCCCTCCACCTGGGTTGTCCTCCCTTGGCGTCGATCCTAACCTTCAGTCGTTAACCACCCAGAACAACATTGCAACCTCAAACCCCATTGTTCCAACCACCACCTAAAGTTGTTGCTGTGAACTACACCGCCAACCACCGCGCTCTACCACGAACCCTTTGCACCAAATGCCACCTATCCGTCGTGACTTGAGCTCACCACTGCCACGACGAGCCAGCCACTGAGCTACCAGACCAGAATCAATACTAAGCCGCATTCCAGCCAACGACCACGCCACCCAAAGCGTTGCTTTTGATCTCCTCTGCGTCAGCTTCACCACGCACGAACCAGCCTTTGTTCCTCTTTCCATCTAGTGGTTTTGGAGTCTTTTAGTCGCGATTTTCAACTACAGCCAAACGCGTGAATTGTCGCAGAAGAAAAAAGGGTGGCTACCAGAGAGATAGCAAAAGAGGGTGAAGGTGATAGCCAAAATTAATTATGGACTAAACTGCAAAAATAAATACACACATGATCTAATTATAAATAAACTAATGAATCATTTTGTAAATAACTAAAACCTGCAACAGCAAATCATTTTGGTGATCCACCCGTGAACCATTGACCAAGTAGTCCACTAGAAAAGCCACCATCTTAAAAGATTGCTTCAAAAACCATGTATGCATCCCAAATCATCAAATGTCCCAATCACCTAAAATGAATGAATATATATATATATATAAAAGAAATTATATTTTTAATTGCATTTCAATAGAATTTTGATATTTGTAAAAGTTATAAATATGCATTAATTGAAATTAGAAGTTTATAACATAAGTAAATAAATTGTCTTTCATCTTGAAATTAACTAGTTTAGTAATGAAAATTAAATTGGTAGATTGAGTTTGATAGAAACATACATTGTGAGACTTTAAGACTTTTAATGAATGGATTGAGCATTTGTGACATTCTTTTCTTTCTTGTGTGATTTTCACTCATGGAATTTATTATTCTAGAACTTGCTTTGATTATTTTTTATGTTATATTTTCACATGTATGCATAAATATGATTGAAACATTTTTATTGAATTAGCTACTTTAACCAAATAGTCAACATTGCATATTTTCTCTTGATTAACTCCTTTGAACTTATTTGATCATTCCTTATTTTTAGCTCACACTACATGCCTTAAATGGAAAACTATATTTTTACCTAACCTTAGGGAATAGGAGAGCATTGATATTGTTAAGTTTGGGTTCAAATTAGGCTTAATTATATTTTTTAGCATTATTAAGAATTTTACATTATTTCTGTATTTTGGGCATAACTTGAGTTCTAGACATATAAAAATTATGAATTTTGACTTGTAGAAAAGCTTAGAGAAAGATCCAACACTTTGATGCAAAGCTCGAAGGCTGAGTAGGATGTCTAGTGGGTCATATTAGGCCACGAAGTTAGAACAGAGATACTGTCACTGGAACCTGGACGATGTGCAAAGATTCAGCCATAATTTGGGTTGTAAGTGTCATTTGGAGCTGAAATAGGTATCATTTGAAAGTTGATACATAGATCTTAAATTCTTATGAGACCACTTATCAAAACGGTGATATTTTAATGGTATTTTAACCCTTTGAAGTCAGTTGATGAATGTAGAGAGCTGTTAAGAATGTTTTGGGCATAACTTTCTCACCCTAAACTCAAATTATGTGAATTATGTAACGTCATACTTCATATATTCTAAATATATAATTTTAGATAAACATATGATACTACTTTTTTCTAAAAATATAATATATTCTATTAAGGGGGTAAACCCTTCAAAAATTAGTTATATACATACAAATATTTTCTAAATTAAGCACCTACTTATAAAAAAGGAGGCTTACAAAAGCCTTTATATTGTGCTGCAAATTTACGTATGTATAATTATTAATACTATAACTACACATGAGTCTCTAATGTAACAGTGAAGACATAATCTTCTAGCTCTGATCACAAAATGAGTCTCCAATATTACAGAGGATGTTGATTGTTAAGCTTGGTTGAATTCTGGGTTTTAGATTAATTTAGGATTAGATGAGTGCTTAATATATTTAACCTTGATTAATTAAATTCTAAATACTTAACTAGTAGAAAATTCATAGATCATCTTAAGGCTTTTTGATGTGATGTAAGACCAATAATCTGATTAGCAATTGAATGGAAGAGATTAAATAACGCATCAAAGGTGTTTCATTTATTGTTTAACTTGGTTGAATCATAAATTTTAAGTTAATTTAGGATTGAATGTGTGTTTAATTCGTTTAACTTTGATTAATTAAATTTTAGATATTTATCTAGTAGATAATTTATTGATGATCTTAAGGCTTCTTGATGTGATATAAAGCCAAGAACTTGGTTAACAATTGAATGGATTCTTAGTGATCAAGAATGGATTAAACTCAAGAATAATTTATTTCCTTAGATTAATTATTTACTTAATTATGTTTACAGTTTTTAATTACTTTCTGTTAATTAATTCTGTAACTTTTTTCCTTTTGTTAACTTCTTAATTTGATTGATTAATTAGAGTGATCCAAGGGCTCGACCCGTTTGTGCCATATACTACAAGTATTTTAGTGAATCAGTTTATAAATTGATATAATTTAATAGTCTCGTCAACTATCAAATTTTTGCGCCATTGCCAGGGATCATTCTAAGTTGAAACAATCATATTAGGAGTATAATTAAATACTAACTTTTGTTTCCCTTATTTTAGATAGTTTTCAACACAATTGTGGTCTTCAAGTGCAAGATTAAGCGATAATTTACATCACTTGATAAGGATGTTTATTCTCTCTCTCCTTTATTTTACTTATCTTAGATTTGTTGATGATATTTATGAGATATTGATAATTTTTAAGTTTTACGTTAAGGACAATGTATACTTTAAGTGTGGGTAAGAATTTACATTTTGTTTACTATTTCTGTTTTAAATTCTATTTTTTTCTGTTTTATTGTTTTTGTTTTAATTTTACTATTTCTATTTTTAAGTTTACTATTTTTGTATTTTTTGTTGTTGTTATTTTCTGTTTCTATATTCTATTTCTATTTTTTCTTTTTTGTTTTCAATTTTTTTTGTTTATTTTTTTTTTTTTAGAATTCTTTTTTCTTTTTTGAAATATACATATATATATATATACATATATACATATATATATACATATATACATATATATATATACATATACATATACATATACATATACATATATATATATATAAGAAATTGTGTTCTTAATTATTTTTCATTGGAATTTTGAGATTTGTGAAAGTTGTGAGTGTAACACCCATGAAAATATGATGGACTTGTATATGGTTACGGAGGCAGCCTAATACCTTTTTTGTCATGCCTGTTGAATTTTGTGACTTTCTGAGTATGTTTAGTCACTTTGCTGTAACATTATGTGTGAGAAATATTTGTTATTAGCTCCGAAAATGACTTAAACTGCTCAGTTAGTGAAAATAGATGTGGAGAATTTATTTATAGGTCACAAATGTGTGAATTGTGCTACAATTAAAATCTAAGGATAATCAGAGGTAGTTTGGTATTTTTAAGCATATTGGTGGTGTGTTTTAATGCCTGTTTGACTAGCAGCTGATATAGAAAAATAAAGAAATGATGAAATCTAAGTGTTCTTAACAGATCAAGAACTATCACATGGTCACTAAAGTGACCAAAGTCACTCACGGCCATGTGTTGCAACCTTGATATTTTAAGGCTTGAGATGAGATATTTTTATCTCATTTTTCACTCTTTTCTCCCATCTTTTCTCACGGTTTCATCTTGATAACTCTATAAAATGTAGTTATTTATACTCTGTATCTGTGCTATATAAATGCTTAGTTTTTGTTATTATGCATATATGGAAGATTTTAGGCTTATATTCATTAAATTCAATTGTGATATCTTTCTATATGGTCTTGAGAAAATATGGTATATTCTTCAGGTGATTAAGTGAATTTGCAACTGTTATTAACTTAGTGATTTCTCTATTACAGGATGGGCTCCAAACAAGCAGTTATGTGGAAGACTTGGACCTACATTGGAAGAGAAAACCCAAGGTGAATTTCAACATCTCACGCCGCGGCGCAGACAGGTTCATGCCACGGCATGGTGCACTCAGCCTGCTGCATACTGAAACCCGAGGCTAGCATGCTACAATGCAAATGATTGTATGTCACGGCGTGGTGACCTAAATTAAACGCGCGTTGCGGCACAAGATGGTCCATGTCGCGACGTGAAACTGAAAAAATGAGCCTATAAATATTGATTTAAGGCAATTCAGTAGAAGAGCTTTTTAGAAATTAGAACACAACTGCTAGGGTTTATATTTGAGGTTGAAAGGAAGCTAAAGGAAGTAAAGTTGGAGGTCATCTTATTCAAGAAAGAAGATTCAAGCATCAAAGAGCACATCTATTGAGCTTTTCTCTCTTATTCCTTTTACTTTTTCTCTTCTATTGCCATGAACACGAATATTTGTAATAGATTTTTGCATGTCATGTATAGCTAAGCTGTATATAGGGATTTCTTTGGATTCTTCTATGAATATTGGTGATTTTGTAACCCTTTGAGTTAATATAAATGATTTCAGTTTGTTTAACTATATTTATCTTAATGTTCTTGAGTGTTTTGCCAACATTTAATGTGATTTGGTTAAATATATTGAACTAGACATAAAGATTTAGATTTGAGATCATGGATATGGTTAATGTATGTTTAATTTCATTCAATTGGTAGGATGAGTTAACTAGCTAATGAGATAGACATATACCTATTGGTCAAGCATAACTATTGTTGAGAATCGTTCTTAATGAGTGGAGTTTGCACTAGCTCTCATGGAAACATAATAAACTATGTAAATAAAGTATGGTTAAATGACCTAGACATAAATTTTTAACTAAGTTAATTTCTCAAGCTAACAAATCCCTTTTCATTTATGTTGCTTAAGAAGATAACATATTATCAATTGAAGTAGAGGGTGAAGAAGGTTTCTCTATTATCTAATCATTATCTTATCTTTTATTCCCGATTTACATCATTTAAGTCTTTTACTTCATAGTTACTGACATAAACCTTTTTCAATTTGAATGTTCTTGAATAACACTAAATAAGCTATTGGTTAATATTTGGCATTGAAATTAGTCACTATCCTCATGGGAATGAACTTTACTTATCATTTTATTATTTGTACGACTTGTATACTTGTGGTACACAAAAGGGCAAACAAGTTTTTGGCGCTGTTACTGGGGATTACGACTTAATTTATGTAGTGCTAATATTAATAACGAACTTATTTAGTTCTAGTTCTAGTTTCTTTTTATTTATATTAATTTAAGTTTCCATTCTTTATTTGCTATAGGTACAGTTAAGATGGCAGATGATCATAACTATACGAGGCCTTTGAAGGAGTTCACAACACCTCAAATGGAGAATTTACAGTCTAGTATAAGACGACCTCCTATCCGCAGAAACAATTTCGAGATCAAACTGGCCATAATACAAATGATACAAACTTTTGTGCAGTTTGGCGGTTTGCCTAGTGAATATCCCAACGCTCACCTATCTAACTTCTTGGAGATATGTGACACCTTTAGGCAGTTCGCCTATGGCTCTTCCCTTTCTTTCTTAGAGATAGAGTCAAGAGTTAGTTGCAATCTCTACTGGCTGGATCAATAGCAACTTGGACCGAAGTCTGCAACAAATTTCTCAATAAATATTTTTCACCGGCCAAGACTGCTGAGATAGTGAATGATATTACCTTATTCACATAATATGAATCTGAGTCCTTGTATGAAGCTTGGGAGAGATACAAGGATCGTCTGCGTAGATGTCCTCATCATGAAATACCTTCTTAGCACTAGGTCTATTCTATTCATAAAGGCTTACTGCCTCATTATCGTCCTATTGTGGATGCGGCTGCTGGAGGTTCATTACTGAGCAAATCTTTTGATAGTGCATTTCAATTACTGGAAGAATTGGTAGTCAATAGCTACCAATGGCCTTCAGCGAGAAATGCTACAAGGAAGGTGGCTAGAGTACATAATATTGATGTAATTATTTCATTATCTGCTCAAGTGGTAGCCATTGAAAACAAGCTGGACAATTTAGGACAAAACCCTCATTAGAGTCCATTTGTTCTCCACGACAAGTATGCTGATAATCATGCAAGCAATAAATGTCCTTCCATGTCGAAAAGTGCTCAATATGTTAGGAACTATCGCCCATAGCAGAACAAACCCTACTCAAATCAGTAGAATCTAGGATGGAGAAGCCATCCCAACTTCTCACGGAGGGAGAATCAAGGAGCATCATCCTCATCGACTGGAAATGAGAGACCAAACCATCCTCCTGGTTTCTCCTCACAATCCAGGCAGCCTATGCAAGAAAAGAAACCATCTCTAGAAGAGATGTTTATGCAATTGATGGTTAAGACATATTCCTACATGACCAAGACAGAAGCTCATTTGGCCAAGAATGATTCAATGATTCAAAGCCAAATGACTTCAATGAGAGCATTGGAGACATAGTCGGTGTAGTTGGCAAATACCATAAACAATAGGCTTCCAGGTACTTTTCCAAGTGACACTATCAACAATCCCAAAGGTGCCTCCAATGAACATTGTAAGGCCATATCATTGAGGAGTGACAAATACATAGAAAGGAATCTCAAGACAAAGTTACTTGAAGAAGAAGCTGAGGTGACAAAAGACCAAGAGGTGGTTGTGAGCAAAGAGATTAAGGAAAATGATGAAGTGGTCAAGAAGAAGGTAGAGAACAAGAAGAAGGTAGAGGACAAGCCTTATACACCACCTCTATCATTCCCCAACAAACAAGTTAAGCAAAAGATGAATGCACTGTTCAAGAAATTCTTAGAAGTCTTCAAAAAGCTTCACATCAACATTCCTTTCGCCAAGGCACTGGAACAAATGCCCAGTTACATGAAGTTTATGAACAATATTTTATCCAAAAAGCGTAAATTTGGTGAGTTTGAAATAGTGGCATTGTCAGAAGAATGAGTGTCATTCTGTAACAAAAGCTTCCTCAAAAATTAAAGGATCTTGGAAGCTTCACAATTCCATGCACCATTGGAGATCAATTTTTTAGTAAAGCTCTATATAACATGAGGGCAAGTATTAGTCTCATGTCTTTATCCATTTTCCAAAGGCTGGGTTTTAGAGAATGTAAGCCAACATCAATGGCCTTCCAACTAGCTGATCGCTCCTATACTTACCCTAAGGGAATTATTGAGGATGTGTTAGTCAAGGTGGACAAGTTCATATTTCCTACTGACTTTGTCATTCTAGATATGGAGGAGGATCGTAATGTACCTTTGATTCTTGGCTGACTATTGCTTGCCACTAGCAAAACACTCATAGATGTCCAAAAAAGTAAATTAACTATGAGAGTTCATGATTAATAGGTAACATTTAACATTTTTAAAGTAATTAAATTTCCCCATGACCATGAAGAGTGTTCATATATAAGTATGTTGGATAATATAATTTTTGATGTATTTCATGTTAACTATCCTGATGACCCTCTTGCATTATCATTGACTACATTAATTGAGCAGGATTATAGTACTAGGGATAATGTACTTGATTTTATTAAACAACTTGATGTGTTTCCTAAGTATTTCAAGTCATCCAAGTTTAAACCTTTGGAATTCCTTTCATCTAAGGAGTTGTCGAAGCCTTCCATAGAGGAACCTCTACCGCTTAAGTTGAAGCCCTTGCCCAATCACTTGCAATATGCTTATTTGGGAGCAACATCTACTTTGCCAGTAATCATATCGTCATCCCTCACTAATGAACAAGAGGAGAAACTTCTTCGTGTGCTTCGAAAGTACAAACATTGCATTGGGTGGTGTATTGCTGATATCCATGACATTAGCCCCTCCATTTGTATGCACAAAATTCTGTTGGAAGATAATCAAAGTGGAGTTGTGGATCACCAAAGGAGGCTTAATCCAATAATAAAGGAAGTAGTGAGGAATAAGATAATTAAATGGCTTGATGCGGGTATAGTCTATCTTATTTCTGATAGCACGTGGGTTTCACTAGTCTAATGTGTTCCAAAGAAGAGGTCATTAATGAAAATAATGAGCTCATCCCTTCTCGCAAAGTTACTAGTTGGAGGGTATGTATGGACTATCAGAAATTGAATAAGGCTACCCGGAAGGATCATTTTTTGCTCCATTTTATTGACTAAATGTTGGATAGATTGGCTGAAAAGACTTATTACTGCTTCCTTCATAGGTACTCTGGATACAACCAAATTGCCATAGCACCTGAAGATCAAGAAAAGATGACATTCACATGTCCCTATGGTACTTTTGCTTTCCGGAGAATGCTATTTGGGCTATGCAATGCATCAGCAACCTTCCAACATTGCATGATGGCCATCTTTGCGGATATAATAAAGCACAACCTTGAAGTCTTCATGGATGACTTTTCAGTATTTGGAGACTCTTACAGTAGCTGTTTGAACATTCTCTCATCCATGCCTAAGACATGTAAAGAGACCAACCTTGTCATAAATTGGAAGAAATGCCACTTCATGGTCCAAGAATGTATTGTTCTTGGCCATGAAGTTTCTATCAGGGGGATAAAGGTTGACAAGGCGAAAGTAGAGGTGACTGACAAGTTTTCCTCGCCTAATTCAGTAAAAAGAATTCGTAGCTTTCTCGATTATGCTGGCTTCTACCAGAGATTCATAAAATTTTTTTCTAAAATTGCTAAGCTTCTATGCAACCTATTGAAAAAAGATGTCCAATTTAATGTTGATTAAGCATGTCAAGCTGCCTTTGTTGAACTAAAAAAGAGACTTGTGTCAGCTCCAGTGATTACTACTCCGGATTGGGAGTTGCCTTTTGAATTAATGTGCGATGCCAATGATTATGCTGTTAGTGCAGTTTTGGGACAAAGAAATGATAAGGTGTTTCACTTATTTTATTATGCAAGCAAAATGTTTAATGATGCGCAGCTAAACTACACCACAACAGAAAAAGAGCTTCTGGTTGTTGTATTTGCATTTGATAAGTTTCAGGCATATTTGGTGGGCACTAAGGTGATAGTCTACACGGATCACTCCACAATTAAATACTTAGTAAGCAAGAAGGATGCAAAACCACAGTTGATTCAATGGGTCTTATTGTTGCAAGAATTTGATCTGGAAATTCTTGATAAGAAAGGGACAGAAAATCAAGTTGCAAACCACTTTTTTAGATTAAAAAATAAGGAATGTCAAGTTCAACCGATCACAATTAGAGAGACATTCTCGGATGAGCAACTCTTTGCTACCGCAACTTATTCATATCCATGGTACACAAATATAGTGAACTACATAGTGGGTGGTGTGTTGCCCCCTGATCTCACCTTTCACTAAAAGAAAAAAATTCTTACATGATGCGAGACACTATCTATGGGATGAGTCATTCTTATTTAAATAGTGTCCAGATCATATGTTGAGAAGATGTGTTCCTACATAGGAAGTTGAACATATTTTGAACCAATGTCATGCTTCTCCGTATGGTGGACATTATAGTGGTGAGAGGACGACAACAAAAGTGCTTCAATCTAGCTTTTATTGTCCATCTCTCTTTAAAGATACACATTTCCATGTCAATAAATGTGATCAGTTCTAGAAGTAAGGGAACGGCTCAAGGAGAAATGAGATGTACCTCAATTCCACTCTTGAAGTTAAGATTTTTGATGTTTGGGGGATAGACTTCATGGGGCCTTTTATTCTTTCCTACAAAAATCTGTATGTCCTTGTAGTAGTATACGACGTGTCCAAGTGGGTGGAAGCATGTGCATTCCTTACCAATGATTCCAAGGTAGTGGTTAATTTCATGAAAAAATATATCTTCACCCGTTTTGTTATACCAAGGGCCATTATCAGTGACGAAGGGTCCCATTTTTGCAATAAATATTTTGAAGCTCTCCTCGCCAAGTATGGGGTAACTCATCGAATTGCTACCGCTTATCACCCATAGACAAGTGGGCAAGCAGAGGTATCCAATCGAGAAATTAAGCAAATACTTGAAAAGATTGCGTACCCATCCTATAAAGATTGGTCAAGAAGACTAGATAATGCACTATAGGCATATAAGACAACTTAAAAAAAATCCCATTGGAATGTCTTCATACAAGCTTGTGTTTGGAAAGGCTTGTCCTTTGCCAGTTGAGCTAGAGCATCATGCTTATTGGGTAATGAAACAGTTGAACTTTGACTTGCAAGTATTGGTGTGAAAAGGCTATTTCAGCTCAATGAACTTGATGAATTTAGGCTTCAAGCCTATAAGAATGCAAAATTGTACAAGGAGAAAGTGAAAATTTGACATAACAAGAAGATTATGTAGAAGAGATTCGAGCCAAGCCAGCAAGTCCTCCTATTCAATTACAGGCTCAAGCTATTCTCAAGAAAGCTAAAATCTCGATGGTCAGGCCCATTTCAAGTAGTAAATCTGTTTCCCCATAGAGCAATAGAGGTTGTAGATCTTGATGGCAAGTCAAGCTTTAAGGTTAATAGTCAGTGCCTAAAACCTTATCATGGAGGAGAGATTGAAAGGAAGAAGACTTTCTTCACATTAAGTGATCCATGATAAAAAAGAAAACCAAGTCCTGTCGGGACTATAACTAAAGCCCTTCTTGGGAGGGAACCTAAGTGTTTAATCTTTTAGTTTAAGTCTTAAATATGTCAATACTTTGATTTTGTAGTTTTATTATATTTTTGTTATACATACTGTAATTTAACCCTCTAGATAATCTTTGCAGGTGCTGGAGACCCCTTTGAGGCAAAAGTGGCAGCATAGTGGAGTTTACTATAGAATTTTGCAAATAGACTCCTCTGCCACATCACGACGTACACCTTGTCACGTAGCGGTGCCCTAGTCTCTGTGCTTCCCAGGCCAAAAACCTAAGGGTACCACACTGCAACGCAATATGAATACACATCGCAACGTGCTTGTAACTAAAAATAAAATAAAACATGTTATAAGTGTCGCGGTATGAGAGGTGTATACCGCGACGTGAGATGATATTTTTGCTTGAATGTTGTGGCGTGTTATTGAAGGTTCATGAATGTTGCAGCGCAGAGGTGCATGTCGTGACGTGTGGTTCCAAAATGTGCAGATTTACTCTATTTTACATGTTTTTCATACTTTTGAAAATCAATTCTGATAGTTTGAATATTTTGACAGGTTATGTACACCATACCTCTTACACCATGGCTCCTAAACACCAAAGAACTTCCACCAGCCAATGCAACAGGGAGCCTCCTCCTCCTCCTCCTCTTGAGTTTGATAGGAAGAAATTTATATCGGTTGCTGCTGCTCAGCAATACACTGTTTTGGTCACCAGACCACTCATTCTGGAGCGTGGCTTCTCATTCTCACAGGCTATATACTAGGAGATTAAGGGGCTTATCAACCACCATAACTGGGGTGTGTTTGCCAAACACCCGGAGTCTACTACCGTTCTTCCAATGATTCGCGAGTTCTATGCGAACATGGCCTTTTCTGAGCCAAGGACCACAGTTAAAGTGTGGGGATGCATGGTCTCTTACTCCACTGTGGCGATTAGAGAGACCCTGAGCTTACCTGCTCCCCTTGAGATCTGCGAGTACACAGAGTTCCTTCACTGGGAGCTTGAGGAGAGGATTGACCTTAACACAGTCACGACCAAGATTTGTAACCCTGAGGCTCAACCGGTCATCTGGACCTTGAGTGTGCAGACACAGAGGCCATAGTTCTTCCCTTGATCTTGCTTGACGCCAGAGGCCAGGGTCTGGTACCATTTCATCTCTACCCGGATCCTCCCGTCTGTAAACTTATTCGAGGTCACCAGAGATCGGGCAATCCTTATATATGTCATTCTTAAGCACCGCGCCATAGATGTTGCTCAACTCATCCTCGACTAGATCAAGAGGTCATCGAGGGAGTACAGGAGCCTTTCCTTGCCTTCTCTTATCCACACACTCTACAGCAAACAGCATGTGTAGTGGAGGCCACACGAGGAGTTCACTGATGTTAAACAACCTTTTAATAATTATATCATTGAGAGGCTTGAAACAACTCTAGCCCCCACACCAACTAGACAGAGACAGGCTCATCGAGAGCTTAAAGTAGCCCCTCCACCTGATGCAGACTGGCACGCACAGATGGAGGCCCAGATAGCATGATTAGTTGCCATGCAGACTTACTAGTATTAATACACCATTCAGACACAACGGTGGATGACAGAGCGCTTGGGGCTTCCCATGGATGACTTTCCAGTGCCCGAGTACCCATCTGAGGCAGTTGTTGACCACCCTCCCTAGCTACAGTGGGTACCCGAGGCTATAAATGACAGAGATAGAGGGGAAGCAGAAGATGTTGATTAGGAGGATGATGACTAGCCCTGCTACACTGTTTCCCTTTGGTTTGGGGGAACATTATAATATATATATTTTTTTTGGGATATTATGATATGAATGTATAACATGTTATGGTGTTTAAAAAGTTTTGAAGTTTTAAATGTATATCATCACCAGATTATATAATGTTTTGGTTATTACTGTTAAGTGATTATATAGTTTTTATGTTTTAATGCACATGAGCCAATTAGAATGCATGTTTTAAATATTCATCACAAAGTCAAATCTTGTAAAATGCATCACAATGTGCCAATTGCTAGTGTAGTTTTGGTTGTCCAATGATAATATTGCTTGCGAATTACCCTCTTTTAAGCGAAATCATATGCGATCAAAAGAAGCATGTTGAAACAATTTAGTTGCTTTTTAATGCATGATTTAGATCCCACTCGTATGCTTGTATAACTTTGAGTCTAGAGAAGGTTTATGAGAAGTACATGTAGAGATTTTAATTATCCTTGAAATTATATTTAAACTCTCTTGAAGCGAAATCCTAGATTGTGCGTGATTAAGGAAATGATTAGGGCATAGTTTAGACCAATTGTACTTTTCAAGCTTACCTAATGTAATCATATCCATAGGTCCCCTCTGAAGCTTTATAAATGTTGGCTTTATATATTTTTCAACCACCCTCATATTCCTTACCATGTTACCATTCTAATGCATGTGAAAACATTGCATTTTCATCCTACCATCATTGTTAGTGAGTACATAAAATGTTATTTATTAACGTGAGTCCAATTATTAAGGGTATTAATGCATGTTCAATACAAAAATGAGCTTGAAAGAACCATATGCAATAAAAGAAAAAGCATTGCTTTGTTTGAAAAAAAAAAAAGGAAACAAGCAAATGAATGAAATAAGAAAAGTCAAATACCAAAAACATTGAATAGTTCTAGAGAGTTCTAGTCTTTTTTGAATACCCTAATAGTTTCACTTGGAGGATCAAGTCTAGAAATAACATGTTTATATTTCTCAATGTTTGCATTGAATCCTTTCCCTGTTATTCTTCTGCCCATAATCATTGGCCTTACATTACAAGTTGTTGAAGTCCCTTTTGATCCTCAATTGTATGTGATTTACATTAGTGGAGAGAGAGTTGAAAGACAATCTTATGGATTATATGATTTCTATGCATGTATGTTCATAAACTTATTTGGATGAGTATGGCTTGATTAGGAGAAGTTTAGCTTGCATGGTTAAGGGAGATGTGATTTGCATGAAAAGAGGTCTTGAATGTTAACATGCTAAGGATTGTGTATGTGTGAAGCTGATTGTGTGGCATTAGCATTCTTTGAGGGCTTGAATAATCATTGTACACTAGTTGTGGTTTCAGCGAAAATGGAATTCTTGATAGATGTTGAATGTATATTAAAGCATGATTTGTCAAGTAGGTTTACTTAATCATACTTCGTTTTGCTTTAGGGGTGTGATAACTTCATAAAATGTAGTTATTTATGCCTTGTATCTGTACTATATAGAATGCTTAGTCCTTGTTATTATGCATATATAGAAGATTTTAGGCTTATATTCATTGAATTCAATTATGATATCTTTCTATATGATCTTGAGAAAATATGGTATATTCTTCAGGTGATTAAGTGAATTTGCAATTGTTATTAATTTAGTGATTTCTCTATTACAAGATGGGCTCTAAACAAGCATATATGTGGAAGACTTGAACCTACATTAGAAGAGAAAACCCAAGGTGAATTTCAACATCTCACGTTGCGGTGCAGGCAGGTTCATACCAAGGCATGGTGCACTCAGCCTACTGCATACTGAAACCCGAGGCTAGAACGCTATGGCGCAAAGAAGTGTATGTCGCAGCATGGTGACCTAAATTAAACACGCGCCATAGAGCAAGATGGTCTATGCTGTGACGTGAAACTGAAAAATGAGCCTATAAATACTGATTTAAGGCAATTTAATGGAAGAGCTTTTTAGAAATTAGAACACAGCTACTAGGGTTTATATTTGACATTGAAAGGAAGCTAAAAAAAGTAAAATTGGAGGTCATCTTCTTCAAGAAGGAAGATTCAAGCATCAAAGAGTACATGTATTGAGCTTCCCTCTCTTATTCCTTTTACTTCTTCTCTTCTATTGCCATGAACATGATTATTTGTGATAGATTTTTGTGTGTCATATGTAGTTAAGCTGCATATAGGGATTTCTTTAGATCTTTCTATGAATACTGGTGATTTTGTAATCCTTTGAGTTAATATAGATGATTTAAGTTTGTTTAACCATATTTCTCTTAATGTTCATGAGTGTTTGGCCAACACTTAATATGATTTAATTAAATCTATTGAACTTAACATAGGAATTTAGATTTGAGATCATAGATATGGTTAATGCAAGTTTAATTTGATTCAATTAGTAGGATAAGTTAATTTGCTAATGGGATAGACATATACCTATTGGTCATGCATAGCTATTGTTGAGAATCGTTCTTAATGAGTGGAGTTTGCACTAGCTCTTATAGAAACATAGTGAACTAAGTAAATGAAGCATGATTAAATGACCTAGATATAGGATTTTAACTAAGTCAATATCTCAAGCTAACAAATCCCATTTTATTTATGTTGCTTAACATGATTGCATATTATTAATTGAAGTAGAGGGTGAAGAAGGTTTCCCTATTCTCTAATCATTATCTTTTATTCCCGATTTATAACATTTAATTCTTTTACTTCATAGTTACTTACACAAACCTTTTTCAATTTGAATGTTCTTGAATAGCATTAAATAAGCTATTAGTTAATATTTGACATTGAAATTAGTCACTATCCTCGTAGGAACGAACTTTACTTATCATTTTATTACTTATGCAGTATATAAAAGGACAAACACAGCTACCAAATGAGAGGAAAAGGAGAACCAAGCAAAGAAGGAGGAAGAGGGGGAAAGGAAAAGGAAGGGGAAAGCCAAGGCTTCATCATCTTTGATACAAGAGGTAGGGTTTTTGTGTTCTTGCAACTTTTTTTCTTCCATCTTCACCACTTATGTATATGAGATGCATAATAGGTCATTTTGGAATTTAGGGTTGTTTGGACTGTTTTTCTTGTTTGGTTGAGTTTCAATGGTTGTTTGTGACTTGTTCATGTAAGGAGTTTGAGTTAGAAACTTAGAACTTGTCATTTGAACCTTTGATGCTAAAAGTAACAAAGTTAGGTCTTGGATGAGTAATTTTGTCCTTGGATCCAATCTAGAGATTTTTGTTGGTGATTACTAATTCTTATGTGTTAATAAACTTGTTAGGGACCTTAAATCACTTAGAAATTGAATTGGAGTGGTCAAAATCTGTGATTAGTTCCAATAGAACAGTACCCAAGTTCTGCAGAATTCATTTTCTACTATTTGCACCACGGCACAGGGTGTTGCATGTCGCGGCGTGCGAGTGATGCTACTTCCAGTTTTGGAACCCGAGAGTAGGGCGTCGTGGCATGGTCGTGTGATGCCGCGGCGTGTGAGTGGGCAGGTGGCAGGGTGCCGCGGCGTGAGCTGCTGGATCTTCCAGCATTATGTTTTTTATGTTTTAAAATTTCCTAAGTGATGAGACCATTCTTTTATGCCTTGTAAAGTGTGTTAAGGCACCTATAAGAGTATTTCAAAGAGGAAATTACTACCTAGTTATGTGAGAAAAGTGTGAAACCTTAGGCAACCAATGGTTTGGGAAATCCCATAGGCTAACACCTAGACTCTTGATCCATATGAGATTGTTTTAGTTATCATGTGTGATGCTGATACGTGATGGGAATGGCACATAGAGTGAGTATGTGAGTATTCCTAATTTAATAGTCAGAAAGCCTCGTGGAGGAGGATTGTTATGAACTCAAGTTTGATTGATGTCTTCTTTCCTTGGTCGCACAATGGTTGTTGAACACTGTCATATTACAGAAAGAATGAGATGAAATGAATAAGATTAATGAGATGCAATAAAAGGAAATGAATGAAATGAAAACATTTTTTTCTTTTTTCTTTTTAAATGTAAGAAATGATAAGAAAATACAAGATGATATATATATTTTTTAGAATGCTAGGAATGAAAATATAAGATGATGTGTCCTTTGATAAGAATGCCATGAAAATGCATGAATTTCATGAAAATGCAAGCGGCTGATTTTTTTGAAAAAGAATGATGGATAACTAGATAAAGAAGAAGTATGCTCCCTTCGTGTCCTAAAGCATTGCCTTAAATTGAGGGATTTCATCCTAAGGATCTATGAGTCTTTTTAATTCGTGAGAACTCTCATTTGGTGGCTCTATTATTCTAAAGGTCTCTAGAGCTAAGTCCTGTTTCAAAATATTGACCACAAACAGTGGGTAAACCACTAGGTGTGGGACATTGATGAAAAAGGCACACTCTAGATGAGGTTTTCGCAATAACCAAACATGATGTACATCCAAAATGGCTACCACTACGCAATATCTACTTAACTTAAGCTTCACTTAGACCCAGGTATAGGGCTGATGAACCTGCAAAACTTACAATTTTTACGGTTCATTGTGTGTGTTTTTCATTCTTTTTAATTGGGTTTGTTCTTGAGTTTTGTTATATTTTTAGTATTTTAAATTGTGTTGTAATTATGTATTTTTATGTATTTTTACTAGGTAAATGCAAAGGATCGAAGAATGGATGTGATTGCATAGAAGATTTTCTAAAAAAAAAAAAAAAACACAGTCTTGTAGCGATTCTTAATCGAAGACGACGTCAATGACATTAGCATGACGCAAGCAAAATCAGAAGCTTAACTTGTAGCCATCAGCGTAAACATCACGAAATTACTCAGTAGCGATTCTTGTAGCCAGAAGCATCACGTGAAAATTATCGTGCGGTTCTTACCGCATATGCACAAGAACCTCAAATTTTCTATAAATTCGGACAGCCAGCCGAGAAGGGGTGTCCCGGGGGGAGAGAATTTCTCTCTCTCTGTTGTCCCAACTATGTTCTTTTTCTCTTCTTTTATTTTCTTCTTTCTCATGTGTAATTAATTTTCATCTAGCTTGGGTGAAAGAGTGAAGCTTTTAATAATAAATTGAGGTTAGATTTATTTCTTTCTTGTGCTTTAAATGATATATTTTTATGTGACTTTTATATGTATTATATGTTGTTTCCAATTAATTTAAATACTATTCTTGTATAATGAATATCTTGATCCATTGTAGACAATAGGATTGGCACATTGGATGCTTTTGACGATTTACAAGTATTAGTTGATAATTATTGGAATCATAATATAATTACATGATTGAACTTTGAATGCTAAATCTTCCGATTGGAATTTTCAATATGCATAATTTCATTGAGTTATAAAATGAAATAATCTTATTCTTAATTTATTATTAAGAGTGAATCTCCTAACCCAAAAATCTTTTTCATTGTGAACAACTTAAATCATCTTAAATTTTGTGACAAATACTTCTTTACCTCAATTAATTAGTTTCCTTCATCAATTTCCTGTGGATCGACTTGACTCTCGAGACTTTATTACTTGAGACAACCTACACTTGGGTTAAAACATTTAATTATAATTAAATCCCATCAAGGGCCTCACTTGAATGTGTGTGACAAACATGTAAGTGCGGTCGGTGTAGGGAGCATACAAACAAAATAACAAAAACAAATACAAAACAAAAATTTCCAAAGAAATTTTCTATCCTAAGGTTTAAACAACAAAATAATTAACAAAATAATTTAAAAAATGAGAAACAAAAAAAGGTAAAACAAATATACAAATATTACAAAATTTTATACAACTAACTTATATGAGCTTGACTCTTAAGTATCCCTAGTGGAGTCACCATCTGTCGCGATCGAGATTGCGATGGGAGCGGCGAACAAAATAAATTGTTTGGAGTCACCACCAATTTTATTTAAATTAGGAAAAATTGAAAAACTTTTCTTTAAAAAAATGGTCTTTGGAACCAGGTTGGATTCAGGAGTCGGTTATGCATAGGGAATGGTAGAGACTTAACCCCACAGTACTCCTAAAACATCCATCCTTAAATGGTTACCTTAAATTAATTATGCAAAATTTAATAATCTTATAATATATTTGTTTTACCCATTTCATTAAAAAAAATAAAATAAATAAATAATTTGTTGAAATTTAAAATTTGGCTTGACAAATTAGAAAGTTCGCTCTTACGTATCCTCATGTGCAATAAGAAACTCAAAGTCACATAGTTCTTTATAAAATTCTAGTGGGTTGGTTATTTTTAATTTAAAAAAAGATTTGAATTATCAAGTTGTCACAACTCAGATAATTACAAAGGTTACATGATCAATAAGCTATCACAACTCAGTTAATCCTATTTTATTTTTAAAAAAAAAATGTTTAACGATAGTGGGTTGATCATTTTTTTAACTTTGAAAAAAAAATTGAATCATCAAGTTGTCACAATTCAGATGATTACAAAGGTTACATGATCAACAAGTTGTCACAACTCAGTTAATCTTATTTTATTTTTCAAGAATATATATATATATATCTGTGTGTGTGTGTGTATTATTTTATATCATTTTCATCATTTTTCCTTTTTTATTTTTTGTTTTTATTTTTTTTAGCTTTTCAACCGCAACAAGCTTACTACCTTAAGCCCACTTCACCAAAAAAAAACTAACAGATTTTTTTTAAAAAAATAAAACAAAAAAAAGAACAAACATAACAAAAGAAACAATACTGCTACTTACAAACAAAAAAAAAAGAAAGGGGATCTATTTGAAGGAGAAGACTTAGGCGGATGGGAGCTTGACGGCGGCGCGACTTCACAGTGGCTGGTGTGGTGGGTGTAGAATAGTTCGGTTTCAACAGGGGCGGTTCCGGGTCATGTGGTTATGGAGGGTAGGTTGGTGGTTGGTTAGATGGTGTGGAGGTTTGGAGGAAGATGGTGGTTTTTGGTTATGGAAAAGATGATGTAGATGGGGCTTATGGTGAAATGAAGATGAAAATGAAGTGGTGGTTATGAAAGCTTGGTTTAAGATGGTGGGGTATGGTTGTTGAAAGTAGTGGTAATAGTGATGAAGATGAAGTGGTTGCAAAGGGGATGGTGATAAACTTGATGCCAAAACAAAGGCACGTGAAAAGAAAATTGTAGGTAGAAGTGTGTAAGTTCTGAAATGTGTAAATTAAGGTCAGGTCTTTTTTTGGGTGTGGGTTATGAGTTTTTATAGGAATGAATTAGATTGAAGTGTTTGAGTTGAAGTGTAATTAAAATTTGTTTAAAATGAGTTATGGTTTATTTAGGATGAGTTTGTTTATGAAGAGTTTGAGTTATAGTTTGTTTATGATGAGTTTAAGGTTTAGGATAACTAATGGGGTTTGTTTTGGATAAGTACTAGAGTTGGTATAGAATGAGTTATGGGTTAATGGGTTAATAGGTCAATGAGTTGATAAGTTGGATAATGGGTTATGAGTTAATGATCAATGAGTTAGATAACGGGTTATTGAATGAAAGATGAGTCATTTTCTTCTTTTTTTGCTTTTTTTATCTTTCTTCTTTTTTTCCTTTTTTTTTTTTAATTTTTTAATTTTTTTACAAAATATCCCGGACAAAATTGGGTGTTCACATATAATGAGCATTTTTTTTATACTTCATTGAGCTTTTTTTTTGTGCTTTTTAAGCTAAACAGACTTACTATGACTATAAGTATATAACTAATGGTCTTCATCCTGTTATATGCAGTTTGTACATATGGGCATAACATTGAACTGCACAGTCAGAGCAAATATTTTGTTTAGCATATGCCAGTAATGATTATCCAAGAAGAGATCTCATTGCAAAATATTAATCTTTCAGGACAAAAAGAGGATGGTTACAACTTACAAGCATGATGAGGTTATTGTCTTGTAAAATCAGTGTTTTCTATTTTGAAAAGTCTATATGGGAAAATTTTGCTTTCTAACTTGGAATATTTTGGTCATCAAATATATATCTATTCACTTAGTTCTATCTAACTTCCATTGCTTTTACCTTCCTTTTCTCTAGAAGTTTTTAAGGTTGCATTTATGTTAATTAAATAACTTTTTTAACTTTTGATTCTAAAATCAAACAATGATCAGGCATTTATGTTCTTGAGATTCCATATGAATAAACACTTGTCATTGCTTATTTGTTTTTTGGTTAACAAGAATGACATTTTCTGGTGGGTGGGTATGAATTCAAGTGCCTTATTTGTTGTTTGTTGTGTAAAACTATGTTTTCTGCTTTCTTGTAATCACTTGTATACAAAGTAAGAAATAAGAAAGAGTCATGTCATAATGATTCCAAACCTATTGGAGAATGTTATGCTTGTCATGTTATGATGATTCCAAACTTATTGGTGCTTTAACAGAACCCATTTATCTTGGTTCAATAAAACAAGACATCCATGAAGGTTCTGTTGCTTTAGAAAACTCTCGTAAAAAACTTTAACTGCCAAGTCTTCTGTTTCAATTATAGTCAAGGATATATTTCATGTCTTTTTCTTTTTACATAGTTATTGAGTTCATGTGTGTCTAAGATTTGTTGATCTATTGATAATTGGTTGAAAGTGTAAGTAACAGCAAATTCATTTGTATCAGCTATTCTTTACTGTGAACATTTTTGTGTTGTTTAAGCAAAATGGACATGAACATAACTAATGGCCTTTATCTTGTTGTACGCAGTTTTGTACATATGGCCATGGGCACACCATTGAACTTCACAGTCAGAATAAAGATTTGCCTAGCATTTTGAGGAAAAGATTACCCACGAAGAAATGCAAAAGATTAATCTTTTGGGACGAAAGAGGATGGTTACAAGTATGATGAAGAAGTTGTCTCGTAAAATTAGTGTTTTATGTTTTGATAAGTCTATAAGGAAAAAATTTTGCTTTCTAGATTTGAATATTTTGGTCATCAAGTATATTTCTGATCACTTAGTTATCGTTAACTTCCTTTCCTTTTACCTTCATTTTCTCTAGATTTGTTTAATGTGACATTTGTAATTCTCATATAGCTCTTTTAATATTAGATTCTAGAATCAAACAGCTATCAGTCATTCGTGTTCTTGAGAAACCATAAGAATAAATGGTAGTTATTACTTATTTATGTTCTGGTTAAAAAGAATGGCATTATGTGGTATCTGTGTAAGTAAATAATAGTTGCTGAGTTTCTTTTATTCTCTAGACTAACTTTTTTTTTTATAGTGAACATTTGTGTTTTTAAACAAAACAGACTTATTACAAAAATGATTAAAAAAAAGATTAATGATCTTTATAAAGCACACAGAAGTTTCTTATAGTAAATATGATGAGAAAGTTGACTTATAAAATCAATAACTAAATTTGCTTTTTAACTTTTTAAGATATATCAGATTCTATAATCAAACAACCATCATGCATTTATATTCTTGATAAACTATATGAACAATAATTAAGCAGTACCAAATACATCTTGTCTAGCTTGTCATTAGCATCTCTTGTTTAACTTGAATTGGTTTGTAGAAAAGTGGCTGTGAGTTCACAACAACAAGACATGTCAATTTAACTTGTATCATTAATGAGATGGAGAGTTCATTCTCAAATTACATTTTAATTAGAGTTTTCAAAATGAGTATAGCCTGATAAAAAGTGCGCATTAGGTTAGAAAATTTCAAGTCTATATTTAATTTGACCCGATGTGGCCTGCCCTGAAATTGGGCTAGCATGCTTCTGGCCGGGGCCAGCTTTTCACGACCCAATCTTAGGCCGTGACCGGAGCACAAACTAATGATATGCCGTACTCAACTAGCTTGGCAAGCCTAACTATATAACATCAATTATATAAAACAGTTTGAAATTTAGATTAGGACAACTAAAAATCCGACAGAGTTTCTTCTAAAAACTGAACAAATCACACTCTTAGGTTGCATTTAATTTATTCTAGACAGTTATTTCAACAATCGCTTACATGTAGTTCTTGAATGAGACAAACAGATGTCCGATGAGAAGTCAGAGTGCATCGCTAATGCACGCACGTGTGCTCATGTAGTGATTTAGAACAACACATACCATTCTTAATATAAACCAAGATTAGTAAGCATAAAGCTTAGTCTTCTTTAACATATTTTCCTTCCTTAAAGGTTTCTTGGTCTTCTTGTCAAAGAAGGTACTGTGACAACTTAGAAAATACTTCAAAATTCAAACACAAAGCTTTGGATACTGAATCTAAAAGAGATGTTATAAAATTAAAATTCCACAAAACTAATACAAAAAAGGCAGAAATTGTAGGTTTTTAATGTCTTCTCATACTAACTCTCAAATAATAATTCACAAAACAATATGCATTTCCAATAAATTGAAGGAACAGACAATATACAAAATAGTTTACTCTTAATATAGCTTTAATTTTGTTGTGGACAGTAACCTTGTGTTTAGATGTTTTTTCATTAATGAAACGAAACAGAATAGGTGGGGATGAATTGGAAAGGAAAGGGAAAGAATGGAATATAGTTCCCCCCTTCTTTGTTTGGAAGATTCATTAACGGGACGGAACGGAACATGTGTTCCTCCCATTCCACCTCAATTTTGGGAGGAACAAAAATTGGACATTTGAGGAGAAGAGGGGGGGAATGATTCTTCATGTGTTCTATTCCGTTCCTATATATTTTAAAACTCCAAAACACAGAAAATTATTTCCGTTCCCCCTATTTTCTTTCCTTTCCCTCCATTACCTGTCATCCAAACATAGTGTAAAAGTTACAGCTACAACTCCATGTTGCTTCAAAGTTTTCTAAATCCAACATGTATTAGCATTAGTTAGTAGCAAAAATAGCTAACCTAAGGTACATTCTCTTAATTTTAATTTCAGTTCAGTACGCCGATGCAAGTTAAAGACATAATATGCAAATACTGCTAAGTAAAACTATAAAGATGAATTGGAGTCACAAAAGAAAGGACCTTAAAGAGGTGAAGAATTCAATTATTTGTTACCATATGATAAGTAATAACTGAGGTCAATCTTAGCAAGTTGCATGTTTGTTTATTCCTTCACTCCCCCCCTTCACCCCTTCTCCCTCCTTCCCATTTTCCATGAATATCACAAATTTTCACTCGAAGTCAAGAAAAGGAAAAAGAAAAGACTAACATTTCTTAACAGAACAATAATAACCAATTCTGATGTTACAAGTAATCAAATTTACACATGGTTGGATTGTAGATAAGTCAAGGAAATCATCAAACATATGGAGGTAATTCCAAAGGTATAGTAAATATTTGATACTTAATGTGTAACCCAAAAGTTTTATTAGCTAAAACCACACAATTGTTTTAAATCTAAAATTCATATAGCATAATAATTGTTTTATTATGTAGGATATGAAGAACGAAATTATCTAATTTATCTAAAAGATTACTGTGAAAACTTATGTTCAATATAAATCCTCTAATAATTTATGCTTGAGTTTCGAGCTTAGGGTTTCTTATAAGATAAAATGTAAGCATTTAGGTGGCTGGTTGTATACAGATTGTTGTATGTAGATTCTTCTTATTTAGACAATATGCTTAATTGTAATGTGTCCTTTATACAAGAATGATGTAGAAGCAATGAAGCATATTTTGCTGTTACCATGAAAAAGTACCAAATTTGAGTAGCAGGTCTTCTCTAAACCATAATCAGAATTAAAGGAAATAAATTTTCTAATAATGATTTTGCTAGGTGAATGAATTTGCAGTGGGTAAGGAGATTCTAGAGCTGATGTATTGGTGCACGGCTAGTAGGTAAGGCAAGGAAATGAGTGACTATTGAGGATGTTATATGACATATATAATATTCTATTAGTATTGCTCATAAAAAAATATAACTAAGCAAGTCATGAATATTGAAATTGGAAGGAATTTTTATCTGCGACTACTTGAAGCGTTCTAGATGTGTCTCGATATCTGCCAATTTTATACGTGATTATATAATTTTTTAGACCTGCTGACTGGATAACAATTGGAAACAAGCAAACAGCTCACTGAGTGAATTTTTTATTTTTATTTCCTCGAGTGTTAAGACCCGTTGAGTCAACTCACCCAATTCTTCAATTTTGTGAAATTTAGACCAACTTGTGTCTTTCATCCATACGTGTAAAAAAAAATTATGTGACTCCACGTCAAATCATAAATAAATTAATAAAAAATAAAAACATTCAAAGAGTATGGATGAACATATGATGTATGGGTACGTGTATGATTACAAATTTTCAGTTCTGTAATTTTTTTAAGATTTGCCTTTGATAAGATCGAAAAGTTGAATTAGTCAAGGTACTTAAGTTAATATGAACATTATTTAATAATAATAATAATAATAATAAGGAAAACTAAAAAAAAAAAATTATATATTATATGTCATGCAAGCACTTTAGTCCTATTATTTTAAAAATATGTAAAAAGATTATTACTTTACGATTTGTGCAAAGAAATATAAAATGATAACATATATTACATTTTGGATGAAAACGTGCACGTGCAACAACGCACGCGTCTAAATTTCTAAAGGTCAAATGCAATCTTCTTCAACCTCTTCTTCTTCGTCCGAAAACCTTAGAACTCTATAACTCAAAGCCAACGAAACATGAAATCCCAGAGTAGAGACCTATCTGGACGAATCTGTGACGAGGTGGCTGGACAGTGGGTCGTATGGACAGTAGAGACCTATGGGTGCATCGCGGTTGGGGAATCAATGGTGGATTTAGGCGATGCGACGAAGTTCGTGAGTTGCAGATCTGGAACAGTGGTGCGCAGTGGTGGCTTGGAATCGTGGAGTACGGTGGCTCACGGGTGGTGTGCGATGGTGATTTCCACGAGGTGGATCTGGATTTTTAGGAGTTCTATTTTGGATATGAGTTTATGAGATTGGACAGCGAACATTGAAATCTCAAAATTTTCAAACCCTAAATCCTGAGATTCGCGTGTGAAAATTGAAACCCCTAATTTTTCATCTCTCATTTTTGTATGTTTTCCCATTGTCAAGAGATTGAAGAAGACCGCATTTGGCAAGAGGTTTTCAATTCGCGCACGTGCAACACATGTGCACGTTTTCATCCAAAATATAACGTTCGTTACATTTTATACTTCTTTGCATAAAACGTAAAGTAACATGTTCTTTTTACATATTTTTAAAGTAATAATCAAAGCTGCATATAACGATAAGTCTGATGATTTTTTTGGAGTTTCTCTAATAATAATGTATGACTAACTAAATATTTTATAAAATAATAATAAAAAATGCTTTATTTTTATAATAATTTTACAAAAAACAAATATGTATGACTAACTAAATAATAATAAATATTTTTATTTATAATATAATTATAGTTATTCATGCAATATTATTATTTTATAAAATATTACCCCGTTACAAGAATAATAATAATAATAATAATAATAATAATAATAATAATAATAATAAATAATAATAATAATAATAATAATAATCGGTATAATAATAATAATAATAATAATCGGTATTAACACGGCTGGGTCGAGTTGAGAGTCTCACCCAGCCATCCACTCGCGACTCACCATTCCCAACCGATTTCCACGACTCACGCCCGAACGATTCTGCCGCCGGTGAACCGTCACCTCCCGCCACCCTTCGAGAACCGGTGGGTCTACTTCGATCTAGATCCTCTTCTTCTTCCTTCAAGGTTTCTTTCTTTGTCTGCTTTCTACTATTTAGCTCCTTCTTCTTTCTTTATCTTCCACTTAGGGTTTCATGACATAGTTAACTCATTTGATATCAACACGCAATTCTACCCCCAAAAAAAACAAATAATAATAATAATAATAATAATAATAAGAGAAATTAAAAAAAAAAGGAAATTGTGATTTTGAGGTTTATGCAAACCTTCAGTGATTTTGAGGTTCAAGTTTTCACTATATGTCCTTAGATTCATTGTTATATTTAAAAGCTTTCTACTTCAAAGTTATGTGAGTGCTTTTGAATTAGCACCATGATTATGTTTTGTTTGCATTAGGTACCTTTGGATGGACTTTGTGATCCAGTTGAACCCTGAAGATATGAAGAACATGAATGTAGTTACAGAGATAGCATAGAAAGAGGGACTTTTGACGTCGAATTCTGCCATAGTTGCCAATAGGTGGAGGAAAACATCATTAGTTTTTTAGTATTGTGGTCTCTTAAAGAGAGTGGTGATTGACTAGTTACTTAATGAATTAAAGAGAGTGAATGGGGCAGGGGCAGAATATCATAAATGGGTATGCATAAGGGGAAGGTGATACCTCTAAGTGCTGGTGAGTGTGCCCCAACGTGCCTTTTGTGGTAAACTTAGTCTTCAAGTGTGTACTGTAAACTAAACCAATAAATATCTGAGACATCATTAATTGCTCATTAAATAAGTAAAAAACTGACAAAAGTTGTGACGGAATAGGAATTAGGAAGTGAAGCAGATGCTATGTTAATGAGCTATAGTGATGTGTTAGGTTCTTATTTGCTTAGTCTATATAAGCTCAAAATCAAGTCCTCTGTCCCTTTTCCGGTCCCCAATCAAGTTTTCCAATTAAAAAATGACAGCTAAGAAAAAAAAGATAACTCGCAACTAAGTGAGAATATATTGTCAACTAAGATAAAGTTGTATTTTTTAACTTGGTTGACAGTATTTTATTGGGGGTAAGATATGGAACAGGAAAATGGGACAAAAGAATTTCTCCAAGCTGATCTTCCTTGTTGGCCTTTTTATTGGGTGATTTCTAGAGCTCATAGGTGCAAGAGGATTAGACCACATGAGTTGCCTAGGTGCTGGTAAGCCCAAATGGAGGCTTTCAGATTGTTATGATGTGGAAGCAGGGAAATATCCCTCAATGCTAGTCCCAACTCAGCTTCAACAGGGACATTTCAATCTAACACTCTCTAAAAGATTATCATGTGACGTGTAATTGTTTACTTGTTGCTAATTCTTATTACCCTTGTAAATGCTGTGCATTTGTTTCTATAATGTATTTTGTGTATGTGTAGGATGTATTGTAGGTGATGATTGATGAAGTTGATCGTTTCCTGGTATCCAACATTTAGCACTTGGCTGTGGTTGGAAGACTGCCTTAAAACTTATTAAAAAGCATTACTTATTGGAGACTTTGTTCAATGCAGCAAAAGGTAACTACGTTTATTTGGAATTATCCTACTCGCCTTAGCTTTATGGGTTTTACTTTCTCTTGTGTACTTTTACTTCTGGCTTCTGTGGATGCATGCTGGCATGCTGCCTTTGCTCGAATCTTCAAGCATCCTCTGTTACTTGACAACCATGGATAACAATTTCTGACACGGATGTACCGATATATGTGTGCCATCTTTATGAGGAGTGGTTGGTTCCGGGTTCAGAATCAGAAATTTGTTGTTAGGGGACCAGGGACCAAAGGTTTATAACTTGAAAGACTTAAAATTTGTTAAGACAAAAATATTCCAATTCTCAAACAATATGAAATGATATTAAAATTTACTAATAAGATCGTTAATCCATTCTAACTAGTGACAATTGGGAAAGAAATTAAGTATCAGACTAACAATATACAAGCCATCATAACAATCTCACTAAAATGAGAAAAACCCCAAAACAAAAATCACCAACAGGGAATTGACTTTAATTCTTTGCTTTTTTTTAATTTATTTTTCTTTGTGTAGATGTATATGTTACAGTGATTGCCAAATGAGAAAAGTATAATAACAACTCATTTTTTATTCATTTAATTTATAATATAACTTGGTCTAAAATAATATAGCACTGTTTTACTTTTAGAGGTCATATCAAAATTTTATATGAATTTTAAATAGGAGTTCTTTTTTAATTATGGGGTCAAACCCTAAATTATAATTTATTCAGTGAGGAATCTGAAAATGGGAAACGGTGCATAGCTCTTCTCAGTCCACCTAAGGCCTTTGGTTAGTTGAGAGAGACACACACAATGAAACAATTGCTTTATCAACCTTGTTCAGATATTTAAAAGAAACTAAGGAGCTCACTTGTACTGAGTGACCTAACCTTTCTAATGATTGAATCCTTATATAGTTCACATCATTCCTAAATTTTAGATAGAGAAGTATGCTAATCAGTTTGTACGTTAGCCTGCAATGCCAATCATTAATTTAAAATTTGACCACTGGCAAGCTGTAGAAATTGTTTAGTAAACTTAATACAGTTATCCAACTCATCTAAAAACATAGATATGCTGCTTACTTTTAGTTTCATATACTATTTATTAATCTGTATGCTAGTAAAATGATGCTTACTAATTCATACATGCCGGGTGTCAGCATGCTGCTTTCTCTCTTAGAAAGCTTGAACGTTACAAAGTATGTATTCTATGGACAAATCAACACCGGTAAGTAAACATGGAAATCATTATCAAGTTGTTTTAGTTCACCATGGAATGGGGAGAGGGGAGAATCTTACCCAGATGATTTCACGTTCATGCATTTTTTGGCTACTTTGAATGTGCAGCTGATGCTCGAATATGGGACAGGCGAAGTCTCTTCCTATAAGGAAGTACTATTAGTTTCAGCATTTTTACTTATGTTCGGGAATGGTTCTAATCCTAGTTTTAGTGCTTTATTGGTAAAAGTACATTCACTTTATGTAGATGAATGGTGAAATTGGCTACTGCATTACTTTTATTCGCTGCATGTAGTTGTGGCTCTTTTATCTCTTTTTCTATTTACTTCTGGAAAATGTGCCTTTTCATGGCTTCTATCAACAAAAAAAAAGTGCTTTTTCATGGCTCTGAACATTTCAAGTTTAGCATTTACGTTGACAATATTTATCTAAAGAATGCTGTTAAAACCTATTTATTTGATTACAAATTTTTGGACATATTAAGGATATAAAAAATGCAGTCAGTTGGTCTCAAAAATACCTACTTTCTTAATACCATAACCCAAAGGGCTCTTCAAATGGTAATTATTCATATACTTATTCCTTCTTATTTTAGAACATGAATTGACCATTTATTACTAAATTACAAAAGTAAAATATGCTCATATATGCTGTCCAATATGGTAATGAAGTTGGTTTACCTTATCAATGAGTATGTGATTTGAGTTTCTTAAATCTCGAATTTTTTTTATTAAATATTACGACTTTTCTTCCATTGAATAGCCATTAATCTATATGTTAATTGTCAAAGTTATCCATCTTGGATTGTTTCTCTGTAGAGGCTTGCACCTCACTTTCTTCTTTGCGGATAATAAGCAACAACAACAAAGATCACAAGAAAATGGCCCCCAGAAAACAGGTGCTGGTGGAGTGTATGTGTGTGTGTGTGTTGGGGGGGGGGGGGGGGGAATAGTTGAACATATAGCCATCTTTACATGTCAGTCATCATGATTGTTTGCTTAAGCTTTCCCTTTCTATCTTTTGATGGTATTGCATGTTTCAACTCTGTTATTTAATCTAAAAAATTCAAGTTAGATTGTCACAATGATTTAAGACCCACATATCTTTCTGCTTTTATCCTCCTTTTATTTTTTTATTTTTTATTTTTTTAGTCTTCCTTGTTCATCATATTTATATGCTTTTCTTTTTCTTTTAATTAATTTTCACGCCATATTGCTGTAAAGGTCTGATATCTGGGCAGCTGACACTATTACCCGTACATCATGATTGCTGGAAGAGGGAAGGCTCTCAGATTACGTGATATGTTGTAGTTGTTTGATTTTTATGTGCCTTGTATTCAGCACTCATGCATATGTGAGTGGAATTATAATAGCTCTGTTTTGGATGTAATGGCCCCAATACGCTCCACTGGATTTATTGATCCTGGTTGGGATCATGGCATTGCTCAAGATGAGCGGAAAAAGAAGGTTAGATGCAATTACTGTGGGAAAATAGTTAGTGGTGGGATATACAGATTAAAGCAGCATTTAGCCCGAGTTTCTGGTGAAGTAACATACTGTGAAAAGGCTCCTGAGGAAGTCTACCTAAAAATGAAGGAAAACCTGGAAGGGTGCCGTTCCAATAAGAAACAAAAGCAAGTTGATGTGCAAGCATATATGAATTTTCACTCTAATGATGATGAAGACGATGAGGAGCAAGTTGGATGTAGAAGCAAAGGGAAGCAATTGATGGATGATAGAAATGTATCTATAAATTTGACTCCTCTTCGGTCCTTAGGGTATGTTGACCCTGGGTGGGAACATGGTGTTGCTCAGGATGAGAGAAAGAAGAAAGTCAAATGCAATTACTGTGTGAAAGTTGTTAGTGGAGGTATTAATCGGTTTAAACAGCATCTAGCTAGAATTCCTGGCGAGGTAGCACCTTGTAAAAATGCCCCAGAAGAAGTTTATCTTAAAATAAAAGAGAATATGAAATGGCATCGCACTGGAAGGCGACATAGGAAACCTGAGGCTAAGGAATTGATACCTTTCTCTGCAAAGTCAGATAATGAAGATGAAGAGTATGAGCAAGTGGAAGATGCTTTGCATCATATGAACAAGGAAACTTTGATTGATGTTGATAAGAGATTGTCTAAAGATTTAAGAAGGACCCTCAAGGGAATGTCACCTAGTACTGGTCCTGAACCAGTATTGAGAAGATCAAGATTGGATAATGTTTATCTGAAACTGCCCAAGAATCAGACACCTCAAACTTACAAACAAGTAAAAGTTAAGACTGGGCCCACTAAGAAATTACGCAAGGAAGTTATTTCTACAATTTGTAAGTTCTTTTACCATGCAGGAATTCCTTTACAGGCTGCGGACTCCCTCTATTTTCATAAAATGCTGGAAGTAGTTGGGCAATATGGACAAGGACTGGTATGCCCACCAAGCCAACTTATTTCTGGTCGCTTTCTGCAAGAGGAAATCAATTCGATTAAGAATTACCTTGTTGAATATAAGGCTTCCTGGGCAATTACTGGTTGTTCTATAATGGCAGATAGTTGGAGAGATACCCAGGGTAGGACAATTATTAACTTTCTTGTTTCTTGTCCTCATGGTGTATACTTTGTCTCTTCTGTTGATGCCACTAACGTAGTAGAAGATGCACCAAATTTATTTAAGCTTCTGGACAAAGTGGTGGAAGAAATAGGTGAGGAAAATGTAGTGCAGGTAAAATGTTCTTTCTATTCTTGTGGCATCCTCCTTCATCCTAAATATCACCTTGTGGCTGTTATTACTCATTGTTTCTACTCTTTCCCCCTTTTGATGTAGGTAATCACCGAAAATACTCCCAGCTATAAAGCTGCTGGAAAAATGCTTGAAGAGAAGAGAAGGAATTTATTCTGGACCCCTTGTGCCAATTATTGTATTAATCGAATTCTTGAAGATTTAATGAAGATAAGATGTGTAGAAGAGTGCATGGAAAAGGGCCAGAAAATTGCAAAAGTAATATACAATCAAATATGGTTATTAAATCTTATGAAAAGTGAATTTACCCAGGGGCAGGAGCTTCTAAAGCCAGCTGGCAGCCGGTATGCCTCTAGCTTTGCTACATTTCAGAGCTTGCTGGATCATCGAGTTGGCCTCAGACGAATGTTTCTATCAAACAAATGGATTTCATCCAGGTTCTCCAGCACAAGTGAAGGGAAAGAGGTGGAAAAAATTGTTTTGAATGTCACATTTTGGAAGAAAATGCAGTATGTTAGGAAGTCAGTAGATCCCATAATGCAAGTACTTCAAAAGGTTTTAAGTGGTGAGAGCTTGTCAATGCCATACATATATAACGATATGTACAGGGCAAAACTTGCAATCAAATCTGTTCATGGCGACGATGCACGTAAATATGAACCATTCTGCAAGGTGATAGAC
This sequence comes from Ormosia emarginata, assembly GCA_029884605.1. Classification (NCBI taxonomy): domain Eukaryota; kingdom Viridiplantae; phylum Streptophyta; class Magnoliopsida; order Fabales; family Fabaceae; genus Ormosia; species Ormosia emarginata. The sequence continues at coordinate 1,558,152 of JAQQTP010000073.1, read as the reverse complement.
AGTCATTGGAACTCTCTGTTCTGTCACCCTCTTTACTTGGCTGCTTACTTCTTAAATCCATCATACCGATATCGTCAGGATTTTGTGGCGGTATGTGAGAATATTGAATGTTTCCTAGTGGTTGCAAATTTTCAAATTTTATTCAAGTTCTCTCCTGAAATGAATGTTTGATATGACTATAGCATTCTGAGGTAGTACGGGGGCTCAATGAATGCATTGTTAGGCTGGAGGCAGATAATATGAGACGGATATCTGCATCAATGCAGGTAAGATGTCCTTAATAACTTCTGTATGATACTGACATATTTAGATATTTATTTTATCTACTTCAAAGTGATGTCATTTCCAGATTGCTCATTATAATTCTGCACAAGGTGACTTTGGAACTGAATTGGCAATTAGCACAAGAACAGGTCTTGAACCAGGTAAACTGCTATGTTGCTGTTAGACGCTTCATATACTGATTAACATGCTTGTGGCACATTGCTACTTCTGTATAATAACTTTGAGTTGATTAGTTTCTTTTCCTTTTTAACCTCACTAGCTGCTTGGTGGCAACAACATGGAATAAGTTGCTTAGAGTTGCAAAGAATAGCCGTACGCATATTAAGTCAGACATGCTCATCCTTTGCCTGTGAACATGATTGGAGTATATATGATCAGATATACAGCAAAAGACAAAATCGTCTATCTCAGAAGAAACTGAATGACATTATCTACGTTCACTACAACTTGCGACTTAAAGAATGCCAATTAAGAAAAAGGTCCAGGGACTCAAAGTCAACCTCTGTTGACAGTGTTCTAAAAGAGCATTTACTTGATGATTGGATAGTTGATGCCAATATACAAAGCTCTGATGGTGATAAGGTAACTCAGTGCTTTCTGTTCTTTTTAACTTGTATGAGTAATGAACTGATGATTGGATTTCTTATAAATCGTAGTTAAGTTGGCTATCTTAAGCTATTTTATGCTTAAATTCACGATATGTTGTCATATATCCAATTTATTGAGCTGTGATTGTTCTTGACTCAATCACTTGAATTCAAAGGGCTCAAAAGTCTAATCCAATTAGGTCTGACAGATTGGTTATTTGAATTATAAGTTGAAACTGTTAATGCTATAAACACATGACTTTCACTTACATGTTAGATATTGCATTGTTACAGGCAACATAAATTGGTCTCGCTGTGTTTGAAATACTTAAACATCATGCGTGAGTGAAATATGTTCATCAGCAATGAAGCACTGAGGATGTGGCTTTACTGATGGAATATTTGTTTTGCTTTTGTTCTTGTAGAACATCCTTTTTGGAGTTGAACAAGATGATGAATATGAAAATGATTCAATTGATTATGAAGATGGAGTTGCAAGGCCTCTGAAAGGATCCCTTGAGCTGGTGACTATGGCTGATGTAGCAGTCGGATCACCGGATGTAGATCATGCCAACATTGATGCTGCCACTGATGATGAGTCTGATCTGAATTATTTTGATGATGATTTGAGCGAGTAATTAAGTTACGTGGTTCACCTTTTGGAAGAGTAAGTATTCGGTCGCTGGTTGTGAGCCTGTACTACTTACTACTTCCCTGTGAAAAATCAAGATGGTTGTCATCCTGGTATGTGCAACCGTATTCATTTCACCTAATGGAGCGTAATCATGTTAGATCGAATGCGTTCTTACCAGTTTAGGAATTTATTATCTATTATGTAGGTTCCTTAGTAAGAGCTGGCATATAGCTAATCTTAACCAATGATATTATTGTAAGATAAATTTGGGTTTGTACTATGTACGAAACAGTATATTTAAGTAATTACAAAGCATTTCTGTATTTGCCATGGAAACAAAACTGGGATGATAGCAAAAGGGTTCTCAAATGAACACTCAAGGCTAGATTTTTCTTTCCGATTCCCTAACAACAGGTTGCTTTTTAATCGGTTAAGCCAAAGATACAGATATTCATTGGTTGATAAGGAGGGGACTGAACCTAAAAAGTCCTTCCATTAAGACACTGTCATGATAAAATGATAGTAGTTTCTAAAAGTCAGAGTTATAGCAAATCGTAGTAGTCCCTAAGGTTGATCGTTAGGTAAGGCTTATACTTTTGCTGCGTAATCATTATAATTCAACTTAAGGTGTGTACAACTGGTAGCAAATAGATCATTAACTGGATTGAGCTTATCATATTTGTCTAAAGTTTAGATAATATAGTTGGTTCATATTTTCACAAAATAATCAGCAAGGGTTGTGTATGGTGATAAGCACGTTTTTAAGGAGAGGATCAAAGTTTGAACCTTAGAGTGAATATTAGTGGAGGACTTTTTGGTTAATAATCAGTTACAATCGTGGATTGGATATAAAAATTTTCACAAAATAAAACGTCACTATTAATGATAGTGCACATAAAGAAAAATTCAATGCTTTTTTCATTTAGACAAAATTGTGATTTTAATTTTTGAACATTTTATTTCAAGACTAATCTAAGGCTTAACAAGAAGGTTAAGTTGTTATTGTGAATATGTAGTAGTCATTACATCTATTTATCTATCTATTATCTATATACCTATCTATCTATCTATTATATAATCTAAAATTTCTTCCACTATAATTGGCATGTGACATTTTCTCTAAACTTCAATTTTTTAAATTTTTTAATTATAATTTTTTTTTTATTTTTTAAACTATTCATTTCTCTCATTTATATTTTTCTTGACTTTTCATCTTTTCTAACCTTTCAAAATTTATTCTTTTTTTCTTGACTTTTCATATTTCTTTGACGCTTTTAATTTTTTACGTATTTTTTAAAATTTTTTAATTGATTTTAAAAATAGCAATCAAAGTGAAATTTTTAATAAGTTATAAAAATACATACTTTATTTCATAAATTAATCTTAAATAGAAAATAAAAATTAAAATATACATTAGTAAAATGTCCTATTGCCTTTTAATCTTAATCTTGTAAGTTTTAACGATAAGAATATTTGAATAATATTTTATAATTTTATTTAATTCCTATATATTTCATTGATAATATAATTCTATTTTATTTGTACTTATAATATTAGCATAAGATGCGTTTAAAATTTTATAAATATATACAAAATAAAATAATCAATAGAGATCTTGCTTAGTATGTGGTGTCTTTATTAAGAGAAAAGTTATCAAAATATAATTAAGATTGAGTTTGAAAATTATTTTGTAAAATTAAAAAATAAAAGATAAAGAATAATGATTATAAAGATTTTTCATATTCTAAAAAATTCACTTAACATGTCAAAATAAATATAATGGCCTTTTTCTCATTTAAATTATGTATATAAATTTAAAAAATGCATCTAAATATTGTTACAAATAAATAAAATTAAATCAAGTCATATGATTATTAAATTTTAAATATGAGACTCTTTATTATACTTCATAAAATTCTAAATATGTTTAGATTGATTTATTTTACTCTTAAAAAAAACTTCAAATCAAATGTTCTCTTTGAAATATTTTAATTATATAGGTTTTACTTAAAGCGAATTAAGTTAATTTAAACATGCATTAAATATTTATTATTAAATAAAATACTTATAATAATATATATTTGATTTAAAAAAATCCGTGTAACGCATAGGGTCGCATAATTAGTCATTGACAAAAGATCTATTCATGATTACAAGCACAATTAGCATTGCGACAAAACTTACCTAAATTTCGAGTGTGTGGTCCAAGTGAAAAGGGTTCAAGTCTCTTAAATATGTGGTCCTGAGTTCGATCTTAGAATTCATGTATATGAAAATAATATCGTTGGAAGGGGTCTCTACTTAAGTGTCTAACCATATTTTGAGAGATTAGTTTCTTACTTATCGAGAGAGAGGATGCTCTAGGAAACAAAAAAAAAATTACTTAAAGTACTTTAAGTATTTGTGTTGTTATTCTCTAATAAAAACATATTGCGTATATTATTTTTTAGTCATCTCATCATCCTTTTTAAAAATTTCATATATAAGGTGTAAAAAAAGAAAATTAGCATGTTTTTATTGGAAAAGCAGTACTACAAGTATCGAGGGAATTTACATATCAAAAAAGGAAAAAAAAAATACCTAAAAAATTTAATCTAAATTTTGTCCTTAATATTATTGACATAAGTCTTGGTATAATCGTTTAGCAAGAAAAAAAAAACTTCAAAAGTATTACTTTTTGCAGTGGTTTCTCAAACAAATTTATTTAAATATTTTAGATTTATTATCTTTTGGATAGATGAGAAGAGTTTGGTTTTGATTATCTCATATCCGTCTAATATTGTAGTAGATTTGAAAATTTTAGCTTTGATTTTCTTAAATCTATCTCACTCATTGGAAATTACAAAAAATAAATATTTTTATGTTAATTAGATTAAAAAATGAATATAAAAGTTGAATTAAAGTATGTGTATTTGAAATTATTGGGTTAAAAGAGCACCTTGTCTTTTTTTTTTTTTTGGCACCTTGTGTTTTTTTTTTCCAAGTTTTGGATAACATGGATCAGAAATTGATTCATGGGGGAACAAATTTATTTTTCACAAACAAGCAGAAGCCTAGTCTTGGAAAATAACATATTTTTTATCTCTTGATTTTTTTTAAAATGTGAATCATATTGTTCCAAGTAGATTTTGACACTAATTTATTATGCCTACTGAAAGGACAACCAAAAGCTCTATTAAGTGTTTTCATTTGAGTTAATAATCAACAAACAGGTTCCAACAAGTGAATAAACATTTTACATATACGACTCACTCACAAGATCTTCTAGAGAATTACTAGATATCATGGTCTTACAGATTTTCAACGTACGAGCTAATAAAATCCCGCTAAATGAACATAATTGCTAGTAAGGTTCTTAATAATCTCGTCCAATCAGTTTGTGTGTGTGCGCGTGCGCTATCGTCCAATCAGTTTTTAATCAGACATTATAAGGGACGGAATAATTAACTTATGCAAATAAAGGAACATCTATTGGCTAGGCTTATCATGTTCAATCAACCGGAAGGAGAGAAGGAATTCCAGACATGAGTACACGATCAATCCAATTTAGAAACCTTTTCATAGATTGAAATAAAATATGATAAAAGTTTATTGAGATTGAGATAATAACTACTAGGAAAAACTAGAGAGATACAATCATTTAAACTTGAAAGAAATTACACAAGATAGAAATATTCCAAGAACCTTAAATATTCCCAATGCCACAGTAATCTCCAGAGACACATACATTTTGGAAACTTCCAAAAGTTTTATCCAAAACATGAGTACAACGGCTAATTACAATTTTAGCTGGTATTTTGGAAGTTTTGAACTATGTGGTCCACATGACACTAAGCATCTGGTAATCAATAATAACTCACACGAAAAGGTTACAAAATTTAGGAGTTCCCTCCAGAAGATAAGTGCCAATTTAGACCTGAGCTTTACAGCAAGAGCAATCCGTAGTTTAGCTCAAGTTCTTTCAGCTTCTCGGCTTTATCGGTATGAGCAGATGAGTTAACAATACAAACCCAGATTTCTGAGCTCAGACCAACATATCTTTACAGCTCACCTTAACAACATAAGCAACTATTGCAGTGCCTGTCAACTCAAATTTACATTTACAAGATGAAAAGGTGAGAAATTAATAATGGGCCCTCTCATCATTCTCTAACTGCAAACCCTCAATACCCTTGACTGCAGTTTCATAATTCTTGACATGAGAAGCATGTCTCCCAGATGATACTACTCTCTTGGGATCTGAAGATCCAATAGGTGAACTTCTTTGCCCGCTTGAAATTCTGTGTGCTGCTCCAGGGCTAGCCTCAGTAGTACGTGTACGAAGATCTGACTCAGTACCAACAAATGCCTCACGGCTACCAGAAACAGCAACTCGCCTTGATGATCCACTTGACTGGCCCAAGATATTGGCACTTGATAACTGCATGATCATAGATGGTGCAAATATTGAGTTTGCAAGAGTAAAACTAGAGTGGGTTGCATAGTTTGACATCACACACTACATTCATAATCAGTGAGATTAAACAGAAGAACAATGATATTATTTTTGATAAAGAACCCCCAGGAAACCAAGCACTCCAAACAACTCACCACAGCATCCTTATTAACAGCAGAATCATTGATGACCGGATTTTTCTGCTTTGAAAAACTTGCAGAATTTAAAATGGGCCCTGACATTCTTCTCCTTGAGGAATCCAACGAAACCAGACCAGGTCGCCCTTCTTCCCCTCCTGTGACAGACAGAAACAAACCAAAAAAACAGTAAAAACAAAAAGCTCTAAAGCTAACCAGATACCATTTTAACTTGGGAGGAATAAGACAGACTAGCTATTGCAAAACCTACACTAATGAGTAGTTGAAAAATAAATTGACAATATCAGAGCAACAGTGAGGAATAGGAGACAGCTAAAAAATAATTATATTAAAATTAAGAAAATATGAGAAAGAAAGGTTTGATCACATGGATGACAGCAAGCAAGATATAGCATGGGTTCGACTTGAATATGCTAAAGAAAGCATACACTAATGGATTACACTAACCAAACTTGAAAGTAAAAAAGAAACAGAGAGACAACAAAAATGAAAGACCTGTCATTCTGCAGAGAACTTAAAAGAAACTACCTGTCTGTCTATCAGTATTAGTCACAGCCGGAGGCAATCCAGAACTAGTTCCAGCACTGGGACCCTAAAAATCAAGCATCTCTGAATTCTAACCATTGTCGATAACAAAGAAGATCCCAAAGGAAAAAACATGAAGAGAAATGAAAACCACATACAATGGCACGTACTGGAGGAGTGGCTAGCTGTGATTGCTGATACTTCAGGATGGTCCAGTCAAACACATAATCAAACTGGAATCCTGTCCAAATGCCAATGTAATGAGAAATGCAAATATACAGCATGGTCCTTCATAGATTGAATAGAAAATCATTTGAGAAAGTATACACACGATAAACTTGAGAACTGAGACAAAAGGGATGCTTTCTATATGAGTTTCAAACCTTCACGAATAAACAGGTCGCGAAATATTCTTTTGAGGTAAGCATAATCTGGCCTATCATCAAACCTTAATGAGCGGCAGTAATGGAAGTATGAGGCAAATTCTGTTGGATAACCTCGACACAAGGCCTGGAATAAGCAATAAATTATCAGTGCAATTCACAACATAGTGCAATATGCATTGAAAGAGGCTAATAATAACTGAACCCACCTCAATCGAGGTAGAAACCTTTTTTTCACTGATTTTCTCATACTTCTGTTTCTTGGTTCCTGCTTTAAGTCCTTGCCAAGGAAGACTACATATAAAATGCAAATCAAGTCAAAGGATTTCAACACTGTACTGGAAGACAACAAAGTAGGGTAGATAGCAATAATCACCTTCCTCTCAGGAAGTACATCAAGACATAACCAAGAGACTCTAAATCATCTCTTCGACTTTGCTCTATGCATTGATCACCAAAAAAGTATCAAGCAACATGTATCTGTTAGATAATACAACTTTACCACACATTAAACAAAAGCCAGGGAAGAATCATATGATCATACATACCAATGCCAAGGTGAGTATTCATGCTAGCATATCTCGCAGTTCCAGTCAAATTCTTATTTTCCCTTCAGTTTTAATGATCAAATAGATTATACGTCACATCCACAAAATAAAGTAATATCAAAACAGCACCAGCCAAGTCTAGGCTATAAAATCCAGGCTGAAATATGGATGCAACATTACTGATAAGAATCACAACCTGATCCTAGAAAACAAAAACTAGGATAAAATGGCAATACCAGAAAGCTTTCTATGCATAATTAAATTTAATACACTCCTCACCACCAACCCATCAGGTAATAAATTATTTCTGAAAAGAAAATTAAACAATGGCATCAATGCTAAATAAAAACTTGTCTACAAATTATAAATGATGCAGGAAGAAAAGGGACACACAATATATATAAAATCCAAGTTTTGGAAACTTGGCAGGTTCTGCATGCAAAGGCAGAATCATAGTTTCAGTAAAGGTCATGCATTGAATTTCTATTTTCAGGACTCTAATAGATTATTCTATTATTAGGAGACAGAGTATCTTTAAGTACCACAAGTTTAATATCAAAGTCTTTCCTTCTTTATGTGTCGTGGTCTTAGTAAAGAAATGGAAGACTTAGCCTTACGTTTCAGAGATAGGAACCCTACAAATATACAACTTCATAATCAAGTTACCACACAAATTCAGAGAGTCCTTTTCAGGTAAGTTGAGATGAATCTTAAGTTAGAAAACTTACAACTCAAGATTCTATGTTCTTTAATCTCTTCCCATCCCCTTCTTGATTTTCCTTCATTCTTATTTCTTAATTGCTTTTTACATATGTTGCAGTTTACAGCCGCACACTAATCACAAACTATTTCTAGCTCTTTTTTCAGCATCAAACAATATTGGCCCTCTTACCCAGGGAAGACCCTAAAATTTTACTTATGACATATAGTGGATAACTAGGTACAACAGAGTTGGCTTTAGAATCTGTCTTGGTAATCACACAAATTTTGAGCAGAGGAAAAAGTTCTTATTTGATCAGTTTTTTAAGTCAAAACTAGTAACCAAAAATAAATCTCAAACAAAGTTGATTTTAAACTAATCAGTTTTTATTTGAAATAAAGGTTTTCTTATTTCTGGCGAACCGCATCAACTAAGTTGGGCTCTACCAAGGCCCGTTGTTGATGGGTCATCTGTAAGTACCTCTGTAAGCACTCGTTGAGCCAGGAGGCCTGCGCTGACCCTAAAATTTCTCCAACCAAAAAAAAAAAAAAAGAGTTTTCTTATTTCTCCATCCTCTCTCATTGTGCTTTACTTTACATTTCAAAAAGTAATTACCAAAACTTAACATAAAAATATTTTATTTTGATATTAAGCTAATTTAAAACCAAATTCAGAACAAACTAAGAATTATTGAAACCAATTCAAGTTCAAATTCATATACATTTAAGAAACTAGTTTAAACTTAAACAACTCTGAAATTGTTTCAAGTTTCCCAAAACCCTAGTCCTTTTCAGTCTTGAATCCTGAGTTTTGCTGCTGTTAGAAGGCACAAAATCCAGATAGAGTACAGCATATGAATAGACTGGCATTCAGAGCATCATCATACTAGTTAAAGACAAACAAGTGGGTGTCCAGAAAAATAGCAGCCAGCTAGAACATGATTGGTTTATCTACTTTCAGTAATACTGCCACCAAAAGGTTTGATGATGCAAACTTGTTATTATATTCTCGAAGAGTCATATGAAGACACCCTCCCTAATGGATATACATACATTTCCTAATTTTCTCATATGAAGATGAACAGTATATTAACTTGACAAGTTACAACTGTCATTGGTTAAAAATAGTTAAAATTAGGTCATATCAATTCTGCTATGCTATTAAGGCCTAACAACAGAAATAACCAAGATTACTACCACATTCATGCAAACCATCAGAATCCTCGTACCTGTAAGGAATGTGTTGATGGGTTGAACTATCTCTGTATTTCTTCGCCAAACCAAAATCAATACAGTATACCTACATGTAGATCAATATGCATTAAAAACCTTAATACATGAACATACGATACATGGTAAGTCCAGATGTAAACAAGATTAGCCACCTGGTTTGCCCGCCTTCCCAAGCCCATGAGGAAATTATCTGGTTTGATATCCCGATGTAGAAATGATTTAGAGTGAACAAACTCAACACGGTTGATCTGGCAAAAAAAAAAAGACAAGGACAAAAGTTGTTTTTTTAAAGGAATAAAAGAAGAATATTAATTGAAACAGCATTTTACAAAAAAAGTCAACCACAGTATAGGGAATTGTAATTGCTAGTAGTTACTATTAGTTCATTAGTTAGTCACGTAATTAGTTAGTGCTAATCAATTATATAAATAGGACCTAAATGAGTCATTAGTTCATTGTATCATTTGAATAAAATAGTCCATTGGAGTTTTATCTCCTTAAATCAAAGGAAGGGGAATTGTGTTTGTATCACGGGGCCTACCATTTGATCAGCAAGCATGAGAACTGTCTTTAGTGACAGCTTTCTACTACAGAAGTTAAATAGATCTTCAAGACTAGGTCCAAGCAGATCCATCACTAGAACATTGTAATCTCCTTCCACTCCAAACCATTTCACATTTGGAATTCCAGCTGCCAAGACCAAACTTCAGTTAGAACCATTTAAAAATTATAAATAAGATCAATTTATAAAAGGCGGGGCTACTTGCAAAAAGTGCAAATAAAATAAAGATAAAAACAATTAATAAGAGAATTGTCATTACTTCCTCCCTGGAAAATTCTGTACAACTTGGACTCATACAGCAACTGAGGATGTTTTGTCTTGACATTTTCCTAATTTAAAAGAGCAGAGAGCAGCAAGGAACAGAAAAAAAAAATAAAGAACAAGAAAATCAGCTCTAGAGCACTCAAAGATATCCAGAATCTAGTAATTACTTAAGAAAAATGAAGTCCAAAATGACCAGCAAAGTTCAAATAGAGGCCATATTAGTTAACCATATTAGGATGTTACTCCATTTCAACAGTAAACCACACAGATTGCTGATAAATAAGTATTAAATTTGACAGATGCTTCACTTTCACAGACTTTTATACATTTTTAGATAAAAGAATTCTCTTTCAAAGACTAACAATTGTACGTGATCAACGAATATTCCATACAACATTCTTTCTAGATAAAATGGACCCCTACAAAAATAACAATTGATAGGGGGAGGGAGGAGGGAAGTAAAAAAATTACTATATCAAAAATAGCTGAAGATCTTCACAGAAGATCAGGAATCAAAAACAATAAGCAGGATATAAAAGGTTTAACTTGTACATGATTACGATTTTCAACCTTGAGGAAAAGAAGCCATTTTTAGACCTCATTAAAGTTTAATCTCTGCTAAAAGAAAATTATTTCTTAAAGACCATTGAATACAAAATTTCCAGGAGGTTAACTTCCACAAACAAATGACGATTGATGACCAGTTCATTTTCAATTTCAACTAGAAAAACTAGTTATTTTTATGTTTACTATGCACAAGGTGGTAATTCTTGAAGAAATCAAACAATAAATATATTAGACAAACTCAAGTCATATGTTAAGACCAGTTTCTTTTTTAGGGTTTTTGGGGGCGGGTTCTTATTTACAAGAAGAAATAACCATGTCAGTGCTTCCAATCCAGTACCCAACCAAAGGTTTTCAGAATAATGTATAACAATCTAGAATAGACAGGGAAATGCCTTTTTTTTTTTTGAGGAGACATGATTTAATACACAAGGCATGTTACAAGCCATAACAACCCCACCCCCCAACCACCACCAAATTCTTTGGGAACAATGAGATTGACCTCTTTATTTGATCTTGTGAAAGGTATGGCAGAAAGATCAATTAATTTGCATATTGCTCTCATATCACATGCATAATCATTATAAAGTGGGATAATAAAGTAAAAATTTCAATATGAAATTAATGACACCTTTGTCACATATTAGAGTCATGCATGTCACAGAAGGTAATGTGCAATGCTGGACAAGATGATCTAATTAGATAAATAAATAAAAAAATTCAACAATCTGAGACCACTCAATCATTATTTTATATTTATATATATATATCCTTATTTGAATAGATAACAATATGCATAAGCAAACACTTGTTTTTGACAGTCATCACAACGTTAAGAACAGTGCACCAATAAGAAGCATCTCCATTTCTATGCCCATAAAACTTACAGTAGTCCACCTCATGTTTACAGCTAGTAAGAGTTCAACTCAGATTCCTACCAGCTCTGAATGTTAAAACAAGCAAGACTACAATGTTTTAGTTATGCTTTTGAACAAGAGCAGTCAAATCACTTAATCACTGTCGAACCTAATGGTTTTAATTGAAGCATCCTGTTCATCCTATTCCAGTTTTGCTTCAAATGTTTATAGAAGGCAAAGACTGGTGACTAACTAAACAATAAAAAATGTCTGTCATGAGAACCCTTCAAGTGACCACCCTGTCACCCTCCCATAAAATAGGAAACAGCAATAATAAACTCAGTGAAGACACAGTCAACAGACATCTAGAAATAATAGAAGCATTGATACACCAAATGACATTAAGAATGCCACGACAAAACATGCAAACTCGAACCCAAATTTCACAAAACCATTGCAGACAATTAATTCAGAGCAGAAACTGACTTCACATGAAATCGCCTTTCCCAAACCCGTTTCAGATATTATTCACAGCTGAAAAATTGCCAATACAAACTACAAAATCTGAAAAATTGTCCTCTTTTAGACAGATAAATCAACAATAAAAGTACTGAAATTGGAATATAAAATGTAAAACCCAATTGGTGAACAACACTTACAAGCTTAATTGCAACCTCTTCATTAGTTTGAATATTAGTACCTGCACAAAAAATTAAAAAAAAAAAAAACATCTTCATCATCATCATCATCATTAACATCAACAACAACAAGAAGAAGAACAAATTACGAATATTATCAGTTGAAAAATCAAAATTAAAAAAACAAAGGAACCTAAATAGATCTCGCCAAACGAGCCGCTACCGATCTTCCGGCCAAGCCGAAACTTATTCCCAACGCGAGGTTCCATTCAAAAATTAAATTTTATAAAAAAAAAAAAGCGAAGATTTTTGAAACCCTAAGCTAATTCCGACGCCTAATATCGAAAGAGGAAAACATTTTTAATGCTGAAAATTCTCCAAACCAGGAAGCAGGATTCATCGATCGGATTAACCAAAAAAAAAAAAAAAAAGCAGCGACAACGGAAGAAAATGAAAAAAGAAAACACAAATAAAAATTAAAGAAAGAAATGAAGATAATTGTGTGTTTGGAGGGAGACGTAGGTTGAGAAAATGATAATTGAAGTGGGTTAGGTTAAAAGAAAGGAATGGTTTAGGTTAGAAAGAAATTGGATTGGATTGGACAGCATTGCATTCATTATTAGGGTAATAAGATAAGAGAAGAGAAGAGAGTGAAAGGTGAATGGTGATTTATTTTTTAATTTTTATTTTTATTGCTGAGAATGCGTAACATGATGATGATGATGATGATGATATGATCCTGTGGAATGGAAGCAAGAACATTCTTGCATTGGAACCATCGGTTATATTATATTTGGTTTGATGTTTCGCGTGTTTGGCACGCGTGGCGCCACTCACCGTAACTGTAGCTGTCCTGTTGGAGACTGAGTGAGTGGGGACAAACAACGAACGAAGCTCTCGCGGTGCTGTCACTGCTGGTGGGGGCCACATCACGTGACTTTATCCCTCATCTCATCATCTGCCATTTCTCATTCGATCCTTTTTGCTGTTCTCTCTTATGCTCTGAAAATTGAAATATCATTCTTCTTCTTCTTTTTTTCTTTTTATCCATGCTAACTTTATAATTTTTTATAAAAAGATTTATTTCTATACTATAATTATTACATTATTTTACACTTTTTTATTTTAAAAAGAACAAAAAAAATGTTTAAATATGTATTTTTAAATTTTATTATTTAAAAAAATTAAGAATAATACAATAAAAATAGTATGTAGATACAAATTGGTGAATAACAAAATTGTTAAAACTATTCGATATATCCATGACACATTTTTAAGGATAAGTATTCAATTCAATAATTAACTCATTTTAATCGATAAAATATATAGATATTCAATTCATTGATTTGAAAATATATTATTTGATAAAAAAATCATTTTATCATAAATTAACTAAGGTTTCAAACAGTTCAAAAAATTAAGGTTTCAAAAATAGATACATCTTGACTATTTTTTATCCAAATATATTTCATTCTTTAAAAATAGATGCATCTAAACCTCATTTATCCAAATGCATTTTATTCTTCAAAAATATATGCACCGAAACTCTTCTTTGTTCAAATATATTTCAATCTCCACTTTTTCATTTCTCTTTATTAAATCATCTAGACTCTTTCTATATCCAAATACATTTCACTCTTTAAGCTTATTGATATGTAATAAATATTTTGATTGGTTCATTACCATATCTATTAACTAAAACCCATCCAATCTATTAAATCTAGTAACATAATTGGATGGATTTGATTGTATTTAGGTTTATATATGGATGGATTGAATAAATAATAAATTAAGGATCTAATTGTTACCTTTTTGCTGACAGAGTCTATCCACCCATAACCTATTATGAGCTCTGGGAGATCTTATTTGCAGAAAGATGATCATCAAACAAGATTACATATGAAGGAAACATTTAAGAGTATATGGTCTTATCCAAAACCTTTAAATTAGTTGAGTCAACCCATGTTGACTACTATTCACACTTTCTTTATTGTTGGGTGAAGAAAAAAAATTAGTACTCTAAATAAGTATTAGTCTCACATTTGAAAAATGTGCAAAAACCTTGTTCAATGAAACACTTCCTTTAGGTCAAATACTAAAATGTGTTTGGTAAAGAAGAGAAACAATAATAAAAGTTTTAAAACTAATTTTACATTTATATGGTTTGATAAATATATTACCAAAAAACAATTTATCTTTTACATGCATAAGCATCCTAAGAGGAAGCACACTTTTACAAAAAGGTTTGGGATAACATGTGAGTAAAGGAGGCAATTAGATACATTAATCTACCATCCATTCATCCTAACTATATAAATTCGATTCAATTCATTCAATTATAAAAATAAATATAATAGATTAGATGAATTAGGTCAGAATTTATTAACAGATGGATAATGGACCATCTAATATATTTATTGATCCAAAATTAACTAAAACATGCTTAAATGAGTAAAAAATACTTAAAACGAGAATTTATATTCCTTGATGAAGGCTTAGTATAAAAAAAGTCACAAACTCACTGTTGCTATACATAGAATGGTGAGTTCTATCTCCTTAACGGATGGTGGAGATCATACCAAAGGGATGGTGGAAATTTGGTTATAGAACTTTCTCACCATCTTATTCTAAAATGTCTAAGATATTTAGATGGAACCTTCCATAACTTCCTAAAGAACTTATGAGACATTCATAATGGTCTAAAATCTTCGTAAGCTCTCATGGTGCTTAAAGTTCTCTTTAGCCTTTTGTAAAGTTCTAAAATCTTCCAGAGTATTTTAGAAAGTTATGCAAAATTCTAAGACTTTCCAGTGAGGTGTAGAATGTTCGTTAAGCCTTTGTGTGAGAAGTTAACCCCATGAGCATTCAAGAAAGACTTAGCATGACATAATGCGGGTGAGATCAATGGAGTTATAAGACAAAGGGAGGAGGCTAGTGAGGGAATTGGAATTGGGCGTGAATGTCCGATATTGAAACCATGCAGTAAATTTTAGAGAAAGAGAGAAAGGGTGAATTTTAAAGAGGGAGAAAACTTTAAAAATAGATAATAAATTAGAGAGATCAAAGAAATAATGAATTTCAGATAAAGAAAAAAATAATTTTTGAAAAAGAAAAGCAAGTATTAGATAAGGAAGAGAAAAATCAAAATAAAATTTTTAAAATATAATATGATTTTAAATTGATTGATCGATTATCCAGCCATAAAAAAATAATTAACATATAGGTTTGATATTTATTTATTAAATGTGTTATGGATGGATTGAATTTCATTAGTACTTTTTTAATAGGTTATGAATGGATTCATGATTTGTTTTAACCAATCCATTATGGTGCAATCAAAATCCATCAAATCCATCCATTTGTCGGCCTTACATATAGGATTAGGCTACAACATTCAAGTGTGGAAAGATCCACCATGCACCATGGACTTTTTAACTATGCTCTCCATCAGCTAAGATATAGTCATACTTAAAGGTTGCATATCTTATTGATCTGACTAATAACAATTAGGGTGGCATTTATAATGCTCTTTACGAAGATTTGAGCATCAATGCTCCCATTACATCACTGGTTATAACAGGTAAAAACTTGTACTTTTTGGTCACCTTTTTCTTTTCTTTTCTTCTCTCCAATCTTCTCACTCTCACCTTTCCTTCAACAGTAACAGTGATGAAGATCGACGGCGACATAGACTATGGTTCACGGTGGAGATACAGATCTGCGACACGGTTGGACGGTGCTATGCGATCAGCAGTGGCTAGCGAGTCGCGTTTCGCGGTTGTGTGATGCAATGCTGCCCAGATCTGGACTATGCAACGCGGTAGTGTTCCTTCATCGCGAGCAAATCCGTCTTCTCCTCACCTAGCAGCTTATCACACTGCTATACCGTGAATGCATGCATAGTTTACCATTCAATTTCTTATAAATTATTCCTCTGCTATACCGTGAAACAGCAAGCAATTTTAATATATATATACTTCACAATGGAGTACCATGTTGTACCGAACCAAGCGGCAAAATAATTCATACTGCTGTACCATAACCAATAACGTGAATAGCAGCCCAATTATATGTGTACGACAACATTCTTTTTTCTTTGCTGGACTGAGACCAGCCTTGTAGAAATTCATATGCTATTATACCTTGTACCATGACAGATAACGTGATAGCAACTCAATTATATGTTATAACAGTAATTGTTTTCTTTGCTGGACCGAGACCAATCAACACATTTCACAAGCAAATGTACACTTAAAATATGCAGGGCAGCTACTTATTTTGCTATAATGAAATCAGTCATGCATATATCCTATACAAATATATATATATATATATATATATATATAGCAACAACTACACTAATATACCGTTAGACAGCAAGCATAATTTACACTTTCATTTCTCAACCATTTACCTCTGCTGTACCGTTTCAGCCTGAACCAATTCTTCATTTCTATCATATACATATTTCATATATATAGGTACATATATTGCTGTACCGCGACCAACTTTCTCTATTTTTTATTTGTATAACTCATTTTAAACATATGTGGTGACATTCTTAAGAGATCAGCCACGGTTCTCATCAATATAAGGTTACAAAATAACACACATAACAAACTTGCAGCAAACAAACATACAAATGAATCTTATTAAGCTAACCTTTTTTTTCCATTATGGTATGAGATTTGATTTCTTAATATTAATTCCCATGATCATCACAAACAAATGAATATAGAAATAAGAAAAGGAGTGAGATGAGAAAAATCAGAATTTTCCCCTACCTCATTCTCGGATTCAAGCTTCAAGCTTGATCTTGCCATTGCTTATCTTTTTCCATTCCTCTTCCTATTGGTTCTTTGATTTTCTATCTTGGCTTCTTGGTTGTCTTTGCTTCGTTTCTGCACACCCATAATATGATGCTGCTGGTAACGTATTGGAGAGGAGAAAGCTTAGCAAAGTCAAGTTTATAAGATAAGATAGTTTGAAAAATATGACCATTTAAAATTTGTACTGAAAATTTATATTTTTTAGGAACATTTTAATTTTATTAAATCAAGTTTTTTAACTTTTAAAAATATCAAAATAAATCTTATGATCCATCTAAATTCTAATTCCACTATTTTCGTAATTTTTCATATCTGTAACAAGTCGATTCAGTATTAAAATATACAACCAGTATACTTAAAAATACCAAATCAACTCAGTTTACTTTGAAACTTTAACTGCACCTTGTTTCATGCATTTGTGACTTACAAATAAATTTTTCATATTTATTTCTTTTATCTAAATAATTTATGCTATTTTTCTGAATTAAAATAGTCATTTTGTATGTTTTGTGTTATGTCAAAATGTCTAAACTAATTCAGAAAATCTAAAAATTACTTGGACATGCTAAGTAAGTATTATGGTTCATTTCTATCTAATAACATTACTAGCATGTTAAGGAAGATGTTACAACGACATTTAACGGTTCTAGGAGGATCCTACAAAGGAGAAAGGTAAAACTAGAGTAGAAAGCATTAGTTGATAAAATATAGGAAAACAAATACTTGAGTACTTAATAGTAAGGTGCAAAATTCCTCATAAGTTATATCTCACATAAGTTCATCTACCCTAGCCAGATGCTCAGGATCTTTTTGAATTTTGGAATGATGAACTGATATAAGTTTGCGCAAATCTGGGTTAATCAAAAGTGAAGTCCTCTGCAAAATTTAGTGAAGTTCATTAGAATCATTAGATGAAGAAGATATAGTAACTATTGAACTATCATATATACCAATTTGTTTTCTTCTAAGGGAAAAAGGCTTCCAATTCTAAGAAAGTGTTCAAAAGTAGGGTGCAATTTAACAAATGCTAAATATACATAAAGGTTAAAATTAATGGGCTTGGGTTCAACTAGAAGCCTACTTTGTCTAAATCTAGCCCAATTAATGGAGGAGTTACGATAGAGATTTCAAATTGGTCAGCTAAAATTTCAGCTCGCCGAACTTATCCATTAATTTCTTACAACAACTTAACCAAATTCTCGTATAAAAATCTAGATTTTATGGGTTATTTTATTTTTAATGGTTCAATTTGGTTAGATAAAATTGATCCAACTGTGCTTAACAAATTGGTCAGGATAGAGGTTGGTTTATAAAGCCAATCATATATATAAAATTTTTATTAAGATATCTAACCCATCAACCAAATTTTTATTTTGAAAATCCAAATTTAATAAGCTAAAGTTAGCTTTGGAAAACCTGATTATAATGTTCGACCATGAATTCAATTTTATCTTAGACTTGGCTATATTAGCTAAGTTATTTGTTGAACCTGATTTAGTTGTCCCGCATGACAATCGACTAAAAACTTAATATCTCGACTGAATTGGTCCTCCAAGTTTGGTCGAAAAGAGCAATATTACGATTATGTCTTTAGCCAAAAAATGAGTTATTCATTTGAATCATATTGTCGTGAACCTATTTTAGTGATCTAATTTAGTGAAAAGATTAATAATGATTAAGTCGATGGCCAAGCCCATTGTCGAAAGCTTGGTTTAGAGGCCTAAAAAATCAGGATAAATAAGGGCCTAAATCAAATGTCGACAAAAAATGAATAGCATTATAAGTGCTTACAAATAATAGACTTATAAAGTTACAAAGTCGAAAAGTAAAACTTTGTTTATGTAAGTTTACAAGATCGAATTTAAAAGCAAATAATGTCTATCAAGAATGGCTTAATCAGTAGAAGCCATTTTCGAACAACTAGAAGCGATAAGAGACGAAGAAAACGACGAAGACCTTGCATTCAAAAGAATGGGAGAACTTGACAGCAGACCATCCTTTGAACACAAAGTCATGAACCACATCTTAAGATAGCCCAAGGGCAACAAATAAATAAGGGTTCGTCCACCCAATGAAGTCATGCATGGTCTGCTATCAAGTTCCCCCATCCTCTGAATGCAACATTCGCAGGTCTTGACTCAATCTAGTCAAAGAAGTGGTGAAGCAAGGTGCCAAATCAATGTTAACGAAGAACATTAGATAAAAGCTAAGCTTTGGCCAACTTCGAGGTAGTAAAACAAGGCGTCAAACCAATGTTAACGAAGAACCTTGGATAAAAAGGGAACCTTTAAAGAGATGTTCACAACTCAATCCAACATGACTAAACTTTATGGGATGGATGAGAGTATAAAAAGAACAAAGGTACCCCAAGAAGAATTTGCAAGAAGATGAAAGCTCCTTTTAGAAGCTATGCTTGAAATCTTAAAAGAAGACGTCTATTTATAGTTGAAAATCCAAAATGGCCATTGGTAGAGGCCAAAGGTGAAAATTAATGATGCTATAGGATTTAATTCCTATAAGCGGCACCTTACATATAGTCAATTGAGTAGTAACAAGTGTAGCATTTTCACATAAGTTGGATCAAAGGCAATACTTATGGGGGGCATATATTAAGGGTATTTTGAATTTTTTATATATAAAATTAGTAGCATGGAAGAATGAGCAAAGACTTGTAAAAGGATCAATAAGCAGAAGAAACATGTGACAAAAGGACAAGAGGATAAGAGGTCAACATCAGGTAAAGATTGACATAGGAAAATAGAGTGGATACTAAAGGAGTCAACGTAAGCTGGGTCTATGTCGATCAAAGCAAAGGGTCACCATCTACTAAGAACTTCAAGAAACTGCCTGAAACTACATGTAACTGTCAAATATACATTGCCAGAGAGAAAATATGGAAGTTAATCTTGATAAGGAAGATCAATTACTGTGAAGGTGCCTTATCGTAGAGTTTTCAAATTCAAAAAGGAAGCAAGAATGATAAAAGTCAGAGGAGTATAAATAGCATATTTAAAGAAAGAAAATGAGCCTGACACTCACAACTTCTAACACATACATAGTAGGAAAAAATTCCTTCAAACGCTTTTACATTTCTAGAATTTTTTTTCTTTTGTTTAGTCTTTTAGTTTGTTTTTATCCTTTGTTGTTTGGTTGTTGTTATAACTCTTACAATTCTGTAAGTTGTACTCTTTACTTTTAGTTAAATCTAATTACTATTTCTGTTGCATGTTAATGACATTTTGCATTTCGTCGTATAGACATTTGCATGCATAAGTTTAGATGCTGTGTAAAAATAGAGAGCTCATAGGAGGAAGCGATTTCTTTCTCCGAATTAAGATTATAAAATCACATCGATGATTAGATTGTCGAAATATGATGGAAACAGTCTCATATCACATTTAAACATGAATATTGTGTCCCTTCAAACTCTATACTATTTAAATAGACAAAAATGATTAATTGACTCATTTTTTGAAATAAAAATAGCTACACAAAAAATATGAGTAGATGAGAGAAAAATTATAAAGATGATGAGTGAGGGAGCTTGAGTGAAGTCATGGGTGAACTTGTGTGAGTGAATTGGTAAAGAAGACGTGGGTTTTATAGGAGATAGGAGGTGGGTCATGACAAGGAGAGTGACACGTGACAGTATTTGGTGAAAGGCGCTAGTCCACATGGCATCTTGTAAGGCACCACATGAACTAACACCTTTCACCATGTTCTACCACGTCTCTAATCTATGCAGCTTCATCTATGTAGTACGTGGGAAGTTTGCAAGATTGTGCATAAAGGTTGATATACATATGACAATAATATCAAAGTTTCGCTTGCGAGGGAGGATTTTTAGTGTAGAATATGAAGGAGTACACTTGGTTTGCTTCGGATGAGGGAAGTATGGTCACCGAAAGGGGTAGTGTCCAGAACATACTCAACAAACTAGTGATGATGGCCAGAATGTTATTCGGCCGCCAGCACAAAAAGCTGGACTTCGTGTTCCAGTAGGTGAGGATAATTTTGGTCCCTGGATGATTGTGCAGAGAGGCTCCAGACGGCGGCCGGAACAACCACGAAAGACTGCAGGACAAGGTGCACGTAAGCAAGAATCAAGGCAGACCAATTAGGGGCAATAATGACAATGTGAAACGGATGGATAATCAAGGATCCAGATTTGATGTTATCGCTGATTTAGAGGAGAACATTATGGAGAATATTCCTCAAAGTCAGCTAGCAATCATATCCAATCATGAAGGGAATGAGCATAGAAAATTGAAAAATAGGTCACATGTGGGAATGGATAAGAAGGGATCCCAAGTGGGGGATTTTAATGCTTATCTTTCTTCATCTGAGAAGAGTGGTGGAGCTGCACCCAACTGGACTTCTATGAATAGATTTAATTATTGTATTCCTGATTTTTCCCTGATGGATGTAGGCTTTAAGGGACCAAACTTCACATGGGAATGGCATGGAGTTAAAGAGCGATTAGATAGGTGCATTGTGAATTTGGAGTTGTGAACAGTGTTTCCAGAGGCCTCTTCGATTCACCTTCCAACTCTTAAATCTGATTATAAGCCGATTATACTGGAATTATCTAATGGGTAAGGTCCTTCACTTGCCAAACCTTTTAGATTTTTAGCTAGTTGTTGAGGAAGCTTGGAGACCCAATAAACCTTTGCCTGATGCAATTTTTGACTTCACAGAGCTTACTAAAGAAAAAGTTGTTAATTGCTAGACTTGAAGGTATCAATCGTAAGTTGAATATGGGGAAAAAAATTCATTTTTGGAGAAGTTACATGCTGATTTGTGGAAGGAATATGACTCTCACTTCTCCAAGAAGAAATCTTTTGGTACCAAAAAGCTCTTTGTGACTGGTTTCAGTTTGGTGACCGAAATACAAGATTCTACCATTCTATTACAATTACACGCAGGAATCGTAACAAATTTGAGGCCTTGAAGGACAAGAATGAGGAATGGGTTTATGATGCCGAGAAGCTAAAAGAGATGGCAGTGTAGTATTATCATGATCTATATAAAGATGATGGTGTTGCTAAACCATACCCAGTTTATGGATGGTTCCCTAAGCTCCAAAATGCGGCATCTGATGAAATACAAGCACCTTTTTCTACTATTGAGATCAGGGAGGCAGTTTTCAGTATGGGCCCTTTCAAGGCACCAGGGCTTGATGGCCTTCACCCAATTTTCTTCCAAAATCAATGGGAGCAAGTGGGGGAGTCCGTGTGTAACGTGGTGAAGGACATCTTCTATGATCCGGGTAAGATCAATTCTATTAACCAAACCTCCATTATTCTCATTCCAAAGGCTGATCACCCTGAGAATATGAAGCAATTTCGACCCATAAGTCTTTGTAATGTCATTTTTAAAATAATTACGAAATTCATTGTAAATTGTCTAAAAAGGCACATCGATTTTCTAATCAGTCCAAACCAATGTAGTTTTGTTCCTAGAAGACATGGTACAAACAATATAGTAATTGCCCAAGAGGTAATTCATACAATGAGGACAAAGAAGGGAAAGAAAGGATATATGACTATCAAGATTGACTTGGAGAAGGCATATGATCATATAAAGTGGTCTTTTTTGAGGGACACTTTGAAGGAGTTAGGTCTCCAAGATAATTTTATTACGATCATTATGCGAGGGGTCACTTCTTGCTATATGCACATTCTTTAGAATGGTGATCAGATTAATCCTTTTTGTCCTACTAGAGGGATAAGACAAGGAGATTCAGTGTCGCCCTACCTCTTTGTGCTATGTATGGAAAGGTTAGCTCGCATCATTGAGATCATAAGAAGTGGCATCCGATGAAGTTGAGTCGAGATGGTCCCCCCGTTTCTCATCTATTTTTTGCTGATGACCTCATCCTATTTGCTGAAGTTTCAATAGAGCAGATTGAGATAATTAATGACTGCTTGAACTTATTTTATGACTCCTCCAGTCAAAAAGTACATAAGGATAAATCTCACATGTTCTTATCCAAGAATGTGAGCCATAACCGAGCCTCAGAGTTGAGTTCCATTTCAGGATTTGGGTTAACCTCTGATTTAGGGAAATATTTGGGGGTGCCACTGTTACATAAAAGGGTTGGCAAAGCAACTTATCATCACCTCTTGGAGAAAACACAGCAGCGACTGAGTTCTTGGAGGGGAAAGATTTTGTCCTTTGTAGGGCGACTTGCTTTATCAAAAGCAATCATTTCAGCGCTTCCCACATACACTATGCTAACAACTCTCATTCCTAAGAGTGTTTGTGGGTCGATGGAAAAGCTCAATAGAGACTTTAATTTGGGTTACTAGTTATAAAGTTAGGTTAGGGCTTAGTGCACTAACCAAACTCCCTATGGGTTCGTGTCCTGAGATCAAAATATAACTGTGGTGGTTCTATTATTCCTTCCTTCTGTTATAAAGAGACCAAATGGATCCCATACTTGGAACAATATTTCGAAAGTGTGGCCCCAGGTGGAGGAAAATATCATAAGGCAAATGGGTGCTGGTAACTCTGTGAAGTTGTGGACTGACAGTTGGCTAATTTCTGGAACAGTTCTTCATGAAGTGGTCGTTGCACCTATTGATATTACTCACATTAATGGAATTGTAGAAATTATTAGAGTCTCATATTATTTGTCTCAATTTTTTGAATATAATTTATATATATTTTACATTATTTTATTTAATATCAATTAATTTTATATTAAAATTTCACATAATAATATTAAAATCAAAATCATTTTCTGTCGCCTATTTCACTAAAATTTCTTATTCCAACCAAGCATATGCGGAGTCCGACCAGGCATATGTGGAAGGAATGTTAGAATCCCACGACACATGGCATATCAGTTCTTGAACCATCAAGCTACCCATCACAATAGAGGCACATTATGGAAGAAGATTTGGCAATGGCCTGGCCCATAAGGCATCAGAACATTCATTTGGCTGATGACGAGGGAATGTATAATGACAAATCATGTTCGTATGCGATGACATATAGCTTCCTCAGGATCTCTGTCCATTGTGTGGCACCAATAGTGAGACGGTGAAGCATGCAGTTCGTGATTGTCATGCAATAACCGATATCTAGAAGAAGCTAGTTAAACCAAGCTTATGGTACGATTTTATGTCCGGCAATATGGTACAATGGGTTGATAGCAGCTTAAAGAAGAACTACGGGTGTAATGGTTTCCATGAGTGGTTGTTCACTTTTGGCTACACTGTTTAGTCGATCCGGAAAAATCGCAATAAGATGGTCTTTCGAGGTAATCCAAACTCTGCTAGTACATTATTCTTTAAGATTGTTAGCAATGTCCAGAAAACTATGGATTATGTATCAAATAACCTTAGAAAGTGGGTACACGGTGCTAGGAAAATGGTTATGCTTGGATAGGATTTTCCCATATCAGGGTGGATTAAGTGTAATACTAATGGTTCATCCAAGCAGGGTGGGCTCCAAGCTGCTTGTGCTGGTGTCTTTAGAGATGAAACAGGGACGTGGATGATGGGTTTTGGAAGATATATAGGACCCCAAAATAGCCTTATAGCAGAATTATGGGGTCTCTTTATTGGCATGCAAATGGCATGGGATCATCACATGTCAAATGTCCTCTTCGAAAGTGACTATACCTGTGCAGTACACTTTGTGAATAAAGGGTGTTCCATCACTCTCACTCATCCTTGTGTAAGCTTGGTTCAACGGATTCGTGACCTCATGAATAGAGATTGGAATGTGAAAGTGACACATGTCTATCGCGAATGCAATAGAGTTGCATATTGGCTAGCAAATTACACTCATGATCTTCTGCTTAGATTGCATATTTTTTATAACCCACCTGTGGGTTGTGGCAATTTGTTATCTCATGATGTATCTGGGGTCTCTTTTCCCCGTCTTGTGGTTCCTTAGGGTGTTCCTCTCCTTTGTTCAAAAAATTAAAAAAATAATAATAATAAACCATGTGGACTATTGCTTTTCATAGAACGCTATAAGATAATTTATGATGTAAAGTTATTTTAACTAAAAAGCTTCATACAGACTAACGTCTTTCATAAGATTTTATCACGCGTCATATAAAGATTGTAAGTTTTAAAAAAAATAATATTTGATATTCACCAAAAATACGTTTATATGTCTATCGTAGATTTATATGAAAAAAATATTAAATTATATTGTTGATGTAATTATAGTATTTTCATATAATATAAAATGAGTTTATAAATAAATTAAAAAAAATTAAACATATAAAAATTAGATGAATAATTGAACTATTTAAAACATGAGTCTACATAATTTCTTATAAGGTCACCCACATTGAGATGCACCACATGTTAACCACGATTGCTGATTATTATAAAAGTGCACTTTATATATTTAAGCGTCCCTGGAGGCTTGAGTAATTTAAAAGTTAAAACAATTATATGAATAGAACTTGGCTTCCCTATATATATAAACATCTATTGTCTCAAATACAAAGCCAACTAATCTTATTTGATATTTTGCTGAGATTATTTTTTATGTTATATTTTATTTTCATATTTATTCATATAAAATATTTAATTACTCAGTACAAGATATATTTAGTATTACTATTAATGTATTGTATACGTCAAATTAATTTAATCATGTCTAAGATATATATATATATATATATATATATATATATATATATATATATATATATATATATTAATGATCTTACTTATATTCATAACTTATATACGGTATATTCTCATAAAAACGTATATATGTTATATATTTTTATATAATATCATATATTTATAAAATGTATAAATATTTCACATAAAAAAATATGTATGAGTAAAAGATTTGGTTCGACCCAATTTAATCACGATTAGATCTCAAAACTTTAAACCTTTCTTTTTACCGTTAAAAGACCTATTTGGATATGAAAACATTGGATTTTACCATACATATTGTTTCATATTTATTTTTTAAATAGTTTGTTTGCAATTAACTTTAATATTTTTTATGGCATATTAAAAATAGACTAGACATTAACCATGTTTTTTATGGTGGCAACTGGAAAGGAATAGTATTATGTCACAACATTAGTAGAACAGTGTAAAAAAAGTGTCATTGAGACTTTTACAAATTTAAATTATTAAAATTATCTAATAAGTAATATTGCAGTTGTAAAGCTAAATAAGGTCCAGTACAAATTCTTTATAGAAAGACAGAGCATGAACCCAAGAACACGTTCAGATAAAACAAACAAATTGTATAATATTTGTAAATTTGTAAATTAGAATAGCTTCGTCTCATCCCAATCAACTCAGATCGATGTGGAGAAAAATGTGTTCCTTCAAACACAAAGCAATACAAATTCTGTTCAGTTGTAGCCAAACGTTCAAGGCTATAAACACCATAACTGATCATATATAAACTAGAAGTTTATACACAAACATATAACAAGAAGCTCTTTGGTTATGGGATTATGGGTTGAAGTAAGAATTGCCACACTTGCATTTCCATCCTTCAGGTTCATAATTAGCATATTGAACACCCAGAAGGTCTTTATTGGTAGGAATTTGAATGGGAACACAGGGAATGCAGCCTCCACATTTGTGCTCACACCTTGGTGGTGTTGACCCCAGCCTGCTCAGTCCCCTGAATGCTTCTTTGTACCCATTGGTATTTGCTTTCAATATTCTTTCAGTTCCCTTGAAAAAACATATCATGTAAAGCACACATATGTACATGCCTCAAAAAACAAGCTTCCAAGACAAAGTGGTACCTGTGTAGAGTCAAAAGCAGGTCTTGGAACCTCTTGAATTCTTCTTGTCTGATCAACTGTGGCAGAATGCTTGAAGAGTGCTGTAGGTAACCACCAAAACGTGAAAAAGACAATACTTTAGGGAAACAAAAAGAGAAAGGGAAATGGGATTTATGCTTCTTGGACTTTGAGTGGAGTGAAGGCATTATTGTAAGAGTATTTTGATTTGAAAAAAAAAAAGAACTAATTCTGTGGTAACGTGTAAATATGTTAATGGAACAAACTGACCTTGTTGATTTGCAGCACCAAATGGAGACAAAGGCTTGGTTATTACACAAACCGAACTTGAAAGCAGGAGAGTAGCCATTAGAATATAGCACATTCTTCTCTTCATGGTTGTAGAAGTCCTAAAAGGATAATGATATATAATGATGATTAGCTTTATCCAAAAGGGTGTGTGAGAAAAGAAAGAGATAGATAGGGAAAGCAGAGTTTGGGTTTAGTGAATCACTCACTTGAATGATTGGCGGAAGATGTCACAAAAAGAAGACAGAGAAGGATATGGCCAAAGATCTGTTGGAAATTCCTTTATCAAAGAGAGGTAAAAAAAAAAAAAAAGGTTCCAATTTGTTTGCTCAGCTCCTTTTTTTCTCTTTCCTTTTTCTTGTGTTCACTTGCTCTTTATTTATTTACCTCGGCTGAGTAACGTTGCTTCTCACTTCTCAGACAAGTGGCAAACAGGTTGGCATATATTAACATTTGTTTTGACAAGTCACTTGTCTTTGGAGAGATATATTAATTGTAAAAATTAAAAATTGTTTGATTACAAAATAGTGCCCTTGCTGCGTAGAATAATGCAGCATAATTTTAAAGTGTACACAATGTTATATATAGTAAAATGTAAAAATTAGAGTATAAATATATAAAAAATAAAATAAAATAATTATAATTAAATAATAAAAATTATGTAAATTTAAAATAATATGTGTATAATTGCATATTAGTAACATTATTCTACTGCTTAACAACCGTTGGTGGAAACTGGCCATGCTCCCTTAAGTTGATAATTGATTATTGAGCTGAAATGTCCCTATGGAGTATGGAACTTTAAAATAGTGCAGAAAGTCTTAGGCTGCCTAGACTGCAGAGCCTCGTCTTTCATAATTTTTGATTCTAACAGTTCTGAATCGACTTCCCCAGACCAACTCAAGTTCCTCGGTTAAAAAGAATAGCATTTTTTTTTGGGTCTAGTTTGAAGAATACTTTTCAGCCCTAACAATGTGACTAGGAATGAGTTCTATTATTCCTTCAGATTCTACACCCCTTTTTTACTTATTAAGAATTTATAAACTATTGGTTAATAACTTGTATTAATTAATTATTAAATTAGTAACCTATTATAAGTTTATCAATAATTCATTCCTAGTTTGATAATTAATTAATATATATTGTTAATGAATAATTTATTTATCATTAACAAACATAAAAGGTGTTAAATATCAGATGTAGAAGAAACATTTCCCCTGTAGCATGTAAGAATACGAAAGAAATCTGTATCAATCCCATTGAGGGCAAAGGACAAGTAGCATACAATTAGTCATAATTGTAAGTGCCCCAAACTGGGACAAATGATACCAAGCAGGCAAGTGCAACTGGACCAAGATTGATTTGCTAATTAGACCAATAGAGGCAGAAGGGAGTGCAACACTTCATGGTCATGTCAATTTCTTACAGGTTGGTTGATGGGGAACAGGAACATGAGGTCAATCTGCCTCATGAAGATCAAATTTGAATCACTTATTTAATGACGGTCAAAGATGGGTTGGGGGAGGAGTGGGGTTGATTCATGATATATTGATTAAAGTGAATATTTGGCAGTCTTTATGACTACTTATCCCAATCAGTAGTAGACTTTTTGTTCACTGACTCAAATTGTTGCCCAGTTACCATTTTTATGTTCAATATAGCTTAATGAGGGTTGAGGTTCCATAAGAAACTTGAACTCAAGTGAAGGGTTATGTTGAAAGCAACCAAAGAAAAGCCTTGATTGGACTTTTCAGATTTTAGAGATTACATTGTAACTTGTAAGCCATATTTCTAATTTGCATAACTTGGCATTTATATATTTATGCTTTGGTTACCAGGCTAAGAAGTTATGTATTTTTTCTACAGGTAGGGGCTCACGCAATTGATGCCACCCCTTTTACTTGCGTGTGAGAATTTCTTCATTCCCATCCCAGCTAGTTCTACAGATCAAGAGCAGTCATGAATTTAGGGAATCCAACCAGTGTACAGATAGATAAACTTGCAAAGATGGCAATATATAGCTGAATGATTCAGTACCATCATTTTTCTTTAATATGTTACTTTCAGTTGAATGGGAATCAGTCATTCCAAAACCGACTAGTACTATGTGATGTGGTTGCTCTTGCTATCTCCCATTTGCCCGTGCTTCTGCATGTATTGAACTTTTGCTCTAATACTCTCTCTCCTTAATGAATTCTCCATTTACCAAAAACAAAATAATATTTGAGCATTTTTATATTTACAATATTAAGATATTATTATAGGGTATAAATACCATAGTTTATGAAACGTACATGATGGTGTCGTCATTATTCATTAGCCAAAATGAGTTTTTGCGAAGGGAAATAAAGAGGTACTTTATCTCCCATCTATAAGCAGAAGCCGCCTAGAAAGACAAAAAGCCAACACAAGTATCAATACCCCAAAACGCACCCCAACACATTGAAACAGAAGAGGCTATCACTGATGACAAGAGATTTTGCAGTGTGCAAAATAAACTATGATAGTGATGGTTGCAGACTGTGGTAGGAAGAGAATAATGCTTGGTATAATGAGTATTCATGGTTGCGACGAATTTATCTTATCCGAATTCAATCCAATATGATCATAATCGTATTAATAGTTGAATTAAAATTGAGTTAATTTGATATTTTAAATAAAATATATAAAATTAAATGTCATGTATAATTAAGTAATAAAATTTTAAAATTATGAATTTGAAATTAATAAATATTATATGATTTATTATGAAATAATTTATATTAATATAAAAATAATATTATATTATGTAATAAATATTAATTTATATTTAAAAGTCTTTTAATTTATCACTAATTTTTAAAAAAATATATAAATTTAAAAATATTATATGATATTGTGTTGAATCAAGTTAATTTAAAATGTCACTCAAACTTATCCTAAAAATACAATAAATCAAATTTTAAGAATTTAAACTCAATTAAATTAACTTTAAATTGAGATAAATTATTAGATTAAGTTAAGTTATGAACACCCTTACTTAATATACAACATATAAGTGCACTTTGCCTTATATTAAGTATATGTAAAAAAATTAAAATGTAAGTATATAAAAATAATATAATATTAATTGTAATTAAATAATAAAATTTATATAAATATAAATATGTATTGATAACATTATTCTTAAAGAAAAAAAAAATTACAGCAGTTTGTGCATTACCCAAGTCTCCCTTGTGTGCCGTGGAATAAGATTTTGGGATGTGCCCCTCTTCTGTAGCTATATTGCTGCAGTATCTCATCTGTATAGTCTGTACTCTGCACTCTGCAGAAAGAGATTACCATATCAGTGCAGTTTGGAGAAAAAGCTGAACGGGCATATGACCCAACGAAATTTGGGTTATTACCCCAAAATTAGTTAAGACGACTATTCATAGTGTACCAAACCAAATGATTACTAGATAAAAAAATAAAAAGAATGTTAACCTAAGGCTAATAAGTAATAACACTTTTCTTTTGCCGAGTTTTTTTTAAAAAAAGGACTTATCTTATTCCATGTTTTTTTCGGGTACCATGGGTGATTGAGTGATTTGATTCTTCACTACTGAATTGTCTTTCTCCAATTTATATCCAATCAAACATTAACTCCAAAAATGTCTACTTTCTACAATTCCTCACCCACGATCCTGCAGGAAATTGTTTGAAAAAAAATGTTTTCACTGGAGGTCTGAAGAGAAAAATATAGGGAAAAATTATAGTGACTTTTTTTAAAATTTGATTTAATTTTATTTGATATTTTTTAATTTATATTATTATTAAAATAATATTTTTATAATTTATTTTATTATTATACTCTTTTTTTTAATCATTCCACTTATTTTTTTATGTGAGAAATCAATATTGAGTAACAAATAAAAGAAATATCAAGTATAATTAATTTAAATTTTAGAAAAAGTCAATATAATTTCTTTAAAAATATATTTCTATTTTCTTTAACCAGATTAATTGACATCTTTGAATAGTAATGGAATTGGATATAAGTCTATTATTACTAGGTATTCGTATTTGATTGGAACAAAAAATGTTTGGTTTATTTTTTTTTAATATTTTTTTAATACATAAAAATATTATCTTGTTTTTATTTTATTTTTTTATAAATTTTATTAAAAAATGGTAAAAATCATAAAACATAATGAAAATAATAAAAATTATTTTTACTATTTCTTTTCCAAGAAATTTAAAATAAAATAAAATAAAAATAATATGTCATTTTTATAATTATTAATAAAAACACATTAATTAAAAATAAAAATATAAAACAAACCGAACACTTCTTAAATTCAAGCATACTTCATTTCAATCATAAAACTTAAACTCAAATTTAATTTGATTTCAGTTTAAAAAATTTTCTAGCTCAAAGTATGTAAATTTTTTAGTGAAGAATTACTTTGAAGCCTCAAATCTATTTATAATATATAATTTTTGAAGCGTATCACTTAAGCTATTTTGAGTAATAGAGGATTCTCCGGCTCTCCTTCAAAAACATCTATCAATTATTATGTTATTTTAAAGTAGATTAATATTCAGCATTGATAGCTTTCATAAGTTTGTCTTCTCTTCTTCGATCACTATTTTGCATCTTTTTCAATTGTTTTGGGAGTTTGAAAATGGAGAGAGAAGAAAAAAAAAGTAATTATATAAAAAAATGAACTATGCAAATAATTCTTAAGACGCTCACGTAAAGTGTGGGTCTTTACCTAGTTTTATTTTAAAGAAGTGTCTATTGTTATCCTTATTTACCTATTATCATTCTTCTCTAGTTAACTTTTTTTTTTAATTTTCCAAAAATTTCTTTTATTAAGTATTTAACTCAAGTTAATGACTTATTGTCTCACACTTATACCTATTCAAATTTCTAATTTTTGTAAATAAGAAAATAAGATAATTATTTTTAACTAAATACATATAATTATTAATAAAATAAAAAGGCATAAGTAAAGAAATGGCTAAGCTCAAAAATATTCTTAACTACATCGGCGTGTTTCAATAAATATCTTATTCTATTAATCATGAATTATTATTTAGATTTGATAAAATAAAAACTGCAATATATCTTTAGGGGAAAATATTTAGACAAAAAATAAGAAAACAAACAAAATAAACAAAAGGAATAAGATTGTGGCTATAGCCGTAGATGCAAGAATAACCCATGTATAGTTTTATTTAAACCTTTATGTTTCATTTTTTCTCATTTTTATTTTAATTCTCGTAAAAATCTTATATAATGAAACACAAATAGTATCAAATTATCTACTTTCATTTGATTTTTAATTACATTACCAACAAAAATTATGTTTTACTTTGCTTTTTGAAATGTTTCAACCCTTTTATTTTTCTTTTAAATAATTTTTTTTCTATGAAATACATCATGGTTTTACAAGCAGGATAATGCCTTGTGTATCTCGAGGGGCCATGGCCTATATTTCCTTTATAAATATTGTGAGGAGAGGACTATCCTACCATTGTAAAGTAATCATTTCCTTTATAGTACCAGTATATGCTAGTCATCAAAACGTAATAAAATTTTTATCAAATATTTTTGTTTTTATTATCAATTTCTCAATGAAAACACACAATTTTCTAATTTCAAACAATATTTTAGTCTAATATGAGAAGTAAAACGGCAAAAGAAGATAAGTTTTTAACATAGAAAAGAGAAATGGAATGCGAGGAAGAGATTTAGGTTGGTGAAAAGTAATTAAGTCTAAAATAAGTAAAAGTGGTTTTTACATTTAAAATTAATTATTAATTAGAATTTTATATAATTATAAGAGTGATAATAGACTATTTTTTGCCTTAATTATTAAAGAAAGGATATTTTAGAAAATGAGAAAATAATTAATCAGAGAGGAGTGACAATAAATAAATAAGAATGGTCATAAACACTCTATTATTTCAAACATCAAATAAATTTGTTATCAACTTTAATATATATCTCTGTTAGATGACCCATATAAAAAATTTATAATTACGGTAGAACACCATTAATTGGCCCCTTGAATCCAACTTAAATTATCATTAACGGTTGGTTAGATTCAAAGGCCTAATTAAAGATTTTAAACTAAAAATTATAATTATATCTTAATAATTTTAAAATTTAAGTTCCTAAAAGTTTTTAAAATATAAAAATATAATTAATATTTTTTAAATAATAATTTTTAAAAAATGGCATGTTAGATTGATTCAACTAATAAAACTTATAATTAATGTGTGTTAGTTTGAGTAAAAAGAGACTTGAGTCTCTTAAACATATGATCTTAAATTTGATTTTAAAATTTATATATATAAAAATAATATTATTAGAATCCTTACTTAGTTATCTAATCATATCTTGAGAGATTATTTTTCACCTATAAAGTAAAAGATACTTTGAAAAATCATATAAAAAAAAACTAATGAAACCCATAATCTCACTAAATGATATCATATAATTATATTAAAAACATTTCTTTATTTCAGTAGCATTGCCTGCCTCTTCACTCACCCATTCCTTGATTTCAACCAATCACAAAAATAACACAATATAAAAACTTTTAAAATAACTAATTGAGGCAAGAAAAAAAAAAAAGGCTAAAAGTAAAAGACAAGAATTGATATTATCATAAGAAATTTTGTACTCTACTTACAGTAAAGAATTAAATGAATCACCTTCCCCAAAAAAAAAATGGACCTCACTGAAGCCCTAAGACATCCAAATTCCTAAAATAGAATAAAGGAATAAACAAATCTCAAAACCAAAATAAAAACAAGAGAAAGATGGAGAATTTCTGGTTAGTAACTCTCTCTGGTCTCATCATTTACTAGTTGCCGCCACAAGAACTGTCCTCAACTCAACTGTTACCATAGCTGACCCATTTTTGGCCACTACAGGTATCTGGTCAGATAATGGCCTAATTCCTTCTATTATGCTTTGCATGCCTTAATTTGCAGCAGGAATTGAGGTTCTTGGGCTAGGTAATCCCATGTATGCAAGCCTAGGTGAAATCCTAACTTTTGGGCTTGGCCTTGGAGAAGGGATTGGACCATAGTTATAATGGCGTGCAGAAGCAGGCTTTGGGGACAAGTTAACTTGCTCCAATGCTCTTGATTGAAGGTGTTCAGGATAGTCACGTACACACCCAATACGGGGTCCAGCACCAGTGGACCACTTGCATGATAACCTCTTGGACAAGTCAAATACTGGGCCTTCAACCTTCTTGACCTCAACCTCTTTATCAACTGTTGCATTATTGATTTCCTTGCTATTGTTGTTGACTTTAATACAAGTTTCAGAGGCCGACAGGGAAGTTAGAGTAGGACCCGTAATTTGTTGTGATTCATTAATGGCAGTAAATGAATTGGTCTCACTAAATGAAGGTTCATCATCATCTATGGCGCATCTCTGCAAGGAACAAGCAAAACAACCATTAGCTAAACCTTTTTGTTTTTTGTTTTTTTTGTTCATTCACTAACATCAATTTGATAAAACTTTTACCTTGACATTAGAGAGGTCTACGTTGTGCTCCTCAAGAAAGCTTATAAATTCTTTGAAGTTCTCTTCTGTTGGGTGATAGTGACCACTATATGGCCAAATAGCCTGCAATGTATATATAATAATAACAACACTTTTTAAGCCAAATTGCATTTGCTAAAATGATTAGTATAAATATTATAATGACTTTCATTATAATATAATGTTAAAAATGCATGTTAAAATGCAGTCTTAAATTTTTACCTTAAGTACACCTTGCTGGGCCACTAATCTGCCGGCAGCTGTTGTTGCAGCTCCAGATAAAAAGCTAGAGTGCTGAAATTTACCCTTTTGCTTTTGCCCCACATACAAGGCTCTTGTGGTGCTAAGAACAAATATCCATTTGGACTTTCCATCAGTATCCACAAACCTCCCATCCTGTCCATAGACCAGCTTCCCGTTTTCAACAATTACTTCATATTCTTCCCTTTCTTTCTGCAAATGGTAACAACAAAGATAAACAATAATAGATTAGATATATATACATGAGATAGGCTTATATGTTTATTGTGATTACAAATGTGGGGTTGTCCAGTGATAACTTACTGGTCCAAGATATTTAATGCACTGGCGTTGTAGAGTGGCCCTTGGACATTTCTCAAGATTTATTTCTTTACCATCTCCAACATCCAGCCTGCATATTATAAAGCACAAAGTTAACCATCCAGATCCTTAGTTTATATAGTTTTTTAGTAGCTTCATGATAATTATTACAGTAAGGAAGAAGATAAATATATATCTTAGAATTAGAGTTTACCAGTAGAAAAATGGTTGCGTGCTTTGGCTTTCAAACCAAATATCATAATATAAGTGCAAATTGTGTCCATAGCGATGACGTGGATCAATCTGTGCATAAAACAAGAAATGGACATTGTTAGTATTAGACCATAAATTATAGGTTCACATGATTCATGGTTAAATAAATTAATGGAATCATGGATGAGTATGTATGACTTACAGCCTCAAGCCAATGTTGCAGGGCTAATTTTTGCGCCTTGTCATCTTTGGACAAACCTTTTCCAACCTGTATGAGGAACAGTTAGCACTGACAAGACCCCAAATAAAATAACATGAAGAAGAAAATGACTGAAGTTACTCTAATTTGGAGAAAGCTGAATTTCATTGAAATATTGAAATTGAATACCTTAGCGGCTCTTGTCCTTGCCCTTGCCCACCGTGACACTGCAGTTTCTTGTTTCTGGACATCAAAGAATGAAACCGAGCTCCGTTTAAGAGCAGCAAAGTCTAATGCCTTCCACCTACATCATTCAAAAGTCATCAATTAATAACAACATACATAATACAAGTTTATTAGTTTAAGCATATATCAAACTCAAAAACATTGCTTTTTCTTGACACTAACCAGAGCTCCTCTACCACCACAGCACAATCTGCAAGGTTTCTTCTAGTACGGTAACTCTTGTAAACTTTTTGAAGTTTAGTTGCCGCAGCATCAAGCTCACTGACTGGTCTGGGAGAAGAGAAAATTACTGCTTCAGGCAGAGAAAGCACAGGCACTGGTTTATGCTGCAGTTGTTCACTTCTGCTTGCAAGAGATTTAGAACCCATGTTCTCCTTATTATCTTCAACACATGAAAGGTTTCTTTCAAGGATCACCTGTTGTGGTCTGTAATCCTTCAACCTGCTTGATGTAGTAGTTTCTGATTCTCTTTTCTTGAAGCTTCCTGTTCTCAAAATCACAGCCCCATCTTTGGAACCAAAATTGATGTTGAAAGATAGACCAAAAAGTGGATGTCTAACAATTTCTTCCCAGGTTGATAACAGTAAGGAAAGTGATAATCCCATAGAGCTGCACACTTCAATTTGTATATATGAAGAAAGCTACCTCTTTCTGAGTCCTGCTCCAAATAATATTAATACAACTGTTAGACAAGCTATAAGTATAAATTCACCAAAGAAAAGTTTCAGCCCCCTTCCCCTTCAAAATTTTGCAGAATTCATTTTTATTTCAAGTTTTTGTGCAAACTTCAAATCAAAGAAATGAAAAAGAGGATGCATATAACTCTAGTGATCCATCATCCAAGTATCCACTAGTCCTTTTTTCATAAATTATGCAACCCCAGTGAACAAAACAAGTCTGGTTTTGATAGGGGCACCATGTGTATGTGTGTGTGTATATATATACACAACAAATTAAACAGCTTCAAAAGCAACACATAAGAAAATCCACCATGAATGGTTTACCTTTTCTTGTATAGCGTATGAAGATATTTCTCCGGTATGAATTGAAGTCTTACTCCAAGAACAAGCACACAATAAATGAACAAAGATGGGTCTATCTCAGTGGCTCCTCTTGCGTATATATATATGCTTAGAGGAAGACAAATATTACACACAGCGAGCATTCAAATACGTGTCTAAAACTCGAAAATGAGAGAAAAATATAGTCTTTGAATTCTACAACGAACCTACTCACACACCTTTGAATGGTAAAATAAAGGGTGGGTCATTATAAGGTTCCAAGTTTACTTGTGTTTTTCTTTCTTTTTTCCAAAGTCCAACCCCGCAAGTTGGTTTGAGTGGTTCAACGCTTTGCGGTTCGAATTTCTGTTTAGAGTAATTTTGGTATCTTCCTTAAGCTTAATAAATACATTCTTTAAGATAGATTTTTATAATTAATTTTAAGTTAATCATTTAAATTTTATATAAATTTATTTAAAATTAATAAAAAATATTTTTAAATGTTTATTAATTATGCTCCAGAAATATGTTAAAATTTCTCTTTTATAAGAGTTATATATGTTTTTGTTTTTGCATTTGTTTTCTCCTTGTTCTGGGGACCATAAACAACAGAAAAAGAAAAAAGAAGCAGGATAAGGCTGATGGGCTGATGGTCAAATAAAGTAAGCTTCTTTGAGGTTTCATGAAGAATCACAATTGCTTTTAGAGAAATGGTTGAAGAGAAACGATCACGTTATTATTTAGATATTTAAATTATTATTTAATATATATAAAAATATTATTAATAATTAATATAATTTTATAATAATATATATTATTTTATATTTATTAAATAATAATTTAAATATTTATGATAAATCGTGTATTTATTTAAGAATTATTTTTGTTTTTAATTTAATTAACCTTTTACATGTGCGATGTATAAGATAATTTTAAAATTAATATAAAAGAATAAAATAAAATAACATTTCTTTTTATTGATTTATTTTTAATTTTATATTAAAATTTGAATTGAATATAAGTTTATTATAAATAAAAAGTTAGTTTTTAAATTTAATTACAACTAAAAAATAAGTAAACACATAAAAAATAGCAAGAAATTAAAAAAACTACATATCTTAATTGAATTGGTTATATATGATAAGATGATTATATATAAAATGATTATACTAAGTATTCAAATTCAAATATAATATAAAATCAATGAATAAAAGAGGAAATTATGACTTTATATTATAGGCTATTCTGCTAGGAAACATGAATATTTATACGGGATATAAATACGACACGGTATGGATACATTGATAAAGCAAAGTTTATAAAATAAAAATATTTTTAAATTAAATATTAAAAAGTAAAGACAGTTGTAAAACATTATTTTCATAAGTGTAAAAATATATTAAAAAGTTAACACAATTATAAAATATCACGTTTGTCTATCTAAGATTATCAATAAAAAATTATGATTATATCAGATAGAATTATCAATCACATACAAATAAAAGTTGACCCGAAGAAATCATATTAGGAAAGAATTATCAACTAATCAGCAAAATTTTTAAATTTAATTAGCAGCAACCATTATGATTAAAAAATAAAATAGTGATCATTATTTTTCATATTAAAAATTAAATGGTTGTTCAGAATAAAAATGGAACCAAACAAATAAAAATTTAATTATGGAAAAAAAAATTGAACCTCAAATGCAATTAATCAATTAACTAATTTATAGGCATTTTTTAAAAACAAATTAATTACTTCCTCATTCGTTCGTCTTGGGTTTGCCATTAGGGGTGAAAATAGGTTAAGTTGTCCGTCAGGAACCTATAACCTGACTTGTTTACTAAACAAGTTAGGTCAAGACTTTTTTAAAAGTCTGTTTAACTAAAAAGGTCATGCCTCAGGCTATCTAATAGGCCTTTTAAACCTGACAGGTCAGCTTGACATGTTTAACTATATATAATTTAATATATAATATTATAATAATAAATAAATTATAATTATAATTATTAATTTATTATAATATATTAATATATTTTTTAATTAAATTTTAATAAAAGTCAATAACTAAAACCTAAGTTAGTAAGTTAGAATAGAAATAACATATTTATTAATATATTTAATGTAATATATTTATTAGTTGGAATGAAAATAATAAGTTAACATTCACCTCTTCTTTTTATAGATGCTCTTTACTTTTTTGCTCTAATATTTAGTCGATGTGAGACTTGGAGACATACCAAATTACAAAATTATTGGAAGCATATAGTTACAAAATATGAAGATATAATATACGCTATTTTTGGATTTCTTGTTTATATATTTGTTAATAACATATGTAAGGTTATTATTTTAATTTCCTTATGAATAAATCGTGCAATTATTTTGTCTCTAGTTGTAGGAACCTAACGAAAAGTTACCAAAGTTACTGGACTATGTTTCATGTCTAACTCATTTAGTTGTTTGTGAAATTCTTAGGGTAATATGCTAACATCACTAATTATTGATATTATGATATTATCTTTCTTGTTAATTTATTATAGAACGTGCAATTATTATCATGATGTTAATTCATTATAACTCTAGTCTTTCTTGCATTCATGTTGCAATTAGAGGAGAGTATGTTTGATCTTCATGTTTTGTAACTATATGCCTCTAATAATTTTGTAACTTGGTATATCTCCTAATCCCACATCGACTAAATACTATAGTAAGAAAGTTGTGATCATCTATAAAATTAGAAGGTGAGTGTTAAGTTATAACAAAGGTCTATTGGCCTTAAGTTGGTTCATTAGCTTATTTCAAGGCTTAGGCCTGTTAGCCTATGTAAACGCATGTTAACTTATTTAAAGGTAGGTATGTTAGCCTATATAAAGGCATGTTGGCCTATTTAAAGATAGATCTGTTAGCCTATGTAAATGTTTGTTAACCTATTTAAAGGTAGGTATGTTAGCCTATTTAAAGATTTCATTGCAAAGTAGGCATTCAAATAAACTTTCAGGTCATGCCAAACTTTTAAAATTTAAAAACTTAAATGGCTTCGACTATTCCTCAAGCCCGCCAATTAGTTAACCATAGACATGTTTTAGTTAATGGTCGTCTAGTAGATATACCAAGTTATCGCTGCAAACCTCAAGATATTATTACAGCGAAGGATGAACAAAAATCTAGAGCTCTGATTCAAAATTATCTTGATTCGGCCCCCCGTGAGGAATTGCCAAACCATTTGACTCTTCACCCATTCCAATATAAAGGATTAGTCAATCAAATAATAGATAATAAATGGGTTGGTTTGAAAATAAATGAATTGCTGGTTGTAGAATATTATTCTCGTCAGACTTAAACCTAACTAAAATAACAAGAGTTTTGATCGGAGGATTTTTTACCATTCATGTATCATAGACATGGATATAGGAAGATTTTCATTCCTTGCCCACTTTTTCCAGTATTTTCCGTATTACAGAAAGAAATTAGGAATAGAGAATCCATATCAAAGAAAGTTGGAATAATGGTATCCATTGTTATTTGAAACATTGCGGTCAATAACATTGATGAATTAGGGAATTAGGTAAGGGTGCGGAAAGAGAGGGATTCGAACCCTCGGTACAAAAATTCGTACAACGGATTAGCAATCCGACGCTTTAGTCCACTCAGCCAT